>CM044305.1:83967396-85437396 GCA_024291935.2 Okapia johnstoni
TTTATCAATTCTGAACTGTTTGCCAAGTGTTACAAAATTGTATTTACTCTCATTGTTCTTTAATAATATGTGTAGTTAATAAGTTAATAACCTGCATGAAATAGTATGTGTTTAAGTGACCAATTGTACTTTTTTATTATTTTGTTTTTCACAGAAGTCTAGATTAATTCAAATAGAATGTTCAGTGGTATTTTTAAACTAATAGTTCTGTATTGAGCATGCCAGTTCTGAAAATATAACATGGGTCTCTCTGCTTCCTTTATTTACAATGATTAAACGTGGGTAGCAATTTGAGTTGGCTGGCCACAATGTGTCCTTTCACTACAAGTAGGTACTCAAAAACAGAGCATTCACACTTGTGTTAGGGAACTTGACAAGAAACCTTTTCTACCATTTTCAGGAACCAATGTGTACACTATCTATAAAAATTTATTTCTAGATGGCAATTCAAAATTCAATTTTCATCTGAGAATTTTTAAAAGATATAGCCTGTATGGGCATAATAAGTATTTAGTCTAGAACATGATGCATTCTTCCAATTGCTTTCACAGTGGGAAAACTTTTCTTCTCAGTTTCTCACTGAAATGGATTTTGGAAATTGAGAAAAATACTGCTGCAACTAGTTCCTATACATTCATAACAAATTTATAAAGCTCATCCTTCAACAGTATGCGTAATTTTTAAAACTGAGACTATTTTAAGGTGAAAATTCCAAAAATGTCACAAATTATGAGACAAATGAGAAATGCATGAAAACAATAGATACATAGGAACTGAAAACTGCATTAATAATAAGCTATGCCCAGGGGGATGGACAACAGGTACATCATTACAGTTTAACAAAGGATGACATTTGGCAGGCTTGCACAATCTACATTCTCCAATATGACTATGGAGACTCTGAAAGGTAGTTGGATGGTTCTTGAAATATAAGGTCTCTTTCCTCATCCCCTCTAAGCCTTAATTGAATTAGATCCAAATATGTTCTGCGTTCAATCACTTTCATTAAAAAATAGGTAAAATGACACTTGGGGGCTTCTGGTAAGACTGGAACCCAAGGTAATATCACATGAAAAGTTGTATTTTGTTGTAGATCTGTGGCCAACATAGAAGGGCTTAAAAGTAGGAAGTAGGCTTCAGTGAGAGGAGAAAAAATTCTGTTATGAAAGAAATTTATAGAGAATTTTCAAGAGGACATGGAAATGAGTAGTATACTATAACTCTGTAACAAGTTAGAAAATGGCTTGTGAGAAGGAAAGAAATTATGGCAAGAAAAAGGAGGACATTCCCTGACACACTTGGTGGTTTGAAGGGCTTACAAGTATATACGAAACCACTGATTTCAAGCATTAACTGCCCTTTGGCATTTTAAATAAATTAGTTGGCTTTCACCAAGCATTTTCTAGAAAATTAAATAATGACTGGGGGAAATATCCTGAAAATTGCACATATAAATCTTTATACTCCTTGTATTCATTTCCCAAGGTGAGGTAGTGAGTGATCTGATAAAATCAGAGGGAAGTTAAGACAGAAAACAGTTTCATAGTTAAGTGTGAACACTTGAAATTGTTGCTCTTTTCTGGGAGAGAATTTAATGTTGAAAACTATCTGACTCAAATTACTCTATTACTCATGCATTTTTGTTCTAAGATGTTTGATAGGAGGTCACAGTGTTGAACATTAAGGCACCCTGATGAATGTGTGGGGCTGTTTGATAAGCAATAATTCACTTCAAACTCTTTCATATCAAATTTGTCTTTTTTAGAACTAAAATTAACCATAGGCAATTTAAGAAGGTTATTCAGCACTATATTTAGTTACTGTGAGATCAGAACTTGTAAAATCACCTGCAACCATCAAAATTTATCTTTCCAAATACTCACTGCTAGTTAATCAAGCACATTTCTCCAGATATTAGTAAAGTCAATTGTGCCCACCATGTACTGTCCACTACAAAAAGTAAAACAGAAATATTTTTTAAAAAACTGAAGTCCCTCCAGGTCATCCCGGTGCACCAACCCCAAGCACCCTGTATCATGCATTGGGATGGGGAGGGAGGTGGAAGGGGGGTTCTGGAAGGGGAAAACATGTACACCCATGGTGGATTCAGGTCAATGTATGGCAAAACAAATACAATATTGTAAAGTTAAAAAATAGAAAATAAACTAATTAAAAAAAAGAAATCTAAAAAAAAAAAAAAAAACTGAAGTACCTGTTCTCAATTAGTTTACACATCAAACACAGGAAGAAAAGGGTATTTGCAAAATACAGCCCAAGTAGAAAAATTAATAATATACACGTAGCACTGATAAGTGAGGTGGGGTGATTCAGTCTTGAACTATGCAAGAGGTAAGTTTGGAATAGAGGGAACAAGAGGTGAAAAAAGGCAATTTCCCAAATGTGCAGGATAGCACATATAAAGACTGAGGGGGATATAAGTAAGTCTTATTTAGCTGATGAGCAAAGTTGGCTAGCAAGAGCAGAAGTTTGTGTGAGTGCATAATAAAAAAAATAAGGCTTGGAGAATCTCTGGAACATGTATCTGGTAAGAAGAATTAGATGGAGGGGAAAAGTGGTGTCAGGGAGACCAGTTGAAGGGCTGTTGTCATAGTCCACATGTGAGGTGATGAGATGGAGGGTGGTATCCTGGATACTCCCCAAAAAAGCAAATCTGAGGGTAAAGAGGAATAGGCAGGGTGTGGTGATGTGAAAAAAATGAAGAAACAAACACAGTCAATAAAGACTCCAAGGATCAAGAAATTTAGTTGTATCAAAGGAATTATTTTAGAGTATTTAACTTATCTTCTTAAGACAAGACACCCTCTAAAGACAAGAATAGAGACCACACAACTATAGGTATATTTGCTACTGGAATAAACTTGAAGTGTTTGTAGGAGAATATTTGTTAGGAAAGGCAAAGTACATCAGAAAATCTTATTTAGAAGAACAAATAATTGCATTCACTCCACTGAGCATAATCACAAAATCTTAAAGAAGGAATTGATGGAATTTGATCATTTATATCTCATCTAATGATTTTATTTAAATTCTTCACCTCACTTTGGAGTAAAATATATATATATATATATATATATATATATATATATATGATCTTAAAGACATTGAAGTTATTCAAACAGAAGAAACTAGGAGGCAGAGATTGGGGTTGTTTGCCATGAGTTTTAAAACAGAAAAAAAACATTATCTTTGATGGATATGGAAATAAAAATCCTTAAAAATATATTAGCAAATCAAATCAAATGACACATAAAAATCATCACACACCACGATCAAGGTGGATTCATTGCAGGGTCACAAGAATGGTTCAACATATGCAAATCAACAAAAGGAAAAAAATGCAGCAAAAAGCATTTGATAAAATTCAATAACAGTTCATGATTAAAACTCTTGCTATAGTGGGTGTAGTGGGAACATAAAAACCATTTATGACAAACCACATTCTGGAATAAGACAAGGATGGGCACTCTCACCAGTTCTATTCAACATTGTATTGGAAGTCCTAACTAAGGCAAATCAGACAAGAAAAAGAAATGAAAGGTATCCAAATAGTAACGGAAGAGGTAAAATTGTCATTATATGCTGATGACATGATACTTTATATAGAAAACCCTAAACACTCCATTAAAAAGCAGAGACATTACTTTGCCAACAAAGGTCTGTCTAGTCAAAGCTATGATTTTTCCAGTAGTCATGTAAGGATCTGAGAGTTGGACTATAAAGAAAGCCGAGCAATTCTCTTTGGAGAATTGATGCTTTTGAACTGTGGTGTTGGAGAAGACTATTGAGAGTCCCTTAGACTGCAAGGAGATCAAACCAGTCAATCCTAAAGGAAATCGGTTCTGAATATTGATTGGAAGGACTGATGCTGAAGCTGAAACTCCAATACTTTGGCCACCTGATGCGAAGAAATGACTCACTGGAAAAGACCCTGATGCTGGGAAAGATTGAAGGCAGGATGAGAAGGGGACGACAAAGGATGAGATGGTTGGATGGCATCAGCGACTCGATGGACATGGGTTTGAGTAAGCTCTGGAGGTTGGTGATGGACAGGGAAGCCTGGAATGCTGCAGTCCATGGGGTTGCAAAGAGTTGGACACGACTGAGTGACTGAACTGATTGAAAGACTCCATATAATATCTATGAGAACTGATAAATGGATTCAGCAGGGAGCAGGATATAAGATTAGTATACAGAAATCTATTGTACTTCTTTACACTAAATAAGATACTAGGAGAAAGTAAAACAAAAATCGCATTTAAAATCACAACACAAAAAATTAAATACCTAGGAATAAACCTAGCCAAGGAGATGAAAGACATAAGCTGAGAACTATGAAATACTGATAAAAGAAATAGAATATGATTCAAGAAAATGAAAAGACATCCCATGCTCTTGGACTGGAAAAATTAATATACTTAAAATGGACATACTACCCAAAGAAAACTATGGATTTATTTCAATCCTTATCAAATTACCCATGACAATTTTGTACATACCTAGAATAATCCTAAAAGGTATATGGAACCACAGAAGACTCAGAATTGCCAAAGCAATCCTGAGGAAAAAGAAAAAATCTGGAAGTATAACCCCTCCAGAGTTCAGACAATACTATAAAGCTACAGTTATCAAAACAGAGTGATATAGGCACAAAACCCAAAAACAGACATAGAAATCAGTAGAACAGAGAGCCCAGAAATAAACTCAGAATGGCTTTAAGACTTAAATGTAAGCATAATAACATAAAACTCCTATACAAGATCATAGGTAAAACATTCTTTCACATAAATCATAGCAATGTTTTCTTACATCAGTCTCCCAAGGCAATATAAATAAAAGCAAAATAAACAAATGGAATCGAATCAAACTTAAAAGCTTTTGCACAGAAAAGGAAACCATAAACAAAAAGACAACATACAGACTAGGAGAAAATATTTGCAAGCATTGCAACTGATCAGGGCTTAATTTCCAAAATATACAAACAGCTCATACAACTTAACAACAACAACAAAACCATCAAAAAACAGGCAGATCTAAATAGAAATATCTCCAAAGAAGACATACAGATGAACAACAGTCATATAAAAAGATGCTCATCATTGCTATTTATTAGATAAACCCAAATCAAAACTACAGTGAGTTATCACCTCACACCAGTCAAATGGCCATCACCAAAAAAAAATCTACAAGCAATAAAAGCTGGAGAAGATATGAAGAAAAGGGAACCCTCCTACACTGTTAGTGGGAATGTAAATTGGGGCAGCCACTATGGAAAACCATACGGATGTTCTGGAAGGGGAAAACATGTACACCCATGGTGGATTCATGTCAATGTATGGCAAAACAAATTAAAAAAATCTAAAAACAGAATTACCACCTGATTTAGTAATTCCACTCCTGGGCATATATCCAGAAAACTCAAAACCTATAAAAGATATTAGAAAAGATATATGCACCCCAATGTTCATAGTGGCACTATTTATAATAATCAAGACATGGAAACATGGAAGCAATCTAAATGCACATCAACAGATGAATGGATAAAGAAGCTGTAGGGTGTGTGTGTGTATAAAATGGAATATATATATACACACACACACATATATATATAATGGAATATTTCTCAGCCATAAAAAAGAATGAAATAATGCCATTTGTAGCAACATAGATGGATCTACAGATTATCATAATAAACAAAGTCAGTCAAAGATAAATATTACGTGTGATTGCTTATATGTGGAATCTGAAAAATAATGCAAATGAACTTATTTATAAAACAAATTCACAGAAATACAAAGCAAACTTATAGTCACAAAAGAGAAAGGTGGGGAAAGAAAGAAATTGGGAATATGGGAGTGAACAGATATATGTACCATATATAAAACAGATAAACAAGAAAGATCTACTGTATAGCACAGGAACTATAGTCACTTTCCTGTAATAAACCATAATGGAAAAGAATATATATATATACACACATAGACCTATACACATATATATACACACACATATATATGTATATATGAGTCACTATGCTGCATACCTGAAACTAACACAATATTGTAAACCAGCTATCCTTCAATTTAAAGAGATAATAAATGAAAAAAAAAAAACCAGAGAAAGTGGACAATGTTCACAAGAGCAAAATGGGACATGTTGAAGTGTGTTGGAATGGTGGGAGGGGGTGCAGATGGTGGATCTGTGACAAACAATAAAGAATTGATAACCATGTAAGTATTGAACACAAAGAACCAAATTTTCATCAAAATTGAAGGCAGAGTGATTTCCACCTTTTAAATTATGAAGGAATTTTATAAGGGACATTGTATTAGTAAGAGTAGATAACTGTTGTTAAGGATAACAACCCAAATCCTGCATGTAATGTTTCCTCAAATCAATTCAATAAGTATTGGATAGACTTATGAACAGAGGCTCTGCTCCACAGTCAAGATAGGGTTTTTCCATTTTATTTCTCTGATCTCCTCTAGCTCCAAGGAATTCTATTAATATTAAGCTAGTAAATTGGTAAAGAAAGAGGGCACGGAAGTTGGTACCAAATGGCCCATAAAAACTACTCACATATCATGAGGAGGGAGAGGGGGAGAGAGTTTAAGGGGTAGGAAATTTAGTCTAGCAATTTGCCCAGAAGGAAAAGGAAATGTAGTTTAATGAACACAGTCTCCATTAGCAGGATGTTGAGCAATTCTTTTCCATAATGCTAGAAAATGAAACAAAAATAGGCAGGAAAGTTATAGGAAGGAGAGCTTTCACTTGCTAAAGCAGAAAACCCAGACTAGATGAAGTTTGTGAAGATCAATGGTCATGTCTCATTCCTTGTTATAATCCAAGCATATGTAACAGTACTGGTCACAAGAGTAGGTGCTCACATCATATTTCTTGATAAGTGGACAAATAAACTTGAGAGCATCTGTGAACTTTCAATTCCTGGAGTCCTTAAAAATATAAGAGGAATTTTTTTCATTTGCTTCTTCCAACAAGTAATTTATTGTTTCCAATTTTAAAAAAAGAAAAGAAAAATAGATGATCTCTTTACACCCTGTCCAGGTCTAAGTTTTAGGATTGTAAGTCAATTTGTGGTTGGAGATCAAAGTTTCCTAAGCATTTTTCCAGTCAAACAAATCATTCTTCCTCAGAGCATTTAGACAATTTAGTTCTATGTGGCCACCCAATGTAGTTCATTGCTCCTAACCACATAGTCCTGTTTCCTAAATATATACTTTATATACTGACTTATTGCCAACAAAAAACATTGCCTTTATTTTTTGCAAAGGGTACTTTTATGCCTATAAATATATTGGGTGGAAGAATAGGAATTAGATTAGCCTGCTTTACTAGGCAAAGGCATGCCACAGTAACAGGTCCACCAATGAATTCGCCATGCAAAAATAGCCAAGTGTCTCTCCTTTTTTTGATACATTTTCTAAACAGTCAATAATATATTGTGAGTACCCTCTTATCTTCTTGACAGAGGGAATGTGGTAAAATGAACAGAAAAATATGAATGCCATCCATTTTCATCTTGGGCAAATTATTTAACCTTCTGTGCACCTATTTCCTCACCTATAAAAAGAGAATAATAATAATGGACACAGAGTTGTTGTGAACAACCATTGTGGTTTAATGCATGTAAAGTACTAAGAACAGTGTTTGACAAAAAACAGGCACTACATAAGTTAATATAATAATCAAAATTATGTTTATACAAAAATGACACCACTGACCCACCATCCATGAAAATGCATTTTCATTTTACTTTCCAATTAGTAGAGACTGGCTATTCAGTTTCATGCATGATTGCCTGTAGGACCAAGGACACTCTTTTTCCAGACAGCTGGCTGAGGCTTGAGGTGCACTCTGTGGTCATGGAACAAATCAGAGCTAACTGGTCCATACAAGGAACAAACCTACAATAACTTTGACCTCATTAGTACTGTGTTTTGAGCTAGACAAAAAACAGGACTCTCAGAACATGGATTATTCGGATTTGCTGTCCATGTTAATCAAAGTCCCCAGATGATTGCTTGATATTCTCCTTCACTTTAGCTAGGTTTACATAAGACCAAAACATCTGGATGAGAAGTGAAGAAATGCAGATGTTTAAGCCACATGATGAGAAACATTCAGATGTCTCAAATTTTGGATTTGTCATTTTGTTATTTGTTTTAAAAGAAAGAAAAGCCAAAAGAAAAAAATCCACCACAATTTGTCTATTTCCTTAACCTGAGTTAAATCAAACTGATTTCTACTCATAGAAATTTAAAATGCCCCAAAGCTTATGAATCTAGTGATAATATCACTAAAAAAGATGGTTTTGAAGAGGAGTTTTTTTTTTTTTAACTGAAAGAAGATACTTGATCCATGAGTAGCATTTGTGAGAAGTGGTTGCTTTTTAGAATAAGACAATATTTTAGAACAGTTGATCATAATGAACTATCTGGGAAAGTGTAGCTGGGATGATACCAACAGTAAAGGATAATTTGCTAAAGAAACTCCTCAGAAATATTGTTTATTTCCCTAAGAGGATCTGGACTCAACTAAGTAAGTAAGGAGTTAAGTCCAAAAATATATATATAAATCTTTTCTTCTGCTTATGAAATGACTGGATATGCTGCCTAAAAGCCAACAAAAAAAGTTGACTCTGAACATAAAATAGGTGACCATTTATGGAATGTGATTTTAAGGAAATCAAAAGCCATGAGGAAGTCCCTGAAACGCCTAGCATTAGTATTGTAAAATAATTTTAACTAAGTTAAATCATAATATTCCTGGGAAGTTACCACAATCTGGCCTTTATGATTTCACCAAACTCCTTTACTCAGGAAGTAAAGCACATTTACCAGGTACCACATTAACATCGATATTGACTTAAGAAACTTTAGAGCTTAATGGGGGCCTTTGAGGTCATCAAAATTCAACCCCTTTATCTTACTTATGGGAAA
The DNA here is from genome assembly GCA_024291935.2 of Okapia johnstoni. Taxonomy (NCBI): domain Eukaryota; kingdom Metazoa; phylum Chordata; class Mammalia; order Artiodactyla; family Giraffidae; genus Okapia; species Okapia johnstoni. The sequence continues at coordinate 83,976,375 of CM044305.1, forward strand.
ACTGAGGCTCAGAAACAAAGTAACTTGTTCAAGGGACATGGAATACAAAAGTCTATACAAAAGCCTATGAGGCAATTGATGGATACATTTTCATAAAGGTGGAAGGAGATAGAGACAGAAAATAGAAAGGAGTCTGGAATTCATGAGCACACTGGGTACACAGGAAATGCTGGGATTATGCTGAAGATAGGAGTAAGATTTAGATGGACACCAAGCAGAGGATCCAACAAGAATATGCTTCGCTTATGAACAATTTTCTCAATATAAACAGCACTACTTAACACAAATAGTAGCCTTTCCTCCATCTTCCACAGTGGTTAAAAATCATTGAGCATAATGTTGTCTGGGGCTTAAATCAGTTCATTTGATAGATGAAGATCTAAAGGTTTAAGCTTTCTCCCAAAGACTCAAATAAGGCCTCTAAGGACAAAGGCTCAAAATTGGGGAGTTCATTTTGATTATCAGGTAGTGCTCAATTGCATAAACTCATGGCAACAAAACAAAACTAACAAACAAAAAGCGCCTTGCTTCAAATCAAAACGTGTCTTTCCAAGGTCTCCAGCACTGTCTGGCAATATGTGTGGAGAAAATGCAAATCATCTGTTCTCAAGCACTTTAAAAGTCACAGATTAAAAAAAATAATACAAAAATATTCTACACACCTGTGTTTCCCCAAGTAGAAAAAACAAAAAGGAATTTTCTCCTTGGAGTTCTCTGGTCTTCTCAAAAGTTCTCTCATATAATGAAAAAAAAAAAAACGCCTAAATGAGGACATAAACCTTAAGTATTAGGACCAAAATATATCAAATTGTTTCACTGATTACAATTATCACATGATGGCCATTTTGTCTAACACAGTTGAAACCTGCCTGGGAATTAAAATGTATTCATTAAAGAGAAAAATCGAATATCAATATAGAATTCAGAGTTCAACCATGGCACCAAACCTGACCATTTATCATTTCAGTATAAAAACAGTAACGCTGCCCGTGGAAACAGAAAACAAGTTGTCAGCATTTTCCCTTGAGCATGATGGAACCACAAAGCCATAGACTAGGCAGTGAAATCTGTTTAAGAAGCTCAGTGTTTTAAGACAAGCCAGATTATTATGGGAGATATACTGTAAACTACTCATCTAATTTGTTTTGCACTGATGCCAATTCACATGAAATTAGCTTTATTAGATTGAAATATCTGCTTTTTTTTTTCCTTCCTTTCCCTTCCCTTCCCTTTAATGTGAGCCATCCCAGTTCTGAGCCACATTGTGGAAGATGAGGGTCATTGATCTCCTTTGTTTTTCAATTCCAGTTCCAGAATGATTAAAAATGGTGAGGCCAAGACTAGGTTTTATTTCTTTATTCATGGCAATTCTTTAAACTTTTTCCTACTTCTCTACCATTGGCTTCCTTTAATCTTCTAAAAAACAGAATGTTAGGATTGGAAGAGTCCTGAGAGATCATCTAATCCTCTTATTTGAAAGATGTGGGGAAATTGAGAAAAGTTAAATGATTTACTTAAAGGCAGAGAGTTAATTAATTAGTGAGAGAGGCAAAAGTAGAATCCAGTTTTTCTGTTTGAACACTCTTTCCACTATTCTAATCATGCTCTCAGCAATTCATAAAATGGATCCTTAAGATACTTACCCATCCATCTATCTTTTCAGGTGGAGGGCAGTCAGTATCTTGCCAATTCATATAATTTTAAATCTTTTCAAACATCTTTATGTCACATGGATTCATCTGTTAAAATTTAAAACATTTAATCAAATATACTACATACACAAAGAGACAGGAATCAATTGTGAAACTCCCTCTTCCACAACCACCACCACCACTTGCAGGAGAGCAGATAACACTAGTCTGGAGTATAGAAACTTAACATACTTAAATTTGGCCTCTTTAAGTCCAAGCAAGTTGTGGATATTTTCTAGATACTATAAGTCATTATTTGGATTCTACTATTCTGACTGAGGGGCTTTCCAGGTGGCGTAGTGGTAAAGAACTTGCTTGCCAATGCAGGAGACGCAAGAGACATGGGTTCGATGCCTGGGTCATGAAGATCCCCTGGAGGAGGGCATGGCAACCCACTCCAGTATGCTTGCCTGGTAAATCCCATGGGCATAGGAGCCTGGCAGGCTACAGTCCACGGGGTCACAAAGAGTCAGACACAATTGAAGCAATTTAGCATGCACGCATACTTTCTGATTGAGATGAGTGACTGTATATGAGAAATACTATGAACACCAACTCTGGACCAAGATTGTCTGGATGCAATTTCATATTTGAAATTACTGGCTTTGCAGAAGTTAAGTTCTCAGTACCTCAGTTTCCTCAGCTCTAAAATAGCAAAGGAGATTATAACAATAGTAATCACTTTATGGAATCCTTAAGAAGTTTAAATGAACATGTAAAGTGCTTAGAAGAGAGCCTCACATATAGTAGTTGCTAGAAAAGTGTTAGCTATTACTTGTATTTTCTTCTCTGCTGTATAGGGAAAAATGTTGGCTCATCAAATTAATGTCCAACATTGAGCGTTACAGGGACTATTTTAAAGAATTAGCCATGAAATGTGTGTAAGATAGGGTACTGTTAATTACTCGTCATGTCTGTTATTCAAAGATGGCTAACACATTCTTTCTTTGAAAATATCAAAGCCATTGTTTCAATTACTATTTTTTATTTCAAATATCATTTATTTTCACATTAGAAAATGATTCAGACTTTTCACTGATTCAACAGTAGATATTTCTTCCAATTACTCTTGAATTACTGTGTTGTAACTGTACCTCAACAGTCCCTTCCCTCCCTGCCAAATAGCAACAATCTTAGACATTTTTAAGAAATAAGTAGTTTTTCAACCTGCCTAGTCCCTAGGATTTTTCTACTCACAAGATATCAACAGGTTTCAAAGGCCAAAACAGTAAAGAGGAAGTTCACCAGGTCAACAAGTCATTACATAGTTGTGGCTTTTAGGCAATCAGAAGTTGAAATGAGTCAATAGTGTGATGTAGCTTCTTAGAAAGCAAACTCCGTGTTAGAACAGAGCAATACAAATAGAATGCCCAGTTCAAGGGAGGAACTCAGCACTAGTCTGACCACATCTGGTAGACTGTGTTCATTTCTGGGCATCCATATTCTAATAGGAACTTTATCAGTCTGAAGAGATTTCAGAATAAGATAGTCCAGATGGTGAAGTTTCTAAAATCATGCCAGGGAGGGATGATTGAAGAAATTGGAAACATTTTTTTTCTTTTTCCTAAAAAAGGGAAAATTGAGCCAGAATATGACGTAGAAACAAAATTAGACATATTCAGTGTAATCCCAAGGGGAGAACCAAGACAATGAGTAGACATCATGAGGAGGCAAATTTAGGCTTAAGATAAGAAAGCTCGAAGGATACAAAAATACTCATGAACGGAATGAGCTGCCTTGCAGAACAGTAAACTCTGTCACTGCAAACTATCAGGCTGGGAGAACGCAGAAAGGATTTCTACTTTATGTGTGAGGTTAAATAACTTGGTATCTAAGAATATTTTCTACTGGGATCTGAGGCTGTAGATCTTACGACTCTATGTTCAGATAGAAATATCCATCTAGCTGATCCATCTTCTAATCCACCCTGAACACTATTATTACTACACTATTGTCAAGCTAACCTTTCAACACAATTTTGATTTACTACTTCCCACCACTCTCTCCTCTCTTCTCTCTCACACACATTCACATAATTGTTTAGACATGGATGGAGTTCACTGTGTGCCAGGCACTGTTCTGAGTGCTATATGTATATACACACAAATGCACTTTATGTATGACTGAATTTTACCTCTTGCATTGAGTCCAAGTCTCTTTTGACACTTTGCACCTTCTACTACCTGAACTGCTCCTTCTTGGCAACCTTATTCCTCCCTCTTCTTCAAAATACTTTCTTATCTATTGAAGACTTCCTAGCTAAGTCAAACTCATTTTATCTCATGCCTTTGTATGTACTGTGTTTCTTCCTGAAATTCTTTTAATCTTTCCCTCCATAAAATTAAATGATATTCATCTTTCAGAGCCAAGTTCTAGCTCATCTTTTACCTGACACTTTCTCTGGCTATAACAGTCCCCTGCGTCTCTTGTTTCTCTGAATCTGTAAATACAACATTGTCTTATTTTCAATATCTAATTTTATGTAATCCACAATTTTCCAAATGAGGAAATGATATTGCCCGCAAACAAAGTGACTTGTCCAAGATAATCCAGCATGTTAGTAGCAGACCCATAAAAAGAACTCAAACATCTGTTTTTGGTCTGGGTGCTTTAGTGTGTCATTGGTTTTATGTCTGTTTATTTAATCTTCTCATGTGGACTCTAAACTTATGGAGGATAAGGAGTGCTTCATATTTAATTTTTTCTTTGTGCTTCATATTTAAATTTCAGAGGAATTGCCACTTTGTTAGGCATATAATTGATGCTCATTAAGCTCTTGTTGATTGACTCTACCAGGCAAGTCTTATTGAGTACTCTCTCTGACAGGCACTGTTCTAGTCGCCAGGTTACTAAAGTAAACAAAACAAATACAAGTGCCCGCCCCCATAGCACATACATTTTAAATGGAAGGCCAATAAACTCCCAGAAAAGGAGGATTTGTTGAAACAATCTGACTTGCCCTTTTATAAAACTTCCTTGCGTGCATGCTCAGTCATGTCTGACTCTTTACGACCCCATGTCATATAGCCTGCCAGGCTCCTCTGTCTATGGGATTCTCCAGGCAAGAATATTGGAGTAGGTTGCCACGTCTTCCTCCAGGGGATCTTCCAAACCAAGGGATTGAACTCTGATATCCTGCGTTTCCGGCACCACAGGTGGATTCTTTACCACTGAGCCGCTGGGGAAGCCCAATAAAACTTTACACACTGCCAAATGTTGACTTGAACTAAACAACACAGATCTTACCATTTGGAACAATTTTGAAAACTGAATTCTCCCTGTATTTTAATGCACCTATTAGAAGGGCCATCTGTCATGCTTGTGTGAATGAAAGTAAGTCCTAGAAGCTTCCAGTTTTGTCCTGTATATCCTGTATATCCAATATAACTAGATCCAAACCAAATTGACCACCACTAAGAAAAGAATGCTTGAATTTGGCTGTCCGAAGTCACATTTGTCCAGTGATTTCTGTTTTTAGATTTTATACCTTTAAATGAAAAGTCCAGTCTCTAGGAGTCAGAGATATCATTTTACGCAACTAAAGTTCAGAAATTACTAGTCAACATGAAAATTGAAGTCAATCAGTAGATATCGAGTGTTATATGCTGAACATTGTGCACATAAAGTTTAAATCATGGTCCCTGCTTTTTTTCATGCTAGACAAGTACGAAATATAAGCACTTCATGTGTAACCCTGCCCCACCTCACCAAGGCAAACATATACATAATGTACAGTATTGGGGAAGGGGATAATTTAAGGGCAGAAATTAGAGATCCAAGGTGACAAAATCTGAAAGTGCCCTAATTCTGATATTGTGCATCAATGGATGAAACTATTTCTGAGAGAGTAGCCTAATAAGTTGAAGAAACTCTTTTTCTCCCCACTTTTTACTTCCCCCACAGACCAATGCAGACTATGGAATGCAAGTCCACAAACCGCCACATCTCCACTCTTTACCTTGTGAGGAGGCCAAAAATGTTTAGCTATGTCAGTGGGTCCAATAGCCAAACCTCATATTTTTATGCATAAATAATTGGGAGTATGTGTAACACTCTGTCCTCAGGGTTTTCAGGGACTGGGAGGGTGTAAATCATCTTAGAGTGCTGAATAAATGCAGATTGATAAAGAAATGTACACAGGTTTACACATATAAATTCAGATATTAATATGCTGGAACATTTTCCTCAAGCAACCTACAAATAACAGCTGGACCTCAAATATTTGAAAAAGATTTATAAGTCCAGTAACAGTTCCTTTGCTGTTTCTCCTTTAGCTACAACTGGTGATTTTTATGTGACTTCTAACAAGTCAGCTAGTAGTCTGTAAGTTCCAGCAGCTTGAACAAGGAGACTCAATCTCTAGGTGCAGAATCCCAAAAATGGTTGTTTTACAATCCAGAAAGTTCTGGTCTCATCTCATGAGAACTCCTAAAAGAAAGAGAAAGCTCCTCTTGAGAAGAATCTCCTTTTCGGCCAGAGACACTTATTTTATTCTCTGAAGAAGTCTCTCAAGGCAGATTTGTCTAGGTTTGTATGCATTGATAGTTCTGAACATATTTTTGACTCATAGACCATGTTGAGAATCTGGTGAAATTTATGGATCCTATTCCTCAAAAAAAATGCACGCATATACAAATATACATAATTTTGCTCAGCTCACAAATCTGAGAGGATTGGCATGTTTCCAGAAGCCCATCTATGTGTGCCATTCAGGGCCAGTGGTCTCCCAAATAAGACTGTCTTCCTCCAGAAGTTGAAAATTAAACATGGGAAGGCTGAGATGCATAATAAGAGAAAAAGGTAGGGGGTATAGCATAACACTTTCAAATAAAGCAAAAATGCAAAAAATATAAGCAGTCTAGAGTTAGAGCTATGATAGTCCCAACCCAGGAAGAAAACAAAAAAGAATGCAATTTGTTGTCACAAAAATTGAACTTTTTTCCTTTATGAAAATAAAAGGAGAATAAGCCTAAAGATATTCTTGCAGAATGTAGAAACTGTGACCCTTGGCTGCTATCATTTTTTTCTATTTTTCTTGCCAAATAACTGTTATGAAAGAATATCTCCAGGCATTTGCTCTACCCTGAGGGTTAAAAGCGTGTACAGGATGGAAACTGGCAGAGTGCTGAGGTTGGCAGACTCATCTGCCTCGCTAAAGCTTCTAGAGACCGTCAAGGGCTCTAGGGATGAGGGAGTTGTCTTTTTTTTTAGAGAAAATCAGGTCACAAAAAGAAGTGTCCAAGTCTTCAGAACAATTGAGCCATGGCAGCAGATACAAGTAGAAAAAAAATCCTTCAGTGTAGATCTCATGATCTCAGAACGCTGTATTTTACATTAAGAGCATCTACAGGAAATACTCTTGCCAGTACAAATAATCAGGAACCTTTCTGAACTGGAGAAGCTGGGAAGAAAACAGCAGAGACATTATATCTTGGGAGAAGATAGATGATTGAGGCTTTGAGACAGGATTTCTTGAAGCTAAAATTCTCAAAAATAATTCTCTAGCAGCTGAGATCACTCTCAGATGTTACTAAAGATTTCCAAGGATCTTTTCATTTTTTTCTTGCCTCCAAGGAAAGCAATATCACACTGTTTTTTGCATAATTAAATGACTTTTAACATACGTTTTATGAATTCCTCTTACAGGCCTTGCAATTTACCAGGCAGAAAGAACATAGAGAGCATAATGGATAAGGTTCCTGTCCTTAAGGAGCTCAGTCTAGTGGGGAAAGTTAGAAACTCAAGCATGTAATTATAATTACCTGTCCTAAGTAGACTAGTAGAAGTATGTACAACATACTAGTTTTCCCTTCTGCTATTCCACTAAGTCTTCTTGAGGAGGTGATACTTTGACTTAGGTTTCAAAAGAAGAGTAAATGTTTTTACTAGGTAACCAAGGAGGAAGAAGAGCATTCCAAAGAAAATGTAACAGAAAAAACAAAGAGAAAAGCAAATGAAATAACATTCATATCTGGAGAAGTACAAACAGGAATTGTTACTGGAGAATAATATGCAACAAGTTAATTGATTTCCCATGGCCATGATCTATGACACCCAAAAGATATATAATCAGGAATTAGGTTGACCCAGATGAGTTTAAGAGCCATTTAACTGGACAATGGGACTCTCAACTGGCTAATACTGTTTTTTAAAAAAATATTTATCCTTACTTCAAAGAGGTCTTTTTCTGAATCTTCTGCCCTCTAAAACCTAATTCACTTCAGACTGGAAAATGTGAACCTCACTGCTGTAACACACATTTCCACGAAAGCAACATGAATGTGGCGGCTTACTGTCTTCTAAAGAAGCCAGTAAAGTTCCTTCATTAACCCAATAAGATAAAATTTTTTAAAAACATTTTTGTGGTGAAATTCATGCAACATAAAATTAACCATTTAAAATGTACAATTGAAGTGGCATTTAGTACATTTACAATGTTATATGTGTGACCAATACCTTCACTAACATTTATTATTTTCAGGTTTTTTTCTAAGTTGTGACCATCCAAGTGGGTGTGAATAAGGTAGATTTGCCACAATAAAAACAGGGAGAAAGAAACTGATTTTGAATGCGCTCAGGCAGGCTATCACATCAACTAGTGGAAAATCAATTAGTCTTTGGACTAGGGCATTAAAATATGTGGACAGTTAGCATCACTGGTTAAAAAACATGATCATCAATAAGTCACATGTATTATATTCTTTTTTAAAAAAAATCTGTTACTTCATTCTGGAGATAAAGAGTTTTGCAAAGAGAACACACTGGTCATAGCAAACACCCTCTTCCAACAACACAAGAGAAGACTGTACACATGGACATCATCCAATGGTCAATACCGAAATCAGATTAATTATATTCTTTGCAGCCAAAGATGGAGAAGCTCTATACCGTCAGCAAAAACAAGACCAGGAGCTGACTGTGGCTCAGATCATGAACTCCTTATTGCCAAATTCAGACTGAAATTGAAGAAAGTAGGGAAAACCACTAGATCATTCAGGTATGACCTAAATCAAATCCCTTATGACTATACAGTGGAAGTGAGAAATAGATTTAAGGGACGAGATCTGATAGACGGAGTGCCTGATGAACTATGGACGAGGTTCATGACACTGAACAGGAGACAGGGATCAACACCATCCCCAAGAAAAAGAAATGCAAAAAAGCAAAATGGCTGCCTGAGGAGGACTTACAAATAGCTTTGAAAAGAAGAGAAGTGAAAAACAAAGGAGAAAAGGAAAGATATACCCATTTGAATGCAGAGTTCCAAAGAATAGCAAGGAGAGATAAGAAAGACTTCCTCAGTGGTCAGTGCAAAGAAACAGAGGGAAGCAATAGAATGGGAAAGACTAGAAAACTCTTCAAGAAATTAGAGATACCAAGGGAACATTTCATGCAAAGATGGGCTCAATAAAGGACAGAAACGGTATGGACCTGACATAAGCAGAAGGTATTAAGAAGAGGTGGCAAAAATACACAGAAGAACTGTACAAAAAAGATCTTCACAATCCAGATAATCATGATGGTGTGATCACTCACCTAGAGCCAGACATTCTGGAATGTGAAGTCAAGTGGGCCTTAGGAAGCATCACTACGAACAAAGCTAGTGGAGGTGATGGCATTCCAGTCGAGCTTTTTCAAATCCTAAAAGATGATGCTGTGAAAGTGCTGCACTCAATATGCCAGCCTATTTGGAAAACTCAGCAGTGGCCACAGGACTGGAAAAAGTCAGCTTTCATTCCAATTGCTAAAAAAGGCAATGCCAAAGAATGATCAAACTACCACACAATTGCACTCATCTCACATGCTAGTAAAGTAATGTTCAAAATTCTCCAAGCCAGGCTTCAACAATACGTGAACTGTGAACGTCCAGATGTTCAAGCTGGATTTAGAAAAGGCAGAGGAACCAGAGATCAAATTGCCAGCATCTGCTAGATCATCAAAAGAGCAAGAGAGTTCCAGAAAAACATCTATTTCTGCTTTTTTGACTATGCCAAAGCCTTTAACTGTGTGGATCACAATAAACTGTGGAAAATTCTGAAAGAGATGGGAATACCAGACCACCTGACCTGCCTCTTGAGAAATCTGTATGCAGGTCAGGAAGCAACAGTTAGAACTGGGCATGGAACAACAGACTGGTTCCAAATAGGAAAAGGAGTACCTCAAGGCTGTATATTGTCACCCTGCTTATTTAACTTATATGCAGAGTACATCATGAGAAATGCTGGGCTGGATGAAGCACAAGCTGGAATCAAGATTGCCGGGAGAAATATCAATAACCTCAGATATCCAGATGACATCACCCTTATGGCAGAAAGTGAAGAACTAAAGAGCTTCTTGATGAAAGTGAAAGAGAAGAGTGAAAAAGTTGGCTTAAAACTCAACATTCCGAAAACTAAGATCATGGCATCTGGTCCCACCACTTCATGGCAAACAGATGGGGAAACAGTAACAAACTTTATTTTTCAGGCTCCAAAATCACTGAAAATGGTGACTGCAGCCATGAAATTAATATGCTTGCTCCTTGGAAGAAAAGTTATGACCAACCTAGATAGCATATTAAAAAGCAGAGACATTACTTTGCCAACAAAGGTCCGTCTAGTCAAGGCTATGGTTTTTCCAGTAGTCATGTAAGGATCTGAGAGTTGGACTATAAAGAAAGCTGAGTGCCGAAGAATTGATGCTTTTGAACTGTGGTGTTGGAGAAGACTCTTGAGAGTCCCTTGGACTGCAAAGAGATCCAACCAGTCCATCCTAAAGGAGATCAGTCCTGGGTGTTCATTGGAAGGATTGATGTTGAAGCTGAAACTCCAATACTTTGGCCACCTGATGCGACAAGCTGGCTCATGTGAAAAGACCCGGATGGTGGGAAAGATTGAAGGCGAGAGGAGAAGGGGACAACAGAGGATGAGATGGTTAGATGGCATCACCGACTCAGTGGACATGAATTGAGTTAACTCCAGCAGTTGGTGATGGACAGGAGGCCTGGCATGCAGCAGTCAATAGGGTCGCAACAAGTCAGACATGACTGAGCAACTGAACTGAACTGGAGATAAAGAGATACATATATTACATATGTATATAGGTATACACACACATTCTTAACCCAAATACTCAAAAGGAGAATAGATAAATTGTATAAACATGTGTAGATACACAACTAGAAAAAGAAAAATAAACACAAAAATCTCATGATGACAAGTTAGAACATGTTTATCCTCTATGAAGAATATACTTCTTCATTAAACTTTAAAGCCTGTAGATGCTATTTGCTCTATCAAAATTTCATTTTTATAAAATATCTGAGCCTGTTAAACTCTGGGGCCAACTCAGGATTTCTTTATCGTCAATTGGAGCTACAATAATTTTCCAGTGATTTCAATTCTGAGCACACTCCTGAGGGAAATAAGCTGCTTGGGTGGGGTGGAGAGCAAAGAGCTTTGTATAAAAATTTTAGTATTGAGGAGTCTCTGGCAAGCCAAACAGCTGGATGAGCAGCATAGAGAAATTCACAAGGACCTGGGACCAGATTATATGAAAAACTCTTACTTCCAGAAAACCAGGCCAGCAAATACTTGCCAAAATTAATTATCCCACAGATAAGCCCCACAGCCAAAAGCACATAAAATCCAGAGAGACCAACATTTGAGCACCATTTTATTCTTAAACATATACATTGTACAAGTTGTAAATGATACCAAAGGTCAGCTACTGAAGAAATTTCTAGGTATTTAGGTCTTTTCATAAGTCCAGGTATACAAATCCATCTTATTAGTCTGCCTTAGTACCTGAGTATTTAAACATCCAACTCATTCTTTCAGGTTTAGGCACTGTCTCCAGAGGACCCTAGAGCCAATATATTAATTTTAAAAGGCCATGATCAACTCAAAAATTTTGCCCTAGAGAAATGTATTTATAATAACATTTTAAGTAACATACTTGAATTTATATAGTATTTACTTGTGTGGAACACTATGATAAATATTTTAGGTGTGTTTTCTCATTTAATTTATACTATGAGGAGGGTAATATAATTATTTCTCTCCCCAATGGGGAGACTGAGCCTCCAAGATGGTAAGGCACTTGGGTAAGTTAATACATTTTGCCAGTGATAAAATCAAAACTCATTATATATGTAAAGATTCTTATTTAAGTAAGAAGAAGCATATAGAAATCTCCATTTTTAAAACCAATGGCTAGAATTATGGGTGAATATTGCTATGACAAAATTAATTTTTCCCATTACAACAAAGATTCAGTATTCTTTAGAGAACCCAGTATATTTAAATGTTAAGAGGTAGAGTGCTGGGAATAGAGTTTAGTTGAGAAAAAAATTAGCTAAATCAAAAAATTTTAGCTAAACCATTAAAATCTTTTTGAAATTAGACTGTATATTCCTAAAGAACTTCATCACAAGGTATATCATACTCATTCTTCCTTGACACTTGGAGTAGAAAGAAAACTAAAATTTCTTTTCCTAAATTATTGAGGTATAATTGTCATGTAACATTTTATTAGTTTCAGGTGTACATGGTTTGATATTTATATATGTTGTGAAATGATCACCAGAAGTCTAATAAACATCTGTCACTATATGTAGTTTCATTATTTTTATTGTGATGAGAACTTTGAGAATCTATTCTCTTAGCAACTTTAAAATACGCAATACCATGTTTTTAACTATAGTCACCCTGTTGTTGTTTAGTCATATCCAGCTCTTTTGTGATCCCATGGACTATAGCCCACCTGGATTTTCTGTCCATAGGATTTCCCAGGCAAGAATACTGGAGTGGGTTTCCATCTCCTTCTCCAGGGGATCTTCATGACCCAGGGATCAAACCTGCATCCCCTGCTTGGCAGGCGGATTCTTTATCACTGTACCACCAGGTATACATTAAATCCACAAGACTTGCTTATTTTTAACTGGAAATTTGCACCTTTTGACCCTCTTTATCCATTTAACACATGCCAGGCATCTAGCAACCACCAATCTGTTCTCTGTATCTTTGAAATTTTTTTTTAAGGTTCCACATATAAGTGAGATTATATGGTATTTGTCTTCCTCCATCTGACTTATTTCACTTAGCATAATGACCTTAAGGTCCATCCACGTTGATACTAATGGCAAGATTTCGTTCTTTTTTGGCTTAATAGTATTTCTTTGTGTATGTGTGTAGGATTTTCTTTATCCATTCTTCTATCCATGGACATTTAAGCTGTTTTTCTGTATCTTTACCATTGTAAATAATGCTTCAGTGAACATGAGGATGAAAATATCTTTGAGTTAATGTTTTCATTTCCTTCTGATAAATACCCAGATGTGCAATTTCTGGATCATATGGTAGACGATCATATGACACTTTCTGGAATTCACATATGCCACTCACAATTTATCCCTGTCTCAGTAACCTAGTGCTGCACTTTTGGGGAATGTCCATACTGCTCTCCATAACAGCTCCACAAATTTACATTCCAATCTCCAGGGTACCTAGACGTGAAATTGAGCAAACTTCAGGAGATGGGTGGGACAGGGAAGCCTGGCATGCTGCAGCCCATGGGGTTGTGAAGAGTTGGACAAGAATGGCAAGTAAACAACTTCAGTGCACAACGGTTCTCCACATCATTGCCAACATGTTATTTGTTGTCTTTTTATTGATAGCCATTGTGACAGATGTAAGGAAATATCTCATTGTGGTTTCAATTTGCATTTCTCTGATGAGTTATGAAGAGCATCTTTTCATGTACCTGTTAGCCATCTGAAAGTATTCTTTAGTAAAATGTTCATTTGGATCCTCTGCCCATTTTAAAATCAGTTTGAGTTTTTTTTTTCTATTGAGTTGTATGAGTTCTTTGTATATTTTGGATAATAACGCCTTATCAGACTTACAAATATTTTCTTAGGTTGCCTTTTTGTTGATTATTCCTTTGCTGTTCAAAAGCTTTTTAGTTTGATGTCTTACCTATTTATTTTTACTTTTGTTCCCTTTGCTTTTGTTGTCAGTTTCAAAAAAAAAAAATCGTCACCAAGACTGATGTCAAGGAGCTTACTGCCTATATTTTCTTCTAGGAGTTTAAAGGTGTAAGGTCTTACATTCAAGTCTTCAGTCCATTTCAAGTTGGTTTTTATATATGGTGCCAGGTAGTGATCTACTTTTATTCTTTTTCATGTGGCTCTCCAGTTTTCCCATTTATTTAAGAGACTGCCCTTTTCCCACTGTATATTCCTGGATCCTTTATCATAACTTAATCGTATATATGTGGGTTTTTGTTTTCTTATCACTCTGTTCCACGCCACTGATTTATGTCTGTTTTTACGCCCAAACCATATTATTTTAATTACTATAGCTTGTAGTATAGTTGAAATCAGGATGTGTGTGCCTCTAGCTCTGTTCTTCTTTCCTAAGAGTGCTTTAGATATTTGGGGCCTTCTGTGGTGCCATACAATTTTTAGAAATTTTTTTCCATTTCTGTGAAAAATGCCACTGGGGTTTTGATAGGAATTGCATTGAATCTGTAGATCCCTTTGGGTAGTATAGATATTTTAACAATATTAATTCTTTCAGTCCATGGGCGTAAAGGATGCAAATAAGGTGTTGGCTGAGGCTGTGTTTCATGTGAAGTCTTGACTGGGGACAAATCCGATTCCAAACTTAGTCGAAGTTGGCAGGATTCAATTCTTTGTTGGCAGTTGGCTGGAGGTTGCTCCCTGTTCCTTGCCAGTTCCTTCTTCTCCAACCTGACCCCTTTGGTGAGAACTTAGTCACATGGCCACACCCAGATTCAAAAGAGATTGGAAATGAAGTCTTTATTCGAGGTGGGCATGTGGCAAAATAAAATTACCCATTCTGCTATTAAGAAAAAAGGAAAATACAGAATTTGGGGAAACAAGTCATCGTTTCTACCATAGACACTTTATGTATTTTATCTCATTGATTCTCATAATTACCCTATAAGGTAAACAATATCACACCCCCCTCCCCTTATACAGCTGAGGACTTTAAGGCTCAGTCTCCATTAAGTAACTTTTGTAGAGTTACAAAACCACTTAGGTTGGGTGGAAAAAAGAAAAAATTATGGAAAAACCCTGCTCAAAGAGTGTCAATCACCCTAAACTTTCGATCTGTAATGAGGGCCAGTACCTCCTATTTTCTATATATTTCACAATCTCTTAATAAGAATCATGCTTCCACGCAGATGAGTGTCAAATCCTGCTCAAATGTCAGCCATTTTTAAGCATTGTGATCTTGGCATATTATTATGGCTTAACCTAGCCAACAAGAATTGAAATATCAAGGGGATTCCACAAGCTGCTAAACTACTTGGAGAAAACCAGCTGGATTGTAAACTTCTTGAGGATAACATACATTACTCTTTTTTTTATTTCCAAAAGTACAGGATTGGTAACAACCCCAATTTGTGTTGGGTGCAATGGGGCTTATCCTCTTTAAGCTGATAAAGATGTAATTGACACATTGATAATCTGCATAGATAAGTATAATACAAAAGGAAATAAATGTTTAACAGTGAAAAGTATAACCTTTATTATGCAAACGGTTAACAGTGAAAACTCTGACCTTGATTATGCAAATGATGCTTCAATAAACTCAGTTGAGTGGATACCAGAAATGAGAAAATTATTTTAATGGGTGAGTCCAGTCCTATATAAAGTTGGAGTCAATTTTAGAACCAAAACACAAAAGACTTAAATTTGTTTTTCACAAAGAAATAGAATTCTAGTTCTCATATGAGCTCAGACTCCTAGAACCTTCCTTAAGCTAACCAGCCCTTCATCAACTAGACCCTTAAGACCACTCTAGTCTTTTGGAGTTTCTGGTTCCAACTTTCATTTCCTTTTGCTGCCCAAATCACAGTGCAACAGCCTGATTAGTTTTATCTCGACATTTTCTCCATTTTTGCCTCTTGATTTCACACACGTTTCCATTACTTTATCTCTCTCTCACTTTTTCCCTCTGTGTGACCCTCCTATGAGAGTGGGGAACAAACATATTTGTGTGATAGAAGGAAAGGAAAATGGACAAAACCTACTCATTCCTTTTACCCACATATCAATTCCAGTTTCAACCTGGAACATGTCCATTGTTGTACCCACTGAGCTGGGGCCCAAATAATTCTTTGGGTTTGGTTAAACTTGACAGGATCCTTTTTAGGGATTAAGAGTTTCTGAATTCCTTGGGATATTTAAGGGGAAATATTCAAAAGACCTCATAATCAATCTATCTGTATACTTCTGCATGTTAAGTTTACTGCTTCCATTTAGTTGCTTTCCAGAAGCCCTTGGATCTATGTTTAAAAGGTGAGTAGAAGCGTAAGTCACTAATGTTTATAGGCATCACAGAAAAATGTTTACAACTGGAGCTGCAATGTAGGAAGGCTCAGCTTTGGCTACAACATCTATGATATGTTCTTTACTCTTTGCCCTACATCAGTAATTAAACCGTGCTTGTAATAAAACTTTGACAGTCTCTTAATTCTGGCAGGGCTTCCACGAGTGTCTTAGAAGACAAAAGAAATCTACAGCGTATGGAATACTGTAATATAATGCCTAGTTTGAAAATCAAGAATATAATTGAGAAATGAAAGCATCATTTTTCAATTATAATGACAGATGAGGTTGATATCAGTAAATTTATGTGTCTGTCAAGCATTCTAAAAGCACATTTTGGAAGATAATTAATATATTAAGGATCACATATGGAAACCACCAGGCTCTGTTGTAGCTAAGTCCTACTGTGCTAGGAAATGGCCTATTAATTTTGCCTAAACATATTAAAATATTAAGGACTTATTCAAAGGTAACAGAAATGTCAACACAGAGAGAAAAAGGTTATCAGAAGTGCCAATGCATTTATTTGGAGCCTTTTCACAGGAGTGCACGACTATTACTGTAACCTTAACCTTAACATACTCCTCTCTCTCTGAAGGTTAGCTTCTTCCAACGAGTGTGGGTCTCTCATGGAACTCCACAAAGAGGACTGAGAAAAGCTGTAGACTGATTATTCCATATTTCACTTTAAACCTGCCTTGGTAATCATCATCTTATGATTCTTAACAAAACTACAAATACAAAAGAAGGTATTTAGGGGTTCTTGCCATTTTGAAAATGTAGGATTCAACAAGTAATAGAGGTTCTACTTTGACAAAACTTTCTTCATGATTATAATGGTTACCTACAATGGTACCATTTGGAAGGGACCTATAATGTATTAAGTACTTACTGTGTTCTAAGCACTGTGCATGTACTTTTCATATCATATTTAATACTCTCAATACTTATATTAAGTAGATATTATCTTTGTTTTATAAAAGAAATCAAGACCCATAGAAGTTAAATGACTGGTACAATGAAAACATAGCTAAAAAGTGACAGAAAATAGAAGCAAGATGGCCTGATTCTAGGACTAATGCTCATTCAGAGATCATCAAAGGAAAGAGAACCATAAAGGATTTTTCTGGCTTCTTTTGAGGTAGGGTGGTGAGGGTGAGGAAGACTGTGAAGATTTTACTATTGGAATTGTGATTATCTAATAACACAAATCTGTGATTACAAAATGCTTTCAATATGTTATCTTCTTTAATTCCCACAATAGTTGGTACGAGGGCAGGTGATAGTATTCCCAATAATAAACATCCAGTCTAAATGTAAAATCCTTCAGAAGGTATTTCTGGAATATCCATATCTTTGCCTCTTTCTGTTATACTATCTTCTATTTCTCGTGAAAAGTACCCATCCCAATTAACACTCTGTTTCAATTTGCTTCTCCTTTCTCTTTTGAATACTTATTTTCGTTCCTTAACTATCATTAAAAGTGCTACCCTAAAAGCTCTGGTGGCTGAAAGGTGAAAAATTGGAAACTACAATGTAAGCCTGCATTGTGAATTCTATTGATTGGAGAAAGAAGAGCAAAAGGAGTGGGCAACTATTATTAGTGGGCAGCTTCCAGGTCAAAGACCACACCTAATGTCACCAAATACAGGAATAATGTTCTTCCTGTTCTACTTTTGTATACCGTATACACTACAAACCCTTGAAAGTACAGATCTCCCTATCACTGAAAATATAGCGTGAGTTTCTTGTTTAAAAATACAAAATAGTAAACATGATGTTTCTTCATAATAGGGCAAGATATTGAATTAAGGATGAATCAATCAGGGAGTACTGAGAATTAAGGCAACTCTTTTGCCCAAGAGGAGCAGGGTGTTAAATGGAATGTAGCAAACACATAATAACTATTTACATAAAGCTATCACCTTTAAATGGGTATTTCCAGTGACATCAAATACAGAGTTAAGCCTCTATTTCACCTTCTAAGGCCATCTAGCTAAGGACGTGCAGGTACCCACATGATGGGAGTCAGCAGGACTCTTCCTTTCCTCATAAAAATGCAGTCATCACTGCTAACAGACAAATAACCCAATAGTTCATGTAGAAATTGACACTGGCAGCAAAAAAGTCAAATAAAATGAAGACGTTAAAAGTCTTTCAATTTAAGTTGAAAATAAAAGCAAAAATATGAATGAACAGATTTTTTTTTTACCCAACAGAATTTCCATAAACAGACACCAGGTTGATGTATTCCAAGTATGTTTAGAGAAAAACAAAGACATAATTAGGAAGCATGTTTCTTTCACTGCAGCCTAGTTTATCCTGATCCTAGAATATATACAACCTACGATAATACAAACAATTCTATATCAGAGTGAAACTGCATTGGTAAATCCTGAAAGTACTTTTCTGTCCTTTGGAAATCAATATAGTATTTGTATTGATGACCTTGAGGATTTCTTCTTAACAAAGTAGTTTGTTTTAAAGACAGTTTGAAAAATAAGTAATATTACTAAAATTTTAGTCTGCAAATTTAAAATATTTAATATTTGAAGAATATTCATCCCAAACAAAAAAGCTTTCATTAGCTGGGCTCCTCATTTACATAGATGAAATTACATTCCAAGCCAAGGGCATAGACCCAAGGAAGCCAAATCTCCTAGCCCAGTAAGCGAAAATAAATAAATAAATATATGGGAATTTTGGTAGCCAGGACAGGGGGCCTGTGCAAATTACTATTGTAAAAATTTCCCCAAAGGAAAATTTACTGTGTCAGTGTGTGTTGGTAAAAGTAAACAGAAAGCTTCTAAAAACCAGTTACTTGAGAAACAGTGTCATTATATTATAGGACAGATTTGAGCATAGAAGCCAATATAGTGAAGAAAAAAATAAAATGTAGGTGTGTATATGTGTGTTCTCAGTGATGTGTGACTCTTTTGTGACCTCATGGACTGGAGCCCACCAGGCTTCTCTGGTCCACGGAATTTTTTTTTTTTTTTGAATACTGGGGTGGTTTGCCACTTCCTCCTCCAGAGATTCTTCCTAAGCCAGGGATTGAACTTGTGTCTCTCACATCTTCTGAATTTGCAGACGGATTCTTTACCACTGAACCACCTGGGAAGCCGTTGTATAAAAGTATACATGTATTTTGTGTGTTATAATATATAAACCATCTTTGAGCACCAAAAATTGTGTTTGCTTTCAAACTGTGGTGCTGGTGAAAAGACCTTGAGAGTTCCTTGGACAGAAAAGAGATGCAAACCAGTCAAATCCTAAAGGAAATCAACACTGACTATTTCATTGGGAAGGATTTGCTGCTGTGGTTGCTGTAACACTTTGGCCAATAAAGATTTGCGAAGAAACTGATTCTCATTTGAAGGAAAATATTGAGGGTTGAAGGAGAAGGGGGTTGGCTTTGTTTTTGATTTGAATGATATGGTAATTTGGGCATGCGTTTGAACCAACTCTGGGAGATAGTGAAGGACAGGGAAGCCTGGCATGCTGTGGTTCATGGGATCACAAAGAGTTGGGCACAACTTAGCAACTGAAAAAATACATATATATCCATCCTGAGAAACCAGAAACATTACTGAAAATGCTACTTTGGTTTACAATATTTAATGGGTGGTATTTTTTTTTAAATAAAGGCCAAGGAGTAGCTTCAAGTGACTAAAGGATGGTGAGACTCTCACAGAGTGAGAAATAGTGATCCTATAATATATACATCCTACAATAATACAAACAATTCTATATCAGAGTGAAACTGCATTAAAACCTGAAAGTACTTTTCTGTCCTTTGGAAATCAATATAGTATTTGCTGTGTGAGAGTCAGTGTGACTCTCACAGGAGTGAGACTTGGGGCTCAACTCTGGCTAAGGAGATTAAGGGTACAACATGATTAACATACTAAGGCCTTCCTCCAACTTGCCTCCTTCAATAGGAAATACTTGGGGGAGGGAGAAACAGAAACTTTTTAAAAAACCAATGGGTAAGGACACATATAGGGCACATAAGCACAACATTATTTCTCCTGTTAGTAGATCCATAAAGAAATAAACTACAGGGAGGTTTGAGAGAAGATAAATTTTGTTTTTAAAAATGGCTGGTTTACCATACACTAAACCAACCACCCCACTCAGTAAGGATATTAAATGACACATATATTAGCAACATTTTTCTGTTAGTAGATCCATAAAGATTAAAAACAACAATTGTCTTTTCCCCTTACTAATAATGCAAGACCAATATAATTTAAGATCCCCAGATTAATGGCTGTACCACCCACTCAGAAGTCAATATATTCTTCTGGGAATTCGGGACTATTTGATTCACCAGTAAAATACGCCCCCCGCCACAGATCATTCGGCACAATAACCACCCAGGTCAAACTTGGTAGAACCCACAAGTCAAGAAGAATAAACTTTAGCACACTTTTGGATTCTGTCATACCAGCTGAGCATTGCTTATTCATTTCAAAGGGTGCTAACAAATCAAATGTTAGTATCAAGTAGTATACAGATTTAAATCCCTTGGGACATATGCTAACAATTCTCCAGAGAAAAATTTATTTTTTCCAAAAGGGTTTGATTTAGTATTAGACCCAGCAGGCATTGTTCATCCATAGGATCAAAAAATAACATTTTCACCCTTTCAGTAATGATATAGACTGAGAGACACTGGGCTTAGAAGAGCTGTTCTTCATCATTATGAGTAATGAATGGAGCAGGCAGCCTAATTCATGGCGTGATTATAAGAGTATCATGAAGACACCTTCTGTCTCCTTCCCTTTTCCTCATTACCCTACCAATACCTCCCTTATGTATTTTGCTGACACCTAAATTTCACTTACTGCTTTATCTTTTTGACTTAAGGCACTTTAGTATTGGTTAAAAACACAGACTTAAGATTCAATCAGACTTCTATTTCAAGCATACCTGTAGTATTTATTAGCTGGGTGGCCTTGGGAAAATTATTCAATCTGAGCCCATTTTAGCAAATTTATAAAAGGAGGGTGGTGCTAATAATAACAATACCTACCTTATTGGATTATCATAGATTAAACTTAAATTTATTCAATTTAATATTTAGCACAGTGTCAGGAATAGAGTAAGTTTGTAATACATGTTTAAATTATTAACATTTCAACCAATCTCCTTAGAAAGAGAAAATGTTTAGCTTTATCAATCACTTGCTGATTAATGTATCAGCTCCTTTCCTCAGAGAGGAGGTAAAACTGCTGACAGGATACCAGGTTATAGAGGAAGCTATATATGATGGGGATGGCATCTTCACTCTAGGTGAGGGAAAGAGATGCATGAAAAAGCAAAGCAGAACCTGAGATATACTCTCAAATTCACAAGTTGGGTCCAGTCCCTCTCCATCCACTTCAGGTATTTTCCAGCAGGTTGGCCAAATCAGGTTTGTGAGCATTTTTTTTTTAGTAGAACAAAATGTCTGTTCTCATAATGAAAATGTTCAAACATGTAAAATAGTAGTAATGTACTGAAAACTATATTTAAAGGAAGGGATGCTCACAGGTAAGGATTTCACTTCTGGCAGCAGGCTGAATTCATTCTCTTGCTGAACCTTCCTTGTGACTTCTGGCTTTTATAGATTTACTAATGGAAATGGCATTGTCTTTGGCAAAGGAAAAATACCAACAGTATCCCGTTTTATTCCACTGACTTGGCATTTGAAGAGTGACCTTGTTTTATACCTCACTTTGGTCCCAATCTGGACCTGGGCTGAAGAAATGTGAGGACCCAGCTGAATGATTAGCATTACCTTCAACCCAACTTTAAGACAAATCCCCTCTGGGAACATCAAACCCGGTCCAGTCATATGTCTAAAGCTTGACAAGCAGAGCAACTCCTGAAAAATTATGTGCTGATGGTAGGTATCTGTAGTTGACTAGCTATGTGACTTGAGCAAATTGCTTAAGCCTCCTATGCCTTGCTTGATTTCTTCATATACAGTACGTTAGTAGTTCCTGCAGGAGCTAATTGGGAGTCAAGTGAAACAATGCCCCTAAAGCTGTTAATGCAGTGTGTGTGCATGCTAAGTCCCTTCAGTCGTGTCCGACTCTTTGCAATCCTATGGACTGTAGCCTGCCAGGCTCCTCTGTCCATGGAATTCTCCAGGAAAGGATATTGGAGTGAGTTATCAGGCCCTCCTCCAGGGGATCTTCCAGACCCAGGGATCGAACTCACATCCCTCCTCTCCTACTTTGGTAGGCAGGTTCTTTACCTTTAGCACCACCTGGGAAGTCCCCTTCCCCTAGTTGGTAGCAATTAGTATTATTGGTGAATTAACTCACACTGCTGGGTAGCATGATAGTATAACAACAAGGAACATGGATTTCAGAGGCAAAGAAATCTTAATATATGTGAGGAGTCTGGTTCATGGCAAATGCTCAAAAAATGTGTCAGTTCCCTTCCTTCCTGCACAGAATCTAAAAAAGTTGCTCTCTAATGTCTACAGATTTATTTTAGTGGAAAAGTTCTTATTTAGAAAATATTCTCAGCAGTTCCCTGGAAGTCCAGTGGTTAGAACTCCATTGTTTTTACTACCAAGGGCAAAGGTTTGATCCCTGGTCAGGGAACAAAGATCGCACCAGCTGCATGGCACAGCAAAAAAAAGAAAATATTCTTCCCAACACAACAAAACAGTTGGACTTAGGGAAAAATGAGGCATGAAACATAACAGGTAGCATTCTCAGCTAACTGTCATCTCTTCATTGAGGCTTTAATTTTACTACCTTAGATAAGGACCTTCTCCTTATTATTCTTTCTCCTATCCTTTGTATCATTTTCCTAGCAATTGTTAAAAGACAGTTTTGTCTATTTGACACAAAGTACCCGCAAATATTCCTCAGATGAATGAATCCCATTTCTTTCCAAAAAAGTCTAGTCAGTACCTAGAGATATGGCAGATAGTTCCTCTGTTTTTGCACACTAAAATGATAATCTTCCATCACTCCACACTTACTTTTATTTCCTTTTGTAAATCTTTTCTAGGGTTACAGACACTTCTAATCCACCATCACTAGTAAGTCATAAGCTATGAACTCATTTTAAGGTAGTGGAAGGAGGTTTTGTATTGAGCTATTCACATACAAACTGTGCCCATCTCATGATGAAAGCCAGAAGTTACAGCACAGAATTGACAATCATTAGTGTTGGGGTCTGAAGTTCTGGAACACAGCAAAAACTAAAAGTCCCATGTGAAAACTACACCAATTTTGGTTTTATTAACCACTTTTTCCTCACATTAATTCAGATAACAGAGAATACAAATCATAAAGCCAAGCCTACAGGCACCAAGAATTAACTTCGCATTTCCCCTTATTTGTATTAGTCACTCAGTTGTATTCAACTCTCTTGCGACCCCATGGACTGTAGCCCGCCAGGCTCCTCTGTCCATGGAATTCTCCAGGCAAGAATACTGGAGTGGGTAGCCATTCCCTTCTCCAGGGATCAAATCTGGGTCTTCTGCATCGCAGGCAGACTCTTTACCATCTGAGCCACCAGGAAGTCCTCACAATTCCCCTTGCCAGACACTAATTCTGCCCTAAATGAAGTTCTTCAAGGTATAGAATAGGGAGCTCCCTGGAGGTTAGGACTCAGTGCTTTCACTGCTTTGGCCCCAGTTTGAACCATTGGTCAGGAAAACTAAGATCCCACAAGCTGCATGGTGCAGCCAAAGGGAAAAAAGATATAGAATATCTTGGGGGATTCTCCATCCCAATCACTAGAAGTTGTGGAAGAGAAGGCAGTACCATTCTAAAATATTTAGTTTTCTGGCCTACCAAGGAATCCTCTGACCAAAAAAAAAAACCTCAAAAACATCTTCCATCTGCCAGTATTTGGGGGACCAATAAGCCCATTTGAAGAGACCCAACTACCTTATATTCTGTGTGTCTCATCTAAATCATCAAAATGCAATGTTTGGTGTGGGGAATGTTTAAGGTTACCTGGGATGCTTAAGGTGCAAAATGATCTGATTGGTGTGGGAATTTTTCAGCTAACCTGGGATGCTTATTGATTCAGTCATTTAACAAATGAGCACCTACTACGTGACAGGCACTGTGCTTGGCTTTGCTAAGCAAGCCATTTGAAGTCATTATCTCTCAGTATGAGGGATAAAGTGCAAGACAGTGACATTTAAAGGAATCAGGAAATAAAAATAGGCATTTCTTGGAATGTACTGCAATGTCTAAGCACTTTTAGTAAGGCTGCCTTTTGTTGAAATCATTGACAATAGTATAATCCTTCAATCACTCTTAATACTTAAAAGTTACATATTTGTTATTTTTCCGAGTCATTAATTGTTGTGTAGAAGATGCCCTGAAGGTGTTGGAGGATGAATATGTTATAGAAAAAATGGCATGGTGGGCAAACCTTTGGCATGGTATGCAAAATAAAGAAGAGCCAGTTTAAAAAAAAATCCAATAAATACAGGCTTGTTCAGTGAATGCTAAAAGAGTTGAAAAGATCCTTAGAAGAGGATTACTTTGTACCAGATAAAAATCAGTACATATATGGTACTGAATAGACAAACATCTCCAAAAAAGGCTTAGATGTGGGCATGAATGACTGACTCATATTGAGCTATTAAGAGAAAGTTAATGGCTGATGAAGTCTTTCAATTACATGCTCAATAAACTTTGCAACCTTAGAGATGCCATAGATTAGGGATCAGCAAACATGGTTCCACAAGCCAAATCTGGACTGCCACCTGTTTTTAGATGCCCTATGATCTAAGGATGTTTTTTTACATTTTAAATCGTTGAAAGAAAAAGGAAAAATGACATTTCATAAATAACGACGTTGATAATTGTGAAAATTAGATGGACATTCAAACTTCAGTATATGGAAATGATTCAATGTAACACAGCCACGTTTATTTATTTATTATATATTTATATGCTTTTCTATTGCTGCTTTCATGCAACAATGGCAGATTGAATTAATTGCAGAGACTATATTGTCTACAAAGCCAGAAATATTTACTATATTACCACTTATAGAAGAAGTTTGCTGACCCTAGACATAGACCATAGTAGCTTTAAAGTTTCACAAAACTTGATTCAAGTTCTCACTCTGCCTTGAACAAATAACTTCTATCAGCCTCAATGGTCTTATGCAAAAGTGGAGATATTAATAGCATGTTTATAGAACTCCTATGAGATGACTAATGTAAAACATTAGCACTGTGCTTTTCAAAGCATTGATTTTTTAGAAAGCATTCATTAAATCAAAGGTGTGACATAGTTTTCTCTGGGTATAAGACAAAATGCTGGGTTGTACAGACCATAAAAGAGCCCTAGGTGGTGTTTCTGATGTTTTTACTGAGATATCTGACCAAGAAGCTCTAAGTTGCAATCTGGAAAACCAATATTTGCTATTCTTTTTCTTACCCCAAATTAAGCATCAGAACCTTCTTTTCAGAAAGTTGCTCAGGTTCAGGTCAGTCACTCAGCCATGTCCGACTCTTTGTGACCCCATGGACTGCAGCATGCCAGGCCTCCCTATTCATCACCAACTCCCAGAGCTTGCTCAAACTCATGTCCCGTTGAGTCAGTGATGCCATCTAACCATCTCATCCTCTCTGGTCCCCTTCTTCCTCCTGCCTTCACTCTTTCCCAGCATGAGGGTCTTTTCCAGTGAGTTGTTTCTTCACATCAGGTGGCCAAAATATTGGGGTTTCAGCTTCAGCATCAGTCCTTCCAATGAATATTCAGGACTGATTTCCTTTAGGATGGACAGGTTGGATCTCCTTGCAGTCCAAGGGACTCTAAGAGTATTCTCCAACACCACAGTTCAAAAGCATCAATTCTTCGGCACTCAGCTTTCTTTATAGTCCAACTCTCACATCCATATACGACTACTGGAAAAACCATAGCTTTGACTAGACAGACCTTTGTTGGCAAAGTAATGTCTCTGCTTTTTAATATGCTATCTAGGTTGGTCATAGCTTTTCTTCAACAGAGCAAGTGCCTTTTAATTTCATGGCTGCAGTAACCACCTGCAGTGATTTTGGAGCCCAAGAAAATAAATTCTGTTTCCATTGTTCCCCCATCTATTTGCCATGAAGTGATGGGACCAGATGTCGTGATCTTCGTTTTTTGAATGTTGAGTTTTAAGCCAACTTTTTCACTCTCCTCTTTCACTTTCATCAAGAGGCTCTTCAGTTCCTCTTCACTTTCTGCCATAAGGAATGGAGTTATCTGCATATCTGAGTTTATTGATATTTCTCCTGACAATCTTGATTCCAGCTTGTGCTTCATCCAGCCAAGCGTTTTGCATGATGTACTCTGGATATAAGTTAAATAAGCAAGTTTCTTATTGAATTAATAAGAAAGTTGCTAATCTCCTATATAACCTCCATAAAAACATACTACTACAATGATAATTCTTCAGTGAAAGGATTTCCAGCATAATGCTCTTCTGGCCAGGAGGTGTGCAAAAATATTGACTCTAAATGTTAGTTGGCACATTGGCAGTGTTAGTTGAAAGTCTCCTCATCAGGTAGGCTAAGGTCATACACCAAAGAACAAGCTGAGAGTTCTACAGAGTTAGAGGAAATGAAATAAATGATAGGCCTCAATGTAATAATACTTTTTGCTCTATGAAACCAGTTTTCGCCACTTTTATCACCCACTGCCACAAACTCATACCCTTGAAAGAGAAAGATCAATAGATTCAAGGTCTTGTTCTATATGCAAGGCACTTGGAAACCACCACTGTAACAAACAAGTAAAAAGTCAAACATACCTAAAAAAGAAATCACCAGCCATAAGAGTGGGGAGGACACAGGTCAAAGCACTGCCCTCAAAACTGGAGAGACAGGGAAATAGAGATTTTTCAGTTTATAGGAATAGAAACTCATAAGCAGAAACTGCTGTGGGAACCAGTGCCTGGGTAGAAAAACCTGAACTGTAAGTGAGGAATGGCTGAAGGGAGGCTCAGTGTGGACAAGTCTGGGAGTTAAAACTCCAGGGGGACCCAGTCAGAGGGGCCTTTGTGATATTGTGGAACTTATCTCTGGAAGTTGAGCAGGTTCTCACAGTAAATACTAGAGAAAAATCCTCTTGTGCTTCCAACAGGGGAAAAGGTAAAGGAACCATTTTGAAAAACATCAGAATACTCTCTTCTTAATGCCCACCCTTAAGGGAAACTTGTTTATCTAATCTTACAGATATAATCAGAACTTAATTAACCCAGGAAGTGAAATGTCCAATTCCAGCCCACTCTAACCATTTTATCCCAACTAACAGGGAAAGGAAAAAAAAAACAGGCAAAAAAAGTTATGTGAAGATATTAATAGACACAAAAAACACTGTAATCTAAAAAGCCTTCATAATTCATAAAATCCAACATCTGTTTGTGATAAAACTCAGAAAGTAGGAATAAATGGGAACTTTCTCACCTTGATAAATAATATCTACAACAAACGTACAGCTAACATCACACTTCATAACGGGAAATTAGAAGCTTTCCCACTAAGATCAGGAACAAGGCAAGGGTGCCTCTCTTACCATTCTGTTGGGCTGCAAGCCTTGTAGTTGCCCAGCATTGAGACTGAGGAGAGAACCCGGAGACAGAGACATCAACTGCTTACTGGACGTGGCATCTTACACAGTCAAAACAAAAGCCTTGGAGCTACACTCCACCGCAGATGGCAGGCAGGACATAACAGCCATCTTTGCTACTCAGGGGAGAAGGAAGCTACCATTTATAAGGGGAATTGATATCAGGTTGGCTCATCAGTTACCAGAGAAACCAGCAGCTGGGGCAGGTACATGCTGCTGCTGCTGCTAAGTCGCTTCAGTTGTGTCTGACTCTGTGTGACCCCATAGACGGCAGCCCACCAGGCTCTGCCGTCCCCAGAATTCTCCAGGCAAGAATACTGGAGTGGGTTGCCATTTCCTTCTCCAGTGCATGAAAGGGAAAAGTGAAAGTGAAGTCGCTCAGTCGTGTCCAACTCTTAGCGACCCCATGGACAGTAGCCTACCAGGCTCCTCCATCCATGGGATTTTCCAGGCAAGAGTACTGGAGTGGGGGGCAGGTACATAGGCATTCCTAATTAAACTCTATAATTAACAGGATTGGATAGTCATGTGAGAGAATCAGGTGCTTGTCGAGTACAGGGATGTACAGAGAGCAAGAGAACAGCTATCTTGAGTGGCCTGATCATATACTCCACCCCTACACACCATGCATGAGCCTTACAGTCTTGGTCCACCCCTCTTTCCACAATATTCCAAGATCAGGTATGTAGAGGTGCACTGCAACTGAATACCACAAGTGCAATAAAGATAGCAGTTAAAGAATATCAAGAGTCGTGGTGGGAGGCAAACTTTGGAGCCAGGCTTTGTTGGCTCACTTTTTCATTGAAGTCCAGAGGAGGAAAACAATGGCATCTCACTCTAGACCTAACAATAAAATATTTCACAGTGAGGCCCCCATTTTTGCCCAGTCCATGAACAGATTCCCTACACTCAGATTAGGGACAAAAGTGAGATGTATAACAGGCACAATACAGAGAATATTGTGACCATTAAGCAAAACACAGGCAGCAGCAACAGCATTTTGAGATAATGCCACCCCTGATTTTGCTTTTTTGTCCTGGCCTGCAGTACCATACTATCAGTCCACCCTCAGTCTGCATAGCAAGTGCCAAATACTGAAGAGGCAGTATAACAGACCACAAAGTTAATATAGTGGTGCCTTTCTTCAGTAGATGGCCAGGGTTAATTAACTTAAAGTAGTCTTAGGTGGGGCCGGGTAGAACACAGGTGAAATCTGTAAGTCCCTTTCCTAATTCTATTCCCCATGGGATGCAAACCCAAACCATCTGGACTTACCTACTTGCCCTATCACCATTTGATAATGTGTTCCTCTGGAGGTACATCCTTTTCAGTTCAGTACAGTCGCTCAGTAGTGTCTGACTCTTTGTGACCCCATGGAATGCAACATGCCAGGCTTCCCTGTCTATCACCAACTCCCAGAGCTTGCTCAAACTCATGTCCATCAAGATGGTGATGCCATCCAACCATCTCTTCCTCTGTCGTCCCCTTCTCCTCCTGTAGCATCCTGTAGCAAGGGCAAAAGTAAGTAATTGTCCTGATTAATAGTTAGCAAATGTCCTTTGGTGGTCAACAGTTGAACTTGGATGATGTTGACTAGTTGCTTCTGGGTTAACATAGCATAGGCACTAGGATGGTTACTCCTGGGATGTTCAGTTATAGTCATAGGGCTTGAGTTAGCCTCTAGTCAACATGTTGAGAGCATGTTTCCAGTCTCAACTGCTGCTCATCTACCTTTCCAGTTAGTGTGCAGCAGAGGTGTTATAGGGCAGGTGGAAACACCAGTGGTATGTCATTTTTATTGGCCCAGTTCTGAACTTCATGGCTGGTAAAGTGGATTTCTTGGTCACCATCAATGTACATGGAGAGCCTCTATGTCATACACAGCTGTTTTAGATCCCCAATAGTAGTTTTTTGCATTGCTAGATGACTTGGGTAGATCTTTTGTAATATCTGAACCCCCACAAGAGACTGAGCCGGGCCTGCCTTTGAGTGTTTAAGTGTCTCCTGCAGAGGCACAGGTCAGCAGTGGCCTGCCACTGGGACAGGGTCTCTGCCTACAGCAGACCTGGGAGGTGCGGCATGTGGCATAAGTCCCCTTGGAGGAGGTCACCATCAGCCCCACTATAGGGCTGCCAAGCAGAAGTTCTTGCTCTTTTGAAAAAGTTCTAGGGCCCACAACAGATTTCCCAACCTGAAGATTCAGAAAAGGGACTGAGAAACCCCAGGGAATTTGATTTTGAAGGCTAGTGGGATTTGATTACAGAACTTCCACAGAACTAGGGAAATAGATTCTTGGAGGGAACAAACAAAACCTCGTGTTCACCCAGGAGAAAGGAGCAGTGACCCCACAAGAGACTGAGCCAGACATGCCCGTGAGTGTACAGGAGTCTCTGGTGAAGGCATAGGTCGACAGTCAGGGGCATGGAATACAACAGTCCTGGGAGCCATGGCATGCTGGCATAAATCCTTTTGAAGGAGGTAGCCATTACCACAGTCTGACCTCAGGCCAAACTACAGGGAGGGAACACAGCCCCACCCATCAGCAGAAAATTGGATAAGATTTACTGAGCATAGCCCCGCCCACCAGAGCAAGACCCAGTTTACCCCACAGCCAGTCATTCCCATCAGGAAGTTTCCACAAGCCTCTGATTCTCATCCATTAGAGGGCAGACAGAATGAAAAACACAATCACAGAAAACTAGCCAAATTGATCACATGGATCACAGCCTGTCTAACTCAATGAAACTATGAGCCATGCTGTGTAGGACCACTCAAGATGGTTGGATCATGGTGGAGAGTTCTGACAAAACGTGGTCCACTGGAAAAGGGAATGGCAAAAAGATTGAAGGCAGGAAGTGAAGGGGATAACAGAGGATGAGATGATTGGATGGCATCAACGACTCAATGGACAAGAGTTTGAGCAAGCCTTAGGAGTTGGTGAAGGACATGGAAGCCTGGAATGCTGCAGTATATGGAGTCACAAACAGTTGGACATGACTAAGCAACTGAACAACAACAACAAAATGTCTTAACCAGTTGTGATGCATTGTAGACTGCACATAGCTGTTCTGTTCACACTATATCATTGCTCTGTCCTCTTCCATATCTGGGACTAGAAGCTAATGGGTACTGTTTTATTATTTTGCCATTGCCATAGGCCCCAACCAAACCCTTCCAGGTAACTGGCTACATCCAATTCACAAGCCTGTCCCTAAGTTAATATTTCCTAAATCCTGTATCTGTATGGTTTATGGGTGGTGGGTCAGGGGTATGCTTGAATTTTATAAATGATCTAGGTCCTTGTGTTTCTCTGTAGTCCCCAGCCATCCACATGTAGTCAGAGGAACTATAAGCAAATGGCTGCTACATTTAAACTGGAAAGTGATTCTGAGGTCAACAGGATATCAATATAATGGAAGAGAAAGACCTCTCTCATGGTAGTCAGCTGCCACAGGGACCCACATGCTAGTTGACAGATACCTCAAGATTTTCCCCAGAACTTTCCATTCCTTGTCCTTAATTCCCGACATCTCAGCACTCACAGGAGATTCCTTGGTCTCCTGGCTGCTATGTCAATTGTTGGGCTACACCTTGTGGACCTGTAAACTTTATAGTTTGCCAGCCTTGAGACCGAAGAAAGAGCCCAAAGACAGTGACAGAGACATCAAGGATTTATTGGACAGGAGATCTTACCTGTCTGAAACAAAGATACTGGAGCAACACCCTACTGTGAATGGCAGACGATAAGCAGAACACAGCAGTCATCTTCACTACTCGGGAAAGAAGGAGGCCACTAATGATAGGAGGGATTGACATAGGTTGGCTCATCAATTACCAGGGAAACCAGCAGCTAGGGCAGGGGGCAAGTTTGTAGGTAGTTACTAATTAAGCCCTATAATTAACAGAATTGGACAGTCATGTGAGATAAGCAGGTACTGGTTTAGTACATGGATGCATGGATGGCAAGAGAACAACCATCTTGAATGGCCTAACCATCCACACTCCTTTTCAACATCATACTGAAAGTCCTAACCAATGCAATAAGACAGAAAGGGAAATAAAAGGTATACAGATTGAGAAAGAAAAATTAAAACTGCATTTGCCTGCAGAAGACATAATTGCCTAAGCAGAAAATCAAAAAGAATCAACAGAGAAAGTCCTAGAGCTAATAAGCAATTACAGCCAGGATGGAGAACACAAAGTTAATACACACAGTCAATCACTTTCCTATATACCAGCAATGAATGGGTGGAATTTGAAATTTAAAACACAGTATCATTTATATTAGGACTCACCAAAATGAAATCTGTTGTTGTTGTTCAGTCACTCAGTCATGTCTGACTCTTTGAGACCCCAAAATTAAATACTTAGGTAAAAATCTTAAAAAATATGCATAAGATCTACATGCAGAAAACTTCATGAATCTGATAAATGAAATCAAAGAATTAAATAAATGGAGAAAGATAGGAAGACAATATTGTCAAGCTGTCAGTTCTTCCCAACTTGATCTACAAATTCCATGCAATGCCAATCAAAACCCCAGCAAGTTATTATGTGGATATAAATGAAGATGTTCCAATGTGTGATGTGCTCTGCTTAGTTGCTCAGTTGTGTCCAACTCTTTGCAATCCCACGGACCATAGCCCACCAGGCTCCTCTGTCCATGGGGATTCTCCAGGCAAAAATACTGGAGTGGGTTGCCATGCCTTCCTCCAGGGGATCTTCCCAACTCAGGGATCAAACCCAGCTCTCCCACATTGCAGGCGGATTCTTTACCATCTAGCCATGAGGGAAGTCCAAGAATATTGGAGTGGGTAGCCTATCCCTTCTCCAGGGGATCTTCCTGATTCAGGAATTGAACTGGGGCCTCCTGCATTATAGGTGGATTCTCTACCAGCTGAGCCCTCCAAAATTTATGTGGAGAGGCAAAAAAAAAAACAACAACAACAGCAACAAAAACCCAGAATAACCAACATGACATTGAAGGAGAAGAACAAATTTGGAAGACTGACACTACCAGACTTCAATACTTAATATAAAGCTACACTAATCAAGCAGTGTGATATTAGTGGGAAAAAAATAGACACATAAACCAAGGGAAAAGAATACAAAGCTAAAAAATAAACCTATATAAATATAGTTAACTGATCTTTGACAAATGAACAAAGGCAATACAATGGAGCAAAAATAGTATTTTCTACAAATGGTGCTAGAATAGCTGGACCTCCATATGTAAAAATAAATAAAACCAAAAAAGAATCTAGATAGACTTTACACCTGTCACAAAAATTAATCAAAATAACTCAGACCTAATTGTAAAATACCAAAACTACAAAACTCCTAGAACATAACATAGGAAAATGCCTAGAAAGCCTTGTGTATGTTGATGACTTTATAGATACAACACCAAAGGCATACCCCATGAAAGAAATAATTGATAAGATAGACTTCATTAAAATTAAGAACTTCTGCTCTATGAAAGACAATGTCAAGAGAATAAGACACGTCACAGAATGGAATAAAATGTATACAAAAGAAACATCTGAGAAAAAACTCTTTATATAAATATACAAAGAACTCTTAAAACTCAGCAACAAGGAAACAAATCCAATTTTAAAATGGGCCAAAAATGTTAATGGACATATCACCAAAGAAGATATTTGTTGTTGTTGTTTAGTCTCCAAGTCATGCCCAATTCTTTTGTGACTCCATGGACTGCAGCCTGCCAGGCTCTTCTGTCGATGGGATTTCCCAAGCAAAAATACTGGAGTGGGTTGCCATTGCCTTCTCCAGGGAATCTTCCTGACCCAGGGATCAAACCCATGTCTCCTGCATTGGCAGGCGGATTCTTTACCACTAAGCCACCAGGGAAGCCCAAAGAAGCTATATTGATGGCAAATAAACTTATGAAAAGATGATTATATATCATCAGGGAAATGCAAATTAAAATAACAATGAGATACCACCATGCATTTATTAGAATGGCCAAAATACAGAACGCTGGAAGCACAATGCTGGCAGGGATATGGAGCAACAGAAACTTTCATTCATTACTGGAGAGAATGCAAAATGGTATAAACATTTTGGAAGATAGTTTGGTTTCTTAGAAAACTAAACCTATTCTTAACAATCCCAAAGAAAGGCAATGCCAGAGAATGCTCAAACTACCTCACAATTGCACTCATCTCACATGCTAGTAAAGTAATGCTCAAAATTCTCCAAGCCAGGCTTCAGCAATATGTGAACCGTGAACTTCCAGATGTTCAAGCTGGTTTTAGAAAAGGCAGAGGAACCAGAGATCAAATTGCCAATATCCGCTGGATCATCAAAAAAGCAAGAGAGTTCCAGAAAAACATCTATTTCTGCTTTATTGACTATGCCAAAGCCTTTGACTGTGTGGATCACAATAAACTGTGGAAAATTCTGAAAGAGATGGGAATACCAGACCATTTGACCTGTCTCTTGAGAAACCTGTATGCAGGTCAGGAAGCAACAGTTAGAACTGGACATGGAACAACAGACTGGTTCCAAATAGGAAAAGGAGTGCGTAAAGGCTGTATATTGTCATCCTGCTTATTTAACTTGTATGCAGAGTACATCATGAGAAACACTGGGCTGGAAGAAACACAAGCTGGAATCAAGATTGCCAGGAGAAATATCAATAACCTCAGATATGCAGATGACACCACCCTTATGGCAGAAAGTGAAGAACTAAAGAGCCTCTTGATGAAGGTGAAAGAAGAGAGTGAAAAAGTTGGCTTAAAGCTCAACGTTCAGAAAACTAAGATCATGGCATCTGGTCCCATCACTTCATGGGAAATAGATGGGGAAACAGTGGAAACAGTGTCAGACTTTATTTTTTTGGGCTCCAGAATCACTGCAGATGGTGATTGCAGCCATGAAATTAAAAGACGCTTACTCCTTGGAAGGAAGGTTATGGCCAACCTAGATAGCATATTTAAAAGCAGAGACATTACTTTGCCAACAAAAGTCTGTTTAGTCAAGGCTATGGTTTTTCCAGTGGTCATGTATGGATGTGAGAGTTGGACAGTGAAGAAAGCTGAGCGCCGAAGAATTGATGCTTTTGAACTGTGGTGTTGGAGAAGACTCTTGAGAGTCCCTTGGACTGCAAGGAGATCAAACCTAAAGGAGATCAGTCCTGGGTGTTCATTGGAAGGACTGATGTTGAAGCTGAAACTCCAATACTTTGGCCACCTCATGAGAAGAGTTGACTCATTGGAAAAGACCCTAATGCTGGGTAGGATTGGGGGCGGGAGGAGAAGGGGACGATGGAGGATGAGATGGTTGGATGGCATCACCGACTCGATGGACATGGGTTTGGGTAGACTCCGGGAGTTGGTGATGGACAGAGAGCCCTGGCGTGCTACGATACATGGGGTCGCAAAGAGTCGGGCATGACTGAGCAACTGAACTGAACTGATTCTTAACAAATAATCCAGCAATCATGCTCCTTGGTATTTTGTTGTTGTTCAGTTACTAAGTCATGTCTGATTCTTTGCAACCCCATGGACTGTAGCACTCTAGACTCCTCTGTCCTCCACTCTCTCTCAGAGTTTGCTCAAATTCATGTCATTGAGTCAGTATTTGCCTTATGTCTACACAGAAACCTGCACATACACAGATGTTTTTGTCAACTTTATTCATATCTGCTAAAACATGAAAGCAACTGAGATTTCCTTGAGCAGGTGAAGGAGCAAATATACTATGGTACATCCAGACAATGGAACAGTATGCAACACTAAAACAATGAGATACCACACTGAGAAAAGACATAGAGGAAACTTAAGTGCATATTACTAAGTGGAAAATGCAATCTCAAAAGACTTTATACTGTATAATTCCAGCTATATGTCTTAACCTTTACTAGAGAAGGTAAAATTTTGGAATCCTTGGAGGCTCAGTGTTAAAGAATCCACTTGCACTGCAGGAGACCACCTGCAATGCAGGAGATGCAGGTTCTACCCCTGGGTGGGGAAGATACCCTGGAGAAGGAAAGGGCAGCCCACTCCAGTATTCTTGCCTGGGAGGTCCCATGGACAGAGGAACCTGGTGGCCTACAGTTCAGGGGGTCGCAAGAGTCAGACATGACTTAGCAATTAGACAACCAATCATGACACCAACAACCAAGATAAGTGTTTTACAGCAGTTGGGGAGGGAGGAATAAATGGGTGGAGCATAGAGGATTTTCAGGGAAGTGAAAATACTCTGTATGATACCATAATTATACATATATGTTATTATACATTTGTACAAATCCATAGAATTTACACCAAGAGTAAACCCTAATAAAAACTATAGACTTTGGCTATTATGATATGTTAGTGTAGGTTCATCAGTTGTAACAAGTATACCAGTATTATGGGATATGTTGATAATGGGGGAGACTATGCATGTATGGGGATGGGGTATCTGGAAAAACTCTGTACCTTCCCTTCAGTTTTTCTGTGAACCTAAAACTGCTCATACATATAGTTTCAATTTAAAAAAATCAAAGGCCCACAAAATAATCTAGGCACAGAGAGTTGAATAGCATATACGTTTTATTTTATATGAAGTATATGTATATGCATTATATTTGTTTAAAAATTAGAATAATTATTGATATGCATGAACATGTGTAGGCTTATATTTTGTCATGAATGGATAAACGATTGTTATTAATACAAAGAAAAAGAAAAAATGCTGTAATCATCTATTGGATCATAGCTGTAGAAATATGAGAACCCTTGTAAACTGCTGGCAGGAAGGAATGTGTTTGTCATCAAACATTTGGAAAGTAATGTAACAATATTATTAAAAATTTAAAATTCACATAACCTTTGAGACAGAAATTTCAGTTGTGGAAATCTGTAACAGATAATATAAGCATCAGTACATAAGATATATCTATAAGGATATTTATTGAAGGATTATTTATAAAGGAATAAAATCTGGAAACTACTTGAAAGTCCACCAATAGGTTGAATAAATTGTGATAGATCTAACCTATGGAATATTATGTAACTATTTAAAACAATGGGCTGAGTCTTTGCACATTGACTAGGGAGATGTCCATGGAAATTGTTAAATGAAAAGAACAGGATTCAAGGTAATATACTTAGGAGATCACAATTTTATTTAAAATGTCTTTTGTTGATCAGGATCAAGATGGAGTAGTAGGAAGATCCTGAGCTCATCTCCTTCTATGGTTGCACCAAGACTACAACTACTTATAGAACAACATCTCCAAGAATGACATGAAGACCACAGAATAGATTTTCTACAACAAAGGATATAAACAAAAGGCCACATTGAGGTAGGTAGGAGAGGCAGAGATGCATCTCATCTGAGTCCACACTTCTGATGCAGCAACCCACAAGCAGGAGGAATATCAAAACTACAAAGGTTTGCTCTAAGTAATAAATTGTTCTACTCCTATGTCAGACTCCCCAGCTCAGAGGACTACAAGGTAAGTCCTCATGATGTGTGGCTTTGAAAACCAGCCAGGCTTATGTCCAGAAGTGCCAGAGGGCTATGGGAGACAGAAGTTATACTCTTGATGGTTTCATGTATATAGTCATTTACTCCAATGCCCAATAGCAGCTTAAAGAGTCCCTGTGTCATATGAGAAAGAGATAAATTGACCAATTTTAGGGCACATGATAGAGGGGA
This sequence comes from Okapia johnstoni, assembly GCA_024291935.2. Classification (NCBI taxonomy): domain Eukaryota; kingdom Metazoa; phylum Chordata; class Mammalia; order Artiodactyla; family Giraffidae; genus Okapia; species Okapia johnstoni. Next base: position 84,013,673 of record CM044305.1, read on the forward strand.
ATCTGGTGAAACTTTCTCTAAGGATGGAATTGCCAATAGACACCATTAAAACAAAAAATCTTCCACCTAGCTGACTTGACATTTTTGGGTGCCATTTTTGTCACTCTCCACCAACCTAACTAACACCACGACCCCACCACTTTGGCCCTTCCAAAGCTTCTCTGCCCTGCCCCACTCAGTGGGCCACTTAGGCCAACACCAGTGCCCCTCCAAATGTGCTCTCACTCCAGAGGGCCAACATGCCAAAAGCAGTCATAGCCAAGCTTCATAGTCAGCAGGGCCAGGGACAAGCCAAACTCACCAGGTGGGTGTCCGTAGCAGTCATGACCAACCCACATAACCAGCAGTGCCAGGAACCAGCCCTATACATCAGCACACCCACAGAAGTATCAGCCAAGTTTCACAGCAGCTAGTCTGGGGACCAACCCTGCCCACCATTGCATCCACAGCAATCATAGCCAACCACAACACATCTAGAACAGCTGGCTTTGGTGACTGGAGAGATTGCAGCACTGGACCCCACAGGACATCCCACAAAATGTGAAATAGCTGACATAGCTAACATACAAACAAACACAGAGAGTTAAGTAAAATAAGGCGACAAAGGAATACCTTTCAAACAAAAGTATAAGACAAAAACCTCACAACACAGGACTAGAGGAATGGCAGATAAGCAGTTTACCATAAAAAGAGTTCAAAGCAATAGTCATAAACATGCTCACCAAACATAGGAGAAGAATGGATGAACTCAATGAGAGCTTCAACAAAGAGAATGAAATATAAAAAAAGAACCGATCAGAACTGAAGAATAGACTAACTGGAATGAAAAATACAATAAAAGGGACCAACAGCATATTAGACTATGCAGAAGAATGGATCAGTGATATGGAAGACAAAATAGTGAAAATCACCCAACTGGAACAGCAAAGAGAAAAAAAGAAAATGCTTAAAAATGAAGATAGTTTAAGAGGCCCCTGGAACAATATTAAGCATGCTAACATTCACATGGGATTCCATGGTAGTTCAGGGGCAAAGAATCCACCTGTCAATGCAGGAAGTGCTTGTTCAATCCCTGGGTCAGGAAGATCCCCTGGAGGAAGAAATGGCAACTCAGACACAACTGAGCACACACACACATACACAACATTCACTAGTAAGGGTCCAGAAAGAAAAAGAGAGAAAAGGACAAAAAACTATTTGAAGAAGGAATGGCTGAAAACTTCCCTAACATGGTGAAGGAAACAGACATCTAAGTCCAGGAATCACAGAGAGTCCCAAACAAGATTAACTCAAAGAGACCCACATCAACAAAAATTATAATTAAAATGTCAAAAGTTAAATATAATTATAGATCTTAAAAACAGCAAGAGAAAAACAACTGGTTATATACAATGGAAGCAATAGAAGGTTGCCAACTGATTTTTCAGGAGAAACTTTAGAGACAAGAAGGGACTGGCATGGTATATTCAAAGTGCTGAACATATGCACAATGGAATATTACTCACCTATTAAAAAGAATGCATTTGAATCAGTTCTAATGAGGTGGATGAAATTGGAGCCTATTATACAGAGTGAAGTAAGTCAGAAAGAAAAACACCAATACAGTATATTAATGCATATATATGGAATTTTAAAAGATGGTAACAATGACCCTATATGCGAGACAGCAAAAGAGACAGAGATGTAAAGAACAGACTGTTGGACTCTGAGGGAGAAGGTGAGGGTGGGATGATTTGAGAGAATAGTATTGAAACGTGTATATTATCATATGTGAAATAGATCGCCAGTCCAGGTTCAATGCATGAGGCAGAGTGCTCAGGGCTGGTGCACTGGGATGACCCTGAGGGATGGGATGGGGAGGGAGGTGAAAGGGAGGGTCAGGATGGGGAACACGTGTACACCCATGGCTGATTCATGTGAATGTATGGCAAAAACCATCACAATATTGTAAAGTAATTAGCCTCCAATTAAAACAAAAAAATAGAAAATAAAAAAAAGAAAATGAAAATTTACAATCAAAAATACTCTACTCAGCAAAATTGTTCAGAATTGAAGGAGAGATCAGGGGTTTCCCAGATAAGCAAAAGCTAAAGGAGTTCATCACCACTAAACTGGCCTTACAAAAAAAAAAAAAAAACATTATAGGGACTTCTTTAAACAGAAAAGAAAATGCCATATCTAGAAATAAGAAATTATGAAAGAAAAACTTCACTGGTAAAGACAAATATATAATAAAAGTGGTGGAACAAATACATGTAAAGCTAGTATGAAAGTTGAAAGACAAAAATAGTAGAATCATATATATCTAGTATTAAAATATGCAAAGTATAATGTCAAAAACTTAAAACTTGAGGGAGAGAGTAAAAATGTAGTGCTTTTAAAATGTGCTAGAATTTAAGCAACCACAAAATTAAATTATACTGCTATGTACATAGGTTTTTATACATAAACTTCACAGTAACCACAAATCAAAAACCGTGACAGATACACAAACAATAAAAAGAAAGGAATACACATGTAACACTAAAGATAGTCATCAGATCACAGGGGAAAGATGAAAGAAGAAAAAACAGAACAGATTTACAGGCATAGAGAATGAACTTATGGTTGCCATGGGGGAAAATGGGGGAAAGAGATACTTAGGGAGTTTGGCGTGGATATGTACATACCACTGTGTTTGAAATGGATAGCCAACAAGGATTTTCTGTATAGCTCAGGGAGCTCTGCTCAAGGTTATATGGCAGCCTGGTTGGGAGGGGAGTTTGGGGAGAATTAATACATGTGTATGTATGGCTGAGTCACTTTGCTGTCCATATAAAACTATCACAACATTACTAATTGGCTATATTCCAATACAAAATAAAAAGTTTTTAAAAATTGGAAAAAAATAAATAAGAGAAGAACTACAAAAAAGAAATATATAAACACATAGGAAATAGTTAACAAAATAGCAATAAGTACCTAGCTATCAATGATCACTTTAAATGTAAATGGACTAAATGCTCCAATTAAAAGACATAAGGTGGCTTGAATGGAATAAAAAACAACACACACACACACACACACACACACACACACACACATATATATATATATATATGCTTCCAACAAGACGCTCACTTCAGACACCATAGACTGAAAATGCGGGGATGGAGAAGGATATTCCATGCAAATAGAAACAAACAAAGAAGCTGGAGTAGCAATATCAGAAAAAATAATCTTTGAAACAAGGACTACAACAAGAGACAAAGCCATTACATAATGATAAAGGTATTAATGCAACAAGAGGATATATCACTTGTAAATATCTATAAACTCAATATAGATGCACTGAAATACATAAAGCAAATATTTTAACACCTTACTTAAAAAAAATCAAGTCATGTCCAACTCTTTGTGACTCCATAAACTGTAGTCCACCAGGCTCCCATGTCCATGGGGATTCTCCAGGGGTGAATACTGGAGTGGGTTTCCATGCCCATCTCCAGGAGATCTTCCCAAACCAGGGATCAAACCCGAGTCTCCCACATTGCAGGTGGATTCTTTTTTTTTTTTTTATTTTAGTTGGGGGCTAATTACTTTACAATATTGTAGTAGTTTTTGCCATACATTGACATGAATCAGCCATGGGTTCACATGTGTTCCCCCTCCCGAACCCTCCTCCCACCTCCCTCCCCTTCCCATCCCTCTGGGTCATCCCAACGCTCCATCCCTGAGCATCCGTCCCATGCATAGAACATGGAATGGTGTTCCGCTTCACATATGACAATATACATGTTTCAATGTTATTGTCCCAGAACGTCCCACCCTCACCTTCTCCCTCAGAGTCCACAGGACTGTTCTATGCATCTGTGTCTCTTATTCTGTCTCACATATAGGGTTACCATTACCATCTTTCAAATTCCATATACATGCATTAGTATACTGTATTGGTGCTTTTCTTTCTGGCTCACTTCACTCTGTATAATGGGCTCCAGTTTCATCCATCTCAATAGAACCGATTCAAATGTATTTTTTTAATGGCTGAGTAATATTCCATTGTGTATGTGTACCACAGTTTCCTTATCCATTCGTCTGCCGATGGACATCTAGGTTGCTTCCATGTCCTGGCTATTGCAAACAGTGCTGCGATGAACATTGGGGTACACGCGTCTCTTTCAATTCCGGTTTCCTCGGTGTGTATGCCTAGCAGTGGGATTGCTGGGTCATATGGCAGTTCTATTCCCAGTTTTTTAAGGAATCTCCACACTGTTCTCCATAGTGGCTGTACTAGTTTGCATTCCCACCATCAGTGTAAGAGGGTTCCCTTTTCTCCACACCCTCTCCAGCATTTATTGCTTGTAGACTTTTGGATAGCAGCCATTCTGACTGGTGTGTAATGGTACCTCATTGTGGTTTTGATTTGCATTTCTCTAATAATGAGTGATGTTGAGCATCTTTTCATGTGTTTGTTAGCCATCTGTATGTCTTCTTTGGAGAAATGTCTGTTTAGTTCTTTGGCCCATTTTTTGATTGGGTCGTTTATTTTTCTGGAATTCAGCTGCAGGAGTTGCTTGTATATTTTTGAGATTAATTTTTTGTCTGTTGCTTCATTTGCTATTGTTTTCTCCCATTCTGAGGGCTGTCTTTTCACCTTGCTCCTAGTTTCCTTTGTTGTGCAAAAGCTTTTAATTTTAATTAGGTCCCATTTGTTTATTTTTGCTTTTATTTCCAATATTCTGGGGGGTGGGTCATGCTGTGATTTATGCAGATCCTTTGCCACCAGGAAAGCCCAAGCATATTGTGATTTATGCAGGAACCTGGATTGCTTTTTTACCATTTGTTCAGCCAAAAACATCAACAAGAAAACATTGGCCTTAAATGATACGTTAGACTGGATAGCATAGATACATATACAATGTTTCACCCCAAAATGGAAGAGTACACGTTTTGTTTCATGTGTAGGAACTAGAAAAAGAAGAACAAACAAAGCCCATAGCTAGTAGAAGGAAAGAAATGACAAAGATCATAGTGTAAATAAAATAGTGTATTAAAAAAAGCAATAGAAAATTTCGGGCTGCTTCTTCAAAAAAGATTAGCAAATTTGATAAACCTTTAGCTGGACTTATTAAGAGAAAAAGAGAATCAGCCCAAGTAAATGAAATAAAAAAATGAAAAAGGAGAAGTTACTACATATACCACAGAAAAACCAAGTGTCACGAGATCACTACAAACAACTATGCACCAACAAATCAACAAAGAATAAATGGATAAAGCCCTATAATCATAAAATCTTCCAAGACTGAATCAGGAAGAAGTAGAACATATGAATAGATGGATTACTCATAATGCAATTGAATCAGTAATCAAAAAACTCCTAACAAGCAAAAGTCCAGAGCCAGATCAGATCACAGATTAATCCTACCAGATACTTAAAGAGTTAATACCTGTCATCAAATTATTCCAAAAAAAATAAACAGGAATAAATGTTTCCAAACATATTCCATGAGGCTAGGATTACCCTGAAACAAAAGCCAGATAAAGACATTACAAAGAAGAAAATTACAGGCCAGTATCCCTGATGAACATAAATGCAAAAGTTCTCAACAAATTATTAGCAAACCAAATTCAACAATACATTAAAAGGATCATATACCAGTGGGATTTATTTTAGGGATACAAGAATGTTTCAACATTCGTAAATCAGTGAACATGATACACTATGTTAACACTATGTAAAAATCAAATGATTTTCTTCATAGATGTAGAAAAAGCATTTGACAAAATTTGACATCCATTTACGTTAAAAAACTTCCAACAAAATGAGCATAGAGGGAACATCCCTCAGCATAATAAAGGCCATATATGGAAAATCCACAGCTCACATAATTCTCAACCATGACACGCTGAAAATTTTTCCTCTAAAATCAGCAACAAGTCAAGGATTCACACTTTTGCCACTTTTATTCAATATTGTATAGGATGCTCTAATCATAGTAATCAGACAAGAAAAAGATATAAGGCCATCCAAATTGGAAATGAAGAAGTAAAACTGTCACTACTTGTACAGACAAATACTATATAAGAAAACTCTAAAGACTCCACCAAAAACTATTAGATCCTATAAATAAATACAGTAAAGTTGTAGTTGCAGAGTCAATACACAGAAACTTTTTGCATTTCTATACACTAATAGCAAACTATTAGAAAAAAAGTAATAAAATAATCCCATTTACAATTGAATCAAAAAGAATAAAATACTTGGGAATAAATTTAATCTAGGAAGTGAAAGACCTGTACTCAGGAAACTATAAGGTACTGATGAAAGGAATAGAAGATGATACAAATAAATGGAAATATACACCCTGTATGGGGCTCCTTCCCTGGTGGCTCAGATGGTAAAGCATCTGCCTGCAATGCAGGAGACCCGGGTTTGATCCCTGGGTCAGGAAGATCCCCTGGAGAATGAAATGGCAACCCACTCCAGTACTCTTGCCTGGAAAATCCCATATACGGAGGATCCTGGTAGGCTACAGTCCATGGGGTCACAAAGAGTCGGACACGACTGAAGGACTTCACTTTCTTTCTTTCTTTCTTTCTATACGCTGTGCTTATGGATTTAAGGATTAATATTGTTTAAAATGTTCATACGATGCAAAGCAATCCACAGATTCAATGAAATCTCTATCAAAATCCCAGTGACATTTTTCACAGAACTAGAACAGATACAAATCTTAAAATTTGTATGGAGCCACGGGGTGGGGGTGGACAAATAGTGCAATCTTAAGAAGAAGAACAAAGCTGGAGATTTTACATTCTCTTATTTCAAACTTTACTACAAAGGTATAGTTATCAAAACTATATGGTACTGGCACCAAAACAAAATCAAATACACAAATTGATGGAACAGAATAGAGAGCCCCAAAACAAACCTATGCCTACATGGCCAATTAATTTATTATAAAATGGCTATGAATATACAGTGGGGAAAAGACAGTCTCTTCAATAAATGACGCTAGGAAAACTGGACAACTACATGCACAAGAATGAAAGTGGACCACTTTTTCAGGGGTGGGGGGACCACTTTCTTATTCCCTAAACAAACAAGCAAGAAAAGAAAAAGCACCCCCAAAATGGATTAAAGATAAATAGAAGACCCAAAACTGGACACCTGTACACCCATGGCTGATTCATGTCAATATATGGCAAAAACAACTACGATATTGTAAAGTAATTAGCCTCAAATTAAAATAAATATTTTTTAAAAAAACTCCATAAATAAAACATAGGTAATATGCTCTTTGACATCTACCTTAGCAATAATTTTTTGAATCTGTCTCCTTAGACAAGTGAACAAAAACAAAAATAAAGAAATGGGGCTATATAAAACTAAAAATGGGGCTATATAAAACTACTTTGCATGGCAAAGTAAGCAATCAACAAAATTTAAGGCAACCTATGGCATGGGAGAAAATACTTGCAAATCGTTTATCTGGTAAAGTGATAATATCCCAAACATGCAAAGAACTCATACAACTCAATATAAAAAAGTCTGATTGAAAATTGGCAGATCTATATTTTTCCAAAGAAGATATACAAATGGCCGCCAGGTACATGAAAAGATGCTGAATATCACAAATTACCAGGAAAACACAAATCAAAACCACCATGAGATATCTATTACCTCACACCTGTCAGAATGGCTATTATCAAAAAGGCTAGAACTAGCAAGTGTTGCTAAGAACGGGGGAATCCATGTGCACTCTTGGTAAGAATGAAAACTGGTGCAACCGCTATGGAAAATAGCATGAAGTTTCCTCGTAAAATTAAAAATATAACTACCAGCAATTCCACTCCTGGACAATTATCAGAAGAAAATTAAAAATATAATTAGAAAAAACATAGATATACACCCCACGTTCATTTCAGCATTAATTACAATAGTCAAGATATGGAAGCAAATTAAATGACAATCAACAGATGAAAGGATAAGGAATATCTGATATATATGTGTACATATGTATACATATATAATATAGTGAAATATTTTTCGGCCATAAAAAGGATGAAATTGTGCCATTTACATACAATATGGATTAGAGGGTGTTATGCTAAGTTAAATAAGTCAGTAGTAAGAAAAGGAAAATACTATAATGCTTCACTTATATGTGGAATCTAAAAAACAAATCAAATGAACAAGCAAAATAAACCAGAAATAGATCCATAGAAATAGAGGGGAAAACTGATGGTCCTTGAGGGGTTGGGTGAAATAGATGAAAAGATTAATAAGTACAAACTTCCACTTGTAAAATAAATAAGTCTCTGGGATGTAATGTACAGTATAGGAAATACAGTCAATAATATTGTAATTACTTTGTGTGGTGACAGTTATTAGACATTGTGGTGATCATTTTGTCTTGTATATAAATGTCTAATTACTATGTTGTACACATGAAACTGAAATAATATTTAAGTCAATTATTTAAAAAGTTAGGAAAAATAATGTAAAAGAATATCCTTTGTTATGGGTTTGCTTAGGTTTGTAAGAGCATGGTGAATTGTGTCGTAAATATAAATACTTCTAACTCATGGAAAGTGAGACTGCAAAGGTGAAGATGGAACTATTATGCTTTACTCTTCAGTTCAGTTCAGTCACTCAGTCATGTCCTACTCTTTTTGTGACCCCATGGACTGCAGGCTTCCCTGTCCATCACCAACCCCCAGAGCTTACTCAAACTCATGTCCATCGAGTCGGTGATGCCATCCAACCATCTCATCCTTTGTCATCCCCTTCTCTTCCTGCCTTCAATCTTTCCCAGCATCAGGGTCTTTTCCAATGAGTCAGTTCTTCACATCAGGTGGCCAAAGCATTGGAGTTTCAGCTTCAGCATCAGTCCTTCTAATGAATATTCAGGATTGACTTCCTTTAGGATTGACTGGTTGAATCTCCTTGAAGTACAACAGACTCTCAAGAGTTCTCCAACACCACAGTTCAAAAGCATCAATTCTTCTGCGTTCAGATTTCTTTATATTACAACTCTTACATCCATACATGACTACTGAAAAAACCATAGCTTTGAGTAGACGGACCATTGTCAGCAAAGTAATGTCTCTGCTTTTTAATATGCTATCTAGGTTGGTCATAGCTTTTCTTCCAAGGAGCGAGCATCTTTTTAAATTTCATGGCTGCAGTCACCATCTGCAGTGATTTTGGAGCCCAGAAAAATAAATTCTCTCACTGTTTCCATTGTTTCCCCATCTATTTGCCATGAAGTGATGGGACCAGATGCCATGATCTTAGTTTTCTGAATGTTGAGTTTTAAGCCAACTTTGTCACTCTCCTCTTTCACTTTCATCAAGAGGCTCTTTAGTTCTTCTTCACTTTCTGCCATAAGGGTGGTGTCATCTGCATATCTGAGGCTATTGATATTTCTCCTAGCAATCCTGATTCCAGCTTGTGTTTCATCCAGCCTGGCATTTCTCATGATGTACTCTGCATATAAGTTAAATAAGCAGGGTGACAGTTTACAGCCTTGATGTACTCCTTTCCCAATGTGGAACCAATCTGTTGCTCCATGTCCTGTTCTAACTGTTGCTTCTTGACCTGCATACAGGTTTTTCAAGAGGCAGGTCAGGTGGTCTGGTATTCCCATCTCTTTAAGAATTTTCCAGAGTTTGTTGTGATCCACACAGTCAAAGAATTTGGCGTAGTTAATAAAGTAGAAGTAGATGTTTTTCTGGAACTGTCTTGCTTGTTTGATGATCCAATGGATGTTGGCAATGCTTTACTCTATATACCACTATTTCATAGTTTTACTGTTACCCTCTTTTCACAGTAAAGATTTTTAGTTTCATAATTTTAATGAAATGTGTTTTTCCTCCAGATTTACATTTTCCTGTCTTCTATAAAGTTGAGCAAGTTTTTAAATATTTACTGGTTACTTGTATTTCTTCTTCTGTGAGCTGCTTATTCCTAACTTTTTCCCATTTTTCCATAAGGGAGATTTTTTTCCTCTATCAATTCTCAGTAGCTTCTTGTCTATTAGTGAAGTTAAGAATTTGTTGGTCATATATATTGCAAACATTTTTCCAGGTCCATTGACTTATTCTAGTTTTTATGTGGTCAAAGCTCTAAGTATTTTCCTGAAGCTCTTGAGATGGTAAGTTAGAACTATAAGCTTTGATGTATATAAATTATTAAGTGAAATAAAGCAAGGTGCTGAGTTATATGTACAGTATAATCTTCCCTTCTCATTTAAAAAATAGAGGAAAATATATTATGTTTGCATATATTTTTATGAGCAAAGATGAAAGCATGGAAATATAAAACCCAGACTGTTAACACTGATTATCTCAGTGGTGTGAGATGGGAGGAGAAGTGATTATTAACTTCTCCTTTAGACATCTCTATATGACTTGACTTGTTACAGCAAGTATGCATGGTTATTGAAAAGGAAAAAAATACTACAGAATACTATCATTGTGCTGTCAGTATCCTCCTTGGATGAGAATGCATATCATGCAGGTCATGTACACTCTCACAAATTCCTCTTGGAATCTCTACACGAGGAATAATTGGTTGGATTTGTTCCCTAAATTATGGTTGGCAAAGTAGCATAGTCACACATTTCCAGAGGTAACACACTACCCCTCCAAGACACACACACACACACACATCCTGACCTTAAAGACCATCCTTAATGTTTGAACACCACAAAGAGAAAAACAGAAGAAATGGAAATAGATATTTGCAGATTGTGATGAGAGTGCACTTGGTGTGGTATCCCCTAGGATCAGAAGGATGCTAAAGGGAGAGGGAAGGAATGGCAATGTTTGCATTGCTTGGCACTTGTTCCACATATAAAAATAGCTAGTTATGTCTTTGCATTCTAACCAAGTGTAGCATTTGTTCTGTGACTTTATATATAAAATGTAGTTTCATGGGTGTGACTTAAGGATAGTACGTGTCCCTAAGTTGGAAACAGAATAGCAATGTCTTCTGAGTGAATAGCCAGAGACCACAACATATAGAGGAAAAGAACTGTAGTTGCAGTTTCTCCAAATTGAAAAGGATTTAGAGTTGCTTTAGTTCAATCTATCTTCTAATCCATGAGTTCTTTGTACAAATCCAGGGCAGATGATCATGCAGTCTCCACTTAAAATATTTCCAGTTAGAGAGATTACTTTCCTTTATAAAGCAGCTAATTCTTTACAGTGATAACTATTAGAATGTTCTTCTTTAAATTGCTATATGTTTTACCTTTTGGAACATATCCATTGATTCTTCTTTATTATGACTTCCCATTACAAATATGTAAAGATAGCTACTCCATCCCCCGAGTCTTCTCAAAAGGCTGTACATCACCAGTCCCTCAACCTTTCCAAATGTCATAATTTCTAAATTATTCACCATTATTCACTTTCCATAGCTTGGAGACTATTTAATTGGTTTAACGTGTAATATTCTGAAATAATCAGCCTTCATCAGGTGCATTTACCTGGGTACTATTAAGAAAACTGTCCTTGATTTGGTTATCTTACTGGTCTTTCTGGTATCGCTGCAATACTAGATTAACATTACCTTTTAAGGTTTAGTTTCACTCCTTCTTCTTATGGAATTGTTTGCTTTTCAAACCAAGATGTAAAAATTCACACTTATATCTGTAAAATGTCATATGGTTGGTTTAGACTAATTCTAGGCTCTTGAACAGTCTGATTCTCTTTAGAATTGATATTATGCTCTAGCCCATGCCCAGAGGGAATGCCATAAGGAAAATCAAGAGAAACAAGGCAGCCAAAAGCCTGTAGGAACTGGCCTTCATTTGAATGTATTCTTCGCTCCACTTCAGTTTACCCCCTGCCTCCCTTTCCTAACCCCCTGCTCATTCATCATTCTAGCTTCCTGGCAGCTCCAGTCTCATCTCTAGTTTTATCTTCTCAGCTTGTCTGCTTCATTGCCTCCCAAACCTATGCCCAATTTATTGCTTGTCTTCTCTACCCTATTCTGGCCTTGGAACCCTTTCCTTTGAACTAAACCTAAAGACTACCTTATGTCTCAGCCCAATCACTGCCTTTACTCAACTCCCTCCTTACTCAACCTTGGAGTAGCAGGCCTAAGAAAAATGCTAGCAACCTATAGATTAATAATTCTTCACAGTTTGGGTTCATCAACAAAAGTTACATGCATGTTTTACATGTTGTCACCTACAGCATTGATAAATAAGTTGAGAACAAAGATAAGGACAGAAAATCTGTATCACGTTCTTTTTAGAGTTTCTGCCCTTAAGATTCTATTTATTTTTCCACTAAATTTTAACAAACCTTATTTCTTAAATCATAGAGATCTGCACTGTCCAGTATAGTGGCCTTTAGCAACTGTATAATTTTAACTTATTCACTGTATAAATTATGCACTGTGTAAACAAATTTAAAGTTACCTTAATTAAAACTAAGTAAAATTAAGAATCCCGTTCCTAAGTTGTAACAGCCATATTTCAAGTAATTGGCCGCATGTTTCTAGAGGCTATCATACTTAACAGTGCAAATATAGAACATTTTTACCACCACAGAAGTTCTATGGGATAGTGCTGCTCTGGAATGTATATTTCATTATGCTCAGCATAACCTTATATGAGTATCACAAGTTCTCTTCAGTTTGCTATTGATTCATCAGTCAACTGTTTTGTTCATCTAATCATGCCTTTCTGTGTTTTTTCCAGCTCACATTTGTCTATATTGTGTAAGAGGCTATTATAAGATTCTTTGCTGACATAAAGACACACTGACTATAGGAGCAACCTCGTCTACTTGGTGAGCAACTCATTTGGTCAGTAATTTACTGATGTACAACAATTCATCCCCAAATTTAGTGGTGTAAAAATATAACCTTTTCTTATCTCTCATGTTTTCTCTGGGTCATACGTTTAGGAGTGGCTTAGCTCAGGGTCTGTCATGAATTTGCAATCAGATGTTACCCATGAGTGCTATCATCTTAAGGCTTGAATGGGGCTACAAAATTCACTTCCAAAGTGACTCATTACACAGGTGGCAGTTCAGTTCAGTTGCTCAGTCATGTCCAACACTTTGCAACCCCATGAACCGCAGCACACCAGGCCTCCCTGTCCATCACCAACTCCTGGAGTTCACCCAGATCCATGTCCATTGAGTCGGTGATGCCATCCAACCATCTCATCCTCTGTCGTCCCTTTCTCCTCCTGCCCTCAATCTTTCCCAGCATCATGGTCTTTTCAAATGAGTCAGCTCTTCACATCAGGTGGCCAAAGTATTGGAGTTTCAGCTTCAACATCAGTCCTTCCAGTGAACACCCAGGACTGATCTCCTTTAGGATGGACTGGTTGGATCTCCTTGCAGTACAAGGGACTCGCAAGAGTCTTCTCCAACACCACAGTTCAAAAGCATCAATTCTTCGGCACTCAGCTTTCTTTACAGTCCAACTCTCAGATCCATACATGACCGCTGGAAAAACCATAGCCTTGACTAGACGGACCTTTGTTGACAAAGTGATGCCTCTGCTTTTTAATATGTTGTCTAGGTTGGTCATAACTTTCCTTCCAAGGAGGAAACATATTTTAATTTCATGACTGCAGTCACCATCTGCAGTGATTTTGGAGCCCAGAAAAATAAAGTCAGCCACTCTTTCCACTGTTTCTCCATCTATTTGCCATGAAGTGATGGGATCGGATGCCATGATCTTAGTTTTCTGAATGTTGAGCTTTAAGCCAACTTTTTCACTCTCCTCTTTCACTTTCATCAAGAGGATCTTTAGTTCCTCTTCACTTTCTGCCATAAGGGTGGTGTCATCTGCATATCTGAGGTTATTTATATTTCTCCTGGAAATCTTGATTCCAGCTTGTGCTTCCTCCAGCCCAGTGTTTCTCATGATGTATTCTGCATAGAAGTTAAATGAGCAGGGTGACAATATTCAGCCATGACATACTCCTTTTCCTATTTGGAACCAGTCTTTTGTTCCATGTCCTGTTCCAACTGTTGCTTCCCAACCTGCATGCAGGTTTCTCAAGTGGCAAGATGGTATTAAATGTTTTCCCAGTTTTTCTCCTTGTAGGTCTTACCACAGAGCTGCTTCAATGTCTTCAAACCCTGGCAAATGGCTTCCACCAGATCAAGCAATCTGAGAGACCTATATAGAAGCTTCAATGTCTTTTATGACCTAGCTTTATAAAGCATATATTATCACCTCATCCATATTCTATTGGCCACACAAGCCAGCAGCCCTCATCATGTCATGAATGACAAGATGCCTGGTTCACTGAGGGGTACCTAGAAGGTTGATGTCACATCATTCAAAATAGAATATGAGCTGGTTTGTCATGGAGCCTTATCAATGTATCCCTGCTCCTGGGGACTACCTCTTAGGAGCCATCTATATAATATTCTGTGAGAATTCCCCTAGAACCAACATCAAGTTATCTTGCTGTGGAAATCCCATGGACAGAAGAGCCTGTCAGGCTACAATCCATGGGGTCACAAAGAGTTGGACACAACTTAGCGGCTAAACAACAACAACAATAGTCTCTAAAACCTATTTTTTTGTTCTGTTTTGAAAATTGAAATTTTTCCTGTTTTCAAATTTGCAACACTTCTTTTGTATTCCAAAGCTCACCACAACCACATATGCAGGGTTTTTAAATTTTTTTAGTTTTTCATTTTTCTGAGCCTAGAGCTTTGTCCCTAAGTGCAACAGGTCAATGCTCTCCATCAATTCTCTCTCTTATCCTACACTATTGTGTAGTGTATCACAATATTTTTTGTTGAAGTAATATTCTCTCAGAACATTCTTGATTCTGTGTGTATTTTTACATGTATGTGTTGCTGTCTACAAGACAGAACCATGAACAAGAATCCCACTTCTCAAGATGTAAATTAAAAAATAAAGAACAAAAGCATACGGAGAGAGAATCATGTGTGCAAGAGTTTTCTTAAAGCTTGTCAGTATAGAAAATGGTGTACATCAAACTGTTAACAACTAGAGGGAGGGGATTGTGGTGGTAGAATGTGATGAGATAGAGAAGGTAGACACTGTTATCTTTTTTTGCATTCAAGTTTGAGTTGTTTGACATTCCAATGCATTAATATTTTTTAATACTATAAAACATTAAAAATATGCTCACTATCATTATTATTTCTTTCCCTAGTGGCAGTGCTGTGATCTAGACTCAGGAAAATAGTACCCATTTATTTCCAGTCATTTCTGTAGCATACTCTCATAATGATACCATTTCAGTTTTCTCTTTCCTTTTAGTTCAGTTCAGTTCAGTCGCTCAGTCGTGTCCGACTCTTTGTGACCCCAAGAACTGCAGCATGCAGGCCTCCCTGTCCATCACCAACTCCCTGAGTCCACCCAAACCCATGACCATCGAGTCGATGATGCCATCCAACCATCTCATTCTCCGTCATCCCCTTCTCCTCCTGCCCTCAATCTTTCCCAGCATCAGGGTCTTTTCCAATGAGTCAGCTCTTTGCATCAGGTGCCCAAAGTATTTGAGTTTCAGCTTCAACATCAGTCCTTCCAAAGAACACCCAGGACTGATCTCCTTTAGGATGGACTGGTTGGATCTCCTTGCAGTCCAAGGGACTCTCAAGAGTCTTCTCCAACACCAGAGTTCAAAAGCATCAATTCTTCAGGGCTCAGCTTTCTTTATAGTCCAACTCTCACATCCACACATGACCACTGGAAAAACCATAGCCTTGATATATAGACCTTTGTTGGCGAAATAATGTCTCTGCTTTTCAATATGTTGTCTAGGTTGGTCATAACTTTCCTTCCAAGGAGTAAGCGTCTTTTAATTTCATGGCTGCAATCACCATCTGCAGTGATTGTGGAGCCAAGAAAAATAAAGTCAGCCACTGTTTCCACTGTTTATCCACCTATCTTCCATGAAGAGATGGGATCGGATGCCATGATCTTAGTTTTCTGAATGTTGAGCTTTAAGCCAACTTTTTCACTCTCCTCTTGCACTTTCATCAAGAGGCTCTTTAGTTCTTCTTCACTTCCTGCCATAAGGGTGGTGTCATCTGCATATCTGAGGTTATTGATATTTCTCCCGGCAATCTTGATTCCAGCTTGTGCTCCCTCCAGCCCAGCATTTCTCATGATGTACTCTGCATATAAGTTAAATAAGCAGGGTGACAATATACAGCCTTGACGTACTCCTTTTCCTATTTGGAACCAGTCTGTTGCTCCATGTCCAGTTCTAACTGTTGCTTCCTGACCTGCATACAGGTTTTTCAAGAGGTAGGTCAGGTGGTCTGGTATTCCCATCTCTTTCAGAATTTTCCACAGTTTATTGTGATCCACACAGTCAAAGACTTTGGCATAGTTAATAAAGCAGAAATATATGTTTTTCTGGAACTCTCTTGCTTTTTCGATGATCCAACAGATGTTGGCAAATTTATCTCTGGTCCCTCTACCTTTTCTAAAACCAGCTTGAACATCTGGAAGTTCATGGTTCACGTATTGCTGAAGCCTGGCTTGGAGAATTTTAAGCATTTCTTTACTAGCGTGTGAGATGAGTGCAATTGTGTGGTAGTTCGAGCATTCTTTGGCATTGCCTTTCTTTGGGATTGGAATGAAAACTGACCTTTTCCAGTCCTGTGGCCACTGCTGAGTTTTCCAAATTTGCTGGCATATTGAATGCAGCACTTTCACAGCATCATCTTTTAGGATTTGAATTAGCTCTACTGGAATTCCGTCATCTCCACTAGCTTTGTTCATAGTGATGCTTCCTAAGGCTCACTTGACTTCACATTCCAGGATGTCTGGCTTTAGGTGAGTGATCACACCATCATGATTTTCTGGGTCGTGAAGATCTTTTTTGTACAATTCTTCTGTGTATTCTTGCCACCTCTTTTTAATATCTTCTGCTTCTGTTAGGTCCCTACCATTTTTGTCCTTTTTGAGCCCATCTTTTCATGAAATGTTCCCTTTTTATCTCTAATTTTCTTGAAGAGATCTCTAGTCTTTCTCATTCTATTATTTTCCTCTATTTCTTTGCATCTTCAGTCAAAAGGATATCCATTATACTCATGTAATGTATTCCTTTTTATGTAGATGTTTAAATTCTTAAACTTCAGTGTTATTTCTCTTTTCCTTCATTTTTCTCTCTTTTCAAAATGCACACTCTAGTTGTGGATTGCTAGTTCCAACTCATTTGGTAAGTCTCAGTAATATTATGGAGATTTTCACACACACACACATACACACACGCATGAATATACTTCAACTTTACTATGCTCTCTATACATTATGCATTCAGGGCCAAATCCAAGTTCTGTTGGATCTGAAGCTCTTATAATTTGGGGCGCCCACTTCAAAACAATATAAAATTGCCAGTACAGAATTATTAGTACCACTCCCAGGTCCACAGAAGTGCAAGTGAGGTGTCTTGAAGAATAAGCTTCATTACCATCACAGTAAATGTGTTCCTCTGTGTTTCTGCTGAGTGAGGCAAGCTGGATAGCCTGAAGCTGCTGGGCTGGGAATTCCAGGACTAGAATGGTATGGCCTTCATGAGCAAAAAGAATGGGGGAAAAGGAAGTCCCATGGCTAACTTCAGAAATTCATATGACTTTTGGTTTTAATTTCCCTGTTTTAGTTCTCTTTATAAAACAATTGTCTTTTTTTAGAGTAGCATTCCAGTTTTCAATAGCGACAAGACCCATGTTCAGCCAGGATCAGATTTCCAGGGCCCCATTTTAGAAACAAGCATAGCTCAAATCATGCCGAGCTTAAGAGCATTCCACGACAAGTAACAGAAGCTTTGCAAACTATGGTCAGAAGGCACATTTCATGACCTTTAGCCTGAGAAACATCAGGTTTTGTTTTTTTTTTTTTTTTTGCTTTGTCTTCAGAGGAGTGAGACATAGGAAAAATCCAAAGAATCAGTGGCAAGATTGTTGGGGACTATAGCAGAAATCCTACAGTTTCAAAATTGTCTCCAAAGAAAAGAAAACCTTAAGCAGGTTCTTTAGCCCAGTGGTTCCCAAAGGAGGTTCCTCCTTCAGAAAGGAATCCCTCAGACTCTTAAAAGGTAGGCTACCCCAGCCAGCTCACAAGTATACTGGGAAATACTGGACCTTGAGTATTTACAACCACAAGTGTACAAAGTATCTTTTCAAGAAGATTGCTATGTAACCTTATTTGTAGGCAGCAAACTTGTCCTAACAGAAGTTTACAAAATATATGTTTTCATACCCAAGGTGTCAAAGTAGAAGAAAAACAACAAATGGCAGACTGTTTTGTGTGCTTAAATGCTTAATAAATTTCATTTTAAAGTGTCTACTAAGATATATATTGCCAATTATAAATGTGTAAATGAAAAAAAGAAGGAAAAGCAGCCTAGAATCTTTTGGATCTGTATTTTTCATAACACACACATGCTCCTAAGTGTAATTTCTCCAGCTTATGGTAGTTAGCAATTTACATGAAAAAAATGAATATGCAATTCTTTGTATACAAAGTTGAAAGCAATGATATTGGAGTTTTCTTTTCTTTTTTTTTCTAAAATGGCATCGCTGGCTGCCCCGAGGTGAGGTGCTATCAAGGGCCAAAGAGTAGAGAGATGCACACTGGCCCTCTGGAGGATAAAACCCATACCCTTGGCACCATGTCTGCAGTACTCTTACCAACTGAGCTAACTGGCTGTAACCTTGCCATTTAGCATCTCAGGTCAGCTAAGTACGATTGCTCACAAACACAGCCTCCTACAAGTCTCCACTGAATAAGGTTTGTTCTCGGCCAAAAATCTCTCTGGAAGGAATAAGAATGGATTTTAATATTTTGCAAACATTGAAAATTGCTGGATTTTTTTCCTCTGCAAGTTTCTTAAGCTTGAAATCCATGGTTTTTCCCTATGAGGTGACCCACTTGGTAATCCCTGCTCAGGCAGGTCACTTGGGCTATAGCTGGGTTCCATTTCTTTTTATAAAGCCCTTGTTATTTCTGTTAGGAGGGCTTGAAGGCTGAAAAGGGGGAAAGGGGAACTGGATAGCTCAGGGGCCTAACTAATGTCATCTGATCTCACTTACCCTGAAGCTTTTTTGAATTTGGCTCCTCTTCACACAGTCTCAAAATATGCACTGACCCTTCAACAGTCATTGACAAGTGGGTTCTGGAGTCAGACAGCCTGAATTGGAAGCCAGATTCCTCCAATTACTAACTGTGAGGCTTTAGGAAAGTTACTCCATCTCTCTGTGCCTCAACTTCCCTGCCTATGAGACAGAGATCATTTAAAAGGTGAAAGAATTTTGGACAAAATTAAATGAGATAACGTACACAAAACACTTATTCCAGAACACTTATTACAGAACATTCCAGAATACTTATTCCAAAACACTTATTCCAGTATATAACATACACTCAATAAATTTTGGCTATTGAAAAACATCAACCAAAAGTTACAAAATGCACAGGGCTTTAAGATAACAGAATGGATTGGACGGGAAAAGGATGGAATATATACGGGAAATAATGTATTGGCAGACAAATTACTTCTGGGTAGAAGACAATCTGACAAGTTTCTAGACTCTGGATTGACTGGGGTTATTTTTATGCAGTTTGAGGTCAGGAAAGAAAGAGAATAAAAAAAAAACACTTTGGAAGGGAGAAGGGGAAGTGATGGTTGTGGGGTGAGGGGAAAAGAAACCCTGAAGGTGGAAAACAAGTGCCCTACTTCAGGGTTTGTCTCAGCCTCGTGCTCAGGGGCCATCTATTTGCCTTCTGGTCAGCTAGCCAGGCTGACCTTCCCCAAGCTGGCCACAAAAATCCCCATAATGCCAGCTTACAAGGCAAAGTTTCCAAGGTCTTCCATGACTCCTTTTTCCTTGAAAATAATAATGACTTTAAAAAATGTGTAGATTCTCTGTCAAGTTCTGGTCAAACACCTAGCTTCCCCTCCCCCCATCACGGGGGTCCCACCAGGCGATGTGGCTAATCCCTATGGAGTCTTGAAGCTGCTAGCCTCCCACGGAGCCCTGCAACTAGAGAGCCCAATGATCTAGCCTGGATTCTTTTGCCTGGTCTGGACTTGTCCCCATAGACAGGCTAAAACAGTCTCTGCCATCGGGGGCTACAGGGCATTTCCCCACACCCTACCGTCAGCAAACCGCATTGTTTTAAAAAAAAAAAGTCTCAACACTTCTTCCCTTTAGCAAAGATTCTCTTTAGATATCCTTTAAATGTAGTATTTCTTGACTCTGTGTCTTGATTTCTAAAAACTAGGTATGTATTAAAAAGTGTAACTTTCTATTAACTAGCTCACTTGCCCAGCTCTAGTTATGAAATTACTAGTTATTTTCAGATTAATATTCAGACAGATCTATAAGAGTTTTACCGACCCTACAGGAATTCTTAAACTGTGTTTAAAAAAGCAAGAATTTGTGCGGTGGAGTTGTAAGATTTAAATACTTGGAAAATATAATTTGCTTGGTTTACATCATATTTGAATTAACACGAAAATTCGATCCAGAACAACCGAATCTCTTTTGGGGGGAAAGCAGTAGTTGGTTTTCCCCGCACCCGTTCACAGAGAATTTTCTTTATTTAGCGAGACCGGGTTCCTCAGATAGACTGGCGATTACAGAACTCACTGAGGCTCGGAGGTTAAGGAATGTAAAGGGGTCAAACTCGGAAATTGAAACAGACACGAAATAAACAAAATCCACCAATATATAAAGAAAATAATAACAAAAGTGAAAGGCGTGGGTCAGAAATAGTGAGCTCCAGGTCTATGGGAAAAATTATTCCTTAAATCTTTCTAGAGGAGGTAGAATTTTTTGTTTCTTTTTTTTCTTTTCTTTTTTTTTTTTTTTTTGCTTAAAAAAGAAAGAAACCGGAAACAAACCCCCTACATCACGTTTGGAGCGAGGGTGCTCAACGTGGTCGATGAGCTCCAGGGGAAGTAAGCAGCTTTGGGACGTTTTCTAAAGTGTTCTTCACAGTGCAAGAGCTTAGAATGCGGTTAGTTTTAGACACCGACTCCCTTTCCCATAAACTCTTCAAGAAGTGTCTTATTTCTCAAAGTTAAAGCGCCTTTGTCAGATTCTTTTAAACCGTGTATCGGACCTCCTGCGCTTTCTGGGGAAACGGAGGCGAACAGCCTGAGCGCCCGGAAATGTTTTGCAAAGAAGGAGCGAATGAATGAAACCCGGCCAGAGAGCTGAAGACAGGGAAGGACGCAGGAACTTTCTCTGAGCTTTGCGAATGCCGCGAACTGCAAACTTAAGACCCGGGTTAACCAAAGCTTCAGAGACTCAGACTCTTTTAACTCCCAGCACCTGTGAACAGGTGCGGTTCCGACTGAACAGCCCGGGCCTGGTACCAACTACCCCAGGGCTAGAAGAGATGTAATCCGCCTCGAGGGGACTTCGCAGCGGTCCAGAACACGCTGCGCTGCCTTCGGCTACTGGCCTCGAAGGCCAAGCTGCGGTAGCCCTGCGGCGCACTTGATGTTCTCTATCGGCCCCGCCCGCACCCGGGACTCGCCTAGGTCGGATCCTTAACCCAGTGGTAAGTTATTTCCTTATCTCGCTTGATGGGTCTTTGCAATAAAATGGAGCAATAGAATCAGAGCAGAAAGAGAAGGCAGACAACTAGAAAAGTCACAAGTGTTTCGTGGAGAGTTGAGGGCGCGGGCTGTTTGGACTGTGGTAGGGCTGTGGGGCCCAGACTGGGAGCGGCGCGGAGCGGGACCAGTTTTCCGGGGCTGGCAGCTGCCTCGAAAAAGTTTCCTGTGGAACACCCGCCGGCGGGGGCGGCGGGCGCAGCGACGGACTTAGGAGGGGGTGGGAGGGGGCTGCAGGGCAGGGGACGGGCGCCGGGGCCGGCTAGCAAACCGTTATAGTCCTTCAGCACTTCCCTCGGTCACTGGCCCCCTCGCCCGCCTCCCTGGCGCTCGGTTGCCCACCTGGCGACGTGACGCTGCACCAATCCCCTTCGAGCTGCTCCCCGCCCCCCCCTCTTGCACCGCCCCCCTCCCCACCCTGAAAGAGGCGCACCCTGCCCCGGGCAGACGCTGCGCTCTCGCCCGCGGAGCACCCTTCTCGCTCCGTGGTCTCCGGGACGGACGCTCGGACTCTTCTCTCGCCTTAGCCAGACTCGCTTTCCCGCCTCTCAAACTCCAGCTTCCCTCCACTCCTCGCTCTTTTCCGTCCACTTTCCCCTCCTCTTTCTCCCACGCCGCCAACCCTGATTCCCCGTTCCTTTCCCCGGCCCTCTCCCTTCCCCTCTCCTCGTTGAACTTCTGTACACTTCCACCTCGGACTCCCGCGAGGGTGCCTGACCTAGTCGCCCGCTCTGGTTCCCCCTCGAAGCCATGGCGGGACCTGGCGGTTGGAGGGACAAGGAAGTCACGGATCTAGGCCACTTGCCGGTGAGTAGAGGACGCCCGTCGACCCCCCTGCCCCCCCCCCCAAGGGCTGTCTTCTGCGAGCTCTGAGCATCCAGGGAGGGGACCGATGTCCTGGAGCCTGGCTTGGCCAGAACTTCCAGGAAACCGCGAGTGCGGGAGACGACCCCCAAGAACGGGCTTTGGGAAGGGCGCCCCTCTGGGCACCCGAGTCGCTCCAAACTCACGGAAAGGCGAAGGGCCAGGCTTAGAGGGGGGTATTGGAGAGAGGTGCAGTGGGATAGAGCGAGCCACAAACAGCGGGACCTTTTCCCAGTGTGGCCTCTTTGGTCTAGTGGTGCTCGGGTACTTGTCCTAGCGGGGGCCCAAGGAGAGCGACGACGCGTGGCTTCCTGAGAGCACTCCTCCGTCACCTCGCTGCCCCGTCGTTTGCTGCTTCTTTTGCCAGAAGGGATGCCCACTCTTGGCTTGACCTTTCCTTCTAGGTGACAGCGGGCCAGAAAATCAAACTGTTGCCATCTCGCTTTCGAATAGCACTTTCCAAAACCTTATTCTTCCAGGGCACTAATTCTGTTTTAGTATTGCGGGAGCTAAGGAACTCGACGGCTTGAGGAAGAAGTGAATTCTTCACACCCCAATTTGTTTAAATGGTATTGCGCTCAGTTGCTAACCACTTGCTAACTTTTTCTCGTGGTTTTCGTTTGTGGGTTCTCCTTTTCTCAAGTTGCCCAGCTTTCCCCGGGAGTTGTAATTGATTGGTGAGCTATTATCACTGTCGTTATTAGTAGACTTATTATTATTATTTTTTTTTAGCAGCGCCGTTTATTTCATTGGCATCTGGTTTCTGGCAGATATTGGATCCTGCCCAAATCCGTTTTTCAAGTTCCTTTTTAGTCTGGCATTTCACTCGCACCCTCTCTTGAATGTAAAGGGTCCCTGGACTCTCTGAAAGGGAATAATAATGCACCCATGTTGGAAAAATGGCCAAACAACTGTACAGTTCAGGGCAGTGGTCTGCTTGCTTTGGGAAAAGCTAAATATTAACCTTGAGGTTATAGAACTATTCAAAGTATCAGTGCCTTAATTGTATACATATTTATGTTTAAATCTTGTCTTATTGATAATGGCAGACTCCCCTTCCCCTCAAACACTGGGCATTCACCAAGCCTCACCTATACAATTTGACACTAAAACAATGTGGAGAAGGAGATGATGCACATGGGTAACATTTTAGCAAATTGTTCTCCACCTTTTTTAAAGGGAGCCTCAATATAAACATGTGGAATTATAGATAATCAGCATTGTGGTTATTGGTGCAGCTTCATAAAATAAACTCACAGAATTTTAAAAAGTATTCTCCCACTTGGTGTATACATGAGATTTCTGGAATATGGAGGCCTCAATTGGTGGTTTCCTTTCTGAACAGCACTTTCATATTCTGACTAGATTTGCTCCCAAGTGTAAAACCAACAAATGAAATGTTACCCTCCTCTAACACTATCTGTGTATTGTGGGGGAAAGCGGGGAAAAAAAAAAAAAGCAAACTAGGGTAAATAAGGAAACCACACATAGATAGGCAAGCTGAAATAAACTCTTTTGAAAAGTGACTCAAGGCAGGACTGGGAAAGACCTCCTGAAAATGACAGAGCAAGGAATCCCAAAAGCAAGGAGGAAAAGGAGAAGGGGTTTGATTGCCGCAAAAAATGGGGAAAAATGGCTCAGACTAACTGACCCAGTCATGGCCTGGGACAGAAGAACTTGGTGAGACCCAAGATGATAAAGGGAAAGGCTGCAGTTCAGTGAAATATTAGTTTTCTGGGTGTTGGTGGAGGGGAGAAAGATGAGGGTAGTTTTTAATACAGGAGTTTGGAGAAGATACAAAACCTCAGGGCATTGATGTTTGGCTCATTTTACAGACTTGATGCAAGTCTCATAAAGCCCTCAGCTTCTAACAGTTTCTAAATTTCTATTATAAGGAGCCATTTTATATCATGGAGATCTTCACCATGTGAGCAAATTATGCCTAAGTCTCCCTCTGAATATCCATCCAGGTCTAAACCCTAAGAAATCAAGTGGAAGAAGAGCACCCCCTTTAGAATTTCTTTTTTTTTACATCAAATTTTTAGAGATGTGAAAAGTTCACTGTTGCTTTGGTCACTGAGGTATAGATTAGTGATTTCTTTGAATTTGACTTATATCCTAAAGTTGGTTGAAGAAATAAGAGTAAATAAAGAGGTCAAGAGATAGCTAAGTTACCTGTTTGGAAGTTTGCATTTTGGTGCAAAATAGAGATGATAAAGCAAGCAAAGAAACCTGCATACACTGAGAGCCCTTGTGATAATTATCCTCAATAGGATGTATATGAGATCAAAAAGTTGGCATTTGTCAACACTAAGTATACCAACATGGCAAAAGCCAGATAATGAGGGGGGTTTCAAAATGTTGGAGTTTCATTTTGAGCAAAAAAGAATCTTGCAGAGTATAGAATATTTAAAATACAGGTGTAGTTTAAAATTGATATATTATGTCCGTTTCAGGGGTGGCCAGCTAAATGACCACAAGACAAGGACCTTTGAGAGAAGTCAGGCTGGTTGTACCAATTGTGATTTAAAGAAAGCGGTAGAAGGTTATTTGACACTTTTGCTATTAGATATTTTTTAAAAACCTAAAATAGTAAGCAACAATGAAAGCTGTGGAAACAGGGAGAGAGGAGGGTAACTGTACATTTTTTTTTTGCATAATTCCCTAAAGTTAAAGACATAAAATGAGAGAGTGAACATAATCATCAGAGAATGAGAGGTGGGTAAACTATATCTTCTTTGTTAATTAATGGGTTACTATCATTTTTCCTTTTTTGCTGACTAACTATTGAATAAATATTTCCTACAGGTGAAAAACAGAAAAGAAAATACAGAGATTTGTGGTTTGTGCTTCCTTTTTTGAAAAAAGAATTGCAAAAGCCTTATGTTTTATATATATAAAATATTATATGTAGGTGTGTGTTTGTGTGTATATATATATATGTATGTAATCTGTGTGTGTTTCATATTGCCTGCCAACAGCAATACCTGGGGATATATATACATATATATATATATATATATATATATATGTGTGTGTGTGTGTGTGTGTGTGTGTATACATATATATATACATATATATATGTGTGTGTGTGTATATATATATATGTGTGTGTATATATATATAAGTTTTTACCCTAGTATACATGTGTCACTCCATCCTTGGAACTGGAAACTATTTCTTCATCTCCAAATCTGGCATGTCTTTCACTCTGATAGTCCCTTTGCCTTCTGTGCCCAGTATGGTAATGTCATTCCTCACGACTGTAGCCTTGGTATTTGACACTGCCATGTGTAGTCCTAATCTATATTGGGGTCAGGATTAGACAGGCCTGGAGGACAGTAGTGGCAGAGGTGATCTGAAATAGTACATGATCCAAAAAACTATATTTGAATTACATTAGGTTTATATTTAAATATAAACTGCCAGCTCTCCCAGTCTTCCACCACCCTGGGTGGAAGACCAAGCCAGCCTTCCACACTCAGTCATGAGAACCTTTCACTTTCTCAAATCCCTTAGCCTCCTATTTGGAATCAGTTTTACCTTCTTGTCCACAAGGATTGAAATATTCAGCATATCCTCCATTAGGTGTTCTAGAGCACCACCTCAACACAGCATCATACTTCAGCCCGTTTTCTCAGTCCCCTGCCCCAATATCTAGAGCAGTAGGTTTTATGTTAGTGCACCAGAACAGTTCTCAAGAATGAGCTTGGAGCCAATCCACAGAAACGCTGTTTTCATATTTCCATGGATGGGACAAGGAATCTGTATTTTAAACAAGAATCCCCAGATGAGTCTCATGTTGGGAGAGTCTGTGCCGTCCACAATTTGAGAAACACTGGTCTAGAGAAATAAATTGTCCTTTTAAAATTTCCACATGAATTGTGAAGCCCACTTGTCCAAATATGTCTGAAACTTACTCTAACGCTTATTTTGTTATATCTGCCATTTTCAGTTTCTCTATCCATAAACTATTTTCATAAAGTCACTATTTCTAATATTTGAAACAAAAGTACAATGGCCTCTGCTATTCCTCCTAGGTACTTGCAATCTCTTTTCTTTCTTTAGCTAACTACTAGAATATGTTCTGTACTTTTCTTTTACTGCCCTAAATCTGAAATGTATTGCTACCTATGTTGACCATTTATCATTTCCCCTTTGTTCTTAATTTCCGCTGTACTTGGTTCTGTAGATCTGTCTCAGCATCTCTTCCATGACCAGCAAACACTGCCTTCTAGTGGTTCTTTTTCTTCCTGTTACCCTTAACCCCAGCCCTTAATAAAAGTACCCATCAAGGTGATCGATCGTTTTATTATCTCTTCTTGAATTCAGAAGACAGAAATATCTCCCTAAAATTCTAGATTTCAGGGGGCAAACAGACTAGGACTTTTAAATTGTAGGAGTTTTTTAGACATGTAGAAAAATATAACAAAGTATAGAGTATTTGCCCAACATTTTACGATTCAAAATGTTTTAAAAATTAGACTTTCTTCAGTACTATCTTTTGAGGAAAACTTTCACAAATTAAGATTTCTTGTTAACTACTTTTTTAACCAAATGGAACACCGAAGTATGTACTGAACCACCAAATATTCTCCAAATTAATATAACAGTCATAAATATAAAGATCTTTCCTCTTCTGGTTTTCTTATCTTTAAATAGCAGGGCAGAGGAGAGGACCAAGTAATCATAAAGACCTAGTGAGAATCTTTCAATTTCACAGTCACCAAAAAAAAAAAAAAGTTGACTTCTCAGTACTCTTCCCTTGGGAGCCTAGAATAAACTTTCTCTGACTATAATTCAGTGGAAAATTTGATATAAGAAATTGTGTAATGTTATCCTAGTCATTAGCATAGACACCTCCTCTTTTTGCCCAGTTTGACAGTCATTCAGTTTTGAAAGATTGATGTGGAGACAGAAACAAAAAATCTTGTATAAAACTAATGAAAATAATACTCTTAGAATAAATGAATACTAGATTTAGCTGCCATTAAGAACAGAAGAAAAAGTTTTTAAGACCTTCTTTAATTAAGTATGAGCATGAGGAGAATGAATTTAAGATGTTTCAGTCATTTGTGAGCAGGAAGAGATTTCTAAACAATATATAGATAAAATAAGGCTTCCAAGAATTGCACAGGCATTTTATTCTCCCGTTTGTTTCCTTGGTGTCTTTTTTGAGTAAACAGATACTTGAGTTCAAGTATGAGTACAGTACTTACATTATTGAGGGCTAGAAAAGGAATTAAAGAAATTAAAGACTGTGTTCAAAGATTTGTAAATAAACATGTTCAGATAATGCAGTAATTCTCTGATATATGGTATCTTTTCTTTTTTTTAAGCTAAAATGCAGCCTCGACTATAAAAAGAATGGTTTACCAATAAGAACCAGATAACATAGTTGATTCTTTTGACCAATGACTAGAGGCTATTTCTCCAGAATTAATAATGTCTCATATAAATTCCACAAAGATCGCCTTTAAACAAATATGTTAAATTGATAAGCTCTTCAAGCCAAAGCTTAGGAAATTCTTTGTCGGCTAACTTCTTCCTATAATTTTTTCAATGAATTATAACAACAATGATATGGTTATTATCAAAACCCACTATAGCTCTCTTTACTTTTATTATATTCTCAAAATTATAATTAAAAAAAAATTGTATTTTCATTGGGAATATTTCCCAGAACCGTTTTCCTACAATGATATTGTGCATATTGTGGCACTGATTTTAATGAGAATTTTACGAAAGTAGCCTGCTAGCAATTGTCATATCAGTGCATTGGAAGCATCTGGATTTTTGAATGTCAGAATCTGATTTTTTTTTCCAGAGAATTTTAGAGCTAGGAAATCACTTAACACAGCACCTTTATTTTATATATGTTAATACTGAGTCCCAGAGAGAGTAAGTAACTTACACAAAGTCATATAGTTAATTAAAGGCGGAACTGGGGCTAAACCTTCAGTCTCCTGACTCTGTCCAGGTGAATACCTGTTGATTAAAGTAATCTCAGAGCTGTGTCATTTTCCTATGACAGTTTTGCTAGATTATACAAATATCACACCAGTTTAAAGGAGTCTATAATTTCAGTCATATACATTACATTTGCTCAATAGTTTTTCTGTTTAGCTCATATTTGTCACAGTGGTTAAAAAATATTTTCAAACAAGGTTACATGAAGTTTGTGTATATAAAATGTGCTTTCTATAAGGCATGTGAATTTCCAAGAATTTGCCAGTGCTCCTGTTACTTTGTGTATAAACTGGCATCTACTCATATCTCATACATGTTTTGCCAAAATAGCATAATAAGCTGCTAGGATAAAAGTTTAAGTAGTGATAAAATTCAAGAAACCATGTTTTGTGGCGAACAGGAAATGAATATCAATATTTTAAGGTAAGAAAAGAATGTTTAAGGATGAATGTGGAAACCTCAGGAATCTGTTGATAAACATGTCATATTTTGTCTTCTATGATGTCACATTTAAGGTTAAGACACAGACTGTATCACCAGTGAATTTGTGCCATGAAAACATATTCAGCTGATGTAAGGATTAACTTAAAAACAAACAAAAGCAACTGTCTTTTTTTTTAAAATGATACTCTTATTGCCATGATCTTGTTTCATTATTCATATTTAGAAGCAATGTTCTTAAGAATTGTGTCTGTGTGTGTGTGTGTTAGTTGCCCAGTTATGTCCATCTCTTTGCAACCCCATGGACTGTAGCCTGCCAGGCTCCTCTGTCCACAGGCAAGAATACTGGAGTGGGTTGCCATTTCCTTCTCCAAGGGATCTTCCCGACCCAGGGATCCAACCCCGGTCTCTTGCATTACAGATAGATTCTTTACTGACTGAGTCACCAGGGAAATTGCTATTATATAAATAAACAATTTAGACTTTGTAGCCAATATCTACTTATTGTTATATATCTACTCAATATTACCATTACTGTATGGTAAACTTTCTGCCTTTCTGGTTAGCACTCAAAAGATGGATATGAAAAGAGTTTTGCAAGTAAATGAATTTCTTTCTACTTCTAATAGTATTTCTAATTAAATTATGAATATGCCTCACCTACACATGATTGTACCAATTTCACAGTTTTATGCTAATTAATTGTACAAGTATTTAATGTTCACACAATTGATTTTTTAAAAAAATAGTTACACTCAGTCCAGGGAGATTGTGATAACTGTATTCTTTTGGTAAATAACACTTAGGTTCTTCCCATGGAAATTCTTAAGGGAACAAGGCAGACTGAAAATACCATTCTATACAGTTTAATGCTTAGCTGTTTTTCCAAGAAAATTCAGAAGTTTTATTGTACATTTTTGTAGGATCCAACTGGAATATTCTCACTGGATAAAACCATTGGCCTTGGTACTTATGGCAGAATCTATTTGGTAAGTGGAGTTACATTATATTTTCATTCTGCATTTTCTAATGACAACAATGATTGCAAGTCAAAACCATACACTGCAAATCAAATAATGATAAAGCATATTTCACTTTAAGAGAACAATCAAATTAAGATAGCTCAGTGACAACTGTGAGAATTATTATGAAAGTAATGGATTAGAAAGCTAAAGTGAGCCAACCAACAAAACCTAAGATCTAAACATTATTAGCAGAAAGTTAATAAAATTGCCAAAGGAAAAGAGAACTAATTAAAATAATATGTACATTAAATAAAAATAAAAATATCACTTGTTTGATATTGTATATCCATACCATTCTAGTTACTCGCATTCAACTTTTAAGCTGAATGTTGCAAAAGTTTCCATAGCATTCTATATCATCCTGTGTACATGAATGTGCACATGTATGTGATAGTTTCCCAAATAATCTAACAAGAAAATCTCTGCATTTGTTCAATGATTTTTATATACCACAAAGTATATGACAGACAGTGTGATAGACTTTGGAGATAAACTGGTGAACAAAGCAGATAGTTCCTGCTCTTCTAGAGTTTATGGACTAGAAATGTATAAGTGATTAAATGTGTGTATGTGTGTGCCTGGGGGGTTGGAGGAGGCAAATATATAAAAGTAAACACATAAATAATTATATAATTGCAATTGTAATATATCTCTGTAAGAAAATTCCTAGTGATGTAAAAGTAAAGAACAAGGGGGCTTATTTTAGATTGAAGGGTCAGCCTCCCTGGGGAAATCACTGGTAAACTGACAGCAGGAGAACAAATATGAGAACCAAGCAAAGGTATGATTGTAGAGGATGGTGTTGATTCATTCCAGGTAGAGCAGGGGCAGTGTAAAGGGTTATATTGGAGATGACAGTGCTTTAGTGGCCCTATCATTTATCAGGTGCCCTTCCCCAACTCTCTAATATGGTGAATAGACATTTTCTCAATCCTGTATAATGATATGTACAAATGCAGAATTCCTCTTGCCTAGGCATATCCCTCAAATACCAAATCACTATCCTTGGACTGATCCTTACTGTCAACTGACCACGGGTCTTCTCCATATGGGTTGTGTAGAAAGTATCCTGAAATGGGTCCAGTGGAAGGGGCTTCCTTCTAATTCAGACAAAGGTGCCCTCGGCTTGCCAAGCCTTGTACCCTTAGGGCTGCATTAGCCCAGGAGTTTCTTTTTAAAATTCATCTACCCAGGTAGGGTGGATAGATGTTTAAAATTTGTACAAAGGTACCTATAGCACAGACACTGAGTAGTAGAAATAGAATTGTGGAGGAGTCCTAAAAGTAGAAAGAAACTTGGTGAGTATAAGGAACAGAGAATGTCAATATTCATGGTAAAATTTTCTTAAGTCATTTTGACCTAACCTATTAACAGAAACAATAAGCTTTAGACAGTGATGTGATACAGATGCAAATGTATTGTTTATGTTATCCCAGTTGCATCCAGACTGAATGATTAGTTAACATTTGTGTGATCTAAGCAAATTTTGCCACCTTTGTGCATAGATTCCTATACCTTATGCATACAAGTTTCTCTTCTTTATGGCACATTTGTCATATTCATGGCTCTACACATGTTTTAATTCCTCAGGGGTATGTATTTAAGTGTGTGTGTATTTGTGTACTTTATTTCATTTGAAGGTATATAGCTCTCTTCACCATCAGATATTAGGAATAAAACCCTCAGTTTTATAAGGCAAAAAGCAAAGGTAAGGCTAGATAACACGAAAAGATGGTTTTTCATCAGCAGTCATCAGAATTGTGATGCCATAAAAAGAGGAAAAGTCAAGAGGGTAAAAGGTAAGTTGTGCATAATAATTCTTTCTTTTAAACTAGGGCTTATTGAGGTATAGTTTACACTTGGAAAATTTATCCTTGTAAGTGTACAATTTTATGAGTTTGAACAAATATGTCCAATCATGTAACTACCACCATAATCAAGATTTTTCAATATCCATCTTAAATTACACAGTATACCTTCAAGTACTATTCCACCACTTCACTGTGTGGTATCCCAGCTTGTGTACTATGCTTATGGTTGTTACATATTTTGTCATTATATATAATATAAACCCACACTACTATTACTACTCTGTTCCCTCTACTCAATACTACTACATTTTATTCAGTTGTCTTTTAGAGCAATTTAAAAGGAAGAGAAATTTATATTTATACTCATTCGAGCTATTTCTGGCATCATCATTTATTTTTGGTTAAATACAAGCTTCTGTGTATGATATCCTTAAGCCTGAAGAACTTCCTCTATCATTTCTTATAGTGCAGGGCTTCTGGTAATTAAGTCTCTGCCTTTGTGTGAAAAGTCTCTATATTTTCAAAAGATATTTGCATTGGATATAGAATTTGGGGTTGACAGTTACTGTTTTTCCTTTCAGCACTTTATTGATAACCCTCTATTGTCTTCTGGTTTGCATGGTTTCTGAAGTCTGCTCTCATTCTTATCTTTGTTCCTTTGTGTTTTTCTTCTGGCTGCCTTTAAATTTTTTCTTGTTTTTCAGCAGTTTAACTATGAAATGTATAGGGGTTTTGTTTTTATTTTTGTTTTGTGTGCACGTGCATGTGCCTCTGTGTGTGTGTGTATTTTGTGGGAGTATTTACCATCTCAGGGGACTCTTGAGTTTCTGGGATATGAGTTTTAGTTTTTCCTTGTGCTCTGTGCTTCACAGATACTCACTCAGTGTTCTCGTGCCTTCCCTAGAGGTATGTATATTGCTATCCCTTCTTACTAGGGTCAGGAAGATCCCCTGGAGAAGGGAATGGCAACCCACTCCAATATTCTTGCCTGGAAAGTCCCATGGGTTGGCAAGCTACAGTCCATGGGGTCGCAAAAAGTCAGACATAACTGAGCGACTAAGCACCTAGTAGGGCAGGGAAGAGTTCTCTGTTTTCCTGATTCAACCCCTGTCTTAGGCAGATCCTGTGCCTCTAGATCATGAGAGTGGGACCTTCTTACTTAACCTGCCCTTCTATTACTAGTAAGACACCTCTAAATGGCTTGGATCCAGGAATGATTCCTGCGCTTCCCCCAGAAGTAGAGGACTGGGTATGTTTTTACATTTCCCCCAGCTATATCAGGTCTTCATCTTTACCCTGGAAGGAACAGCACTTGGTGCCCTTCCCCTAAAGCTTAGGGCTTTTACTGAATGGGCGAGGGGGAGAGAAATTGTATATGGTTTCACATTTTTCCTACTGCAAGGGCTTCTCTCTACTAGGTCAGGACCATAAATATGTGGAGAAAAGCTTTTGACTGTGTTTTAAGAGTACTGCACTCTAATGCTAGCCCATACTTGGCATTTAGCAGTTCATTAAAAATCTTTTTAATTTTTATTTTGTTTTGGAGCACAGTTGATCAACATTTTTGTGTTCCAGATGTACAGCAAAATGATTCAGTTATACATGTATCTACTCTTTTTCAAATTCTTTCCCATTTCAGTTGTTACATAATACTGAGCATAGTTCCCTGTGCTATACAGTAGGTCCTTGTTGTTTATCCATTTTAAATATAGCAGTGTGTACATGTCAATCTCAAATTCCCAATCTATCTCCCCCACCCTTTGTTGACCATTTATCATTTCCTCTTTGTAAATTATCTTAACTCAGTTAATATCTCATTGCTCTGAAAAGCAATGTTTATGAAGCTATCTAGCAGCACAGAACTATGTTTATAATGTTACATATTGCATATTATTTGTATATTCTGATTACTGTTATGTTAAAATATTTCACATTAAAAATAGTGAATAAATTAATAGAGTAGTGAGATAGTGGATGTACTTTTCTGTATTTTAAATTGTATATTTCTAATGATTGTAATGTTATTTGTTCTTTACCTAAATAATATATATATATATATATGTGCATATGTATATATATGTGTGTATATATGTGAATATATATATATGTATATAAATGATGTATAAATACCTTGTACAACAAAATGGAAGCATGATACCATTCAAAATTAATGTTGGAGTGACTCATAGAGTCCTTTGCTTTTTCAGCTCTGCCAACCACATCCCCTGCTGGTGTTTGTTTTGGTTAAAGTCTCTCCAATGTCTTCCAGCTTGTTTCCAAGGCCTCGTTCTCTGGCAGGTTTCCAGCTGTCTGCTGAGGTCTGTGCATGTTGAAATGAAGGCTGAGTTGCACACTCCACATTGTAACCCTTTTCCTTTCCTTCTTTTTCTTCTAATTAAATACCTGTCTTTCTACCCTCTCCCGCCGCCTGCCAGTATAAACCTCACTTAAAATCATGGGTTTTACTTCTCTCTCTCTTTTTGGGAGAAAGTGCAGTTCTTTCTTTTTTTACTTTGCTAGAGTTATAAAATGTAGTTTCCTTTCACCTTTAGATTCTGGTCTCATAGCTTAAGAATTGTCATTCAAATTGGAAGAATACTTAGAATTTGCCCATGGGAGACCATATTAACAAAAAGAAATTATTTTGAAACTTTTTTTAATGGTACTATTAAAAATTAACAGTTTCCCAAAGAGCAATATAGCCAGAGAGACTGTAGTTATTCTATGGAATATGGAATATTAAGAGAGAGACCAAGACCTTTTAGGATAGCTCAGTGGGTGGCAACCTGACCCTCCCGTTAACTGACACTACTTGTAAATTGACTTTTCTGGGCCTATTTCCTCAAGTATAAAATAAATGTATTTGACTAGATAATCTCCAGCTTTTTTTTTTTTTTGGCTCTTCAACAATATACCTAGAACAGTGCCTGGAACTCAATAAAATGGAAAGTTATTCTTAGTGTTATGAGCATAGTAATAACTATCCTATAGTTCTTTCACCAGCTTGCAAAATAGAAGCTGATTATTGGCTGTTAGGTGGAGAAGTTACTCACTGCACCAAATAAAATGATTATCATCATGTGTTTCCATTCTTTCCTCCACTTTACTACCTGATACCAAGACCTAATATTTAGCTCAGTAACTACTATGATACCCAATGCAAAGGTAAAACTGCGTTCAGTCAGTTCAGTTGCTCAGTCGTGTCTGACTCTTTGTGACCCCATGGACTGCAGCACGCCAGGCTTCCCTGTCCATCACCAACTCCTGGAGTGTATTTAAACTCACGTCCATCGAGTTGGTGATGCCATCCAACCATCTCATCCTCTGCCATCCCCTTCTCCTCCCGCCTTCAACTTTCCCAGCATCAGGTTCTTTTCCAGTGAGTCAGTTCTTCACATCAGGTGGCCAAAGTATTGGAGTTTCAGCTTCAGCATCAGTCCTTCCAATGAATATTCAGGATTGATTTCCTTTAGGATAGACTGGTTGGATCTCCTTGCAGTCCAAGGGACTCTCAAGAGTCTTCTCCAACACCACAGTTCAAAAGCATCAATTCTTCAGGGCTCAGCTTTCTTTATAGTCCAACTCTCACATCCATACATGACTACTGGAAAAACCATAGCTTTGACTAGATGGACCTTTGTCGGCAAAGTAATGTCTCTGCTTT
Organism: Okapia johnstoni; assembly: GCA_024291935.2. NCBI lineage: Eukaryota > Metazoa > Chordata > Mammalia > Artiodactyla > Giraffidae > Okapia > Okapia johnstoni. The sequence goes on from CM044305.1 coordinate 84,049,026, forward strand.
TTAATGTCTCTGAATAGGTTGGTCATAACTTTTCTTCCAAGGAGCAAGCGTCTTTTAATTTCATGGCTACAGTCACCATCTGCAGTGATTTTGGAGCCCCCCAAAATAAAGTCTGTCACTGTTTCCATTGTTTCCCCATCTATTTGCCATGAAGTGATGGGACTGGATGCCGTGTTCTTCGTTTTTTGAATGTTGAGTTTTAAGCCAGCCTTTTCCCTCTCTTCTTTCACTTTCATCAAGAGGCTCTTTAGTTCTGTGTTAATGTTACCTAACAGCATTTTGTTACGCAGACTACTACTGGGGTAAGACAATGAACAGAATCGCCAGAGTGAACCAGTTTGCCTTGATCTTCATGAAGTCTTGACTGTGCTTGTAACCTTAATCATCTGTTCCCATGTTGCCATTTGCAGGTGATGAAGGCAGGAAAAGGAGTGGGGAAAGGTTCAAGGTAGTTATTTCATCCAAAGGAATAATTCACCTGAGATAGGGTGAAACTTTACAGTTGGTTCTAGAGCTTAATTTTCACTTGTCCCTGATGCCTAGTTGGAACTCAGTTACTGTTGGTGGAAGGAATAGACTGTGTCAAATATCTTATTGTTCTAAAACTTAAAAACATAGTGGGCATAAGCAAGTATCCATCCTTGAGAGATCTTACAGCAGTCACCTGTCCCTTGGTACTCAGTGGATTAAGTCAGATACAGAAGGTGTGGGTGGCATTACAATGATGAGCAAATTCCCAAAATCACTTGCTCTCTGGAAATGCACTGTTGAATGTGGCAATTTCTTTTTAAAACACTGTCCAAGTCATCCCTGTTAAATTTGATTTTTTAAAATCACTGCTTGACACACTGCTTTTACTTGGAAATCTCACCAGACAGGTAATATTTAGGTTTACTAGTTACATTTTCTGGATTTGAAGTTGGGACAGGGAGTGGGAACAGAAAGGCAGGAAAGAAATGTCCTCAAAGTGGATGACATACAATTTATCATATTTTAAATTAAGTTTCAGAAACATGGTGCTGACATTTTGGTTGCCTAGCCACTAGACCTATTGGATAGGGGTTTGAGTATTTTTCCTTTTAGGCTGAAATTATACTGTTTATTTGCCTACCAAATGTCTAGCACTGTGAATGCTTTCTTTTTAGGTAGGAAAGTTTTCTCACATCCTTGCCATTTTACAAATATAGCTCAATTAAGTCAGCCAACAAATATTGCTTGAGCGGCTGTAAAGTGCATAACACTGTGCATTTCATTATACATTGCAAGACTCACAAGCAGAAACTGAAGCTGAAGCTGAGTTGAGGCCACAGGCTTACTAGACTGTTGTGCCTTCCTGGTGCAGCATCTTGAGTCCAGAGCCTTCTCTTTGTTCCTCCTTTTTCCTATGACATCGCCCCCTGGTGATTATATGCCTCAAAAGTAGGGATTGGTCTTTAAGTAACCCTCAGGCTTCTCTCGCATAGGAAGCATAAATTTATCCATTAAATCAAAACATTGTTTTGAATGTTTAATTTTCCATAATACAATTAAAATATTTATCGAATGTTCACTGTGTCCCAAGCCCTGTGTTAGGTACTAGGTGCTGGTTAGAATTATCAGAAGACATTTGGTTGGGAGAGATGGTCATTTTTATTGATTTACTTTTCGTGGACCTAAAGAAGGAGGTTATTTTCCCCATGACTGTAGTTCTATATTAAGGACGGAGTCATGAAATAAAGAAAGGAAAGGGAGTGCGAGGGTGAAAGTGGCAAAAGGAGGAAGGAAATAGGGATCTTCTTTTTTTTCTCCCCTGGATGTGGAAAGTCTAATGAACCTTCTAACTCAGACTGCAGGATGAAGTTTTTCCTTAATAAGAGAACTGAGGTTGAATATTTGCAATGAGGGTGAATGAACCAACATACACTAAATAAATTGAGACTCGGGGGACCAAATTAGTGGAAAGTGCTGAGGCCTAAAGGCCTTGGACAACATGGAGTATTTCTGTGTTGGCCATGACATCTCTCCAACTGTGGAATGTAACTCAGTCTCTGAGTTTTAGGCTTGTGTTTTTCCCTTTTGTGTTATACCTAAATGTACTTCTGCCTCCTGATAAAATTTGAGGGAGGAAAAAGCAATAGCATGAAAGGTGATAATAAGAGTCATATGTAGAATATGAGCCCTAAAGAGACCACAATTAAAAATTTTCACAACTACTCTTATCTGTTTAATGAGTTCATAGATATGTATGGAGAGAAAATGAAATTCTGGGTTTGGTGTGTTGGGGTAATGCCAAAAAGTATGGTCTCATGTCTTCATATACTTAATTCAGTTGATTTTCTAAATGAGTTCTACAAGCAGAGAAGACAAGTGAATGGGGACAAATATATATTTTTAAACAAAAGCTAAGACTAATAAACTATAGCATAGTGATTTTGTTCAATCAGATAAAAACATCCCAATTATAAAATGTAAATAAAATATAAATCTCTGTGTGCAGGGGGAAAATAGTACAGTTACTTAGAAACTGATGTATAAAATTTCATGACTGGTGGGAGTACTGCTAAAAACATTAATGTACTCTTTGTCAAATATATTGAAAACCAAGTTTATTTTCCATATGTATGCATATATATTTATATATACTATAAAAGTACATATATTTATAGGACTATACATTTAAACATATGCATTTGTATATACATACATATATAAAATGCATATATATGACTATACATAGCATATGTTTATATATAATTATACTATACAGGGGCTACCCTTGTGGCTCAACTGGTAGAGAATCTGCCTGCAACGTGGGAGACCTGGGTTCAATCCCTGGGTTGAGAAGATCCCCTGGAGAAGGTAAAGGCTACCCACTCCAGTATTCTGGCCTAGAGAATTCCATGGACTGTATAGTCCATGGGATTGCAAAGAGTTGGACATGACTGAGTGACTTTCACACACACACATACTATATAGAATATTATATATATATATATATATATATATATACACACACATACATATATGTGTGTGTGTGTGTGTGTGTGTGTGTGTGTGTGTGTATATGTAACACTGTGGTCAGATTCTCAGTAAATTCAGTGAAGGTGATTGAAGTATCAACAATTCTTTCTTTTGTCGTTGATCCTCTAACAGTTGACCACTAGAAACTAGTTAACCAGGTCCTCACCACACTTCATGAAACAGATACTTTGGAAGATAGCATTTAGGCAGTTCTAACTCTTGAAAATAACAATGAACCCTAACTTGGTTTTAGGGCTTTTCAACATTCATGCCATATTTGTGTATCTGTAGTTAAGGTAGTTTTGTGGGTGATGCAAAAGTAGCATTTAGAAATTAATGTGCCACTGTAGCTCTCTGGAGGTGACAAAGCAAAAGTTATTTAGTGACTCAGTTGTGTCTGACTCTTTAGCGGCCCTAGGGGGTCTACCACCAGGGTCCTCTGTGCATGGGATTTCCCAGGCAAAAGTACTGGAATGAGTTGCTATTTCCTTCTCCAGGTGATCTTTCCGACCCAGAGATTGAACCCACATTGCTTGGGGTTCATTGCAGGAGGATGGTGAGCCACCAGCAAAGCCCTCAAACTAAAAGTAGAAGCTCTTAAACTTTTACATTCCTGGGGCTACATTAAAGGCAGTCTCTTATAAAGAGGCCTGTGAGTAAAATAATACTAAAATATCGAAGAATATCAGAATATTAAGTAGTTATTTAAGCTGTAGTCTTATTTTCTCTGCTCAGCTACACTCAGGAATTTGTATTCTTCCTCTACCAGAGCATGGAGAAAGAGAGGAACAATGAGGCATAAATTGTGTCATTTCAATTGGAGAAATAATAACATGGAGGTGGTTTATGTGTAATTCATGCTGAAAAAATAATAAAGCTTCTTTCAGGTATGTCATTTGTAGACAGAGTTGCATTATCACTAGGAAAAGGAGGTTGGATTATTCAGGTTCCCCTAAGGGAAAAGAAGATTGATTATATTCTAAGCACTGCCACTAATGTTTTATATAAATCATTAACTCTGAAGAGAAACAAAACAAAAATACCACCTCAATCAAAAAGGACACATCTGAGAGTCCTCACAGAAGGACAGCTTTTCCTAACCCTGAAAAAAAATAAAATTAAAAAAATTATTTGGTACACAAATTGAGTGAGTAGAAAAGATGGAGAATAAAATGTTAGTCACTTTAGAGATAGTGAGCTTTGTGTCCTAAAAATTGGTACCATTTAAAAAAGGGGTTACATTCACTGTGTTACATTGTGCCTAGTGTTTAATTTACACTGTATTATTTATATCTCATAAGAGTGTTTTGAAATAGGTATAGTTGTTATCTTTAATCTCCTCCATCTCATAAAGAAGAAATTAAGGATCCAAAATTTGAGTTACTGAACAAAGGTAGTCACTTGCAATGCCAGGAGTCAACCCAAAATTTGCCTGGCCACTAAATCTGTGTTCTTTACTATATTCTGTTCAGCTCAACAGGTACAAGCCAGAGTAAAAAGCAGCAAAGTAGGTCGGCCAATTGAAAAAAAAACATCTGCCCAAATATAAAAGTGTACAGGAAATTGGTGAGCTGAGGTCAGTAATGAAGATTATTTATGATATGTCCCTCCATCATAGCTGTTTGCATCATGATGGGCACTGAGGCATACTCTAGTCTGAGTGACTTAGTAGAATTCCAGAAGTAGACTGGGACAAACAGATGGGCTTTATAGGACACTTGAAGCTCATGACTAAATCCCTACTCAAACCCTTAGAAGCCCTAGGAAGGCGAATAAGTGCTTGCTAATGCTTTACTCTCGTCCAGTGAGCAGGCCAAAGGTATTTTGCTTCAGTTACTGCTCCTACTGGGAGCCCCAGGGAAGAGGGAGGCAGCAAATGATCATTTAAAATTAGTGTCTCCCAAAGATGAAACAGAACCTCAGGATCTCCTCTGTGGATGATTAGTTTCTGATTGGTGGGGATTTTTTAAATAAAATAAATAAATAAAAATTTGTGTATTTTCTAATAGATTAATTTCTAGGAATATTGATGAAATTATATATATATGTATATATATATATGTGTGTGCGTGTGTGTGTATATTATATATATATATATATAGGCTTCCCTGGTGGCTTAGCAATAAAGAATCCGCCTGCAATGCAGGAGCTGCAGGAAATAGGAGGGCATGGCAACCCGCTCCAGTATTCTTGCCTGGAGAAACCCATGGACAGAGGAGCTTGGCAGGCTATAGTCCATAGGGTTGCAAAGTCAGACACAACTGAAGTGACTTAGCATATATAATTTGTTTGCTGCTCAAGAACACAACTTCTCCCAATCTGGCCTGGAATAAATTTCATGTAGTGGCTAAGTGGCTATAGCTTGGAAGGTTAGAGGCTGGCAGAGGAAGACAGTTGAACAGGTAGATGGAGTCAGACTTGGCATTGAGATGAGGTGAATACCAAGTGTACTGCTTAAGTAAAATTCTTACATTGTCCCTTCAGATGGAGATGCGGGTTTCAATAGAACTTACAACTTGAGGCTTTCCTGGTGGTTAATTTCTACAAGAATTGTGCAAGCAGCCAATTCCTCCTTGTTCCTCCAAGTTCCACCTTGTCACAAAATAATATGTTGCAATGACAGTGGAAAACCAGCTACGAAAGCTTGGAGTGGATGCCTAGGAATTCATTAATCTTTAAAACTAGTTTACAGATTTCTTCAGGGGCAGAGACCAGGACATTTTCATTTTGGCTATACTTCCAGAGCATCTCGTAAAGTACCTTGCAGATATTAGGCACAAAGAGCATCAGGGATATATGCCAAGCAAAAAATTCAATGTAAATGTCTTAGTATGTTTTCTGTTGCCTACATTCATTTTCTCCTTTTATTATCACTGTTGTCATTCTACAAGTAGGTACTATGAGACAATTAGGTGTATCCAGAAAATCTTTTTGAATCACCTTTATAATCTCTTTGAGACTAGCAGAATACCTTCTATACGTGGGTACTTGCCACGAATTTTTGTGGGAGTAAAAAGATGTGTACAAAAGTGACCCGTTAACCAAATAACATGTTTTAATGGGGGCTCTCTGCAGATGTGCCTTGATGGAAAGGATTGTCTAATGACACCCTGTTAAGCCAGTGCTGGAGACAGGTTGGCCTTTAAAAATTATGCCACCTAAGTAACTTTCTACTCTTGACTGTATATATATATATATATATATGTATATATATATATATATATATATATATATATATATATATATATATATATATATATATAAAGGTGACACTGTGTAGAGATAAATATTTCCAAAGGATGGAAATATTAACCTTACTTATTTTTTATTACTCTAGGCTGAATGAGTCATTTAGGAAGCCTGAAAGAGTATTTTTTTCTTGGGGTACTGTAGTTTGCTGTAGTGTTTTTGGCACAGCCAAGTGTAAGGATGGTTTCAAGAGAGCCTCATACCTTCAGGAAGATGTCTAGAACATGTGCAAATATTTCCTGACTTGGAAGACTGGCAGCCATTAGAAAGAAAAACACATAAATAAGAGCTTACAAATGCCTTTGCTTCTCTCAGCCTTCTACCTATGCTTGCCATTTGCTGTAATGGGGTTTTAAACTACCTTAAATTCTGGTGAGTTTCAAAAAATTAAATGCCCCCAAAATATTAAACTCTAAAAATGTTAGTGATGTGGATTTTGCAGGCCCTACAGTGATATATGGGCTTTCCTGGTGGCTCAGTGGTAAAGAATCTGCCTTCCAGTGCAGGAAACGCAAGTTCAATCCCTGGATGGGGAAGATCTCCCGGAGTAGGAAATACAACCCACTCCAGTATTCATGCCTGGGAAATCCCATGAACAGAGGAGCTTGGTGCGCTACAGTCCATAGGATCACAAAAGAGCTGGACACGACTGAGTGAGCACACACATGCACACTGATATATGTATATATGTATATATACACACACATACCTTTGTTGTTGGGTTATATTTCTAGTCCCTAGTCCCATGCCTTGGGAAACTCCCATAAGTCAGGGACACCATATGTATATGCTGGATTTATTCCTTTTTAACTTGAGGAGCATATGGTACCGAATAAGAGGTAGTTGTATCCTCCCCTCAGTTGTACTCAGGGCAGAACTAACAAATGGGAATAGAAAGGTGCAAAGTAGTTTCAAAGAAGTGAAAAACAGAGTGGTGATATTTTTAGGGAGCATCTATGTTTACCCCAACCAGCACAATGTGAAAATTGGTTTGACTGATTCCTTCACCACCACCACCATTCCCCTCCAAAAATACACTGACAGAATTAGTTGACTGATTATTTAACAGAAATTACCAAAACGTTTGTTGGCATCTAGTATGCATAACCTTACTAAAATTGAAAATAGGTGTTTTACATTGTGTCCAAAATGGTTTTTAGAAGGGACTTCTCTGACAGATCTTGATGCTTGGACATCAAGGGATGTAGATTGGAGAAGCATAACTTACTGTCAACCTACCTCCCTGAGGTCCTTCAGATAAGATGTTCCCATATGAGACCAGAACTTTCCAAATTAACCTCTCCCCGTTTACTTTACCTTCTTGGATATGGCAGTGGCATGAAAGGTGAGTTGGGTTGGGAGAGGGTTTACGTAAATAAATTAGAATATGACCAATTAATTTATAAAGGATAATTCATTTAAAGAAATAAATATCAAAGTAACCATTTACATGATTCCATTGAAATTGAATTGTAAAGCCTTCTTACTCTCTACAAATCAAGAGAGTTTGTGTTTTTTAAAAAAGGCAAATGATCTGCCTTTCAACAATATTGGTAAATATAGTAATGTGCTCTCAACTCCTTTATACTTATTTCTTCTATATTTTCTGGTTTTCTTTATTCAAATGTTATATTCCAGTGCCCTGATGATCAGATGGGGGACTGGGGGAAATGGAGAGTAAAAATTAACATATACACACTACTATATATAAAATATATAAAATCAACTAAAATATATAATCAACAGGGACCTGCTGTATAGCACAGGGAACTGTACTCAATACTCTGTAATAACCTACACGGGAAAAGAATCTGAAAAAGAATAGATATATGTAGATGTATAACTAAATCACTTTGTTGTACGCCTGAAATAACACAACATAGTAAATCAACTATACCCCAATATAAAGTTTTTCAAAGTTATTAAAAATAGAAGGGTAAGACAGAACTTAGAATAAGGTCTGCCAGATTTTATGAATAAAAATATAGCATGCCCAGTTAAATTTGAATTTTGATAAAGAACAATTTTTTTTTAGTGTCAATGTATCCCAAACGTATATACTTATGCTAAACATATTTGTTTATTTGAAGGTCAAATTTTACTGGGCCTAACCTATAGTTTATCTGCCAACCCTATCTAGAACAGCTTTTCCCTGGGTCACAGATTTACCACCCACCAACCCTATGTTAAGAAATGAGAGAGAGATTGTCTCACCCACCTGCTGTAGTATGGCAGAGAATGCCAGTTCAGCCTACCTAAGACGCTGCCAAAGGGTGGATAGGAGTGGTCTTCTGGTTCCAAAACAGCTGCTACTCCTCCCTGCTTCTTCTAGCAAATGTTTGGTGCCGCCTTCAAGTTCCATAGCAAAGCTGCTTTGCTGGTTGCTGTAGGGGCCACAGGGCGCAAGTGTGTAATTTTCTCTTTACTGAGGGTCTGAGTAGAGGAAAGAAGAGATTTGTCTTTGATGTGCCAAGGAGAACATTTTGCCTGCTCAGTCCCCTGAGCTGGAAAAGAGAATCAATATAGCTTTTTTTTTTTCTTACTCTAAAAGTGGAAGGGCACCGGGCTGGTAACTTGATCAGTCACTCTCGAGTTTTATTGTGCCTAATATGGACCCAAACACCTAGTGTTATTGCAGCCAATATCGGTCAATGTTTGTTTGTTTTGTTTTTAGGTGAACAATCTTATGTTATTCTGTTTCACAGGCCAGGGTATCACTGGTTCCAATTCAGAGTTGTTTCTTCATAGAAGGACCACTTGTGGTGTTTAGAGCTGCATTGCATGTGGTCCATTTCTTTTTAGAGTTGTGAGTTAAATCATTTTGCCTGTGATAGTGAGAGGTTGACCTGAAAGAAGGATACATAGGGCATGACTGATTGACAGTGCAAAATAGAGACAGATTGCCAGCAGAACTGTTTAAATCCAACCATCATATCTTGCTGCCCCTAATTCCCTCAGGATGACCCAGAGAATGTTCTCAAGGACAACTGATACTTGCAAAGGAAGAATCTTTCTGTAGATATTTTAAGATTCCCAAAGGGGAATATATGGAAAGTCTCTAGTTCATGCGGCATTGTTAATGATGCCCTCTCTGGATTTGCTAAGAGTTCACAGTAGACAGAGAAATAGAGCTTGAAGCAATGTCACCGTCTCCCAGCTCTCTCAGTGACTTCATTTGTTGGAACTTCTGCCATCATCAACTTTTTTTTTTCTAGTGCTTCAGGAAGATGCAGTTCCTAAATAGTAAGTGGGGAATGCCATGCAGTGTAATGTATAGATATAAAGTAAAATCCGTCTTGAACCCTAGCCCCAAATAGTTCAAGTTACCATTAAGTGCATAATGTATACCAGACACCATCCTATATTCCTTATAGGCATTAACTGATTTGAGCCTTAGAGAAATCACATGAAGTAGATTTTATGAATCTTATTTTGTATGTGAAACTGAGGTATAGAGTAGTTAAATAGCCTATCTAAAGTCATGCAGTAAGTAGACAAGCCAGGTTTGAAACCAGATCACTCTGGCCTGAAAAGCCCTCACTTTTAACTATGCTGTTGAAAACTACAAGAGAATTGGTAAGTACAAAAGTAACATCTTTCTACATGATATATTTGGATCAATGAGAACTTGGAAGGTGGTTCTACCAAGCCCTGAAGGAGTGTATAAGATGAGGTTCCAGTGACTCTAGTGTATACTGTTCTCCGTTTCAAGCATTACTATTTTCCTCCATTCAATCTCAGAGAGACTTTCTAATGAAGACAGAGCCAATTAGAGAATTACCTTTTCAGTCAATTGACAAAGCCAAATTGCATGGTATATTTTATGGGGAACATTAGAAGCTACATGAGAAATTAATTAGCCATTCATGAAGTGCCTGTTCCGAATAGTAAATATTTAAGAAGGATTCAGTTAAATTTTATCACTGAGAACTGGCTTTTATTTTTAAGAATAAATTTTATGTAAAATCTTTCAATAGCAAAGTGGTGCACAATATAAGTTTTGGAACCAACCAGAACAGAAACATGCTATCAGTATTGTGCTATACCATTTCAAGAGGAAAAGCTCTTGGCTCAAAACAAAACCAAAAAAATCTAGACAGCAGACACATACTCCTTAAAAGACTAATCCCTTTGATGAGAGTCCTGGCCAGGAAGGTTTCAGTATAGTTTCATAGAATAGATTCTAAGTAGTCAGCTAAAAATTCATGTAGGGGCTTATTTTGACACAAGCTTGAAGTATGCAGCTTCCATCCTTGGATAATCAAGTCTGTCTACTCCCCTGTCACGCCACAGTGGGAGCATGTGTTTTCGTGTCACACAGATCTGAATTTAACTCCATGAGGTGAGTGACCAGGAGGTGGGTCACTTATCATCTCTAAGCTGCAGCAGTTTCACAAAAATAACGGAGATAATAACCCATTATGCAGTGCATCTGCTATTATCCCCAGGAAAGAATAGGCAAAAAGGCTTTCATCAAGACTGAAAGCATTATAAAAATGTTATCACCACTGAGAATGCAGGAGTTGATGGAGGAATGCCTTTCTCATATAAAAGTTACTTTAATATTCTCTGGTTAGAAAGCAGAGGCAAGCGGGGAAGAATCAAACCTAACTGCAGGGACAGAGCTGGAAGGACTCCTAGAGATCAGATTATTTACAGATGACAAAACTCAAGCCCTGAGAGGAGATGTGACTTGCTTAAGGTCAAATATCTAAAGGTGTAAAGCCTTGCTTTGTTTTAGAAATACCATGTTCTATCCCTTGCTAACTCGTACTCAGTTGTTCAAGGCTTCTCAAATATTAGCAAATGCTCTAAGTCCCAGATAGTCATCCCTGGAGTATGCTACTTCTTCATAGGGAACTGAGATGAAATGCCTCATTTTCTCTCATAGCAGATTATGACTAATTAAAACTGTGATAATTCCACATTTTTAGTTATAACTCTTGTCCTATTATACCAGTGAAACTACATGTTTTGAAATCAGAATGATGATTCAAATGTTCAAATGTATTCCTTCACACTCTTCTGAGTGACAGCTAGGAGTAAAGGATATTATTTAATTTACATTAAGGAGGCCCTTCGGTATTTATCAAAATGCAAGGATAAAAAAAAATATTTCATAAATCAGGCTTTAGTTACTCCCAGCCTCTGAAAAATGAATCCTCTACTTTCAGCTCACATAGCCCCACATTACATTTCTTTGTCTTGACAGGTTCTTTTATTTTTTTTATATCCCCTCTTATTTTTCTTTAGTTACTGACAATTCAAAGTGTGGTAAATGACCTTGACTGCTATAAGTCTCTTTAATTTTTATGGGCAGAATCTGGAGGAATGTAGAAGTAACTTATTAGTTTACTTTCCAGAGTCACTTTGCACCATGTTTATCTCCATATGGTTTGTATTATTATGTAAAATTTTGAGTAGTTTGTCCCAGATACATTTGATGGCAATGAACACTTGAAAGCAGTGGATTCAAGTGAAGTCCTGGCCTGCCTCATCTTTAAAATGTCTCTGTGTTATTCTTTACGGCCCTGTAGCCAGTCGAATAACCACTGATAATAGATAATAGGGGTGAGAGGCAATGAGGGAAAGAGAATGAATGATTCCATGGATTTGAGTTGCATTATTTCAAGAGCAATCCATAATTTGACATGAGTTGAGAAATTCTGTTTAAGCAGCATTGTGAGCAAAGACAATATCAGGCCCGGGTTTGATGCCTTCTGTTGGAGCAGAATGCCCTTACTTCTCTTTTTCCATGGTTCTTAAGCAGTAGTGCATATTAAAATCCTTGGGAGGAATCACTTAAAAATGTGAATGTTCAAGACCCACTCTAAGAGATTCTGATTGGGAACCACTGCCTAGATGAACTTGCGATTCTACGTGTAAACTAGAAATCTCAAGAGAGGGTTTATTACTTTTTTCATAAGTGGAAAAAATTAAGCATATGTGCTAGGAGGGCAAAGATTTAACTCAGTATGGTATGAGTTTCAGGAAAGCTATCCCAAACCAAATAGATATCCCAAAGACAAACCTACCACATTCTTTGAAATCCCCATTATTAAAAAGTAATTTCTTTGGACATCTTACCAGAAATTACCTGTGTACATGCATATTCTAAATTAAGTAATGCATTAAACTACTAATTAACACTTTAGCGTGGATGAGATTAGCTCTCACCCTAATCCCAAGGGAAATGAAGCACAAGGCAGGTAAATTATTTCTTATGGCTGTGAGAGAAGGGAGAGGGAGAGTTTTGTAACAAGGGGAGTTGTTTCCAAGGGAAGTGAAGCCAGATGTAGCACCTGTATAAGAGAAAGCCTTAGGGCGACATGGGAGGAGTCAGTGAATGGGGGGTCTGGGGATGTTGGCAAAATACACTTTGCCAGAGGTTATCCATTTGCCCTTAATGGAGGAAGCCTGTTTCTCTCACTCTCACAAGTTCAAGTCTTCTTTGCTTAGAATGACCCTCCACTGACTCTTATTTAATGCAAAAGTTTCATTTAAATGCAAAGCAAGGAAAGGAGAAAGACTGGAGGGACTTAACCCTACCATTTAGTTACATAGTATTTAACAGCTGGCTGATTTGGCCTGTTCAGTGAAGAGAAACACACACACACACAGGCATGCATGCACACAGGCACACGCAAATGCATATTCAAAGCAACTTGGTCAGTTTAGGGGAATTAGTTAAACTATGTTAGATCAATGGGAAAAAAAACTTTCTCAATCATTTTGAAATGCCATTTTCTTCTTGCTTATATGAACCTCAGTCAGAGTTGTGGGTCCTACTACATGCTCTGGCAGAGAGGAGAACTAACTTGGGTGAAAGAAACCTTTCAGAAGACGTGTGAGAACCTTTCAGTATGCTGAAAGTGCAAGCACAAGGATCCTGGCTGAAGGCTAGATAGAAGGAATAGGGAAAATGGTCGTGCAGATTTGACTGTTTTAAGTTAAATGAAAAATAGTGAATTGGTGAAAGTGAATAGTGAATTGGTTAAAAAGCAATTCAGGGACATTGGTAATCATGAATTCTACTATGATTTTATCTTTCTTTCCAGATACCAGTAAAGCCCACTTGTCCAGATGTCCTGAGCAGCATATAGTTAAAAGACTATGTTCCCTTAAAAATGTGGTTTTGATTCATCTGCTCTTGGATCTTCCCGTTGCTCTTTGGTCAGATGACTTGAGACTTGGACTTTTTGTTATTTTTTTTTCTTTTTAATATTTGGCCATGTAAAAGAGGGATTAAAGCACATATCAAATCTAAGCAGCAGGATTTAAACCAAGCCAAACACATGAACTCTCTTTTTTACTTCCCCTGCTCCCAAGTTAGCATCTATTCCCTAAAGCAGCACCAATGTTTTTAATTAAGGAAGCCAGCTGAAGTGGCATGATTGGGGACCACTTTCTAAAGAGGAGCCCAGAATCTGGTCCTAAAGTCTTGGCAGATCATATAGTGGAATTAAAATCTAGTCAATGTGGATTTACTGGAAATATGCTCAACTGCTCCAAACCCTCAAGACCTTAATAGTCTTAGTAGCAAAAGAAGGTGGGATATAGTGATTAAAATAATTTTTTGAATACCCTGTTATACCCTGAGGAGCTTCACATCTATCAGTTGAGTAATGAAATTAGTTTTTTTTTTATTTTCCTCCTCTGGTTTACCAATTTCTTCCTGCAAGGTTCAGTGCAGTGTCTCAGTGGTCCTTGGAATGACTCTTTAGTTTTGTTTTTTTTTTTTTTATGACTTTTTAGAGCAGTTGATGCACCGATTCTACTTTCACATGTTAATACCCTTATACAGTGGTTCCTAAAGTTTGGCATCTGGACTGGAAGCATTAGTATCACTCAGGAACTTGTTAGAGGTACAAATTCTTGGTTGCGACAGTCTGTGAAGGTGCTCTTTTGTCCCTCTATGGCACATGCTATGATAAATATCTATATATCCCCATGTCGGGCACATGCATTTATATAGGTTATCCTTCAGATTAGGTTCTCAGAGGATATAGGCTTGAGAAAGGTGATTAAGACTGTCTTACACAGTAAAAATAAACTATAAACTATGAAAGCATGTCCTTGGGCATTGATAAAAGGAAATGTCCTGACTCCTCCACTCCCACACCACAAATCCCTAAAAGTTTAGAAATACATGTAGCCCTGGTTTTGATTATAGAATTAGTTACTGTTCCTTGCTTTGCATATGTATCCTGTTAGTGAATTGGAAACTTAAGCAATTTGTTCCTTACATCTTAATACACAGTCGAGTAGCATTTGGGGGCTGTCTTCGCAAAGTTCTTTCTTGGCAAGTCAGGGGTGGCAGCTTAGTGCCATGGTTTGGAGTACTATAACAGCATACTGCAGTAAATTTTCCTGTGATGATGGGCTAGAATTCACTAAATGTTTCTGCAGAACTTTCAGGATCTGGAAACCTGGGCAAGATTCCTCAGAAAGGGCAGAAGTTAAGGATGGTAATGGAGAGAGCTGTATAATCCCCTCTCCTGGTAAGATTTACAGAATGAGATACTTTGACGGTGATTTTAGGACTGTTTTTTGTTTTTCCACCAAACAGATTGTTCTATCCCAGCCTACTTAGTCAATCAATTTAATAATAAAAAAGAAACATTGTCAAACCAGTTGTTTGACTAAATTAATTCCTGATTAACTGTGTGGGTGGCTATTTCATTCAAGACACAATAACCTCAAGACACAGCCTAAGTTCGGTACATTCCCAGAAAGAAACTGAGGAAACACTAACATCTGCAAGCTACATGAATATAATTTTATATTTCATTAATGGGCTTCACATGAAACTTAATCATTTGAGTCACAGGAAGCACCAAACCTTTTATGGTCAAGTACACTTCACCTGTGTTTCTTTTAACCTGCACCCAAGTTTACTAAACCCAGGTTCAATGTGGTCTTATATATAACATCCTAAGTGCAAATGTCAGATGATAAACGTTATTCTGCTCTCTCTGAGGTTGAGTTTCAGTATGCACAAGGGAATTCTCAGTTGTATCAACTGTCTTTAGTCTTATTTTAAATAAATAAAACCTGGATTGCCTTCGGGAGCTGCTTTTAAGGTATTGCAGAAAGCATGAACTTTAAAGTCACTCGGACCTGGGTTTTAACCATAACTCTGCCACTTTCTGTGTGATCTTAGGAAAATTACTTAACCTATCTGAGCCTCCTCATCTGTAAAATTGAGGATTATAATACTTATTTCATAGGATACAGTACCTGATACTTAAAAAGAGCTCAGTAAAGGTTAGTTACAAATGAGTCTACACTTGAGAAACTAATCTTAATTAAGAGGTATAAACACTGAGATGTCTTAGTGACCTGAAGGGAGTATGCTGTTTGTCTTCCTGACAAGCAATCATGAACTGTGCACATTTTAATATATAAGCTATTGCACAGAGGGGAAAAGAAGAAGAAAGGGATTGAAGTTGGAACCTCTGTGCTTTGATTCAATAACAAGGGTAAAAAATGAGTTTTGATTCAGTGAAAGAAGCAATATCAAATGGTAAAATGGAAGCATGGAATTCTCTGGAAAGAAGCAAAACCTAGAATTAGGGGGAAGGAGGAAAGTAATATCTTCATAATTGAATTAGGAGAAAATTCAGAAATAATTGTAATACAGTGCTTATTGTAGTAAGTACTATAAAGGGAGCTATGAATGAGTAGGGGTTTGTGGGAGAGAAGGAAAAGACACTGAAAGTATTCTCATTGAGACGATTGAAAGTGGGTCGAGTTTCTGGAAGCTTTCTCCTGAAGCCCTCTCACCTCCTCTAACTGAAAGACAAGTCTGCATTTGCAGCATACATAATTGTCTCCTCAGGTGACTGTCTCCTAAATTATGATCTTTATCTTATAAAACAAAAGAATGAAAGGAAAATTATTGGCAGTAGAGACCTTTAGATATTCATGCCTCACTTTTTATCGCAACAGTAATATTTTTTAATTGTGTTCTGATTCTTACAGAAAGATAATATTAAATCCTGCTAAATCCCTTTTTTAAAATTTTTTTGTGGAAGATAAAATATTTAATTAAGATATTAACTCAGGCCTCACATCTTTCTTCATGCCTCACTTTTTAACACCTCTGTAATGTACCTAACACTAAGGGAACAACAAATTTAATAAATAAACTAAAGCGTATTAGTATCAATAGTCATTCTATAACTATTAGTCAATCAGTAATCATTATAGCTTTCCTCTGAGCCATTTGATTCATGAAAATAATTACTATTTTTTTAACATTTTTCTTCAAGTTTCCTGTTTATCAACCACACTCAAAAGGATAATTTGGATTAGTAACTTTTTTGTTGCTTCTACTGATCTATTCCCTGTAATCATTCTGCCTTTAAAAAGGACTCTTTGGGGACAGTTTCTCAAAGCCTTGAATTTATACCTTATGAAATATAGCTAGTTATTTTATGTTGATACATTAATAGTTGCTTACAAAAATATTGAAAATCAAGAAATTTATGAGGAAACTTTGCTGAGAATATTACCTAGGTATCTAACAACTCTCCTAGAATTCTAGTTCTTAAAGGAATTCCAAATTCTGTGACTGTGTTTATTTTCCATTTTTGCCATTTGATCTTCAATGGTATGTAAACAATCTGTAATAAAGTAACACTAATGCTCCTGGAATGCCATGAGAAATCCCATTGTAGTCCACTATGTTACAGGATTAGTGCTCATGTACATAAGATGCTAAACATCTGGATGTTTGATTACGGCATCACATCAATATTGCCTATGTGCGTGCTCCTTATTTAAGACTCTTCATGGATGCAACAGCGGTAGAAGACATCAGTGCTTATTATGCTTGTAGGCAATTGCAAGTAGAGAAAAATTATATACCAATCTAAGGATACCACCACCACAGGGTCACTGATTATTTAGGAACAGAAATAGGTACCTCAGGATAAAAGGGCCTGGTTTTCTTAGCTATATGTGTGCATGCTAAGTCGGTTCAGTTGTGTCCAACTCTTTGCAACCCTATGGACTGTAGCCTGCCAGGGTCCTCTTTCCATGAGGATTCTCCAGGCAAGAATACTGGAGTGAGTTGCCATGCCCTCCTCCAGGGGATCTTCCAGACATAGGATCGAACCCAGGTCTCATCTCCTGCATTGGTGAGTGGTTTCTTTACCATTAGCCCTACCTGGGAAGCCCTTCTTAGCTACAGCAGTATCTAAACTATCCCTGTATGGGAAGCTGTTTCAAATAGATGCTGGATCAAATAAGTTTGATCAGTAAGTGGGTTGTTGGGTTCAGTTAAGTAAATTATATGACTCAACAAATAGTGAAAGGCAGTAGTGTATAATCATTCAAAACACAGGATCTGGATTTTTGAATTTGTTTCTTGGCTCTGCCACTTAAGTACCTATGTGATTTGGGGCATGTGACCTCTTAATTTTCTCATCTGCACAGTGGGTATACTACTACTACTTATTCCATAAGGTAGTAGTAAATTAACTGAGTTTATATATGTAACAATTGTTAGAACCTGGTACATAGAAAGCCATCTAAAATTTTAATTTTTATCATCGTCACTAGTTATTTGAGTCTAATGGTTCTTTGTCCTGCAGTAGTAGTGAAGCAATAACCAGCATACTGAAGGAATTGAGATTGATTTATTTCCTTTTAAAGCAATCCTTATTTTTTATTGCTCTAATCTACTATTAAGAAAATAGTACTGCTTTGTAATCTTTGATTAGAATCACACTCCTCATAAAATATGGGCTATCAGTTAAGAAGCGAAAGGTTGGTACTCATTCAGGTTCCTCATTACTCTTTTTAGCCAGTTACCAAGCAATCAGATGTAAATAATTTATAAATTAAACCTTGACTTTTTCAGATAATTTGAGGTAATTTATAATGTTAGTATGCATTTGTTAAGATCAAGATGAGAGATCAGAAACCAATTTGGAAAAGAATAAAGATAATTATCCCGGTAATCTAACATAAGATAATACATTAAGATGAATAATAAAGATCTAAATTTCTGGGCATATGAGGCAAAAAAGGGGGAAAAATCCTTATGGGATTTATATCAATTTGTTGGAAAACTATATTTTTTAAAAGAAATAAAACTAATTTTTCTTAAAGTCCTATGTTGATTGGTTAAGCCCAATCTAAGGGAGCATTAATTGGGGTTTTGTTACATAAATAAGGGAGCATTTACTGGGGTTTTGTTACATAAATAACTTGTAGGACAAGGAGGAAAATAACAAAGCAAGCATGAAAAGCTATTTCCAGGCATTTGCTGGCAGGCGAGCACAAATTCCCCAGAGTTTTACAAATCTTCTGTCCATATCAACCTTTAAGACTGACTGCAAAATATATTAAGCAAAATTTCCTTTGCCATCTCACCTTCCTCTTTTGTTGTTCCTTCTTTCCCTCTTCCCTTCCTCCCTCCCTCCCATTTGGTAGAATTCCTCCCACGCTTGTCACCTGAGGAACCCTACTTAATCTAGTAAACTTGTCTATATCTCCTGCCTTTCTCTTTTTACTTAATAAGGCAGCAAATTGACCCTGGCATTTTAGAAAGCTTTTCAGCAAAAGTGGAACCAAACATATTTTTGATTACCTCACAGTAAAGCTAAACATTTAGTCAAACAGAACTTTCCAGTAACTGCTAAATCCATTACCAGCACTGTCAATATATTAATAGTAAGAATAAAGTGCTCCCCATAAGGGAATTTTCCAGGATAATTAGACTATTCTATATCATGATTGTGATGATAGTTACATGACTGTATTTTTCAAAACACATAGAAATATACTCTAAAACAGGTAAAGTTTACTAATATAAATTATACCTTGATAAACCCGACCTCCCAAAATGTGCTCCATCTCCAATTTTGTTTTGCTTCTTGAAATTTGAAAGGGAGGGATTTAAAAGATATGTGGCTGGATGAATGGATAGATTTCCAAAATGCTATAGAGAGAAAATGATGTAGCTATAGAAGAGCATTGAGACTGAAACCCCAGAGGCATAATTTCAGGCTCAGCCACACCACTAGCTATACCCCTCCTCCAAGTGACACCACTGTTTACTTAAACCTTCTGAAGGTTGTTTCTGCCTCTTATAAGCTTGAGAGGTTGGACTAGAACCTCATTAAGGTCAGGCAGTTCTCTGTTGAGGTGACCTGATTTGGGGGGAGGGTGGGAGGAGCAGTTAGGGAGATTTAAGTGTCAGAAAGTAAATTATCTGTCACAGAAACAGGTGGAATGGATAATGTCATGTGAAATTTGAGAAACATCTGTTAGCCTATAGCAGTGTCTGGGTCAAGATGGAGCCACCTGGGTTGAAGTGATGTATTAATATCGGGTTGCCGAAATCAGAATCTAGTTGACTCAAGACATTTTGGTCAGTGTGAAAAAAAAGACTATTATCAGTTTTATAGTTTTTAGGATTGTTTTCACTTTCATTGGGAATTGTCTTTTTTTTTTTCTTTGAGCTAGTGGCAGAAGAGAGGAAAGTGAATTAATCAACAGTTATTTTCAGTGTAAGAGAATTATACTCATCTTAAAGAATAAAGATTGCCTCTAAGAGGAGTGGGTATTATTTTAAGAATGTTTTACTGTCTTGCTTTCCTGTAATTGCTCCCTCAAAAAGATTTCTTTCAGTTAGAGAAATGAGAAAAACCTGTATCATTGATTGTATCAGTATTGAATGTGAAAGAGTAATACATTGAGCTGTATTGATATATGCTTTTAATATAACCTGATTATGTTTAGGAGACATGATTTCTATTTCCAGGCACAAATAGATCCGTTAAAATAATAAACATGACAAGATGATGATTTTGAAAAAGGCCAGGGCAAACTATGTTCTCTAGTTGAACTTGGTTATCTTCAACCTATAAAGAGCATCTGTAAATGAAACCTGCTGGATAAGATTCTCTAGTGATAAACTAGAGTATTTTTATGTCAGTGACTTGTCAAACAATTATATATAGCCAGCATCAGCATGATTTTAGCTACTTATAACCCAGCAAGGGTGTGGTTAAGATAAAATGTGGCTTGAACCTAGAGAACAGCAGCAACTGAGAAGTCTTTATATATCTCAGAAACACACTGGAATGTGTTCCTCAACAGAGTGCATGGAAGTCAGGCTTCAGTTAACTGTAAAATACTTTAAAATATATAATGTAGATATCCCCAGTGAGAAGTAACTGCTTTATAGTGTTCACTTAATAACAACATGCACAAGGAGAATTCTTCACACTAGCTTACTTGATGTTTCCATAATCATATGTGTAATAGTGCAAGGGTGGGAGAGTACAGAAATCTTCTGAGGGGATAAATGGGTAGCTGAGTCGCCCTTGCTACACAGAAAGCTTGGAAAGAATAACAAACCTGGTTTATGGTCATTTTTAATAGCCTAATTGACCCTGAACTTCTTGAAGGTGAAGTCCTTGACTTAATTTGTTTTTAAAGCTCAAGCCCAGCACCTTGCATTGAATGAATTAGTTCTCTTTGGTTTCTTTCTTTTTTGGGGGGGGGGGCTTACTTTGTGTCAGGAACTGTGCTACTTCTTCCATGTATGTTATTTCTTTTGATCTCCAAAACATTCCTGTGAGAAAAATATTGTCATTCCAGCTTTACAGATGAGGAAACTGAGATTCAGAGAAGTCAAGTAACTTCCCTAATAATTGATCACATAATTATGTTATGGTAAACATCTGAGATTCAAAGGCCAACATACTCTATCATACCAGAGCTTGCTTCACTGTCCAATGAGATTAAACATATATGTGTGTGTACTCTAATATATTAGCAATTACTATTATTAAGCTGTTTCTTTTGACAAATTATTCTGTTTAGAGGAGATTCAGGGGACTAACCTGGTGGTCCAGTGGCTAAGACTCTAAGCTCCCAATGCAGGGGGCCTGGGTTCAATCCCTGGTCAGGGAACTAGATCCCACATGCTACAACTAGGAGTTCACATGCCGCAATTAAAAGATCACACATGCTGCAACTAAGACCTAGCACAGCCAAATAAATAAAGAGTAGAGGAGATTCATGCTTAATGTTCCCACTGTCGTTATTTAACTTTCATTTTTAAATAACAGCTTTATTGAGGTAAAATTAACATAATTTTCACCTCTTAAAAGTATGTAATTCAGTGTTTTTTTTTAGTATATTCACCAATTGGTACAACCATGACTTTTCTGATTTCACAATCTTTTCATCACCCACAAAAGAAACCCTGTACCCATTATGCAATCGTTCCTCATTCCCCGTTTTCTCAGCCACTGGCATTCACTAATATACTGTCTCAAAATATTTGTATATTCTAGAAATTTTACATAAATAGAATCCTACAATATGTGACTCTTTCTGACGAGATAACTTTCACTTAGCATACTATTTTCAGGGTTCATTATGTTATAGTGTGAATTAGTGCATCATTCTTTTTAAATAGCTGAATAATATTTTATTGTATGAATATAGCACACTTTATCCATTCTTCGCTTCTTATGGAGACTTGGGATGTTTCAACGTTTTTGACTATTATGATAATATTGCTATGATGATTCATGTACAAGTTTTTGCATGGTTTTATGCCTTCTATCCTATTGGGTATACACCTTGGAATGGAATTGCTGAATCACATGATAAGAATGTGACTTTTTGAGGAAGCATAAGACTTTTCCACAATGCCTGGACCATTTTACATTCTCACTGAAAGTATATGAAATTTCTGACTTTTTCCATCCGCACCAACACTCTTTTTCATTAAAAAAAATTATAACCATCCTTGTGGCTATAATATGGAGTGGTATATGGAGTGGTAGCTCATTGTGGCTTTGATTTGCATTACCATAATAACTATTGGCGTTGAGTATATTTTAATGTACTTATTGACCACTTGTGCTTCTTCCTTGGGTAAATGTCTAGTCAAATCTTTTGCTAATATAAGTCCCTAATCAGATATGTGATTTGCAAATATTTTCTCCCATTCTGTGCGTTTTCTTTTCATTCAATTTTCATGAAATCCAATTTATTTGTATTTTCTTTAGTTATTCTGTGAAACCATTACCAGATTCATTGTCCCAAAGATTTACTCCCATGTTTTCTTCTAAGGGTTTTTTTAGTTTTGACTCTTACATGTAGGTAACTGATCCATTTCAAGTTAATTTTTGTGTATGGTATAAGGGAGGGGCACAACTTTATTCTTTTGCAGGTTATCCAAATACCATTTGTTGAAGAAAACTTATTCTCCACAAATGTCTTAACACTCTTGTCAACATCCATTTGATCATAAATATAGATGTGAGTTTATTTAATTTGTTTTAATATTAAAATGTTATCAATTTTTATGATGTCTGATATGAATTTAATTTAGATATTTTGAGCTTCACACAAAAAGAAACAGTCATAAGATAGAAACTTACTTGCTTTGAAATAGTTATTAAAAGAATTTTGTCATCAAGGAAGAAATAGTGAATGATTTCTAATTTTGAAAATAATTATATTTGGGTCTTTGTTATAGTAAATTATTCTCTACTGTAGTTTCACCTTAACTGTGAAGTGGATTACCCAAGAGCTAGTTTTGAATACAGTGATGTATAAATGTCATTATTGACTGCCTTCTATTAAATACAAGGAGAATATTTACTAGCTAGCCACTAAAATTACAAAGGTGATAAGAAAAAAAAAACAGCCAGATAATTATCCTGTACAAATGAAATATAATCACAAGACACTAACTATGTCAGAATAAAAGGAAACTTGTTACACATCTCCAAAATGAAGAAATATATTTTATAGTTTCCAAATTGCTTTCCTTAGAACTTTCTTTGGCTGAGATTATTCATAGATTTGTTTCAGAGGATAACAATGGATGACAGAGTATTTTGGTAGTGTCATATGGATCATTTGTTGTACAAGCAAACTATACAGAGAAAAAGTTAGTTTTTTTTTAAAATGAGTGTGTTTCTGGCTATAACTTTCCTAAGTCAGCATTTATGATGGATACAGTTAGTGGCAGATGCTAAAACCAGGGTGGAGGAGCTCGTGCTTTTTGTGCTCTTAATGTATTGCAGCAAATTGATTAAATTTGTTTCCAGTGGCAATACATTTGTGTGAGAGAGGCCTTACATAGTACTAAACAAATTCATGCTTTAACTGTCCTTAAGCCTTCTAAATGGTGAGTGACTGATTTGAGAATTGGGAATTTTAATCACTAAAAAATTAGAAAGTAGCAGGAGAGTTTATATTGCATTTATCCAATATGATAGACCTGGAAAAAACAAAGGCAATAATATCTAAATGGAGGACAAGGAATAATAGTTAAGCTATGGGATGGTATGATACATGGTTTTTATGAAACCTTAGTCCACTCTTGTGTGCTACATTGATGACGTCTCCTGAAAGGCAAGAAGGAAGGTCACTATGAAAACACTAGGAATGATTCAAAGGATCCTGAAGTCGCAAAAGGTAAGAAGGCAGTGTATTATTGAATACTGTTAATATCAGGGAATAGTAAGTTTTGTTCCAACACCAACACTCTCCGTTTAGACTGGCCAAACTTCAAACTTTCAAGTTAGTTACACACACACACACACACACACACACACACAGAGTTTTTAAAAGGCTCTGTGAGAAACAAGTAACCCATTCCCATTCGTTATCCTTGTAATTGTCAAAGAATTCTTGCTGCTGTTTAGTCAAAATCTTTCCTGCTTTAATTAAAGCCTATTTCCTTTTTATCACTTTTCTGTAGTCACAGGATGTGTGTGTGTGTGTGTGTGTGTTTGTGTGTGTGTGTATGTGTGTGTGTGTGTATTTGAAGACAGTCTTCCAGCTTACCACCGAACCTTTTCTCTCAGCTTTACAACCTTAATACCTCTAAACTTTTCTGGAAAGATTCAGTTTCCTTCACATCGGTGATTTCTGTTATTCTTTCTAAAAGAGTATCCTCCTTAAAAAACGATAATGCTCAAATTGGCTTAAGTAGAGTCTCCTTGTGGAAGTTGGGGGGTCTATATTTTTTGTACCTTTTCAAATGAAAAAGGGAGCCTAACAATCTCAGAATTCTATTTAGAAGAGTTTCATTTCTCATCTTGACATTTCTCAAACTGTTGTTTCTCACCAAAACATCTCTCAAAAGTTTCTGCTGCCATTGGAGTCAATTTGGTCATTAATGCAGGGGAACAATGTGTTTAAACCAAGTTGAGTCATTTTTTTGCAAAAGGATGATCTTCTAAGCTTTCCTGTATCTATGGTCATTCAGTGCCATGCATAGCAATATAAAGTGGTAATTTGAATGGAAAGTTTTAAAAAGGGGTTTTGAAAGTTTCTCTCTGTTATTATAACTATATTTAGAATGTATACTGCAAGGACATGCTGAGTTTATATATCTGAAGGTGCTGTGCATAGAGTTATAAATCCCTATAGGAAGGATCTCATAGTTCTTAGCTCTGCTTAATTTCAAAAATCAAATTGGGACACAGACAAAAGCCAGATATTTAGTCTGTAATGTTATATAGTACATCTCATTACCTTGTAAGTATAGGGGAGATTCTAAAATATCTATGGGCCACTGCCCAGTTATATCTGGCCAATGTTGCAAATTTATTCACCCGATTTATTAGAAAAATTTCTCCATATTGTTTGGGCTGAAAGTTTCTAAAACCTTTAAAGTTAAAAGGAATGAGATAAGTATTAGTTGAAAAACTCTGAAACCATCAAATGTCCCAGGTAGAGGAATATATCTGATCTTTACAGAAAATTGTCATTTATTTTAGCTGGTGGCAAATGTACCAAACCATCCAAATTTTAGTGAATATATATCTATTAAGTGAAACACATATGCACATGCACCCATATATATGTGTTCTCAATACCTGAATAATCTTATTGATATAATTTGGTAGTTAAACTTGTCAGGGTAGGAAAACTAGTTTCCATTTGACTTTCTATAAGGCAAGACTTGGTTGAAAGTGAAAGTTGCTCAGTCTTGTCTGACTCTTTGTGACCCCATGGACTGTACAGTCCATGGAATTCTCTAGGCCAAAATACTAGGGTGGGTAGCCTTTCCCTTCTCCAGGGGATCTTCCCAACCTAGGCATCGAATCCAGGTCTCCCGCATTGCAGGTGGATTCTTTACCAGCTGAGCCACAAGGGAAGCCCAAGAATACTGGAGTGGGTAGCCTATCCCTTCTCCAGGGGATCTTCCCAACCCAGGAATCAAGCTGGGGTCTCCTGCATTGCAGGTGGAGTCTTTACCAACTGAGCTATCAGGGAAGACTTGGTTAGGGCAGAGTTAATTTGGGAGAATAAACCTAGCTCATTTAGAGTGTCTGAATTTTGTTGTGAGACTAGTAAACTTTACAGACAATAAGCAGAAGGGACTAGTAAAATGAGTTGCTTTGGGTGCACACTTTGCCCACTCTCATAGAGTCAGTCTTTCTCATCCTCTTCCCTCTTTTCCTTACCTTCCCCTCCTCTTCTTCCTGCTTCACCTCCTCTTTCTCCTCCTGCACCTCTTTCTCTTCCTTCTTTCATCTTCTTCCTCCCCTCTTCCTCCTCCCCCTCTTCTTCCCCCTTTCCTCCTCCTCCTGCTGCTGCTTCTCTCTCTCCTTCCTTCCTTCCTTCCCTTCCTTGCTTCTCCCAGTCTCCAACTTCCCCCAGTCAAAGTGGATTGGTCTACTCCATTCTACTACACGGCTCTTCTTCAGGGTCATTTTCAGGAATGCTTTTACCCTTCATGATTGCCTCCGGTGTTTGTTTTAATTTGTGAATGTCCCCTGAACTTCAGTGTTGTTGCACTCCTTAACAGCTGCTGAAGCATATTACAAGGATTCCATTTCAGCCAGACAATTATAAAACACACTCACTATTTTTCTAGGCTTATGCCTAGACT
This sequence comes from Okapia johnstoni, assembly GCA_024291935.2. Classification (NCBI taxonomy): domain Eukaryota; kingdom Metazoa; phylum Chordata; class Mammalia; order Artiodactyla; family Giraffidae; genus Okapia; species Okapia johnstoni. Next base: position 84,075,166 of record CM044305.1, read on the forward strand.
AGGTAGGTTGGGGAGGATAGGAGGAGAGGTAGTGGAGGATAGCAATTTATTCCTTGGAGGGAAGGTTCAGTTTTCACAAGTACAGTATCCTCCCTGAGGGGGCCCCTGAGTTCACATTCTCTCAGGTACTGCCCCACATAGATAAGGAATTTTCTGACTTCTCATAGTTCACAGTTGAATAAAGGTGTAGTATAGAATAAATAAGAACAATAACTTCTGTATTAACTCTCTCACAGTGACTCATGACCATACCATCAAAGACCCTTGAAACCAGAATACTTTGGTTTTGTGAAATCCTAGTTGTGGACTTAGAGAGATAGTGGAATCTTTTGTTAAATAATTGTCTTGTGGAAACCCTGCAATATGTTTCAACCTCTGTTATGAGGTACAGCAAACATTTAAACCCACACAAGTGGTGAAGGCTGTTGAGCTACTAGTTATGTAAATACTGTAATTTGGACCTGAAAGGAATTGGATTTGTGTATTCATAAAATTGGAATAAAGAAAAAAATCTGCCTTTGCTCCCTTTCTTTGCACGTACCTAATTCTATTTCTGTATCTGTTAAACACTTGTTTAGGAAAAAGGTATTCATCTTACAGCTTTTTAGGCATTACTATGGCAAGGTAATCTTTTCTTCTTTTAGATTCTGTCAACAGAGCCATTTGTATGTCAGTTCAGGGGAAAACCAGTCAGTCAGTTATTTTGCTTTCAAAGTTTGGCCTAAGGAACACTGCTTAACCTGGGGAGTACTCTAGGTGGCATAGCTCTCAAAAAATGTAAGTCAAGTGCTTAAAACAAAGGAAAACAAAAAGTAATAAAAACAAGTTCATTCATGATAGGTTTTAGTATGTGTTACAAACTCTAATAAATTTTTCCTGGCTTATGTGTATTTTTATTAAAAGAAGCTTATTGTATAATTATGAAATTTAAAATATATTGGTAAAATATTAAAGTATCAGAAGTGACGAAAAACTGATAGAATGACAAGGATAAATTGGTCTGTTCCCAATCACAATGGAAGGTTTTGACACCTGTCTCAGAATTTAAAGACCAAGTTGACAAAAATAAAATTAATGAAAATATAATTAGCAAGTTGCTTTCTTAGAAATGAGTAGAATTCTGCAACCAACTACTAGGGAACAAACATTGTTTCCCAGCACATAAGCAACATTTTGGAAAATTGATTATGTTTGGCTATGAAGAAAATCTTAAAATATATCTTACAGAACATAGTCTCTGACCAAAATTCAGTACAATTTAGAAAGCAACAACAAAACAGTAACAACAACCTCATGTATTTAAAAATAAAAAACTTACATATATAAATAATTCATAGAGAAAATTAGTATTTTAATATACATTCAAAAATATTTATGTACTCAGATATTTATCCAATCCAGCAATAATTTTGATTATATAGGAAAGGGCTATTTTGAACTTGCCATGCATATCAAATAATAGTAGTAAACACATAGCATAATAATTCTTAATACTTGGTTGATTGGGGAAGAGTGTTAAGCAAATTATAGTTATAAGATTATTTAATCTGTTTAGAATAACAGTTTTTTCAAATCCTTTGATAGCACTAGATTTTCACATACTTCCTAGAAAAATGCTTTGGAAACAGGCAGTCTGTTCATTTTTGTTGGATTGTATGCAGTAAAAAAATAGTGAAAAACTATCCTTGCTATAGTCTTTATGAGCTAATTGAAAATCATTGTTACCCAGTCATTAAAGCAGATTCACTAAGGTTGTCTATTTGATAACCTGAATCGATATAATGAAGTTAGATTTTGGAATAATTCAGATGGGCTTTTCTGACAATTCTTCTAAATTAATGAATCATAATATACATATTTAATCTCTTGAAAAGGCAAAATGACGACCAAAGCTACATCATACAGATGCTCTTTTGCCCAAGACAGGTATGAGTGAAGTGTCTTTTCTGGAATCCATACTCTGATCCTAAGCCAGGTGTGATATATATTTTTGAAAGATCTGATGATTAGCCAAACTGAGCTTGCTACAGTTATAGATATAAACATAGTGGCCTAATTCCAGAATTAGGCCACAGTCCCTGACTTACACAAGCCCACCCTGAAAATAAATTTCATCATATGTATTTCTATTACTTAATAAGTCTCAGCATTGTCAGAGAAACACTTAGCTGGTTAAAATAATATTTAAACAGCACATTTGTGCCTGCATTTGAATTCACAGAGCTGTTTATGTATGAAACTCTTTCTTCCATTATAAATAAAAATGGAAACATTAAAAGTGAAATAGTCTGTGATATTGGCTGTTTTCCTTATATGCTCTAAATATTAGCAGTTTACCTCATTGGATTTTATAATGACTCCATCCTGAAGCTTATGATTTTAACAGAAATATGCGGCATTGCCATCAGTATGAGACCACATGGAACCTATGGCCTAAGAAAATGTAACTGTTATGTAGGATTGCATTATATTCTAGGAATTTGAAAGAAGTCAGACATATAAGATCTAACAGATTTAGAGGAATGCTGGTCTGGATTTGTGAAATATTTTCAATAGGAAAATCTTAAATATAATTCTGATAGTTTCAAGGACTCATTTGCACCCTTATAATAGTTGCCAAAGCCTTTGACTGTGTGGATCACAATAAACTGTGGACAATTCTGAAAGAGATGGGAATACCAGACCACCTGACCTGCCTCTTGAGAAACCTGTATGCAGGTCAGGAAGCAACATTTAGAACTGGACATGGAACAACAGACTGATTCCAAATAGGAAAAGGAGTACGTCAAGGCTGTATATTGTCACCCTGCTTATTTAACTTATATGCAGAGTACATCATGAGAAACGCTGGGCTGGAGGAAGCACAAGCTGGAGTCAAGATTGCTGGGAGAAATATCAATAACCTCAGATATGCAGATGACACCACCCTTATGGCAGAAAGTGAAGAGGAACTAAAAAGCCTCTTAATGAAAGTGCAAGAGGAGAGTGAAAAAGTTGGCTTAAAGCTCAACATTCAGAAAACTAAGATTATGGCATCTGGTCCCATCACTTCATGGGAAATAGATGGGGAAACAGTGGAAACAGTGTCAGACTTTATTGGGCTCCAAAATCACTACAGATGGTGATTGCAGCCATGAAATTAAAAGATGCTTGCTCCTTGGAAGGAAAGTTATGGCCAACCTAGATAGCATATTAAAAAGCAGTGACATTACTTTGTCAACAAAGGTCCATCTAGTCAAGGCTATGGTTTTTCCAGTGGTCATGTATGGATGTGAGAGTTGGACTGTGAAGAAAGCTGAGCACCAAAGAATTGATGCTTTTGTACTGTGGTGTTGGAGAAGACTCTTGAGAGTCCCTTGGACTGCAAGGAGATCCAACCAGTCCATCCTAACGGAGATCAGTCCTGGGTATTCATTGGAAGGACTGATGTTGAAGCTGAAACTCCAATACTTGGGCCACCTCGTGCGAAGAGTTGACTCATTGGAAAAGACCCTGATGCTGGGAAGGGTTGGGGACAGGAGGAGAAGGGGACAACAGAGGATGAGATGGCTGGATGGCATCACCGACTCAATGGACATGAGTTTGGGTAGACTCCAGGAATTGGTGAAGGACAGGGAGGCCTGGCGTGCTGCAATTCATGGGGTCACAAAGAGTCGAACACGACTGAGCGACTGAACTGAATAGTTGTCACCTTGTCTCCTGCATTTTGGTAGTTTGTGTACCTTTATTACTATTTATAAAATTCCTTAAAAGTAGAAACTGTAACTAATTTTTATGTCTTGCCTGGTATCCAGGATATAGGTAAGATTTAATAAATATTTCTTAAATATGGAGGTTGTGTGAAGGAGTGAAAGAAACACTAGATTGGGAAAGGAATCTCAAACTTAATTGTGGCTCTGCTGCTAACATTAGTGGTGGAGAAAATAGCAGGGAAACAATGGCAAAAGTATTTGAAGGAGACGAGAAAAAAGTCGAAATTGTGAAGAAGGCAAAGTTGATTTCCACATGCCCCCGTGGTCCTTTGGATTTCTCTTGTTTTTTCCTCCAAATCTGGAAACTGTCACTGATACACACACACACACCATTCCCCACTAATGCTCCTCCCTCATGCATGTGTGTGTGAACATGCACAGAGATTTTACTGAAATAGCAAGGTATTTGATATAAATCTATGTTTTTAGCCTTATTATTGCCTTAGTCTCTTAGTCTTCCATTGCTTCCTTGCTAGATTTGACTAGCCTCAGTGACTTCCCTGTTTTGATTAGCTGTAACTAAGATCTTCCTGTACTTTTATTTCCCTGTGTACTAGCATCATTCTCCTTTTATCATGTTACAGTTTTCAACTCAGCATTTTTGGGAGGCTATATCCCACTATCATTTCTCCCCACCCACTTCTGTCTGCTACGCAACTGTGAGGGATACACTGAGGGGTTTAACTTTGAGCCTTTTAGTTAATTTCACACTCTTCAGATTTCATTTCTGCAGACTTGATGTAAACGGCATGTTATTGGCAAATCCAGCACTGTAGTTGCCAAGATGTGCTGAAATTCCCTTTGCCTAGATAATTCCTTAGAGTTAAAAAAAAAAAAAACCCCCCAATAAGCAGACGACTCTAGTTAAAATGTACGTGTGGTTCCTTGATGAGAAGGAAGGTCACTAGACAAGACTTTCCCAGTACATCAGTAAGAGAAGATTAGCTATTGCTTTGACTTTGAAAAGGCCAGAGCAGGATCATGAAGGAATGCAGTAGCAGAGTGGAGTGTTAAGGGAGTAAACATTTAGGGCATGGAGCATTGCCCACAAAGGTCAATTCAAGGTCAGTTTAAGGATTTAAGTCATCTTAGTCATTTTTAAGAATGAAGTCTCCCAAAATTTTAAGGTTGGCAGGGACTGGGAGTTAGTGGTAAATTACCAAATTAATATTGGTGGAAAATGTCCTTTAATTTCTTCACACTTATGCTTTGAAGCATTGATTAGACCCTGAAAGCTATTGATGTTTCTTGGCCTCTTCTGTGGAAGCCAGTTTTTTCTCTCTTCATCTCCTTTCTCAATCTTTCCTATGTGCTGCCTGTCCTCTCACTTCCCCTACTACTCCTTTTTCCATTTTCCCTTCTCCTTGGCATTTCCGTAAGTATTAGTGTCCATCCCAGTCAAATAGAGGGGCTTCAAAGGTGCCTTTGAGAACTGCTAATCACTTCTGTAGATCATGGAGACAATTTAGTTTTTAAGGACTTTTCTCTTTAAGGCATCAACATCCTCTCCACCTTAGCTTCATACAGAAGGTGTTGTGTTTGTACCTCTGTCGACAGACCTGGGAAAGTTGAGGATTCTGTTTTGATTGGGTAGATTTTGAGCCAAAGCTGCTGCATTTGGTTGAGTCTCTTTCCTTACCCATCTGTCTTTTTCTTTCAACTAGTTGTGCTATTTGATAGAATTGAAAACACTGCAGCTTACATCTGTCTGGGCAGATGGAATGCATTTTGCATGAATGTTAACTGATTCATGCGTTGCATAAAGAAAGCAGTCTGTGTATATGCTGAAGACTATTGGCTTATAGAGGGTTTGATTCTTTGCCTTTGCCCATGCTCTCACCAACTACCCCATGGTCAAGCCCAGACAAACCTTAAAGAAAAAGAGAAAAAAGGATACCATCAATGATAATGGAAGAAAGTGGGAACTTAGAGGGAAAAAAGTCTGAACACAAAAGTGTCTTCTGGTAGCTGAGTTCCTTTTATATTTTTCTAGCGTATGGACCTTCATAGGGGAGAAACATTGTGGGGAAGCTTCACACGTGAAGAAGTAATTCGTCATCTCTCACTTAATCATTATTTCACCATATATTATAGACAAAGCTGTTTGGAAATGTTTTCAGAGCATTTGGCATAGTGTGGTCCCTATTCCCACAGAGTTCCTACACAGTTTCCTTAGCATGAACATAGTTACAGACTGTGACTTTAAACCTGAGTTTGTGATCAGCATCAAAGTTTTTATGATGCCACCTATTTGTAGCACAAACACTCAATGGCTATGTACTTTTGTCCCCCATGGATGCTGATGTGCGTGTCACATAGCAGTGCGTTGAAATCTCCCCTTAGTTGACTACTAGTAGCTATCCATGTATTTCCACAAATGTTGTGTGTATCCTGAAGCCAAGAACATTGAACTTTATTGTCCATTTTGTGCAATTTGCTCTTTGAATGCTGTAGCGCGATAGAGAGCAGCTTCATTTGCAAATGATGTTACTACATATTTTGACCTAATTTTCCCTGCAGGAGTAATGGCAAGGGTAATAAAACTCAGTTGAAGCTGCTGTATAAGCACACATAACTGCCTCAAATTACAGGACAGTTTCTAAGCTACATAGCCACTGAAACCACGAAGGCCCTCTTCCGACTCTTTTCACAGTTCTAATAAGCATGACCATGACTGTCCCAAATTTCTGGATGAGGAAAAACATTATTCTGTTGGATTATGCTGGTGGTTAGAAGCTTTTTAGCTAGAAAATTTGTGTTTCAGTATATATTCTTTGGCTCCATCTAGCCAGGGTTTGGGTAATTTGGGGGTTTGCTAGGGGAAAAGAAAGAGGTGAGAAACTTGGAGTGCTCATCATCTCATGTACTTGTAGTAGATATAACCACAAGAGGTGTAAACAGCAGATCTTTAATGAAGAAACTTTGGAAGTAGTAGCCATGGGTTAAGGAAAGCAAGGCTAAGAATTAGGCATTTTCACCTGACAAACGTACCAACTGGGTGAGAGCCTTGGAACTTCCATTACTTATGCAGGCTCATGCCCTCTGAGTAGCACATATCGTCTCCTGGATGGTCTCTGACTGAAGAGAATTTTGAGGAACTTTGAGTGGCTTCAGAATGGAACCCAAAGATGATATAGAGTCAAAAAATGAAATTTACCTATGGACAAATAATGATCTTTCAGTTCCTGGAGTACCCTGGTGCAGTGCAGCATTTCAGTCTTTGTCAGAAAGCCCCAGTATATCATAGGCACATTGGACACTGAACTCCCTCCAAATCTTCTCACACATAACTTGGCATAAAAATTATTTTTGTACACCGCCCTTCTACCGTTTCTACATACACACCTTTGCCCATGTATATCCTCCCTTATTTAGAGCTCCATATGGAGATTGACTTGGTTTAGTTTAATGCATACTTGCAGAGTGATGGTGACATGCCAGGCTTTGTGCTAGACTATACAGAACTTAAAGAACTGCCAGTCTAATAGCAGAGATGGACAAGTAAATAAACTAATTAGGTAAAAGGAATTTATGAAGCCTCAGGAATATAAAGTACCAACTTAAAATATATTTCATTTATGTTGCTGAAATAACATGAATGCCAGTTAAATCTCCTAATATATTTATAAAGATATGGTACTTCTTCATAGGGACCTAAATGTGACAACTCTGTCATTAAAAAATATAAAGTTGAGCAACAATCTCTTTGTTACTGTTCTTGAAGGAAATGTTGCTCCTGTTTCTGCCCAGTTACAATTTCTGAAAGTTGTATCAACTTGATTATAGAAGCCTGCGATCCTAAGGCATCAAGGTTAAAATAGTATTTATTCAACTCCAAGCTCCGTCTTCTCAAAGCCAGAAATATCGGCTCCTGATTATTCTGAATTCACTCCAAAAGGAGAAAGTCACACCCAAAAGGAATTTTCAAACTTTGGTACATTTGGTCGAATCAAGACTTTTGTGATGACGGGATGCTCATGTAAATATCAAATTAGAGACTCTCCTTAGTGCCTCTTCTCAGTTATGGCCCCTCAATAAATTTAATGAACACAATTTTTATGGCCCTGTACTGTACATACTAGACTTTGAGGGAGTTATAAAAATTGTGTCTTAATAATCTTAATGATCAAATAGCACTTATCAAACATGTACCCATCTGTGAGTTCCTTACAGCATTTAAAAGCAAATCTAAAGTCTATGGAATTCCTTTAAGGAGCTCCCCAAACAGGCTGCATCTCTTCCTTTGGCAATTTTTAGAATAAATAAATCTTCCTGATGGATAAGTGGTGGGATGTAGGGTGATTGACATGTTCCCTTATACATTCCCCAACTCGACCCATTCATCATCTGTGCTAGATCCTCTCCAGTCTTGGCCACACCTGTAAACTCGGACTGCTCCAAATTCATCTGTCCCTTTGGGGTTCTTGAGCTTGTTGGTAGTGATGAGGCAGTCTTTCCACAGCAGTTTCCTTTAACTGCATTATTAAAAATAAAGTTTTTAGCCTAATCAAAATTACAAGGCCATCAAGGACTGTCTTGTGTTCTTTCTGGGGAAAAAAGCATGGTAATTAACTGCTGCAGGATGATGGATTTTTCCAACACAGCTGTCACAACTGCTATTTTAAATCATTTGTTATGGTTTAAAATGTGTAATCCCCAAGAAATTGATCATTACTGCGATTCAGTGCTGGTGTTTCAGTGCCTTAACCATTCTGAGTTTTACATGAGACCATTAACTAACAAAAGCCAGTCATGAAGTGCTAACTACTAATGACTGATTTGTCAATGATCGCTTCTGTCTTCTTTCAAAAAAGGTTTTATTTTTTAAAAAATTTTACACTGAAATTTCTGGCAGGACAAAAACAGGTGCACTCTCATATTCTTTTTTTCTTTCTTGTCTGTATGGCCACTGCCACTTTTTTCTTTTCTTCTTCGCTGGCTGTGCCTTCCTAATCAGCATTACTTCATAGCCTTTGTTCATGGTGTGTCACTCACTGGGTCCACCCTGCCCTTCAGAATCTGTTCAAATGCTGTGACGTCTTCATGGTGCAATTGATATTGTACCTCTTCCAGGAAGCCTTCCAGGTTACTATATTCATCATTCCCTCAATTAGTATTCATTAAAAGGATACCAGCCATTGTGCTAGGCATTAGTGATACCAAAATGAAAGATATATATTCCCAGATTTCAAGAACTTTTTATTTTTTCATCTGAGTTTATTGTTGGAGTGACTAAATCCTTGATATGATTATATGCTTGAGACCTAGACTTTATTGCCTTTATTTTTCCATTGTAATTGTCTGCATGTAATTAATTTACCCATGTATCTTGCTTATCATCATCAAGACTCTTTGCGACACCATGGACAGTAGCCCACCAGGCTCCTTTGTCCATGGAATTTTCCAGGTAAGAATACTGGAGTTGGTAGCCATTCCCTTCTCCATGGGATCTTCCCAACCCAGAGATTGAGTCCGGGTTTCCTGCATTGCAGGCAGATGCTTTACTGTCTCTGCTACCAGGGAAGCCCCAATGTGGTTCTGTATACTTGTAAAGGATTTGAGAATATTGGGCCCTGCCTGGGGACATCACCTGTTCCCTGTTCTACTACTATCCTTCTTCCTACCCTTCCTTCCACTTCTATATTATTATACTAGATTTCCTAACAGTAATCACAGTGAATAACTGGAATAGCTGTTTATCTCCCTCTGAATAGGTCCAAAGGCAGAGGACAGTCTATCAAACAAAAATGGAAATCTTGAGATGCCATGACCAAAAGGAAATATGATGGACAGGCTGAAAAAAAAAAGCCCAATGGATTGGCTGGTTCACTAGAAATAAGTAAGGCTAAGTTTCAAGTGACCAGGATACTGACAGTTTGTAATTTGTTGTTGTTTAGTGGCTCAGTCATGTCCAACTCTTTGCGACCCCATGTACTATAGCCCACCAGGCTCCTCTCTCCATGGGATTTCCCAGACAAGAATACTGGAGTGGGTTGACATTCCCTTCTCCAGGGATCTTCCCAACCCAGGGTTCAAACCTAGGTCTCTTGCATTGCAGATGGATTCTTAACCATCTGAGCCACAAGTGAAGCCACCAGTTTTCTTCTGTAATCATTGGCTAATCTATAGTTTGATTCTGGATTACCAATCTGTAAGTTGACCTTGCATTATTACTTCTGATAAATTTCCTCAAATTGGAAGTAATCTTAAATGTGGTAATTCCACTTTCTGAAAATAAATGTGAAGATTTTGGTGTTTAATGAAAGCTAGTGTAAGTCCATTTGTAAACCAGAGTTCTTTTATGGTCATCCCTTCATTTATTTTGTTATGTATGTAAAGATTGTCCTACGTTTTTTTTTGAAGAAGAAGACACATATACCTTTTAACAATGGTTTATATGTAACTAGTGTCCTAAATTCAGAGACATATCACATTTTCTGTTCAAAGGACAGATTCACAATGTTTAAATTCAGCGTGGAGCCATTGAAGAGCAATAGCACAGTAGTAAACTTTTGTTTTTCCTATGAAGAAGACTAACACTGCTTATTTGATTATCTAAATTAATTAATAAGAACATGAATCATTGCTAAATGGAAATCAACACATTGAGTACTTTATGTTCTTTCCTGTATAATTTCAAATGGTCCTGGAAAAAGAACACATTTGTCCTAATTACTATATTTTAGAGTACAATCCTAGCAAATAGTTGTGAGATCATAAATTAGAGAAATTTCTTAGGACTTTATTTAAGACCTTCATGTGGTATCACATGTTTATTCTCTCAAACCCTTTAAACTGTATTTAGACTGTATTCGGGACCCAAGAATTCATGTTATTAAGTAGTCTTTGTATTTGGTTTCATTCTGTAATTGTTTCAAATATATACATCTTAAACACTGTAAATTCCTCCAGTAAAATTGTGACTTGGCACATTTTGTCTCTTTACCTGTCCACTCCACCCCCTCTTTTTTTTTTCTCCCTCCACACTTTTAGAGTCTCTTCTCAGACACCTTTACCTTGCTCCCCATTCTAGACACTTGCTACCTTTATTATGGTCGAGGAGCAATCTCTCCTGGAACTCCTCAGGCTCTAGCACTTTCCTTCCTCCATCAACACTTAACTATTTATTACCATTCCTGCAGTTATCTAATCTGATCCTCTAACTCATGCTAAAGTGTTAATGACAAATGAAGAATGATAAATCAGTTTTTTTCAGCTAACATTTGAATAATAAGAGAGTTTCATTTTTTAATATAATTGAGGCCATAATATTGATTTTTATACTTTGAAGTGAATTGTAGGTTGGAGTGGAAGGGGGATTTTTTGAGTAGTTGACCTTCTTTTGCCCCTAAAATTCGTATCATATGAGCTGCATCTATAAATAATGAAATTTAAGTTAAATGAGCTTGGTGACAAGACAGACAGTTGCCTAAGGTGAAAATATAGATGATTTGACTCCAGATGTTAATAGGTTTGAGCTTAGAGTAGTGAAATTGCTACAAAACATTGTTACTACATATCTTCTATTACTCAAATATGAGAGGGCCTGTGAACGTATGCAAAAGATTTAAGCAGAAGTTTCTTTTCTTATGGTAGGAATGAAAGCTAGGAGAATTTTCTTCTTCTTTCTCTGTGATGCTTGAGAATTAAACATTCTTAGCTTGCAAACCCTATTTAAGAGAGCATTGTACTGTAATGCAGTTAGTAGCTCCTATATGATAGTATTGAAATTACTGATGGTAGGAAACTCAGACCAAAAAAACCCACATTTATAATTTAAGGTTTTCTTTGTGATTTTCCTGTATAATATTCACTAAGACCAGTGGGAAATGTGAGATTATTTAACGTTCAATCTAGAATTCAAAACCAGACTCCTTTCATAGCATTCTCTATGTATGTTTTAAACAAGTGGTGTTTTAAATTAATTTTTCATAAAGCGTATATTGTAACTGAAAAAAGGCACATCCTAGAAACAGAATGTGCTGGTCCTGGTTCAACATCTCATTTGATAGGCAATCTGCTTATGACAACATGACCTTCAGCTAAAATCAGATCATATAACAACTTCTGTGTAGTCAATGAGCCACAAGATGGCACCACTAAACAAATAGTTTATCTCAAGATGACGTCTAGGTTCCCTAGATAAATGCTCAAGAATAGTGTTATCCCTCTTCAAAACCAACATCAATCACTTCTGATTGATAGAATAAATAGAATATGAGAGGGGGAAATAGGGAAAAAAGAAACCTAGTAGACATCACTTAAACCAAGTGATCTAGGTTAACATCACCAATGATCAGTTATGGTCATACCATGTACTTGTGACATAATCTGATGAGAAGGGCATTTCACTCCCATGGTGTTCTTTCCTCAAACCTGTGACCTCAGTCTAGTCATGAGAAAACATCAGACAAACCCAAAGTGAGGGACGTTCTACAGAATACTTGACCAGTACTTCTGAAAAGTGTCCAGCTCGTGAAAAACAGAAAAGACTGAGGACTATCACAGATTACAAGAGCCTAAGGAGACATGACAACTAAATAGAAGGCAGGATCCCGATTTGGGTCTGACAAAGGACGTTAGTGGGGAGACTGAGGAAATCCTAATAAGGGTTATAATGTAGTTAAGAGTATTAGACTAATATTAATTTCTTAGTTTTGACAGTTGTGCCATGGTCATTAAAATGCTAACATTTAAAAGAAGCAGTGTCAAGGATGTAGAGAAGCACTCTGTACTATCTTTAAAACTTTTCTCTAAGTCTGAAATTACTATTTAAAATAACAATATTTTAAATGTCAAGATACAGAAAGTAGTCTCTGATATACTGAGTTAACAGGCAGCAATTTTCCATTTATTGCCTAGATATTCTAGACTTCTATGAAAACTTGCATAATGGTTAGGCATGTTAACCCCATGCTTGGTTCCACAATCTGGGGTTTAATTCCTCTATAGACATAGTGAGCATGTTTTGTTAAGACTCCATATTAGAATACCTTGTCTCATCAGAAAAAAAAAATGTAGTTTTCAGTTGAGAGAATAAAACCCAGATAATAAAGATGGGGCCAAGTTGATTTTCTCTGTTCTATGGCAATTGGTGGCACCTTTTAAAGACATTATCTCACTAATATATGTCATGAGTATTATGGCTGTGTATTCCATATGTTTAAATTTTTTGTGGTTTACTCACTGTAGATCTTGCCACATGCCAGGATTCCCTGTCCTTCTCTTTGATAACATGCCAAATATTTGTGTTGCACAGGATAGTAGTTTGGCTCACAAAAACCTCTTAGAATCAAGGGGTAAACATTTTAACTCCTCTAAAGGCTGTGTGAGAACCAGTTTCCAGCATGTTATATTTGTGCATACAGATGTGAGTAAAATTTGACTAGAAAGTGTTTATGTAAATAATTAGAAAAACAGTAGTTTCTATGTCATGATAAAGGCTACATAGATAAAAGTTTTAATATATATTTTCTCCAAAATCTGTAAGTTAATGTGGGAGTTTCCAACATATTTAAATTTCCACATGCAAGAGATTAAAATTGGACCCTTATCTTACCCCACTTCAAAAGTTAACACAAAATGGGTTAAAGACTTAACCTGAATTTGTAAAGCTCCCGAGAAGAGAACATAGTGGGAAAAACTTCTTGACATCAGTCTTCAAAAGGATTTTTTGGATATGACACCAAAAGCACAAGCAGCAAAAGCAAAAATAATTAAGTGGGACTACATCAAGCAAAAAGCTGTCTGCATAGCAAAAGAAACCCTCAGCACAATGAAAAGGCAACCTACAGAATGGGAGAAAATATTTGCAAATCATCTATCTGATAAGGCATTAATATCTAGAATATTAATTACTTTTCTCTGATCAATAACCTACAACATTTTCCTTTCCTTTAAAACTTCTAGTCTTTGGTAGCTGTCATGCTCCACCCAAAACTGCTAACCTGATCCTAGATATTTCCTTATACTTTGATCATTAATTTCTGAACACTATCCCAAGTCCAGCCCCATTCCCTTGCTTAGTTTCCATCAGGCTAGCCTTGTGTACTAGTTTTCGAGGTCTGCTATAACAAATTAACCACAAACTGGATGGCTTAAAAGAAAGAGAATTTATTCCCTCGCAATTCTAGAGGCTAGAATTCCAAAGGGTATCAATAGTTAGAACTTCAGCAGTTTTTTTTTGAGAACACAGTTGAACAAAAACCGCCTTGACCTGGCTCACAGGCCTGACTACGTAAACTGAAACCAACAAACCATGCCACTTCTCATCAGTGCTTCAACCATTTAACCAGTATAGCTGCTTAATGCCTAGTTCAATTCAAAGTCCTGGTGTTTCTAGAGTTACCTTATTTGTTTGAAAGCCTCCTGATCTATTTGTGACATGTGGCTTCATTTGCAAACCTTCATTTACAAACAGTGGCTTGTTCAATAGGACTGAAGTAACCTTGAATGTACAGGATTAAATCCTATCGATCATATCATGGAAAAAAGTTTTGACACTCATGTAACATTGATGGTAATGGTAGAGTGAGCTTCTTTTCTTTCAAGCTTCTTTGATCAGTTGGCTTTATTTTGATGAGAAAAGTTGTAGGAGTCATCTAAAATATATGAAAACTTATACTTTGTTTTCATATACTTCAAAGCACATATTTTTATAAGAGAGGTGTGATAACAGATAAGCAATATATTTAAGGATAACTGTCCTGAATTTAAGGAATCTTGATCTCTTGCATAGCTACTCACTTGGCACGTTACCCAAGATATTAAAAATACTGTCCAGAAACACCACTCCCTCTACTGATCATTCTATATGTTTAAAAACGTGGCTGTATTTCACCTGAGATCTGTGACTATTGACAGTTCTTTGTTTTGCCCCCATATTATTTTACTACATTTGCAGTAATAAATTCACAAATTCAGTTCAGTTCAGTTCAGTCGCTCAGTCGTGTCCGACTCTTTGTGACCCCATGAGTCGCAGCATGCCAGGCCTCCCTGTCCATCACCAACTCCTGGAGTCTACCCAAACCCATGTCCATCAAGTCAATGATGCCATCCAACCATCTCATCCTCTGTCATCCCCTTCTCCTCCTGCCCTCGATCCTACCCAATATCAGGGTCTTTTCCAATGAGAATTAGGTGCCTTTAAATATCAGAAATTTATTCTCTCACAGTTCTTAAGGCTATAAGTCTGCAGAGCCATTCTCCCTCTAAAGGCTCTAGGGAAGAATACCTCCTTCCCTCTTCCTAGCTTCTAGTGGTTGCCAGCAATCCTTGGCATCCTTTGGCTTGTAGCTGCATCATTCCACTTTCTTCCTGTCTTCATATGGCCATCTTCTGTTTCTGTGTGTGTCCAAATATCCCTCACCTTTCTCTTATAAACATACCAGTCATTGACCATGGTAATCTAATACAACCTCATTTAACTTGATTACATCTACAAAGACCCTGTTTTTGAGAAAAGTCACACTCTGAAGTTATGGGTGAACCTCAATTCTGGGGAAATATTGTCCAACCCAGTCCAGCCAAAGAATGCAGTCTCCTAGGGAAAAAAAAAATCTGTTTCCAGCCTTACTCATATCAATATCAGACTGATTTTTCTCTATGACTACAGCTTGAAATATTTTAAAAGGCATTAGTTACAAAATAAGTCTTATTCCCAACCTCTGTGCTCATTTTTGAAAATTATAAATCTATAACTTGTACTTGCATTTTGTATAAATACAAGTTCTTAGAACTAAGAGGGTTTTCAATAAGAAAGAATCTTTCAGAACTTCTGTTCATAAATATCTATGGTTCATATGATTGAGGCACACTAAATGGTTTACAGGCCATTGAATTAATTATGTGTCACACTTATCTGTGATAATTATGGAAAAAACTTTTTTTAGTGTATGAAAAGGAGTTCGATAGAAATATCTGTCCACATAGTACCACATAATCAGTTGGATAATGTTCAATAAAAACATTTCCTTTTTCCCTATCTCCAGTCTGAAATTTTTACTTTTCATCAGGATGCTTTGGTTTATATAATACATTATAGTTCACCTCTCTATAACACTTTATATTTCATAATAGACTACAGTATTTAACCTTATTTAATTTTAATATTTTTTTACTTTGCTTCTTGATTGCTGGATTATATAGCTAGCATTCAGTGTTCATTACTATCTTATGTTTCAGGGACTCCATGAAAAGACTGGTGCATTTACAGCTGTGAAAGTGATGAATGCTCGTAAGGTAATATTATATCCTGTCTGCATTCTGTTGCTTAGTGGACTGTGGTCTTGGGATAAACAGCTCAGAAAATATTGTATTTGTTTTTTGCATCATTGTTATATATAATTATCTTAATTTTCATTTATTATATTTATAATTTAATATTATTTCTCTCACTAGTATATGATTTTTATTGTTGACTTATTACATTTACACATAAAAATTGTAATCACAGCAAAAGTCCTATATATTCTCGTATTTTATAAAAATGAAAAAATCCATATTCTTGTCTATTTCTAGTTGATTATCTATTTCCAGGCATGCTGAACAGTAAATTTCCTCTAATATTGTGTTACTCCTCTGGGTTTGTCATATTTCTTTCTCTCCCCAACAATTCCTTTTGAAAACTCAGGCCATTAGGTTTTCAGTGACAGGTAGAAGGAAAATAACTTGTCTGAGATTCACTTTTTTTCATGTATTTTTTAACAGATGCACAAGAGAGAGTCTAATTGGCAGTATTCTGACTAACATTCATAAAGCTGTGTCATGGGTCATAATATATTGTCATAGATTATGCTAAGCCCTGATTTCTGTCCTCTTTCTTTAGCATGAGTACCTCACTTTCTCAGGATAATATTAGCACGAGCATAGCAAAGGTCAAAATATTTTCACTTCACTGTAACCTAAAAGAAAATTCTAAAATATCATATTTGAAAAACTGTACATAGTCACTGAATTGTTATCAGTGCCATAAACTATTCTTTTCCAATTTGTGCAGGAAGTGAATTGCTGAAGCTATTTAAAGAGTTGCATGTTTTTTGTTTCATCAGTAAATGTCAAATGAATTTTGAGGTGTTGTGGATTTATTTTACCCTATAAACCATGACTTCCAAATAATCAGCCTGGTACTCTTTGAGTGAGACTCTCTAAAATACGTATTCCCTTTTTATCAACTTAATAGACTTTGACTCACATTTAATCTACGTTTTAGATACTCTGACTTGAAACAGTTAAAAATTATGTTCAGCCCATAGATAGTGTCAATTACCTTGTTTGTTAGATGAAATAGCACTTTACAATCATCAAATTGTAATATTCCATAAATTGCAGTTAAATCTGTTACTATGAATTTTTTGCCAAGTTTCTGTACATATAAGAATCTGATTTTTTTAAATTAAAACTGTTAGTGAAAATTGAGAGAGGAATTATGTTACTCTTTCATTTAGTACTTAAGCACAAAGTACTCAAGAATAAATCATTTTCAGAGTGTACCAATGCATATAATAAAGTTTTGTTCTTGGCTTTGCAGACCCCTTTACCTGAAATAGGAAGGCGAGTGAGAGTGAATAAATATCAAAAGTCTGTTGGCTGGAGATACAGTGTGAGTATTAAAAGTCTTCATTAGCGTCCAAGCCATCTTTCCTTTAATTTTCAACTTTAAACTAATCCCTTTGTATTGTATCATTATCTGTAGAAGGCCACCACTAAACTCTTCTTTCCTAAAAGTGATATTTATGTTTTTAATGTATTGACATAGATTCGTTCATCATATTTGAGCACTAGCATCTTTCGGAAGGTAGGGCCTAGAAGAAATGGTACCCTGAACAGGTAAGTGTTGACTGCAGATGAAGGACTAAGTAAGTTCACAGCACATATAGCCCACTAGCTGAATAATAACAAAAGAGATGATGGGAACAAGAGTGAATTTTGTCTAAAATTGGCCTTATGTGCTTAGTCACTCAATCATGTCCGACTCATTGTGACCCCATGGACTGTAGCCCGCCAGGTTCCTCTGTCCATGAGATTATCCAGACAAGAATACTGGAGTGGGTTGCCATGCCATTCTCCAGGGGTTCTTCCTGACCCGGGGATCGAACCCAGGTCTCCCACATTACAGGCAGATTCCCTACTGACTGAGCCACCAGGGAAGTCTAAAATTGGCATTGGCAAGGTTCTTTCATACCTTTTACATGATATTCTGGACTGACTGGCTTTTCCCCCATCAAAATTCTTAGGGACATTGCCATCATGTATGAGCCCAATGAAGACTACTTTTTTTGTGTACAAGAGAACAGTCATAGACAGAAAACCAACAGGCTGCCTAGCCTGAGTGTTCAGACATCTGGCACAGTACTTGAATACATGGAGGAGTGGGAAGGTGATTTCTACCTGAAGCTTTTTAACTGCCTTACAAAGCAGTCTCTATTACTCTGATAATTTTCTGGCTCTAGAATAAGCTCTGGCAAAGGAAATTCTTTTTCAGTAGATCTTGATAATCTAGATGTTAGTGATCTATCAAAATATTCTGTGGGCCTAAATATGGAGTTTTGCTCTAACAATATAACTGATATTTTTTTTCTTGATTTTCTCCGTTGCAGTTAGCTATCTAGTATTCAAATATTTTCAACCTTTTGTATCTTAATAAATATGCTTCCTGACTCATTTAAAAATAAGCTTTTCCATTAATAATCACATCCAGAAGGATTTTCTGTTTATATTAAGAAGGTATTGGTAAACAGTTTCATGATTGGTTTAGAAGTACTGGGCTCCTGTTTTGTTTATAGTGTTTCTTGGGAGACAAAGCATATCTAAATGTAAGAGGTAATGCTTATGTTAATCAAGAAGCTGTGAAAGGTAAGGTATGAAAATTATAATTGTTTCACTAATTCTGGTTTTATCAAATATTTGTGTTAATTCATTTGAAGATCATCTCCATACTCGCTCTGAATTCTTTCTATAGGGAAAAACACTTAGATTTTAGAATTGGGTGAAATTGCAATGCAAGCTTTGGCATCCTTGAGCTGCCTCTTCTTGACAAAAAGCAGGATATTCAGGCCACTCTGGGATCAACTGGCCTTGAGCCAAGAAATGCTATAGCATCATATTACCGGGATATGTGTGAGAGTTTTAAATTACCCACTTGGCCTGATGGATATAATGTACTTATGTGTTTCTCACAAGCTCAACTTCCTGTTAATTGAGAATGGCAAACATACTAATGCTTTCCAAACATATCTGATCTTGGTTTATTGGTTTTGGGGGAGTTTACATTTATGTGGGAGACCCACTCTTAGAAGTTTTTCTAGTTGGGAGCTTTGAGTTCTCTGATTATATATTTTACTAAGAAAAATAATTGATTTGGCAGTTAGCATCTCTAAATCATCCTGAATCCTTTGGGGTAAGAAGTTTGTGACTTGCACACATATCTCATTAATCAGGTGTTTACGAAAATAGCAGTAGTGTGGAAGTCAAGAAACAGGAGTTTCAATGCCAAATCTACTGCTAAATAGCTAAGAAGTACTAGGAAAAATGGTCTTACCTCTCTAGTCATCAGGTTTCTCATAGGTAAAATGGCACGAGAATATTTAGCCTACCTATAACAAGAATAAAAGTATAGTTAAATACAACTACATAGTTGCCAGAAGCCCAGCTTTTCTCTTCCTGCTTGAGGACATGAGGTTTCTAACTGAGAAAGAAAAGGAAGTTCTTTGATATAAAACTACCAAAGAAGTTGAAGGACTCAATCTGGCCTGCGCTTCTCTTTAACCTGTTCTTTGTGTTCTTATCCTCACACTATCATCTCATTCTTATTTACTGCAGTATTTATGAGTTCATATTTCTCTCAGCAGAACCTTGATGCTTTGCTAGAAACTGAGAGTACCCCTTTACATTTAGAATTGCTAGTTTCTAAGGTTTATTTCTATATGATGGCAGATATTGTTATCATTTCAAAGAATAACAACATCACAAGGGAAGCAGAAAGTTTAAGGGTCCTATGTGGCAAGAATGAAAGCCACGAGGATCAGCCTTTAGCTAAACAGGTTAAGGAATGTGAAGGCAACTTATCAAGCTTCCTTGGGAGGCTAGGGTGAAACTGGAACCTGAACTTCTATATAATTCTCATGCTACAGGTGATTGTTTTACTTGTTCATGCTTCTATTACAATAAATACAAATCCTGTTGTTGAGATTTCCAACTGGAGAAATAAGGCTCCATCCCCTCCCCCAAAGACATTCATGTGTCTAGATTTGCTTTATAGTTGTTGAATGTTTATGAATAAATCCACCGGAAAATCCTAGGGAAATGCTAAAAAAATGTTCTATAGATGTATTTTCCACTACCTCAAGGTTGTCAAGTCAGGTTAATTGAGGGAGATACTGGGGATAACTAAAGATAGTTAGAGGTTCACCCATTAATTTACTTTTAATGCCAGTGGGCCCTGTTCTAATTCATTGCCCAGAATAAGTCAAAGGTATCCTTTTTCACTGGGTTTCAGAACAGGAGTTTAACTTTATCTTTAAAAGTCTTCTTTCCTTCACATACTACAAATATATCTCACTCTGTACAGTGAGAGTATTCCTGAAAAGGTTATATAAATTGAAATTTTATAGATGCTGTAGGAAAGCTTTTTTAATTTACAATGAAATGAAATTTATAGCTACTAGGAATTCAGACCACTGGATAGATAGATAGCTTTTTAACATATTTACCACTGTAGTGATTAGGAAAATAATGAATTTAAGCATATCTTTTAAAATTATAGGACAAATCAAACTAGAAACTTTAAGATTCAATTAATCAAGGCAACGTGGTACAAGCATAAGGATAGACATATAAATCATTTCAGTTCAGTCTCTCAGTCATGTCTGACTCTTTGTGACCCCATGAACTGCAGCACGCCAGGCATCCCTGTCCATCACCAACTCCCGGAGCCTATCCAAACTCATATCCATTGAGACGGTGATGCCATCCAACCATCTCATCCTCTGTCATCCCCTTCTCCTCCTGCCCTCAATCTTTCTCAGCATCAGGATATTTTCAAATGAGTCAGCTCTTTGCATCAGGTGGCCCAAAGTATTGGAGTTTCAGCTTCAACATCAGTCCTTCCAGTGAACACCCAGGACTGATTTCCTTTAGGATGGACTGGTTGGATCTCCTTGCAGTCCAAGGGACTCTCAAGAGTCTTCTCCAACACCACAGTTCAAAAACATCAATTCTTCTGCGCTCAGCTTTCTTTATAGTCCAAATCTCACATCCATACATAACTACTGGAAAAACCATAGCCTTGACTAGATGGACCTTTGTTGGCAGAGTAATGTCTATGCTGTCTAGGTTGGTCATAACTTACTCCTTGCTAGGAGTAAGCATCTTTTAATTTCATGGCTGCAATCACCATCTGCAGTGATTTTGGAGCCCCCCAAAATAAAGTCAGACACTGTTTCCACTATTTCTCCATCTATTTCCCATGAAGTGATGGGACCAGATGCCATGATCTTAGTTTTCTGAATGTTGAGCATTAAGCCAACTTTTTCACTCTCCTCTTGCACTTTCATCAAGAGGCTCTTTAGTTCTTCACCTTCTGCCATAAGGGTGGTGTCATCTGCATATCTGAGGTTATTGATATTTCTCCCGGCAATCTTGATTCCGGCTTGTGCTTCCTCCAGCCCAGCGTTTCTCATGATGTACTCTGCATACAAGTTAAATAAGCATGGTGACAATATACAGCCTTGAGGTACTCCTTTTCCTATTGGGAACCAATCTGTTGTTCCATGTCCAGTTCTAAATGTTGCTTCCTGACCTGCATACAGGTTTCTCAAGAGGCAGTTCAGGTGGTCTGGTATTCCCATCTCTTTCAGAATTTTCCACAGTTTATTGTGATCCACACAGTCAAAGGCTTTGGCATAGTCAATAAAGCAGAAATAGATGTTTTTCTGGAACTCTCTTTCTTTTTCGATATAGATCAGTGAAATAGAATTATTTCCATATATCTATGGTCAACTAATTTTCAACATGAATGAAAACATGATTTATAGGGAAAGACTAGACTTTTCAACAAATAATGCTGAGGTAACTATATATCCACAGGTAAAAGAATGAAATTGATCCTTGCTTTTTATGAAAATTAACTCACAATGGATAAAAAACCTAATTGTAAGAGCTAAAACTATAAAATGTTTGGAAGAAAAGATTGGAGTTCATTTGGTGACCTTAGGTTTGACAAGAGATCCTTAGATATGACACCAAAAGTACAAACAATAAAACAAGAAATCAATAAATTGGACTTCATCAAAATTTAAAATTTTGTGCCTCAAAAGACACTATCATGCAAGTAAAATGACTACCCACTGAATGGGAGAAAATAATTGCAAATCATATATCTTATAAATATTTATATATAGAATATATAAGTAAATCTTACAATTCAATAATAAAAAGACAAGTGACCCAAGTTAAAAATAGGGGCAAAGATATTTTATTAGACATACCTCTGATGATCATAAAATGGCTGGTAAGCCCATGAAAAGATCCTTAACTCCATCAGTCTTCAGGGAATTGCAAATCAAAACTACAATGAGGTAATCACTTTACACCCACTATGATGCTTTAATAATTAAACAGAAAATAATGAGTGTGAGGTGAGGATATAGAGAAATGAGAACCATTATTCATTTGGGAATGTAAAATGGTATAGCCACTATGGAAAACAGTTTGACATTTCATCAAAATGTTAAATACAGCATTACCATTTGACCCAACAATTTTACTCCTAGGTGTATACCAAAGGGAAATGAAAGTATATATCCACACTAAAGTTGAAATGAATGTTCATAGCAGAATTATTCATACTGGATAAAAGGTAGAAATAACTCATTCAGTTGATGAATGCTAAAAAAAAGAATGAAATACTGATATGTATTACAACACGGATGAACCCCGCGGGGAAAACAAACTAGTCATAAAAGTTTATATACTATATTATTCTCATTTATATAAAATGTTAAGGATAGATAAATGTATAGAGATAGAAACAATATTTGTGGCTGCTTGAAGCTGGGATGTGGTGGCAGAATTTGGGGGTGATAGCTAAAGAGTGTGAGATTTCCTTTTAGGGTGATAAACGTGTTCTAATGGTTGAATAATTTTATTAATATACTAAAACCATTGAACTTTGCAGTTTAATTGGGTGATTCCATTTAGTGCAGACTTCATACAGTGGTCACTGCTGGTCCAGGGATCATTCTTTAAGAACCATTGAATTAAAAGATACTCCGTTGACCTTTATTTTCTCCCAAATTCCCAGTTAACCCCCCATCTCCATTCTGAGAATTCTAGTTGAGATTTTATTATACATTGTTGTGGGGCATAAAGGGTTGCCATAAGATTCTCCTTCTTTGATCTACTATAGCTTAGGATACCATAGTCATTGAATGGCATAGCTTAGGAATTTTACTATCCTTATTCTATAGGATGAAGAAGAGGATCTCAGGACTGAACTCAACCTTTTGAAGAAGTACTCTTTCCACAAGAACATTGTGTCCTTCTACGGTGCATTTTTCAAGCTGAGTCCCCCTGGCCAGAGGCATCAACTTTGGGTGTGTATTTAGTTACCTTGATCTTATTCCATAAGACTAAGTCTCACTTCAGAACATATACTTTCATAAATTAAGATGTCATTTTTGTGCACCTACAGAGGAACTTAAGCATGCAACTGCTCAAAGTAGTATGAAAAAAAATGTGCTCTAATTCCTGGAAATGGGAGTGATAAAATATGGAAAAATAAATTAAGTGACTGGCAAGGGGTTTGGAGGTAGGATGTGAGAAGACTCAAATGAATACTGGAAATATCTAACATATTTCTTTTCAAATTGAGTTTTGCTGCTTTTAACTTTATGTAGCTAATACATTTGCTTATAAATTAAAGGTATAGCTAAGGAGATTACCTGATGGATTTGGGCCCAATGACTGAATAATAAATATCTATTCTAAGTCACACTTGGAATGAGTATATGAGTGCAATTTAAGTGTTTGCTAAGTGCAATTATCTTTAAACATAATTCCTAGAAACTGTTTTTCTAAATGGTTAGTTGACTTATCCTTTTCTTAGGCTTCATGCCTATAGTATCATGAATTACAAATCAATGGGCTATAAATTTTAAAGGCTAACTGAAACCCATGCTACAGTTACCAGAATTGTTGCTGCCCTCTCCTATAGGAGACATAATCAAACCACAAGAGAATGAGCTTCAATCAAGTATATCTTTATTTAAAAAGGAATATTTAGAACATTATCTGGAGTCATTGTACATTCTCTTGCATTTCTAGTCCAAGTTAAGAGTAGTATTTTTTAAAATAATACCTGAGACTTTTCAGAAATTTTAAGAGTCAAAGAAAGATTCTGTTACATTTTATATGTGAACTTTAGGAAGCAGGATAGTGGGCAATACAGGAAGGTTTCAACAAGGGATTGAATTGAAGCTGCAGTTCTCAAACTTTAGCCTGCAACAGAATTTCTTGGAGAGCCTAATAAAAACAGGTTGCTGGGCCCCACCCACAGAGTTATTAATTCAGTTAGTCTGGGGTAGGGAGTCCATAAATTTGTACTTTTTAATAAGTTTACAAGTGATGTTGATGATACTCCTCTGGGTACCACATTTTGAGAACCCTCAGATTTAGAGATCTTCAGTTTAAACCTATTTTCTTCCAAATGTCCAGTTAACTAAATCCTCTATTCTCTGACAATGCCAGTTCAAATTTTGTTAAATACCACTGTGCATTTTTCATGGCTACTGTTGTTTTTTTTTTTTTCTTTTGGAGGGGCATACAGCATTTGTCTTTAAATATATTTTTACGAGTTTTTTTTTTCTCTTGGCAGTATGGCAGTCTACTTATTAGATATGTTTCTCAGTGCTCAGTTAATTCAGTTATATAACATCTATTCATTCGAAAGCTATCTGTTTCCAGGCTTTCTCCTAGATGCTGAGGATACAATCATAAGCTGAATTTACATGGCTCTGGCCCACTGGAGCTTACAGTCTATTTGTGAAGACAAATATCAATCAAATAATCATACAAATAAATGTGTAATTGGTCAGAAGGGAAATAACATGCTTTTGTGTGGGCAAATAACAAAGGAATCTAAGTTAGGGAAAGGAAAACTCTTCCTTGAGAAACTTTTTCTTACACTGATATCTGAAGGATAAATAGGCACTGCATGCAAAAGTTATTTGTTGAGGTAAGAGTTTTCCTAGGACCATTCACACTTTCTTTGCTATGTCAATCTGAACACATAGGAAGCAAATAACAAAATAATTACCATTTATAAAGTATAGCCAGGCACTGTGCATACAAATGCGGGAAAATGAGAATGTCTTGCATTCTTTTCATAGTAGAACTCTTCTGACTCAGGTAATACTGGCAAGATTTTCCGGTGTTCACCTTACTGAATGACTTTAATTCATGTTTGTCATGGTTCAAAATGAGCCCCTTTTCTTCCATTACCACAGTGTATATGTTGTAACCGTTCGATATAGTAGACATGAAAATTAACCTTTTTGTGCTTTATCTGTACTATCTAGTTTGTTAGGCTGCTTTTCTTCTCTTCGTTTATTGGAATAGTGTACTCAGGTAAAAGACTCTGTGTTGTATCAGTTGTGAACAAATATAAAATAAGGAAGTAATTTCCTGAAAGGAAAATCTTAGCATTTCGAAAGGAAATAAGGTATACCTTTTAAATATTCATGATTTGGGGCCTGTCCTTTTACTTCCTTTCATGTATGGCAATAATTAACTTACCTACAGGTTTTTTTTTAAAGGCATGTCTTGTTCTACTAACAAAGTAGTATTGACATTTGACATTGGCACTAGTGCATAAACCTGTACTTAAAGAAAAGTTTGTGAAATTGATTATAATAGTCAGATTCTCCTTCACATTGGTCAGTCCTCTAGTTAGCTACTATATGAAAGCAAATTTACTAGTTGGGTACCTGATTCATTGGTGGCAAAAACAAATTTCCTGAGAAATTGTATTTGTTGATAAAGTAAAATCTGAATGAGACACTGTCAGAATATCAGCCTTAAAATAGACTTTCCTTAGCAGTTTATTCAGAAAAAAATTGCCCTACAGTAATGCAACTGACAGTTTCCCCCTTCAGGTTGTATTTTGCCAGTATCTTGGGGAAAAGATTCTAAAACTTGAAAATAAAACAACAATAAAAACAAATCTAGTCAATGGTTAAGTGTCAATTGTTTTGAGATCCCCTCCATATCCTATTTTTCCACCCGCAAACTATTGCCTCAACTGTCTTTTTTGTTCTACTCCAGTCATCACGCAGGCTTAGCCCTGTGCAAGCTTCTTTCTTAAGGCATGTGCTCATTCTGTTCTCAATAAGCTGAATGTTCTTCTTTCTCAGCATATCCAAACACAACCTATCCTTCAAGGCTTAGCTCAAATCCCATCTCCTGGTTTAAAAATCCCTGGTGTGGTACCTCCTTTCTCTCCCTCCAGAGATCTTTGGATTTTTTTTTCAGTTCTTTCTAATTCTACTAGCTTCCTACGAGACAATTGAGCCAGTATTTGCAGTATCTTAATGTTTAAACATAACATATACATGTAAGCCATATGAACTAAAACTCTCCAGATATTTTCAGAGAACTACTTTCTAAGTCTTGATACTTTCTTTGCTGGCTTCCCTGCAGATGGTGATGGAGTTATGTGCAGCAGGCTCGGTCACTGATGTAGTGAGAATGACCAGAAATCAGAGTTTGAAGGAAGATTGGATCGCTTATATCTGCCGAGAAATCCTCCAGGTGAGCATTCATATAGTCATTTGCCCCTGACCTTGAAAAAACCTGGGAGTAATATATACAGTGTATCTTATACTTGCTCATATAGGATGGTTTAAAAATTCTAAACTTCTGAATCAGGATACTGAAAAAGACCAAAAGGCTTTAGAGAAAGCAGCTTTCACATAATGTCATTCCAAATCATGGCTTGTAATGGCTCTTTCAGAGTCAGACTACAGTGTTTGGTGGATCGTGGGTATAATAACTTAGAGTGTTAAGTTGTTGTGATTTTTAGAGTTTTTTTTTAAAGCATAGCACTATCATTGGAGATTAAGATAGGTTGAGAAGTTCATGTTTTACTCAGTGGCTCCAAATCATCTACAACTCTTTTGCAGACAGATATCCTCTCTGAATAATGTCTTAACTTTTAAAACATTCCTTATTTTGAACATCAAATTGGATGAAAGTGACAGTCTTCTTGATCTACCAAACTCAAATTTTTCTTTGTGTCTTAGGTGCTTAGAGTCACCCAAAAAGGATATTAACAGAACTGAACAGCATCACTGATAAAATATTAGAATGTTGTCTTAACTGGATTCACTCATGGTAATAGTGTACATAGTTAAGAGTACAAACTCTGGACTGAGTTTAAATTCTGGTTCATCATATGTTAGCTGTGTGTCCCTGAGTCAATTACTTAATTTCTCCAAATCTCATTTTCCTCACCTGTAATTTGGGGTGGAATTAGCAACTTCCTTAAAAGGTTGCTGTAAGGATTTAAGAGTTGACTCCATGTAAAGTGCTTAGCACAGTGCTTGGCAAAGAATAAGAACTCAATTGATATTAGCTGTTTTTACTGTTATTTCTATTATTAATCTCCTGTTAGTATGTAGAGCAATCTCACTGAAGCCAGGGCATGGGTTAGTTGTAGTGGTGAATGGTCTGGAGACAGCATGGTAAACCAATACAAATGGCAAGTACTTTAAAGTGAATTTCCATATTCCTCCAAATTCTCATCCTACAAGGTTGACTTGAAAATATTTTGGACTAAACAAATGGTTGGATAAGTAGAGTAAAACAATGGCTGAGCTACGATAGTTCGTATATCCAGGTCTTTACTCATGTGGTTAGTTGGAAAAATGGAGACTAGAAAGGAAGGTAAATGGCCCAATATATACAAGTATTAATTTTTGGTGTTCTTTCTCTTTCATGGGTGTCCTGATTTATTTTCCTTTCCTTATAGCCGAAAGTAGTATTTCTGGGAACTGGTTGTAGTAATTCCAGCCTAAAGAATAATTTTGTCTGAAAAATGCAAATCTGGGCCATTTTTCTTACCAAAAGTCTTTCCAAAAATGCTAAGAACAGTACCAGAAAAAAAGAAAAACTATATAATGATCTTGCTTTTTTATGTAAATCTATATATGTATGTATATGCAGGGCTTAGCTCATCTTCATTCACACCGTGTAATTCACCGGGACATCAAAGGTCAAAATGTGCTACTGACTCATAACGCTGAAGTAAAACTAGGTAAGTTTATTCTTGTAATACTTGAAATGAACCCCAAAATATCTTAATAGAGAAAAATCCTTTAAGATTACTGTTTTCTCTCATGTCACTAATATCCCCCTCTGCTTATTTAGGCTATATCATCCCTGCCTGCAAAATAAATCAAAATTTGAAAATTTTTTGGGGAAGGGATGTGGGACAAGCAAAAGATGCACCTAACTGTTTCTCAGAAATCATTTTGAGAACAACAACTTTGAAATGGGAGTTTTACGTATTGGTCATTGTTTTACCTTCTATTGGGCTTACCAGGTGGCTCAGTGGTAAAGATTCCGCCTGCCAATGCAGGAGGTGATGCGGGTTTGATCCCTGGGGTCAGGAAAATCCCGTGGAGGAGGGCATGGCAACCCACTCCAGCACTGTTTGTGGGATCTGCTATTAATTATTTCAACAGTTCAATTGAGTGTTTGCCATGTGCACGTTGCTGTGTCACAGACAAGGATTAAACAAAAAGACAATTCTTCCACATCACAGAGCCATATTTTCCAAAGAATATCTAAGAACTTTTAAATTGACTTAAGCACAAATTGCTTCATTGCAATTTTCCCTCAAATATTTAAAGACCTTATATCAGTTAGAAATGATGCTCCAGTAATATCCAAATCAAATTTGGAATTAGAAATCTAAAATCCAGAAAGTTGTTCCAGGGTTCAGAATGGCATAATTTATTGAAAATAATTATTATATTGTCTCACAGGCACACAGGGAACAATATGTTGTGCTTTTTAATGTTTAAAATAAATATTGTTGGTTGATTTCTAAATAATATCATATAAATAATGTCAGTACTATGTAATGGCAGATGACCTCATTGATACAGAACATAAAATCACTGGCATCAAATCCTGTATTTAATCATATCAATTCTTGCCTACCCTATCTGTGTGTGTGTGTGTGTGTGTGTATGTGTGTGTGTGTGTGAATTAGTCACTCAGCTGTGTCCGACTCTTTGCAACCCTATGGGGTGCAGCCCACCAGGCTCCTCTGTCCTTGGGATTCTCCAGGCAAGAATACTGGAACAGGTTGCCATTTCCTTCTCTAGGGAATTTGCCTGACCCAGGGATCAAACCCGGGTCTTCTGCATTGCAGGCAGACTACCATCTGAGCCACCAGGGGCTTCCCTACCATATCTCTAGCATGATCTTAAGATCATTCCCATTTTTCCTGCCGAATAAATATAACCAGAATAGAGTTTTTGTTCATTCACTAAGAATGCTTTTCACTGAATATTTGTGGAAGAAGCATGTGGTAATAATTGTTCCTGCAGTAAGTTAAAAGTAATTTCAAGAAAATGTATTGTTCTTTTGTGTCTAAAAGCTATAAACAGAATTTTAAGACACTGTGTTAAAATACATGAGGGTCATTTGGATCTCACAGTGAAATGTGCAGCATGGATATAGTATGTCACACAGCTACACTCTGTGTTCACATGTGGCAGTGCTCCCATATATTTGGGTCAAGTTGCTAGCCAACCCTATCATCTGCATCACAGAAGAGAAATTGTAATTAAGTGACAAGCCTCTGAAAAATCTGTCACAAAGTCCCCACACTAAAGATCATGTACTTGATTCTGTAGGAGAGACCTTTTAGCACTGGATTAAAATTTATTCAGGCTTCTTATCTATATATAATCCTTATACATTGGTTTTTAGATTTCTTAGATCCCACAATATTTTTAAATGACAAGTTGTAAGGAGAAGGTTGAAGAAGCCAAACCCAAAGGGAGTAACAGAACGGAGAGAGACTGGACAATGACTATATTGCAGTTGCAACTGATCAATAATCCTCATATTCTGGTCCCTAAATCAGTAAGGAAAAGATAAATGATGCCACTGTTGGGATCTCATTCCTACTTTTAATTTCAGCTTTTCTTTTTTCCTTTTTCTTCCATTTATCACTCATTTCTTCCAGTCTTTTCTCATTTCCTTTTCTTCTTTGAATGTCATATATAAGTTTATGGCCTTCCTAGATATTTCTTGGCCCTGAAAGTTGGCCCTCAGGGACAGTGAGAATGCTGAACTCTGATGTAACCTATTCTCAAAAAAAAAGCATCTAGATAATGAGATTATGCAATACCCAATGATGATTTTCATGTATTATGGACATTGTGTTGATATTGTTCTTATTAGTCCTTCCTTTAACACTGCCTTAAACTCTTAACTTTTTAAATTCTATTTTCTTTTCCTAAGTTCTTTAAACTACTTTTCAGTCAAGGTTGTTAGCCATCCTCTAGATTCCTGGAAACCATTCTAAATTAGAAAATCTACTTCATTTTTCATCCATGTCTTATTTTTTCTGGACCAAATAACCCCAGTCTACTTTAGCCTTTTTTTCTGTCTGTTTCTGAGGATACCATACTAAATATTTTCATATAATATATCCCACAGATGAATAGAAGCCTGAACTTTAATAGTATAAGCTGAGATATGGATACCACACTAAATATTTGCATCTGATTCAGAAGATCTGTAGAAGAACTTAAACTAAATTTTAGCATAAATTTATTTTTCTTTATTAGTGTAGTAGAACTTTCTAATATCATGAGTGAGACTTCCTAATAAAGTACTAATAAGTTTTTGATTTTTTAGATGTTGCTTATAGTGCTGGTCTTCTTCCAGCTTGGTGGCAGGTCCAAACACTACATATGTTATCACTTCAGAGGTTTAGGGTATACTGATGGAACTTTATTTTTAATATTCATGGTAAACATTCAGCCAAACCTACTGTAGATTTATAATAGCACTGCTGAATCTCTTTCCAACATAAATATCAGCAAAAGCCTATTTCCCAGTGTTACTGGAGTAGACTTCACGGTAAAGTTTGCTGGGCTGGAATGAAAATCTGTTATCCATTGTGGCTTTTGTATTGGCTTTCCAAGTTAAAGCAATAACTTATTGAGCTTTTTGTTACTCATTAATTATTTTGACAAATGAATTTTGCAGTGGATTTTGGAGTGAGTGCCCAGGTGAGCAGAACTAATGGGAGGAGAAATAGCTTCATTGGGACACCATACTGGATGGCACCTGAGGTGATTGACTGTGATGAGGACCCCAGACGCTCCTATGATTACAGAGTAAGTGTAAGGATTCAGATAGTAGGAAACAAAATTTGTATAGGACTTTTGACTTTTCATTTGAAATTATGAAATAAAAGAATAAAAACCACTACTCGAATAGGAAGTACTAGCCACTATTCCTATATGTGGTTTGATGATGTGTGTAAAAATAATATTTTCTAAGAATGTAGGCAAAGTAGACCATTGGGAGTTATACATATTTGAGGAAGAATGTCTAGTTCATTTTGCTTACAGCTTCTTGGTAAAGAATATTATATTATGTGGCTTTATATGGAAATTTAACTTCCAGGGACAGAGTGCTTTATAAACTTAAAACTGAATAAATGTAAAGCCAGTTATTAATCCCTGCAGTAACTGAGCTCCAAAGAGAAAAAAATAATAATTTGATTACTCAGGGTAATGGAGAAAGTCCTTGGCATGGTTCGCCTCCAAACCACAGAAAATCAGTGGAATAGGCAAATTAAGTAACAATTTATGCTATTTATTAAAATTTCCACTGAAGCTGCAATTTGGACAATATACATCTATGTACACATTTCAAAAAGCTGATTATATTTAAGACTGGAAAAACCACACTCACTCTCCACATCATAAGTCATCCAAACAATTCATTGTGGTTTTGTTGTGTGGAACCTAGGACTCAATACTTGAAGTTGATTAATTCAAATTTCATCTCTTTTCCTTTTCCCTTAAATGCCCTCTGCTTGATTTGCAAGCAAGTCTGTCGAGAGCCAATACTATTAGGAGCTATGGTGGAGACAATGAAAGCTTAATGTTCTTTTAAGTGACTTGCTGTAACAATAATGCTTTATAGCTGTACGGTTTTTGGCAGTCTTCCAAGGACTTTCACCCATATTAATTATACATTTTTAATTTTCAGTCCCACATAACTTAAAGAAAGCTTAAACTTATATCATCACAACAACTCTTTGAAGCTAAGACATCTATAAATAGGTATTTTAAGAATTCAGTTAACTTGTTTAGGAGTTATTAAGCCAAACAGTGCACTTCTAGCTCTGTGCCCTTTCTACATTCTGAAAAACAAAGTACAGTTAACAGTAGTGAAGGTCATTTCCTAGAGACTCCTTAAATGTATAATTTCCTAGAATTATAATAATTCTGTCCTCAGTTTCCTGTATTCAAGGACCTCCTGAAAGTGCTTATGTATATAGTATTTCATTTAATATTTATGCTAGTTCTATAACATGGATCCTATTATTATCATCTCTATTTTGAAAGTGAAATAAAGAAAGTGTTAGTCCCTCAGTCATGTCTGACTCTTTGCAACCCCATGGACTGTAGCCTGCCAGGCTCCTCTGTCCATGGAATTCTCCAGGTAAGAATACTTGAGTGAGTAGCCGTTCCCTTCTCCAGGGGATCTTCCTGACCCAGGGATCAAACCCATGTCACCTGTGTTTCTTGTATTGCAGGCAGATTCTTTACCGTCTGAGCCACCAGGGAAGCCCTAATTTACATAGGGTAAAATTGAGGTACAGAGTGTTAAATCATTTACCTAAGATCTGACTTCTTTAGAGCTAGTAGTATGTGATTGGACTTCTTCACAACAAATTCCTTTTGGTATTTCAGTTAAGGTAACAATAGCAATTCATCCAAGATGAATTTTCCTTTCACTGAATCCCCACCCATATCAACTTGTTGTGTAGTACAGTACTGGCTGGTCACAAGGTCAGATAACATCTTCCTATAGCATCAGTCTATAATGAAGAAAACCCATAAAATGGCTGTGGCATTGGTACCTCCCCTCAGCCAAAGATTGTTTAGAGATTCCAAATGCTATCTGTTTCCCACTGTTAAGTAACATTTTTTTTTGTCATCTTTTCCTTTGCAGAGTGATGTGTGGTCCGTGGGAATCACTGCTATTGAAATGGCCGAAGGGGCTCCACGTGAGTAATAATATTTGATGTTGGTTGAAAGTTACGGAAACATGCTGTACAAATCTGCCACTTGTACCAGTCAGCTCGTACTGATCACACAGGTGCCACACCACATGCCAAACTATAAATGGTGGTCTTTCCCAAATTATGAAATGCCATAGTCAGAATGGCCAGATATGTCTGTAAGAAGAGTTTGTATTTTTCTCTGTTGAGATATCTTATTTTAGGCTGACTGAGTATTGACTCAATTTAGCCTCAATAGCATTTGGTCATGATAGTAATAACCAAACAGAATCTAAAGGCGTTCCAGTACATATGCACTGATGGGATATTTAGGTTCCTGAACACTTACACTTATACACTTCAGACTGCGCCAGTTAAGAAAATCCTCCAGTAGTTCCTTTTAATTGAGCCAATCCTCAACAATACTGAGAAGAAAGCTTTTTGCTTCCCCTTTGGAGTCAGTCCAGCTATGATTTGTGCCTTCCATGCTCCTATCAGCCCCTCCATTGCCCCTCATTGTTCAGTAGGCTGCATTTTCTCTTGTTTCCCCCTCCTTCTCTTCATTGAAGTGACCTGTCAGCAGTCTATTCTCTCAGGTTACTGCTTTCTGGTGGGAAAGTAAAAGTGGAATGTGAACTTGGGTATAAACGATTAATAACCATCAAATGTATAATCCCATAAACAGAGCATATTTGCTGTTCTTAATACCTGAATCCAAGAATATAAATGATGAACACATTCGTAGTGTTGATGAGAAGTGAGAGAAATGCCTGGAGTGTTTATGTCAGGGGGCGTGGCTTGCAACTGCTTTGTTTTTCCCTCTCCAAGCAGATCCTGTAGGTTCTCATGTACCTACATGCTTCATCTGTACAGTATCTACTGTTTTAGCACTGTGTTTCATGGCTAATGGGAGTAATTTCAAGGAATAGAAATAATGGTAACATAATTGTTTAGAATCTCTGGTGTCCCTTGGAATATCAAGAATTTCTGGTGTCCCTTGGAATATCACATACCACAGAATGGGCATGAATTAAAGCTGGGTCAGATATGGAGATCAGGTCACTGGACCTTCTATTAATTTATATAAAGCTTGACCTTTGAACAATTGCTTTTATATTACTCTAATGAAATTACCCTGGGGACTTTCTTTATACTACTATGAGAGGCCAGTTTGGCACTGGAGTTGGGTTTTTTTTTTTTTTGAGATGTATTTTGGGAGAGGAAGGATTCCTCTAAAGAGTTATTAATATCAAATTGTCCTCACATGAATGACACACTTTTAGTATTAGGTGAAATTTACCCTATGGCTCTCCTTTGGGGAGTTATTGCACTGCCAGTTTTCTTTAATCAAAACACAAGAGGAAATAAGTAAAGTGAGACACATATTTAAACACTTATTGAAAAGCCCAGAATTCCCAAGCCAATGAGGTAATGAATTTATATACCACATATTGGAATAGGCTTTTCTTTGTATGGTTGTGTTTCTGAAAAAGAGAATGAAAGTCTAGTAATTTGGCACAGAATTGATGTGCCAGATACTTAAAATCTTTCTTATAATATCAATAACTAATATTTATGAAGTGCTTACTCTGTGCCAGACACTTTTATAGGTACATTGCCATTTAATCCTCATAGCAACTCTTTGAAGGAATTCTTGATGTATTTCCTGTTTTTAAGATGAATTAACCAAGGCACAGAGAGGTAAGTAATTTGCCCAAGGTCACAAAGGTAGAATTAGGATTTGAACACAGGTGATCTAATCTAGAGGGTGTGTTCTTAATAGTTGTGCATGCATGCTAAGTTGCTTCAGTCGTGTCCGACTCTTTGCAACACTACGGACTGTAGCCCAACAGGGTCCTCTGTCCATGAGAATTCTCCAGGCAAGAATACTTGAGTGGGTTGCCATGCCCTCATCTAGGAGATGTTCCAGACCCAGGGATCGAACCCATGTCTCTTATGTCTCCTGCATTGGCAGGCGGCTTCTTTACCACTCACTAGTGCCACCTAGGAAGCCCCTTCTTAATAGTTATATTGTATCTACGTCTTTTCCTAGGACGATTAGCTTCCAAAACAGATTATTCTCATCTTTTTAGGCTACTGAATCATTATTTGCGTATTACTGTGCATAGTTACTAGTATGGTTGACTTTTCAGCCTATAATTACATATTCCAGTTTTACAACTGTGGAGGATACCAGCAGTACACAAACACAGAAGAGTGCTTGTCTCCACCTGTATTGTTGACTTCTCTAGATATAATCATCAATCACACATTTCAAAAATTTGACCTAGTGTAATTTATTATTATTTGTCACACTTGGAGATAGTGAAGC
Source organism: Okapia johnstoni (assembly GCA_024291935.2). NCBI lineage: Eukaryota > Metazoa > Chordata > Mammalia > Artiodactyla > Giraffidae > Okapia > Okapia johnstoni. The sequence goes on from CM044305.1 coordinate 84,110,570, forward strand.
TTTAGTATCTTATATAATGGACAGCTTGTATTAAAGTCACCTTTTCCTCTAACTACCTTCTTTCATATCTGTTCTTCAGTGTCTATTCAACATGATATGTAAAAGAACACTAAGAATCCCCTCTGGAATTAGGAGTTTGTTCTGTAGTTACCTTTCTTACTCATTGTAAATTTATCTATTTTCCTTTGCAGCCCTGTGTAACCTTCAACCTTTGGAAGCCTTATTCGTTATTTTGCGAGAATCTGCTCCCAAAGTCAAATCCAGTGGATGGTAAAGATGAATGACTTAATCTGTTAAACACATTAACTTGACATTTTTATATAACAAAGAAGTTTTAATTCATTTGATCAGTCCTATTTCAACATCCTTGTTGGACAATATTTCCTGAAAACGGATACCTTAAAGGGTCTAAATGAGTACTGTTCATTAAAAGCTAGCTAGCCAACTAGAAATAATACTCTCCATGGTATATTATGATGACAGTACTGTCCTAGCATTAGTGACAAATTCAGTTTTGTCTCCTGTAATGGGCTGGACCAATGGAAGCCATTTGTGAAGTTTCTTACTGAGCTTACATAGGCAGTCAGTGATTGTGATGTATAGTCCAGTTGTTTGACCCATAAAACTAAACATCCACAGAACCTAAAAAGGACTTGTTCTCTCAGAGTGCTACAGCCAGACTAAACTTGGAAATCTTTCTTCCTGAAGTTTTTGGAACTAGTAGGTGAAGTTCTTGCTTATTCTCAGTATATATTACTTGCCCTGGTAAAAGTGGTTACTATGATTCAGTTGCTGACATTCTTCCTTGTGATTAAATTTAACCCTTCCCACAGATTCAGGCTTTCTGGTCACATCTGTTTCCATGGGCCATTTTATAAGATTAATCAGTCCTGGTGCTATTAACACCCTTTTCTGGATCATTACATCGACAGCTTTAGAGCTCAAAGTTCATATAGTCAAGCAAAACACTCAGGCTTCAAAATATAACTACTGTGGGATGACCAGTCTGGTCTCGTGGTCTGTATAAATCACATCAACTACTTAATTGCCATCTCACCACTCATCATTTTTGCAACGTACATTCTTCTGAACTCACTGAAGTTTCTACTATTATTTGGGCATAAAATATCATTGACTCTGGCCTCTTCTGAGGCTTGAATGGCATTGCTGTGTAATGTACATTGTCAAGCTTTAGGATATCTGGCTATTGAAAAGACTATTACAGCTAAGACAACTCTCTCCAAAAATATGACCTTCAGAGTGGCATGTGGATGGAGGTGGGAGGTGTGGCATACCTGAGAATGCTCTTTTACCTCTTTGATTCATTTCTTTTAGGTCCCGCAAGTTCCATGATTTCATGGAAAAGTGCATGATAAAAAATTTCCTATTTCGTCCTACTTCTGCAAACATGCTTCATCACCCATTTGTTCGGAATATAAAAAATGAAGGACATGTTGTTGAGTCATTAAAGAAGCATCTTACTGGAATCATTAAAAAGAGACAGAAAAAAGGTAGGATATGTAAATCTTCATTTTACTGGAATAAATATTCAAATGAGAGAAATTTTTGTTATTTTTTTAGGAAAAATAATATTTAAGAATTAAGTTGAAATTAAAGTCTGAGGCCTTTTGACATTTAGCTTTTCCACAAATATGCCATGTGCATTTAATTCATTATCTCTTACCTGATCATATATATATATATATATATATATATACACACACACACATACACACACACATAAGATTATAAATTTTTGCCAGTTCAACTAGCATGTGTTCATATTTACAAAGGCCTTTGAAGGCCTCAAGAAGAATTTTATGATGTGCTAATTTTATTTTAAGAAAACTAACTGAAGAAATAAACAGAAGATAACGAAATCTGTATCTTATTGTTCTTTCTCATCTAATATGTTAACTCCAGTTAGATAAATGGATTTATAATTAATCACTTATTGACCACTACTTTTGATGTAGTATCAGTGAACTGTACATAGTTGATTTTATGTATGAATCTCCAACTTTAAGATGTAATTAACAAAGCACATTTATGCAAATAAAATTAAGCTTCTTGATATTAATGCCAAAAATGACAGAATGGTTATTCATCAAATCCAGAGGAAGCTACTTAGGAAGTTCCAACTATATAGGTTATATGCCATATTTTTGCATTTAATTTAGGGCACCATATGCAGAGCTGAGTGATAGTGGAATGGAAAGGGGGGAGCCTGTAAAAGATAGCAGGCATTCTCTGATGCACTATAGGATTGACTGCAGCCAATCTTCTTCCATCTGCATAAATATACATATCTTATTTTGGAGTGAGAAGCAGAAGGAATTAATGTATTTAATCATGGTAGAGAATTTATTGGACCAGCATCATCATAAAAGTCAACCAACCTCAAATGCGTACAGAAAGATAACCACATCTACTTGAGAATTCACTAATTTCCAGAGTTGCAAAATTTCCAAAATGTAATCTGCAGAAAAAGTCACATTTATATAGAAATTGATGGGAGATGTCAATATAGTTGTCCTAAACTTTTTAATATAGGAAATTCAAAAGAAAACTCTTTGGTTTATAAGTGTCTATATTTCAGTACAGCACAGGTGACAGGAAAGATTTCACATGTTTTCAGTGTGTTAGTTGTAAAAACCAGAATTTAGATTTTTGCCTTCTCATTGAAAGGACCAAAGATCCTGATCCTCATTTTCAAGATCCTCATTGGAAGGACCAAAGATAGGTGTGGGCCCAAACCATAAAGTCCTTCCATCCATAGTACACACCTGTAAGCCATGCTCACCAACCATCTAGAGTTTCTCTTTGTCCCTTTGTCCCTTTACCTTTTTCAGTTTTTTCTCTTTAGAATTGCAGCAATCAGATTGCTATTTTTTTTCCTATGCAGAGAGAAATTAGTCTCTGTGGAAATAACTGTGCTGCAAAAGGAAGCCTAGGAAGAAGGATGTTGTCTACACCACCAGTAGATGTGATGTGAAGGGTTACAGCCCTCTTGTCCTTGTAAATTCACTCAGCATCTTGAGCAGTAAAGGGTGCAAATTGACTAAGGTGGATTTATTAATCTCTGTTGATTATTATGCATTATATTTTTTTCTATTTCATAAAAGGAATACCTCTGATCTTTGAAAGAGAAGAAGCTATTAAGGAGCAGTATACCATGAGAAGATTCAGGTGCGTTAGATAACTTACATATATAATTTGATGTTAGCAATTCATGTAAGACAGTTGATTCCATGTTGTTGTGTTTAACTCAAAGAAACTTAATCCTTTCTGATCAAATAAAACAGATTTCTATTTTCAAGAGATACTTGAATGGAAATGTTGAGGAAAAAATTTTAGTACTACTTAAAGAGTCCTTAATTTCTGACAATAGAATGATCAAGTAGATTATCAGACCATTAATATTGAATATATTGCTAATGTAAAGACTTTCAGACATTACAGGAATGATTCGAGGAAGATGTAGTGGAAGTATCTTTATTGCAGAAAAATGTTCATCTTTTAAAAATAAAAGCATCTCCCCTGAATGACATCACTCTACTGACAACACTAATTGTATGGCAACCATTTGTACATTTATTTCTAGGGGACCTTCTTGTACTCATGAACTTCTGAGACTGCCTACCAGCAGTAGATGCAGACCACTTAGAGTCCTGCATGGAGAACCCTCTCAACCAAGGTGGTTACCTGACCGAGAAGAGCCACAGGTTCAGGCTCTTCAGCATCTCCAGGGAGCTGCCAGGGTGTTCATGCCACTACAGGCTCAGAATGGTACACCTAGGCCTCTACAGGGGCAAGCCCAGGCACCTCAGCGACTACAAGGGGCTACACAGATGTTCATGCCACTACAGGCTCAGGTGAAGGCTAAGGCATCTATGCCCCTTCAGATGCAGATGAAGGCACCTCCACGACCACAGAGGACAGCCTGGATGTTTATGCCACTACAGGCTCAGGTGAAGGCCCCTAGGCCTCAACAGGTACAGGCCCAGGTATCCAAAAAGCAGCAGGCTCAGGGCCAACCCCAGGCATCAGGAGAGCCCCAGGATCTGGATCAGGTACCAGAGGAATTTCAGAGGCAAGATCACGTGCCTGAACAACAGCAAAGACATGGCCGGGTCCCTGAACAACAGCAGAGGCAGAACCACATACCTGAACAGCCGCTGCAGCGGAATGGGGCACCCGAACAGCCAGAGGTACAGGAACAGGCTGCAGAGCCTGCACAGGCAGAGATGGAGGCAGAGGAACCTGAGTCATTACGAGTCCATGCCCAGGTGTTCCTGCCCCTACTGTCACAGAACCACCACGTGCTGTTGCCACTCCATTTGGATACTCAGGTGCTCGTTCCAGTAGAGGGGCCAACAGAAGGGTCACCTCAAGCACAAGCCTGGGCACTAGACCCCACACCGGCAGTTGGCTCGGTTCAAGCACTCATAGAGGGACTATCAAGAGACTTACTTCGAGCACCAAATGCACATAACTCAAAGCCGCTTGGTCCACTGCAAACCCTGATGGAAAACCTGTCATCAGATGTGTTTTACTCTCAACCAGAACAAGCACGGAAGAAAAAATCAAAAGTTTCTAGTCTAAGGCAGGCATTGGCAAAAAGACTATCACCAAAGAGGTTCCGGGCAAAGTTGTCACGGAGACCTGAAGTGTTTGAGCTCTCAGATTTAGAAGCCCATAGGCAAAGGCGCCAAAGCAGATGGGAGGATATCTTTAATCAGCATGAGGAAGAACTGAGACAAGTTGCAAATGTAAGAGTTTCTGATATTTTTCCTAAGTCAAATATGCAGGGAAAATATGCTAGTTCATACCCAGGTGTTCCCTCTGTAAAAGCAAATGAAATAAATGTTCATTGTATCTCAGAGAAGATGAGATAATTTGGGCTTCAAGTAAATTATCCTGAAATTTCCAAATAATTGTGACTAAATTTGAGCAAGATAGATTTGTTTAAATGATCCAGTTATTTGCTTAATATATTTGTAGTGATATAGCTTTCATTATTAGTTAATTTTCTACCTATTATTTCCTTAACCAACATCATATGCACACTTAAAGTTACTATTTTGGATCTTTAAAAATTACTTTCATAGGTCAAAATTAAAAATATAACTCATTAAAATAAACACAAAAACAAATTTAGTTTTGTTCTTCTAGTCTCTAAGTAAGTTTATTTTGCTCTTTCCTCCCATAGAATGCTGAACATACTATTTAAGAGAATTGCACTAGTTTTTGTACTTTAGGATGTTAAAGGTTAAACTGAGAAGGGAAAGCATTTTCTAAAACATTTTGTACATGCTTACCATAAGTATGACTTGTCTCACTTATTTTCCATCCATTTTACATCAATGAAGTACCTGCATAGAACATGGCACAAGTTACAAATTCAAGTTAATAAAACTTCATTCTTCAAAATTCCCTAATATAAATAGATATATAGATAATTTGGCTGGAGTTGGTGGATTCAATATGGTAAATCTAATCTGATACTGAAGGGTTTACGGGCTTCATAGGCAAATTAAAGAGGTCAAAAAGACCATGAGAGCAGTCGTTTTCTAATACTTCATAGCATCTGTTTATATAAAAGGAATCATTGTAAAGATCCTAAATTAAACCCTGGTATCAACATCCATTTATATAATAATAATGTAGTTATTACAAATCAACCTTGTCTGAATGTCTCAATAAGGGAGTGTTTGGTTTGTGTGACCACTGAGTTAATTGAGCAAATGCTGTTTCCCAGACATGTTTAACATGAGAAAAGGTAAAAGCAACAAGAGAAGCAAGACCCAAAAGAGGAAATGATTGTCTAGTCCCCCAAATCTGACAGATAAGAAACGAAATAGAGAAGGGATTGCAAGACAGCAAAGTGCTAATATTTGCCAGACATTAAGTGATCTAAAATGCTAACGACTATTCCCAATGAGCCCTAGTAACAATTGGATATAATGGCTTTTGCATTTTTTAAAGACTTTTATGCATTCCTGCAAGACTCATGGTATTAGTAGCATAACACATTACTTATTGTCTTCCAGTGTTTTAAATATTTATGTAAGAAGCCATTTTAAAATGGAAGAAAAAGTCACTAAATAATAGCTACTAATCCCATGAACCTAGGATCTTATATAGGCATTCCTGCCTTTATGTGTAACTGTCAAGGGAAATACAAAGAAAAAGAAAATTCTTGATGTTGTAATCAAGTCATAGGTCTTTCAAAATACCTGAAAATTTATTAGAATTTAAAGGTGTATGTGTGTATTCCAACTCACTAGAAGGAAAGAAAACACATTTCCATTATTCCCTTTGTGTTGAAGAAATGTCGGTTGGCTTAAATGGGAAAACAGAAACTTTCCTAAACTCCTGGGACTCAAAGAGAAATATTTGCACTGCTGTATTGCAGATCTTCCATTGCTCAGGAGGACCAAACTTTGTAATTATAACCACTCATTAAATGTTAGAGTTTTGGGTTCATGAGTTAAGCTTTAGACCAGAGATTTTTAACCTGGGTCTAATAAGTGAGCTGCACGTAGTCAATGACCCCCTAAAATATATGCAGAGACACGTGTCTTTCTATATGCACTTTTCTACAGAGAATCTGTAGCATTACTCAGATGCTGAAAGGGATGCAGAACCAAAAACTATTGGAAACTACAGACTTAAATCAGTTTGAATATTGAAAAATTGTTTTTTAATTGAACAGTAAGATGATGATAATTGCTCCTATAATTTACAGTTTAACAGCAAGTAAGATATTTATTTTCCTTTTTGTATCAAGGACAAAGAAGATGAATCATCAGATAATGATGAAGCATTTCATTCGATTCAGGCTGAAGTCCAAATAGAACCATTGCAGCCATACATTCCAGATCCTAAAGAAAATGAGGCAAGTCTCTCAATATGAGTTACTGTGACACTAATAAGTGCATGGAACAATGGTTCTTAACTTTTTCATCTCAGAATCGCTTTTACTCTTAAACGCTGAAGACCCAAAAAAGCTTTTGTTTACTCAGATCATGTCATTGAATATATACTGTATTATAAATTAAAACCGAAAATTTAAAATATCTATTACTTTATTTAAAAAGTAATAATAAGAAGCAAATTTTAGTGAAATAACAATTCTCCATCTTGCTTAATAGAAAACAGCTGGATTCTCATATCTGCTTCTGCATTCAATCTGTTACCATATGTTGTTTGAAAAGAAAATGTGAAAGTGTTAGTCACTCAGTTGTGTCTGACTCTTTGTGACTCCATGGACTGTAGCCTGTTAGGCTACTCTGTCCATGGGATTCTTCAGGCAAGAATGCTGGAGTGGGTAGCCATTCCCTTCTTCAGGGGATCTTCCCAACCCAGGGATCAAACCCAGGTCTCCCACACTGAAGGCAGATTTTTTACACTCTGGGCCACCAGGGAAACCCAAAAGATAGACTAACACCTGAATGGGGACATGAACCCTGGACCATCAGATTAAATGTCTGATGCTCTACTGACTTAGCCATCCAGTCCAACTGTTGAAGTATATGAGTAAAAGCTAGCTTCTCACATATTTGTGATTGAACAGGGAGAATTTCCATAGATTTTTCAGATAATTGTGGATATTCTTTGATAATACACCACAACTAGAGCAGTGGAGTCTAAAACCAAATCAGTGAGATTTTGGATATTCAGTAATATTGCAATCCATCTAATCAGCTATGAATAGATGTTTTGCTCATACACAATTTTATATCTTCATGCATTGGTCAGTTGGAAAATATTGGTTCACTGTGTATGTGGATCTTTCCAAATATACATTTGATTTCACAACACCAAAAATGGCATTAGTTAATATCATCAATTTCATCATAAAATTATTGAGTATTGATAAGCTGTCAAGTGCACAGTGATAGATGAGTCTAAAATTTTAATTTATTATTGAAAACTCAGTTTTATCATTGTTAAGAAATAACATCAATTGTTTTTTCCTTGATTTGACAGGCTTACTTCATTGATTTTAAATAAACTGCCTGCCAGTATCCAAGTTGAATAATCAGTTTGTCTCCTCAGTCATTCTTTTAAGTAAAAATATTGCCCATGAAAAATTCAGTAGTTTAGCTTATAACACAATCGCACATACCTTTTCCCTTGATCAACTCTTTCTGAGATGTAGATTATGACAGGATCTGACTCATTTTAACCTATTGTTTATTTTAGTTTTATGGGAATAATCATGTCAGTCCTGGTATCTAGGTTGACTTTTGTCTTCACGCATTTTTTAATAGCTATTTAGCACATGGTATTGGTGAAGAGTGTGGACAAGGTCCTGTCATTATAGACAGCATTCCTTACAGCTGTTAATAGCTATCTAAAACTTTTTTGGTTACTGAGGGCAGATAGGTGGATTGGTGAATAACTCAGACATTCTTGTTTTATTAATAGTGAGTCATTGCTACTCTTAATCAGGACAAGCACCCAAGATCACTATCTACTTCTTTCAAGATACTTCACTGTAGTCTATTATGATGTATGCCATGGACAGTTATCCTTTTTAAATATGTTCTTTCTGATAATAACAGTCTCTTGAAATGAATAACAGAGCACTGCTTTATCAATACTAGTTAGTGGCAGAAGGAACATATGCTGGATTGTATTATTTAATTACAAGAGGCAGTATGTCCCTCTCTCTGCCTTATTAAATGATGACTTTACTCATACCCAAGATGTTAATTGTTACATAAGCATGATACCTTAAGCCCAAACTATAATGAGCTGTATCTCATTGGTTTGGAATACATCATTTGCCTTAATATATGCTATTCTTACTAATCATTTTCTTCTCCTCAATTTTCAAAAAAAATATAGTCTTTTCATATTATCCATTAGCTTTTCTTATTATTGACCTTTACCTCTAATTTTGGCCTCTGGTTAACTAGTTTCAACAAACTTTCAAAGATTAGCTTCATGAACCAAGAGGCCTGGACTGAGTCAATATGATGTCAGTTATCTGAATCAAAAGTGGAAACAGTCAGTCAGATGTTTATAGTGCATACTACCAAACATCTGGTTGTATTGGAAAACATTCATTAGCAAAACATGTGAACAACTGACAACATTTTTCATTTCTAGTCTATCTGTTGGAGTATAAAGAAAACCTCGATAGGTTGCTACATAAAAGGAAAAAATAGCATAGTAAGGTTAATATAGTTTCTAGAAATTATAGAATGATTTTATCAGCATGAAAATACTAAATTTATTTTTCATTGTAACACTGAATTTTCCTTTCTAAAGAATCTAGTGTGACTGCCTTGCTGAATGTCAGAATGACCTATGGGGAGGTAGTTAAAAACTATTTTGAGTAGAAACCTAGAGATATAAAATTAAATGAGGCAAGGCAACACTTCGTGGCCCTATATACTAATATTGGCAGAAAGTAAATCTGTACCACAGATGGAAGTGGGCTCATTATATGTGCTCTTTCTCAAGTCTTTTGCTGTATTAGATGAATGAATAATTGATAAAATTAATTTATTTAGAATTGCAAAGTGTTTCAAACACTGATTATGATATGATAAAAGGCCATACTTCCTTAAAGATTAAACACTTTAGACTCTTGAGATATTTGAATAACGTATATGTGTATGTTATAACTTTTGAAAATTTAGTATTATTTTAGAAGGGTAAGTGGGTGAAAAGTTTGAATTTCAAGTCTGGGCAAGAATTTTGAACTTGATATAAAAAGTAATATGATAATATAAAAGGAACATTAAATTATCAGATGGGAGGCCTACAGTCTGATTAAAGATATCCTTTGACTTGATGTAAATGTTTAGAGAAGTCATTTTCCATCTCCAGGATATAGATTCCTCAATAATAAAATGAGGGTGTTTGATTATATGATCTCCAGAATCGGTTGTTATACTAAAATTCAAGGCTATACTCAAAGATTTTGGTTAAGCAGTTCTAATGTCGTACTATAAGTAATTAGGAAAATATGATTTATTTATGAAAATCAGATTTTATAAGTTGGGTTTTTAAGAAAATATCTCTGTGAAGAATGACATTTTCCCATAAATTAGTAACTCAAAAAAATTATGATCGAGAATTCTACTGAAGTTTTGCATTTTATCTCAAGGTTCAAGAGAGATCTGCTTCTATGCCTTACAACCAGGAGCGTGTACATCGTGTCAAATTCTCTTCAAGGTATGTATCTCTGATTTCTATATTCAGATTACTCTGATTTACTATCATATGGAATATTAATGCTTATTTATTTGACACTAAGTTCTATGAAAATTCAAAATTAAAATATTAGTGACAACATAGTCATCAATGATATCACTGACCCTTGTTTAAAACCCCAAAACTGAAACAATCCGTTAACTAGATCTTTCATATTTGGACGTACTGCAATCTCAGTGTTATTTAGTTTGATGATTAGCTGGTAAGATTCACAATTTAATAGAAGGAACAACAGTGAGTTCTTGAAAAGCCTTCAATTAGTAATTTACAATAAAAAGATGTGATATTTTAGTATATCGGGTACACTTCAATTACATATTTTATCATGTAGTACATCATGAACATCATGTACTACATGATGAAACACTCATACAATTGAAAACCTCAGCAGCTAATGCCACAGAATGGGCAAACCTGAAATGACCTATAAGGAAAATCAGATCTAAAACTCAATATTATATCATTATTTTATACCAATCACTGTAATTTTTAACTCTATACTATTAATAATCATCACTAATTTTCAAAGATCATGTTTCATATTGTAGATGTTGTATGTCATGTGTTATGTTTGACTGCTAAATTTTAATATAGGTATTCCTTGAAAATCATACCCCCTCCAACTCCCAACTCATACTGAAGAGAACTTAGCCTATATTCATTCACTCAGTCATTCAGTGAATACTTACTGTATTCAAGATTCTGCACAGTATAGTCAGATGGCATAGAGCTGATAGTATTTAGTATGTATATTCCTATCTTATTTTTTTTAAAACACCCATGAATTTATGTCATTTAGATTTAACTGGTAGGCAGAAATCTTGGAAAATTTTAAAGCAAAATTGAGAACTTTCCCTTACTATGCATTCAGTGAATGAGTTGTCATGATCCTTCTGACAGCAAGGAGGAGAAATCAGTTTAGTTTTTGTGTATCTGTTTTGGTATCATGGGTATAATATAAAATCAGTATGACTATTAAATTGTTAAACATGGGGTATTTAAAAATTCAATATTGCTTTTAAACTGAATTTGGTTGTTTTTTTATCACAAAAAGGTTTTTGAATTTATGTATAGCAGTTATATTTACTTTAGATATGGTTACATTTATGAAACAAATTTGACTGAACCTTGAGTCTTTTCTGAAATTCAGGGTCATAGAAAAGACTCTTGTCTGTTCCAGGCCTAAATCAGTAATCAAAGTACTTCCTATATAGAAATTTCAAAGCAACTGTAAAATTTAGCAGTGCTTATCCAAAGAAACTTTCTAAATATTCCTTGAATTTGAATCCTGAAGACTAAAGTGTCCTATCTATCTATTTATTCATGTGTCTAATGCAGGATGACGTTAAAAATCACAAATGTCAAGCATTTGAAATAAGGATGGTAATAGTAGAATATTTAAAATAACAATAACTTAGCTTTTTATCATGTTAAAATCCTCACATATACTATAAATTTATGATTATTGCTGATTTACCTAGGTAATAATAATGTCTGAATATTAAAGAAACTTTATAGAAATTTTTAGAAATAAACACATGTGAAAGAAACATATACTTGTATAGAGACAATTTTTTTATATTTTAGAAATTGTTTCTCTTTTCTAGATAAAATAATAGATTTGCAGAAATTGGAAAATATTACTGAAGTTCTACTTCTTTCAGTTTGATATATACCCATATACTTAAAACTGTTGGTCTTGATGTTGAGTTATACATTCCCTTTTTGAATGTTAGGACATGGCACATGCTTTTCTGTCTTTTCATTAGTGTTCCTCAGCGGTCTCTTTTGGAACAAGCTCAGAAGCCCATTGACATCAGACAAAGGAGTTCGCAAAATCCTCAAAATTGCCCAGCAGCATCAGGTGATTCAAAGCACAAAGTTTAAACAGTCAAAACGGAGTTAATGTTTAACAGTTTATTTTGCAAAAGTCAAGAAAGAATTTCAAGAAGGAATGAATCAATAGTGTCAGGGAGGCCAAGTAGGATTAAGACCAGGAGGTCATTGGATTTGGCAGTCAGTGATGACCTTTGAGAAATGGAGAGTAATTTTTATGAAGTTTCTTTTTTCAGTTGGGTAATAGTTAAGAATGTGTCTAGGGAGATAGAGGGTTGGAGTTCAGCTTTAGTTTCTATACCATGTGTGAAAAATATGGGAAGGGAACTTGAGAGAGGCCTCTCCAACAGGCTAAAATTTATAGGCAATCTTAAGAATATTGAAATATTATATGGACTAGTTGTGGGCATGTGTTTTATTTATCAGTTTGTTTTTCTACCTTCTCACAGTAAAACATATACAGTATCTCATAAATGTTAAAAATTAATATAGTTACTCAAAAAGAAAAAACATTAATAAAACCATACCAAATAGCTTCACAAACTGTGATATGAATTTCAAATAAGTATTTTATTTTATGATGTACTTTTGAGAGAGTTTAAATGAATTACAGATTTATGAAATATCAGGATAGACAAAGTCAAAATTATGCCTTGGAACATAAAATCTGGCACTATCTACTTTTAAGCAACTCAAGTAAGTTAAGCATGGGGAAAATGTCTGACTGAGTCCCCAGGTCACCTGTAAAAATATAGCATATAGATTTTATTAAAATGAATATATAGGTGTACTGTATGAAAATCAGATATTCAAAGACCTGAATTTTTAAAGGTCATTCTTCTTCTTAGGAAACTCAGATAGTGATGTACTTCCTTTAAATAAGAGTGTCCCCTCGTACAGAAATATTATATTGTGAGAAATAATACAAGCCTATGTGAAGAGAAACTTTAGCAATTTTTTCCCTCAGAATCTTTCTGGTTTGACCAGGGTTAATTTGCTAATACTAAAGAAGCAACTAAAAATTGAATATTTATTCATGTTATATATTTTGAAATAAGGAAATTCTGGACTAGGCCCCAAAGAAGTTATGAACAGTGTTGGGAGAGAGAAAGGGAGAGTATCTATGTAGATAATAACTTAAGTTCTTTTCAGCTCTAAAATTCTGTTATTTTATTGTGTGTGCTATATAGATGATTTGAAGTTCCCATGACATTACATAACTCATGATACAGGAAATCAGAAAACCTTACTACAAATTTGCCTCAAAATCTCAAACATTCACCCAAACTTCTTACTTAGCCTAATGGCACACCAAAACACTTACAAGAAAATAGTTTTCTGCAGAAATGTAATGAACTGCAAAGGTACAACATTGTCAGAAGGCGTGAACACAAATTGTAAGATGTGTTCAGTATAATATCCTCAAAAGATAATAATATTTTCAAATACATGCTTTTTGGAGTTGTAGTGTCAATATTTTGGCTATATAAATATCAAGGCTGCAAATAAAAGAGAAAGAATACTATTTATCTTCAAAATCCAAGCACCCAAAAATAATAAACAGGGACTTGAAGGTCCCCTTAGTGAAGCTTTTTCTAAGTAAACTCACCCAGATCTACTGATCTTTGAACCTAAATATTCTCACCCTGTTTTAACAACAGATGTTATTTACTATACCACAAACCTTAATATAAAAAGTCCAGACTTCTAATCTGGACAGATTTGCATTTTAAAAGAGAGAAAATATTTACACTATAAAATTGAACTGTGTGTTGTGATACAGCTAGCAAAATGTGACTGTTAAAATTAAAACTAAAATATAGAAAATGAAGTTAAATTTAAAATTCAGCCCCCCAGACACACAGGCCGTATTTCAAATGCTCAAAAGCTATGTGTGGATAGTGGCTAATGTATTTGACAGTGCAGATACTGAACATTTCTGTTACTGCAGAAAGTTGTATTGCCGAGTGCCTCTGTAGAAAGGCTCACAGCTTCATAAAAAGGGCTAAGGTTTGTCACTTTTCAGTTGTTCATGTTTCGACTGTATTGCAGTACTCGAGGATATATCATTGAGTGGAAATTGGGGGATTAAGGTTGAAGAGTAAACTCTCCTCTTGAAATTTTTGTCTAAACTATCATCTTCTCTACACTGTTGGGCTCTTTTTCTACTGGTTATTAAGGGGAGCCAGGAATACCACCCTGCCCTCACTGTTCTTGATGCATTCTCTTTTTCTCATGGGACTATCTGCATACCAGTCTTACTATGTACCTTTTTACATAAAAATATTCAGCAAATATATATTTAATATTAAAAACAAAAAAGCCACATAGGTCTAACAGAACAAACTTTGAGTCTCTCTCTACCTGTGAAAACAGAACATAGGATCTTGGCCCCATAAGAATTTATCAAGTGATCTCTCCTGAATGGAAAGAGGCTACAAGAAAAATACCAAGAGATTGAAGTGGTTCACTATAAAAATGAAGATAATGGCTGTGATTACCACTGTTACTAATGTCTTTTTGGCATTCTACAGAATCTTCTTCTGAGGAAGTAAGTCCTGTGACCAGGAGGAGGTCCCAGTCATCACCACCTTATTCTACCATTGATCAGAGTTTGCTGGTTGATATTCATGTAGGTTTCCATCTTAATTCTTAACATATTTATATTTGTTCTCTTTAATCTTCAATTTCTTTTGACTTACATATTTTCATCTTCATTTGAGGGAAAAGTTAAAGTGTTCAGTTTTTAAATTAATCTTTAAAATATAGATTTCTATTGTTATGTCAGCATGCAGATTATGAAATCTAGAAATGGCATTTGATATGTAAAAACATTTAATTGATCATGAAATATTTTATTTTCACATTCTAGTATCAGAATATATTTGAGAGAGGAGAGACAAAAAGCTGTTTGTAGAAGCTAACCTCAAATTAAGAAGTACTGTTTAAATGCTCATTTTTTGTCTAATATCACTTCTTGGAAGATGAGGCAATGGATAAAGATTAAAAAAATAGTGAAAAATAAAATGCCTTCTAATTTCATAAATAAAAAGGCCTTCTAATTATTTTTGCAGTGTGCTTTCAGATCATTCTGTTTTACTTTTGTAATTACCTCTACCCTACTACACATATACCCCTTTCAGATTGCTCAGAGATTGCTTATAGGACATTATGTGTGTGTGTGTGTGTGTGTGTGTGTGTGTGTTAGTCACTCAGCTGTGTCCAACTCTTTGTAACCACATGGACTGTAGTCCATGGGATTTTATAGGCAAGAATATTGGAATGGGTTGCCATTTCCTTCTTCAGGGGATCTTCCCAACCCAGGGATTGAACCTGGGTCTTCTTCATTGCAGGTGGATTTTTTTTAAGGTGGATTTATGTTGGTTTGCTTCTTAGAAGTGTTTGCATTACTTTAAGATAATCTATGTTGTATAAAACTAGAGTGGGGAAATTAACACATCAATTTTAAGAGCTATGTGTTAATCCCAATATCAAAGGATAAAACAAAAGGAAAAAAAGTGACACTCTTCTGTAGAGTGTCAAATCATTTGTCTTCTTTTCCAACACCAAAACCAAATGTCTAGTTCTCAGCAGATAAATAGAGCTAATTAAAAACAAAGTGAGTAAATTTTGCCCTGTGTGATCTAGAAATGCCATTAAGGATCACAGCCTGAGGTTTGGGTTTTGGCGGCTCATCCTTATAAAAATGTTGGCTCTACCTAAAGAGTGAACATCCTCATTTCAGTTGAAAATATATTTTAAAATATTGTCAGCTTGGAAACTTTCCAATCTAGAAGAAAATGAAAGGCTACTAGAGACTACATTAACCTTTCTTGTGCACACAGGTTCCAGATGGATTTAAAGTAGGAAAAATATCACCCCCCGTTTACTTGACAAATGAATGGGTAGGCTATAATGCACTATCTGAAATCTTCCGGAATGACTGGTTAACTCCTGCACCTGTTGTTCAGCCACCTGAAGAGGATGGTGATTATGTTGAACTCTATGATGCTGGTGCTGATACTGATGGTGATGATGGTGATGATTCTAATGATGCTTATGAAGATAGTTATGACCATGACAATGGTAGTGATGAGTTGGATAACCAGCTTGATCAGGCTAATGATGTTGGTGAAGACCATGATGATGATGACAATGATGAGGTTATTGATGACAAAGGCAATAATCCTGATGATGCTCCTAGCTGGCCAAGGTTGGTTTTCTTGGATTACTTGCATTGTCCATGTTTTATAATTTCAGAACAGTGTTTTTTCTCTTCTTACAGAGTAGCTACTCAAAGTGATAATATTTAGTGAAGTATTATTTTTGCATACCACTAGTTCTTTGCCTATATATAGTTAATTGATCCTGCTTTATAAACAGCCAATGTGTTCTTATTTTACATTTGCTTATGGTTTGTATTTACACTGCTCTTAAAGATGATTGATTAACATAGTATATTTTTGTATTTTTAGAAAAATAACAGTGGGAAAATTGTTTGCTTTATAATATTGAAATTCATGTTTTGTTTTGTTAATTTTCAACTGTTACTGGGGCTTTATATGACAGAGTAGACTACAGATTATTCAACATTTTTTCTTTTTTTACCAACTAAGAAAACTACCAGGAATTCTGATCTCAAATTCATTTGCTTTTAGAATTATCATAGTTATTTGTTTATGTTGTCTCTTATGCACGACTGAGCAACTGAACTGAACTGAACTTATGGAAAAGATTATTGAGACATTTTGCTAAGCTTGGTGGTCCTAGTAAGTAATTAAGTGACTATCTTAACTAAATGAGATCTATATTACTGAACTTCCTGGTGATAGTAGTTAGAACAATCAATGAAAATCTGTTGCAGAATGGATGATACACATGTTAGAAGATCGAGGCATGTGTTTAACATAAATTAAATAGTAAGAAATATTCAAATATGTTGTGGTTGAGCCAAAAATATGGGCTTGATCATTCATGTGGTCTGTGAAGTTGCTAATGTACAAAATAGTCTATGTTTTAAGAAAAAAAAAACATATTATTGCTGCTAACCTAATACAGGTTCCTAATAGAGTATACAAGTCCTTTTCCATCTGTGATGTTAATTCAGTATTAAGATTGACAGGACATAGGGACATTTTTCATATCTATATCATACCAGTAGTGTTCACATAGAGCAAAAACATGCCTGGAGATGATACATAAGTGTTAGCCAACCTAATTTTGTTTCATTTGTTGGCATTTATTTCCGTTGGGTGACTTTCTATCATTAATTGAATCTTGTTATCAGGCCAAGCTGTGGCAGAGGCAGAAGCTACAAGGAAGATGGTGAAGATGGAAGTGATAGAGGAGAAGGATCTTTCAGCAGCTATGGAAGTCAGAGAGTTAATAGAAGCCATGGAGGAAGTGCAGCCTATGGGGACAGTGCAGACATTGGAGACCATGAAGAATACAGAGCGAATGTAGGCAGTAGAAGAAGAGGCAAGGAGAGTAATGGAAATGAGGGAGTCAGTGGAACCAATGAAGAGAGTGAAGCCCAAGAGCTCAATGGAGGAGAAAACTGCTCAGAGACAGATGATCCAGTATCAGAGAGACCAGCATTCCAGGAATTTGAACATCAACTAGAGGTAATACACCATATGAAAAGGAGAATGAATTCATCTCCTTGTAAATGCATTTTTTCATGTAGTATGTCATATTTCCAGCCATTACGAATATATTTTAAACTTCTATTCCAAAGTCTTAAACATTTTAAATTTATCTGTAGATACATCTTTATTTCTTCTAATTTGGATGCTTCCTATTTTCTTCCAAGAACAAAAATATCTTCTTTGTCCACCTCTATTACTCAGATCATATGCTTGGGATCAGTTCAGTTCACTCACTCAGTCATGTCCAACTCTTTGCAACCCCATGGACTGCAGCACACCAGGCTTCCCTGTCCATTACCAACTCTCGGAGCTTACTCAAACTCATATCCATTGAGTCAGTGATGCCATCCAACTATCTCATCCTCTGTTGTCCCCTCCTCCTCTTGCCTTAAATCTTTCCCAGCATCAAGATCTTTTCAAATGAGTCAGTTCTTCACATCAGGTGGCCAAAGTATTGGAGCTTCAGCTTCAGCATCAGTCCTTCCAATCAATATTCAGGACTGATTTCCTTTAGGATAGACTGGTTGATCTCCTTGCAGTCTAAGGGACTCTCAAGAGTCTTCTCCAACACCACAGTTCAAAAGCGTCAATTCTTCAGTGCTCAGCTTTCTTTGTGCTCCAACTCTCGCATCCAAACATGACTACTGGAAAAAACATAGCTTTTACCAGACGGACTTCTGTCGGCAAAGTAATGTCTCTGCTTTTCAACATGCTGTGTAGGTTGATCATAGTTTTTCTTCCAAGGAGCAAGCATCTTTTAATTTCATGGCTGCAGTCACCATCTGAAGTGATTTTGGAGCACAAGAAAATAGTCTGTTACTGTTTCCATAGTTTCCCCATCTATTTGCCATGAAGTGATGGGACCAGATGCCATGATCTTAGTTTTTTGAATGTTGAGTTTTAAGCCAGATTTTTCACTCCCCTACTTCACTTTCATCAAGAGGAAATGGCAAATGGAAAAGGGAATGGAGAAGGAAAAATGGAGAACCCCATGAACAGTATGCTTGGGATAGTGTCTCAATACATATATTTTTTCTGGGAGATTTTTATTGTGATAGAATACACGTAACAGAAAGTTTCACATTTTAACTGTTTTTAAGTGTACAGTTCAAGGGAGTTAAGTACATTCACAATGTTGTACAACCATTAATACTATTAATTTCAGGATATTTCTTATCACCTCAAACAATTAACTCCCCATTTTCCCCCCAAGTTCCCAGTAACCTCCATTCTGCTTTTGTATAGGTACCTTATATGAGCAGAATCATACAATATTTGTCTTTTTCTGTCTGTCTCAGCATAATATTTTCAAGGTTAATCCATTTAGCATCATGTATCAGAATTTCCTTCCTTTTTAAGGCTGAGTAATATTCCATAATATGAATATATCACATTTTGTTTATCCATTCATCTTTTGATAGACACTTGAGTCATTTTCATCTTTGGCTGCTGTGAACATTGGTGTACAAGTATCTGTTGTCGGAGCCGCAGGTTTTAGTTCTTTGATCTGTATACCTAGGAATGGAATTATTAGCTTGTATTTTAACTTTTTGAGGAACTGTTAACACAGACAATTTAAATAGAAGTAATGTGCTGTGTTTAGACAATGATTTTGACATTCAAAAAACATTTACTGACTTTATAGATAAGTTTAAAAATACTCCAGTAGCTTCACAGATGGTATATAAATAGGAATTATCACAGAGAAGATTTCTTGAAACATGTGCTATTTGAAATAGTTCTTGACAAATGTGGAGTATTGGATATCTGAAAACAGAGCTGAGATTCCAGACAGAGGAATTATCATGTCAATTTACTTCCCCAGCCCATTGTCCTATGATACAAACTAACTTAGAAGATGCCTTGCTCTATCATGAATTAATGACCCTATGCAAGCAATTTCTTCTGTCTGTATGGCTTCCCCTTACCTCTTCTCTGCTTTTGAACTAGTCATCCTTTATGACCCAACTCATACTATGTTTAATCCATCCTTGACAACTGTTCTTCACCTAACTCATCCAGTCCCAGGCTCCACCCTAAGGCTTGGTTTATGGTAGGCATACAGTAATTACGGTAAGAAATCAAGGAAGAATCAACAAAATTAGAAATGAAAATGGAGAAATAACAACAGACAACACAGAAATACAAAGGATAATAAGAGACTACTATCAGCAACTATATGACAATAAAATAGACAACTTGGAAGAAATGGACGAATTCTTAGAAAAGTATAACCTTCCAAAACTGAACCAGGAAAAATAGAAAATATTAACAAACCCATCACAAGTACGGAAATCAAAACTATAACCAAAAATCTTCCAACAAACAAAAGCCCAGGACTATATGGCTTTACAGCTGAATTCTACCAAAACTTTAGAGAAGAGCTAACACCTATCCTACTCAAACTCTTCCAGAAAATTGCAGAGGAAGGTAAACTACCAAACTCACTCTATGAGGCAGCCATCACCCTAATACCAAAACCAGACAAAGATGCCAAAAAAAGAAAACTACAGGCCAATATCACTGAAGAACAGAGATGCAAAAATCCTCAACAAAATTCTAGCAGACAGAATCCAACAACATATTAAAAAAAATCATGCATCATGACCAAGTGGGCTTTATCCCAGGGATGCAAGCATTCTTCAGTATCTGCAAATCAATTAATGTGATAGACCACATTAACAAATTGAAAGACAAAAGACCTATATATAGAAAACTATAAAACACTGATGAAAGAAATCAAAGATGACACAAATAGATGGAGAAATATACCATGTTCACGGATTGGAAGAATGAATATAGTGAAAATGCGTATACTACCCAAAGCAATCTATAGAGTCAGTGAAATCCCTATCAAGCTACCAACAGTATTTTTCAGAAAACTAGAGCAAATAATTTCACAATTTGTATGGAAATGCAAAAAAAAAAAATCAAACAGCCAAAGCAACTTTGAGAAAGAAGAATGGAACTGGAGGACTCAACCTACCTGACTTCAGACTATACTACAAAGCTACAGGCATCAAGACAGTATGGTCCTGGCACAAAGACAGAAATATAGATCAATGGAAGAAAATAGAAAGCCCAGAGATAAATCCACGCACCTATGGACTCCTTATCTTTGACAAAGGAGGCACGAATATACAATGGAGAAAAGACAATCTCTTTAACAATTGGTGCTGGGAAAACTGGTCAACCACCTGTAAAAGAATGAAACTAGGACACTTTCTAACACCATACACAAAAATAAACTCAAAATGGATTAAAGATCTAAATGTAAGACCAGAAACTATAAAACTCCTAGAGGAAAACAGAGGCAAACACTCTCTGACATAAATCACAGCAGGATCCTCTATGACCCACCTCCCAGAGTAATGGAAATAAAAGCAAAAATAAACAAATGAGACCTAATTAAACTTAAAAGCTTTTGCACAACGAAGGGAACTATAAGCAAGGTGAAAAGACAGCCTTCAGAATGGGAGAAAATAATAGCAAATGAAGCAACTGACAAAGAATTAATCTCCAAAATATACAAGCAGCTAAATACCAGAAAAACAAACAACCCAATCCTAAAGTGGGCCAAAGAACTAAACAGACATTTCTCCAAAGAAGACATAGAGATGGCTAACAAACACATGAAAAGATGCTCAGCATCACTCATTATCAGAGAAATGGAAATCAAAACTACAATGAGGTACCATCTCATGCTGGTCAGAATGTCTGCTATCAAAATGTCTACAAACAATAAATGCTGGAGAGGGTACAGAGAAAAGGGAACCCTCTTACATTGTTGGTGGGAATGCAAACTACTACAGCCACTATGGAGAATGGTGTGGAGATTCCTTAAAAAACTGAAAATAGAACTGCCATACGACCCAGCAATCCCACTGCTGGGCATACACACCGAGGTAACCAGAATTGAAAGAGACGCGTGTACCCCAATGTTCATCACAGCACTGTTTATAATAGCCAGGACATGGAAGCAACCTAGATGTCCATTGGCAGACAAACGGATAAGAAAGCTGTGGTACATACAGACAAAGGAATTTTACTCAGCTATTAAAAAGAGTGCATTTGAATCAGTTCTAATGAGGTAGATGAAACTGGAGCCTATTATACAGAGTGAAGTAAGTCCGAAAGAAGAACACCAATACAGTATATTAATGCATATATATGGAATTTAGAAAGATGGTAACGATGACCCTATATGGAAGACAACAAAAGAGACCCAGATATGAAGAACAGACTTTTGGACTCTGTGGGAGAAGGCGAGGGTGGGATGATTTGAGAGAATAGCATTGAAACATGTATATTACTGTTTGTGGAATAGATCACCAGTCCAAGTTCGATGCATGAAACAGGGCACTCAAAGCTGGTGCACTGAGACAACTCTGAGGGATGGGATGGGGAGGGTGATGGGAGGGGTTTCAGCATGGGGGACACATGTACACCCATGGCTGATTCATGTCAATGTATGGCAAAACCCACCACGATATTGTAATTAGCCTCCAATTAAAATAAATAATTTATAAAAAGATATCAAGGAAGGAAGGAAACAACAAAACAAACGAACAAAAAAAACAAGGAAGGAAGAAACTCCCTAGATGGTTTCCAATGGGAAAGCAATATCAGTAGAAAGGAATCTATGTCTGCCTGTCTGTCTGTCTATCAGTCTATCTGTTTGTCTTTCTATCAACCCATCTGTTCATCCATCCTAGTAGGTAGCTATTACCTACCTCCCTAACTGCCTACCTACTTACCTTAATTAAAGACATTAAAACAAGATGTCCCAGCATAGTTTTCATAGCACCCCTGGATACCTCCAGTTATCTTAAGAAATGTTTTAAACATTTGCAGAGAGAATGGATCTTCCCTTCATTTTCATTTTAAAAGGACATGTTGCCATATAACACTTTTATGGTAAGAAAGATAATAAAAACAAGGTTTTGATAGGACAGGATAACTGTATCAATGCCAAGAATCACTGTTTAGACATAAAAGAAATGCTTATCGGCAAACAGGCTTACCAAAAAGAATTAGTATGTTTTTCAACTGGATATGGCATCCCACATAAATTCAGTCACATTTTGTGACTTTATCCTTGAATTTCTTGTCTGTAAGTTAATAGAATCTAGCTAGATCTTCACTGAAGCATTTTCACACTCTTGAAATTGTGTTGGTTGATTTTCTATCATTAGCTTTGTCCTTTGACAAAATGAAATTTAATCCAGCACAATAGTACTTTTTTGTTTTTTCATGCAGCTATTTGACATAATGTAACTGAAAGCATAAACTTTGGAATCAGACAGACTTTGGCTTCAAACTTTAACCCCCCTAATTATTTCTATGACCTTGAATAGATTGTTTAACTTCAATAAGCTTCAGTTTCCTTGTAAGTAAAAGGGAGATAATCAAACTTACTTTTGGTGTTGTTGCAAGGATTCACAACAATCTGTAAATAAGATGCCTAACAGGGTATCAGATGCATAGTAAAAATTCCACAAATTTTAAGTCTCAAAAGTATATAGCTGAGGATTTCATGCTCCATGAATTTCTGTTCTGTCATCAGTTGTCTCGATATAAGTTAGTTCTTTTTTTTTCTGCTAACATTATTGAGTTCTACTGTTAAATGTGGGTTTTATAATGAAAAAGAATTACAGATGTTACAAAATTTGCATTGCCTCTTTCAGGTAACCCCTAGGCATGTTACATTTCTCTCACTGTTAGTTTCCTAATAAAGTCAAAATCAATTTTTGATCATCTTTTAGGAGTCAGGCGGTAGAAGTGAGGCCTCAAATGCCATTGCCCCAGGTGCTGCACCCGCAGTACCTGATGCTGTGAATGACACTGTGGACATATCAGAAGTATCAACAGAATCAGGTTTCTCTGCCAGCCATTCATCTCCCTCCAATGATTCTGAAAGGACTGCAAATGCTGACTTTGCCAGTGCCATCTGTAAGTGTATTTAATATAATCTCCAAATGCTGCAGTCTGTTCCATATTAAATACAGTTTTTGACCACTGGTTCATTATCAGAAAAGAATCAAGTCATTCTGATACTTAGTTGACATAAATTCAGATGGATTTTTTTAAATCTACTCTTCACTAAATCTTTATAGCACCTAAATTCGAACTATAGTTGAGAAATTGGCTCCCTCATCTGGATTTTATCTGATACCTAATCACAGTAACTTGAAATGCATTCATATACAGAAATATATTCTGTCTTGATTTGTGTCATCTGATGATTTATGAGTTATAGAAATGATAGCTCCATAAAAAATAAAATACAATAAAGGAAAAGGAATTTTCCTAAGCTGTGTCTCATTTGTAAAAATACTCAAGTGCATAAGGTGTGCACACTAGTAAGTTCTCTCAATATCTTCTCTTCACAGTATATGCTGGATTAGTGGAAGTACCTGAGAAATCATCTAAGCGACGCTCTGACGTTAATGTTAACCCATTATATGTCTCATATGAATGTAAAAAACCACTAATCCACATGTATGAAAAGGAATTCACTTCTGAGATCTGCTGTGGTTCTTTGTGGGGTAAGTTTGATTTCTTAACTGAGTTGTTGTATTTTGAAGAGTACATTTTTATCTATATAAAAACTAGTGTAAAAGCACAGATACAAAATATGTGTTTGCTGTTTTCAGGGCTTCCCTGGTGACTCAGATGGTAAAGAATCTGCCTGCCATGCGGGAGACCTGGGTTCAATCCCTGGGTTGGAAAGATCCCCTGGAGGAGGGAATGTCAACCCATTCCAGTATTCTTGCCTGGATAATCCCCATGGACAGAGGAGCCTAGTGGGCTACAGTTCATGGGGTTGCAAAGAGACAGACACGACTGAGCGACTAAGCGCAAAGCACAACTGTTTTCAATTATGCATACATGCTAAGTCACTTCAATCCTATCTGACTCTGCGACCCTGTGGACCATAGCCCACCAGGCTTCTCTCTCCAAGTGATTATCCTGGCAAGAATACTAGAGTGGGTTGCCATGCCCTCCTCGTTTCCAAGTATGTGTGTGTGTCTGTATGTGTGGTATGTATGTGTTTGTATATGTTATTAAAGATACATATACACATGTATCTACACACAGAGAGAGTAGTTAACTTGCTTATTTATTTTCACTCAGTGCAGTTTGATGTTTGAATTACTCCCTCTCCTGTTCATTCTGTTTTTCTTTATAACCGGAATTAACTTTGCTAAAATATAAAATTGGACTAGGTTATAATTATTTGAAAATTCAAGCTTAATATTTTTAATTTGTGATAGAATGCAATGGAAGATACCTAATGAAATTATTGCAAGAAATTTCTTCAAGTTCTTCCTTTTAAAATATCTTGAAGATTTGTAGAGAAAATTCCTTATATAATATCTTAACTTTGATAGACTTCTTCAATCCTTTATTCCAGAAAAACTTTAACCACTTGGTAATTCTAAGACAGTTTTTTACCTCAAGCCAGTCTGAATCATAAATGAAATAGAATAAATGAATGCAAGGAAGTGAAAAATCCAAAATAAATGCCAACCTCCAACCTGCAGTTTCATAGATTTTGCTAATGTGTGATTGAACAGGGGACAGAATTTTAAATTAAAAATAGAGCAGTGTAGCAAATATTGTAGTTTTGTGAAAAAAATAAGCCATCCTCAAAGTTCTACTAATATAATGTGTCAGATAACAAGAAAGCAAAGTTTACTTCATTGTCATTTCAGTCAGGCAACTACCCAGAGATGAGCTTAATGTCTAGTAACCCATTTTTACAACTTGTGGTTTTATATTTTAAAATATAAAAGATTATAGTATGTGTCACCATGGTAGAACAAGATGCCCCAAATGGCTGCTGCCAGTGTCTCAGTCCCCAGGAGTGTCCCAGCTGCTTCATGCCTCTCCAAGGGGATTCTCCAAGATCAACAAGTGGGTCTGACCCAGGCACCTTTCAAACTACTGTGTCTGCTTTGAAACTTGAAGCATATGAGATTTTGTGCATGCCCTATAAGAATGGAATTTCTTTTACTTATGGCCCTCCAGCTCTCCTGAACATAAGCCCCATTTGATTTTCAAAACCAGTTGTTCTAGGAGCTCATCTTCCTAGTGCCAGACCCCCGGGCTGGGGAGCCCAATGTGCATCTTGGATGCCAAACTCCTTGGGAAGAACCTCTGCAGTTATGATATTCCTCTTGTTTATGAGTCATCAACTCTTGGATATGGGTCTTTACTAAACTGCATCTCTGTCATTCCTTCCCATCTTGTTGTGGCTCCTTCTTTATGTCATTAGTTGCAGAAAATCTTTCTGCTAGCCTTCAGGTCATTCTCACAGACAGTTGCTCTGTAAATAGTTGTAATTTTTGTGTGCCCATGGAAAGAGGTGTGTTCAGGGTCTTTCTACTACACTGTCTTGATCCTGACCCCCATTTGAAGTGCATTCTAAATTTAGTTGAATCTGATATTTTAGTCTTCTCATTCAGTCTTTTTTTATTTTAAATTAGTTTACTTATCTATTTTTTAACTTTATAATATTGTATTTGTTTTGCCATACATTGACATGAATCCACCATGGGTGTACATGTTTTCCTCTTCCAGAATCCCCCTCCCACCTCCCTCCCCATCCCATCCCTCCGGGTCATCCTGGTGCACAGTGCATGTATTTTAATGAATAGAGCCAGCACACAAATAACAGAGTATAGGAATGTAAATACATGAAAGTAGGAACTAATTTTATAGACATTCAGCAATATAAGTTTTTTAATATATGCATGAACACAGAGTCACTCAATTTTAACATAATTTGCATATAATTATTTAAAAGTATTAAATCGCTATTATAGTTAAGAATGAGAACCAACAAGAGGGAAGGGATATATGTATCCCTATGGCTGATTCATGTTGAGGTTTGACAGAAAACAACAAAATTCTGTAAAGCAATTATCCTTCAATTAAAAAATAATTAATTCTTTTTAAAAAAGACTTTATATATACTAGGCCTCATGAATATTTAATAGTAACTTTTAAAAGAGTTGACTGATTTTTGTAAAGTTTGGGACATTACTAAAAGGTACTGAGATATACATAAGGTTCTATCTGTGTGATGGCATACCAGACACCAGCCAGTAGAATATTACCAGAGGGTGTTATTTTCTATATTTTAATGAAAATAAATTTGTTCTGTTAGTAGAGAGTTCCCTGTTACACAGAATGAAGTCAACAGTAGCTTAAAATGACAAACATCACCTTTATATAGATCAGCACACTGAAGAAGCAAAAATACTAATATAAATGCAATTATAAAAATGTAATCTGAGCTAATATAGCACTTTTCTTTTTATATATGAACAGGAGTGAATTTGCTGTTGGGAACTCGATCGAATCTGTATCTGATGGACAGAAGTGGAAAGGCAGACATTACTAAACTTATAAAGAGAAGACCATTCCGTCAGATTCAAGTTGTAGAGCCACTCAATTTGCTGATTACCATCTCCGGTTTGTTTAAGAACTAAAATTAGCTGAGTCATTATGCAGACTAATTAGGTTGTAAATTGGGCTAAAGACTTTCTCAAGTGAAAGTGTTCCTAAGAAAGCACTGTAAATATAACCTTTAAGTGGGACACCAGGCTTTCCTACTTGTATTTTCTTAACTATTAACAATTTAAACTTCTGACTCTCCTTTGGTGTCTGGATATTTGATTGCAATGTACCTCTACTAGGTCAGGGATAAGAAAAACCATGCCATTTGCATCCTATCAGGTCTTCTCTCAGTAACCATGCACAACTTTGGACAGCTTCAGCCACCCATGTGCTCACCACCGCAGTAACTTCCACTTACGCCTTTCCTGTGATGTGTTAGAAGCAACGAAGAACAAAGAGGCCAATAACTGGATAAAAATGAGGCTCTGTTGTACCTACCACAGCCCTATAATAAGGGTCTACAGATAGGCTTAGTAACAAGAATGGATCCTCTATTCTTCCCACATGGTAGTTGAGCTTTTTAGTTTGGGTCAGTCAGAGCCTGCACCTTGGAATATGAGAGATCAAGGATATGGATGTTAATAATTATTGTGATTACTAAACAGTACTATCAGGAAAGCACTAACATTAATGCTGACTTTAGGCAAAAAATTACTCTTGAAAGATTAGGAAAAAATGTTAAATGTTTTAACTGTAGAATAAAATGATGCTAAACACAGTAATTTTTATGTGCTTATATACTTCCTGTCTGTACCTAATAATGATATTGCACATTAATTAATGATTATATATAGTCCTAAATATGATTAATGTTGCTTTAAGTTTTGGTTAGAGAAAATCCTCTAGAAATATATACCAAAATATCATGATTTTTTAAATCATTTTTCATGGCCATTCATTTATAATTGTTTGAGGCACACAGAAGCAACATTTAGTTTTTGAATACATCTGGATGGCTTGCAGGCTGCACATCTGGATAACAGATTTCTTTTTATCCAGCTTTCTCTAACCCAAATATTCTCTTTTTATTGCTGAAGTTTCTCTTAAATGTGGATTATTTTTGCATCAGATAGTACAGAGAACGTCAGTATAGAAAGATACCTGATAGTTTGGAACTCAACTTTATTATTTGAGAACAGAATGGCAATAGATACAGATACTTGAATTCTAACACTGCTCAAAAATGTGTAAAAATACATTTAAGATTACATAAATAAGAATCTTATTGTTGGGCCTAGAAATCTTATAGTCATAAATCCTAAAAATGACTATAAAGTCACTATATATGAAAATAAATGTGTGATTTTAATGGCTTTTTTTTCTGAAAGAACTGTAAGAATTTGATGGGATGTACAATTAGAAAAAAAATAACATTAAAGATAGATTGGGCTGAGAAAAAATAATAAACTGTTCGATTTCTTTTTAAGTTTACTGGAATGAAAAAGTACAGACCCATCTTACTGGCTGAGGATGCCTAACAGTCAATACACCAGACATATTTTCTCATATATGCACACTACCAGAGATACCTTCTGGGTCTCTGAGTCCCAAAAGAGTCATGGCTTAGATAAAAAGCTAAGGTGCAAATGAATGGATGGTAACTCTTTTGCCCACACAGTAGCAGTCTTAACCTGTTCCAAAGAAGTATTGTATATTCACTTCTACATCGATAGCTGGTAGACACTTCAGCTATCTCTTGGAAGTGAGAGACTAAAAGAAATGTTGCTGTCATATTTCCAAACTCTAAAGGGGAGACTCAATGCAGTATGGTTTTTTTAAGTGCTTTTTACTTTAATTAAAAGATTTGATTAAAAAGACAAAATACCTTTACCTTTTTTTGTTCTTCTAATATGTGAAAAAAAAAGACAGAATTGAAACATTGTGTCTTTTCTTATCTGTCAGGCCGTAAGAACAGACTTCGAGTGTATCATTTGACCTGGCTGAGAAATAAGATTTTGAATGATGATCCAGAAAGTAAAAGAAGACAAGAGGAAATGCTCAAGACAGAAGAAGCCTGCAAAGCAATTGATAAGTTGACAGGCTGTGAACACTTCAGTGTCCGTAAGTCTCATTTCATGTTTGTTTTTGTGGTTGTTTAGTCATTGCCATGTCCGGCTCTTTTGCGGCCCCTTGGACTGTAGCCTGCCAGGCTCCCCAGTCCCTCGGATTTCCCAGGCAAGACTACTGGAGTATGTTGCCATTTACTTCAGCTATATAAACTTTCCCTCCCTTCATGTCACAATAATGGCTGTTATTGAAAAAATATTGATTGACTAAAATAGCTATTGAAGTTAAATTTGGTTTACTCTTTTCCCTTTCTTCCCTTCCCACTCACTCTAATTAGTTCACATTAACTGATGTTTCTTCCTGCTTCTATTTAACTTCAATTGTATAAATGTTAATGTGCCTTCAATAACCTGCAAGGAGATTTATATGACATTGTCTTTCCTTGGAACAGCAATAAAATAGGATCCCATAATGATTCCTTTTTTAAAAACTGGAAAATCCCTCTTAATACTGACCAAGAAACTTTACCATGAGTCAAAAAGAAAATTCATCAATTATCTGCTGGCTCTTATTCCCACTGATGATATTCATGAGTCTAATTGCTAAATATTTCCTGTCTGATTAGTGTGTTTTAATATCCCCTGTGTCTTCACAACCATCCACTGTGGAGTGGAGTAACAAATCCAGGGTCTCAGAGTCCTGCTGTCATCTCTCAACAACTTGGAATTAATGTTATCCCATTCTTTCTATTTCTGAAGCAAATCCCCTCTACTCTTAGCCTTTTTTTCTTCTTTCCTCTTTACTAATTGTCTATCAGTCAGAACTAGTGACATAGATAAGAGATAGTTGGAATCACATAATATGAATTGTGGCAGGATATTTTTATCCTGACTGACCATTTCCGTTCTGAATACTAAGAGGCTTTCCCAGGATAGGTTTCATATATGTATGCATATGTGACCCCATGTACTGTAGCCTACCAGGCTCCTCCATCCATGGAATTTTCCAGGCAAGAGTACTGGAGCGGGTGGCCATTTCCTTCTCCAGGGCATCTTCCCAACCCAGGGATCGAACCCGGGTCTCCCACATTGCAAGCAGACGCTTTACCATCTGAGCCACCAGGGAAACCTGTATTCATATGTATATACACACAAATAAAGATAGAAATGAGTGCCCAGACAACTTAAGCATTAAATAAATATACTGTTTTCTTCTAGTTTTATGTATCACTACTTTAATATTTCCAGATGTCAACCCAGAAGTTGATATAGTAGAAGTACCTCTTACTAAGTTATCAAGTTTTTAGTTCAATAAGAGAGAGTTTACAAAGATAGTCAACCTTGCAAAGATAGTCCTGTGCATTTGTGAAACAGATGGACTAGTTTAGTTTAGTTTTCCTGGTTGACTGCATTCCAATCCATCCCAGCTCTCAGAACAACCAAGAACACTTGTCCTACTGACGAGTGAAACAGTAGCTCCTTCCCAAAGGAGAATAACAACATAACCATACTTGCATGGTATTTTCATAGCCTTCCAAGTTCCACAAAATAGTGGACTGATACCAATCACTGCCATATATTAAAATTATCAGCAGTATTTGCTTAAAAGAGAATTTGTTTGCTTGTTGGGGGATTTATTAATCATAATTCTTTGACCTACTTCTGAACAGTTAAAAAAAGAGAGAAAGAAAGAAAGTGAAGCTAGACTCAGAGAGGCAGAGACACAGAGTGAGAGAGTAGGAGAGAGGAAAGGAGAAGAAAGGAGAGAGAATTCTTATGTATTAGTCTTAGATGAAGTCTGGCTAGAGAAGACAGCAGCAGTATCTCTGCCAAAGAAGAGGGATTTAGCACAAACATAAATCTAGAAGTAGGACAACATATTTCATAAGAGCCAGAAGGTCTGGCCAAGGGCAAACATATACTTTTTATAAACTTTCTCTTTCTTTAATAAAAAAGCTCTATTGAAATAATTTATATACCATAAAATACACCCAATTAAAGCATGCAATTAAGTGAGTTGCAGTATGTTTATAGAGTTGTGCAACCATCACCATGATCTAATTTTCATCATTCTAACAAGAAACGTCATGGCCATTAGCAATTACTGCACATTTAATTCCTCTTACCTTATTCCCTTCATAATCTGGAGAAGCTACTGATCTACTTTCTCTGCTATAGATTTGTCTTTTCTCCACGATTTACTTAAATGGAATTATAGGTTATATGATCTTTTGTGACAAGCTTCTGTCACATACCATAATGTTTTCAAGGTTTATCCATGCTATAACCAGTACAACATGTATCAGTATTCCTTTTTATTGCTGAGTAGTATTGCATTGTATAAATATTTCATCTTTTGTTTATCCATTATAAATTCATTGTTTAAAATGTCTCTACTGGTTCTAACCATCCAAGTGGGTATAAAGTGGCATCACATTATAGTTTTGATATGCATTTCCCTCATGAATAATGTTGTTGAGCATTCAAGTGTTTATTGGCCATTTGTATATCTCCCTTGGGTTATTTATCTTTTTGTTATTGAGTTGTATTTTTTATATGTTCTGGATACTAGACCCTTGCAGATATGATTTGGAAATATTTATTCCTGTTCCATACTTTGTCTTTTCACTCTCTTGATAGTGTCCTTTGATACACAGAAGAGTGAATTTTAATGAAACCCAATTTAGCTGTTTCTTTCTTTTGTTGTTTATGCTTTTGGTATCAAATATGAGAATCTATTACCATGAAGGTTTATTTCTGTATTTACTTTTAAGAGCTTCATAGTTTTAGCTCTTACATTTAGGTCTTTGATCCATTTTAAGTTAATTATCGTATATATGGATTAAGGTAAGACATCCAGTTCATTTTTTTATATGTGGATATTCAGTTGTCTCAGTACCATTTGATGAAGAAATTGTTGTTTCTCTATTGAATATTCTTGGCACCATGACCATAAATGTACTTTATTTATAGACATTCAGTTCTACTCCATTGATCTATATGCCTATCCTTATGTAAGTACTACACTGTTTTGATTACTATAGCTTATAATAAGTTTAGAAACTGGGAACTGTGTGTCCTCCAACTTTGTTTTTTATTTTCAAGAGCATTTTGACCTCTTCCAATTCCATGTGAATTTTAATCAGCATTTCTGTTTATGCATAGGGGGCCATTGGGATTTTAGAGATTGCCTTGAATCCATAAATCACTCTGGATGCTATTGCCTTCTTAATTGTCATTGTTATGACATTTTTAACAACAAATACAAATACTTGAGCATTCTTGTTAACCCTGTGGCATTGTTACTTCTTTGCATTTTATCATTGTAGTCCAACATGAAGAAACAACATATATTGCAATTGCTTTGAAATCATCGATTCACCTGTATGCATGGGCACCAAAGTCCTTTGACGAAAGCACTGCCATTAAAGTGAGTGGTCTCCATTTTCTTTGGGTTTTCTTTTGAGAAGTTGTAAACAGAACAGTATTTGGAATATAGCAGGAGAAATATAGATGCTGTTCTTCTATAGTTAATGTAATTTGAATATACCATGTCAATAATTATCGTTTAACCCTTTTCTAGACAATTCAGAGGCACCAAACCAAGGGAGAATGTGAGGGAAATCCCTGACCCCTCCCCTTACAGGAACTCCCTACCAGCTCCTCACTCCCAATTCCTGTAGTCAACATGAAGACCTTCTCTTCTTCTAAAGCCACAAACACAAGCTTCGGGTGCCACCCCAATGACCTGAAGCTGAGAAAGTCCCTGTTCTCTCTTAGTGGGGGGTGGAGAGCAGAGGGAAGGTAAGGAAAGATGTGACAGTGGTAGAGTGGGGAACCCCCTGGTAGAGTAATGAAGGAAAAGAAAGCCTTTGCTCTCATGACCAGGACTATAATAGGTGGGGATGGGGAGGAAAAGGTGGCTCTATATTCCTTCCAAGCTGGATCTCTAAACACATTTCTCTCTAGAACTATTACAAGGGATGCTGGTTAGGCTTATTTGGATTACGAGTACTGTTTCCACTCTTATTTTGGTTTAACTGAACTTCTATGGATCAGCCTCATAAGGTAACCATTTAGTGTCCCAAACAATTAAGTTGCAGATGATTTTTAATCACATTTCATAAACTGGAGACTATTTTTATCTTTATTGTCTTTTTACAGTGCTTCAGAACTCAACATAAATAGAATTATTCTGTATTTATTCTGTAATAATAAAGACTGATTAATGAACTTGTGGTATTACATAGAGTCCAGTAGTCCCTTAGAATCATCTGAAGCATTTGTTAAAAGTTTAGATCTCAGACGCAACTCCAGGCCAAATTAGTAGGTTTGGAGTAGTCCTGGGGATCTATATTTTTAGCAAACATCCTAGGAGATTTTGAACTGGTTGGTCCGTGGAGTTTTTCAAAGCATTGATAAGGACACATCGTAATAGACCCCAGCAAGGTATTCATGAAATACAATCATATCTTAGGTTAGGATCTGTTTACATATTATATTTTATAGGCTAAAACATCACATGTGTACAATATAGATGGGTTAATGTTTATGAATGCTCCTCAAATGTCTGAAAGTGAAAGTCGCTCAGTCGTGTCTGACTCTTTGCGACCCCACAGACTATACAGTCCATGGAGTTCTCCAGGCCAGACGACGAGTGGGTAGCCTTTCCCTTCTCCAGGGGATCTTCTAAACCCAGGGATCGAACCCAGGTCTCCCACATTGTGTGCGGATTCTTTACCGGCTGAGCCATTTGTACAATAAATATGTTCTTTTATAAATAGCAGAGACTATTATATAGATAGTCTGGGTCTGTCCTGACACAAATCACATCCCTGATCTGATCTCCCTAAATTGGGCATTGGGTCAGTTGTCCGTATTTGGATATGGGTTTGTTCCTGGGTGTCTGCTGATTGGTCAGAGCTGCCTGGTATGGAGCTGGGAAGCAAAGAAGGTAAGTACCAACAGTCTGTCTGGCCTGATATACGGTTCCCTGTCTAAGTCCTCACTCCAGTTCTTGAATCCCACCACATGACTTCAGTATGATGAAACCTGTGATGCCCAGTCCTCTACTGTGACCTGAACTTGGCAGTGTATCCTGTTTGGCTTTTTGTTTCCTTGGACTAAGAACCATAAGAGCCTAGAGTACATCCAACCTATGGTAGGTTAACATGTCTGGCCTTTCTCATTCCCTACCAAGTGTGCATTGATCAATCAGCAGACTCCGAAGGAGACTACATGTCCTATGAAGCCTATATACGAATACTGGCAAAAATACAGGCAGCTGATCCAGCAAACCGGTTTAAGAGACCAGATGAGCTCCTTCATTTGCTGAAGCTCAAGGCAAGAAATTTAAAGATAGCACACAGAATACAAGGCCACATAAGACTCTTATGATTTTTGGAGATTTGGCCTTTGAAGGAAAACTCAGTATTTAGAACCTGAATATAATTGTTCTTGTTGAGCTAACAGATCTAAGAAAAGTTGTAATACATAGGTCTCTAAATATATTATGTAATTTAAAAAATCATTCTGGGTTCTATACACCTGTTAAGCAAACGGGCGGGAGAATTTTCACCTTAGACAGAGTGTCATTTTTGGCCTTTTGGCCATATTTGGTTTTATACCTACAGGTGTTTCCAACACTTGGTCATAAGCCAGTGACAGTTGACCTGGCTATTGGTTCTGAAAAAAGACTGAAGATTTTCTTCAGCTCAGCAGATGGATATCACATCATTGATGCAGAATCTGAGGTTATGTCTGATGTGACCCTGCCAAATAACGTAAGATCCCTAGAAATTATTATATAACACAATTTGAGTATTTCCAACTATGAAACTCTTAAAAGGTTTAAAAATATAAGTACCAATATCTATATTAGAACTGAGACCTAAAAGGTAAGTACTGAGTGCCAGAAGGTAGTAATGGATAAACAAAAATCACTGATGGTTTCTTAGTCCAGAGTGCTAAGTCTGTTCTGCAAATAGACATTGTCTGGCACAGTGATGTTTTGTATTTGTTTTTAAATGAATATATCCATAGTTTACACATAAAATCTGGATTTCTATTGAAAAACCAATGATCCAACATTACTATCTGGCCATAA
Organism: Okapia johnstoni; assembly: GCA_024291935.2. Classification (NCBI taxonomy): domain Eukaryota; kingdom Metazoa; phylum Chordata; class Mammalia; order Artiodactyla; family Giraffidae; genus Okapia; species Okapia johnstoni. The sequence goes on from CM044305.1 coordinate 84,145,870, forward strand.
TCAACTGGAACTAATTGGTGCCTGCCCACTTTTAGATGGAACATATGCTATGCATTCTCTATCCATCCATGTTTATGTATTTATAATAACTGGCCCTCTTAGGCATATGAGTTTACAACCCTTGCTTTTAGTTCTCTGCATCTCATTATGCATTATTATGTATATGCCCTTTCTTTATCCAGATTGTAGTACTTTAACTATGATATATGGCAAGTTATCATAAAGTATTCTCTTATAGTATACTTTATTCTTAGAATTTCTGATCAAAGGATTCAATATTTTAAAAGCTAATGCACATCAACTCTCAACTCTTAAATAATTATAAACATGAAAATATGGCACAGCATCTAAAATATGGATAGTTGTAAAAAATACTATACATCATTTATATAAAGAGCTCAAACATAACATAATACCGCACACACTCAAACACACAATATACATTTAATGGTAGAAATGACATTTTTCTTATTGAAAATTATATTAGAAAGGAAGAGGTGAATCAACAAATATTTTTAAATTCCCCATTTTGTCAAACACTAAAGTTTAAACAGTTTAGTGTTATACAAAAGTCCAGGAGAAAAATTTTTTGTACTTCTGAGTCACTGTAGTAATGTGATATTTTGCACAGCTTTCAGAGTTATCTCATATATCTCTAACAGATATATTGTCAGATCATTACTGTTTTTTCAAGTTTTGGTCAGATTTAACAATCTAATTAGATGAGCATTCTGTTGTCACCTATGATTATATAGAAATCACTGTTTATAATGTCAAAAACACTGAACCAAGCCCCAGCCAAAGCCACTTAAATATAAGTTCAGGTTAATTTTAGTATAAATATTATAGTACTCTTCACTTGGAATGTCTTCCATCACTTCTTGCATCTTATTTTTTTACATCACATCATGCATTATTGACAACCACAGTATTGGTCCAAGTTTATACTTATTTGAAAAGTCATTCAGGGAGATTGAATTCTGTGTTCCACTTGACTACTAAGCAAGAAGAATTACTTTCTTTTCAAGCAATCTGTTAATTATTATGGAAACAATGAGAGAAGAGTTTTTTTAAATCATTTTCTGGCCTAATTAAGATACCTTAAGTGAATTCAAAAATAGAATTTTTAGCTAAATGCCCTAGTGTCTTGACCCATTAAAAGAGAAAGGACTCTAATATAAAGGAGGAGAGAGTGTCTTCTGAAACAGGATGTACTAAAAATAATTTTTCCAACAGTGCTAGATTACAAAAGCTATAAAGCTACAAGGGAGCTATGTGTGCTAAAAGAATATCTGATTACTTCAGGAATCATCTGAGAACAAAAGAGAATTACCTCTGAGGATTTCTGCATTTACAGCAGCTCAGCTCTATTCTAAACAAATTTTTTGAGACAAGCTTTTTTCTTGCAATTTCTTTTTCTCTCTTCCTTCATCTCTTTTCTGATTCAGTTGCTCATGCGAGTGCCCAGGGAACGCATTAAAATTGCTTTTCGCCTCTGGATCCCCATTTTAGTTTTAAGAATTGTTGTTGCTGAGACTGAGGCATGGCCACAAGCACTTGGCCTGAGTGCACTGGGTTTGGCAAGTATAGTTTTTGACATTTTTTCCTTTAAATTGCTAAATTGGAGACATGATAAGAGGAATTAATTGTTCATTTTTAAGGGAAATATGATTAGCATGACAATATCTATAGTTTGGGCAAGTTTTGTCACATTGTTTTATGCATCATGAAATTTAGAAATTCTTAGTTATTTCTTAATATTTCATCACCTAATATCTCTCTGAATTGAAGATATTTTAAGATTATGTAAACTGAATAATAAATTCTATAATTTTTTTGAAGGGAGGATGACTGTTACATTTCAAGCAGTGAAAAATATTATAAGGCTGTTCCTTATAAATATTTAAGCTCAAGCTATTTTAAAGTTAATTTTCTATTTCTGATTTGAGTGAATTGATTGATAACCAGTGATTTTGTATTTGTTACTTGGTTCATTCCTTACTAAATTTAGTATTCATTAATGTGCTAGAATGAATCTGAAATCAAACAAGTGATGTTGCTTCTATCATTATACATAGTACTTTGTGAAATTTCAACAAATTTCTGTTAGAAATATATTCTGCTTTTTACATACAAGATTTTTCTCCTAAAAATATAGGAGAATATTAAACAGTGACAACCTTATGACATAGGGAAAGCTCTTCTCAGTGTTAGATAGCATGCTGTTTAGTACTGAAACAGAAATTTCTGTCCTCTCTATACTTTGAACCCCTCTTTGGTCTTTATTATTCAGCCAAGCTGCTTCTATTAAAGTAGTAGTGATAAAATGTTGGACATATAAATCCTTATGAAACATAATTCCAGCCCCTGGAAATCATTATACCACAGAATATCATCATTTTACCTGATTCCTTGGGAATTGGCATGATGCTCACCTTCAACGCTGAAGCCCTTTCCGTGGAAGCAAATGAACAACTCTTCAAGAAGATCCTTGACGTGTGGAAAGACATACCATCCTCCGTAGGTATGTGGAAAATTTTTCTCCTTTCAGATGATCCCAGAAAAGCTTCTATTTCCTGAAGTGTCACTTTTTCTCAAGGCATCTAGGGTTAATTTGGGGTACTGAATACTTATTCCCTTGTAAGATAATATATATGTTTTTCTTATGCTTAATGATTTCAAAAGGCTACCACAAAGAGGTTGATTTTGGCTGTCTTAGTAGTTCATTTTCAATAATCATGTAATTAAAATAGGAAAGTGATTATTTTACATAATAATCTATCATTTTATTTTAACTCCTTTTGCTTGCAGATTTTACACAGATGTTGAAAATGCTTCATTCCATAACATTGATTTGGGGGGGGTTATCTTTATCTTAGGAGAGTGCCAACTAGTATAAGAGAGGAGCAAAATATTTCCATTTTGTACAGTCAATAGTGTTCTGTTTAGCCAGTAATATTCCTGTGAAGAATCAAATACAAACTGCATGTGTGACTCCTTGGTTGTCACTAAGATTTCATCATCCTTCATTTACAAAAGAGATAAATATGACTGACTGAAATGCTCTTAGGTACTACCCAGATGGCAACACAAAGAAAACTGCTTTTTCATCTTCATTAGACCAGGACATTTTTTTTTTCTTCCTGACCAGTACAGGACTACCAATCTGGGAAATCTGAATAACTTGAATCTCTCATATGTGTCTCTGAGGCTTGATGACTACAGAGATAATTCTAAATAGGAAACAGAATAATGCATATAAACAGCAAAAATACTAGAGTAGAATTATTTGGTTAAAATGTTCCTGGAAGGAGAATAAGTTTAATGAAGCAAATAAAGGAAAAGGGAGAAGGAGAGGGGGAGAGAGATAGACGGAGGAAGGAAGGAAGGAATGGAGAAAGACAGAAAGATAAGAGAGACAGAGAGAAAAGTAGTTTATCAATAAAAAGTTAGAAGCTTCTGAAATCTCTATAAAATGGCTAAATGTGATCCACAAGTGACTTTAAGGACCAGTTTGAAAGAGCTTTTTTAATGGACATTTTTTCACTATGGATGATGGCACATCGCATTGCATCTGCAGAATCCTTTCTTTTTGCATACATAGTGTTAAGGAGTGTCCTGAAAACCTCCAATTCCTTCAAAAGGTAAGAACTCACAGAGGGTTTAAAACCATTTTGTGACACAGATGCATAGAACAGTCTTATGGACTCTGAGGGAGAAGGTGAGGGTGGGACGTTCTGAGAGAATAGCATTGAAACATGTATATTATCATATGTGAAACAGAACACCATTCCAGGTTCAATGCATGAGACAAATGCTCTGGGCTGGGGCAATGGGATGACCCAGAGGGATGGGATGGGGAGGGAGGTGGGAGGGGGTTCAGGATGGGGAACACATGTAAACCCATGGCTGATTCATGTCAATGTATGGCAAAAACCACTACAATACTGTAAAGTAATTAGCCCCCAACTAAAATAAATAAATTAAAAAAAAAACATTTTGTGAAAAGAGGTAAATGCTTACAATATAATTGACAGATCTAGGGAAAAAGAAACTGAAAATAATGCCATGTTCTAACCTTTACAGTGGTGGTGATCAATTTATTAATCAGAAATTAGAATAAGGAAATTTACCTCAAGTGGGAAATGTAACCTCTATATTGATGTCACTAAACAATGATAGGAATAAAAAAGATCTTAAAAAGTCATCTGATACAGTTCTTGTCCTTAGTCAAGACAACTTCCAACCTAAAACAGAGCTATTTTAAGCAAACAAAATTGAAAAGCATCTCTATATTTCATGCAAAGATGGGCTCGATAAAGGACGGAAATGGTATGGACCTAACAAAAGCAGAAGATATTAAGAAGAGGTGGTAAGAATACACAGAAGAACTGTACAAAAAAGATCTTCACGACCCAGATAATCACGATGGTGTGATCACTCACCTAGAGCCAGACATCCTGGAATTTGAAGCCAAGTGGGCCTTAGAAAGCATCACTACGAACAAAGCTAGTGGAGGTGATGGAATTCCAGTTGATCTAGTTCAAATCCTGAAAGATGATGCTGTGAAAGTGCTACACTCAATATGCCAGCAAATTTGGAAAACTCTCAGGAGTGGCTACAGGACTAGAAAAGGTCAGTTTTTATTCCAATCCCTACGAAAGGCAATGCCAAAGAATGCTCAAACTACTGCACAATTGCACTCATCTCACACGCTGGTAAAGTAATGCTCAAAATTCTCCAAGCCAGGCTTCAGCAGTATGTGAACCTTGAACTTCCAGATGTTCAAGCAGGTTTTAGAAAAGTCAGAGGAACCAGAGATCAATTTGCCAACATCCACTGGATCATCAAAAAGGCAAGAGAGTTCCAGAAAAACATCTATTTCTGCTTTATTGACTATGCCCAAAGCCTTTGACTGTATGGATCACAATAAACTGTGGAAAATTCTGAAAGAGGTGGGAATGCCAGACCACCTGACCTGCCTCTTGAGAAACCCTTATGCAGGTCAGGAAGCAACAGTTAGAACTGGGCATGGAACAACAGACTGGTTCCAAATAGGAAAAGGAGTACGTCAAGGCTGTATATTGTCACCCTGCTTATTTAACTTATGTGCAGAGTACATCATGAGAAATGCTGGGCTGGAGGAAGCACAAGCTGGAATCAAGATTGCCGGGAGAAATATCAATAACCTCAGATGTGAAGATGACACCACCCTTACGGCAGAAAGTGAAGAGAAACTAAAAAGCCTCTTGATGAAAGTGAAAGAGGAGAGTGAAAAAGTTGGCTTAAAGCTCAACATTCAGAAAACTAAGATCATGGCATCTGGTCCCATCACTTCATGGGAAATGGATGGGAAAACAGTGGAAACAGTGTCAGAATTTATTTTTCTGGGCTCCAAAATCACTGCAGATGGTACTTGCAGCTATGAAATTAAAAGACGCTTACTCCTTTGGAGGAACGTTATGACCAACCTGGACAGCATATTAAAAAGCAGAGACATTACTTTGCCAACTAAGGTCCATCTAGTCAAGGCTATGGTTTTTCCATTGGTCATGTATGGATGTGAGAGTTGGACTATAAAGAAAGCTGAGCACCAAAGAATTGATGCATTTGAATTCTGGTGTTGGAGAAGACTCTTGAGAGTCCCTTGGACTGCAAGGAGATCCAACCAGTCCATCCTAAAGGAGATCAGTCCTGGTGTTCATTGGAAGGACTGTTGTTGAAGCTGAAACTCCAATACTTTGGCCACCTGATGCGAAGAGCTGACTCATTGGAAAAGACCCTGATGCTGGGAAAGATTGAGGGCAGGCAGAGAAGGGGATGACAGAGGATGAGATGGTTGGATGGCATCACCGACTCAATGGACATGAGTTTGGGTAAACTCCAGGAGTTGATAATGGACAGGGAGGCCTGGCGTGCTGCGATTCATGGGGTCGCAAAGAGTCGAACACGACTGAGCGACTGAACTGAGCTGAACTTAATTGAATTACATTAGAGTTGCTAAAGTCATTATTTTAGCTAGTCATTTTTTAACAGTTTTAATTTTGAAGAGTTGGGTTTCCGTGTATGTCACTTAAGTACAAGTACAAACCCATACAGGATGTCATACCCCAACTATTTTAAAATAAAGAATGACTGTGGCTAGATTTGATTTTCTACAAAGAGGTTAATATTAATTAACCTTTATCTTTTTCTGTGGTGTTGGAGAATGTAAATACAAAAATTAACTTAGATCTAGTTATTCACTATGGTGAATAGTTGATCACAATGATGAGAGTACATAGCTAGCTTGAACATACTGTTGAGCAGCATAATGGCCAAACTACTGATTGAGAAGGAGGAAAATAAGAATGTATTAATCCGAACTGTAATAATGTCCCTCTTAATAATCAAACGTTAGCTGAAGTTATAATTTTCCATCACTGGCAGAAATATTTTGTGTTTTTCTGATTTTTAAATTTTTATTGTAGCTTTTGAGTGTTCACAGAGAACCACAGGGTGGGGCCAAAAGGCCATGGAAGTCCGCTCTTTGCAGTCAAGGGTTCTGGAAAGTGAACTGAAGCGCAGATCAATTAAGAAGCTGAGATTTCTGTGTACCCGCGGTGACAAGGTATAGTTTACATACCCCAGTTAAAGCAAAAGTAAAGCAAGCAATGAAAATTAACTGAGGAAATTTATATTGTTTTCTTTCTGGCTATAAATATATTTATGTTTTATTTCCCAAATTGATATCTTAACAATATAATAAAAATAATTTTGCAATTTGCATTAGAAACATTGATTTGGTTAATGATGAAATTTGGTTTCAAGGGAAATCATTTTCAAAAATGTAAAAATTCTAATTGTGTTCAAAGCAAAACTTAGCCTCTATTTGTTACAAATTCCATTATTGTCTGTGATGCATAGTTCTTTTCATGTTCATATTAATATGACACTTTGAAAGATAATGCTTGAGTAGATCTGCCTTTTATAGTTTTCAACATAATCCAATAACATAAGAAGGAAAAACTTAATTATGTTTGTTGAACACCTAATTATATAGTAGAGTTTGTGCTAAATACTTTAGAGGCTATCACATTTAATCTTCATAAGTGGACATGATAATGTCCACTTTACAGCAAAGGAAAAGGAAATCAATATTTGGCAATTATTTGTGTAATGTGATCAATTTTAACCAATTCAGATAGTTTATATGGAAAAAATGAATTGCATGATATCAGAACAGTCCCTATATGTTGTGAGAAATAATAGCATAAAAAATAATTCTAATAAGACTAGAAAGCATTCACATTTTGAAGAAATTTCAGAGGATTTGAATTATCAGAACCAACAGGGTAAAACACTGGGCATCAATAAAAGGTACTGGTTTACAATATAAAGAGAGAGAATGGCAAGAGCCAATGATTGAGATCAGGTACACCTAGGATGTAGTCCCAGCTCTAACTACATGTGAGAACCTGGAAGTTTGAGTAGTTTTCTGAACCTCAGTTTTTTCATCTCAAAAATGGGAATGTTAATAACTTGGAACAATTCTGAAAATTATCAATAATGTATATATAATAAGCATCTCACAGGTCGACAGCCTGGCACATAAAAGGTGTTAAGTCAAGGGTAGCTAGTGTTGTTTTCCTCATTATGTCACACACCTTCCTAAGTATATCCATTGTGGACATTGAAAACCTTGGTCCTAACAAGGATACTTCTGTTTGCTATTTATATTCTTGTACTGTCCTAATTTCCTTTATGGCACAGACCATATTTGCACAACATATTCCTCTCTAAGTCACTTGGTTTAGCTGATAATATCAGTCTATTGATGTCAGTCTATTACACTGAAATAGAAAATTGTACCAAGTAGAAAATTTCAGTGGCCACTTAAGCACCAGCGACAGTGTGAACTGCATCTAAATAATATGATATCTTCCATAGAAAAGTAAAAGGAAAACTAACTTGAGTAAAAGTAGATGTTTTAAAAATAGAAAAGGAAAATTGTTAATGAAACCAATCAAGAGGTTTAGCAGATAAATGTCGCCTACAAAAACTTAATTTTATTTAAACTATATGAAGTACAGTCATATAGAATATGGTAAAAAGTACTGTTTAAATTATAATTTTGGCTCCATACTCATTCGAATTTGTATACTTTAATCTAAGGAAATCTCTTTCTGAAATTGATTGATAACAGATAAATTGAAATTATAGTTGTACCTATCAAATATCAGTTTGCAGTTTATTGAATATTTACTGATGCTGTCTCTTTCTCTCTTTTTAAAGCTATTCTTTACCTCTATCCTGCGCAATCATCACAGCCGGGTTTACTTCATGACCCTTGGAAAACTTGAAGAGCTCCAAAGCAATTATGGTGTTTAAAAGTTTCCAGTGATTTATTATACTGATTACAAGCATCATAAATACACAACTTGCATTTAAATTTCTGAGATTAAATGAGCATTCACTATTACTGGTAGGGAAAAATTAAATCAGATACTTTACTTTTAATGTAGCACAGAATAGTTTTAATGAGAAATGCAGCTTTATATATAAAATTAACTATAGCAAGCTCTATGTACTCCAATGGTGTACAATATCTTTTGCACAAACTTTGTAACTTTTGTTACTGTGAATTCAAACATTACTCTTTGGACAGTTTGGACAGTATCTATATTCGGATTTTACAACATGGAGTTAAGAAACCTGTAATGAATTAGATTCCAAACAGCTTTCAAAAGAGTTGCCCCTGAATGAGGGTTTTTTTTTTCCCCAGAAAAAAATCAAAATAGCAACAAACCATATACAGATTTGCCAAGTCCTATAAAGAACCAAAGGTTAGATTATGAAATGAAAATAATAAGGACTAGGTATAAACCAGACCTAAGGCTGAACAACATGCATGCCTGGAGAAAATACAGTGATAAAGGGGGAAAGGCCACCCTTTTTCCTCATTGCTCCATAACAGTTAATCCCACAGTTAGAGACCAGTGTGTTCTTTTCATCCCATGTTAAGCTGGTTTTCTCCTGATAAGAAGAAAGGAAGAAAGCCTAAAATGGTTGATTTTCCTCAGAAACCCCAAAGATGTGCAATAGCTATTTTTAAGAACCACCAAATAATACACTTGCAAGCCTGATTACAGGACTGAACTCCTATACATATGTACTGTAGAATAAGTTGTATTTTTTAATACTTTAAAGTAGGCGTCAAGTTCTATCCCAAAGACAGATTGGTTGATTTATCAAAATTCTTATCTGGCCAACAATGTGACTATTAGACAGCTTTAAGTATTTTCCTTATCCCAGATTAAACTATAGAAAAACTTCCCTCCAGTTATTAAGCAAAAATAACAAAATATAACAACAGAAAGTTTTGACTGCTAATACTTGTGTTTTTCATGGTTCTATTTCTATAAAATCAGAAATCAATCTAAAAGTGATAAGTCCACATGTAGGAACTTAATGTAATAGGTTAAAAGGAAAGATTTGGAAAAAAAATACAACTTTCATCAAATACCTAAGTCTGCAAATTTATAGCAGTGAAAAAAATCATGCTAGTCCTTCACCCCTATATATTATAGACGCCATAGATAGGTGGCATTTGGTCACCTATGGTAATAGCTACCTGGTGAAAAGCATCACTTCTGCATATCCATCCTCAATACCATGGTTAGTTTTGGGGCAATAAAGAAGCAACAGAACTACCACAAAGTATACCTCACTATAATTCCTCTAGTTCTGCTTCTAAAATCTGAAGATAGTGCTAGTGGGATAATAATTTTCAAACTACCTGGTTAACCAAAATACAAAAGCAGCTGACTATGTGTGATTTCATAATAGCACACTATTTCTTGGCACCTAGGTGCCAGGAATGATGATTTGGATTTTCCTAATAACTTTTATCAAGAATGTAGTCACTCAATAAAGAGAATTTAGGAGAACCTGAATCCATGAAGTAAAGATAAATGTGATTTCGCATTTGTTACTGTGACACAATAATGTGATCTTCAAACTGGCTTATCCTTGAGTGTTTACAACTCAAATCACTTTTTAAATGCAGTAGTTGAAAGAGAAAACAAAACTTTTATGTCAAATTATTTCCTTAGAACTAGTCTTCCTGTTTAATTTGTACACCAGAAAGGCCATGGGGAGCTTTGTGCAAGTACCTCATCGCTGAGCAAATGGAGCTTGCTAGGTTTGAATTTCAGAAAATTCTCTCATTTAAGTAGCGTGTAGGATCAAGTCTTTTAAAAATTCATTTTTTTCTTCATAATATTTACTCAGTTAAGGTTCAAAAATAAATTTTATCTTAAATCATATTTGTAACACAGTAAGGCAGTAAACTATTTTAGGAAGTCAACTCCCATTGTGCTCTGTGGCTGTCATTCTAGCAAATAGACACAGTAGTGAACTGCGTCTACAGAGGTGTCCCAAAGTAAACAAGCAAAGAGAGATTGCATATGTGTAATTGAGCGTCAAATGATAAGGTGCTAATGAGGAAAGGAAGCTAGGCACATACTAAGAAGGGAGATTAGATGTTGGATAGCCAACTTAGGAAGGACTGAAAATATTTAGTCTTTCGTAGTTAATGAATCAGAGAAGGCAGTGGCAACCCACTCCAGTACTCTTGCCTGGAAAATCCCGTGGACGGAGGAGCCTGGTGGGCTGCCGTAGGTAATGAATCGGAGAAGGAAATGGCAACCCACTCCAGTGTTCTTGCCTGGAGAATCCCAGAGACAGCAGAGCCTGGTGGGCTGCCGTCTATGGGGTCGCACAGAGTCGGACACGACTGAAGCGACTTAGCAGCAGCAGTGGGTAATGAATATTTCCAATTTAGATGTTTAATCCATCTGGAATTTTTACATCCTTTGCCAGCTGAAACAAGAAAATGAAGGAGCAATTGCATTTCATAGTCAGTACACAGTAACAGAGAAAATTGTAACTGCACCTCACCTTGTAGCTGCAGCACCTGGAAGCCCTGGCCCATCACAGAATCATTGACAGGGATTCCTGGAAAGCCAAATTCCCAAGTCCTGTGAGTTGAAGCATGAAAGTTCTGGCAGCTTGTGAGTAGCATTGGGACAGAGTACAGTTTATTTTAGTGTACTTTAGTTTTTACACCGAAGCCCTTGTCCAAAATAGAAGAAATCATTGAAAACTAGAAATGTGATATATGCAAAGAGCTGACAAGAAAAGTTCAGTGTGATTAGGTCTTTCAAAGTATGGTTAAGAGCTTTAGGAAACAGAAAGGATAATCATTAAGATAGTAGATTAGGCAAAGCACAAATCATACATGCATACACACAAGCACATACACAAACTATCTGAATGCATAAATTTTAATATTTTAGTGCTACCAGTTTCTAGATAATTAATCAATAAGTGTTTTCTGCCAGGACTTACTTAATTGAGACACTATCGATTAAACTAGGAATAATGCCACATGATTCAATGGGATCTTTTTAGTACTCTTCAGTTCTTTTCAAAACTGTGCCTATTTAAATCGATTTGTATTCAATCTGTGCTCTAATTTTAAAATTTATAGAAATAATCTTTGAGACTGCTAATTGTTTCACCAGAAAATCTGCAATGAATCATTGTTCAACCTCTAAAAAATTTTAAATGTATTGATTGATGTCATTGGATCTTTTAAGTACTCTTCAGTTCTTTTCAAAACCGTGCATATTTAAAATCAATGTGTATGCAATCTGTGCTCTAATTTTAAAATTTATTGACATAATCTTTGAGACTGATAATTGTTTATTCAGAAAAACTGCAATGAATCATTGTTCAATCTCTAAAAATAAAAATTTTTTAAATGTATTGATTGATGTCATTATTTGAACTATACTCATCTAATACTCCAGAATTAAGACTCATTCAAGGATTATTCATTTCCTTAAACTATATAATAATGCACTGATTAGAAGGTGTTAGGGGTTCTACCTGTTGTTCCATTAGGAATTCTAGCAAAGGAGGGGTATATTAATTGGACTAAAATCTTTCTGGGTTGTGCAGTAGTGGAATTAAAAATAATAATTTTCTTCTAAATGTGTGGAATTTTACACAGACTCATGGGATATGAGCAAGGGTAAAACCTGTGCAAGTTTTAATGCTGACTTCCTTCCCATCCCAAAGAGTACAAACTTTATTCAGAGAGAGTAGTAAGTATTTATAGATCAGGACTTCCCTGGTGGTTCAGTGGTTAAGAATCTGCCTTGCCACAGAGCAACTAAGCCCATGGGCCACAACTACTAAGCCAGCACTATAGAGCCTGTGAGCCGCATCTACTGAGCCAGGTGCCTAGAGCCCATGCTCTGTAACAAGAGAAGCCACCACAATGAGAAGCCCAAGCACCACAACTACATAAAGCTCACACAGAGTAACAAAGATCCACCACAGTCAAAAAATAAATAAATAAATATTTCAAAAATATGTATAGTTTATTGATATTCAAGAAAATGTTTAGTGTGGAGTGATGGTAGAAAATGGAAGATAGAGCAAATGTGAAAGATTGTCAGGGAAGCTGAGTCCTTCAGCTGGGATCAGAAGAGGAACAGCACTTCTCTCAGCAGATCACAAAAGCATTAGAGGAATGGTTCCATGAAGATCCTATTGTCTCAGAACATTTCGGAGAGATATTCATCAGACTTAACTGTTAGGGCCAGTTGGTATGGTCCTAATTTGTCAAGTATGGTCAGGCGTTCTGAAGTTGTGTTACCTGTACACAGCATGCTTGCCCAGGCTTTTATAGGCTAAATTAATTTAAAAGTACTTCATTATAATCAAATTGACTCATTCAGCTTGATACCTAGGTCCCACAGACTTCTACATTAAGAGACACTGTTATGAGCCAAGGAACAATAATATCAACACAGATTGGAATAGAATGGTCAGGGTAACACCCTAAGACTGAAAGATGGCATTATCCTGGGAACCCTTTACCAAAGGAGGGGATATGGTAGGTCATGAATAGAAATTGCTGTTAGTAACTTGATCACTCTCAAAGGGAGCAGTGGGTTTACAGACTCCCAACACTGCAAGTCTACTAATCTTTTTCCAATATAGTAACACTTTTTTCCTTATAGGTCCTTTAACCTTCACCTAAGGATATTCAGGTTGGCTACTTTTTAATAAATAGCTAATAAAGGCCAAACACGTTTCAAGAAATATTGTAAATATCACATTTTATGTTATTAATAACCATGACAACTGATATAAAAAGAATAGTTTCTAAGGGAATAAAATGGATTATATATGGATTTATCTTTTCAGAAGCTAGTACACAGCCTACTTTGTAGATAAATATAAAGTTCAGGATTAATTTTTTCTTATGTTGCCATCCCATATGTCCAAGTGCCTCATTTGGTACTTATTCAGCAAAGACTCAGTAAAAATATTAATTGAAAAGAAAAATGAGTATTTTTTGCTTTGTATTTAGTGCTATTTAATTTACAACAGCCTAATATTAAGAATGACAAATGCAATTTTTTCATCAAAGTACCATCTGGGTTCTGGTGACCAAAGGGTAATGACCTTTGGGGTAACTTCACATGACTTTACCCTGTAAACCTGAAGTGAAACAAAGGGTAGATCAAAATAAAATTAAAATAGTGTCTTTTAAAGTTTTGTTTACCTTTAAAGGCAACACATAAGGAACCACTATGCCCCTTTAGTAATTACCCAAGGATCATGAGAAATGACAAAGTCGTTTAATAAAACAGACAAAAAACAAGTCATCCAACTGTTTTGTACAAACATATGGTTTGAATGTGATTCTTTTTTCACAAGAATAACTTAATGTTGCAGCATCCTGAGACATATTTAAGGATCACCAAAGCATGTCAATATACTTTTGATCCCCAAATTTTAAATTATGTTCCCATAAACCAATATACAAAATTCTAGGCATTCCTCAAAGATACTTTTTTAGATGATGAAAGAATGTGTCTGATTTGCTGATAGACATTAAAATGCATGCTAAATGGAACACTATTTCCAAAATTCTAAACGCAAACTTATCTCACAAATCCGCAGTGAGAAATGAATACAATGAAGTTCAAAGAAAATTAGACTACACAAAAATAATAATCTTCTCCATAAAAGTAAAATTAACATTATATGACAAGCTGGGGAAATAGACATTTCATTTGACAAGTAGAAAGTATGAATTTTACTCCACAAACCTGTATGTGTAAAAACTAATTCAAAACAAGCAAAAATGGTTATTTGAACTCCAACTCCTATTCTACCAGTCTGAGGAAATTTAAACTTATTTGGACTATTATTATTTATCCATTAGGGTTCCATGAAAGTCTGAGGTATCAGAAAAAATGGGGTATCCCACTGGTCTATAGTCTACATAAGTCAACACTGATACTCTGTGCACTGCTCAGTCCTTGAAACAATTTCCTCTCTCGGCCACTGGGATACCACTCTCTCTTGATTTGTCTCCTACATCACTAGTGTAGTTGACTATGGCTCTACAATCAGGTATAGGTAAAACTTTGTTCCTTTCTAGCTCCTTTCAAGATTTTTCCTTTGCCTTTTGTTTTTAGAAGATTTATTATTCTGGACCTTGGAGTGGATATCTTTGGATTAATATTTTTGAGTACCAGAAAGGTCACTGGTAGGGTTTCCCTGGTAGCTCAGCTGGTAAAAGTCCACCTGCAATGCAGGAGACCCTGGTTCGATTGCTGGGTTGGGAAGATCCGCTGGAGAAGGGATAGGCTACCCACTCCAGTATTCTTGAGCTTCCCTGGTGGCTCAGCTGATCAAGAATTTGCCTGCAATGTGGGAAACTTGGGTTTGATCCCTGAGTTGGGAAGATTCCCTGGAGAAGGGAATGGATACCCACTCCAGTATTCTGGCCTGGAGAATTCCATGGTCTCCATGGGGTTGAAAAAAGTTGGACATGACTGAGTGACTTTCAGTTTCACTTTCATCAAGGTCCCAGACGAGAGAAGAGAGTAGTGCAGAAAATAATATAAAGAAATAGCGACAGAAAGCATCCCCAATACACTTAAAGACAAGATTAACAATTCAATGATTTGATTAAACTCTTAGAACTATTTTACAGGATCTCATGTTTCAGTATGTTGTTTTTACATTTTCATATTTTAATATATTTTTGATTTCCCTTTTGATTTCTTATTTGACTCATTGGTTGTTCAGGACTGTGTTGTTTAATTTCTATATATTTGTAAAATTTCCAATTTCTTGGTTTTGACTTCAAGTTGCTTACCACTGTGGTTGGAAGTGACACTTGGTATGATTTCAGTCTTCTCAAATTTGCTAAGACTTGTTTTGTGGCCTACTATATTATGTATCCTGGAGAATATTCCATGCATTCTTGATAATAAGGTATATTCTGCTGCTGTTGGTAGAAGGTCCTGTATATATCTTTTAGGTGTATATGTTTTACAGTATGGTTCAAGTCCAATAATTTCTTATTTATATTTTGTCTGGATGATCTATCCATTGCTGGAAGTGGGATATTATAGTTCCATACTATTACTGTACTGTTGTCTATTTCTCCCTTCAGATCTGTTAGTATTTGTTTAATACACTTAGGTGCTCTCATGTTGAGTGTGTATATCTTTCCAATTGTTATGTCTTCTTGTTTAGTTGACCTCTATATCAATGTTATGATTTTCTTTGTCTCTTGTTACTGTTTTTGGCTTAAAGCCTATTTTATCTGATATAAGTATCGCTACCCCTTTCCTCTTTTTGGTTTCCACTTGCATGGAATATCTTTTACCATTCCTTCACTTTGAGCCTAACTGTGTCCTTAAAGCTGAAGCAATTCTCTTGTAATCAGCATGTACTTGGGTCTTTTCTTTTTTTAAATCCATCCAGCCATTCTGTACCCTTTTGGAGAATTCAGTGCATTTATATTTAGAATAATTACTGATATGTAAGGACTAATTCCCCTGGAGAAGGAAATGGCAACCCACTCCAGTATTCTTACCTAGAGAATCCGATGGACAGAGGAACCTAGCAGGATACAGTCCATGGGGTCGCAAAGAGTCAGACACGACTGAGCAACTAACACTAGACTAGAAGGACTAATTAATATTACAAATTGATTTCTCGTTGTTTTGTAGTTCCCTGGTTTCTTGCTATCTCTCTTACTGCCTTCCTTTATAAATTGGTGATTTTCCATTATGGTATGCTCTGATATCGTTAGCTTTACTTTTTAGTGAGTCTACTATAGAGTTTTGCTTGTGGATACGATAAGACTTACATAAAATACCTTATAATAGTTTATGTTATGCTGGAAACAACATAACTTCAATCACATAAAAAATCTGTACCATTTTACTCCCCACTTTGTTTTCAATGTCACAGTTTACCACTTTTTATATTATGTATTCGTTAACAAATTATACTGGCTATAGCTATTTTGATCCTCTTGTCCTGTAACCTTTATATAGTTAACATATCATCATATTTAAGAATTAGAGTCTTATTCTAATTGTGTATTTACCTTTACCACTGAATTTTATATCTCCACATGTTTTTCTACTGAATAGTGGCCTTTCATTTCCTTTTAAAGAACTCCTTGCAACATTTCTTGTTAGGCATGTCGTGTGTGCATGCATGCGTGCCAAGTCACTTCAGTCATATCCGACTGTTTGGAACCCCATGGAGTGTAGCCCACCAGGCTCCTCTATCCTTGGGATTCTCCAGACAAGAATAGTGGAGTGGATTGCCATGACCTCTTCCAGGGGGTCTTCCTGACCCAGGGATTAAAACCACATATCTCATGTCTCTTGCATTGGCAGGCAAGTTCTTTACCACTAGAGCCACCTGGGAAGCACTAAGGCATGTCTCAGTTCAGTTCAGTCACTCAGTCCTGTCCGACTCTTTGCAACCCCATGAATCGCAGCACGCCAGGCCTCCCTGTCCATCACCAACTCCAGAAGTTTACCCAAACTCATGTCCATAGTGTTGGTGATGCCATCCAACCATCTCATCCTCTGTCGTCCCCTTCTCCTCCTGCCCCCAATCCTTCCCAGTCTTTTCCAATGAGTCAACTCTTCGCATCAGGTGGCCAAAGTATTGGAGTTTCAGCTTCAACATCAGTCCTTCCAATGAACACCTAGGGCTGATCTCCTTTAGGATGGACTGGTTGGATCTCCTTGCAGTCCAAGCGACTCTCAAGAGTCTTCTCCAACACCACAGTTCAAAAGCATCAATTCTTCTGTGCTCAGCTTTCTTTATAGTCCAACTCTCACGTCCATACATGGCCACTGGAAAAACCATTGCTTTAACTAAACGGACCTCTGTTGACAAAGTAATGTCTCTGCTTTTTAATACGCTATCTAGGTTGGTCATAACTTTCCTTCCAAGGAGTAAGCGGCTTTTAATTTCATGGCTGCAGTCACCATCTGCAGTGATTTTGGAGCCCCGAAAAATAAAGTCTGACACTGTTTCCACTGTTTCCCCATCTATTTCCCATGAAGTGATGGGACCGGATGCCATGATCTTAGTTTTCTGAATGTTGAGCTTTAAGCCAACTTTTTCACTCTCCTCTTTCACTTTCATCAATAGGCTCTTTAGTTCTTCTTCACTTTCTGCCATAAAGGTGGTGTCATCTGCATATCTGAGGTTATTGATATTTTTCCTGGCAATCTTGATTCCAGCTTGTGCTTCCTCTAGCCCAGCGTTTCTTATGATGTAGTCTGTATGTAAGTTAAATAAGCAGGGTGACAATATACAGCCTTGACGTACTCCTTTTTCCTATTTGGAACCAGTCTGTTGTTCCATGTCCAGTTCTGTTGGTTCCTGACCTGCATACAGGTTTCTCAAGAGGCAGGTCAGGTGGTCTAGTATTCTCGTCTCTTTCAGAATTTTCAGGCATGTCTAGAGGGGATAAATTCCCTGAGTTTTTGTTTGTCTGGGAAAATCTTTATTCTCTTTCATTGTTGAAGAATAACTTTGCCAGATAGAGCATTCTTGGTTAGCATGTTTTTTTTCCTTTCAGCACTTTGAATTTATCATCCTACTCTCTCTTGGCCTGTAAGGGTTCTGCCGAGAAAGTCTAATGAGTGTTTTTTTGTAGATTACAATCTTCTTTTCACTTGTTGCCTTTAAAATTCTTTGTCTTTCATTTTGGCAATTCTATCATAATGTGTCTTGGAAAAAATTGTTTTGGCTTGAATTAATGGGATGAACTATTTCATTAATTTGGGTGTCTAAATCTCTCCCCATTTGTGGAAAGTTCTCAGCCACTATTCATTAAATAAGCATTCTGACTCCTCTCTCACTTTGCCTTCTGGAATTTCAATGATTTGTGTTTTGTTTTGGTTTTTTTCCCCATGGTCTCCCATAGATCACATAAGGCTTTTTTTCACTCTTTTTGTTGTTGTTGTTCTCTGCCTGGGTTATTTCACAGTCCCTATCCTCTATCTCACTGATTCCACTGAATTTTTTTTCTTCTATTTGATCTATTCTTCTTTATGTTATTTATTGCATTTTTTCATTTTCATGAATTCTTCAGCTCTGTGTTTGGTTCATTTTTATGATTTCTCCCTCTTTGTTAAATTTTTCATTTTGATTATGTATTGTTTTCTTGATTTCACTAAATTGTCTGTAGGTTTTTTTGTAGCTGAGTTTCCTTACAACAGCTATTTTGAATTCTTTATTGTATAAAATATAGAGCTCCATATCTTTGTGTTTGGTTACTGGAAGATTATTGTAATCTTTTAGTGCCATCGTATTTCTTTGATTCTTCACATTCCTTAGAGTTTTGTGTTTCTGTTTTCACAGCTGAAATAACTATTACTACTTCCAACCATTACTAACTGCATTCAGGTTAGAAATATCTTTAATCAGTCCTGCTGTTAATCCTGAGACTCTCTCAGACATTGTATGGATACAGCTGCTCCGTGCTTCTTGTTCCTTCTTGTGGCAGATTTCTTAAGCCTATATGGCTTCTCATTATCCTACCGTGCATCAGGCCAGTTGCTGGTTGCCATCCTCTTGTTTTCTTGAAGGAGACACTACAGCTCAACTTTATGCTTTCTCCCTTGCCCACAGACCCTGACCTGCTTTCTGTGAATGTTCCCTAATCTTCTTCCAAATCTCACTGTCATGGTCACCACAGGGAGCCAGCTGCAGAGTTGGGGGAGATATGAATTTGGTATTCACTATACTATGGGTGTCTGTGAGCCAGTCCAGGGGATTTGCAGTTGAGATTTTCCCTGCACCTTCTGGGTAGTTTTCCTAATGGAGTCCAGAATGCCATCATTAGAAATCATGTCCCTTTAATACCCTCTAGGAATCTTTTATGCTACTCCCCTGATCTTTCTTCCCCCTAGTCTTGGAACTCAGAAGTTAATACTCTGGATGCTATGAGAGAGAAATGTCTCTTTGGCAGTTTCCCATACACCTGGGAAAGGCAGGTGTTTACCCACCCAGTCTCCCATTCTCCCCTGGGAGATATCACAGATTTATTTCTCTGGCCCTAAGCTTTGTTGCCCTGGGGGAAGGCTGATGCTAGCAAAGTGAAGTTTTTTTTTTTTTTCTTTTACCCATTCCAATGTGTAAAAATTTGTAAATATTTTGCTCCAAGGAAGTACTAAAATTTTTCTTCTGGAAATCTGAACTTCTAAAAAGACTCACATCATAGCTATCTGCACAAGTCAGTGTTCTCCAGTTACTCTCAGACAATAGCCAAGAGGGACTAGAACTGGTTCACACTCTCCTGTAGATTTCAAAACCAGTACCTAGATCAGTCTACTATTCAATGCACAGGTGGGTGAGACTACCCACAGGTCCTTTGGCATATGGTGCTGGATCTCGCAACTCCCACAGAGGCGATTTTGTTCATGGATTGTTAAGTTTTGCTGTTGAAATTGGAGGACAAATACAACGGGTGACTTATGGTACCACGATAATTGATGCCTAAATGACTCCAACAGTTGATTCATCTTAATGTTTGGCATCTGTTAATTAACTTTTCTTATTCAAGTTAAGATTCATCTGATTATTGATATGATTATTTCCTATACATTTTATTTATTATGTTAGGAGACTCACATTTAAATCTTTTATCTAAGTAGGAAGCCACCATGCCTGGAGATAACACCAAAGTCCAGTGTACTTTTGTGGTCTGTGGTTATAATGACAATTTATTTATTTTTAGAGGTTTTGCAGTATTACTTTGTTCTGTTTGGTTTATCTAATGCAGGAGACCCAGGTTCAATCCCTGGGTTGGGAAGATCCCCTGGAGAAGGAAACGGCAACCCACTCCAGTAGTCTTGCCAGGAGAATTACATGGACAGAAGAGCCTGGTGGGCTACAGTCCATGGGGTCACAAAGAGTCAGGCATGACTGAGTGCTATAGCTCCCACTGGTACCTGCTGCTGGGGTGGAAGATGTTTCCTTTGTCCTGGGTACCTGGTGTCTCTGAGTAGGGTAGAGGAGTCTCAGGCCATGGACAAGAGTCTTTCCTGGCAGTAATGATATGGCATGGCTTCCTCTGTCTGTGGATGATGGAGTGTACGTCTCTAGCTGGTCAGTTGTTGTAAGATCTCATCCACTGGTGAATTAATGTCTCTGGGAGGTAAAGGGGAGTCTATGCTAGTGGAGACAAAGAAGTTTTCCAGACTGGGGTGATTTTTGTGGTGGAACCCCTCTTGCTGTTGTTACCAGTCTACCCACAGTATTTTCCAGTGTGGAACTGGAGTCTCGTGCCCAACTGGGTAAAAGACCACATCCCTTGACCACTTAATCTTCATGAGGTTCCTGATAAATCTCCTTTTCTATTAGTGTTGGGTTTTCTTGATGTTGTCAGAGGAACTCTCATTAAACCTGGGGGAGAAATGATTCTATATGGGGGATTTGGAGTACTTATGACAACTTGCCAATCTGTTGTTTCTCCAGTCTTGGGACTCTCAAGCCACCATACATTCCTATTACCACCCTTCAGAATTTTCTCCTTTGGTTGCCAAATGCACTGTAAATTCAGAGTTTATAGTCGTACCTAGTGAGAAGGGACAGGAAGAAATGAGTCTCTTCCATCTTGTCCCTAAAACTTGCAATGACCTAAATAATGCATCCATATGTACTTTTATTCTCTTTCCTTCCTCTTTTTCTTACTCTACCAAATCTTCAACTCCTTTCTGAGATCATCTCTCAAATAAACTATCTGAATTCAAATCCTTGTATGAAGTTCTCCTTTCAGTGGAAGCAAAACCCAATAGACTGAAATAGGCTAAAGACATGAACAAGGAGAGAACAAGATGGTGGAGGAGTAGGTGGATCTGGAGTACATCTCTCTCCACAGATACATTAGGAATACACCTTCATACACAGAAGTGCATGCAGAATACCAATTGAGAGGGGGAGAGTACCTGACCAGCAGAAAAGAATATATAGAACCATGCAAAACTTGGTCAGACAAAGGAAATAGGGGGAAAAACAGGAGGGTTAGTAGCACTGGACCTGCCTTCAGCGGGTGGGGGAACTGAAGCAGGGGTCTGATCCCCACATCAGGGCAATTGTCTCAGTCAGAGGAAAAACATTTCAGGCTGAGGGTGAAACAGCTGATCTGTGCAGCCCAAATGGAATGAGAAGCAGACAGTCCTTGCTGCAAACATTCATACCCGAGACAGGGATGCAGGTTCCCTGGAAGGCGCAGCAGCTGGAAGCTGGAGTTTAGGGAGTGTGGAGCAATCCCAAAGCGAGGGCTGCTGTTGACTGTGGAGACACTGATCAAGGGGATATGAGGGAGGAGACTGTGGTGGGAAATGACTGTGGAGGAAAGCAGGGCAGCCATGGAAGCTAGGCCATACTGCTGAGTCGCGTTTGGGGGTGGAGCCATCACCATAGCCTCTCTCTTCCCACACTGCCAGCATTAGCAGCTGAAAAATAGAGAGGCTGACCCAGCAAGCACCTGACATACTGAATTACAAAGGAGAACCCCACCCAGTGTGCCCCTTTAAGTGCCTGATGCGCCAGTCTACAGAGTAAGACCCCAGCCAGGGGTGCCCCTATATGTGCCTGATGCGCCAGTCTACAGAGTAAGACCCCAGCCAGGGGTGCCCCTATATGTGCCTGATGTGCCAAACAACAGAGAAGGTCCCCAGGCAAGGAAGCCCTCTAAGTGCCTGAACGGGTGGAGTTACGGAGAAAGACTGGCCAAAGAGGCCTTCTAATCGCCAGCTACAAGAGGCTTGAAAAAAGACTCTGATAGGGCCATAACTCTTGCGGTGGAGGCAGTCCGTGTCCCTGCACACTTGGCGCTGCCATGGTCCCTGCAAGCCAAGAAGCTGAAACTATCCAAATGAAAAGCCCAGAAATAATTCTGGCTTCAAGGCTCTCGCATCCAATTCTCTGCAACGGCACCATCTTCTTTTTCTACTCGGCTCCTTTAGATGCACCACTGCCTCCTCACTGACTCAAGAGGTGGAAGTTCAATGGGAGTGGAACCTACACTGACTCCTATCCCAGCTTCATTCTTACTAAAGACCAGGACTCTTGATAGGCGTGGAGGAGGAATATAGAGAATTCAAACGAGGGTGGGAAAGTTTACAACCTTTCTAAAAACAAAAACATACTACTTTTAGTAGAACAAAAATTATAAAGATGGCATGTCCTTTAGTCATAAAAATATATATTGAATAATACCACCAGTTTTGTCCACACTGTGGTTGTTTACGTATTCATACTTTCTTCCAATTTATTGTCCTGATTTTCATTTAAGTGGTCTTCCCTGGTGGTTCAGTTGGTAAAAGCGTCTGCTACAATGCAGGAGACCAAGGTTCGATCCCTGGGTTGGTAGATCCCCTGGAGATGGAATTGGCAACCCACGTCTTCAGTATTTCTTGCTCTGGAAAATCCATGGAGGAGAAGCCTGATAGGCTATAGTCCACAGGGTGGCAAGAGTCGCGACATGACCCTGGAGACGGACTTCACTTTCACTTTCACTCTCATTTAAGGTATCAGGCCTCCCGCATTCCATTCATCTCTTTGGAGATGCTTAATTTCTCTCTTGACTTGTGTTTGGGACTAATGCTGTGGCCCTCCAGTCCAACCATGTGATCTTTTCCCCCTGATCAGGTAGCTGGCTCATGGGAGGGGCAAGTGAATCCAAGTCAAGCTAAGGAGCTGTGAGTAAGTGGTTTGCTAGGGGAATGCTAATAAAAGACTCTTACTTGCTTATCTGAGGAGAGGCTTCTTGTAAACTATATCCTTTTTGTTCCAATCGTGGGATGATAAGATCATATCTCTGACAGCTTTTGGCAGCTTTGTTTTAATCCAGGTCGGAAAGCCTACTTTAGAATGAACACCGTTGCACAGCAGAGAGAAAGTTGAAACATGAGCTACATCCTTGATGGGGTCTTAGTGGAGTTACTGAGTCAAATCCCACCAGGAGGTGAGCCCCACCTGTGACAATCCACTGTAAGAAAACTTACATCCTTGTTTTATTTATCCAGTTTGCATTGTTGCTGATTTCTTTTCCTTTTACTGGTAACCAGCTCATGTTACCTTTTTCCCAGTGTATCTAATTCTGGAAAGGTTACGATGAGGGAATTCAAATTTTTATGACTAGCTTACTAAAATTTATTTGACATCATCGCATTTATTTTCCTTAATCTAGCCTAACTTTATTTTAGGCGTGCTGTTCAGTTACAGTTTCCACTAAACCTTATGAAGCTATTTAAGTTTAAATTAATTAAAGTGAATAAAATGTAAAACTGCATTTCCTCGTTTGCACTAGTAACTGATAGCCACATGTGGATAGTGGCTACATCTAGGTTGGCACAGGTACAGAACACTTCCAGTCTCAGAGAAAGTTTTACTGGATAGTGCTATGACAGTGAGAGAGAGAAAGAAGAGAAGAGGAAGAGAGCGTAGAATGAGAGGTAACTTGTATTCTAATATGACCCTCAAGTGTACTCACTGTTTTCCCTCGGAAAGCACTCTTCTCTTTCTCAGGTCTTTTTTATTTCTGTACAAATCAGAGAGGGTGATCAAGGAGGTTGGGGGGAGATTTCCTTCATGGTTCAGAGTAATGAAATTCTATAGTGCTTGTTTTGATTTTTTAACATTTGTAGTTTTTGTTATCTTCAGGGGTCAGCTTGTGAATTCTACCATCAGGATCTATTTAGATATAAGTACCAGGGCTGAAAATTCAGGACTCTGTTTCATTTTTTTCTTCTAGCAAAATAAAAAAAAAAGAAGTATCCCAAATTTGATTTAGGGCAGGTAGGTTAAGGGTTTAAACAACATATGGGCCATTTTTTTACTTAGTGTTTAAAACAATAGATCTAAACAGAATCAAGGCAGTCATCCTTAATATGAATTGCTATCTCATACAAGTGTACTACCAAAAATAAACAAATAAAGGCCTTGGAGGAGGGCACAAAATAAACTTGTTTCTGAAAAAACGTTCATCGTTTATCCATCTTGATAGTAGTCCTCATATTTTATTTTTGTATTCATTGATTATTGTATATTTACACGTTCAAAACACTTGAGTCTCTACTTTATGTTGTGTAGTATATGTTACATATATTTATATATATATATATATATATATATTATATATATATATATATACACACACACACCACACACATATTATACTTGATTCTGACAATAGGTAGCGAACAAGGTGCTAGTTCTCCTATATAGTGTTTACGGTAAAGAGATAAAGCCGATATCATAAATAATTCCTGAAGACAGTTATTTACAATTGGTAATTAATTGCTATAGAGTATGATATACTGTGAGAGCATTAATCAGGGTGGAACAATTGGGTGTGGGGCATTCCACACTACATGTGAACTATATTAAAGATGAATGTACATGCACATGTGTGAAAGAGAGGGGGCAGAGAGAGAATAGAGAATGGGATGAGGGAAATTGTATATACCAAATATTAATAAAAAAATTTTGTTATACTCTGCAAGTGATTAAAAGAATTTGTTGCCAGTTAACAGTGAAGTGATATCAGGGAACATTTATTTTATGATGGAAGAAGTGATAAAAAAAAGTTATGTTTATTGGAATGATTCACTAGAGAGCAAAAAATAAAGATGCTTTTACAGGAGAACAAAGAAAGAATTGCTGGGGCTTAAGCAAATGTGATTAAAAGAATATGTGATTTAGTGCCAGAAAGATTGGTTTTAGAGAAAAGGAAGGAAAAGATCATCTTTGTACAAGCAAGAAGTTAGAGTATATAGATGTAGATGCTACTAAGTGGTTAGAAGTAATGATAATGTATGTGGAAATTTCCCTTTAAATGTTCCAGTTTATCTCCAAAGTGGGAAGCAAAGAAATCTGCTGAATGAGAGGATAGAGCAGGATGGTATTAGAGATTTGAAGAGAGAGAAGAAGCTGTGAACTAGTCACCTTTGTGGATAAGAGATTTAATGTATGTAAAACAAATAATATATATGGAAGGGTTAAAAAGATACTTTAGGTATGTGGTCATTAATTAATTTTTATGCACTTTTTTTCTTCAGTCATGACCAGCTTTGTAGGTGCAGGCGTGAAAGAAAGTTGGATTTAATTAAGGTTCCAGTTTCCCAAGTAAGTGTGCCAGAATGAAACAAGAGCAAGAGAGTCAAGGACATACACGAGAAAGTGATTACCATGATTGAGTACAAATTTGAACTGGATAAAATACCTAGATACAGAGGCTATTATTATTATAGATTTCCTAAGAAAATTATTTTATAAGGAAGGATCTATAGTTTAGAACAAATGTATAATTATAAAAGCATCACATGTTCCTTGTTGTTTTAAAAAAGTAAAATACATAAAATAAAAAATTTTAATTCCCAACATCCACACCTCCAACCTTCACCAGAGAGCCAACTACTATTAAATGCTTTGTATATATGCCTGAAAATTAAAAGTCTGGTTGATTTTCAAATCGTCTCCCTACAAATTCAGCGTTTTTAAGGAGTAAAAGGGCTGCAGTCCCAGAAAGAGGAAGATTCATGAATGAATGAACAAATAAATAAATCCAAGCTCCCCCCACAATTAGCAAATTCTGGGAACATAATTTAGGATAAACAATAGGAAAAGATGGTTCCTCTAATAGTTAAAGTCACTTTTATTAAAAGCAGAAATTTTTCTCAAGTGGTTCTGTTCTTACAACAGGGAAAGAGACATTTGAACCCTGTCTTTAGCAAAACGTGTTGCTGCCAGATGGGAAAGGTAAAGTACTTAATGGGGAGAGTTTAAAGGTCCTCAGTGTTTTCAAAGTAAATACTAGTTAAATAATATTGACAAAGTGCTTAAGGACTCTGATATTATGAACCATAGGGACTATTCAGGTCAAAAATTTAACTGTATGCATGTTGGTAATGAAGACTTAATTACAGAAAACAATAGGGAAATGAGCACAGATAGAGGAAGTATCTATTGACATTGCCTATAAAAAAGTTACGTGGTAGAGTGGACAAAGTAGAGTGCATCAGCTGAAACTCTCAGGAACCTATCAAGGGAAGAACTCAGCATTCCATAACATCACACACACACCTAATCTATTTTCATTAATCCAAAGTAAAACTTATTGTCTTTGATCAATTACATCACAATGTTATATTCCAAAGACTCCAGTTCAATAACCAAAAATCATTGAAAATCAATTTGAAATCGTCACCTCTTCCTAGGAATGTCTCCTGACCCTTTCCAAGGTTAATTGAGCTGATCTTTTCAGGGCCCTTCAGTTCTGCAGCTCTATTCATTATTCCAATCAGCACAATAAAATATCATGTCAGAGAGCTTCCCATGCAACAGGGGATTCCTCCTTATAATATGGTAATGAAGGACAAAAGAGTAGCAATACTTGATGTAAGAAAATTTAGTCAGCTATATGATAGTAAAAGCTAACATTTATTGGACACTTATCACAAAATAACTCTATGATGTAGGTGCCATTTTTATCATCTCCTTTCTATAAATAATAAAACTAACGCCTAGAAAGTTTCAGTAATTTGTGGGACCAGAATTTAAACCCATGTTCTGGTGCTAGTACCCATGTACATCATTGGAGTAGAGAGCTGAAATTCTTTGAAATTTTTAAAGTTAGAAAAGTGAATTTTCTATAATGATATTAAAAGCTCAGAGAACAAACAGGAAACTGGATGGTTGGGCTAGGAATAACCAAAAGTGAGGGCACAGCATCATTGGTCTGATAAGGATACTAGCACATGGTTTTCTTAGACCTCAGACATTTCAGTCTTGTTTCCCAATGATTATGATCCAAAATCTAACCACAGAGCATTAGATTATTCTAACTTAGCTCAAGACATGCCTGCCTCTTGGTTAGAGGAGAAATCTCATGATTTAAGTAGATTTCATATAAAGGGCAAGAATACTTCTTTTAAAAGAAATTGGACATTTCTCCAAAGAAGACATACAGATGGCTAACAAACACATGAAAAGATACTCAACATCACTCATTATATGCAAATCAAAACCACAATGAGTATCATTCATGCCGGTCAGAATGGCTGCTATCAAAAAGTCTACAAACAATAAATGCTGGAGAGGGTGCAGAGAAAAGGGAACAAAATCTTACAAAATGCAAACTAGTACAGCCCTATGGAGAACAGTGTGGAGATTCCTTAAAAAACTGGAAAAACTGCCGTAACGACTTCGCAGCACTGTTTACAATAACTAGGACATGGAAGCAACCTAGATGTCCATTGGCAGATGAATGGATAAGAAAGCTGTGGTACATATACACAGTGAAATATTACTCAGCCATTAAAAAGAATGCATTTGAATCAGTTCTAATGAGGTGGATGAAACTGGAGCCTATTATACAGAGTGAAGTAAGTCAGAAAGAAAAACACCAATACAGTATATTAATGCATATATATGGAATTTAGAAAGATGGTATAATGATGACACTATATGCGAGACAGCAAAAGAGACACAGATATAAAGAACAGACTTTTGGACTCTGTGGGAGAAGGTGAGGGTGGGATGATTTGAGAGAATAGCATTGAAACATGTATATTACCATATGTTAAATAGATGACCAGTCCAGGTTCAATGCATGAAACAGAGCAGTCAAAGCCAGTGCACTGGGACAACTGTGAGGGATGGGATGGGGAGGGAGGTGGGAGGGGGGTTCAGAACGGGGGGGACACATGTACACTCATGGCTGATTCATGTCAATGTATGGCAAAAACCACCACAATATTGTAAAGTAATTAGGCTCCAATTAAAATAAATAAATTATTTTTTTAAAAAGAAAATAAGCTGTAACCAAATCTTTCAGTGGGTTCAAGAGAGAAGATGCACTTACATCTTCTTATTCCTGCCATGGTTCAGGAGTAGAACTCAGAGGCCTCCTTGCCTGAAACAGTTCTCATGGTGACCTTTAAGCAAAGTCGTCCAGTCCGTGCTTGAAACAAACTCTGCAGAGGCCTTGCATCCTAGCCTGAGTATTCAAATATAAATTAATTTGGAAACCACAACTGTTTAAACATGAGTAGCATTATCTTGACTGACTAGCAGATATTTGGTGATGAGATACACCTCTATTTCTGGAAATTAAAATCCTCTCAGATATAAAAAAAAATAATTTGGAGCACAATAAGAACTGGAAAAGTTGATACTGAGTTGTCCAGAAGCAATATATGTCTATTAGAATCCATGCTTAGAGCTGCCCAACATCTACATACCCTTCTTCCAATATACTTTCTTCCAAAATTGTTCTTACCTAAAAAGATAGCATTATCTTATGAAATTGGGCGTCCCAGGTGACCCTAGTTGTAATGAATCCACCTGCAATGCAGGAGACTCAGGTTTGATCCTTGGGTCAGGAAGATTCCTTGGAGAAGGAAATGGCAACCTACTCCAGTGTTCTTGCCTGGAGAATCCCATGGACAGAGGAGTCTAGTGGGCTACATTCCACGGGGTAGCAAAGTGGCAGACACAGTTGAAGCAATTTAGCACACTCAGCACATACCTTATGTAATATAATCCAAAATAAATTCTGTCACTTTCCAGTATTTCTTCAGTCACTTCACTGAGCTTCAGTTCCAGGATCATGAGTAATGCTCATACTTTCTCTAGATCTATTATGACTATGTTTCAACATTCCTCAACCTGTGGACTAAATTTAGCCATTATAAACACATTTACTTATAGTTTTGGAAAAAATGGATTATATTAATTAAAATATAGATATAAATCCATGACCAGGAAGAAAGAACCTATTTGTAAAGACCAAAACCCTCAGTTCTGTAGCTGGAATTGAGGTCATATTTAGCACTTATGACTTCCTTCCTCCACTCTCCATTTAATATATCCTTTTCTTTTACCAGCACCTTAGCAGCTGGGCTTCATTGTTCAGTGGTACATGCAAACTTTAATTCTTGGCTGATCTGGGATGCACTGCCAGAGAAGAGCTGCATTGATTTACATTCTGGTTCTAACTTTTCAATATAGATAACAACTTTACATTGTTTTTCTAGCATATATCCATATTGTGCTATTCAGGCAACCAGTGATTGCAAAAGTCCCCTACCCAGTAAGTGATAGAACCAGGGTTCAAATTCAGGTTCCTCTGATTCCAAAATTCACACCTATAGTTCTAGCCTGGCTCCTTGAATGAATAAGATGAGACTGAAATAAGAAGTAGGAAATAAGAGGAACAACATCAGCAGTCATAGGCCCATAATCAGCAAAGAACAGGCGTTTGGATGGGCAGTAGAGAGATGGAAAATAGACAAGACAGCTGCCATAACAAGATAGGGGAAGGGAGGTGCAGGCTGAGACAAGCCCTTGCAAAATCATACCTGGCAAAGTTAATAATTTGCAAGGAAACAAAACAAATAGGTGATAGCAAGAGCAAAAATCAACTTAGACCTTGTGAGGGCATTTCATCTCAAGTTCTGGGAAGTGTGGTATATTAAACAGAAAGAGTAACCCTTGTTTCTCCAAACTGCAGAAAGGCACCATTATATCCAAATTGTTTTACTTTTCCTTCTTCCTCACATTATTGTTCTCCATAATACTCACAGCCAAGTAAGACCTAGTATATTTTACTTATCTATCAATAGTTTACTGTTTTTCCACACTTGGAATGTAATCTTCAAGAATATTTTATTTTATTTTTTTGTTGAGACAGATCCTGGCACAAGATAGGCCCTCTCCTTATGTCTGTTGATTGAATGAATGAATGTATCATCAAAAGGGTTTGTGCCCCCTGCCACCCGCTTTCGAGGCTCTCAAAATTTGGAATACCAAATTCCAACATTTCAATTGACTTCTTGCAAATGCATGGCTCTTTCTCAAAAACTGATGAAGCTTTCTGACTGCTTTTGTTTATTGCTTTCTATTTCCTGCTGCAGCCTGAAGTGACTTTGGACAAATACCGGTACTGCTGGCAATGCCCCTATCTCTACTATTTCCCTGGAGACAGGTAATGTTCTAGCCAAGAGCAGAGGCTCCACAGTGAGATGGCAGTGAGAATCCTTGTCTCAACAATAAAAAGCCATTTCATTTGAGGAACATTCCTTAAGCCCCTGAGCCTTTATTTCCTCATTTGCTGCAGAGGTCCCCAACTGTTTTTGCACCAGGGACCGATTCCATGAAAGACAATTTTTCCACGGATCCGAGGGAGTGGATTTCGGGATGATTCAAGTGCATTACATTTATTGTTCACTTTATTTCTATTGTTATTGCATCATCTCCACCTCAGATCATCAGGCATTAGATCCCAGAGGTTCAGGACTACGGATCTACAGTATACAGATATACACACACACACACACACACACACACACACATATATATACATATATATGTATATGTGTGTGTGTGTATATATATATATATATATATATGGTAAGCATTTCTATCAGGTTCACATGTAGATCCTTTTGAGCTAAAAGTTATATCATCAATCTCTCCCACATCCCCAATAGACAATGGTGACATAGGAACAGAATAAGCTGAATAAAAACTCCCATTACAAAAATGGAAGAATGAAAGATATACTGTGATCACTTATTCATTGCAATGATGGAATCTGATCACTACTCTGAAGACATTCTGCACTTTTAATGAGGGAAGTTCTCTGTTTAGATAGTAAATCTTCTCTGTGTGAGAAACTCCCTTGTGCATCCAAGTTTGTGGTTTCTTTGTCAATGCAAGCCCACACAATAAAGTCTCCACTGTTTGCATCCCCAACTCCCAGAGCTTGCTCAGACACATGTCCATCAAGTCTGTAAGATATTTTCACTCTCTTTCCATCTCATGGGGGGGGGGGGGGGGGGGGGGGGGGTGTGGGGGGGGGGGGGGGGGGGGGGGGGGGGGGGGGGGGGGGGGGTTGGGGGGGGGGGGGGGGGGGGGGGGGGGGGGGGGGGGTGGGGGGGGGGGGGCCAAAGGGGGGGGGGGGGGGGGGGGGGGGGGGGGGGGGGGGGGGGGGGGGGAGGGGGGTTCTCATCAGGTGGCCAAAGGGGGGGGGAGTTTGGGGGGGGGGGGGGGGGGGGGGGGTCCTTCCAATGGGGGGGGGGGGGGGGGGGGGGGGGGGGGGGGGGGGGGGGAATTCACTGGGGTGGGGTTGGGTGGGGATCTTCTTGGGGGGTGGGGGGGGGGGACTCTCAAGGGGGGGGGGGGGGGGGGGGGGGGGGGGGGGGTGGGGGGGGGGGGGGGTTGGGGGGGGGGGGGGGGGGGGGGGGGGGGGGGGGGGGGGGGGGGGGGGGGGGGGGGGGGGGGGGGGGGGGGGGGGGGGGGAGGGGGGGGGGGGGGGGGGGGGGGGGGGGGGGGGGGGGGGGGGGGGGGGGGGGGGGGGGGGGGGGGGGGGGGTGGGGGGGGGGGGGGGGGGGGGGGGGGGGGGGGGGGGGGGGGTGGGGGTGGGGGGGGGGGGGGGGGGGGGGGGGGGGTGGGGGGGGGGGGGGGGGGGGGGGGGGGGGGGGGCCAACTTTTTCACTCTCCTCTTTCACTTTCATCAAGGGGCTTTTTAGGGTTCTTCTTCACTTTCTGCCATAAGGGTGGTGTCATCTGCATATCTGAGGTTATTTATATTTCTCCCGGCAATCTTGATTCCAGCTTGTGCTTCATCCAGCCTGACATTTCACGTGATGTACTCTGTGTAAAAGTTAAATAGGCAGGGTGACAATATACAGCCTTGACGTACTCTTATTCTGATTTGGAGCCAGTCTGTTGTTCCATGTCCAGTTCTAACTGTTACATCTTGACCTCCATACAGATTTGTCAGGAGGCAGGTCTGGTGGTCTGGTATTCCCATCTCTTGAAGAATTTTCCACAGTTTGTTGTGACCCAAACAGTCAAAGTCTTTGGTATAGTCAATAAAGCAGAAGTAGGTGTTTTTCTGGAACTTTCTTGCTTTTTTGATGATCTAACAGATGTTGGCAATTTGATCTCTGGTTTCTCTGACTTTTCTAAATCCAGCTTGAACATCTGCAAGTTTACCGTTCTTGTATTGTTGAAGCCTGGATTAGAGGATTTTGAGCATTACTTTGCTAGCATGTGAGATGAATGCAATTTTGCAGTAGTTTGAGCATTCTTTGGCATTGCCTTTCTTTGGGATTGGAATGAAAACTGCCTTTTCCAGTCCTGTGGTCACTGCTGAGTTTTCCCAATCTGCTGGCATATTGAGTGCAGCACTTTCACAACATTATGATTAGGATTTGAAATAGCTCAACTGGAATTCCATCACCTCCACTAGCTTTGTTCGTAGTGATGCTTTCTAAGGCCCACTTGGCTTCACATTCCAGGATGTCTGGCTCTAGGTGAGTGATCACACCATTTTGGTTATCTGGGTCATGAAGATCTTTTTTGTACAGTTCTTCTGTGTATTCTTGCCACCTCTTCTTAAGATCTTCTGCTGCTGGACTCTGAGGGAGAAGGTGAGGGTGGGACGTTCTGGGACAATAACATTGAAACATGTATATTGTAATATGTGAAGCGGAACACCATTCCATGTTTTATGCATGGGACGGATGCTCAGGGATGGAGCGTTGGGATGACACAGAGGGATGGGAAGGGGAGGGAGGTGGGAGGAGGGTTTGGGAGGGGGAGCACATGTGAACCCATGGCTGATTCGTGTCAATGTATGGCAGAAACTACTACAGTATTGTAAAGTAATTAGCCCCCAACTAAAAAAAAAAAAAAAAAAGATCTGCTGCTGCTGTTAGGTCCATACCATTTCTGTCCTTTATTGTGCCCATCGTTGCATGAAATGTTCCCTTGGTATCTCTAATTTTCTTGAAGTTATCTCTGGTGTGAAAAGTCATCTGTTTAAGGGAAGTCTTAATAAGCCATTTTTCTTCAAAGACCTTTTTCTTTTTGAGTTAATTTAAACTTCTTCTGTTTGGAGTTAATTTTTGTATATACTGTGAGGTAAGGGTCCAACTTCTTTCTTTCACATCCAAATATCCAGTTGTCACAATATCATGTGTCAAACAGACTATAATTTCTCATTGAATGGTCTTGGGACTCTTGCCAAAAATCAAGTCACCATAAATGTATGGGTTCATTTTTAGACTCAAAGTCTATTCCACTGATCCACATTTCTATCAACACCAGTACCACACTACTTTGATTACTGTAGCTTGGCATAGGTTTATGGGTAATTTCTAAATCTCTATTCTTTTTCAAGATGTTTTGGCTACTCTGGATCCCTTGTACTTCCTTTTGAAGTTTAGGATCAGTTTTTTCATTTCTACAACAAAAGGTGGTTGGGATTCTGATTAGAATTACATTTAATCTGTGGATTCATAAAGAATGAGTAATGGCAATTTAACATTGTCTTCTAATCAATGAACCCAGGGTGACTTTCTATTAATTTATGTATTCTTTAATTTCTTTCAACAACATTGTATAGTTTCAGTGTACAAGTCTTGCATTTTCTTAGCTAAGTTTATTCTTACATATTTTAATCTTTATGATGCTATTGTAAATGTAATTGTTTTCTTAATTTTCTTTCAGATTGTTTATTTCTAGTATATAGTGTAGACATACACCTGATTTTTGTATGTCGCTTTATATCCTACTATATGGCTGACCTCCCAGGGATTTAACTCCAATGGTATCCTACGGATTCTTCAGGGTTTAATTTGCAAATAGAGATAGTTTACTTCTTCCTTTGAAATTTATTTATTTATTTCCATTTCTCACCTAATCCCTTTGGATGTAAATACCAGTAAATTATTGAATATAAGTGGTGAGATTAGGCATCCTTGTCTTTCTCCTTATTGGGGAGAAATGCTGCCAGTTTCTCACTATTGACTATGGTATTAGCTCTGGGTTCTTAATAAATTCCTTTTGTTTTGTTGAGGAAGTTTCCTTTTATTCCTACCTGGTTGATTGCTTATATTATTAAAACATGTTTAATTTTTCAAGCACTTTCAATTATTGAGACGATTTTGTGTTTTATTCATTCTATTACTATACAGTATTATATTGATTGAATTTTATATGTTGAACCACCTTTGCTTTTCTGGATTAAATCTCCCTTGAGTATGGTGTGTAATACTTTCTGTATTTTCTGGATTCAACTTACTAGAGTTTTGTTGAGAATATTTGCATCTATATAAATGATATTGGTATTTGTTTTCTTTTTTGTCATGTCTTTGTCTGGCCTTGGTATCAAGGTAATATTGGCCTAATAGGATAAGTTAGGAAGTGTTCTTTCTTTTATATTATTCCAAGAGTTCAAAAATAATTGATCTTAATTATTTTGTAGAAATTGGTAAAATTTGACAGTTAAGTCATCTGGGCCTGCACATTTTGGAGTTTCCTGTATGTACCTATTATGACCATCTACTCTAGTGTTTCATTTAAGGTTAAAGTTTTTATGTTGAATTTATGTCTGGATGTTCTATCCATTGATGTTAGTGAGGTGTAAAAGTCTGCTACTATTATTGTGTTGCTGTCAATATCTCCCTTTAGTTGTACTAATAATTGTCTTATATATTTGATGCTCCAATGTTAGGTGCACATATATTAATAACTTTCCAGAGTTTGGTAAAATTGATTTTGGCAGGATTTGTGAGTTTATTAGTTATTTTTATGGAATAATGGGCTTTTAAGACTCTATTCTACCATTTTCTATCTAAGGAGACTAAATGAGCCTTTTTAAAAATTTGTACTGGAGTATAGCTGATTCAAAGTGTTATGTCAGCTTCTGCTGTATAGCAAAGTGAATCAGTTATACATATACATATATCCACTCTTTTGTAGATAATTTTCCCATATAGGTCATTACAGAATATTCAGACAAGTTCCCTGTGCTATACAGTAGGTCCTTATGAGTTATCTCTTTTATATATAATAGTATATATATATATATATATATATATGTCAAATAATCACAGTCTCCCAATTTATCCTCCCCTTCCCCACTTCCCCCTAGTAACCATACATAAATTTGTTTTCTACATCTCTGACTCTATTTCTGTCTTTAAAATAAGTTCATTGATACCATTAGATAACACGTATAAGTGAGGTATGGCATTTGTCTTTCTGACTTACTTTGCTTAGTATGAAAATCTCTAGATCCATCCATGTTGCTGCAAATAACATTATTTCATTCTTTATTAAGGATGAGTAATATTCCATCTTGTGTGTGTGTGCATATATATATAAACACTTTCTTTATCCATTCCTCTGTTGATAGACATTTAGGTTACTTCCATGTTCTGGCTATTGTACATAGTAATGAGCTTTTTTTCTTAAAGACTTTTTCATCCTGAAGTCTTCTTATTTAGAATCCAGAAGTAATTAACACTTTAAATGCCACAAGGTCACTGCTATGGACTGAATGTATCCCTCCAAACTTTATATGCTGAAACCCTAATCCACCATGTGACTATATATGGAGATAGAGCTTTTAGATTGTAATTGAGCAGAAAATGAACTATAAGGTTGAGGTCTTAATCACACAGGATTTGAGTCCTTACAAGAAAAAGAAGGAGATATTTCTCTCTCTTTCTGCACACACACACACACACACACACACACACACACACAGAGGCTGTGTCAGGACAGAGTGAGAAGGTGTCTATCTATAAGCCATGAGGCTAATATTTACTAGTATTCATTCCTACTGTACTTTAATCTGGGACTTCTGGCCTCTAAAATTACGACAAAATTAATTTCTGTTGTGTAAGACACCCAGTTGATGGCATTTAGCAGACTAAGATATGTTTCATTAGTGAGAAATGGGTCTATAGCAAATACCTTAAAATGTGGAAGTGGCTTTGAAACTGGGTAATGGGTAGAGGCTGGAAGAGTTGTATGATGAAATCTAGAAAGATGGACATTGAGCTGATTCTAGTGAGGCCTCAACAGGAAATGAGCAACATATATAATGTATATGAGATTCATTGATTGATTTTATGGAACTGGATCACATGATTGTGGAAGCTGGCAAGTCCAAAACTGGGGGACATGCTAGCAGAGTGGAGATCCAGGGAAGAGTTGATGCTGTAGTCTTGTGCCAAAGGCAGTCCAGAGGCAGAAATTTTTCTTCCTGTTCCTACAACTCTGGGCTCTCTAGGGTTGCAGACGATGATCTCCAAACAGAAAGCACTTCTCCCATGAAAACCAACAAGAATCCCACTGCCTGGACACTTCAGGATTCTTTTGTTCAATGTATAACAAGCAAGAAGAGGAATCACTATCTGTTGTGGCCATCCTGCAGACACAGAATGGACCCCTGCTCAAAATTTGTTTCAGATGTCAAGACTGGCAAACACACACACAAAGTGTGAAAGTCTTGTTGCTTATATGGTAAGGATTTTTCAAAAGAGTCAGATTGTTTTGCTCACCCAAAATCACTTCAGAGATCAGAGAAATAAAACTGGCTTGAGGTTTTTATGGTAAGTAGAGTACGGAGATTCTTTTGTGCATGCAGGGACCTATGTAATTTGAACCTCCCATCAGCACCAAAGGAAGGAACACCTAGGTTTCTTGTAAGCTTGCCCAGATGTGGTACACAAGAGGAATAGGGAGAGGTGAGGCTTAAAAGATGTTAGCGGTCAAACATTAAAAAATTGATTCAGGGGACTTCCCTGGTGGTCCAGTGGTTAATACTCCTCCTTCCAATACAGGGGCCACAGGTTTGACCTCTGGTCAGGGATTTAAGATCCCACATGCCACACAGGTAGCCAAAAAATAGGTTCAGACTATCACACCATCTAGACAAGGGCAGTTGACCCTCTCTATCAGGAGGAGGAAGAAATGTTACACAGTGGAAGCAAGCTGAATATGCTTGGCCCCAAAGAAACAGTCTACATGATGCCTTTTGATATTCCTTTGACCTATTTTGATGGGGAATGGATATATACAGTAACCTTGGCCAAAGAAGTGCTCAAGACTTGTCAGGGATGAGGGTCTCAGTCATGTTACCAAGTGAGGTACAGAGACCAGCTGAAAAGAGGAGAAATGTAGAATGGATTGTGGAGGACTCTGGAGGATCTCCTTCTTGGACTTAATATAAAAAAAGTAGATTTTGGCAGCATTAGAAGTAGATTGTGTTGGACATGGAAGTGTACCATACATATTCCTCTTCAAGAAAGGGCTTCTTTTTTCAGATTCTAGTTGTCCAGTTAGTAGAAAGCCTTCAGTTTTCAGACCTTTCTAAGATAGTCTTAGTTGTAGAAAGATGTCTGACCCATATCCAATGACTGATTGAGGTGGTTGTGTGAAGGCCCATCCATTTCACTGCATCAGTTGCAAAGGCACTCCCTAATAAACACTGTGTATGTTGAAACTCAACATTCATAAAAAACTAAGATCATGGCATCTGGTCCCATCACTTCATGGCAAATAGATGGGGAAAAATGGAAACAGAGACAGATTTTATTTCCTTGGGCTCCAAAAATCACTGCAGACAGTGACTGCAGCCATGAAATTAAAAGAAGCTTGCTCCTTGGAAGGAAAGCTATGACAAACCTAAACAGTGTATTAAAAAGCAGAGACATCGCTTTGCCAACAAAGGTCTATATAGTCAAAGCTGTGGTTTTTCCGGTAGTCATGTACAGAACTGAGAATTGGACCATAAAGAAGGCTGAAGAATTGATGCTTTTGAATTGGGGTGCTAGAGAAGACTCTTGAGAGTCCCTTGGACTGCAAGAAGATCAAACCTGCCAATTCTAAAGGAAATCAACCCTGAATATTCATTGAAATGACTGTTGCTGAAGCTGAAGGTCCAATACCTTGGCTACCTGATGTAAAACGCTGACTCACTGGAAAAAACCCTGATGCTGGGAAAGACTGAAGGCAAAAGGAGAAGAGGTCGGCAGAGGATGAGCTGGTTAGATGGCATCATGAACTCAATGGACATGAATTTGAGCAAACTGAGAGATAGTGAAGGACAGGAAAGCCTTGTGTGCTCCAGTCCATGGGGTCTCAAAGAGTCAGACACAATTTAGTGACTGAACAACAACAACAGTGATGAACTCTGTCTTCTTCCTGGAGAATATAACCTGCAGCATCCCAACTACCAATTTCTGTATGACTTGGAATAAGGCTAGTGTTATGGATGGGATGTATGTGTTCCCCCCATTCATATGATGAAGGCCTGTCTCGGCAGTGTGGCTATATATGGACTAAGGAAGTAATTAAGGTTAAATAAGAAGATGCTTACTCCTTGGAAGGAAAGTTGTGACCAACCTAGATAGCATATTAAAAAGCAGAGACAATACTTTGCCAACAAAGGTGCATCTAGTCAAGGCTATGGTTTTTCCAGTGGTCATGAATGGATGTGAGATTTGGGCAATAAAGAAAGCTGAGTGCTGAAGAATTGATGCTTTTGAACTGTGGTGTTGGAGAAGACTCTTGAAAGTCCCTTGGACTGCAAGGGGATCCAACCAATCCATCCTAAAGGAGATCAGTCCTGGGTGTTCATTGGAAGGACTGATGTTGAAGTTGAAACTCCAATACTTTGGGCACCTGATGCAAAGAGCTGACTCATTGGAAAAGACCCTGATGCTGGGAAAGATTGAGGGCAGGAGGAGAAGGGGACAACAGAGGATGCGACGGCTCGATGGCATCATCGACTTGATGGACATGGGTTTTGGTGGACTCAGGGAGTTGCTGATGGACAAGGAAGCCTGGCGTTCATGGGGTCGCAAAGGGTCGGACACGACTGAGCGACTGAACTGAACTGGAACTGAAGTTGGCCAGAGTGGAGACCTTTTCTGATAAGCTTAGTGTTCTTATAAGAAGAGATACCTAAGAGCTCAGTGGTTCTTCCCATACACGAGTATGCAAGAGAGAAAAAGGCATGAGAGCACGTGGCACAAAGGCTTCAACTAGGAAGAAAGATTTCAACAGAAATGTGATTTGCCAGCACCTTGATCACAGACCTCTAGACTTCAAAACCATGAGAAAAAAAAAAGTTTCTCTTGTTTAAGCCAATCAGTTTGTGGTGTTGTTTGCAGTCTTGTTATGGCATCTTATCAGACTAATACAGCCAGGCTGCTTAGTAAATATTCTCACAATAAATCTAATTCTTAAAGAAGACAGAAATTTATTTCTAGTCACTTAATCGTCTGCAATAAGAATTTTAGGTCAGTGGCCACCTCTCTTCCATGTGGCTATTTAGATATCAAGGTCTTTTCCATTCTGTTTTACTGCAAAGGCAGAATTTTTAACCTGGAGTCCAGAAAAACTTCAAGGATGTTTAAGGATAAAATTCTGAGAACCTATACATTTGTTTATGAAAAAATTCATCTATAATTTTACCAGCCTCCAACTAAAATTTAGCATTTTGTTCATTTATAAATGTGGGCCACAAACCACAGTTGTGGCCACTGTACCTGTGATTTTTGTCACAAAGTTCACATAATTTCAAAGCACATTATTGTTGTTGGAGATATCCTGAAATATCACATACTTCCTATTACTTTGGAAAGAATGTTTTCTTTATACCACGTATAAGATCTAATTAATACATTGTGTTTGAAGCATACATATTACCACATTAGTCATTTCAATTGTATTATTTTCATAATTATATTTCAATATTACTGTTGGCCTTTGTAATGCTAAATTTTTCGGCATTTAAAATACTACTCTGAAAAGAGCCACACATATTGCACCATGATAAAGAGCTCTTCATCTTCCTGGTGATCAAATTATTAACAGATCATAAGTAAATCCACAGTCCAGTTCAAATGAGGTAGAAAAAGAATGGAAGAGGTACCTGACTTATTGTAATACCCTTACCAGTAAACGTCACATCACACCTATACTCATATTCCATTGATGAGAACTAGTCTCATGGGCACCTTTAATTGTAAGAAAGGCTGAGAAATGTAATATATTAGGGAAGACTTGTGTCTATGATTCTATTACAATGGAGAAAGGAAAAAAAGAGTTAATTAACTTCATAAAATCTATGCCACTACTCTTTTGTACCTTGTCCCCCTGCAAGTTTTCTCCCTTTTGTTCTAAGAGTTTAATCATAGATTTTTATTGGGTTTTTATGTGCAGAGAGATTTTTTTTTCTCCTTTCTGCTCCATTTTAAATAATGTGTATTTATTTTTCTTATCTTGCTGTATTCACTGGGACCTCCCGGGTAATGTTTAATAGGAACAATGATAAAGTATTTGCCTTTTCTCCCAATTTAGTAAAAATTCTGCTGTGAACTTTTACTGCGAAATGATATATTGGTATAGGTATTTTTTGATTAACCCTTATGAAATTGAGGAATTTATGTTTGAGTCCTGGTTTGCTAGAATAAACTGAGACTTATAAGGTAAATAGTGACTATCCTTCATGATCCAGCTACAAGAATAAGTGATTAAATAAGATTTATTCTCTAATAAGATACATGAACTGCTAGAAAGATAGTGTCTTCATAATCCCCAACTGACAACTGGAGAAACTGATATTTCTGATTGAACTCATTTGGGGAGGTTTAGAGAGGGAAATGTATGGCATTTACTCAGGTCTCTGGAGGTGGGGCCTGAGCTAGAAAGCATATCTGCAAATCAGGAGACCCACACTATAATCTTGGCTCTGGCCCTAAGTTACTGGCTAATATTGACCAACAGGAATAACAATTAATATTTATAAGGCATTTTATCAAATATCTGAGCTTCCCAGGTGGCACTAGTGGTAAAGAACCCACCTGCCAATGCAGGAGATGTAAGAGATTCAGGTTCAATTCCTGGGTCAGGAAGATCCCCTGGAGGAGGGCATGGCAACCCACTCCAGTATTCTTGCCTGGAGAGTTCCATGGACAGAGGAACCTGGCAGGCTACAGTCCATGGAGTCACAAAGAGTGGGACACAACTGAGCAACTAACACTTTCCTTATCAGATGTCTGGCTCTGTGATGAGAACATTACATGTATTATAGCAGGAATGTTCACAAAATCCTGATGACATGGATATCATCAGTGTTCCCATTTTAAAGATGAGTAAAACAAAGTGAAGGGTTTAAATACCTTGTCCAAGATCACAAAACAATATAAGCAGCAAAGCCAAAATAGTAATGTAACCTCAGTGAAACCAAACTACATGTTAGCAATGATTTTTCTGTCTTATAAATCACCTTTCCTGTCTGGACTTCCAACTTATTATCCATAAAACCAAAATGTAAGCTATACCAGGAGTAAGCAAACCTGCATCCAAATTGTCTAATAAAACACTAGAATGCTTGTGGGCTATATACTTTTCTAAACATATATAATTGTTTCACCCTGAAAGTTCAATATTTGCAAAAGCACTTATGCACTTGTTACTATTTCCCTGTCACTGAAGAATTGCACCTTAGAGCTAGAATTTCAGGTAGTAAATCATTGACAGACACTGTACTATTTGTGTGTTCTGAATTCTAATACTGGGGCTTTCAATACATATTGTCTGAGATGAAGCCTAGTTTAGTAGATGGAGGTAGAAGAACATGAACAGACAAGGGGAAGTTGCTGAAGCATCTGAGAACAGGGAGGTATCAAACTTCAGTAAAACTAACCGGGGGATTTATACT
The DNA here is from genome assembly GCA_024291935.2 of Okapia johnstoni. Taxonomy (NCBI): domain Eukaryota; kingdom Metazoa; phylum Chordata; class Mammalia; order Artiodactyla; family Giraffidae; genus Okapia; species Okapia johnstoni. The sequence goes on from CM044305.1 coordinate 84,187,814, forward strand.
TGAGCAAGTGGGACAGGGGTACAACTTTTAGAAAGGGGTCTGATTAGAATACAGAAAAGGAAGGGCTGTGAGTTATAATATGAATGAATCACTTTCCTTCTCCTCTCCCAGCTTATAAATTGGCAATAAGAAAACTTTTTTTAAGGGCAAGGTGGGTTGTACAGTGAAATGCACCTTTGTCTCTCTTGCTTTTTTGTACCATGCTTGTTAGGTCAAAAAGCTACATCCCTACCAGAAGCTCTCAGTCGGTGACTCAGCCCTGTAGTGAAAACATCTTTTTACAGGCTACCAGTGGCAGTTCTGGCAAGAACACAGAGAACAATTTTGATTAGGTGGGAAGAAGGAGGTTGAGAAGTTCATATATAATCCACTGCATTTATGCTGCTTAACATTCGTTGTACTTTTTATCGGAATCATGGGGTATGAGGACCTGACCTTAATTTCAACTATTTGCCAAGAAGGCAAAAGACAGGGCATTTGTCATCCCAGTAAAATTCCTTGGAGCTAACTAATTGGAATGGGGGTGGATGTTCTGACAAAGAAGAACACATTGACATGGAGCCTTCCTGTGCTTTGGATACTGAGCCACTCACTGACTATTTGAACACAAGAGTGGCCTCTTTCATACCCAGTGCAGTTTGCTTAGGGTCCAGCCTCCACCCCTGCACAAAGGAAATCATGTCCAAGCCCATATTGATCGCATCAGGCTATACTATTTATTTATTTCCCATTGCAATAAGCACATGAAATTAGCCAATAGCCTTTTTCCCAACTACACTTCCATTGGGTCCACAATTTTCCCTAGAAAGAGAATACTCCTAGTGTTTTTCTCCAATATCAACAACAGGAAAGATCTATCAAATTGGATGATAGGATGAAGAAGAGTTGTCTCAGGCTGATTCGGGAATCTGACTTCAGGAATGGCTTCAGTTCCCTTTTCACCAATGTAAAACATAGCCTTGTGGGCAACCTGTTGGGGGAGAACAAACACTGCTGATCCCCTGAAAAAACAGGAAATGACTTTGAAACAGTTTAGAAGTAGGGAAGTAGAAGGAAGGATGGGCTACCCCTTTGCTATACTGTGTTGATGGTGCTTGAATATGAAAGACACTAGTCTAAGTGTAGTTAATGAATCTCTGCTGATTTTAGAACTTGCTGTCAAGGGACCACCTTTTATTCGTGGCTTTCTGACTGTAGAAGTCGTTTACTAAGCTTTCTCCTGCCCCTGCCACCTCCTCAAGAACTGTATCCTATCAGAGTCAATTCTGATGATTAAGTTCTTCCATCAGAATCATTTTAGAACATGAAAGTCAAGGATGGAAGTAAATGTTACAATGACTTGTTTTGGAGGTAATGAGAATGACCTTGGAATAAATCTGGCCTAGAAAGAGTTATTCTGCCTCTAAAGGCTTCAGAATCATCACTGATAAAATGAGAGACCTGAATTAACTGCTTGTCAATGGCCCTTACATCTCATATATTAAAGGACTTTATCAACTTACACTGGAAAGTTTAAGACCATTGTCCTTTGTAAGTCCAGAAAAATCAGCATTGTCAGCAAAAGCATCCTGGATGCCCATCTTCAGAAGGATGTCTCCAAGGTCATATGTGGCAGAAATGGAAAACTTTGGAACAAATAAGTCAATCCACCTGTGGAGAAAAGAAGAGGGAACATATGGCTATCAGAACACCAAGCTCATGATTCCCTCCCTTTCTGTCTCCTTGGTATGGTCTTGGACTCTGTTCCTTCCCTAGGTATTGATAACCACTACTATGCAGGTCAACACATGATACCAAAACCTCAGAAGTTATCCTAGAAGGAATGCTCTCTGGTTCAGCCCATTTGGGACTGCAGCAATGGAAGTTGGAAGATGTGACCCACTTATGATAAAAAACAAACATCTCTAGGGATATTCACAAAAGTAGGGATGTCAATGGCATTAATATCAATTGGTAATACCAGGGGAATTTCATGGATTTCCATCTAACACTTCTAGCCCAGTATTGAACATCTATCAATATCTTACCCATCCCCTAAGCTCCAGCTGGACTCTGGGAAAGCATCATTTTTACTAGCTGGCTGACTTTGTATAGTTCATTTCATTTTTCTAGTCCCAACTTCTTCATTTGAAAAATTCTTATAATATTATCTCCTTTGCAGGTTTATTGATGAATGTAGATGAAATAATGTATGTAAAGTACCCAGCAAAGGGATTGGCAAAGAGGATCTCTTCACTATACTTTAGTGGTCATCACACAGCTCTTAAGTGGTTCAGTGTTTCTCCTGCCTCTGGGTTTCTTCTGAACTTAGTCTTATGCCCACCCTCCACTTTTCACATCATCTAAGATGTTTACCCCTTCCGCAGTAAGCGGTTCCACTTCTTCAATGTTTTAGATGACATGGCCCCTTCCACCCACTCCATGTGACCCTCTTTGGGAAGGACAAAGAGTGCCAGAGCATTCTTGCTGTAGTCCATTTGCAGCACTGTGCAGTTCAGCTCTGTATCCACCAGGTGATAGTATTGTTCCATCTGGTGCATCATGGGCACTTGCACCGTTGTGGTCTTGTCCACTAAGAAGCTGGAACCCTCTTCTGTCTTGGATGGATCAAAAGGATTTGCCCACTGGGCTTAAAATACAAAGAGGAGAGAGTTTGTTTTAAACCGAATTAGTGCCAATGTGAACCTCTCCATCAGTCATCTAATCTAGTAATGAATACCACCACAGAGGTAGGTAACTTCTGTCAACCAGTTTTACAAATGAGTAACTGAGGATCAGGGAGAGAGAGTGACTTTACATGGTCTCCCAGGTAGCTGGTGGCAGAGCCAGGAGTCACACCCAGGGCTATTGGACTCCATGTTCAACAGATGTTCCGTCTGTGTTCAAAATCACTATACTTACACTAAACCCATCAGAGCCACAGTTTCCTCTTCCGTAAAAAGGTATAAGCACATCCAACACACAGGATGAAATGAGACAACAGATCTGTTCTGCCGTTTTATCCGTCTACAAGTGTGTGATTTGTGGCCAAGAATCGTTCACTCTTCCACCAAACATGGCTGACATGTGCTGTAGAACCAGGAGAAATCATTTGGGCACAGCACCTTCAGAAAAGAGTCACATGATTCTTGTTGTTACAAGAACCAGCTTTATAATCAGACAAACCTGGGTGGGAATACCAGCTCTGAAATCTATTAACTGTGAAGATTAGATGAGACAATGTGTGTCAACCACACATGCGGCATGGAGCTTAGTATATAGTGGGTACATAGTACGTGATAGAAGTCTTTATGTAACATGCCCAAGAATGAACAGCAAGTGAGGGTCACAATAAGATTTAAAACTAATTCTGTTTACCTGCCAAGTGCAAGCTTGTCTCACCTCACCAAATCTTTTGGAAACCATGATCCTTTAGCTAGATGTGAGCAGGGTGTTCAAACCATTGTAACTACTCATCTCTCTGAATGTTCCCTCTCCCTAGAGATTTCCTGGTTTCATCCACAGAACTATGTGTCCCTCCAGGAATATCCAAAATTACACACAGCTATATCCAGTGGAACAGGTCTCTGTGGTATGAGAGACACCCACTAATGGCAGTGAGAAGACACCATGAGCTCCCTCCAGTGCCCCATCAAATTACTGGAACATTGAACTAGAAATTGACATCTTAGAACCTTACCTTTAAAGAAAAGATAGTTCACCAGGACTGTGATGGTGTTTGGTTTGAGGTCTTGGATGAGGCCCACAATTTTCCCTTTGGTTTGCCTCTCCACATGACTATTGATCTCCTGCTGGGCTGCAGAAACATTGGAGAAGTCGGTAGAAAAGACTTCAGTCTCATAGAGGTTCTTGACATCATCCAAGAACTTTGCCAGTGGTTTCAGCTGCTTCCCAATGAAAAGGGCATTTCCCATCTGTAATTCCAGCTCCTTCTTTGGAAAATTCAGTGAGCAGATCAGGTGCTGGAAGCCCTGCTGGATCTCTGCCATTGGGGTGTCTGTAAGGTTGAACCCCAAGCTTTCCAGGATTTGAGTTTGGGTGCTGGAGCAGGCCCCAAGGGAGAGCATGGCCAATCCTGCAGAGATGCTCACAGGGGAAAAGAAGATGTTCTGATCTGGAGTCTCCACAGTGAACCTCCGGTACAGGTTGAATGCAAAGTCAGCATTGATAGATGACATCTTATAGAGAGTAGCATTTTGTTGGGGGGAAAGGCAGGAGGTTATTTTGCCTTCACAGCTGTTAGGTGGTGCACAATGAAGCCCAAGTATCAAGAGAACCAGAGAGAAGAACAGTGGCATTTTGGAAGGAAGGTAATCTATAAGAGATGAGGTGAGAAAACCATTGGGGAATCTTAGCTGGATGAAAACTCTAAACCAGAAACATGTAATAATCACGCATCGTGATTAGTAAAACAGTAGAAAATATTTAATGGTGTCCTCACCAAGGCCTATGGAGAGGCTTTTCTCCCCTGAAAAACTAATGACACATCTAATAGGAGCAGGAAACAGGCTCCTGGGGCCACAGAAATAGTGGCAAGGATTGTCATTCAGATGTAATAGTGACATATGAAAATTCTGGGAGTAAACTGAATTTGTGGAAATTGAATCAGTTTTTATTTGAACTAGAGGCAACCTTTTGGAGTGAAAAGAATCTCTAGATAACATTAGCACTCTTCTGCTTACAGTATTTTTTATATTAATATATAAGAATTTTAGATTTTTTTATTTTGGCATTTTTCTTAAGATAAAATCTATGAGAGGTGAGATAAGAGAAAGTTTGTACTTTTCTTTGAATAAAAGACTAAAGAAGGGATTTCCATTGTGGTTCAGTGGTTAGAACTCCACCCTTCCACTGCAAGGGGCACAGATTTGATCACTGACAAGGGAATTAATATCCTGCATGCCATGCTGTGTGGCCAGAAAAAAAAAAAGGGGGGGGGGAATAATTTTCACAAGAAAAGTATGTTTAGTTGGAATGGAAGGGTGGTAGTTTATGGAGCCATGTACACAATCATGAGCTGAAATTTAATACATTCATGCAACATATGGAAAGTATAGGAATATTTCTAAATAACAGGAAAATGAAAGTGCAACTTTTTGCATTTCAGATCTCTGTCACCATCAGTATAATATAGTCATTTCTAAGTTGCAAGACATCTAAAACACTATTATTCTTATATTCATTCACATTATATTTTTAATGATCAGAGCAGCAATCAGAAAATAAGATGTAAGATTCTCTGAGCCTGAAAGAGTACAAGACAGCAGAGTAAGGGAGTCAGCTGTGGAATCCAATGACCATGGACAGGAGTGATATGAAGAAAGAAATAGTCCTCTATTTTCTTCCTGAGTGATCTTATCCACTTCCAGGAACTAAACTGCCATAGCACAAAACTACATACTGTATTACAGTGTTCTTCTATATTCTCAGTAATTTGTCCAGCTGCCTACTGCATGTGTCCACTAGAATGTTCCACACATACCTCAGTTTCAATTTGGAAATCTGTTTCCTAATGTAAACACATCGTCTCCTTGACCCTCAAGGCTGCTCCTTCATCTTCATTCCATATCACTATCTACTGAGGCCCCCATGCCAGAAACCTGGGAGTCATCTTAGGGGTTTCTTCATTCTCATCCCCCACATCTGATGAGTTATGATGCCCTATGAGTGGTACCTTCTAAATACCTCTCCAAACTGTTCCTTTTTCTCCCTTTCTACTGACACTGCCTCAGTTTATGGACTAAACGACCACTGTGCTACGTGGAAAGACTAAACTATTTCACCATTGATTGACAAGTCGCTCAGTCATGCCCGACTCTTTGCGACCCTATGGACTGTAGCCTACCAGGCTCCTCTGTCCATGGGATTTTCCAGGCAGGAGTACTGGAGTGGGTTGCCATTTCCTTCTCCAGGGGATCTTCCCACCCAGGGATCAAACCCAGGTCTCCCACATTGTAGGCAGACGCTTTACCATCTGAGCCACGAGGGAATCCCTCAAACTATTTCACCATCTCCTAGCAAGTCACATAGCCTTCAATCTCTCCTAATCCAATACCCTTGCTTCTACCACTCTTTCCAATCTTCACGTTGTCACCAAAGTCCTTTTTCTGAAAAAGTCACAGAGGCTAGTAGGGGGTAAATTATCAGATGATCACACTTAGACCTTGGCCTCTAGAGTTAACAATCTGAAGCTCATCATTATTTGGAATTCTGACTTGCTGACAGAAATGCTCAAAGTTCCAAAAGAGGAAAAAAGTACTTACAGCACATGCCCAAGAAGCCACTTGCATATCTCAGAAAGCAAAATCTTTCCATTTTTATAATGTGCCCTCCTCTATTGCAAAAGTAGAGTGTTCTTAGTTACTCATTAACACCAGGCATTAGCCCTGGGGTGATCGTTTCAAAGCTGATGTACAAAACCAAGGCCAAAAAGAACAAAGTGAAAAATGATAAGGATGGAACTTTGAATGATTGCTTTGCTGTCACATCTTTCAGCTATAACAAGAGAGGAAAAGGATGGTCAGAGTTGGTAGGGTCTGTGTTTGTGCTAGGAAATGTGTCTTTTCAGCAGGCAGAATAAGGACCAGAGGCAAAATTGCCAAGAGGCAGCAGGACAGACTGTTTTCCCTATCATGGCTGGGATCAGCAGCCTTTTAAAGGAAAGGTACACACAGGCAGAGACTGGGTGAACCTCTTTAATGGGTGCTGTAGAAATTATTTACACATTGGCTTGGAGGAGACCATGTCAAAAGTAGCTTCCAACTCCAGATTTCCAATGCTGGACACATCTACGTCTGCTCAGGGGGAAATCAGTCCTGTCCTCTGGTCACTAAAATCCCCTGTTCCATCCCTTGGGCCACAGGACCCTAAAAAGGATGCAGAAGGAGCCAAGGAGAGTGGAATCAAAGGTTTCATTGTTCAGTATTCACTATGTACTGAAATATGTGCTACAAAGAAGCAGAGGGAGCTAAGAGCACTGGACTTGCTCAGGAGACCTGAGTTCAACCTTGCCTCTGCCAATTTCTAGGTCTAGTGGTAGAAGTAGTATTAGAAGTAGTCATAGCAGCAGCAGCAGCAGCAACTCCAGAGTATTTAGCATGTGCACGGTGTGATGTGAAGCATCTAATTTCAGACACTGGCTGCTTCAGGACTACATTAAGGATGTGTATATGTTAAGATTGGGGTGATTGTTGGGTGAATGGGAGTTAGTTTCAGATAAGCTTAGATCACAGTCTATGATGGGACTTGAAAGCCAAGTTAAATAGTGCAAACTTTACCTAGAGGGCATTAGAAAGCCACTGGGGGATTTTGACAAGGAAGTGACTAGACAGAGGGTGATAGTACTGTGACATTGTTTCTTCTTGGCCTACTGTATGGAGATGACCACACTTAGCACTGGGATTTCAAAAGAGACTGCCAACTGTCTGTTCTGAACCCAAGGGATCTTTCTAACTACCTGACACCCACTGTGCAAACTGAACAGAAGATGGTACACCTCACACATAGGATGGTCATGGGTGCATTTGTCCTGCCACAAGGCAATGGAAAGCTCAGCGCTCCCAACACTGAAGTCAGTCCATACTCACTCCTGGTATACAACATATAATCTAATCTCACTTTCAGGTATTTGCTTCCTATGAAACCGACTGTCTAGAAAGAAAATTTCCAAAGTTGCGCCCTCTAGCGTCCTAGTCAGGCAATAACACGGCTTAGTTTCTGTATCTGATTCAGCCGAGCTTTGCTAGCAGGCAGGAACTGCAGGATCTGCTGACACATGAGAAGGGCAACCCTCCCCCACCCCTACAGACTCCCCTGTTCTGCCTTCTGGAGTCCTGTGCTCCTGCCATGGCTTTGCTATGTAAGAGTTGTGTAATTTGGGGAAAGTAACAACATCCCCTCTGGTACTCTTGCCTGGAGAATCCCATGGACTGAGGAGCCTGGTAGGCTGCAGTCCATGGGGTCGCAAAGAGTCGGACACGACTGAGCGCCTTCACTTTCACTTTCCACTTTCATGCATTGGAGAAGGAGATGGCAGCCCACTCCAGTGTTCTTGCCTGGAGAATCCCAGGGATGGGGGAGCCTGGTGGGCTGCCGTCTATGGGGTCGCACAGAGTCGGACACTACTGAAGTGACTTAGCAGCAGCAGCAGCAACAGCAACAACATCCCTGAACCTCAGTTTCCTCTCCTCTATAGTGGAATGATATGTGCTTTCCTGATAGCTCAGTTGGTAAAGAATCCGCCTGCCATGAAGGAGACCCCGGTTCGATTCCTGGGTCGGGAAGATCCTCTGGAGAAAGGATAGGCTACCCACTTCAGTATTCTTGGGCTTCCGTTGTGGCTCGGCTGGTAAACAACCTGCCTGCAATGCGGGAGACATAGGTTTGATCCCTGGGTTGGGAAGATCCCCTAGAGAAGGGAAAGGCTACCCACTCCAGTATTCTGGCCTGGAGAATTCCATGGACTGAAGTCCACGGGGTCACAAATTGAGTCGGACACGACTAAGTGACTTTCACTGCTTTCACTACTCCATGTATAGCGGAATGATAACGATCCCCATATCATGTGGTTATCACGAGTATTAAGTAAAATTTAGAGATGCTGTCTGGAAGCTCTTATATTGTACTTGGCACATAGGAGGGATCCAGAAACTGTTAATTCTCTTCTTCTTCATCTATTATCTTGATTCTATTCCCCCACTCCAAGTCTCCACAGTTCTGTCCTCCACCTCCCTCTCATTCCTGACTATTGTTCAGTTCTGCATTCTGGAAATACATTTTCCCTAAGATGAAATTGATTGATTGACTGTTAATGTGCAAGATCTTCTTTAAAACTTACATTTGAAACAATCGTTTCAGTCTTGTATAAAGCTGCTGGAACTAGCACATTGAATACAGAATCCCTAGGAAGTGAAGCCATGTCAATAAACTCAACTAAATCCAAAAATATGTCTCTCTCTTATAATTCAGAGGACCATTTAATTACTTTGTCATTTATTTTCATATTCCCTTTATAGAATACAAATTGGGTTTTCAACTGCCTTTACCCCACTAGACCAGATAATCAATTTCCGAGTATCATAATTTCATTAAAATTCCAATGGCATTTTTCACAAAACTGGAACAAATAATCTTACATTTGTACAAACCACAAAAGACCCTGAGTAGTCAAAGCAATCTTGAGAAAGAAGAACAATGCTGGAGCTATCACACGCCATGGTTTCAAACTATACTATGAAGTTATAATAATCAAAACTATATGGCACTGGCACAAAAACAGACATATAGGTATCAATGGAACAGAACAGACAGCCGAGAAATAAGCCTATTTTTATATGGCCAATTAGTTTATGACAGAGGAGCCAAGAACATACAGTGGGGAAAACATGGTGTCTCTAATAAATGGTGTTTTGAAAACTGAACAGCCGCATGCCAACGAATGAGCTCAAAGTTGTTTAAAAACATAAATGTAATACCTGAAACCATAAAACTCCTAGAAAAAAACATAGGCAATATGTACTTTGACATCAGTCATAGTGACAATTTTTTTTGGATTAGTTTCCTCAGGTGAAGGAAACTAAAGCAAAAGTAACTAAACAGTACGATATCAAAGTAAAAAGTTTTTGCACAGTGAAGGAAACTGATAGATTACTGTGAACGATATCAGATTCATGATCTCCGAAGAAGATTTAACTTTGGGTCAGGGACCAGGTTTAATCACTCAGAGCTTTTTTGTGTGGCAGAAGTTTTATTACAGTGAAAAAGGACAGAGAAAGCTTCTGACATAAACATTGGAAGGGGGACAGAGTGGGCCCCTCTCACAAGTCTTAGCAAGGCCTTATATACTTTTGCCAGACTCACTCCCACAACATACATCTTAAATTAGTAAGATTAGAACTAACAATAGAAAGGTCTAACCAGACCCACTCCCACATAAAATAACAGGATTAGTCAAAAGGTTCTTGTTAAGAAGGAGAAACATGTCCTCAAGCAAGATACATTTGTTGTTATATAATCCTTAGTACAGAGCTTAAGGAAAAAAATACCCTTGAGCCATTAGCTCTGAGCTTAAATATACAATGTTTTATGTGACTAAAACAAAGGGATGCAGAAAAAAATGTTTGTCCTTTTCTCTTCCTTGAGAACCCTGGACCCCTTTCTCCTCCTCCTCAAGAACCCCAGACTCCTTATCAACCTACCTAAGAGTTAACTCTCTCAAAGCTATCAATAAAATCAAAAGGCAACATACTGAATTGGAGAAGATATTTGCAAATAGTATTTCGATCGAGGAGTTAATATCTAAAATATATAATAAACTCACACAGCTCAATATACAAAAAATAATATGGCTCAGGATGGGGGAAACACGTACACCCATGGCTGATTCATGTCAATGTATGGCAAAACCCACTACAATATTGTAAAGTAATTAGCCTCCAATTAAAACAAATTAATTAATTAAAAAAATAATATGAATAAAAATTGGGCAGAGAATTTGAATAGACATTTTCCAAAGGAAGACATACAGATAGCCAACAGATACATGAAAAGATGCTCAACACCCCTAATCATCAGGGAACTGCAACTCAAAACTAAAATGAGTTATCACCACATACCTATCAGAATGGCCATTATCAACAAGACAATAAAAACAAGTGTTGGTGAGAATATGGAGAAAAGAGAACCTTAATGAACCATTGGTGGAAATGGAAATTGGGGCAGCAATGATGGAAAACAGTACAGAGATCCCTCAAAAAAACTAAAAATAGAACTACCATACAATCCAGCAATTACACTTTTGCATATTTATTTAAAAGAAAAAACCCCACTAATTTGAAAGATATATGCAAGTCAGTGTTCCTTGCAGCATTATTTAAAATAGCTAAGAAATAGAAGCAAACTAAGTATCCATTGATAAATGAATGAGTAAAGATGTTGTATTTATATATACAACAGCATCTTACTTAGCCCTAGACAAGAATGAAATCTTGCCATTTGCAGCAATATAGATGGAACCTGAGGACATTATGTTAAGTGAAATAAGTCAGGCAGAAAAAGATAAAACTCTCTGATCTCACTTATATGTTGAATGTTTTTAAATAAACAAAAGACAAACAAACTCATAGTGACAGAGAACAAACTGGTGACTGACAGAGTGGAGAGTGGTAGGGGATTGGGCCAAATAGGAGAAGGAGATTCAGAGGTACAAACTTCAGTTATAAATTAAATAAGTCTCGGATGTGTACTACACAGCATAGAGAATATTGTCAATAATACCACAATAATATTATGATGACAGATGTTTGCTACACTTATTGTGGTTTTTACTTTTCAATGTGTATAAACATTGACTCACTATGTCATACGTTTGAAATTCATATAATTTTGTACATCAACTATATTTCAATTTAAAAGAGAGAGAGGGACAGAAACAACAGAGGCCATAATACAGAGTTCAAAAAAAAAAAAAAACCTGTCAGTATTGTCAACCAACAACACAAGAGAAGACTCTACACATGGATAACACCAGATGGTCAATAACAAAATCAGATTCATTGTATTCTTTGCAGCCGAAAATGGAGAAGCTCTATACAGTCAGCAAAAACAAGACCGTGAGCTGACTGTGGCTCAGATCACAAACTCATTGCAAAATTCAGACTTAAAATGAAGAAAGTAGGTAAAACCACTAGACCATTCAGGTATGATCTAAATAAAATCCCTTACAATTATACAGTGGAAGTGACAAATAGATTCAAGGGATTAAATCTGATAGAAAGAGTGCCTGAAGAAGTATGGATGGAGGTTCTGACATTGTACAGGAGGCAGTGATCAAGACGATTCTCAAGAAACGAAATGCAAAAAGGCAAGATGGTTGTCTGAGGAGGCCTTACAAATAGTTAAGAGGCTCTTTAGTTCTTATTCGCTTTCTTCCAAAAGGGTGGTGTCATCAGCGCATCTGATGCTATTGATATTTCTAAAATATCAAAGAGAAGAAGGGAAGTGAAAGGCAAAGGAGAAAAGGAAAGATATTCCCATTTGAATGCTGAGTTCCATAGAAGAGCAAGGAGAGATTAAAAAGCCTTCCTCAGTGATCAATGCAAAGAAATAGAGGAAAACAATAGAATTGGGAAAGACTAGAGATATCTTCTGGAGAAGGTAATGGCAACCCACTCCAGTAATCTTGCCTGGAAAATCCCATGGATGGAGCAGCCTGGCGGGCTTCAGTCCATGGGGTCGCTAAGAGCCGGACACAATTGAGCGACTTCACTTTCACTTTTCACTTGCACGCATTGGAGAACAAAATGGCAACCCACTCCAGTGTTCTTGCCTGGAGAATCCCAGGGATGGGGGAGCCTGGTGGGCTGCCGTCTGTGGGGTTTCACAGAGTCGGACACGACTGAAGAGATTTAGCAGCAGCAGCAGCAGAGATATCTTCAAGAAAATCAGAGATACCAAAGGAATATTTCATGCAATGATGGGCATACTAAAGGACAGAAATGGTATGGACCAAACAGCAGCAGAAGATCTTAAGAAGAGGTGGCAAGAATACACAGAAGAACTATACAGAAAAGATCTTCATGACCCAGATAACCACGATGGTGTGATCACTCACCTAGAGCCAGATATCCTGGAATGCGAAGTCAAGTGGGCCTTAGGAAGCATCACTACCAACAAAGCTAGTGGAGGTGATGGAATTCCAATTGAGCTATTTTAAATCCTAAAAGATGATACTGTGAAAGTGCTGCACTCAATATGCCAGAAAATTGGGAAAACTCAGCAGTGGCCACAGGACTGGAAAAGGTCAGTTTTCATTCCAATCCCAAAGAAAGGCAATGCCAAAGAATGCTCAAACTACCGCACAATTCCACTCATCTCATGCAATAGCAAAGTAATGCTGAAAATTCCCCAAGCCAGTCTTCAACAGTACATGAACCATGAACTTCTAGATGTTCAAGCTGAATTTAGAAAAGTCAGAGGAACCAGAGATCAAATTACCAACATCCATTTGATTGTCGAAAAAGCAAGAGAGTTCCAGAAAGACACCTGCTTCTGCTTCATTGACTATGTCAAAGCCTTTGACTGTGTGGATCACAACAAACTGTGGAAAATTCTTCAAGAGATGGGATTATCAGACCACCAGATCTGCCTCCTGACAAATCTATATGCAGGCCAAGAAGCTACGGTTAGAACCGGACATGGAACAACAGACTGGATCCAAATTGGGAAAGGAGTATGTCAAGGCTGTATATTGTCACCCTGCTAATTTAACTTCTATGCAGAATACATCATGTGAAATGCCAGGCTGGATGAAGCACAAGCTGCAACCAAGATTGCCAGGAGAAACATCAATAACTTCATATACACAGATGACACTACCCTTATGGCAGAAAGCAAAGAAGAGCTAAAGAGTCTCTTTATCAAAGTGAAAGAGGAGCGTGAAAAAGCTGGCTTAAAACTCAACATTCAGAAAACTAAGATCATGGCATCTGGTCCCATCACTTAATGGCAAATAGATGGGGAAACAATGAAAACAGTGAGAGACTTTATTTTGGGGGGCTCCAAAATCACTGCATATGGTGACTGCAGCCATGAAATTAAATGACACTTGATCTTTGGAATTAAAAAACTATGACCAACCTAGACAGCATATTAAAAAGCAGAGACATTCCTTTGCCAACAAAGGTCCGTCTAGTCAAAGCTATGGTTTTTCCAGTATGGATGTGAGAGTTGGACTATAAAGAAAGCTGAGCCCCGAAGAATTGATGCTTTTAACTGTGGTGTTGTACAAGACTCTTAAGAGTCCCTTGGAGTGCAAGGAGATCCAACCAGATCATCCTAAAGGAAATCAGCCCTGAATATTCATTGGAAAGACTGATACTGAAGCTGAAACTCCAATACTTTGGCCACCTGATGCGAAGAACTAACTCCTTGGAAAAGACCCTGATGCTGGGAAAGATTGAAGGCGAGAGGAGAAGGGGACCACAGATGATGAGATGGTTGAATGGCATCACTGACTCGATGGACATGAATTTGAGTAAGTTCTGGGAGTTGGTGATGGACAGGGAAGCCTGGCATGCTGCAGTCCATAGGGTCTCAAAGAGTTGGCCACGACTGAGCGGCTGAACTGAATTGACTGGCTGTCAACCAATAATCCTAAATCAAGCAAAGTGATCTTTCAAGAATGAAGGTGAAATCAACACATTCCAGACAAACAAAAGCTTAAAGAATTTGTTGCTAGCACACCTGCCCTACAGGAAGTGCTAAAGGAAGTTCTTCAGGCTGACGATGGGTGATCTCAGATTGTAATTTGAATACACACACACAAAGAGCAACAGTAACTATGTAATTATAAAAGAGTGTATATAATCATATTTATTCTCCTTTCCTTTCTTAACTTTTAAAAAGCTATTAAAAATATGTACATAATATATTGTTGAGCTTATAACATATAGAAACACAATATATTTAGCAAAAACAGCACAATGGAGGTAGATAGGAGGAAAGCTGTATTAGATGAAGGAAATGACTCTAGATGGTAACTTGAATTCACAAGAAGAAATGAAGTGAACCAGCTACAATAAATAGGAAGGCTAATATAATAAAAGCTACAAACATGTATTTGTTACCCTTCTCTAAGATTCTTCAAGAGACATAAAATTTTATAAAGTAATAGAGCAATGTATTTCTGAATTTGTAACATTTATTAGTTAACATATATAGAAATTGCTGTTGTTGTTCAGTCAGTAAGTAGTCTCCAACTCTCTGCGACTCCATGGACTGTAACCCACCAGGCTCCTCCATCCATGGGATTCTCCAGGCAAGAATACTTGAGTGGGTTGCCATTTCCTTCTCCAGAGGATCTTCCAGACCCAGGGATTAAATTCATGTCTCCTGCATTGATACCATTAAGCCACCAGGGAAGCCCATACATAGCAATAATACCACAAAATAGAGTAAAGGGAATAAAGCTATATGAAAATAATGTTTCTATATCTAACTGAAATTAAGTTACTAATAATATAAAAATCTGAAGCTAATATTGAAAAGTTAAGATGGAAGAGCTTCCCTAGAGGTCCAGTGGTTAAGACTTCACACTTCCACTAAAAGGGGTACAGATTCGATCCCTGATCGGGAAACTAAGATCCTGCATGCCTTGTGACCAGGAAAAAAGAAAGAAAGAAAGAAGGAAGGAAGGAAGAAAAAGTTAAGATGTATATGTTGAGCCCTAGACCAACCACTATGAAAATTACCACTAAAAGTTTATAATGAAAAAGAGGCATCTGGCTCCTGGTTTAAAAACTCAAGTGTGATTTTCAGGCCTCACCATAGGCAATTACAAAGTGTTTAACCTGCACATTTTGAAGGCGAAAACTTCTCTCCCTACCCTAGATGTGTTGTACAGCCAATGGATTTGTTGGGGGAGTGTGTAATTTCCTCAGTTCTGTCTTGTTGCAACAAAAATTTGAAGCGATGGACCAGTGTTGCAGCCCTCGAATGAACCAGTGTTACAGCTCTGTGTTACAGCTTAGTTTTATTTAGAAAGTAAAGGAAAATAAATCCTCAAGGCATGAAGGAATGGCAACCCAAAAGATGCAAAGAGAAGAGAGAGGCCCCCAGCCCAATTTTGGCTCCTCTTTTTATATGTTTTTTTTCTCCTCCCCCTGGGCCTGCCCTATGTAAATTGGGCTAGCCAGGAGTGCTGTTTGTTTTACCTGAGATCCTCACTCCAGTCCCTGGACCTTCCTTTGTTCTATTTTTACAGGCTTTTCCCTACTTTGTCTTTTAGCCACCGCCATTCTGGACTCCTTTTTCCTATTCTAACTACCTAACAGATTGAAGTCTCAGGAAGGTGTTGCTGTCAAGCAGTCAGCCTCCCCTAGCTGGCCATGCTCTCACACATAGCTGAATTCCCAGCCTAGGTGCCTCAGACCTTAAAACCACAGGTGCATTTTGTTCAGCACTCCCTCTGTGGTGAGACAACCTCCTTATCTATGTTCATCCATCTGATCTCATGCTGGTACTGGTCCATGTGCAAAACAGAAAAGAGTGGGGTCAGCACTTTCCCCAGTTTAGCCTTTTGCTTTTCTTATTGCAGTAAGTGATTTAAGTAAGGCTTGAGTGTTACTTTTACTTTGGCATGTTGTCTTAAGCAGCTACTCTGACATCTGGCAGATCAGCTTTCTCTCCAGCTCAGCTGAGCTTCTAACAAACTTAGAGAGCCAAGAAGTCAATTAACCACAATGCTCTCCTGGAAACTCAAAAAGCCTGAAGATCCCACACAGTACCTTTGGGAGTTATTAACGGAGTCTGCAGGGCATATTAGAAGGTTGCTAGTGGATTATTTGCAAGAGTCTCTATGTCCCATGGGGCACTTTGCTAGTCATGCATATGGATCTTTGGGAATGCCAGAGGAAGCCGTGAGGCATTCTTAGGAGGGTGTTAGCATATTTTTATATAAACTTTTCCATTCTGAGAGCAATTTCTGGTCCTCTTTAGTGCCTGACCACCACAAGATCATCCCCCAGCAGATCTCACCTGGCTGGTCAGATAAGTGATCCAACAGAGAGGGTCAAAGAAAGGTAGGGAAGCAATATCCTAACCACCGTTTAGGGCTCTCCAGCAATGAGATGAGGGTGGGAGTCATCACACAAGCTGAGTAACTTGAACAATATGTCCCTGGTGCCAATAAACACCCTGGTGTCAGCAAGTTGTTGAAACTTCAAGAGAGAAAAAAAAAGTGTAGTACCGTTCAAGATTGCTTTGTCCAACAGCCCCCAAAGAGACCTTAGAAACTTAATTAGATCTCTCCAGAGGTAACCTGACTAAAGTTAATAAAGAGAGTGGCACAATGTAGGGTGCTTTACTACAAACCCTGTCCTTCATAGTGCCTTTATGGCAGCCGTCGCCAGGGTAACAGAATGCAAACAGCAGCAGCAACAGCAGCTGTGACCTTCTGGTTGCCCCCCCCCCCGCCCACTCCCAGAAAGACTGGGCTCTGCTTGAACAGGCCCACCCTGCAAGCCCCTAAGAGTCCCAGCCAGGAAGCAGCTGTCCACTCCAGTCAGTTGCCTCACCCACCCTCTGCTCCTTCTCCCTCTCCTGCTTCAGAGAACTTGTGGCCAAATCCAGGGAGGTGGCCTTGCTGGGGTCTCTATGTTGTCAGCCCCTGTGACTGATGCAGGCCCACCCCTCTCTGTGGACTTGGGAATAGAGGGAAAGGCCCAGAAGCTTTTTGTCTAACCTATCAGCTACATTTTTCCTTTTTCTTCTTTAAAACAAATACTTTTTGACTGAATTTATCTATTTTTTAGACTTATTATTTTATATTGGAGTACCACTGATTAACAGTGTGTTAGTTTCAGGTGCATAAAAAGTGAGTCAGCTATACATATATATGTATCTATTCTTTTTCAAATTATGTTCCCATTTAGGCTGTTACATAAAGTTGAGATGAGTTCCCTGTATTACATAGTAGGTCCTTGTTGGTTATCCATTTTAAATACAGTAGTGTGTATATGTCGATCCCAGGCTTCCTAGGTGGTTCAGTCGTAAAGAATCCACCTGCCAATGCAAGAGACACGGATTCGATCCCTGGGTCAGGAAGATCCCCTGGGGAAGGAAATGACAACCTACTCCAGTATTTTTGCCTGGGAAATCCCATGGACAGAGCAGCCTGGCAGGCTGCAGGCCATGGGGTCACAAAAGAATTGGACATGACTTAGCAACTAAACAGCAACAACAACATGTCAATCCCAAACCCCCTAACTATTCCTTCTCCCTGCCTCCCACCCCCAGAATCATAAGTTTGTTATCAAAGTCTGTGAGTCTGTTTCCTTTTGTAAATAAGTTCCTTTATGTCATTTTTTTAGATTTTTCTAATAAGAGATATCATATTTTCTCTGTCAGACTTACTTCACTCAGTATGTCAGTTGCTAGGTCTGTCCATGATTATTTAATTCTTTTCAGTGGCTGAGTAATATTCCCTTGTATATATATACCACCTCTTCTTTATTCATTCTTCTGTCGCTGGACATTTAGGTTGCTTCCATGTCTTGACTCTTGTAAATAGTGCTGCTATGAACATCAGAATGCATGTATCCTTTCAGAATGTGTTTTTCTCTGGATATGTGCCCAGGAGTGGAATTGCACGATCATATGATAGCTCTAATTTTGGTTTCTTAGGGAACCTCCATACTGTTGTCTAGAGTGGCTGTACCAGTTTACATTCCTACCAATAGCGTAGGAGGGTTCCCTTCTCTCCACACCCTTTCCAGCAATTAATGTTTGTGGATTTTTTGATAGCCATTCGGATTGGTGTGAGGTGATATCTCATTGTAAGTTTTGATTTGCATTTCTCTAATAGTTAGCAATGTTGAACATCTTTTCATGTGCCTCTTGGCCATCTGTATGTCTTCTTTGGAAAAATGTCTAGTTAGGTCTTCTGCCCATTTTTTGATTGGGTTATTTATTCAACATAGTTTTGGAAGTTCTAACCATGGCAATCAGAGAAGAAAAAGAAATAAAAGGAATCCAAACCAGAAAACTGTCACTGTTTGCAGATGACATGATACTAAGAAAATCCTAAGGACAATACCAGAAAACCACTACAGCTTGTCAATGAATTTGGTTAAGTTGCAGGCTACAAAATTAATACACAGAAATCTATTGTATTTCTATACACTAACAATGAAAGATCAGAAAGAGAAATTCAGGAATCAATTCCATTTACCCTTTCATTGAAAATAATAACATACCTAGGAATAAACCCACCTAAGGAGATAAAAGACCTGTACTCCAAAAACTATAAGATGCTGATGAAAGAAATCAAAACAAAACAAACAGATGGAAAGATATACCATGGTCTTGGATTCGAAGAATCAATATTGTGAAAATAACTGTAGTATGCCAGGCAATCTGCACATTTAATTCAATCATCATCAAATTACCAATGGCATTTTTCACAGAATTAAAACAAAAAAAAAAATTACAATTTGTATAGAAACACAGAAGACCCCAAATAGTCAAAACAACCTTGAGAAAGAAAAGCAGAGCTGGAAGAATCAAGCTCCCTGACTTCAAACTATACTACAAAGCTATAGTCTTATGACTATACCAATATGGTACTAGCACAAAAATAGAAATATAGATCAATGGAACAGGATAGAAAGCCCAGAAATAAACCCATATGCCTATGATCAATTAATCTACGACAAAGGAGGCAAGGCTATACAATGGAGGAAAGACAGTCTCTTCAATAAATGATGCTGGGAAAACTGGACAGCTACATGCAAAAAAAGCGAAATCAGAGCTTTCTTTAACATCATACACAAAAATAACCTCAAATGGATTAAAGACCTACATATGAGACCAGATACTATAAAACTCAGAGGAAAACACAGGCAGAACACTCTCTGACATAAATCATAGCAATATCTTTTTCAATCTGTCTCCCAGGATAATGGAAATTAAAAACAAAAATAAACAAATGGGGCCCAATTAAACTCAAAAGCTTTTGCATAGCAAAGGAAACCATAAACAAAACAAAAGACAACCCATAGAATGAAAGAAAATGATTGCAAATGATGTGACCAACAAGGGATTAGTCTCCACAATTTACAAACAGCTCATGCAGCTTAATATCATCAAAAGAGTTTTTTTTTAATTGAGGTCTAAGTGATATATAACATTATATTAGTTTCCCATGTAAAATATAATGATTTGGTGTTTATATACCTTGTAAAATGACCACCACAATGTCTAGTTAACATCTATCACCTTACATAGTTATAAATTTTTTTTTCTTGTGATAGCATTTACTTTCTTAGCAACTTTAAAATATGAAATAGAGTATTAACTATAGTCACCATGCTGTACATTATGTCCCCATGACTCATTTATTTTAAAACTGAAATTTATATTTTTGATCCCTTTTACCCATTATTGGTTATCTATTTCATATATAGTAGTGTGTATATGTTAATCTCAAACTCCTAACTTATCTTTCCTCCCCACCTTTCCTCTTTGGTAACCATAAATTTGTTTTCTAAGTCTGTGAGTCTGTTTCTGCTTTGTAAATAAGTTCATCTGCACGAATTTTTTCTTATTCCACATACTAGTGATATCATATGATATTCGTTTTCTCTGACTACTTCACTGAGTATGATAATCTCTAGGTCCACCATATTGCTGTAAATGGTATTATTTCATTATTCTTATAACTGAGTAATATTCCATTGCATACTGTACCACATGTTCTTTATCCACCCCTCTGTTGATGGACATTTAGGTTGTTTCCATGACTTGCCTACTATAAACAGTGCTGCAACTAACATTAGGATGCATGTATCTTTTCGAACTATGGTCTTCTTCAGATATATGCCCAGGAGTGGGATCTCTGGGTCATGTGGTATTTTTAGGTTTTTAAGGAAGCTCCATACTGCTATATATAGTGATTATACCAATTTACATTCCCACCAACCATGTAGGAGGGTACCCTTTTCTCCATACCCTCTCCAGCAGTTATTGTTTGTAGACTTTTTGATGGTGGTCATTCTGTTTGTATTTTTCTATCTGACTTTTTTCACATAGCTTAATTCCCTCAAGGATCATCTGTTTTCATAAAATGCAAGATTTCATTCTTTCCTATGGCTGAATTATAATACGTATACCATATTTTTTGTCCATTCATTCATTAATGAACATGTAGATTTTTCCATACTTGGGCTAATGTATATTGTGAATAATGCTGCTATGAACATGGCCACATGTATCTCTTTGAATCAGTGTTTTTGTTTTCTTCAAATAAATACCCAGAAGTGGAATTACTAGATCACATGGTAGTTTCATTTTTAATTTTGAGGAAACTTTATACTATTTTACATAGTGGCTACACCAGTTTTATTCCCAGCAACAAGTCACAGGCATTCCCATTTCTCTATGTACTCACCAACACGTAGTTTGTTTTCTTTTTGATAACAGTCTTTCTACTAAGTGTGAGGTGGCATCTCATTATGGTTTCGATTTGTATTTCTCTGATGATTAGTGATGCTGAGCACTTTTTCATGTACCTGTTGACTACCTGTATGTCTTCTTCGGAAAAATATGTATTCAGACCTTCTGCCCATTTTTTAATCACAATGTTTTGCTCTTGAGTTGCAAGAGTTATTTATATATCAATACTTTAGATATTAACCCCTTGAATATATGATTCGGAAATATTTTCTCTCATTCATTAGGCTGCCTTTTCATTTTGTGAATGGCTTCCTTTGCTGTGCAGAAGCTTTTTAGTTTTACATAGTCTTACTTGGTTTTGTTTGTTTGCTTTTTCTTTTTATGTTGGATTCAAAACCTTATTACCAAGATCTATATGAAGTAGCTTGCCATTTATCTTTCTTCAAGTTTATGGTTGCCAGTCTTAAATTTAAGACTTTAATATGGTTTGAGTTAATATTTTTGTATGGTGTAAGATAATCATCTGGTTTCATTCTTCTGGCATGTAACCATACAGTTTTCCCAATACTATTCATTGAAGGAATTGTCTTTTCCCCATTGTGTAGTCTTTGCTCCTTTGTTGTAGATTAATTGACCATTTATGTGTGGGTTTATTTCTGAGTGCTGTATACTACCCCACTGATCGATGTGTCTGTTTTTGTGTCAGTACCACGCAGTTTTAATTTATACAGCCTTATAATATACTTTGAAATCTGGGAGCATGATGCCATCACCTTGGTTCTTCTTTCTCAAGATTACTTTGGCTGTTTGAAGTCTTTTGCACTTCTTTACAAATTTTAGGATTGTTTGCTCTATTTCTATGAAAAATGGCATTGGAATTTTGGTAGATTCTTTTTGGTAGTATGGACATATTAACAATATTAATTTTTCTAGTCCATGTGCATGGTATAGTTTTTCATTTATTTGTGTCTTCTACAATTTATTTGATCAATATCTTGTAGTTTTCATTATACAGGTCTTTCATCTTTTTGGTTAAATTTATTCCTAGGTATTTTTTTTTTGGTGCAAGTGTAAATGGATTTTCTCTTAATTTCTCTTTCCAATAACTAGTTATTAGTAAATAGAAGCACAGCATATTTTTGTACATTGATTCTGTATCCTTCAAATTTACTAAATTCTTGTATTAGTTCTAACAGTTTCTTAATGGAGTTTTTTATTTTCTTATATATATGTAACATCTTGTCATATGCAAATATTGAGGGTTTTCCTTCCTCCTTTCCAATTTGGATGTCTTTTATTTCTTTTTCTTGCTTAATTGCTCTAGCTAGGACTTATAATACTATGTTGAACAAAAGTGGTGAAAGTGAGTATCCTTGTCTTATACCTGCTCTTGGAGAAAAAGTTTTCAGCTCTTTATCATTGAGTATGATATTAGCTGTGGGATTGTCATATGCTGCCCTTTATTATGTTGAGGTACATTCCCTCTATACTCTATTTGTTGAGATTTTTTTTTTGCTATAAATGGTGTTAATTTTGTCAAATGATTTCTGCATCTACTGAGATGATCATCTATTGAGGTGATTTTTATCATTCATTTTATCGCATTGATTGATTTTCAGATGTTGAACCATCCTTGCATCCCTGGAATAAATCCCACTTTATAATGGTATGTTATCTTTTTAATGTCTTTATTGTTGAATTTGGTTTGCTAATATTTTATTGAGGACTTTTACCTCTATATTCATCAGAGATTTCTGCCTATAATTTTCTTTACTTGTAATGTCCTTGTGTAGTTATATCAGAGTAATGCTGACCTTCTGAAATGAGTTTGGAAGAATTCCCTCCTCTTCTATAGAAGTTTGAGAAGAATTGTTATTAATTCTGTTTTTTTTTTAATGTTTGAAAGAATTTATCAGTGCAATCTGGAGTTTTATTTGTTGAAAAGTGTTTTATTATTATTATTATTACTGATTCAATCCCCTTACTAGCAATATGTCCAGAAATTCTATTTCAATCATTGGTAAGTTGTATGTTTCTAGGAATTTATCCATATCTTCTAGGCTGTCAGATTTGTTGATGTATAGTAAGCCCGTATGATCTTTTGTATTTCTATAGTAGCAATTGTAATATCCCCTCTTTCCTTTCTGGTTTTATTTACCTGAGCTTTTTTCTTTTTTTTTTTTCTTGGTGAGTCTAGCTAAAGGCTTGTCAACTTTGTTTATTTTTCCAAAGAACCAACTCTTAGTTTCATTGATCTTCTCTAATTTCTTTTTAGTCTCTATTTCATTTATTTCTGCTTGATTTTTGTTATTCTTCTCTGTCTGCTAACTTTGGGCATGTTTGTTCTTTATTTGTAGTTCCTTTAAGTTTAATGTTAGGTTGTTAGCCAGAACATGGAAACAACCTAAATGTCCACCAACAGTATAACTTATCCACTTTGCTGTACAGCAGAAACTAACACAACATTGTAAAGCAACTATCCTCCAATTAAAAAATTAAATTATGTTGTTTATTTGACATTTTATTGTTTCTTGAAGTAGGCATTTATTGCTTCTCTCTTAGAACTGGTTTTGCTGCATTCCCTAAATTTCATTTCAATTCATTATATTTCCAATTTTGTTTGTGCCAAGGTATTAGTAAATTTTTTCTTTGATTTCTTCTTCTATTTTGTAGTTCTTATATTTGCATCTCTTTGTTGAAGTTCACACTCTGCTCATCCATTCTCCTGAGTTTGATAAACATCTTTACTTTTACTTTACCACTACTTTCAACTCTTTATCAGGTTTAAATTACTTGTCTTCATTTCATTAAGATTTTTTCCTGAGATTTTATCTTTTTTTAAAAATTATGAACATATTCCTCTGTTTCTTCATTTTGCTTGATCCTCTGTGTTGACTTCTATTCATTAGATGAACCAGGTACCTCTCTCAGCCTTGAAGTAGTGGCCTTAGGTAGGGGATGAAACTTGTTATTCAACCCTTCCCTAGATCTTGGTTCTCTCTCAAACATTTGTGATTGTCCAAGCAAACTATTATAATTTTAATAGCTCCAAGTAGTTGAGGCTGTGCTGAGACCTGTCACTGTCCCAATAGGTAGGATCTCATTTGGGACCTAGATTCACACTGATTGGAATCCAGACCTTCAGGCAGCAAAATTTAAAGTATGCAAATAAACAGTCTTCTGGCCACTAAAGCCAGGCAATTTGGAGGGGTCCCCTGGGCAGCAGTCTCAGAAATTGGGTCTCTAGATAAGTATAAGCTCTTTTCTGGGAGATACTGGCAAGCTTTAGCAAGGCAGAGGGAGAACACAAAGATGGCATCCACTGTCCTACATTCCCTGAGAGCAGCTCCATAAGCTCCTAGGTATGAGTCAAAACTGAAGCTTACATCTCAGGCCAATGCTCCATAACAAGCAAGGAAGCTTCTTTCACAGAAACACTGGAGGTGCATTTCAGTCCATTGTTTCTGCAGTCTTCTGGGGGGCTAGCTTGTAAAGAATTGTCTCTCTGATTACCACTCTCCCATGGGACCCAGGAACACAATTTTCCCTGGCCAGAAAAACCAAGGCCCCAGGTATGCATAAGAGTGCCCCTCTGGGAGATAGGGTTGCTCCTGAGCATAGCAGAGGGAGAGTATAAAGATAGCACCCATTCTTTGAGGTCTGTGGATAGGATTACAGTCATGCCTCAGATGTGTACTTAGTTAGAAGCTTGCCCCTCAGTCTGCATCTATGATGATTAGCTAATAGGCCTCTTTCACAGAGACTGAGCTCCTGGCTCTGCTGCCTCTTGTTGTGCCCTGGGGATGCTAACTATTTAAGGACTATTTTTCTGTTGGTTAAAATCCTGTGGGACCCAGAGCCAGGCTGTGTTCAGGCGTTCCCTGGTGGCAGTTGCAAGAATCTGGGCACCAGGCAACGATATAAGATCCTTCCTGGGAGATACCAATGAGCTGTAACAAGGCAGAGGGAGAGGGCAAAGATTGTTTCCACTGGCCTCTATTCCCTGAAATTACTTTTTAGGGCACTAAATGTGTGTTAAACCAGAAGTTTTACCCTGAGACCAAAGTTCCTGGATAAGCAAATAAGCCTCTTTCAAATACCAGGGTATGTTTCAGCTACTGTCTGTGCAATGCCTTATGGGTGATAGACTGCTAAAAACTAAAAACTGTCTCTCTGATTGATACAGTTCCATGGTACCCATGAACATAATTTTTTTGGGCCTCAAGAACCAGGAAATAAAGGAGCATACTCTAGCCGCAAAAATCAGAACAGCAAATTTGTGTAAAACTCCATCCCTGAGTTACTGGTGCTCTGGAACACAGCAGAGGGAGAGTGTGAAACTGTTGCCCACCAGTTGTAGTGAGGCAGAGAGGAAGCATAAAGATGGTTCCCACCAGAAATAGAAAGAAAAAAATAAAAGATGGTACCTGCTGGCTAGGGTAAGGCAGAAAGTGAAAGTATTAGTCACTCAGTCATGTCCAATTCTTTGTGACTCCGTGAACTGTAGCCCATCAGGCTCCTCTGTAAGGCAGAGGGAGAGCACAAAGATGGCTCCCTACAGTCCTTGTTTCCATAGAGTATTCCAGCAGACTCTTAGATATGTGAGTTAAATAAGACACCTGACCCCCAGGCCAATACTTTAGTACACACAAACCTCTTTTACTTAGCCTCTGAATGCAACTGCCTACCTCTGAGCTAAGCTCTAGGGTAGTGAGCACAAGCACTTAAGCCCTTTTAGATCCATTTCTCACATTGCTACAGTCTTGTAGGTCTCATGGATATGAGTCTCTAGGTCCATCACATCTCTGTTGGTTTTTAAAGCTAGATGTTTTGAGGTCCACCTCTTAGGTGCAAGTCTTAAAAGTTTGCGTGCCCAATGTGGTGTTCAAATCCTTTGCTATTCAGGGAGAAGCTGGTTTTGAGTTCCATGCCAATTATGGGTCACCATGTTAGCACACATGTGAGGGGTGGCTTTTATGGCAAAATTATATCCCAGTCTCCTCTACCCACTTTTATGTGGTTTCTTTCTTGCTTGCTTGATGTATAGTCATTGCTCAGCCAGCCTTTCGGTTTTTTCCCAGAGGAAATTGTTCCATATGTAGCTACAGACTCATTGTGTCCATGTGAGAGGATAAGTTCAGAATCTTCCTATATAGCTATCTTGAACCAGAATCTGACCTCTTAGCTTTCAAATACAAATAGGGTCAAGCCAATGGCCCTCTGTTACCAGGGGGATCAGAATTCCTCGCAACGGTTTAAATTTAGTAGAGAGGTGAAAAACTAAACTCTTTGGTTTTCTAAGTATCATTTCATAGATGACTGTTCTCCACACAATTACTGGCACCAAGGTGAGGGAAAAGTAGATAATACCCTCTAATTTGGAGTCTAAAGCCACCACCATTAAGACCCTTGCTTAAGTTTGACAATGGCGGGATCCCTTAAAGCTTCTACAAATCTGTTTTTATGACCCCCATAAATGAATGTGTTATTGGTATTGACATATTGTCTATGTGCATCTCTGCTAGCTTTTGCCCTCAAGCCCTGATGGGAATTGCTACAGTTAGGGCCATTTTAGTGGGACATATGGAAAACCATAAATTTATGTGACTCAGGTTATAGCTAATGGTGTGGAAATTTGATCAGACCACTATCAAGCCTCAGAATGGTATATAAAATAACGCTTCTTGTGGGGTAGAAACATTTAAATAAAAGTCAGTTCTGCTGCTAATAAACTTTGTATTACCCATACAGATGCTCACTAGAAAGGCCTCTAATAATGGTGCTGCTAAGTCGCTTCAGTCGTGTCCGACTCTGTGCGATCCCATAGACGGCAGCCTACCAGGCTCCCCTGTCCCTGGGATTCTCCAGGCAAGAATACTGGAGTGGGTTGCCATTTCCTTCTCCAAGGCATGAAAGTGAAAAGTGAAAGTGAAGTCGCTCAGTCGTGTCTGACTCCTAGCGACCCCACGGACTGCAGCCTACCAGGCTCCTCCGTCCATGGGATTTTCCAGGCAAGAGTACTGGAGTGGGTTGCCATTGCCTTCTCCAACTAATAATGGTGAGGGAAAGCATAATCAACTAGCAGACTATGCTTGTCAGCTGAGAATGAAATTTCTTCTACCCTAAAGCAGGTAGATTTACAATAGCTTGCCTCCTGGATGCCACTGCCATTTGAAAATGCTGAAACAGTACAGGAAAGCTGTTGCACCTGCCAAAGCCTAGCCAACACTAAAAGCATTGCCTAAGGACAGATTCTCCAAGCCATGGGCCGGGACATTCTTAGCAGGTTAATCACATTGAGCCTCTGGTCACATCTGGAGAGGTTCACTGGATCCTGACTGCTGCAGAGACTTTCTTTGGGGTTTGGCCTAGCCATTTACAGATATTTCACTGACTTGGCCACATTATCCTAGACCTACAAAACCACATTAGTTTCCTGTTCAGGTTTCCTGAACACTATCCATCTAATAATGGCTTCAGATTTGTGACCCAAAGTACACATCAGTGGACTCAATCATGGGGTATATAAAACAATCTCATGCTTCATATGACCCACAAACCACAGATATAATTAGAAAATTTAAAGGATAGGCTTAAGCAGCTGACAAGACGGAACAAAATAATACCAGCTTGAACTACATATCTCAAGTGAGTAGGCTATCAACACACCAACTCTTCCCACCCACCCCCAAAGGCCCTTATGCCATATGTTTGATCATGCTTTCTACCTCCTTCCTTCAGTTATGTATCCTTCTTTTATAGTATTGACACTTTGATCTATGTAGTAGACATTGCAAGGGCGTTCCACATCATCTTACATTTTTCTGAAGACCCAAATTGGTGGGAAATCAAAATAGCATTTAAACATTTACTGGTTTACTATAAATGATGCAACTCAGGAATAGTGAAATAGAAGAAATGTGTAAACTAAGATATGGGGTAGTTTCACAGAGCTTCCATGCCCTTCCCAGTATTTTGATGCTGGGAAACCTAGAGGCTTCCCATATCCTGTTGTTTAGGGATTTTTCATGGAGACATAAGAGAAGTGGATTTGATCCCTGGGTCAAGAAGATCCCCTGGAGGAGGGCATGGCAACCTACTCCAGTATTCTTGCCTGGAGAATCCCATGGACAGAGGAACCTGGCAGGTTACAGTCCATAGCGTCGCAAAGAGTAGGACATGACTGAGGTGACTTTGCATGCATGCACACATGGAGATTTAATTATGTGGACACAATTGATAAAGTCATTGGCCATTGGTGATTAAAATCAATCTCCAACCCCTCTCCCCTCCCTAGAGATTAGTACATGAGGCTGAAAGTTCCAAACCTCTAATAATGGCTTGGTCTTTCTGGTGACCAGCCCCAATCCTGAAGCTATCTAGGGTCTAGCCAAGAATCATCTCATTAGCATAAACTCAGGTATGGTTTAAAGGGGCTTGCTATGAATAACAAAAGAAGTTCCTATCACCCCTATGACTCAGAAAATTCCTAGGGTTTTAGGAGTTCTGTGTCAGGAACTGGAGATAAGCTTCCCATTTTTACCACATTTGTGTAAATTTCTTGCCCCTTCAGGACTTGCTCAAGGGAAATCTTCCACTTCCCAGCTATACCACTATCATTTGTTGATGAAATACTATTGTTCACCTCCAACTTTATGGTTTAATGGGTTAAGCAACACTCAGTTCATCAGGGTTGTTTCTGATTACATGAGTGTTTGGTGACCCATGGTCAAGCATCAGTTTGTTCTAGAGTTCAAGATCAGAAAAGAAGTTGCTGCTAAAAGGATAGTGATGAAGGGAAATCTCAGTAGCCAAGACTTCAAGCACTGTACCCAATTGCTTACTTTCCCTGAAATGAAACATGAAAAGAAAAATGCATCTACCCTAATTAATGGACAATGGTTAATGTTTCGCCTAAATGATTAGGAACATGGTAAGGACATGAATGCAAAACAGGTAATAAGGAGGTCTGAGGAAGGGGTATGTATGTAACTCTCTGCAAATGATCATGGAGCATGAAGATATTTCTGTTCCATATGAATCCTTACCAAAGAGCAATATCAGCAGAATGTAAATTTAACAGTTAGGAGGATAAGATGATGCCAACTGTGGATGTCAATCAGTCACTCTTCCCAGATATTCCTGTCCTTGCCAGATAAGATCGTGAAGAAAGTGGCTATATCAAATAAGATAAAGTTTATGCATGGGCTCAGAAACATGGACCTCTATTCAACTACAGTGTGACCACAAGTACAGCAGATATCAACACTGAGATTCAAATAAAGTGTTGTACCTCAGGTTAACTAACACATTATTTGGGTTTACCTTGTTTACATTGGACCACATACATTATAAAAAGGGTATTGTTTTGTCCTCACAGGAATAGACATTAACTCTAAATGTGGCTTTGTCTTCCTTGTCTGCAGTGCTTTTGCCAAAACTATCATCTGTGTACTTAGACTGCTATATCTACCATCATGATATCCTACATAGCATCAGTTCAGTTCAGTCATGTCTGATTCTTTGCTTCTGACCAAAAAACTAATTTCAAACCAAACTAAATGTGGTGTGGGCTGATACTCATGAAACTCAGTGGTCTGACCATATTTCCCATCACTTTGAAATAGCTAGTCTAATAGCAAGTGAAAGGGCCTTTTGATGACTCAGTTTCAGAACGAACTAGATGGCAACAATTGTAGAGTAGGACAATGTCCTTTGTGATGTGGTATATGCTCTAAATCAGCATCCAAAATGTGATGCAGTTTCTTCTGTAGCTTGGATTCACAGGATAGGGAATCAAGGAGTGAAAAAGAGTGTGAATCTTCTCATTACTCCTTTACTAATTCACTGGCATAATTCTTGCTTCCTGTCCCTATGAACTAGGCTCTCCTGGTTCAAATGAATGAACACTTCCACTGAGGGGATACAAAAATGGTTCCACTGAACTTCTAGTTGAAATTGCCATCTGGCTACCTTGGTGGCACTGAATGAATAAGAAAAAAGAGGGGTTAGAGTACTGGTTGAGGTGGTAGATCCTGACCATCAAGAGAAAATGGCATTGCTACACAAAATGGGGATTTGTAATACAGGAGTTTCCCGGGGATGCCTCTCAGTACTGCTATATCTGAGCAAGACCCTATGGGGCCTTCCTAGGGAGATATCCCCAGGTTCTTTACTAGTCTCTTATCTGTGGAGAAGGCCTCTTATGCCTTCCCTGATTTCCAGGCAAGTAAGACAAAATAATAGTACTTCAACCATTAAACAAATTGAAGGACATTTAGTTCCTCTTCAAGGGCTATAGATAATATTCTGAGCCAAGTCCTTTGAGCTGTTTTACAGATACTGAAATCCCATCACCACCAGGTGGAAGAAGTTAACTGCATGCTGCCCACAAGCACATAGACCTCAGAATGGTTGGAATCAAAAGACTGATGATGTGGACTCCCAATTACCTCACCAGAAATCAATCAGAAGAATGTCTATGAGCTGATCACATACCCTACAACCCACCACCCCACTCCCCCACCCTGTCTTTAAAAACCTTTCCTTGAAAGCCATTAGGGAGTTTGCAGCTTTTGAGCACTAGCTACCTGGACTCTTTACTTGGTGCCCAGCAATAAATGTTGCACTGTCCTTCACCGCAACCTGGTGTCAGTAGATTGGCTTTATTGCATGCAGGCAAGCAGATCCAAGTTTGGCTCAATAACATTCCTATATCCTGTGAACGAAATCAATGGAAAACTGTAACAGCTCGTACAAACAGAACTGCTAATAGTCCAGACCCTCCAGAAAGGAAAAATTAGGTCCTTCCACCAGGCAAGGAAATTAACCCAGCTAAGGGACTTGCTTACAGCAATGAGAATATGAAATGGGTAGTAGAAGAAGATTGGTGAAAAAACTAGTTATGACCACCAGGGTTTTCCAGTTGAAAAACTCCAGGGCTGTAATAGTCATGAGTATTTTGCCTATTTTGATATCAATATATCTGTCTTTTATTAGCTATTTTTCTTCTACCTTCCTTTCCTCTTATTCTTTCCTATGTATTAATATATAGCATGTGCTAATAATGGTTAATTTTTATTTCAGTGTACAAGTTACCAGACGTCAAAGTGGTCTGAGAAGAAAAATGAACATATCACTCAAGATGGATGAAGGGAATTGTACCTTCTTTTATGAAGGGAGTTAGCATGTTCTGATTTTTACATGGGAGAGTTGCATCATGATAGGCTGAAGCATGGCTTTGCTCTTTTCTTTAGTTGAAGTGTGTATGGATGCCAAGTTGACAAGGGCTGGATTGTGAAAGCACTAAAATGTGTCAACTTGGCTAAGCCAAACTACATTTCCCATAATGGTTTACTTTGCATGTGGCAAGTTAGGGTTGATCACCATAAAACGTTGCCTAAAGTCTGGAAATCTGAGATGAAACAGTAGCCATGTTTTACTCTTGGAAGAATGATGTAGTCAGGCACTATGTTGTAGATCACACACTGCTGCTTCCCCTTGTTGACAATGGCTGTGGCCAAGCTCACAACTCGAGCATTCAGGGTCATATTCCTCTAGCTTCTCTAATTTCTGGGCCAAGTTCAAGAGGGACTTTGTAACAAGAGTTTCATTTCTCCAGGAAATTTTTAGGGTTATGATAGACAAATTCTGACATAGGGTCCAATGAAAAAAAGGAAGATGCAGGTTCCATCTTTCTGCGTGTTTCAATTTTTCCCTACATTTCTTGAGTTCATGTTCATTCTTCCTTCCTGGCCTTGTGTCCTGTGAGTTGAGAATCAGCACCTGACGTGACAATAATGGCTGAACCAAAATTGTTTTACCAGTTTTTACAAATAGTGTAAGTCAAATTCCATTGTATATCTCTTCTTCCTGAGAGAAAATGTCAAGGACACTCTGAGAGGACAAGAGCATTTTGAAGAGGCAAAGTGAAAACTGTCCTACCACGTCAGGTGTCTGATGCCTTTCTTTTGGTGTACATCTTACGCCCTTCCTCTTCCTTTCTTGAGAAAAGCCCACCCAATATGTCCTCTCTCAATGCTTTCAGCTACATAGTTTGTTCAGTTCAGTTCAGTTCAGTTCAGTCGCTCAGTCGTGTCCGACTCTTTGCGACCCCATGAATTGCATGCAGCAT
The DNA here is from genome assembly GCA_024291935.2 of Okapia johnstoni. Classification (NCBI taxonomy): domain Eukaryota; kingdom Metazoa; phylum Chordata; class Mammalia; order Artiodactyla; family Giraffidae; genus Okapia; species Okapia johnstoni. The sequence goes on from CM044305.1 coordinate 84,219,897, forward strand.
GCCAGGCCTCCCTGTCCATCACCAACTCCCGGAGTTTACCTAAACCCATGTCCATTGAGTCAGTGATGCCATCCAACCATCTCATCCTCTGTCGTCCCCTTCTCCTCCTGCCCCCAATCCTTCCCAGCATTAGGGTCTTTTCCAATGAGTCAACTCTTCACATGAGGTGGCCAAAGTATTGGAGTTTCAGCTTCAGCATCAGTCCTTCTAGTGAACACCCAGGGCTGATCTCCTTTAGGATGCATTGATTGGATCTCCTTGCAGTCCAAGGGACTCTCAAGAGTCTTCTCCAACACCACAGTTCAAAAGCGTCAATTCTGCGGTGCTCAGCCTTCTTCACCATCCAACTCTCACATCCATACATGACCACTGGAAAAACCATAGCCTTGACTAGACGGACCTTTGTTGGCAAAGTAATGTCTCTGCTTTTAAATATGCTATCTAGGTTGGCCATAACTTTCCTTCCAAGGAGTAAGCGTCTTTTAATTTCATGGCTGCAATCACCATCAGCAGTGATTTTGGAGCCCCCCAAAATAAAGTCTGACACTGTTTCCACTGTTTCCCCATCTATTTGCCATGAAGTGATGGGACCAGATGCCATGATCTTAGTTTTCTGAGCGTTGAGCTTTAAGCCAACTTTTTCAGTCTCCTCTTTCACTTTCATCAAGAGGCTCTTTAGTTCAGTTCAGTTCAGTTCAGTCGCTCAGTCATGTCCAACTCTTTGCAACCCCATGGATTGCAGCACCGCAGGTTTCCCTGTCCATCACCGACTCCCTGAGCTTACTCTAACTCACGTCCATCGAGTCAGTGATGCCACCCAACCATCTCATCCTCCTGCCTTCAATCTTTCCAGCATCAGGGTCTTTTTCAGTGAGTCAGTTCTTCACATCAGGTGGCCAGATAATTGGAGTTTCAGCTTCAGCATCAGTCCTTCCAATGAATATTCAGGGCTGATTTCCTTTAGAATGGACTGGTTAGATCTCCTTGCTGTCCAAGGGACTCTCAAGAGTCTTCTCCAGCAGCACAGTTCAAAAGCATCAATTCTTTGGTGCTAAGCTTTCTTTATGGTCCAACTCTCACATCCATACATGACTACTGGAAAAACCATAGCTTTGACTAGATCGACCTTTGTCAGCAAAGTAATGTCTCTGCTTTTTAATATGCTATCTAGGTTGGTCATAGCTTTTCTTCCAAGGATCAAGCATCTTAATTTCATGGCTTCAGTCACCATCTGCAGTGATTTTGGATCCCCCCAAAATAGTCCCACACTGTTTCCATTGTTTCCCCATCTATTTGCCATGTAGTTACGGGACCAGATGCTATGATCTTCATTTTTTGAATGTTGAGTTTTAAACCAGCTTTTTTACTCTCCTCTTTTACTTTCATCAGAAGCTCTTTAGTTCTTCTTCAATTTCTGCCATAAGGGTGGTGTCATCTGTGTATCTGATGTTATTGATATCTCTCCCGGCAAACTTGATTCCAGCTTGTTCTTCATCCAGCCTGGCATTTTGCATGATGTATTCTGCATAGAAGTTAAATAAACAGGGTGACATTATACAGCCTTGTCATACTCCTTTCCCAATTTGGAACCAGTCCTCTGTTCCATGTTTGGTTTTAACTGTTCCTTCTTGACCTGCATATATATTTGTCAGGAGGCAAATGGTATTCCCATCTCTTGAAGATTTTTTCCACAGTTTGCTGTGATCCACACAGTCAAAGGCTTTGGCATAGTCAATAAAGCAGAAGTAGGTGTCTTTCTGGAATTCTCTTGCTTTTTCGATGATCTGACAGATGTTGGCAATTTGATCTCCAGTTCCTCTGACTTTTCAAAATTCAGCTTGAACATCTGGAAGTTCATGGTTCATGTACTGTTGAAGACTGGCTTGGAGAATTTGGAGCATTACTTTGCTAGCGTGTGAGATGAGTGCAATTGTGCAGTACTTTGAACATTCTTTGGCATTGCCTTTCTTTGGGATTGGAATGAAAACTGATCTTTTCCAGTCCTGTGGCCACTGCTGAGTTTTCCCAATTTGCTGGCATATTGAGTGCAGCACTTTCACAGCATCATCTTTTAGGATTTGAAATAGCTCAACTGGAATTCCATCACCTCCTCTAGCTTTGTTCATAGTGATACTTCATAAGACCCACTTGACTTCACATTCCAGGATGTCTGGCTCTAGGTGAGTGATCACACCATCATGGTTATCTAGGTCATGAAGATCTTTTTTTGTGTAGTTCTATGTATTCTTGCCACTTCTTCTTAAGATCTTTTGCTGCTGTTAGGTCCATACCGTTTCTGTCCTTTATTGTGCCCACCTTTGCATGAAATGTTCCCTTGGTATCTCTAATTTTCTTGAAGAGATCTCTAGTCTTTCCCATTCTCTTGTTTTCCTCTATTTCTTTGCATTGATCACTGAGGAAGGCTTTCTTATCTCTTTTTGCTATTTTTTGGAACTCAGCATTCAAATGGGTACATCTTTCCTTTTGTTTAGCTTCTCTTCTTTTCTCAGCTATTTGTAAGGCCTCCTCAGACAACCATTTTGCCTTTTTGCATTTCTTTTTCTTGGGGGTGGTGTTGATCACTGCCTCCTGTACAATATCACAAACCTCCATCCATATTTCTTCAGGCACTCTGTCTATCAGATCTAATCCCTGAATCTATTTGTCACTTCCACAGTATAATTATTAGGGATTTGATTTAGGTCATACCTGAATGGCCTAGTGGTTTCCCCTACTTTCTTCAATTTAAGTCTGAATTTTGCAATAAGGAGTTCATGATCTGAGCCACAGTCAGTTGCCAGTTTTGTTTTGTTTTGTTTTGTTTTGTTTTCTGACTGTATAGAGCTTCTCAGTCTTTGGTAGCAAAGAATATAATCAGTCTGATTTAGGTATTGACCATCTGGTGATGTCCATGTGTAGAGACTTCTCTTGTGTTGTTGGAAGAGGGTGTTTGCTATCACCAGCATGTTCTCTTTGCAAAGCTTTTAGCCTTTGCCCTGCTTCATTTTGTACTCCAAGGCCAAATTTGCCTGTTACTCCAGGTATCTCTTGACTTTCCACTTTTGCATTCCAGTCCCCTATGATGAAAAGGACATCTTTTTTGGGCAAGTTACTACATAGATGGTAGTAAATGTATTATATGTAATGACAGTTTAGTTATAGATCCACTTCACATTTGGTCTTTTCTCCCAACCAGACTTTGAGCTTCTCATTTTGGGGGATTGTGGCACTTATTTATCAGTCCATGTAAATGCTTCTGGTCAAAGGTGGAGGAAAAGTGGTGGAGACAGCTTAGTCTGGTCTTTCTGATTCCTTTAATTGGGGCCATTAACTTACTCTGTGGCTAAATAATCTTCAGATGTCATGTTGCCTCCCAGACTGGATAGAAAAAAAAGTAATCTTGTTTAAATGTCGATTAGACATCAGGAAACCTTGGGTGGAGACTTGACTCTGCCATTAATTTTCATGACCTTTGGCAAGCCAACTAGGTGCTCTGGGAAAAATCAACTGTTTTTTGACAATGCCATGCTCCCTTCTTGAGGTAAGACCACAGACAAAATTAACTACCATATGATCCAGCTATCCCTCTTCTGTGTATTCATCCAAAAAAATATGAAAACACTAATTTGAAAAGATATATGTAGCCCTTTGTTCATGGCAACATTATTTATAATAACAAAGATATGGAAACAACCTTAGTGGTGACAATCAATAGATGAATGGATAAAGAAGATGCAGTGTATATACATATGAACGGATAAAGAAGAGTAGCCATTAAAAAGAGAAAGACATGTATCATATAGTTTCACTCATTACTGGATTGTAAAAACCAAACAAACAAACATAATAAATAAAGAAACAAACAAAAAGCAAACACCTAGATACAGAGAGCAGAGTAGTGGTCACCAGAGGGTAACCACTGAGGGGGAGGAGAAAATGGTTAAAGAGGATAAACCACACTGTTACCAAAACTCAGGTTTGCTGCTCACTTCTCGAAAGCCAATCCTCAAGAGGTAAGGTTGGTGGAAAGGAAAGTTTGCTTTATTCCAGTCTGCAGCTGCGGGAGAAGGCAGACTCATGTCCAAAGGCCAATTCCCCCCTGACAATCTGTAGGCAGTAGCTTTTAAGAGGGAGTTTCAGGGTGTATAGTCATAGGGAGGGGGACACATGTAGAAATAGCCCAGTCGGCTCTGACAGTCATCTTGAAATTGGTCATGCAGTGGTCTATCAATATCATCTTGATTGTTCTAAGTACGGTTAATCTTCAGTTCCAGAGTTGGTTTGTCCCATTTTCTTGAGACCAGTTCTCAGAATTGTGGCAGCTTATGTCATGGCTACAGTCTGGACATCATGCAGTTAACTCCTTTCACCTGGTGGGGGATTCAGTACTTACAAAACAGTTCAAAGGATACATCTCAGGATATTATCTATAGATTTTGAAGAGGAATGAAAGTCCTTGACTTTGTTTATTGACTGTTATTATTCGGTCTGGTTATCCTTTACTTCCGCTTTTTCTCACTTATCTGATGAAATTTATTCTTTGACTAAAGTTTTTCTATAGACAAAAAGCAGGCAGAGGACATGGTGTGTGTGTGTGTGTGTGTGTGTGTGTGTGTGTGTGCGTGTGTGTGGTGGGGGTGTGGGGGGAGGTTGTGGGGAGTTCTGTACTGGGAAGGCCCAATAGGCTCCTGCTCTGTTTCAATATGGTGATGAATGGAAAGTAAATTTTTGGTGCTGAGCATGTTACTGTGTATTCAGAAGTAGAAATTCCATGTCATACACATGAAACTTATATAATGTTATGAACTAATGTTACTTCAATAAAAAATACATTAGTTGTTTTTTAAATTCATTGAAATGTGGTTGAAATGATGAAAGGGATTTATCAGTGTTATTTTTCTGGTATATGATATTTCATAATTCATTTCCTATGGTTCTCTAAGATATTTTTCAGTTACAAAATGCTTTAATTTTCAAAATAAATACAAAAAAGTGACCTATCTTTTTAAAAATTTGCTTTTTTACACTTGGTTTCTTGGTTTAGTGGGTCTGAATGCAGCAGAAAGCCTTAGTTTACTCAGACCATCCTAGGAAGGCTGCCCTTTTAAAGTCTTTTATGGTTGCCTTAAATAAGCATTCTCTTTTCTGTATTCATTCTTTAGACACTTGGTGTGTTTTTGGCAGTATTTATTAAACTTCCAGCTCCTGTTTCTAACATTTATTCAACTCTTTGTTCTGACTGATGCCATTTTTATGTTGGCATAACATAAAACTTTATATGTTCTTTATATGTTCTTTATTATTAAGGAATTTTAATAATGTTAGGAAGTCTAAAATCTTTTCTCTCTCTCCTCTTGGAAGTTATTGCCACTGCTGAGATCTGAGCTATACAATTTTTAATGACTCTGTCCCTACTGACATGAGCTGGCCTTTGATGAAATGGAGAGAGGGGATTACAGTTCTTGTGCTACAGGGTTCAGTCATATTGGAATACCACAGTTTTGCTGACAATTATGAAATTAACAGGACTTGTGGACTTGTGTGGGCCTAAAGGCTGAACAAAGACTTTAACGTCTCAGAGATAAAGGAGATTCCGAGTAACCCAGAACCTAGGGGCCTTGATCACTCACTGGACACCAGGTACGTCAATCCTCACTTCTCAGAAAATGAGCTTAGGGCTCGCTGATGACGAAAGTGCTCCTTTGTTGACCCTTCAAGGTTCAGCTTCCATCACCCGCCCCTCTGATTCTTTCATAACTTGGCCACCGCCACCTTGGTACCAGTCTCTGTGAGCTCTACCTGTCGCGGGGCCCCCTCAGGCACATTTTTAGACTTCTGTTACCTGCTCAACCGACTTCTCTGCCACCACACCACCTCCCTGTAGCCCCTGCTGCCAACAGCGTCCAGTTAGCAGCAGTCACTTTGGTGGCCGCCATCATCACCACAGTCCTTCTGCACTTGATCACAACTTGGGCCTAAGCAGGGACAAGTGGGTTCTTCCCGACATGTCAACCACTCAGGAACAAGACCCAGCTCATAGTAGCCAGAATGTAGTTGATAGTGGGGAGGACCGTGATCCAGGACTCACTGGCGTCCCTGTGATTCCCCTTGCCGAAGAGTCAGATAGGGTCACAGGGATTGCTGCCTTTCTGGCTTCACAGGCAGTCGCCAGAGCTCTTCTGGAGGAAGGTGCTAGGCAGCAGGCCACCCAGCCCACAATCGAGGAGAACAGGGACATCCCCTCAGCAGAGCAAGAGGAGGACCTGGAGGAGGGTGGAGAGGAGGAGGAGGAAGAGGAGCTGGACTATGACGGCATGGAGAATGATGAATACAAGATGGAAGAGCATGATGATGAGGTACAGGAGGAGGGCACAGAAGGCGTTGTAGGGGCCCATGAGTTGCCCATGGCAGGGTTTTGATCCCTGTTCCAGGATCTGGTCCATTCCCTTCTATGTAGTATCATTATAATAACCACATCTTGGTTCACTTTCATTCAGGCCACATAATGGTCAAGTGTGGCTCTCAAGAGCTCAAAGATCCGGGAGAGGGACCCATACCTCGGGAGGGCAAGGGTCTGGCAGAGGGAGCAGAGAACTAGGGTGGGAGGGGTAAGTACCTGATAGAGGGAACTGCCCCCTAAATGCCCAAGGAACTTGCAGATGGGACAGCATGCTAGAAGGTAGAGGAACCCGAGAAGCCCAAGGTCCAGGAGTGCAATTCCCTGACTGATGCAGATGTATTCTGTGCACTGGAGGAGCCTATGCAACTGAGGTGACTGAAACCCGCAGGAGGCAGCCAATTCCTGAGGCCCTTGTGGCCCCTGTTGGGGCATCCGGCTCAAAGGCAGGCCACACTCAGCGCTGGCCTCTAGCAGTTAAGCAGAGGGTCAAAGCTCCCAAAACCTCCAGGCACAATTTGCACAAGTGGAATCCCAATTCTGTGAAGACCTTTATGGTCTTGACCAAAAGTATGCTGTCTTCTACCAACCTCTGTTTGATAAGAGAGCTGGCATCATCAATGCAATTCATGAGCCCACAGAAGGTGAATGTCAGTGGCAAGTACCTTTTCCAGAAGGAGCCTGGGAGGAGATGGAAAGAGAGCCTGAAGGGAAGGGGCACTTTTGGTTGATGGCCTTTAAAGATTCTCTGTAGCATGACCCAGGGAAATGATGAACTTGTACCATAGCACCTGAAAGATGTAAAAATAAAATTCTCAGGGGTCCAGGAACCAATGAGCTTCACCCTAAGAACTCCTCTTTAAGTCAAACAAATACTTTTTCAACAAAGTTCTGACGAACACGTACCAAATGAGGTCAGATCCAGATGATTCTGATCCCTTCTCCAAAGCACCAGAAATAATCAGCAGCACAGGGTGTGAGATCTACTGGAAAGATGGTAAAGACCTCACCGTGAAAACCCTGAAGCTGAAGAAATGTGAGGGCCCTGGAGGTGTCGCACCAACCACTAAGAAGGTGCCTAGTTAGTCTTTCTTCACCTACTTCTCTCCTCCTGAGGGTAGAATACTGGTTGTGATTGTATCACTACTGATTGTAAATTGGGTTATTTTTTCCATGAAGTCTGGTCCCAAAGTCCATATTATTCTTCATGAAACAAGCTAGTAAATATCAATATGAAAATTCTAATGAAGAGGTCCAAGAACTTGAAGGCAAGGAGGGAAAGAAGATGAAAATGAAGAACCAGAAAAAGAACCTGGAACCGATCCAAATCCAATAGAGTGCAGCCTGGGAGAGTCCAGGTTGAGTGTGATCCAACCATTTCTGCCATACATATGTTATATTCTTAAATTTTCTTGATAAACAGTAATAAATTGTTTAAAAATTATTTTTATAACTCAGTTTTAGGGTTAATAATTTGCATATTCACTAGATAGTATAGAATGCAGCATATTCTGAATTGTACATCTTTGATAGGTATACATTCTTTGAGCTGTAATGATAAGACTTAACATAGGTGAGAAATTTATCAGACCTGGTAACTGAGACCATATTTGTTTAGAACACAGTTGCCAGAACTAAGTAGAAAAAGTGACTGGAACATGCATTAGAGATGGGACTTTGTCATTTGGTGGCCACTAGGTACTCCCTCTTATACTAACAAGGACACAATGCCTTTGATAATGTGACTACCTAAAAATTGCAAAAAGATAAGAATTTCAAGTAAGATCTCATTTAATGACTTATACCTAAATGTTTATTTAAACTTTTGTATTTCATGTGTCAGGCAAAATAAAATTAGTTATATTAAGATTTTGGTTATCATTGAATTATTAATTTAACTTACATCTCTTCTATCCTTTTTCTTCCTTTTTTTCTTTCTCCTTTTACAGATATGGACTCTGAGGATCTGGAGGATTAAGATATTATGGTTTATGGAAAGAGCACAGTATTTTAAGGTGGAAAGACACATTTATATCCCTGACTGGTGTCCTCCTTTCCCCCACCTCACCAGCCAAAAAAAAAATAATAATAATAACAAGCATTTCTGGCATTTGACATGTCAAAGATGAGATTGGTGTGATCAGTTGATTGAACACATGTTCAATTGATGGACAAACAGCCTGGTACCCAAGGGTCTGGTTTACAAGAGGAAAATTGTGTTTTCTCTTGTTGAGACAACAAATATATACAGGCTTGACTATTATTAGATTTAGAAAGTCACTGGTGTATTTTAATTGTGTTCAATTGTTCTTTTATTTCTTCCTACAGTTTGAAGGCATAGAAAGACTTGGATGAAAGAGAAACAGTGGATTTATTCATCACAGATTTGAGATTTTCTGATTTTTAGTAGTCTGTGGGAAATTTATCAAGGCTGATTTGTTCCAAAATTCTTCACCAAAAAGTAACATTGCTAATATCTAATTTTTCTGTTTTCTCTGATATGTCTGACAGAATTTGTTCAAGTTGAAAATAAAAGGCTTTTTAAAAATGAATAAGCTTCAAGATTTTTTTTTATAAATAACCCTTATTCAAATCTATCTTTGTATCTTTCTGTTCTGGCCCACCTTACTGTCATTGAAAGGGATCACTTTCAACCATGTTTTAAGTTCTTTTATTGCATCCTCTAATTGAAATGGGTTTTCTAGATGGTGCTAGTGGTAAAGAACCCGCCTACCAATGCAGGAGACATAAGAGACACGGGTTCGATTTCTGGGTCAGGAACATCCCTGGAGAAGGAAATGGCAACACACTCCAGTATTCTTGCCTGGAAAATTCCACAGAGGAGCCTGGCAGGCTACAGTCTATGGTAAAGCAAAGAGTCGGGCACAACTGAGCTTACACACACACATGGCCAATTGAAATATCAAGTTAAAAACAACTTATGTAAAGAGGGATAGAGGTCCAGGCCCTACTGCATTTTATTGAAAGAACCTGATGAATGACTTAGCTTATCTTAAGACCAGATAGTACTGGGCTGTTAGTGGGCTGACACAGTATAGTAGTATCAGCATCATTTGGGAACTTGTTAGAAATACAAATTCTCTGGCCCCATTCCAGGCATATTGAATTGGAAATTTGAAGGTAGTCCAGCAACCAGAGTTTTACAAGCCCTTTAGGTGATTCTGAAGCACACTAAAGTTTGAAAAACACTAGTTTAGGCTTTATCTGTGTTATGACCAGTCTTACTTCACTGACTTGAGACTGTTTCAAGTAAATTGAATAGGATGATAAAGGATGAACTGGGAAAGAAACTAGAATTCTCAGGGATGCAGACACAAGGAGAGATCAGGTGCAAAGACTGGGTAGTAGCAGTGAAAAAAATGGATAAGGGAAAATTCCAGTTTCAGAAGTATACAAACGTTAAGATGCCTTGTATACAAGGTCTAGAGACATTGAAAACAATCACCATAAATTGATTGATTATGGGTGAATATATATATATGGGCTTCCCTTGTGTCTGAGGTGGTAAAGAATCTGCCTGCAATGCAGCAGAGATCCAAGTTCGATCCCTGGGTGGGGAAGATCCCCTGGAGAAAGGAATGGCCACCAACTGCAGTATTCTTGCCTGGAGAATCTCATGGACAGAGGAGCCTGGTGGGCTACAATCCATGAGGTCTCAAACAGTCAGGCATGACTGAGCAACTCACACACACACACACACACACACACACACACACACACACACGTAATCAAAGGAATGCATAAGAATTATGCACACATATGTAGCAGACAAAAAGTCATGAGAATTATAAACAACTTATTTAGGATAGTGGCTACATCTAGTGGAGAGAGAGTGAATAAAATTTAATTGGGGAGAGTAACATGGTGGGCTTCAACTCTGCAACAGCCAAGAATCCCATGCATGTGGTTAAGTGGATGTGCGTACTCAGGACATTTGCCTCTCAACCTCAAACCATGCTCTGTGTATCAAGGGCCCTGAATTTGCTCCTTATGTAGACCTAAGTCCTAAGCCCCAAGAGACCTGCATAGTCCTCTTCAGAGGGCCTGTGCTTCTGAGACTTCAGATCACAGCCAAAATATATACCCCCAGGACTGAGAGGTAGCTTAGAAATAAGGGCTATAGGCTGGGAACAGAGGGCAAGTTAGTTACATTATCTACATATATGCAAGTGAAGCCTCTTGAGGTGAGGAATGGCACTCAGTGAGTGTACAGAAGGGGTAGAGGAGAGACTGGGGCCTGGGAAGAGGATCATGGGTCTAGGGTGGTGGCTCCATTCTTCCCACATCACTGGAAAAGAACTTAGAGGAGTCCAAGTATGGTGGACAGACTAAAAGCTGTCCCCCAATAATCCCCACCTTCTGGTGTTCACACTCTTGTGTAATCCCTTGTCCTGGACTTTGACAGGACTAATGACTTCCTTCTAACCAATAGAATATAGAAAGGTGAAGATATACATGACTATAGATGAGAGAGATCTTTTGTGTGGCAATCTGTTATGTAACAATAGAAAGTTAATACACTGGATTTAGCACAGGGCAGCCCTGGAGACAGGTATATAGATGTGTGATCTTGAGTATCACCGAACCATTCCTGGTATATACCTGTTACTAACAGATTTGTGTTTTTTTTATTTTTAGTTGGAGTACAGTTGATTCACAATGTAGTGTTAGTTTCTGCTATACAGCAAAGTGAATCAGATATGCATATACATGTATCCACTCTTTTTTTTAGATTTTTTTCTCATATAGGTCATTATAGAATATTGAGTAGAGTACCCTGTGCTATACAGGAGGTTCTTATTAATTATATTTTATATCTAGTGGAGTTGTGTGTGTATGTCAATTTCAATCTCCCATTTATCCCTCCCCTACTTCCTGGTAACCATAAGATTGTTTTCTATGTCTACACCTCTATTTCTGACAAGTTTGTTTTTAAATTTCCTCAATCAGTTATATAAGGAAAAACACTAAAATAGACCAACTATTCAAATGCAGATGTAAGTGTACTCAGTTGCTTAGTCGTGTCTGACTTTGCGACCCCATGAACTATAGCCCGCCAAGCTCCTCTGTTCATAGGATATCCCAGACAAGAATACTGGAGTGGGTTGCCACTTCCTTCTCCAGGGGATCTTTCTGACCCAGGGATCAAACCCACATCTCCTGCATTGTAGGCAGATTCTTTACCACTACGCCACCTTGGAAGCCCCCATGGAATATAGATCCCAACTAACCTCTTGACCTAAACCTTTAAATATTTCAAATGTTGCAGGTGGTCCAGTTTAAATATTTGATGTGTTACTCTTTCGCCATCCTCACTCCTTGTCATGCTGTGTTACCTAGGTACTATAACAGTATTGATCTTGCTTTGGAAATAGTCTCTGCAGCTGGATAGAACATCATTCACAGGGCAGGATGGACCTGTGGATCTGGTCCCTGGGCAAGGCTAAAGTATAACCACCAACCATCTTACCCACCTCCATTCCCACACCCAACCACATACACCGTCTCCCCCATTCACATCTCACTTTCTTCAAACATATTGCGTGAACAAATCTTCTTAGTCAAAATTACTTCTCTCCCATGCAAATAGTCACCTTGAGGCTACAGTCATCAGCTTGTTCATACATATCTATATGGAGCCCATTTAGGATCATACAGAGCAATCCTTCTTCAGAACATTTTGCTTCTCTGACAACCTTCCATTCTGACCTGTCAATATCCTATTTGATTTCTCTCTGTTACTGATAGATTGTGATGAGCTACAAAATAATTGAGAATCTTCACTCCCTGAATATTTTCTATTTTTGTAAGTGTAGTTTTTCTCAGAGCAAAATACCAAGAAAGCTATAAAGAATCTGGAAACTTGTCAAAATGTGCCTCTGTGAATTTAGAAATTCTTAACCTCTTCTTTTTGCAAAAGTTATACTATTCATTTTGGAAAATAAAATATTAATGCAGGAATTGTCATGGTGAGAATAACTTTATCTTGGTCCCCTCCAAGAAAAAAACAAAGGGGTGAGAGGAGTAGCAGCTAGCATGTTACAATTATCTTGGGGAAGGGTATCAACCCAAATAAACTATTTGTTATGGAAATTTGAAGGAAATATAAACAAACTGTCAGTTTAAGCTTCCCTGATAGCTCAGTTGGTAAAGAATCTGCCTGCAATGCAGGAGACCCGGGTTCGATTCCTGGATCAGGAAGATCCCCCTGGAGAAGGGCTAGGCTACCCACTCCAGTATTCTTGGACTTCCCTTGTGGCTCAGCTGGTAAAGAATCTGCCTGCAATGTGGAAGACCTGGGTTCAATCCCTGGGTTTGGAAGATCCCCTGGAGAAGGGAAAGTCTACCCACTCCAGTATTCTGGCCTGGAGAATTCCATGGACTATACAGTCACAAAGTCAGACACGACTGAGAGACTTTCACTTTCACTTTCATCACTTACAAAAGAAAGAAAAGTGCTCCACACAACATCCTGATATGCCACAGTTACAGCAAATTCCACTAGATCTGCTTGGCTGTACTGACCAAGTGGAAAAGCACCTTGCATGGCAGCCTGGGCACACTGCAAAGCTTTTCCTCATTCTGGACCCTACTCAAACATGATAGCCTTTTAGTGTACTCAGTAAATGGGTAGAATTATTAATAGTGCTCCAAAGTAAGATATATGATACCTTCAAAACCAAAAGAAGCTCATTAGTAGGGGCCAGGTGCAGCAACTTGTCCTTCCTCTTGATGGAATATTTCAATGTTCTGTAGACCACTAACCCCCTAGAAAATTTACCAAGAAAGCCAGTCCCTGAATTTTTATGGGGTTCATTTCCCTTTCTCTAGAATGCATTCATCTCAGCCAGGTGTCTAGGATTGCTATTATATCCTGCTCATCCAGTTCAATTAGCATGGGCTTCCCAGGTGGCTCAGCGGTAAAGAATCTGCCTGCAATGCAGAAGATCCAGGTTCCATTCCTGAGTCAGAAAGATGCCCCTGAAGTCAGAAATGGCACCTTACTCCAGTATTCTTGCCTGGAAAATTCCATGGACAGAAGAGACTGGTGGCCCACAGTCCATGGGGCCACAAAGAGTCGGACACGACTGAGCAAACACATCCATGTAATGGGATGGTGTAATTTCCCATGGTATGGACAGATGATCAAGATCCCCAAGGATTAATCTTTGACACAAGTCTGGAGAATTGATATAGCCTGGTGAAGGTAACTTGCTGGCCCTGACAGCTATAATCAAACTGCTGCATATGGTCTTTATTTCCAAATACAGGGGAGAAAAAACTTCACACCAGATGCCAGGGGATATGTTGCTTTTCTGCAGCAAAGAAATGACATCTTAAATAGTATCCACAATTGAGTTCATCATTTGACTGCTTTTATAATAATCCAGTTATTCTTGAAAATCCATCTTCCTCCTGCACAGGCCAAATAAGATTGTTGAATGGGCATGTGATGAGAATCTTCACTCCCTGAATATTTAAATTCCTAGATGGTGGTGCTAATCTCAAGTTTCCTCCAGGAATACAGCATTGCTTTTGGTTCGCTATATTGGTAGGTAGAGACAGTTTTAGTGCCTTTCGCTTGGCCTTCCCTGCAGTAATAGTCCATATTCTATGGATCAGGAAACCAACGTGGGGATTCTTTCAGTTTCTGAGTATGTCAATTTCACTTATACATTCTGTATGGGGATAACGACAGCATAGCAGGAGATGTGTCACTCACTTGAGTCAAAACTCCACAGTGGCATTTTGAGTCTCTGGGAATAAGGATTACTTCAGTGTCAGTGTCTAGTAATCTTTGAAAAAAATATGATTATTTCCCTCTTTCTTCAATGCAGTTACCCTGATAAATGGAGACAAGTCCCTTTAGGGAAGACTTCCCTGATGGTCCAGTGATTAAGGGCTTGCCTGGTGGCTCAGATGTTGAGGAATCTGCCTACAATGTGAGAGACCCAGGTTCTATCCCTGGGTTGGGAAGATACCCTGGAGAAGGAAGTGGCCACCCACTCTAGTATTCTTGCCTGGAGAATTCCATGGACAGAGGAGCTTGGTGGGCTACAGTGCATGGACTTACAGAGTCTGACATAACTGAGCAACTATCACTTTCACTTTTTTCAAGTGCAGATTTACAATATTTCATTTGACTGGGTAGCAGAGTCCTTTTTAAGGAAGACCTGGCTTCCTCCTTGTTCACAGGGCATTGAATTGTTCACAGGGCATTGAATTTTTGAAGTGGCTCAAGTATGGGAGTTGAGTTCAAGAGGACCTGTGAATTTTTACCATAGTCATTCAAGTCAGAATTCTATTCATTAGATAAAGAGCTGTATGATTTATACAGATGAAGTACAACTTAGTAAGCTGCTCATCTAATTTAGTTCTAGGGACACCACAATCAACTTGTCAAGACTAAAGCTCATTGTGAGTGAGAAAAATTAATTATTACTACTTAACCTATTATAGTAAGCATACCCATCTTGTCTCTGGCAAATACATGTCACCACTTGGCTCCTTCCAAACCAGGAATACAATGCCCCCCTTCAATGCAGGAAGATTAATTTGAAGGCAGCAGTTCCCAATCATTTATGCCCTACAAAAGTTATACATCACAGAGTCTTCAGAGATGCTGAGGCTCCCCTCATGAATGTTTCTGACAGCTTTGTTAAAGACAGAGTCTCCTGGACTTTTCTGGATGTCACAGTGGGGTGTTGAGAGTAGGTCTTAAGTGATAAATTCACTTTATCCTTTCAAACTCTCTAAACCTTTAGATACCTTCATCTCCAGTGTTCTAAGGAAGTACTGGCATTTTGACTTCACTTCCTGTAGAGTACCTTTGGGTCCATATTTGGTCCAACCAACAGCAAATTGTTAAAGTCACTCTCCCCATTCAAACTGATGTATTAAATATGGAACCTCTACCTAGTGAGACTATATCAATAAATTTGGCCCAATCCAACATATTTTTTAACATCCTGATCCAAAAACTTCAGAATCTATTTTCACACTTCTCCCCCAAATTTCATTAATGTAAGTGGACAAAATTATACAACTCTTTTGATGTGTATAACACCTCCATGAAGGCTATACTTTTTTCTCATGCTCTGAAAGCTGCTAGGATTTGAAAGTGAAAGTGTTAGTCACTCAGTCCTGTCTGACTCTTTGTGACCCCATGAACTGTAGCCCACCAGGCTCCTCTGTCCATGGACTTCCACAGGCAAGAATACTGGAGTGGGTAGCCATTCCTTTCTCTAGGGGAGCTTCCTGACCCAGGGATCAAACCCAGGTCTCCTGCACTGCAGGCAGATTCTTTACTGTCTGAGCCAGCAGGGAAGCGTTCTAGGGCTTGAGTCTGGTTATAGTTTTTTTTCTCTTTTAATAGAGAATAAACTTTATTTTTATAGCACAGATCATTACTTCTCCTGTCTCCATTTGGTTTTACTTCAGTTAAAACCAAATATGCTTTTGGCTAACATAGGAGAGGAGATATTTTCAAGTTGGCAGCCTTGAGGTTTTTTTCTTTTATTTTAATTGGAGGACAATTGCTCCTCAACGTTGCGTTGGCCTCTTGCCACACAACAATGTGAATCAGTCATAGCTATGTGTATATCCCTTCCCTCCTGATCCTCATCTTAACCCCCACCCCACCCCTCCAAGCTGCCACAGAGTGCCAGGCTTGGATCCTCGCACTACACAGCAGCTTCCAACCAGCTATCTATTCCACATGTGGCAGCACATACATGTCAATACCATTTCCCAAATTCATCCCACCCTCTCGCTCCCCCACCACATCCATGAGTCTGCTCTCCATGTTCGTGTCTCCATTCCTGCCCTGCAAATAGGTTCATCGGTACCATTTTTCTAGATTCCATACATATACATTAATATATGGGTCTAGGGACTTCCTTGGTGGTCCAGCGCTTAAGACTCTTCACTCCCAATGCAGGGGGCCCAGGTTCAGTTTCTGGTCAGGAAACTAGAGTCCTCATGCCACAACTAAAGATCCCATATGCTACAACTAAGACCTGGTGCAGCCAAAAAACAACAAAACAAACAAAAAATTCAAATCTGGTTATAGATCCAAAAGCAATGGTAATTATGTGATATGATGGAGGTGTTAGCTAACACTGTGGTGGGTAACATTTTGTCATGACACATTGTATACCTTAAACTTACATAATATTATATGGCAATTGTATCTTCATAAAGGTAGGAAAATAAAAATAAAAGCAATGATACGTGGTGTGGGTAGATCCTGATGAAGATCTATAGTCTCTTGCAGGTCAGTTACCTCAGGTTAGGCCGTTATAGGTTTTTAATACTAGGAAAGACTGATCTTGTCACACACAAGTGTAAAGGCTGCTACTAATAGCAAAGGTAGATTGGCAGAATTCATGATTTCAAGGATTTCAGTTTCATCATGTTCTTCCTGAATGTCCCTATCTAAATTTTCATTGTTCATTTACTTTTGCATCAATGTTCTTACTTTAACATAAAAGAATTCATGAGCCTGCAAAATAAATTTCCATTGTACTTCAGTCCCTCAAAAGATTATACTTTAGTTTTGCTTTTCAGAAATCTCAGTCTTATGAGTACATGAGATAACAATTGTTGTTTAGAGAGCAGTCAGAGATGTGATTTGCTTCCCTACCGGGAACTTGATCTGGGAATTTAAAACCCTGAACTCATCATTTTCTTTCCTAAGTTCTCTGAAACATGTAAAAGGAAACAGTCAACCTCATTATAATACTTATTTTCAATAAAGTGTTTTATGGCTGCAAGTGTTTTTCACTCACTCAAAGTCTTGCCATGTATATGCATTTGCTTCAAGGTGTCTCAGTTCAGTTCAGTTCAGTTGCTCAGTCGTGCCTGACTCTTTGCGACCCCATGGACTGCAGCACGCCAGGCTTCCCTGTCCATCACCAGCTCCCAGAGTTTACTCAAACTCATGTCCATTGAGTTGGTGATGCCATCCAAACATCTCATCCTCTGTCTTCCCCTTCTCCTCCTGCCTTCACTCTTTCCCAGCATCAGGGTCTTTTCAAATGAGTCAGTTCTTCACATCAGGTGGCCAAAGTGTCTACAGGTATATAGAAACTGTATTGCTGCTGTATACTGTAAACTGACACTGTGCCCTTTGCCAATGGAAAAAGTTATTAATGTCTTGAAATATAATCAGATCAGATAACTAATTCAGGGGACCCATCCTTAAAGCAGTTCC
Source organism: Okapia johnstoni (assembly GCA_024291935.2). Classification (NCBI taxonomy): domain Eukaryota; kingdom Metazoa; phylum Chordata; class Mammalia; order Artiodactyla; family Giraffidae; genus Okapia; species Okapia johnstoni. Next base: position 84,237,530 of record CM044305.1, read on the forward strand.
TCTGAAACTACTTCTGATATCTGTTCTGGCTATTATTATGCATAACAAATTATCTCTAAAATAGTGGTATGGTACAAAAATTTTGTTTAGCCATCATATTTTGTAGATCAGGAATTCTTAAATGACATATCAGAAAAGATTTTTCTCTGCTCCATTATATGGTGGACCTCAGCTGGACAGACCTGAAATCAAGGAGTCTTTCATTAGCTGGGGAATGCAGTAATATGAAGGTACATTCATTCATATATAAGATGCCTGGATTGAAAGGACACAAAAACTAGGATTGCCAGTTCGAACACATGCCTGCATATGAACTCTCTAGATGTCTTGGCTTCCTTAGAGCATAGTGGCCTCAGGATAGTTAGACATATTATATGGCAGCTCAAGAATTCAAAGACAAGTGTTAAAGAATACCACATGAAAGTTGCATTGAGTTTCATGATCTGTCCTTGGAAGTCAAATAGTATCACCTTCAACAAATCTATTAAATGAAACATTCCCTCCAAACCTTCCCAGTTAAAAAGGCTAGGGACATAGGCCACAGTTCTCAATGGGATATAGCAATATTCTCAAACAGCATGTGAAATGGAAGATGATGTCACAGATTTCTTTGGAAAAAAAAACAATCTTTTACAACCGAAAATATAAAGAAGGAACCATGAGATAAGTAGGAGTGTTAGAGTCACAGTATAGCTGATATCCACACCCCTGGGTAAAGGACTGATAAACAGCAAGATAATCATAACTGCAGAAGTTCTCCCCAAGGAGAGGTCTGAGTGCCAAATCGGGATCCCCAGCTTGGTGTCCTATACCAGGAAGATGATCTCCCAGAATGTTTGGCTTCAAAGGTCAGTGTGGCTTGCTTTCATAGGATCCAGAGGGCTTCCCTGGTGGCTCAGACAGTAAAGAATCCACCTACAATGCGGGAGACCTTGGTTTGATCCCTGGGTTGGGAAGATCCCCTGGAGGAGGGCATGGCAACCCACTCCAGTATTCTTGCCTGGAGAATCCCCATGGGCAGAGAAGCCTGGATGGCTACAGTCCATGGGGTTGCAAAGAGTCAGACATGACTGAGCAACTAAGCACAGAGGACTGTAGGAAACAGAGATTCAGCTCTTAAAGGGTGCATACAAAATCTAACTAACACACTCTAAGACCAAGGGAAGAAGTAGTAATGTGAAAGGAGCCTAGATCGAACCAACTTGCTGATCCTGGAGAGCCTTCTAGAGAGTCAGAAGGCAACTGGGACTCACCTGGAGACACAGACATTGGTAGCAGCCATTTGGGGAAGCTTATTCTACTATGAGGGCTTCCTAGTGGCTCAGACGGTAAAGAATCAGAGGAGCCTTGCTGGCTACAGTCCATGGGGTTGCAAAGAGCTGGACACGACTGAGTGACTAACACTTTCACTTTAAGCCACACTTAGGAGAACAGCCACAGTAGTTGGTCTCACTACAGAAGAAGGGTCCATGCAGCACACATAGGGAGATAAGAAGTAGCCATAAAGAATATAGCTTTGGTGAACAGAGGGAAGTGTGCTTCTGGGACCCATAGAACATCTCCTACTGAAGCCCCTTTCTCCAATATCAGGAAACATGCCTGACTTACCTCATACATACATACATAGAAATGAAAACAAAGAATCAGGCAAAATGAAGTGACGAAGGAAAAATTTTTGAAGCAACAGAACAAGATAAAAACCCCAGAAGAAGAGCTGTGCAAAGTGGAGATAAGCAATCTACCCGAAAGAATTTAAGGTAATGATCATTAAAATGCTCAATAAACTTGGGAGAAGACTGAATGAACACAGTGAGAAGTTTAACAAAGAGTTAGAAAATATAAAAAAGAACCAAATAGAGCTTAAAAATCCAATAACTGAAATTTAAAATACAATATTAATATAAGGAATCAACAATATATTAGGTGATACAGAGGAATAAATTGGTGAACTGAAAGACAGAGTAGTGGAAATCATTCAAGCTAAACAGAAAAAAAAAGAATTTTTAAAAAATGAGGGTCATTTAAGAGACCTCTTAGACAACATCAAGCATCACGGCAGATTTAAGCACACATACAAGCTTAAAATGAAGAAATATTAAAAGGTGCTCCATATAAATGGAATAAAAAAGAAACCCAGGGTAACAACACATATTAAACAAAACAGAATTTAAAGCAAAGACTATCACAAGAGACAAAGAAGGATATTGCATAACACTGTGTGTATGCGTGTGTTTAGTCGCTCAGTTGTGTCCAGCTCTTTGTGACCCCATGGACTGCAGCCCACCAGGCTTCTCTGTCCATGGAATTCTCCAGGCAAGAATACTGGAGTGGGTAGCCATTCCCTTCTCCAGGGGATCTTCCCGACTCAGGGATTGAACCTGTATCTCCTGCAATGCAGGCAGATTCTTTACCTGCTGAGGGGAAGCCACTGCATACCACTTCCCCAGTGGGGAAGCAATTACATACTGCTGCAGGGTATTTATCCAAAGAGAATAACAACACTAATTAGAAAAGATATATACCCCTATGTTCCTCACAGCATTATTTACAATAATTATGATATGAAAGAAACCTAGGTGCCCATCATTAGATGAATGGATAAAGAAGTTGTGGCATGCATATACAATGGAGTATTATACAGCCATAGGAAATGAAATCTGCCAATTGAAACATAATGGACATAGAGGTTATTATGCTAAGTGAAATAAGTCCGACAGAGAAAGACAAATACTGTATGATTTCACCTATATGTGGAGTCAAAAACACCAAATAAATGAATAAACCTAACAAAACAGAAAGAGAGTCATAGATACAGAGGAGAAACAAGTGATCATCAGAGTGGAAGGGAATGAGAGGATGACAGAAATAGGTGAGCGATATTAAGACAAAATAAATAAATAGATAGTGGATAGGTAGATAAATAGTATGTAAATGTGAGTGAAATGTGAAAGTTTGGAAAGAAAAGTCTAGGATCGAATATGTGAGTATGACAATGACAGTATGAAAGTATGAGAGTGTGAAGGAGGGTGAAAAAATAAGGATAAAGTCTACTGAAAACAGCCAGAATTTTCCAAAACCTTCCACTAGGGGCATAGGATTAAACAAAACATGCTGGTATTATAAACACCAGTTTTATCATTCTATGGATGAGCATCATCCTGGTTGCTAAAACAAAGTCTGACTCCTCACATAGGATGTGAGAAAGAGTGGTGGTGAGAGTAAAACTCTCTGCCACGGAGGACCCAGACCTGAGTGCAATAAAGGCTCCTCTGCTTCTCATCTGTGTGACTCTGGGCACATGCCTGAGAGTGACCATTTCCTCACACATTGCTAATGGTCTAGTAGGCCACTCAAAACAGGTTTAAAATGTGGAATCACATTTCTAGTTACTCTCTCAATATTTTATTTCTGAATATGGCTCTCTTTTTATTTACCTTTTCTCTCCGAGAGAAATGAAAAAAAATCCGGTTTGGCTACATGTATAATCTTGTCATAAATGGTTCCTCTTTTTTGAGTCCCAGAGGTATGAGATAGCTTCATCTTGTTTAGACTACTGAGGCCCAAACAGACAGGGCTTTTTATTATTAATAAAAATTAAAAGCAATTTTATTATTAATCTCCCCAGATCAATCAAGACCATATTACAATTCTGTCTCTCTCTAACTGGAATAACATGAATTTGTGTAAGAGTGCCCTTCCTTGTGTACTTTGATGATGATGTTGTGAAGTCTCTGCAAAGCTACTTACTTTTTTGTCTGCTTGTTTCATCATAGGATGATAAAAAGTTCCTTAACTCCAGCCATCCTTACACATTTTGTTGTTGTTGTTTAGTAGCTAAGTCGTGTCCAACTCTTTATGACCCCATGGACTGTAGCCCACCAGGCTCTTCTGTTCATGGGATTCCCCAGGCAAGAATACTGGTCGCTATTCTCTTCTCTAGGGGATATTCCTGACCCCGGGATCGAACCCAGGTCTCCTGCATTGCATGCAGATTTTTTACTGACTGAGCCACCTGAGAAGCCTCCTTACACATTTACAAGGTGTCAATTTTAGCATTTCCTGGGGAATGCAATTTCCCAAATTTGACAGGCTCGGTTTCTCTCCCTGTGGTCACAAGAACATAGGATTCTTTTTAGTGTTTGTTTCTCCACTCTGGGAGTTTGATTTTTCCTTAATATCTTTGTACATATTTGTTCAATGATTATTTACATGGTTGGCCCTGAAATTGCCTCAATGTGTGTTGTTTTCTCTGAACCTGTGGAGGTTATCTTCATTAAATTCCCTCCTCCTTATTAGAATCCTGTTAACTGTTATAATTGGTCAATTTTCACTCTTTTTTTTTTTAAGACTTTTTGATGTCTTTATTGAATTTGTTGTAATATTGTAATATTGTTTCTGTTTTCTGTTTTGGTTTTTTTGGCTGAGAGGCATGTGGGATCTTAGCTTGCCAACCAGGGATCGAACCTGCATCCCCCTGTATTGGAAGGCAAAGTCTTAACCACTGGACCAGCAGGGAAGTCCCAATTTTCACTCTTTATATGGATCTCTAATAAGAAACTTAGATATATTATTTAAGGTCTCCTTTCTAACCTGTGTCTTCTCCATCTCAGGTTCTAACTTTTTCACTTTTGCTTCATCCATCCATTCATTTCTAGCTTTGGGGGAAATGTGTGATCATTGAAAAGTATTTTAAGCCACTGTTTGTGAATGCACCACAGAAATTATATGTTAATCTTGTGACCCATGTATTTATACCCATGTATACATTAATGCTGTGGCCCACCATATTTTAATTTTTATGTTGCCATGGATGAAGTAATTTATACCTGAAGGTCCAGTTATTAAGTACAGTTATGCACTGAAATTATATGCTGCATGAAAGTGAAAGTGTAGTTGCTTAGCCAAAAGTAATCATAAACTGTAAGGCACCTGTGTCTATGTTTGCTGGAAAAGATAACCTACCTGTTCCTTTTTGTCTTCCATAACTCACTATCTGGAATGATGTTTTCCCTCAATGCCTTTTTCAAGGTTTGTTTATATTACCTTTAATATTTTTATTTACCAATTCATTAGCTGGATTAGGATGAGGATAAATGGCTGATGTCTAGTCTAAGGGGGTACCTCTGGTCAGAAATTTGTATTTTCCAGTTTCCATAGAAACCTAACAACGATCAGAACTTTATAATGGCATTCTATTTTCTATGATACCAGGGTTATGCCCATATATCCTGTAAGAAAAAATATTTAGAAGCATATTTACTCTAGATGGAAGAATACTTCCATCAGCAACAGGTCTATTGATTGTTTGCCATTAATATGAGCTTTTGTATTTTTTGAGAGGGAGAATGTAATTCAAGGTAAGTGTCATCTGATATATCCTCTTGTGTGGGAGAAGCTGATTTTTTCTGCCAAGAGGGACCTGACATTCCTACTGTGCCCTATAGACCTCTTGTTCTGTCATTTAAGATGACAGACACCTGTGACTAGCGGGTCCTGTGACTTTTGAGTTCTAGAAAGAGAGGTTCCCAAACATATCTGAATAACCCCAACGTCTTCCCCAATTTTCAACCTGTATCAAATGATAGTAATTTCTTCCCACTGTTACTTCCTCTATGCTATCTTAATGTTTCCTTCCCGTTTTTGTCCTTTCAATATTCCAGATTTTTTTAAATTAATCATTTAATCTATTTAAATAACTGATATGTGTTATTTTTCCTTTGCATTTGATTTTCAGTACTTTCACCATAATATGGTTAATTGTGATGTTATTTGCATTCCCTTTGATGTTTGTGGCACTTCTTGAATGTATATTTTGATGACTTTCAATACTTTAAAAATTCCTAGCTATATTACTTACAATATTTCTTTCATTAATTCTGTATCCACTCTCATTCTGAGATTGAAATACACATCCCTTAGTCCTTTGCATCAAGATACTTACATCTGTTAAGGCAGAGGACCTTAATTCATACAGGTGACTCAATACTGAGATTCAGTGTTTGGGAGAGCTGATCAATTTCGAGTTTACTTTTATTCTTAGCCCTTTTTAATTCCTAACTGAAATCCTCAGGCATACAAAGGACTTTTTCTCAGTATCAGAGAAAAACCAAATTTTTATTCCTCAAACCCCAAGATGCTGTTGAAAGACCTGCTCAGTTCTAAAACATCAGCTGCTACTTTCAAAATAAAAAAAAAATGCCTTATGGGAAAACATATAGACCAATTTTGGTCTTACCCTTTTGTTTTCTTTCTTTGGGAATTCCCTTCCCTTCAAATTTGGATGTCTTTTTTTTTTCTTGTCTGATTTCTGTAGCTAGGGTTTCCAATACTGTGTTAAATAGCAGTGGTGAGAGTGGGCATCCTTGTTTTTAAATTTAGAGGAAAAGCTTTCAGATTTTTACCATTGAGCATGATGCTAGCTGTGGGTTTGTCATAAATGGCCTTTATTATGTTGAAGTATGTACCCTCTATATCAATTTTGATTAAAAGATTTCTCATGAATAGATGTTGAATTTTGTCAGTTATTTGTGAGTCTTCAACTTTCTTCTTATTGTTATTTTCCAGTTTTAGTCAGAAAAGTTACTTGACATAGTTTCTAACTTCTTAAATATGTTCAGGCTTGTTTTTCACCTAGTGTATGCCTATCCTAGAACAATGTTCCATGTGTGATTGAAAAGAATGTGTATTTTGTTACTATTGAATGGAATATCCTGTATGTCTAATAGATTCACTTGATCTATCATGTTCAAATTGACTGTTTCCTCATTGATTCTCTGGGTGATCTATCTGTTTTTGAGAGTGGGATACCAAAGAACCCAACTCAACTGTGTTGTTGTTTACTTCTTATTTTACTTCTGGTTTTTGTTGTTGTTCAGTTGCTCAGTCATGTCTGACTCTTTGAAACCCCATGGACTGCAGCACACCAGGCTTCCCTGTCCCTCACCATCTCCCAGAGTTTGCTCAAACTCACATCCATTGAGTCAGTGATGCCATCCAGCCATCTCATATTCTGTCATTCCCTACTCCTCCTGCCTTCAATCTTTCCCAGCACCAGGGTCCTTTCCAATGAGTCAGCGCTTTTCATCAGGTGGCCAAAGTACTGAAGCTTCAGCTTCAGCATCATTCCTTCCAATGAATATTCAAGGTTGATTTCCTTTAGGATTGACTGGTTTGATCTCCTTGCAGTTCAAAGGACTCTCAAGAGTCTTCTCTAGCACGACATTTCAAAGGCATCAATTCTTCAGCACTCTACCTTTTTTATTGTCCAGCTCTCACAACTGAACATGACTACTGAAAAACCATAGATTTGACTATAAGGACCTTTGTTGGCAAAGTAATGTCTCTGATTTTTAATATGCTGTTTAGGTTGGTCATAGCTTTTCTTACAAGCATCTTTTAATTTCATGGCTGCAATCACTGGTCCACAGTGACTTTGGAGCCCAAGAAAATATAAAGTCTCTCACTGTTTCCATTGTTCCCCGTCTATTTGCCATGAAACGATGGGACTGAATGCCATGATCTTCGTTTTTTGAATGTTGAGTTTTAAGCCAGCTTTTTCACTCTCTTTCACTTTCATCAAGAGGCTCTTTAGTTCCTCTTCACTTCTGCCATATGGGTAGTGCCATCTGTATATCTGAAGTTACTGACTCCAGCTTGTGATTCATCCAGCTGGGCAATTCACACTATGTACTCTGCTTATAAGTTAAATAAGCAGGGTGACAATAGATAGCCTTGACATACTCCTTTCCCAATTTGGAACCAGTCCGAGTTCCATGTTCAGTTCTGTTGTTTCTTGATCTGAATACAGATTTCACAGGAGGCAGGTAAGGTGGTCTGGTATTCCCATCTCTTTAAGAATTTTCCAGTTTGTTGTGATCTACACAAAGGCTTTAGCATAGTCAATGAAACAGAAGTAGACGTTTCTCTTGAATTCTACACTTTTTTCTATGATCCAGTTGACGTTGGCATTTTGATCTACTTCTGTTAACATTTGCTTTATATATTTAGCTGCTTTGCATATGTATTTACAATTGTTATATCTTCTTGATGAATTGATTCTCTTATCATCATATAATGACCTTCTTTGTATCTTGTGACCACTTTTAGCTTCAAGCCAATTTTATCTGTTATAACTGCCTTTGTTTTCTTTTTGTTACTATTTTCTTGGAATATCTTTTAGCATCCCTTCACTCTCAGACTGTCTTTAAAACTAAGGTATCTCTTTTAGGCAGCATATCATTGTATCTTGGGTTTTTTAATCCATTCAGCCATTCTATGTCTTTGGATTAGAGAACTTAATCCATTTTTATCTTTAAAGTAATTATTGATGGGAAAGAAATTCCTATTGTCATTTTGATAATTGTTTTCCTACTGACTTACAGATCTTTTGTTCCTAGCTTCCTCATTTCTTGTCTGTACATTATTGTAGTTTGCTGAACTTCCTTGAGGGAATTATTCTGAATTATTTGCCAGACAATTCATAGATCTCCATTTCTTTAAGGTCAGATATTGGAGATTTATTAGTGGTGTCATTTTTATACTATTCTCCACGATCCTTGCATATTTGCATTGGTATCTTCACACTTGAATGAGCAATCTCCTCTTCCAGACTTTACAGTTTTGCTTCAGTGGGGAAAGAGCTTCACCATTCAGCTCAGTTTGGAGTACTGTAGAGGTCAACTGGTAGCATTCAAAGGCAGGCAGGGCCTGCTATCAATCAAGGCCACTGCCTGTGCTCTGGGAGGGTAGGGTGTCATTGTCTGGGCTCCATGGTTGCATTTGTCTGTTGGCTGGGCTCCTTGTCCAAACAGGATTTCAAGGTGGGCTCCCTGGTTGGGTGGGGTTGCTAGCTGTGTTCTGCAGTCAGGTGAGGCCACTAGCTAATCTCTGCAATTGCCTCCAGTTGAAAAGGGCCTCTAGATGTGCTCCCCAACCAACCAGATGGTGCCACTAGCTAGACTTTACATTCATGTGGCACCACAGGCCAGGGATAACAGTTTGATCGGGCTTCAGAGGTGCTCTGAGATCAAGCTGGGGACTGTAGGTTGTTCCCTGAAGTTGAACCAGGCCACAGGCTGGTCTTTGCAGTTGGATAGGCTATTGGCTATGCTCTGCTGCTGTTCAAGGACACTAGCCAAGCTTTCTGATTGGGTAGGTACTCCAGCTATACTCACAGTTGGATGAGCTGGACACTGATGCTGGGTCGATGCCCCAACTTCCTGGTCATGTGGGGCCACAGGCCATGATTTCCTCATTGGGCAGAGTCACTGGCTCAGCTTCCTGCCTGGGTGAGGCCACATGCTGTGTTTAGTATTCAGGCAGTGCTATAGACTTTACTCCAGTTCTGGGTGGGGTTTCAAGCTGAGCTCTGTGGCTTGGTGGTACCATAGGCTGTGCTCTGATTTTGCTCAGGGTCACTGTTCAGGCAAGCTGGGAAGGGCCACTGGTTTGGCTCCTTGTCCAGGTGCACCATCAGATGTGCCCTGCACTTTCCAGGTGTCTGTGGCCACATTTCCCAGAGGGGTGAGACTTGGAGGCTATGCTCAGCAACTTGGTGAGGCTGAATTTTATTTTTCCTGCAAAGCAGACCATAGGATGTATTCCACAGCTGCTGGCCATCTATGGCCATGATGCACAAAGTGGCAGGACTGGAAGTTGTGCTTAACGTTTGGACAAAACTGCAGATTTGCTCTCCTGCCTGAGTAGAGCCTTAGAATGGGCTCCATAGCTGGGATAATCTTTTGGCTAAGGATCCAAAACACACAGAACTGCCAACAGAGCTCCCTGGCTAGAGAGCTACAGGCTTCACTCTGAAGAAGAGCAGAATCACTGGGATTAATTTTCAGGCACCACTGCAAGCAGGCACATGGCCCACCAAGATCTGAGCACTGGTTGCTGTAAAACCCACCTCCCATCTTCACCTCTATCTGATTCCTAGTGGTCAAACTCCACAGATTTCCCTACTGATCCCCATGAAGCGAGACCTGAGTGAGCCTCCAAGAAGTGTCCCAAAATGCTAGGGAAGCTGAATGTTCATCTTTGGTTCTCTTTTACCCAGTGGAGGAATCTATAAATCCAAAGGGGACCTATCAGGGTGACACTGGGCTTGCCTCAGGGAGGTACAGTGTGGTCAAAGTAAAGCAGTTCTTTGGACACTTCTAATGTGGTTTCTCTAGGTCCTTGTGGTCTAGAAGTATGCTTCAATCTCACCCCTAGATCCTGGGACTTTTCACAATGCTGTCTTATCTATCAGTTTAGTTCAGTTGCTCAGTCATCTCTGACTCTTTGCAACCCTACAGACTGCAGCATACCAGGCTTCCCTGCCCATCACCAACTCCAGGAACTTACTCAAACTCATGTCCATCGAGTCAATGATGCCATCCAACCATCTCATCCTCTGTCGTCCCCTTCTCCTCCTGCCTTCAATCTATCCCAGCATCAGGGTCTTTTCAAATGAGTGAGTTCTTCGCATAATGTGGTCAAAGTATTGGAGTTTCAGCTTCAGCATCAGTCCTTCCAATGAATATTCAGGACTGATTTCCTTTAGGATGGACTGGTTGGATCTGCTTGCAGTCCAAGGGACTCTCAAGAGTCTTCTCCAACACCACAGTTCAAAAGCATCAGTTCTTTGGGGCTCAGTTTTCTTTATGGCCCAACTTTCACATCCATACATGACTACTGGAAAAACCATAGCTTTGACTAGATGGATCTTTGTTGGCAAAGTAATGTCTCTGCTTTTTAATATGCTGTCTAGGTTGGTCATAGCTTTTCTTCCAAGGAGCAAGTGTCTTTTAATTTCAAGGCTGCAGTCACCATCTGCAGTGATTTTGGAGCATAGAAAAAATAGTCTCTCACTGTTTCCATTGTTTCCCCATCTATTTGCCATGAATTGATGGGACTGGATGCCATGATCTTAGTTTTCTGAATGTTGAATTTTAAGCCAAATATTTCACTCTCCTCTTTCAATTTCATCAAGAGGCTCTTCAGTTCTTCACTTTCTGCCATAAGGGTGGTGTCATCTGCATGTCTGAGGTTATTGATATTTCTCCCGGTAATCTTGATTCCAGCTTGTGCTTCATCCAACCTGGCGTTTCTCATGACATATTCTGCAAATAAGTTAAATAAGCAAGGTGGCAATATACAGCCTTGATGTACTCCTTTTCCAATTTGGAACCAGTCTGTTGTTCCATATCCAGTTCTAACTGTTGCTTCTTGACCTGCATACAGATTTCCCAGGAGGCAGGTAAGGTGGTCTGGTATTCTCATCTCTTTAAGATTTTCCAGTTTGTTGTGATCCACACAGTCAAAGGCTTTGGCCTAGTCAATAAAGCAGTCTTATCTATGGATAGTTGCTAAATGATCCTCTTGTAATGGAGACTGAGTTGGTAATGACATACGTTGCCATCTTGATGAAGTCACTCCCTGAATTCTCTTAAGGTATATGTGAAATATATACAATGAGATACCATGCAACAATAAAAAAGAAGGAATTATCAATAAATTCAATATGGATGAATCTAACATATGTGTTTATTGAAAGAGATCATACACAAAAGGACACGTGCTATATGATTCATTTATATGAAGCTCAAGATCAGAATAAAACTAATCCATGTTGATACAGGTCATAAAAACTATTGGCTTAGGAAGTCTGGTTACTGCTTAGAAAAGGGCACAAGATCAATGTTGTGTGGCAGCCTGGATGGGAGAGGGGTTTAGGAGACAATGGATACATGTATGTGTATGGCTGATTCCCTTCACTGTTCACCTGAAACTACCAAAACATTGTTAATAGGCTATACCTCAATATAAAATAAAAAGTTTAAAGTTTGCAGAAGAAAAGAAAAGGCACAAGAGAAGTTCCTACAATGGGAAAAGTATTCTGTATCTTGAACTGCGTCATGATTATAGGAGTGTTTATACTTATAAAATGACATTGAGTTGCACAATTAATATTTGTTATTTTAGTTTGTGAAAAGTATGCCTCAACTGCAAAAAATGAAAAACAATGGGGAAAAAAGTTGGAAAAGTAAAACTGCTGATTTTAAATTCAGTACATTTCATGTATGAAAATGAATCAACCATTAGATATACATCTCTTAATTTTTTTTCTCTTTAAACAAGTTTAAAGAGTAGAATCAAAGAGAATATATAAATAAATACATCAATTGTAATGAAATTAAAACTATTATAATAGTGATAGCTGTGAGAGGTGCTTTTAAATTTTTAAAGATTCTTACTCCAAAATCATTGTAGCAGTGTATAATACCACAAACAGTGTACTTTTTTCTTGCATATTTTAAATCAGGGTGTTAAGATTACTTTTAAAGTTAGCAAAAGTGATAAGGACACATTAATTTTATATTATTTTTGCACATGCATTTTTAGAAATTTATAGTGAGGATGATCATTCCCCTCTTTAACTACAATTATAAAACCTAAGAAATAACATAGCAAACAAGCAAAGAATACTCTGAAACCTGGAAACAAGAAGATAGATTGGCTAGGGAGTTGGGATTTAAAGAACACAGCAAGTAAAGTACTTTGGTTTCCTTATTGCCTTCCATATGACCCAGACAGTGCATTGCAGAATCCTCCAACTTGGAAACACCAACAAGCATCAGTTCAGTTCAGTTCAGTTGCTCAGTCATGTCCGACTCTTTGCGACCCCATGAATTGTAGCACGCCAGGCCTCCCTGTCCATCACCAACTCCCAGAGTTTACCCAAACCCATGTCCATCGAGTCGGTGATGCCATCCAACCATCTCATCCTCTGTCGTCCCCTTCTCCTCCTGCCCCCAAACCTTCCCAGCATCAAGGTCTTTTCCAATGAGTCAACTCTTCGCATGAGGTGGCCAAAGTATTGGAGTTTCAGCTTCAATATCAGTCCTTCCAATGAACACCCAGCACTGACCTCCTTTAGGATGGACTGGTTGGATCTCCTTGTAGTCCAAGGGACTCTCAAGAGTCTTCTCCAACACCACAGTTCAAAAGCATCAATTCTTTGGTGCTCAGCTTTATTCACCATCCAACTCTCACATCCATACATGACCACTGGAAAAACCATAGTCTTGACTAGACAGACTTTTCTTGGCAAAGTAATGTCTCTGCTTTAAGATATGCTATCTAGGTTGGCCATAACCTTCCTTCCAAGGAGTAAGTGTCTTTTAATTTCATGGCAGCAATCACCATCAGCAGTGATTTTGGAGCCCCCCAAAATAAAGTCTGACACTGTTTCCATTGTTTCCCCATCTATTTCCCATGTAGTGATGGGACCAGATGCCATGATCTTAGTTTTCTGAACATTGAGCTTTAAGCCAACTTTTTCACTCTCCTCTTTCACCTTCATCAAGAAGCTCTTTAGTTCTTCTTCACTTTCTGCCATAAGGGTGGTGTCATCTGCATATCTGAGGTTATTGATATTTCTCCTAGCAATCTTGATTCCAGCTTGTGTTTCTTCCAGCCCAGCATTTCTCATGATGTACTCTGCATATAAGTTAAATAAGCAGGGTGACAATATACAGCCTTGACACACTCCTTTTCGTATTTGGAACCAGTCTGTTGTTCCATGTCCAGTTCTAACCGTTGCTTCCTGACCTGCATACAGGTTTCTCAAGAGACAGGTCAGATGGTCTGGTATTCCCATCTCTTTCAGAATTTTCCACAGTTTATTGAGATCCACACAGTCAAAGGCTTTGGCATAGTCAATAAAGCAGAAATAGATGTTTTTCTGGAACTCTCTTGCTTTTTCAATGATCCAGCAGATGTTGGCAACTTGATCTCTGGTTCCTCTGCCTTTTCTAAAACCAGCTTGAACTACTGGAAGTTCACGGTTCACGTATTGCTGAAGCCTGGCTTGGAGAATTTTGAGCATTACTTTACTAGCGTGTGAGATGAGTGCAATTGTGCAGTAGTTTGAGCATTCTTTGGCATTGCATTTCTTTGGGATTGGGATGAAAACTGACCTTTTCTAGTCCTTTTGCCACTGCTGAGTTTTCCAAATTTGCTGGCATATCGAGTGCAGCACTTTCACAGCATCATCTTTCAGGATTTGAAATAGCTCAACTGGAATTCCATCACCTCCACTAGCTTTGTTCGTAGTGATGCTTCCTAAGGCCCACTTGACTTCACATTCCAGGATGTCTGGCTCTAGGTGAGTGATCATACCATCGTGATTATATGGGTCATGAAGATCTTTTTTTGTACAGTTCTTCTGTGTATTCTTGCCACCTCTTCTTAATATCTTCTGCTTCTGTTAGGTCCATACCATTTCTGTCCTTTATTGAGCCCGTCTTTGCATGAAATGTTCCCTTGGTATATCTCTAATTTTCTTGAAGAGATCTCTAGTGTTTCCCAATCTGTTGTTTTCCTCTATGTCTTTGCATTGATTGCTGAGGAAGGCTTTCTTATCTCTCCTTGCTATTCTTTGTAACTCTGCATTCATATGGGAATATCTTTCAGTTTCTCCTTTGCTTTTCACTTCTCTTCTCTTTCCAGCTATCTGTAAGGCCTCCTCAGACATCCATTTTGCTTTTTTGCATTTCTTTTCCATGGGGATGGTCTCGATCCCTGTCTCCTGTACAGTGTCACGAACCTCTGTCCATAGTTCATCAGGCACTCTGTCTATCAGATCTAGTTCTTTAAACCTACTTGTCAATTCTACTATATACCCATAAGGGATTTGATCTAGGTCATACCTGAATGGACTGGTGGTTTTCCCTACTTTCTCCAATGTAAGTCTGAATTTGGCAATAAGGAGTTCATGATCTGAGCCACAGTCTGCTCCTGGTCTTGTTTTTGCTGACTGTATAGAGCTTCTCCATCTTTCACTGCAAAGAATATAATCAATCTGATTCTGGTGTTGACCATCTGGTGATGTCCACGTGTAGAGTCTTCTCTTGTGTTGTTGGAAGAGGGTGTTTGCTATGACCAGTGCGTTCTCTTGGCAAAACTCTATTAGCCTTTGTCCTGCTTCACTCTATACTCCAAGGCCAAATTTGCCTGTTACACCAGGTGTTTCCTGACTTCCTACTTTTGCATTTCAGTCCCCTATAATGAAAAGGACATCTTTTTTGGGTGTTAGTTCTAAAAGGTCTTGTATGTCTTCATAGAACCATTCAACTTCAGCTTCTTCAGTGTTACTGGTCGGGGGATAGACTTGGATTACTGTGATGTTGAATGGTTTGCCTTGGAAACGAACAGAGATCATTCTGTCGTTTTTGAGATTGCATCCAAGTACTGCATTTCGGACTCTTTTGTTGACCATGATGGCTACTCCATTTCTTCTAAGGGATTCTTGCCCACAGTAGTAGATATAATGGTCATCTGAGTTAAGTTCACCCATTCCAGTCCATCTTAGTTCACTGATTCCTAGAAAGTCTACGTTCACTCTTTCCATCTCCTGTTTGACCACTTCCAATTTGCCTTGATTCATGGACCTAACATTCCAGGTTCCTATGTAATATTGCTCTTTACAGCATCGGACTTTGCTTCTGTCACCAGTCACATCCACAGCTGGGTATTGTTTTTGCTTTGGCTCCATCCCATCATTCTTTCTGGAGTTATTTCTCCACTGATCTCCAGTAGCATATTGGGCACCTACTGACCTGGGGAGTTCATCTTTCAGTGTCCTATCTTTTTGCCTTTTCATACTGTTCATGGGGTTCTCAAGGCAAGAATACTGAAGTGGTTTGCCATGCCCTTCTCCAGTGGACCACATTCTGTCAGACCTCTCCACCATGACCCATCTGTCTTGTGTGGCCCCACATGGCATGGCTTAGTTTCACTGAGATAGACAAGGCTGTGGTCCATGTGATCAGATTAGCAAGTTTTCTGTAATTTTAGTTTCAGTGTGCCTGCCATCTGATGCCTGCTCGCAACACCTACCATCTTACTTGAGTTTCTCTTACCTTGGACGTGGGGTATTTCTTCACGGCTGCTCCAGCAAAGTGCAGCCATTGCTCCTTACCTTGGACAAGGGTTTTCTACTCACGACGGCCCTTCCTGACTTTGAATGTGGAGTAACTCCTCTCGGCTCTCCTGTGCCCACGCTGCCCACACAGCCGCTGCTCCTTGGGCCTGGGGTAACTCCTCTCAGCCGCTGCCCCTAGCCTCAGGTGCGGGCTAGCTCCCCTCGCCTCCACCCCCGGACCCCAGAACGGCCTAGCTCCTCTTGGCCGCCGCCCCCGGCTCCCGGCCCAGCCTAGCTCCTCTCAGTCACCACCCCTGGCCCGGCCTAGCTCCTCTTGGCGTCGACCCCGGCCCCCCGGCCTGGCCTAGCTCCTCTCGGCCACCTCCTCGGCCCCCGGCCTGTCCTGGCTCCTCTTGGCTGCCACCACCAGCCCCCGGCCCCGCCTAGCTCCGCCCTCAGCCCCCGGCCCGGCCTAGCTCCTCTTGGCTGCCACCACCAGCCCCAGGCCCCGCCTAGCTCCGCCCTCAGCCCCCGGCCCGGCCTAGCTCCTCTTGGCCGCTGCCCCCCGGCCCCCGGCCCCCCGGCCCCTGGCCCGGCCTATCTCCACTTGCCGCCACCCCCAGCCCCCCGGCCCGGCCTAGCTTGTCTCGGCTGCTGCCCCTGGCCCCCGGCCCCCGGCCCCCGGCCCCTGGCCCGGCCTAGCTCCTCTCAGCCGCCGCCCCCAGCCCCCAGCCTGGCCTAGCTCCTCTCGGCCACCGCGCCCGGCCCCCGGCCTGGCCAAGCACCTCTCGGCCGCTGCCCCCCCGGCCCCCGGCCTGGCCTAGCTCCTCCGCCCCCGGCCCCCGGCCCAGCCTGGCTTCTGCACCGACCGTCACAGCCGCCTCCCTTCATAGACAAAGTAAGTAAATAAAAGTTCCAATGAAAGTCTATTCCCGTTGGCCAGATTCTGGATGAGTGACTTAAAAACAGGAAAACTTTTTGATAATACTCAACCTTACTCTAGTGAAACATCAGCAATAAAACCACCCCTCTTTCCCAGTTTCAATGGGGTGAGCAGAAAGTGCATTAATCCATCCTATACACCCACTCCATGGAATCATCTGCACTCTCATTTCCCTACCTGGTAGTTTAAATGGGGCTGGCCAGGAAGCTAATCCATGCTCCACTTGGAAGAAGCAAACAGCACTGTGATTCTTCAGCCAGGTGATGGAGGGGCTAGCAGGCAGCTGATGTGGAGAAAAGGGAGTCCTCGTGCACTGTTGGTGGGATGGTAAATGGTACAAACACTATGATAAACAGCAGAGTATTGAGTCTTCTAAAAAATTAAAAATAGAACTACCATATGATCAAGCAATTCCATTTCTGGGATATATCTGAAGGAAACAAAAACATTTCTGCACCCCCATGTTCATAGCAGCAGTATTTACAACAGCCAAGACATAGAAATAACATAAGAATCCATCAATGGATGAATGAATAAAGAAGTTGTGATATTTATATAATGGTTTATTATTTAGCCATATTAAAAAAGAAGGAAATCCTACCATTCCAACAATATGATTAGATCTTCAGGCCATTATGTCAAGTCAGATACAGAAAGACAATCACTGTATTATTTCCCTGATATATGAAATCAAAAACAAAAATAAAACCAAAATCAAGCTCACAGAAAAAAGAGACCACAATTGTGGTTAACAGACAGGGGAGTGGGTGGGTATAGGGGATTTGGACGAAAATGTTCAAAAGTTATAAAATAACTTTCAGTTATAAAACAAATAAGTCCTGGGAATGTAATATATAACATGAAGACTATGATTAACAGTGCTGTATGTTATATAAGAAAGTGATAAACATCATAGAGCTCTCATCACAAGAAAAACATTTTTTATTTATATGAGATGATGGATGTTAACTAAACTCATTGTGGTAATCATTTCATGATGTATGTAACTCATGATGGTCTGTATCTTAAACTTATACAGTGTTTATATCAATTATATCTCAATAAAACTTGAAAAAATTGGCTGAGTTTAATTTTCTATAACTTGAAATAGAAAGACTTCCAATATATGCTTGTTTTGTAAATGGAAGTGTCAAAATAAAGGGATTTTAATATTTAAA
Source organism: Okapia johnstoni (assembly GCA_024291935.2). NCBI lineage: Eukaryota > Metazoa > Chordata > Mammalia > Artiodactyla > Giraffidae > Okapia > Okapia johnstoni. The sequence continues at coordinate 84,255,561 of CM044305.1, forward strand.
CAAACAAAAACAAACAAGCAAAACCTCACGAGCCAATAATACGCTGTCAAAAAGAAACTCGCTTCAACTACAGTTACACGGGTATGTTGAATGTAATGAGATGGAAATAATATACCATACAATCATTAACTGACAAAACCAAGAATGATTATGTTAATATTAGCTATAGTAGACTTTGGAGCAAAGAAAATTAGTAGAGCCAAATAGGGATACCACATTATGATAAAAGAATGAATCCACTTGGAATATATAACAATCTTTAATAGATATACACCAAACAGCAGAATGTTACAATACATGAAGCAAAAACTGGTATAGCTGAAAGTACAAATATATGAATACACAATTACACTTTGATACTTCAATACCCTGCTCTCAGAAACTAGTAGAAATATTGCACAGAAAATGAGTAAACATAGACAAAAACAAAAGAATACAACATTGATAGGATATAATTGACATTTAAACAGTACTCCACCTAATAACAGCAGAAGACATTATTTTTCAAGTGTCAATGGAACATTCGCCATGACAGATCATATCCTTGACTATAAAACAAATCTTAACAAATTTAAAAGAATTTTAGCTATACACAGTATGTTCTCTGACCATAATAGAATCAAAGCAGAAATCAATAACAGAAAGACATTAGGAAAACTCCTGAACCTTTGAAGTGTAAGCAAAAATACATCTAAATAGTCTATGGATCATGAAAGAAGTTCAAAAGGAAATAAAAGCATAACCAAATAAAAATTAAAGTGCAGCATATAAAATATAAAATATGTCAGCCACAGCTACAGCAGAGAGAAAATGTAAATTTATAGCAATAAAATGCTGATATATTGCAGAAACTGACACAATATTATAAAGCAATTATCCTGCAATAAAAAAATCATTAAAAAAGAAAAAAGTGTATCAAATTAATATTAATAACAAAGTATTAATAATAATGTTATTAATAATACAATATATAATATTATATATAATAATTATAATATAATATATTATATATTGTATTATAATATATAATTATTTAATATTATATAATTATATATTGTATTATTATAATATATAATTATATTACTATTATATAATTATATAATAGTAATATAATAATATATAATATAGTATATTAATAATAATATTAATAACCAAATTTCCTACCTAGGGAAATTTCAAAAAGAGAATGCAAACCCAAAACAAGTAGAAGAAAGGAAACATAATAAAGATGAGAACAGGAATCCTTGAAAACAGAAAAACGATAAAGAAAAGCCATGAAACAAAAGCAAATTATTTTTAAAAAATCAGCAAAATTGATAAACCTAGTAAAAAACACAAAGATAAAAAGAAAGAAAAAATCACCAATATTAGAAAGAAAATATGGAATATGATTATAGATCTTTTAGTCACTTCAAGGATAGTAAGGGAATACTATGAACAATTTTATGTTCATGAATTCCACTTCTTAAAAGAAAGGACCAACTTCTCAAAAAACACAAAATAACAAAACTCAATCAATATGAAATATATACTCAGAATACTTCCATAAATGTTAAATAAACTTTATTTAAAACTTTTAAAAACACTGGAAAAATAAATCTCCACATGATTTTGTTGACGAATTCTATCAAACATTTACAGAAGAATTAAAACCAGTGTTATATAATCTTTCCCAGAAAATAGAAAAGGAGAGAATACTTCCTAACTCATTTATAAGGCTATTATTATCCTGCTATTGAAACAAGAAAAAGGCAGTAAAAACAAAAAACAAAAAGCAATATCTCTTATGATCTAAGACACGAAAGATCCTCCATACTGTACTAGCAAACTAAATACAACCATATATAAAAGTGTTTATGCAACAAGACCAAGTGGAATTTATTTAAATTATGCAAAGCTCGTTCAATGTTTGAAAATTGATTGATTAATGTATGATACCATATAAACAAGCTAAAGAAGAAAAATTATATATTCATATCAATTGACGCAGAAAACATAATTGGTAAACCCAATACTCGGTCATGAGAAAAACTTTCAGAAAACTAGGAATCCAAAGGAATTATCTCAATTTGATAAAGGGCATCTACATCATATTTCATGGAGAAATACAATACCCTCCCTCTGCTATAGACTGAATACTTGTGTCCCCACAAAATTCATATGCTGAAATTCAATTCCCAATGAAGGTGGAGCCTTTGGGAAATGATTAGGTCAAGAGAATGGAACCATCATAAAGGGATTAGTGTGGTTATAAAAGACACCCCAAAGACCCCTTTGCAGTTTTTGTCACACAAGTTCCCAGTGAGAAGATAGCCAAGTATAAACCAAGAAGCAGGCCTCAGCAAACTCTGAATCTGCTGGACTTTCAAGCCTACAGAACTATGAGAAATAAATTTCTGTTGTATATAAACCACCCAATCTATGATATTCTGTTACAGCAGCTTGAATATACTGAGACACCAGACTGGAAACAAGAAAGATTGTTTGCTCTCACCACTTTTATACCACATGAAATAAAAGAGTAATAAAGAGCAGTAGGGTTAAATATTAATGGCAAGATGGTAGATTTAAACCAAATCACATTAATAACCACATCAAATATAAATGGTTTAAACGCTCCTTAGCTAGAGACCGAAATATTGAATAAAAAAGCAAGACTCAACCATATACTGTCTATAAGAAACCCACTGTAAAAATAAAGGCACACCAAAAAAAGTGAAAGGAAAGAAACAATATGCCATGCTAACATTAGTCAGGAGAAAGATGGAATGGCTGTATTGATATCAGACAGTACAGACTTTAAGTAGATAACTGGTGTCCATCAATTAGGACACTCAATATTGTTAGGGTCTCAATTCTCCCCAAATTGATTGACTACAATCCAAATAAGCATCTCAACAGTCTTTTTTGTAGAAATTAAGAAGTAGATTCTAAAATTTACAGGGATATGGAGAGAAATTTGAATAGCCGAAACAATTTTGATAAATACAAAGTTGGAAGACATACTTCTAAACTTATTATAAAGATGTGTTAAACAACATAGTGGTGTGTTACTGTAAAAATAAACATAACAATGAAAAAGAAGAGAGAATCCAGGAGTAGATTACACTTACTTGGACAATTGCTACTTTACAAAGGCGATTCTTTAGCGAAAGGTTGGTCTTATCAACAAATGTTGCTGGAACAATTGAATATCCATGTTAAAAAAAATAAACTGTAGTCTAAGACACACTATGTACAAAAATTGACTTAAGATAGATCATACAACTACATTTAAAACCTAAAACTACAGAAAATTTAAAAGAAAGCTTTTCTTACCTTCAGTTAGATGAAAATTACTTAGATATGACACCAAAGCAAACTCCATATGTTGTCAGACATATTAGAAAAAAACAGAAAAACCAGATAACAGTGGATGTTATTTTTAGGTGGAGAATTTTGGAGCAAACCAAACTACTAAAAAATCAGAAAATCTCAAATCCATGAGGAATAAATCCATTGTTTCTCCTTCATCCATATCTTTTTATGGCTTTGAACTGTAGGAAGAAATAAAAGAACAATTGAACACAATTAAAATACGCCAATGACTTTCTAAATTTAGTAATAGTCAACCCTGTATGTATTTGTTGTCTCAACAAGAGAAAAAACAACTTTCCTCTTGTAAACCAGACCCTTGGGTATCAGGCTGTTTGTCCATCATTTGATGTCTTCAATCATCTGATCTCACCAATCTCATCTTTCACTTGCCAAACACCAAAAATGCTTGTAATTTTTTTTTTTGGTGGGTCGTGGGAGGGGAGGAGGACAGCATTCAAGGATATAAACATGTCTTTCCACCTTAAAAGATTGTGCTCTTTTTGTAAAACATAATCTCTTAATCTCCCAGGACCTCAGTGTTCATTTCTATAAATGGAGAAAGGAAAAATGGCCTTGTTTTTAAAGTAAAATACATGTATGTAGATAATATGTAAAAAACCTGGAAAATATCTAACAATAATTAACAGAGTAGACAGTCAGGAGGTGGGAATCCATGAGATACAGGATCATATCAACTTCTATATTATACAATTCTGTACTGTCCACATTTTCTTTAAAAACATGCATTATATTTGCTCTCAGAAAAACTGAGATAACATTTTAGAAACATAGGGACTATCTTGTTAAGACTATCTTTTAAATGATGAAAGAATATTTTAATGTGTGTGCACTCAGTTGTGTCGAGCTCTTTGTAACTGACTCCATGGTCTGTAGCCCACGAAGCTTTTCTGTCCATGGAATTTCCCAGGCAAGAATACTGGAGAAGGTTGTCATTTCCTCCTCCAGGGGATCTTCCTAACTCAGGGATTGAACACTCGTCTCCTGCATTGCAGGCAGATTCTTTACCACTGAGCCACCTGGGAAGTGCAAATATTTTGATATGAATATTCAAGTAAATTGTTAGATAAAATAATTCCCATTTCAATTAGCATTCATATGTGTGAAAATTTAGGAAAGATAAAACTACAGACACTAACAGTGAGTATCTCTGGTGGGTTGTAGTAGACGATATATACATATACGTATATGTATATGTATATATATATATATATATATTCTTGTATTTCTGCATTTTATATAACATGTAATTATTCTACAGAAAAATATTGGCAATAAAGACACTATACTCTTACTGTACCTATTGTACCTTTCTCACCCTTCTGTATTATAGGTGATAAAAACCCATAGACTACTTTTCCCAGATGCCATTTCCAGCTTTGTGTCTATTAGGTTATATCAATGGGAGGTACTATCAGGAAACCAGGAAACTAGAAAGTGAGAGAAAGAAAGAAGCAGTTTTTCTGTTTTGTTGTTTCTTTTCTTTTTCTCTTCTTTTCTTCTCTCACTTTTCTTTCCCTCCTTTCCCTTCCCTTCCCTTCCCTTCCCTTTTCTTTTCTTTTCTTGATTCCTGATTAGGCAGAAAAGGCCTAGTTGTGCAGTTAAGTCACGGACGCTCTGGCGGCCTAGGCAGCAGTGTGCTCCAGACTCTAGCTCTAACTGTAGCCATGAGAATTCCAGAAGTTGACACAGCACCTGTCTGCTCTGATTCCCATAGTTTCAGGGCACTCATGTCTTTTGGCTCCAATGACAAAAGTAGTAGGTGACTTCAAGCATGTGGATTTCTAAAACATCAGTGTTGCTTTCTCTCACACACATGAATACAGGCAGACATACTTACATTGTAAGATAACAATGAGAATATGTTGGGGTAATATCTTGGGGTATTATGATACTACTCTTACAGTTCTTTTCTTTCAGGTAGAAGCCCCGTCTACTTTTCATGCATGAGGCATCCTGTCTGATCCCCACACTTTTCTCTTCATTCTTATATCTCTATTGCTTTGTCATTGACAAGATTCATTTTTTGACATAAGACATTCCTTTGCTGATTCTTCTTCTCTGTCTTGTCTTTAATCCAGTATGTTCAAATACTGCCCATTCAAAACAAGTTCTCAAGCCACCTTGGAGTTTTAGGAGGAAAAGACAAAGGCCTCAAAGGTGAGAATAAGTAGTGATCCTAAAACAAAAGGGTCTGATTAAAAGAGAACCAAGAATTAAACGTGCACCAATATCCCAAGGACTTCTCTGGAGCATGGAAAATCTCTTGTCCATATTCACATGCATTAATGGGCCATGTAGATATTCAAATACTCTATGGTTCCTTTTGAGCTTCATTTTCTTTTCTCCTCTTCTTGCTATGCCTTCTTTATATGGTAGTGTTAGTTCCATACTTGCTGTTCTTTTCCATAATTTTCCTGAAAATTCCCAGATATTTTATTTTCAATTGAACTACAGTTTTGTTTTGATTACTTCTATCAACTCCAGAGATAGGTATTCAGTTCTGTTCAGCCGCTCAGTCATGACTGACTCTTTGTGTCCCCATGAACCGCAGCACGCCAGGCCTCCCTGTCCATCACCAACTCCAGGAGTCCAGCCAAACCCATGTCCATCGAGTCAGTGATGCCATCCAACCATCTCATCCTCTGTCGTCCCCTTCTCCTCCTGCCCTCAATCTTTCTCAGCATCAGCTCTTTTCAAATGAGTCAGCTCTTCCCATCAGGTGGCCAAAGTATTGGAGTTTCAGCTTCAACATTAGTCCTTCCAATGAACACCCAGGACTGATCTCCTTTAGGATGGACTGGTTGGATCTTCTTGCAGTCCAAGGGACTCTCAAGAGTCGTCTCCAACACCACAGTTCAAAAGCATCAATTCTTTGGCACTCAGCTTTCTTTGTAGTCCAGCTTTTACATCCATACATGACCACTGGAAAAACCATAGCCTTGACTAGACAGAGCTTTGTTGGCAAAGTAATGTCTCTGCTTTTTAATATGCTGTCTGGGTTGGTCATAACTTTCCTTCCAAGGACTAAGCGTCTTTTAATTTCATGGCTGCAATCAACATCTGCAGTTATTTTGGAACTCAGAAAAATAAACTCAGCCACTGTTCCCACTGTTTGCCCATCTATTTGCCATGAAGTGATGGGACTGGATGCCATGATCTTAGTTGTCTGAATGTTGAGCTTTAAGCCAACTATTTCACTCTCCTCTCTCACTTTCATCAAGAGGCTCTTTAGTTCTTCTTCACTTTCTGCCATAAGGGTGGTGTCATCTGCATATCTGAGGTTATTGACATTTCTGCTGGCAATCTTGATTCCAGCTTGTGCTTCTTCCAGCCCAGTGTTTCTCATCATGTACTCTGCATATAAGTTAAATAAGCAGGGTGACAATATACAGCCTTGATGTACTCCTTTTCCTATTTGGAACCAGTCTGTTGTTCGAAGTCCAATTCTAACTGTTGCTTCCTGACCTGCATACAGGTTTCTCAAGAGGCAGGTCAGGTGGTCTGGTATTCCCATCACTTTCAGAATTTTCCACAGTTTATTGTGATCCACACAGTCAAAGGCTTTAGCATAGTCAATAAAGCAGACATAGATGTTTTTCTGGAACTCTCTAGCTTTTTCGATGATCCATCAGATGTTGGCAATTTGATCTCTGGTTCCTCTGCCTTTTCTAAAACCAGCTTGAACATCTGGAAGTTCATGGTTCATGTATTGCTGAAGCTGGGCTTGGAGAATTTTGAGCATTATTTTACTAGCATGTGAGATGAGTGCAATTGTGCGGTAGTTTGGGCATTCTTTGGCATTGCCTTTCTTTGAGATTGGAATGAAAACTGACCTTTTCCAGTCCTGTAGCCACTGCTGGGTTTTCCAAATTTGCTGGCATATACAGTGCAGCACTTTCACAGCATCATCTTTCAGGATTTGAAATAGCTCAACTGGAATTCCATCACCTCCACTAGCTTTGTTCATAATGATTCTTCCTAAGGCCCACTTGACTTCACATTCCAGGATGTCTGGCTCTAGGTGAGTGATCACACCATCGTGATTATTTGGGTCTTAAAGATCTTTTTTGTACAGTTCTTATGTGTATTCTTGCCACCTCTTCTTAATATCTTCTGTTTCTGTTAGGTCCCTACCACTTCTGTCCTTTATTGAGCCCATCCTTGAATGAAATGTTCCCTTGGTATCTCTAATTTTCTTGAAGAGATCTCTAGTCTTTCCCATTCTATTGTTTTCCTCTAATATTATACTTATATACTCAAAAAACTGAGGTATATAGAAGTTAAAAATCTTACATGAGATCACATGACTAATAAATGGCAATCTGGGGAATAAATTTGTATTTATCAGATTGTGTGTCTTTTTGAGAATATCAAACACATAACAATCCTGCATGCACTTCCCTGACAACTTTTACAGACTAAATAGCAAGTCTTGTGAACAACTATCTATCTATCTATCTATCTACCTATCTATCATCTCTAGATTATATCTATCATCTAATTTTCTAGATTTTCTCATCTAGAAAATGAAGATAACCTCTATTCAAAGTACATACAGGAATAATTCTGGTACAGCTTGATCTTTCTTTTATGGGCCCCCTAGAGAGTAAGATAATTCCTTCTTACTTTAGAGTCCTCAAGAAAGACCAGACAGGGTCAGCTTTTGGGTGTTAATCCCAAGAGTTGTATCACACTGCAGCTCTAACCTGTGATCTCAGTGTGGCAAGAGTTGGTTGTTGTTTTTCAAATTACCTATGTACTGTGATTGGGGCTTCCCTGGTGGCTCAGACAGTAAAGAATTTGCCTGCAATGTGGAAGACTCGGTTTCAATCCTTGGGTTGGGAAGATCCCCTGGAGAAGGGAATGGCAGCCAACTCCAGTATTCTAGCCTGGAGAATTCCATGAATAGAGGAGCTAGGTGGGCTACAGTCCATTAGGTCATAAAGAGTTGGTCACGACTGAGTGACTAACACACACACACAACAACACACACACACATACCGTGATAATGTAATTGTCAATTCTTCATCACCTTTACTTAAATTTTTAAAAGAAATTTACTGTAGCATCACCCTAAGTGATCTAACTCATAGGATCATTAGCTATTGGCAGTGTGTAAGTTTTAGTATTGACTGAGCAAAACAAAATCTCCAAATAGGACAACTCAAAGTTGTATTCCTGGAGGTCATAGGTCAGAGGGTTCTCTGTGGGAGTTCACTTCTCTGCACTAGAAGCACTTTTTCCTTCACTGCCATGTTCCCGCACATTTGACCAGGGATTTCTTAGCCCACTTTGGCCCTGGCAGTGACACTGACTAGCTTGCGTTTCTTTGCATGTGAAGACTCAACTCCAGTAAATTCTTTTATCCTGCTCTTGCACTTAAGATGTGCTAACATTTAGGCAGTATGCGTGCCTATGATCATGCTGTTTGTTCATAGCCAGTCTTGGATATTGGTCAAGGCCAATGACTTGGGGACTGTTATATACTTTGTATATAGTCTGATAAAAATTCTTCTTTAGATAAAGTTATCTCTAACATATGTCAAAATTTATTAAATTACTAGTGAGGGAAACAGCAAGATAACAAAAATGTTTAGAAGAGAATGTGCCTGTTCCAAAAGGACATTGAAATGGAATGTTACAAAGTTGGACACTATGAATACTTAGATAAATTCGAGCTGTTTTTTATACTAATTCAAGTTTCGTTTTACAAAGTCTTAAACACATAATGTCCTTGCCAGTTGTTACTAAGGAAGCTTGTAGCAATAGGGTACATGCTGACTATCAGTCAGAAGATTTAAAAAAAGCAGTGCATTTACACAGCAAATGTTCTGAATATATCTGCTTGAGATTGGGATTAAGTTTGCATCCTCCAGCAATAGTAAATAAGAAGACCATCTATCAGGAAAGCATGAAACAGTCAACAGAGATTGGAAACAGAATACTAAATAATAATTAAGCATCAGCAATTTTTTTTAATCCTGAAATGAAGATGCAAAATATAAAGTTTGTCCATTTCTTAGTTTGGGGATTTTTTTTTCTTTAAATATCACTCCTCTTGGTTTCCCACTCCAAAAAACAATTCATTCCCATTTTGACTTACTGTTTGATTAATTAACTTTTTACAATTTTGAAATTAGCAAAAATTGAACATAGGTTTACTTTATACACTGTTATTACAATCATGATAATTAGTAAAGTTTGTACTTATATTGATATTATTACTTTAATTCAACCTCCAATATCTAGGAAGAATTTCCAAATAAAATTTCAAAGTAAATCAATCTTAATGGTAACAAACTAATTTTATCTATGAATCTGGGCTTTTAAACTGTGTTCTTTTTCTATATACCTTGATATGTTTACATAAATGCATCAAGAGTGTTACCAAAACTGAATTCCCCCTAAAGCTAAGTTTGTGATTTACCTCTCTATTCACAACTTTATTCCCTTTCTTCTCCTGTGCCTGTTCCCCTCAAGACTGAAGAGTATGGGGGCTTCCCTGGTGGCTCAGTAGTCTTCTTCAATCTGCCTACCAATGCAGGGGACATGGATTCGATTCCTGATCTGGGAGGATCTCACATGATGAGGAGCAACTAAGCCCATGTGCCACAACTATTAAACCTGTGCTCTAGAGCCTGGGAGCACAACTACTGAACCCATATGCCCTAGAGTCCATGTTCTGCAATGGGAAAAGCCACCACAATGAGAAGCCCACGCACTGCAACAAGAGAGTAGCCTCTGCTTGCCACAGCTAGAGAAAAGCCTGAGCAGCAATGAAGACCCAGCAGAGCCAAAAATAAATCAATACATAAAAGTTATTTTTTAAAAAAGATTGAGGAGTATCAAAGTAAAGAAGGTATTGAAACCATGTACAAACCCCAGTGTTCCTGTCTTTTGAAACAAAAGATTGGCTTTAGTCTCTCAGGCCTCCCCTGAGTCTTGCAAGGCCAGCTCAAAAGTTAATGATTAGAAAATGTGAAGATGTAGAAACAAAGAGTAGCTATTGAACAGAGAAACTGGTAACAATTTAGACTGTAAATCCAGCACAAAGCAGAATCACCGAACTCCCTGTTCCCTGAAAGATACAGATAAAGGTCTGACAAACATTCCTAAGTTGTTTTTTGCAGGAAGCAGACCCCCACCAAATGAAAATGTTTCATATTCTCTATTCTCTCTGAGAGTCCTTGGACAGCAAGGGGGTCAAACCAGTCAATCCTAAAGGAAATCAACCCTGAATATTCATTGGAAGGACTGACACTGAAGCTGAAACTCCAATTCTTTGGCCACCTGATGTGAAGAGCTGACTCCCTGGAAAGGACCCTGATGCTGGGAAAGATTGAGGGCAGGAGGAGAAGAGAATGACAGAATATGGGATGGCTGGATGGCATCGCCAACTCAATGGACATGAGTTTGAGCGAACTCTGGGAGATAGTGAAGGACAGGGAAGACTGGTGTGCTGCAGTCCATGGAGTGGCAAAGAGTAGGACACAACTTAGTGACTGAACAACAACAACAAATGCAAGGAGTACGGGCATCTCATGCTCGAAAGACCTGAACTCCTCAATGGCTTTCAGGAAAGGAATTTTAAAGGCAGTGGAAGGGGCTATGGGGTGCTCAATCAGCTTGTGCACAATTCTCAGATTTGTTGGCGAGGTTAAGTTTAAAGTGTCACCAACCTTCTGCTTTCAACCTGTTTGAGATCTACATGCCTTCAGTCGGCAGTTTTCTCATTATTATCTTAAATATTCAATGGAAGTAACAGTAGCTTTTCTGAGCAGTGAAATCAGTATATAGGAGATCTAGGAAGTTCAGAGTACTCTTTTTATGAGATTATAATCCCAAAATACGTAAATCAGAGAGAAGACAAATGGGGGCACTACTTGGGCTATGAGACTATAAAGCAGAGATCTCCACATATTTTTTTGGTCATCACTACTGTAAAAGATTTGTTGATACCTCCAATAGTTCAATATTTTATAAAGTATGTGATTCTTCAATACAAATAATTTTTAAGAATATTTAAAAGTACTTATAAATTAAGTTTTTGAAACAAAAATGAAAATAAATTAATTTTGATTATATACTTCATATATCCCACTGGACAGTCTTATACGTGCTCTGGAATATGCATAGATTTCTGTGGGGATCATTTCTCTACTACCAGTTTAGACATGTAACTCTGCTTTTTGAAAGCCCTATATGTTCTCTGTTAACCTCTACAATGTACAACTTTAGGAGATATCAAACATTTCCCAAAATATTGGTTCCAATTTACATTCCAGTAGTGTATGAACCTTCAAGTTGTTCTTCATCCTTACCAACAACTGACTCATTTGATATTTTATATTTTGATATATCTTTTTTCTATATCCCACTAAATTTCTTTTAAAACCATTTTAATACCAAAGAAAATTAAAATAACAGCAATAAAAGAGAAACCCTCAGAATAAAATATTTTCATTCTAAATATCAAAGTTTCTCAAGGTATTACAATTTTAAAGAACAAAGTTTATCCAGTCTCTGTTCTTGATATTGTTATGTTACAATGAACAATATTTCTTAGTATTATGTCCTTGATAAAGAGCAGAACTGATTCCACAATTTTGCAGAAATTCTCATGAAAAGAAAGCTGCTTTGATAGAGTGGCAGTATTGAGAAGCCTTGGTTTTTGAAACTGTATCAGAGTGCTTGAGAGAATGTGCTGTTAGAAATCATATTTGACACTGAGAGCCCAAATACATAGACTTTAATCTGGGAGAGATCAAAATGCTTTGTATGCTCTAAGAGCCTCAGGAAGAGCTGGCCACGCTTAATCTCACTTCTGTTAAAGCTAAACAAAACTTTCTTGCTTGCACAGTAATGTATTTCTATAGATTTCTGCTGTATTACACATTCTGAGGTTATTTAGTGGGTACACGAAAGTCTACAAAATTGTCATATCTCGAAAATAATGAGCAAATAAAACTAAAACAAATGGAATAGCAAATGAAAACAAAATGTCAGCTTTGTTAAGAGGGGAAAATAAATTGCAGGATATTGCTCATTATGGGATTTTCCCAAGTGGCCACTAGTGGTAAAGAAGCTGCTAGTGGTAAAGAACCCATCTGCCAATGTAGGAGACGTAAGAGACACAGGTTTGATCCCTGGGTTGGGAAGATCCCCTGAAGGAAGGCATGGCAACCATTCCAGTATTCTTGCCTGGAGAATCCCATGGACAGAGAAGCCTGGCAGGCTACAGTCCCACGGGGTCACAAAGAATCAGACATAACTGAAGCAACTTAGCATGCATGCACTCTCATTATGAGAATAAATGAGTAATAGAAACACACATTTAAGCCACTTATTCATCACTTAGAGGCCTCTCTAGTCTAAAAAAAGCAGAGAGAACCTAGGAGTTTCACTGCTTGAACTTCTTAATAGGGAAGTAATAGGGCCTTCCCAGGTGGCACAGCGGTAAAGAAACCACCTGCCAAAGCTGGAGACGCGGGTTTGATCCCTGGGTCAAGAAGATCCTCTGGAGTAAGAAATGGTAACCCACTCCAGTACTCTTGCCTGGAAAAGTCCATGGACAGAGGTGTCTGGCAGGCTACGGTCCATGGGGTCGAAAAGAGTCAAACAAGACTGGGCACACAAATATCAGAAGTAGCAAAGAACATCGTGCATTGTCTGCTAGAGTCATTGCCTGATTATATTATGTTGATCATTTTTTTCTTATTGAAATGTAACAACTGCCGCTGCTGCTGCTAAGTCGCTTCAGTTGTGTCCGACTCTGTGCGACCCCATAGACGGCAGCCCACCAGGCTCCCCCGTCCCTGGGATTCTCCAGGCAAGAACACTGGAGTGGGTTGCCATTTCCTTCTCCAATGCATGAAAGTGAAAAGTGAAAGTGAAGTCACTCAGTCGTGTCCGACTCTTAGCGAACCCATAGACTGAAGCCTACCGGGCTCCGCCATCCACGGGATTTTCCAGGCAAGAGTACTGGAGTGGGATGCCATTGCCTTCTCCGGTAACAGCTAGTTTACGGATATTTTTGTTTATCCAGTTACATACATTAAAAGCATCTCTGTTTGTGGCTTATTGTGATTTTACCATTGATTTTTTTTTTCAATTTCAGTATAGTCAGATTTTGTTTGGGGATTTTTCTTCAGAAATGGCTGAAGTAAGGAAGTATTAGTAGACGCGAATGAAAGAAGAGACATACTGTAATGTGGTCCAGGTTCAGATTCAAAATTGTAAAAAAATTAATTCTATCTAAAATAAAGTTATTAATCCACTACAATCCCAGTCAAGACACTTAGCATGATTTTAGTGAAGCTTGATTAACAGGTCTTAAATTTACCAGAGATAAAGTACAAGAGAAAGCCTGAAAAAAATATGTAAGGAATATTTTAAATATATCTTGATTATATGAAAAAGATTTGCTATCGCTTTTTCTTTCTCATTTTTTTCAGGAAAACACAGACCCTAAGGGTTTGAAAGAAAACTGAACAGGCATATGTTTCCAACACACTTTAAAGTTCTTTAAAATGAACATTTATTTCCTTTAATTGTATTTTGTTTCAACTCGGAGATTCTCCTCCCTCTAAATGAGGGAAGGACCTCCTGCTTTCCCCACCACAGGGAGGGGGCGGAGCATCTTCTAGAAGCTTGGAAGAGCGAGCCCGCCCTGGCCAGTCTTGGGGGAGGAGCCGCGTCACACACAGACTTCGGAGGCCTCGCAGAAGAGAGAAGAGAAGCTTGGAGGTAATGGCTGTCGTGAAAAGATAGTTATTTTCGGAGATTTCTGGAGACTTGGCAGTAAAGGTGAGAAAAGAAAGGACTGCTGCTTTTGAGCCGTGGGAAAGGAGCGTTGTTTTGTGAGAGTCGTAGTTTCTTTGAGGGAATTCTGTCTGAATTTTGTATTCCTTCCAGATATTTTAAAACTCCACACTCTAAGAGTGGGGGAAGTGATCAGATTACACCTGCGGAAAAAATACTTCGGGAGGTTTGCAAAAGCTGACTTTCGAGTAAGGCATTTTATGTTCAGTCAAAAAGCAGTAGTAACAGAGATAAATGATGAAACAAAACTTGAAAAATTAATCTTCCTTATTTTGAAAAAAAAATGAGATTATGTTGTAGTAATGCCAAATGAGAAATGAAGTTATTAGTTGAGAGTGTTGGGTTTTTATATTACTTTGGTTGTTGATTGTATTTCCAACAAATCTTGCTGTTTTGGTGGAGTTTGTTTAGTAATAATCTGAAATAGTGTATAACTGCGAATTTAAGTACTGAAGACAGTAAGAAGTTTAGTTTATCATCAGGGAATACTCAGTGTCTTAAAAGGATCACTTTTTTTTTTTTATGGCTGTGCAAAGGATGATCATTGTCTATGTCTCTACCTAGCTATCAAAAGAATGATATATTCCAATTTGTACTGTAATATGAAAAATATCTGTACGTTGATGAGCTGAAGAATAATAGGCTTATACTGATACAATAAAACACAACAATATATCTAGTAATAAATGATGTCTAAGGAAAAAAGAGGAAATTTTCCACTACTTTGCCCAGATTTCACTTAGCATGAGTAGTTATGTCAGCATAAAAAAATTGAGATGAGAATTTAAAAACATGGGGGAAAAGTTACCTGACAAAAAAATGCATAAATATAGAAACATGGAAAGGTGTTCAAATGTGTTAGTGAATAAATATAATTTAAAGTAGTGCATTCTAATATGTAGAATGAGGAAAGGATATATATATGTATATATGAACACATTATTTGAAATTACATATGTACACAGACAAACATATATGATGAGGGAAAAATCAAGGGGATTTTGCTCAAATATAAGCAGTAAACCAATTCAGGGGTTGGAGTAAGAATGATGTATATTTTCTTCTTTAGACTTTTATGTACCTTTAGTTTAGTTTTGTTTTGTTTTTGGAAGCACAGAATGGAGGTGAAAGAGAAAAATCTATTTTGTTACAGACATTTAAATACTCAAACACACTCCATTGTCTTTAGCTGAAAGGTGGATTTTTCTGTGAGTCTGAGAAGGCTGGTTATCTGGTTGCCTGTGCTTTGCTTGCAGTTCAAATATTTAGACTATCGTCCAGACTGGTTCAAGCAGAAGATATTTATTTGTATTTTTATGTACTTTTGAGAAAGAATTCAAAAAATGTTCAAAGCATATTATGGAATAGTCATGTAGGATAGTTCACCATAATTTTGAATACTATGCAGCTGTAAAAAGAATAAGCTAACGTAGTGAGCTAAGTCCAAGAATTTGAGAAGATATAGAAGATATATTCTAAAAATAAGCATGTTGCAGAATGGCCTGTAATAATATTGGTACGTTATATGCAAGAAAATTTTGGAAATATGCATGTACTTTATTAATTGGAGATATATAAGTATAGTTGGAAACAAAACATTTCAACTTTTTATATATTACATTTTTCCATTTAAAAAATCTTATTCTGAAAATAGTAAGCTTGAATCAGATTCATTATGAGAAGATGAGATAAAATTTGAGAAATGTAGGATTATCTTGTAAAAGTTATTCACAAAAAGATGATGTGGTGGTGGTGGTGGTTTAGTCACTAAGTCGTGTCCAACTCTTGTGACCCCATGGACTGTAGCCCACCAGGCTCCTCTGTCCATGAGATTCTCCAGGCAAGAATACTGGAGTGGGTTGCCATTTCCTTCTCCAGGGGATCTTCCTGATCCAGGAATTGAACCCAGGTCTCCTGCATTGCAGACAGACACTTTCCCAACTGAGCTATAAGGGAAGCCCAAAAGATGAGGTAGATAATGTTTATTGATGTGAAAAAATGTTAAAATATGTTATTAGGAAGGATAAAGGTCTGGTTTCCAAAAACATACACATTTATTAGTATGTTTAAGAAAAATATATAGAGCAAGCCATTATATTTTGACCATTATTGTGAGAATTTGCTTTCTTTCTTGAAAAATCAAAAGATAAAGGAAGATACACAATATGCATGAAGGATATAATAACAAACATAAAAATAAGGAAATATAATCCCACTTTTAAATGACACCTACACAACTCTGATGTTGAGAATGAACAAGACTAGAAGCAAAAAAACAAAACAAAAAAACCCATCTAGAAGCCTGAGAAGGCTACAGTCTAGTTAGTAAAGTTCCCACCCTTCCTGACCAAAGACCTGAGTATCTGCAGTAGTTCTGGTTCTAGTCACAAGATGGCACTTGCCAGGTGTCCTAAATTTTCTTTCAGGCGACCATATTTATGAAGTGGACAAACAAAGCAATGAGATGTATTTTCTGTTATGAGACAATATGTAGAATGTGATTGCAGTTCGTTGAAAAATTGGACATGTAAAAAATAAAAACACCCCAAGACTGATAAGAGAATTCAAACAGAAAGCATGAAAAAAAAAAAAGGTAGTTACACAGATTGGGCCTATAGAGATGCACAAGGCAATTGTTATTTCCCTTCTTTCCTGCCCCCAAAGCATACTTTTCATGAAGGAGATGATTTTAGTATCAACCTAATAATATAACTGTGTCACAGAGAACATTTCAAATACCAAGAACAAGAAGGAAAATAAACAAGGCCTCTGCATCACAGTTGAGATTTTTATCTCATTCCTCTGTTTCAGAAGAGCATGCCTGCTAAAGTTTTGGCTGGGAAGCTTCTTTACACCTTTTCCATTTAATTGGTTTGCTTCCCTGTCTCCTTTTGGACAGCTTAAGTTAATGTCTGAGATGCACACGACCTGGGGAATCTGTGTGTGACACCAGTTGAGCCTCAGAAGGGCAGCATGACCACAAAATGGCCAAACAGGGAGAAGGCTGTGCTGGATCAGCAGCTGGAGTGAGAATAAAAACAACCAGATCACAGGGGCATACCCTGCATGATCCGTGTGATATTGAATAAGGTTCTTCCCATCTCATGAAATATTTCACATTAAAAACATGTTGAGAACTTGGGGTATAAGAGGTATAGTTTATTTTGTTTCCTGCTCTGCAACCATAACATTTTAAATTAAAAGTCACATTTCATACTAAAATTATGTTAGGTTGATAATTCGAGATACAATTCTTTTGCCCCTGTTCTGCAGCCCTAATGTTTTGTAATTAAAAGCCATCACTTCTAGTTTGGGGGAAAATGTCTCGTGTGTTTAACCACTATGAAGAAATAATTGAAGAGGCTATTCAGGTGTCTACCAGAGGTTGCAGCCAGGGACCTGACTCTGCAATCCTTGACAGCTTTGCTCAGTTGTTGTCACCATATACTAGACAGCATATTGTTGTTGTTTAGTTACTACGTTGTGTCTGACTCTTTGTGACCCTGTAGACTGTAGCCCACCAGGCTCCTCTGTCCATGGATTTTCCGGGTAAGAATACTGGAGTGGGTTGCCATTTTTTTCTCCAAGGGCTTTTCCTGACCCAGGGATTGAACCCACATCTCCTGCACTGGCAGACAGATTCTTTACCACTGAGCCACCAGGGAAGCACTAGATAGCGTAGTTACAAGTATTTCTTAAGACCTGCTTAAGGTCTCACATCCTTCCTCAAATAGACTTTGGTATACTCTGTTGAATAAGGCTATTGATGCTGAACCTCATTATCTATGTCCATGAGATCTTTGATTGCTTTGGACAGGCAAGGCAGCACTAGCAGCTTTGGAAACATTAAAGCCCAGAATTCCGTTGTGATAACCCTGTGGGATTTAAAAGGCCCGAATTATCCAGGAACACAAATAATGTCCTGCCACTTCCAAAGCCCCTCCCACATGCATTCCTTTCTCACAGTACAACAGAAATAATAAAGATGTGATATTGGGTTCGTGTTATCATAATTCTTCTTGTTTTTCTTCCCCTCTCCTCCAAAAGATGTCCATGTCTCTGATCTCCTCTCTCAGATATTATTCTTCTGATTTGTATCTTGTCTCCATCATCATTGTCCATGTTCTTTCTGCTTAGCAGGGTAAACTTCTTATCTGATCCTTTTTTTTTTGCCATGTTTTAATCTAATCTATTTAGCACCCATTGAAAACATTCTATTCCGGCTACTTTGTGGGTTTCAGAAGATAAGAAGAGGCTACAGCAGGTGAGAGCCATTTGCTAGCCCTACTGCAGTAGAGTTAAGGGCCCTTCAAAAACTGATTTTCTAGAAAACTAGGCAGCTAGAACTGGATCAGTGTCCTGAGGAGTTTTCCAGGACACTACGTGTCTATTGGTTGAGTTCCTATCTATATCCTGGTGCACTAACTGAGTATGTTGCAAATTCAGTTTCTCTGTGGTTAAATTAGGATTTCTTTTACCCGTTTCCATATCCTTCTTGTCCCATCTAGCTCTCACTACACACTTAGCTACTAAATTCTTTTTTTTTAATTATTGTACCATTAAATGTGGTTTCATATTTAGACAACCTAGGTTATTGTCAGAGATGCTTTTGAGTTACCTGTGTTTCTTAACTGTGGGATCTAGTATGGAGACATGACAAGTTAGCATAGTTATCAAGGATTTGAAAATTTTCTCTCCACTCGGCTTATAAAGGTCTCAAACCCGCAACTGTCTGCCTGCTCCCCTGTCATAATGCCTCTGTGACAAACTTAAAGGCTAAACATTGGGTTCTGCTGAGAGAAATCCGTATCTCCTCACTAAAGAACCCTTGATGTCCTTTACTCGGATTGCTTAATGGAATAATTTTGATCTAGCCTGACCCTCCTGTTATATGTCTGTGAAAGAATGATGGCTTCTCTCTTTAGAGCCCCTGATGCACAGTTTTCTTTCTCTGTTTGTTAATCACAGGAACAGCTGTGTCATACTGCAGCTCTGTTTCTCTAACCTGAATTAGTCAGAGGTGCCAAGAGACAGGGGTCGTGTTTACTTGTTCATTGTGATGATGGATGGGGTTGTGAGGGCTTCACCAATTTTGCCTACACTTTATATATATATGTGTGTGTGTGTGTATGTATGTATGTGTGTGTGTATATATATATATATATATATATTTGTTTTTGAATTAGCAAAACATTATCTTAAGAGAACTAACCCTTAGAATGATCCATTTGGCAGTATGTAGGTTTGTCACTTCCTGGGAAATGACACCCCTAGGTTAAAGGCAATAAAAATGTAAATTTAACTCTCAATTTCTTGAATATTTTGTGGCTAAAAATGCTCAATAAAGAGGATATTGAATTGCAAACAACAAAAGCACAAGAACAAGGAGTTGCCAATTGTAAGTGAGGATTGGATGAAATGAGCATTTCTCTCCATAACCAATGATTATCAATTGTTGTACTGCCAGGTCCCTGTGACACAGAAGAGATATGTTGTAACTAGCCTATGGTTGAGTGAAACTATAATGCAGATATGGTCAGTGTAAGAGCATAGTGCAGAAATATATTTTTTAATTTGTGTGATAATGTGGATGTATGTGAAAGATGGAGAGGTCATAGATAAGTGTGGCAATTATTGAAAATTGTTGTGGTTCATGAACATGTTCACCAAGAAGGACATAGATTAAGTAACAGTCACTGGGGGTTGCAGTCATTAACTCCCCTAGAATCAGAACATGAATGACAAAATCTTTTGTTCTACTCCAGAATCCTCAAGAGACAGGATTTCAAGTGCAGAAGGCCGTGAGTACTGATCAGGAGAACATATCTTTCTGTTTGGAACTCAGGTAAAACTGGGTTTGGGGTGTTTTGTTTTTTAAATTTACCATCTTAACCATCTTTTTAAAAGTCTCTGTTGAATTTGTGATAGTACTCCTTCTGTTTTATGTTTTTGTTTTTTGGCCATGAGATATGTGCTATCTTAGCTACCCAACCAGGGCTCAAACCTATGCCTGTGCTTAGTCTCTCAGTCGTGTCCGACTCTTTGTGACCCCATGGACTGTAGCCTGCCAGATTCCTCTGTCCGTGGGATTTCCTAGGCGAGAATACTGGAGTGGGTTGCCATTTCCTTTTCTAGGGTATCTTCCCAACCCAGGGATGGTCCCAGATCTCCTGCACTGTGGATTCTTTACCGTCTGAGCCACTAGGGAAGCCCTCAAACCTGTACCCCCTGAATTGAAAGGTGACGTCTTAATCACTGACCACCAGGGAAGTCCCTAAGACTTTTGCTTTAACTTTGTTTTGCCCTCTTCCCAGCTTTGTGACCTTGCACATGAGCAAGAATACCCATTTTCTCACTCTTGTCAACTCTGCATGGAATCATTTCTTTCCCCACTTCATTTTAAGTAAAATTGAAATCTCATTGCTGTTTATATTTGCATTTCTTTATTAGGGAAGGTGAATATCTTTATGGATTGTTTAGATTTAATTTTTATTTTGGATATTTGAGTTTTGAGGAGCCCCAATGAACAGTATATCCCCTTTCTCCGCTGAACAAATTGATATAAAACAAATGAAGTTGCAGATGGAAGCCTAAACATCAGCTTTTGTACAAGGTGAAAGTAAGCTGCAGGGCATTGATTATTGAGTCAAGTGGACTTTAAAACAGCAAATTTAAACAATTTTAACAAACAGCCTGGAGGTTTGCAACTATATGGGAAGGACAGAGGTCCCTGTAGTTGCACTGTATGAGCTTGCTCACAGGGAAGTTAATATTGGGAGTGGGTAAGAATTTTTCCCGCAGAACATTGTGAATTGTCTATTTATGTCTCTTGCTCATTTTTTTTAACCTCACTCTTTTCATTATTAATATGTAAGAGCTACTTTAGGGCTATTTTTTGAATCAGAACCAGTTTGTCAAATTTATTCTTGTGTTTTCAACTTACTTTATAGCGTTTTTAAACCGTAAATAGTTTCTTTTTTCAGTTTTAGTATATTCAGAGATATATTTCTCATATCTCTCTTCATTAAGGATTTTGGTAGATGTTTGTGTTTAAAAAATGACTTGACTTGAAAAAAGCTAAGGATGAATGAGAGAAACTGAGTAACAGAGAAGCATATCATGTCCTAGGGCCAGAAGAATTAAAACTGTACAGTTTTAATTCTCCACAAAACAGTGTATTCATTCACTGTAATCACAAGCAAGGACTTAGCAGGTCTTTTTTAGTGGACCATGACCAGTTGAGTCTTAAAATGTTTTGTAAAAATGTTAACAGAAAGGGCAAGAAAATATGTAAGCGATATTTTCAACGAGGTCTTTACTATATGATAAAGGGATTTGCTGTTTCTCTTCAGGAAGTCACCTACCCTTGTGGCTTGAATGGAAATGAAAGAGACACGTGTTGCCATTTCTCTTTCAAGTCCTTTAGAAATGAATGTTTTTCTCCTTTAAGTGAATTTCAGTTAACTTGGCAATTCTCCTCCCTCTAATTGAGGGAAAGGCCCCCTCCTTTCTCCATCACAGGGAGGGGGCGGAGCATCCTCTGAGAAGCTTGGATGTGAGCTGTGCCTGGCCACTCTTGGGGGAGGGGCTGCATTTCACGAGGCTGCAGCTGACAAGAAGCTTCAAGGTAATGGCTGTCTTAAAGCTAGTTTTTTTTCTGGGGATTTCTTTGAGCTTTAGTGTTACGGTGGAAAAAAATAGAGGCTGTTGCCTGGGAGAGGTGGGAATAGAATATATTTTGGGGGAAATTCCCGTTACTGTGACAGAATCAATCCCCTGAAAATTCAGTTTCTCCGATATTTTTTGAAGTCCACAGTGTGGGAATGGGTGATCAGATTACTGCATCTAAATTAAGACTTCAGTGAGGCATGCTGTTCATGTTAATTTTTTACATGGCATTCCATGTTTCTATCTTTGGTACAGATTTTATTGAAACATTTATTATTCTACAAAAAAAATAACTGATAGGAAAAATGTAATCATAAAAAGTGCTTGACATGTAAAATATAAATGTACAAGGAACATGGAAGGGATTCAGATATGCTGTTGAGCGGTCAACAATTTGTTTTAAAAAAATGTGTATTGGTAACTAGATTTCCATGTTAATAGTCAGCATCTCTGGAGTATTCAGATTACTGGGGATTTCAAAATATATTTTAACTAGTTTCAGCATTTTTAGAACTGCTTTATTCCATGATCATTTTTATCATTGATAAATGATAAAAAAAAGTAGAGCAAAATGATGCTGAGACAAATTTGTACCCTTTGTTTTTAGACACATAATCATTCATAAACATATAGACATGCAGCCATAACTAACCCCCCATCTTTTGCCGATAGTTGAAAATTTCCTGGACCTGATCAAGTGCGTAGCCTGGTTGCTGTGTTGACTACAGCCCTGTCTGTGTCCTCCTTGCAACTCATTCTTTCAGACAACAGGTATGACCATGGTCAGCAATAACTGTTTTTCCGTATCTTTAAAGTTTAATAGTGAAACAGGAAGAAGATTTGGATTGATTTTACTAGCCATTTTAAAAATATGTGACATGGTACATCCATACAATTAAAATTTAACGTTATATAGCTGACAAACAGAAGTATGAGCATGTAGTGATTTGAAAAGATGTCTGAGAAGTAGTATTAGGTGAAAATGAAAATTGCACAATGGCAAATACCATATCATGTCTTTTAAAGATAGAGGACTGTGTTAATACAATATGTGTAACAACATCAGGAAAAATAGAAGGGTACCTTCACTAAATGGGATTATTTGTATAGTTTGAGAGATAGTACAGTCCTTACTCGCTCTATTAAAAAACATTTTTTTAACAATATCAGAGAAAGCGTTTCAGGTAAAATGTTATAAATTAGGGGGAAATTACATTTGAAGTGATTCAAACAAAATCACATTGAAAATATTTATAAGGAAAAACTCTCAAACTGTGTGCTTGAGCACAGTAAAAAGTTGGTTTTAAAGTAATATGTATTCATATATATATATAGAAAGATATTGAAAGATAATTCAGAAAACAAAAATATTGATTATTTTTACAGAATTATACTTTCTTTCAAAAATCATATCTTTTCAATTTTCAGTAAGCATGCATTTTTTTGTCAGACCATTGCAACTAAAGGCATTAGCATTCCATTTTTTGTAACACATAAATGCATAACGAAACTCTAAATTTTAGTATGGTATATCCTAGAAGCCTGAGAAAACTGCTGGCTTGCCAGGATATAAGTTCCCACCCTTTTGCTCTAAGAAGGATCTAGTAGTAACAGGATGCAACTCTGGTACTGCTCACAAGATGGCGCTTCTAGGATTTTCCAGATTTTCTCCAGGCAACTATTTCTTTGAAGTGAGCAAACAAAGCTGTGAAAGGTATTTTATATTAGCAGACTACAAGACAGCTTGCAGAATGTGGTTTTAGTTCCACTGAAAAAACTGTACGTGTCTAGAAGACAAAGCCCCACATGAAGACTGATGTGAGAACTCAAACAAAGCAAAAAAAAAAAAAACAGAGAGAGATAGCTACACAGATTTGGCCTATAGAAAGGAATAAGGCAATTGTTACTTTCCTTCTTTCCTGCCCCCAAAGCATACTTTTCATGAAGGAGATGATTTTAGTATCAACCTAATAACATAACTGTGTCACAGAGAACATTTCAAATACCAAGAACAAGAAGGAAAATAAACAAGGCCTTTACATCACAGTTGAGATCTTATATCATTCTTGTGTTTCAGAAGAGCATGCCTGCTAAAGTTTTGGTAGGGAAGCTTCTTTACACATTTTCTATTTAATTGGTTTGCTTCCCTGACAGCTTATCTTAATATCTGAGATGCACATGACCTGGGGAATCTTCAGGAATCTGTGACACCAGTTGAGCCCCAAAAGGGCAGCGTGACCACAGAAGTGCTGAACAGGAAGAAGGCCCTGCTGCGGACAAGCAGCTGGAGTGAGAATAAAAACAACGGGATCACAGGGGCAACTCGACACGATCCACATGACATTGGGTAAGGCTCTTCCCATCTCTTGTTAAAACATGGTTAAATTGACAATATGGAGTGCAATTTGTTTTGATTCTGTTCAGTGATCATGTTTTAAATGAAAAACCACAAATTATATTCAGTAAAGAATTAGATGTATTAAACTCCTGTAAAGAAATTATACAAATGACATAGCCCCAGTCCAGGTCATACCACCCTTGTGTGCCCCAAGGCCTGTACTGGCCATCTGAGGAGAGCTGCTGGCCGAGATTGATATCAGGTAGGATATTTCTGTGCTTTGAAGTTAAAGTAGATATCTTCTTTTTTTAAAAAAAAAAAAGAAGTTATGCAAATGAGTATGATGATGTCTACTTATGGAAGACTTGCAAGTTTCAGCCAGCTGTCTGACTCTCAATAAATCCTTGTAAACCACCCTATCCAATAAATAGCCATGACAGTCATTCCAAATATCTGATTCCTAAGTTCATCCTCTTAATGAGATCATTGTGCTATTGTCTGAATGCAAGAGACACAAACCTCAGGATCTGTGTCTGGCTGACTTGGGTAGATAAGGCAGTACGATATCTCTTAAAAATTAAAAGATTACCTTAGAATAAACCTCAAGGAGTCCCAAAATTTCAAAGCACCCCATAAAAGCAGTAGTGTCCCTGATGCATTTCATTGTTCAACACTCCCCTTCCTGAAGCTCCTGTCATCACACACTCATTCATTCTTTATATTTAATAGCTATAATATGCCTAAATACATGGGGCATTATAGAGCTATTTCTCTTTTCTTACATTGTTAAATATTTTCCCCAACCACAGTATGTTTCTTTGGTGCCCAGTATTTATTCATCTTTTTGTCTGCTCTTTTTATTTTCCACCTTCCTTCTCCTTTGACAGGAGAAACCTCTTTGCTTATTCTCTTTCCTTTTTATTTAAGTGAATATCGCTCATTCAGAATTGTTTGTTTAAGCTTCCTTGCAAGTTTTCAGGAGAATATGTATAAGCACAGAAGGAGGAAACTAGTTAGTAGCCCTAAAGCAATGTGTGTGCCTGTGTGTGCTCAGGCACTCAGTCGTGTCCAACTCTTTGCGACATATGGACTGTACCCCACCAGGCTCCTCTGTCCATGGAATTTTCCAGGCAAGAATACTGGAGCAGGCTGCCATTTCCTTCTCCAGGGTCTTCCCCACCCAGGGATCTAACCCCTATCTTCTGCATCTCCTGCATTGGCTGGTGAGTTCTTTAGCACTGAGCCACCTGGGAAGCCCCAGACCTAAGCAATAGATGCCTCTAAAATTACTATTTTTGTGGTTAACCGGGCACACAGACCAATGACCTAAAGATTTTTCTAGATGATTCAGAGTTCACTGGCTGATTTCCAGTTTATATCTAGATGTACCAATCAATCACATGCACATTCAGATCATTAGTGGCTCATTTTGAACATCTTTTCCCCTTCCTCCTTATGTTCATATCTACTTCTTGCTATGCACTTAGACTGTTAACTGATCTTTTACAAATTATTTTAACCTTGTAATATATTTTGATATATGGTAGTACCAGTGGTTTCTTTAGTGAGCTATTAAAGTTAGAAGTCAGTCCCAAACCCATGCCTGAATATCTGTTTGAGAACTTCTAACACCTAACAACCTTGCCATAACACCTGTCTGAGAAACTCTGAAGTTTAGAGAGTATATCTTTAACAGTCTCTCCTATCTCCTCACTAAAGAACTGATGAGTACCTTTATTCAGAGTGCTGACAGGAATAAATTTGTTCCAGCCTGGATCTTTCTTTTACTATGGGTTCTCAGAGGATGGTGGTGGTGGGGATCACAGTAAGAAGGGAATTCCCTTTATCTTTAAATCCACCAAGGCAAATCCAGTGAAGGTCTTTCTCTTTGCTTGATAATCCTGTGAAGAGCACTACAGCCTGGTTTATCTACTTAAATACTGAGAGAGTAATAAGGTTTATTTGCTGTGTGCTGTATGATTACATTGTGGGGTCCTCATCTACCTTTCTCGGAGAAGGCAATCGCATCCCACTCTGGTACTCTTGCCTGGAAAATCCCATGGACGGAGGAGCCTGGTAGGCTGCAGCCCATGGGGTCGCTAAGAGTCGGACACGACTGAGCGACTTCACTTTCACTTTTCCCTTTCATGCACTGGAGAAGGAAGTGGCAACCCACTCCAGTGTTCTTGCCTGGAGAATCCCAGGGACGGGGGAGCCTGGTGGGCTGCCGTCTATGGGGTCGCACAGAGTCGGACACGACTGAAGCAACTTAGCAGCATCTACCTTTCTTTCATTTTATTTCTTTTAATGTTTTCCATCCCATCATCCTAATTTTTGAATTCCTAGCAGCATCATCCATGGGCACTGTGTTAAGTTTTTGCATTACTCGGGAAATAGAAAATTCTCCAAACATAGGAAGTTTATATTCTTGTGATCTCTAGGTCACTGGTTGGTCTTTTTTTCTTTTTCCCTATCATGTTTACATACATTTGACCAGAGATTATCATGTCCTTTTGGCCCTGGCAGTGATTTTCTGTCTGGCTTGCCTTTTTCTTACCTGGAATGCTCACCCTTAGTGAGTTTTCTTCTGCTGTCCTTCCCCTTTAGGTGGACTGGCATTTGACCAGTGAACATTAATAATAAGAACTTAACTTTATTTACAGACAATTTCAACTCTTTGTGCCTGTGCCTTAGCAGTCATTGAATATTTTGAATATCCATTTAGAATCTAAAATTTCTTGCTTTACCTATGCTCATGGCCCCCTCGTGGTCTTTGGTAGTATTCCAAATGTACCATTTCTACTCTTTTACATGGACCTTAAAAGCTAAAAAATATTGACATTTGTTTATTCTATAACCATTCTGTCTCTCATATGTTATTTGGCTTCCACTTTCTCACTGGGGATGTATTTTTAACCAGACCTCTGTCTCCAGATTATAGCACTTTGGCTTTTACTCTTTCCTTTTCTTCTACTCATATGGTTGAATGGCATGCCAGAATGTCAGTGGAGTTAAAGACTCTGCCAATAGGATGAATTTCACAAGCTGTAGAGTGCTGATGTCCTCCAGATTCTTGACATTTGTCTTGTGTTAACTAACTACAATGAAAGAGATACTTAGTGGAGATTTGAATTTGTGCAAAGACTTACAGAACTGCATCAAAAGTCAGGTACCCGCCAACATTTTTAAAGCAAATTCAAAACTAGAAGTTAATAAAAATTAGTTAACACATGGAAGCAACCTAAATGTCCATTGACAGAGGGATGAATAAAGAAGATGTAGTCCATATATACAATGAATTATTATTCAGCCATTGAAAAGAATGAAATAATGCCATTTGCAGCAACATGGATGAACCTAAAGATTATTGTACTAAATGAAGTAATTCAGACAAATATCATATGATATTGCTTATATGTAGAATCTTTTAAAATGATACAAGTGAACATATCTACAAATCAGAAACAGACTCACAGACTTTGAATACAAACATATGGTAAACAAAGGGCAAAGGTGGGGGAGGGTTACCTTAGGAGTTTGGAGTTTACATATACACACTATTGTATATATTAATAAAATAGATAATCAACAAAGGACCTGCTGAGTAGAACAGGGATCTCTACTCAGTATTCTGCAATAACCTATATAGGAAGAGAATCTGAAAAAGAATGCATATATGTAAATGTATAACTGAATCACTTTGCTGTACCCCTGAAACTAACACAAAATTGTAAATCAACTATGAGTGCTCAGTCGTATCTGACACTTTGTGACCCCATGAACGGTAACCCTCCAGGCTCCTTTTTCCGTGGGATTTTCCAGGCAAGAATACTGGAGTGAGTCACCATTTCCTCCTCCAGGGGGTAAATCAGCTATACTTCAGTACCAGTTCAGTTCAGTTCAGTCACTCAGTCGTGTCCGACTCTGCAACCCCATGAACCACAGCATGCCAGGCTTCCCTGTCCATCACCAACTCCCAGAGTCCACCCAAACCCATGTCCATTGAGTCGGTGATGCCATCCAGCCATCACATCCTCTGTCATCCCCTTCTCCTCCTGCCCTCAATCTTTCCCAGCATCAGGGTCTTTTCAAATGAGTCAGCTCTTCACATCAGGTGGCCAAAATATTGGAGTTTCAGCTTCAGCATCAGTCCTTCCAATGAATATTCAGGGCTGATTTCCTTTAGGATGGACTAGTTGGATCTCCTTGCAGTCCAAGGGACTTTCAAGAGTCTTCTCCAACACCACAGTTCAAAAGCATCAATTGTTCTGTGCTCAGCTTTCTTTATAGTCCAACTCTCATATCCATACATGACTACTGGAAAAACCATAGCCTTGACTAGACGGACCTTTGTTGGCAAAGTAATGTCTCCGCTTTTCAATATGCTGTCTAGGTTGGTCATAACTTTTCTTACAAGGAGTAAGCATCTTTTAATTTCATGGCTGCAGTCACCATCTGCAGTGATTTTAGAGCCCAGAAAAATAAAGTCTGTCACTGTTTCCACTGTCTCCCCATATATTTGCCATGAAGTGATGGGACCAGATGCCATGATCTTAGTTTTCTGAATGTTGAGTTTTAAGCCAACTTTTTCACTCTCCTCTTTCAATTTCATCAAGAGGCTCTTTAGTTCTTCACTTTCTGCCATAAGGGTGGCGTCATCCACATATCTGAGGTTATTGATATTTCTCCTGGCAATCTTGATTCCAGCTTGTGCTTCCTCCAGCCCAGCGTTTTTCATGATGTACTCTGCATATGAGTTAAATAAGCAGAGTGGCAATATACAGCCTTGACGTACTCCTTCTGCTACTTGGAACCAGCTTGTTGTTCCATGTTTTTATACTTCGGTATAAATTTTAAAAAATAAAGATGCTAGGCTAAGCATAACAGAAAAATTACTTAAAGAGGTTAAACAAATAGAATATTTAATACGTTTTTTATACACTACAGAGGATATTTTTACACATACCTGTGTTACTCACAACCTCTTTAGGTAATCATTGACCAAAATACAAACAAAATTCCTATATATATTCTCATTATGCTCACTGTAAAACATCAACTTGTTATATAGGTTATATTCTGATTGGATGCTTTTTTATGACTCAGATTTATTAAGGTATAGTTTACATAGAGTTAAATTCAGTCTTTTTGGTATGTAATTCAATGAGTTTTGACAAACATATACAGTCATGTAATAACCAGTACAGTCAGGCTATAGAATAGTTCCATAACTTCAGAATGTTCCTTACTGCCTCACTATAGTCAATACTCTGTCTCTACCCCAGTTCCTAGCAACCACTTGTCTGATTTCTGTCCCTATGGTATTCATTTTCCAGAATATCATATAAATTGAATTATACAATATCTACCATTTTACATCTATTTCTTTCACTTGCCGTAATGTTTCTGATAACTTATTAATGTTGGTACATATATCAGAGGTTTATTTCTTAAATTAGTTTACAGGTATTCTGTTATTTTACAACTTATATATTCACTCACCAGTAGATTTATAGTTTTTGCTGGTTATGATTAAAATTGTTGTATACATTCCAGAGGGCTTCCCCAGTGGCTCAGCAATAAGGAATCCACCTGTGATGCAGGAGACATGGGTTTGATCCCTGGGTCAGGAAGATCCCCTGGAGGAGGGCATGGCAACCCACTCCAGTATTCTTGCCTGGAAAATTCCATGGACCGGGAAGCCTGGTGGACTACAGTCCATAGTGTCACAAAAGAATCAGACACAACTTAGCTACTAAACAACAATACATTCCAGAACAGATCTTTGTACATAAGTTTCATTTCTCTTAGTTGGTTTTGGTAAATGTATGTCTAAATATATTAGAAACTGTCAAACTGTTTTCTGAAGTAGCTGTGATATTTTGTATTTCCACCAGCATTGTATAAGTTCTAGTAGCTCTGCATCATTGCCAGCAACTGATACTGTCATATATTTTCTCTTTTTAATATTAGCTATTTTTATAAAGGTGTTAGTGATATCTCATTGTAGATTTATTTGCATATCCCTAATTGCTAATAGTGTTGAGCATCTTTTAATGTGTTCATTTGGTATTTATATATCTTCTTTGAAGAGGATCTATTTAAATTGGGCCATTAATCTTATTGAATTGTGAGAGTTCTTTATATATTCTATATACAAGTTTTTTTTTAATCTGATACTTGTTCTGCAAGTATTATTCTCCCACTCTGGATTTTCATTTTGTTTTTTGAAGAGCAGAGAACTTTTCAAGTCAAATTTATCAAAATTTTATGGTCCATGTTTTTTGTGGTCTGATAAATCTTTTGTTGAAATGAAGGTCTCAAAGATTTCCTGCTTTGTTTTCTTCCATGAGTTGCATAGTTTTTGCTTTTACATTAAAGTCAGTCTGTCATTTTGAGCTAATTTTTGTGTATGGTCTTATCTAAGGGTTCAGGGTGAACATTCTTGCATATAATGTCCAATTTTTCCAGCATTATTTGTTGAAAAGACCATCACTTCTCCATTTACCTACCATTGCCATAGACCATATTTGCTGATCTGTTTCTATTTTATTTATCTATATGTCTATCCTGTGCCGATAATATTCAATATACTGTTTTGTTTACTGTAGTCTTTAAAACAGGTAGTGTGAGTCTTCCAGCTTTGTGTTTTCTTCTCAAAATTACTCTGGTTGTTCTCGTAGTTCCTTTGCTTTTCCATATACATTTTAGAGATACCTTCTCAATTTCTACATAAAGCCTGCTGGGATTTTGATTGAGATTGCAGTGATTCTATAGATAGGTTTGGGGAGAAGTTACAGCCTAGAAATAGTTCATATTTTAGTCAATGAACTTGATATATTTCTCCATTTATTCAGCTCTTCTTTAATTTTCACCATTTTTAAAGTCTTCAGTGTGCAAATCAAGCACATATTTGTTAGATTTATTTTAACTTAGTATTTCCTTGGGTTTGATGATATTATAAATGGCACTTTGTTAAACTTCCACTTCTAATTTTTATTCTATAGAAACAAATTATGTTGGCCTTATACCTGATGGCATTGATAAACAGATATTAGGTTTAATAGCTTTGTTTTATTTTGGTAAATTCATTGGAATTTTCCGCATAGATCATCATGTTGTCTGCAATTAAAAACAGCTTTATTTCTTCCTTTTCATTCTGCATACCTTTATTTTTCAGGTGCTATTTATTGGTTAGGATCTCTAATATAATGTAGAATAGAAATGTTGAAAGCAGACATCTTTGTTCCTAATTTTAGGGGAAAAACATTCCATGTTTCACTATTAAGTAGGATTTTAACTTTAGGCTCTTTTGTAGATGCCCTTGATCAACTTGAGTGAGATCCCTTTAATTACTGGTATGCCAAACATTTTTTTATCATGAATGTCTGTGGAATTATGTCAAATGCTTTTATGCATCAGTTGAGAGGACCTATATTTTTCTTCTTTATTTAGTCTGTTGATATGGTGAATTGCATTGATTTATTGGCAAATGTATAACCATCCTTGCACTTTCAAGATAAACACCATTTAGTCATAATATTTTATCCTTTTTCTATAATCATTTTCTATGTAATTCTATATCATTTCTGTATCTATATCATTGGATTTGTGTCTTTGTTTCTGAGGCACAATTGATCTGTAATTTTCTTTCCTTTTATGCTTTTTCTTCTAGTATGAGGTTAATACTGATATCATAAAATAAGCTGGAGATTGTGTCCTCCTTTTCTCATTTCATTATCATCTGACTTGCATAACAAACTTTTTGGTTAGAGTGCAGCCTGAGTGCCAGAGGTTTTTTCTCAGTGGTCTTTTTCAATTCTAAATTTTCAATAGTTCCTTTACATCTGTGCCACATGTTGGGGAGGGTGGTGTCTCTCTTCATGCCCTTGCCTGTTTTCCAGCAGTGAGGTGCTGTTATTGTTAGATGCTAGGTTCCTGGTGAGGCAGGGAGTGTTCTTTGTTTTTTTGTCCAGCCTCAGCTTTAGGGAGGCCCTATGTAGCTAGATCTGATGGTTGCACTTTTTCAGCGTTCTTTCCTCTCCAAATGGCAGCTAACCTCTGATTTATATCTAGTGTTACTCGCTCAGTCGTGTCCGACTCTTTGTGACCCCATGGGCTATAATCCACCAGGCTTCTCTGTCCATGGAATTCTCCAGGCAAGAATACTGGAGTTGGGTTGCCATTCCCTTCTCCAAGGGATCTCATGGACCCAGGGATTGAACCTGGGTCTCCTGCAATGCAGGCAGATTCTTTACCATCTGAGCAACCAGGGATCTAAGGTTGATATATTCTTGCCCCTTCCTCAGCAGTAGCTGACCACTGCTTTTTATTCATAGAGAATCCTGAACTCAAAGGTTTCCTGCTCCTCCTCAAGGGCAGAGGTTTTTTGCTTTGACTACTCCCCAGCAGCTATGGATTTCTGCCTTTGTCTTGGGGATAGGAGGGTTTCCTGTCTTCCCTTCCCTGGTAAAGTGGCTTTTGCTTTTCCCCTGGTGGCTTAAGACTTTTGCTCCCCATCATAGAAGGGTTTGTATAAGTGTGGGGGCTTCATGTCTGTCTGCCAGCAACAGTTGATTGCCTCCTGTATACCTGAACCACTTTTGGTTTCTGTCATTGTTTGTCATTTATATTAGTAATACTACTACTCTTGTTATGCAGAATGACTTGGGCATGGGACTCTCTTACCTGAAATAGCCATCTAATAATTAAATAAAATAATATGTCAAGTGTTGGGAACAGTACCTGGCACATGGAAAACTCTATAGATGTTAGATATTATTATATCTGTAATTATTCTCTATCTTAATTAATAGTAGTAATAGTATTAGCATTAATTATTATTGGTTATCCTTCTTCTCCCACTCCTTCTATAGAACAATGAAATACAAAACATTGTCCAAGGAATTAACTTTTTCCTTTGTATTTTGTTTGGAAAATGGTGAGGTGCTGTAGTATTTTCTGATTTAACCCAAGTGGCTCAGTGGTAAAGAATCTGCCCTTGCCATTGCAGGTGACAGAGGAAATGTGGGTTCTATCTCTGGGTTAGAAAGATCCCCTGGAGAAGGATATGGCAACCCACTCCAGTATTCTTGCCTGGAAAATTCCATGGACAGAGGAGCCTGGCGGGATACAGTCCACGGGGTTGTCAAGAGTCAGACATGACTTAATGACTGATCATGCAATATAGAAAATAGACAAAATAAACACAGAAAAGTATAATTTTAATGTAATGACCATATTTTGTATGCACTTGAGTTTTCTAAAACGTGAAATGAGAAGATGGAATGAGAAATATTACTTGTAAAATATATAATTGAATATATCTCTTCATTTAAATAAATTCATATTTATATTAACCTGATAATCCTTTTTAAATTATGTAATAATAATCTGAAAGCTTTGAAAAGATTAATTCTATAATAAGAATATTATTTTTGTTGGTAATCATATATAAGATCAACTTTTTTTCCTACTACTAGAGAGACTAGAAAACACAGTGACCTAGGTAAGATAGAAGCTTATTTTTTAAAATATAAATTTATTTATTTTAATTGGAGGCTAATTACTTTACAATATTGTGTTGGTTTTGCCATACATTGACATGAATCCACCACAGGTGTACATGTGTTCTCCATCCTGAACTCCCCTCCCACCTTCCTCCCCATCCCATCACTCTGGGTCATCCCAGTGCACCAGCCCCAAGTACCCAGTATCATGCATCGAACCTGGACTGGCCATCCATTTCACATATGATAATATACATGTTAGAATGCCATTCTCCCAGATCATCCCACCCTCGCCCTCTCCCACAGAGTCCAAAAGACTGTTCTATACATCTGTGTCTATTTTGCTGTCTCGGATACAGGGTTATCGTTACCATCTTTCTAAATTCCATATATATATGTTAGTATGCTGTATTGGTGTTTTTCTTTCTGGCTTACTTCACTCTGTATAATAGGCTCCAGTTTCATCCACCTCATGAGAACTGATTTGAATGTATTCTCTTTAATGGCTGAGTAATATTCCATTGTGTATATGTACCACCGCTTTCTTATCCATTCGTCTGCTGATGGACATCTAGGTTGCTTCCACGTCCTGGCTATTATAAACAGTGCTGCAATGAACATTGGGGTACATGTGTCTCTTTCAATTCTGGTTTCCTCGGTGTTTCCTCCCACTGCCCAGCAGTGGGATTGCTGGGTCATATGGTAGTTCTATTTCCAGTTTTTTAAGGAATCTCCACACTGTTCTCCATAGTGGCTGTACTAGTTTGCATTCCCACCAACAGTGTAAAAGGGTTCCTTTTTCTCCACACCCTCTCCAACATTTATTGCTTGTAGACTTTTGGATAGAAGCCATTCTGACAGGCGTGAAATGGTACCTCATTGTGGTTTTGATTTGCATTTCTCTGATAATGAATGATGTTGAGCATCTTTTCATGTGTTCGTTAGCGATCTGTATGTCTTCTTTGGAGAAATGTCTGTTTAGTTCTTTGGCCCATTTTTTGATTGGGTCGTTTATTTTTCTGGAATTGAGCTTCAGGAGTTGCTTGTATATTTTTGAGATTAATTCTTTGTCAGTTGCTTCGTTTGCTGTTATTTTCTCCCATTCTGAAGGCTGTCTTTTCACCTTGCTTATAGTTTTCTTTGTTGTGAAGAAGCTTTTAATTTTAATTAGGTCCCATTTGTTTATTTTTGCTTTTATTTCCAATATTCTTGGAGGTAGGTCATAGAGGATCCTGCTGTGATTTATGTCGGAGAGTGTTTTGCCTACATTTTCCTCTAGAAGTTTTATATTTTCTGGTCTTACATTTAGATCTTTAATCCATTTTGAGTTTATTTTTGTGTATGGTGTTAGAAAGTGTTCTAGTTTCATTCTTTTACAAGCGGTTGACCAGTTTTCCCAGCACCACTTCTTAAAGAGATTGTCTTTTCTCCATT
This sequence comes from Okapia johnstoni, assembly GCA_024291935.2. NCBI lineage: Eukaryota > Metazoa > Chordata > Mammalia > Artiodactyla > Giraffidae > Okapia > Okapia johnstoni. The sequence goes on from CM044305.1 coordinate 84,290,709, forward strand.
GTATATTCTTGCCTCCTTTGTCAAAGATAAGGTGTCCATAGGTGTGTGGATTTATCTCTGGGCTTTCTATTTTGTTCCATTGATCTATATTTCTGTCTTTTTGCCAGTACCATACTGTCTTGATGACTGTGGCTTTGTAGTATAGTCTGAAGTCAGGCAGGTTGATTCCTCCAGTTCCATTCTTCTTTCTCAAGATTGCTTTTGCTATTTGAATTTTTTTGCATTTCCATACAAATTATGAAATTATTTGTTCTAGCTCTCTGAAAAATACTGTTGGTAGCTTGATAGGGATTGCATTGAATCTATAGATTGCTTTAGGTAGTATACTCATTTTCACTATATTGATTCTTCCGATCCATGAACACAGTGTATTTCTCCATCTATTTGTGTCCTCTTTGATTTCTTTCAGCAGTGTTTTATAGTTTCCTATATATAGGTCTTTTGTTTCTTTAGGTAGATATATTCCTAAGTATTTTATTCTTTTCGTTGCAATGGTGAATGGAATTGTTTCCTTAATTTCTCTTTCCGTTTTCTCATTGTTAGTGTATAGGAATGCAAGGGATTTCTGTGTGTTGATTTTATATCCTGAAACTTTACTACATTCATTGATTACCTCTAGTAATTTTCTGGTGGAGTCTTTAGGGTTTTCTATGTAGAGGATCATGTCATCTGCAAACAGTGAGGGTTTTACTTCTTCTTTTCCAATCTGGATTCCTTTTATTTGTTTTTCTGCTCTGATTGCTGTGGCCAAAACTTCCAAAACTATGTTGAATATTAGTGGTAAGAGTGGGCACCCTTGTCTTGTTCCTGACTTTAGGGGAAATGCTTTCATTTTTTCGCCTTTGAGGATGTTTGCTGTGGGTTTGTCATATATAGCTTTTATTATGTTGAGGTATGTTCCTTCTATTCCTGCTTTCTGGAGAGTTTTTATCATAAATGGATGTTGAATTTTGTCAAAGGCTTTCTCTGCATCTATTGAGATAGTCATATGGTTTTTAGTTTTCAATTTGTTAATGTGGTGTATTACATTGATTGATTTGCAGATATTGAAGAATCCTTGCATCCCTGGGATAAAGCCCATTTGGTCATGATGTATGATTTTTTTAATATGCTGTTGTATTCTGTTTGCCAGAATTTTGTTAAGGATTTTGGCGTCTATGTTCATCAATGATATTGGCCTGCAGTTTTCATTTTTTGTGGCATCTTTGTCAGGTTTTGATATTAGGGTGATGGTGGCTTCATAGAATGAGTTTGGAAGTTTACCTTCCTCTGAAATTTTCTGGAAGAGTTTGAGCAGGATAAGTGTTAGCTCTTCTCTAAATTTTTGGTAGAATACAGCTGTGAAGCCATCTGGTCCTGGGCTTTTGTTTGCTAGAAGATTTCTGATTACAGTTTCAATTTCCGTGCTTGTGATGGGTCTGTTAATATTTTCTATTTCTTCCTGGTTCAGTTTTGGAAAGTTATACTTTTCTAAGAATTTGTCCATTTCTTCCAAGTTGTCCATTTTATTGGCATATAGTTGCTGATAGTAGTCTCTTATGATCCTTTGTATTTCTGTGTTGTCTGTTGTGATCTCTCCATTTTCATTTCTAATTTTGTTAATTTGATTTTTCTCTCTTTGTTTTGTGCTGAGTCTGGCTAATGGTTTTTCAATTTTATTTATCTTCTCAAAGAACCAGCTTTTGGCTTTGTTGATTTTTGCTATGGTCTCTTTTGTTTCTTTTGCATTTATTTCTGCCCTAATTTTTAAGATTTCTTTCCTTCTACTAACCCTGGGGTTCTTCATTTCTTCCTTTTCTAGTTGCTTTAGGTATAGAGTTAGGTTATTTATTTGGCTTTTTTCTTGTTTCTTGAGGTAAGCCTGTATTGCTATGAACCTTCCCCTTAGCACTGCTTTTACAGTGTACCATAGGTTTTGGGTTGTTGTGTTTTCATTTTCATTCATTTCTATGCACATTTTGATTTTTTTAAATTTCTTCTGTGATTTGTTGGTTATTCAGCAGCGTGTTGTTCAGCCTCCATATGTTGAGATTTTTAATAGTTTTTCTCCTGTAATTGACATCTAATCTTACTGCATTGTGGTCAGAAAAGATGCTTGGAATGATTTCAGATTTTTGAATTTGCCAAGGATAGATTTATGGCCCAGGATGTGATCTATCCTGGAGAAGGTTCCATGTGTGCTTGAGAAAAAGGTGAAATTCATTGTTTTGGGGTGAAATGTCCTATAGATATCAATTAGGTCTAACTGGTCCATTGTATCATTTAAAGTTTGTGTTTCCTTGTTAATTTTCTGTTTAGTGGATCTGTTCATAGGTGTGAGTTTTATACTTAGCATTTGTCTTTTACATATTGTGGTGCTCCTATGTTGGGTGCATGTATATTTATAATTGTTATTTCTTTTTCTTGGATTGATCCTTTGATCATTATGTAGTGTCCTTCGTTGTCTCTTTTCACAGCCTTTGTTTGAAAGTCTATTTTATCTGAAATGAGTATTGCTACTCCTGCTTTCTTTTGGTGTAGATTTGCGTGGAGTATCTTTTTCCAGCCCTTCACTTTCAGTCTGTATGTGTCCCTTGTTTCGAGGTGGGTCTCCTGTAGACAACATATACAGGGGTCTTGTTTTTGTATCCATTCAGCCAGTCTTTGTCTTTTGGTTGGGGCATTCAACCCATTTACATTTAAGGTAATTATTGATAAGTATGATCCCGTTGCCATTTACTTTATTGTTTTGGGTTTGAGTTTATATACCCTTTCTGTGTTTCCTGTCTAGAGAAGATCCTTTAGCGTTTGTTGGAGAGCTGGTTTGGTGGTGCTGAATTCTCTCAGCTTTTGCTTGTCTGTAAAGCTTTTGGATTCTCCTTCATATCTGAATGAGATCCTTGCCAGGTACAGTAATCTGGGTTGTAGATTTTTCTCTTTCATCACTTTTAAGTATGTCCTGCCATTCCCTTCTAGCCTGAAGAGTTTCTATTGAAAGATCAGCTGTTATCCTTATGGGAATCCCCTTGTGTGTTATTTGTTGTTTTTCCCTTGCTGCCTTTAATATTTGTTCTTTGTATTTGACCTTTGTTAATTTGATTAATATGTGTGCTTTCCCAGTCTACACTGTTCAGGCTCTAGGTTGCTCTGCCGGGAACTGTCTGAGGCGGGCCCTGGGTTGCATGCACTTCCCAGGTCTAAGCCACTCGGGTTCAGGTTCTCGGGTACTTCACAAAGGCACAGACTTGGTTGGGCCTGCGTTTTGTGCCCTTCCCAGGTCCGAGCAGCTCAGGTGACCAGTTGCTTGGTGAGCACTGTCACCCCCAGTTGGAGGCTGCATTGTATCGCCTCCCCGTCCCAGCCACCTGTTTTTCTGGGTGTAAAACGGGCACACCTTCTCAGGTGTGCTGTGTGTCTCTTCTTGGGAGCTGATCTTTGGCTGCGACCCTCCCGGCGGATGTCAACCTTCCAGAATCCCTAGAAGTCTTGGTTAGCAATGAAGCCTGCTTGCAGTTTGCTAGACGATTCCTCTCTGGGTCCGCGATTGCCCCCTTTCAGCTCTGGCTGCCCTCACCTGCTTGTCTCTGGAGGGGGATGGGCTGGTCCACAGCTGGCTAGCTCTGCTCAGTCCTTTGTTCTGTGAGCTGGCCTGGCGGTGTCTTAGGTTAGGGATTTTCATGGGATAGCTAACACACAGTCTGGGTTGCTATCTCAAGTTAGTTCCCTCAGATTGCCCTTGGGGCATTCAGGCATTCAGGCATTCATCCTTACCCTAAGCAGTGCAACCCACGCCTCCCTGTCCAGTCCCTGCTTGCTAGTGGCGGATGCGAGCATCTGTGCTGCTTCTCTGCTGGGAGTTGCCCTTAGGCATGTAATCTGTGGGTTTTAATTATTTATTTATTTCCTTCTGGTTATGTTGCCCTCTGAGGTTCCAAGGCTCACCACAGACCCACCGGTGAGAGTGTTTCCTGGTGTTTGGAAACTTCTCTCTTTTTTAAGACTCCTTTCCCCTGACGGATCTCTGTCCCTACCTCTTTTGCCTCTCTTTTTATCTTTTATGTTTTTTCCTACCTCCTTTCGAAGACAATGGGCTGCCTTTCTGGGTGCTGATATCTTCTGCCAGCATTCAGAAGTTGTTTTTTGGAATTTACTCAGCGTTCAAATGTTCTTTTGATGAATTTGTGGGGGAGAAAATGGTCTCTCCATCCTATTCCTCTGCCATCTTAGGACCGCCCCAAGATAGATGTTTATTGTTCCACTGGGTTAAAGTGATTGGAATGGGGTGGACCCATTATTCAGGGGTTCAGGATCTTTCATCCCTAATGAGTTGCATCCTTTTCCTAAATCACTTCTTGGTCCAGAATGGCTGTCTGAATCCTGTTGTGGTCAAATTCTAGCAGGGAGTAAGAAAAAGAAGGGAAAATGAGGGAAAAAGAAAAAGCCCAAAAAGACAGTTTTCCCTTTTGGAGGTACCCACTCTAGAATCTTCACAACTATTTCTGCTTACATTCTTTGTCAAGAAATTCCATCTTGTGGCCAGGGCTTATTTGGAGGATTGTGGGAAAAAATATTTTAAGAGTTTACACTGCCACCTTGAATGCAACTGGAGTTCTGTTAATGATGAAGAATGCAAAAAGTGAATGTAGGGTGGGCAAATAGAAATGTCTGCCCTGGTCTTTATAAATATGATACACAGCCAAAAAAGAAAACAAAAAACATTCAACAAACAACAAAAGTCCATAAAAGATGGAAAGGGAAAAGTTCCTCTGGCAGAGAGAATGCTACATGTTCACCAAATTGTGTTTCATTTTCCTCCTGGGTCATAAGGAGACTACCTTCCCCAGCTTCTTTAACAGTTTTATCTAGTTGTTCAGTTCAGTTCAGTTGCTCTGTCATGTCTGACTCTTTGCAACCCCGTGAACCGCAGCATGTCAGGTCTCCCTGCCCATCACCAACTCCTGGAGTCCACCCAAACCCATGTCTATTGAGTCAGTGATGCCATCCAACCATCACATCCTCTGTTGTCCCCTTCACCTCCTGCCATCAATCTTTCCAAGCATCAGGGTCTTTTCAAGTGAGTCAGCTCTTCACATCAGGTGGCCAAGGTATTGGAGTTTCATCTTCAGTTGACTGTGACTAATAGTGATGTTTGCCAGTCCTGGCCTCTGAAACCTTTCCTGGGATTCTCCAATGACCATCTACATAAGATCCTTTGTAGCTGTTGTTTAGTCACTTAAGTTGTGTCTGAATCTTTTGTGACCCTCGTTAGCCAGGTGCAAAGACTGGAGGACTTCAAGGCCAAAGAAGATGGTAGAGTCATAGATTGGAGGAAGTTTGAGTCTTTTAATGACTGCTTAGAATGGAGACTCCTCTCCCTCTCTGGCCGCTTGATGACATCTGTTGAACTTTGACATCAGCATTAGAAAGTCTTTTGAGGGTGAGCCTCTGAGATTTAGGGTGGTTTATACTACAAAAGATTACATACTGTAATTGTTAGAGCCCTCAATAAAATACTAGCCTGGGAATTATCCTCATTATTATTATATATATTCTAATATTAATGCTTACATAGAGGTGGTTTTACATACAAACACATTTATATATAAAATAGAATTTATATATAAATATATATTTATATGCATTACATATTATATAATACAGAGGCCAAATAAAACACTGCATCCCCCAAATTATCACAATGAGATACCGCCTCACACCTATCAGACTTGCTATTATCAAAACAGAACACAAATAACAAATTTTGGTGAGGATATGGAGAAAAGAAAACCCTTGTATACTGTTGGTGGGAATGTAAACTGGTGCAGTCGCTGTGGAAAACGGTATGGCAGTTTCTCAAAATAACTAAAAATAGAAGTACCATATGACCCAGCAATTTCACTCCTGTGTATATATCCAAAACCCAGAACAAAATCACTAATTTGGAAAGATACATGCACTCCAATGTTTGTAGCAGCAGTATTATTTACTATTGCCAAGATATGAGTGCAACCTAACAGTACGTAACAGATAGATGGATAAAGGAGATATGGTGTATATACAATGAAATACTACTCAGCCATAAAAAAAAGAGTAAAAATTTTCCCATTTGCAGTAACATGGATGGACTTGGAGGGTGTTAATGCTACATGAAAGACAAATACTGTATGATATCACTTACATGCGGAATCTAAAAAATACCACAAACTAGTAAATATAACAAAAATGAAGCAGACTCGCAAGATACAGAGAACAAACTCATGATTACTGGTGGAAATAGAGAAGTGGGAAGGGATAATATAGGAGTAGGGGATTATGAGGTATAAAACATTATGTATAAAATAAGCTACAAGGACTATTGTACAACAAAAGGAATATAGCCAGTATTTTATAATAACTGTAGATGGAGTATAATCTTTAAAATTGTGAACCACTATGTGTGAAAGTCACTCAGTTGTGTCCAACTCTTTGAGACCCCATGAACTATACAGTCCATGGAATTCTCCAGGTCAGAATACTGGTGTGGGTAGCCTTTCCCTTCTCCAGAGGATCTTCCCAACCCAGGGATTGAACCCAGGTCTCCCACATTGCAGGAAGATTCTTGAACAACTGAGCCACAATGGAAGCCCATGAACCACTGTATTGTACACTTAACAACAAAAAATGATTATGAATTTTTAGTGCTAATATAGAGTTGTTTCCATAGATATCTAGTCAAGACTAATAAAATTTTCTAGTGCTCTAATATAGAGTTGTTTCCATAGATATCTAGTCACTAGAAGACTAATAAGGAAAGTGTCAGACAAAGTCTAGTAACCTAGAACTGAGGTCTCACAACCCAAGAAATAAAGTAGAACTTACTGTAGTTTATATCTATAAAATAAAATAAAAATATAAGGAGGAGGATTTGCCAGTTATTGATGAGGGTATATGTACTTTGTGTTTGAACACAAATACTAATAAAATATAAGAGAGGAGGATTTGCCAGTTAAATGGCATTTGCCTGCAAACCAGTGATTTCCAGCCTCTGGTCAGAAATATCCATGTTCCTTGAAGATATCTCTAGAAATTTCTGAAGCATTTAAGAAAATAACTGAATAAAAAGAGAGACATACCATGTTCTGAAAACAGATTAAAAAATTATAAGTCGTGTTCCCTAAAACAGTGTACAGTTTTAGTGTGATCCCAATCAACATTCTTAGTGGACTATTTTAATGAAGCATGACCAGCTGGGTTTTAAATTTACCTACCAAGGTAAGATGCAGACAAGGCAAGGAAAAAAAAAACATAGTGAAATAGTTTAAATCAGACATTTTTTTAAAGTAAAGTGATTTACAACCTTTTTTTTTTTTTAAGAAATCGCCACCCTAAGGGAAATTAAACAGACACTTGTTGCTAATTCACTTTCAAGTTCTTTAAAAAAGAACATTTCTACCCTTTCCTACATCAGCAATTTAATTTGGCAATTTTCCCTCCCTTAATTCAGAGAAGGACCGTCTGTCTTCATCATAGGGAGGGGGCACAGCGTTCTCTGAGAAGCTTCGGAGTGAGCTGTGCCTGGCCAGTCTTGGAGGAGGAGCAGCATTTCACCGGGCTGCAGCTGACAAGAAGCTTCAAGGTAATGGCTGTCTTAAAGCTAGTTGTTTCATAGGAATTTCTTAGAACCCTAGGATGAAGATGGGATAAATAGGAACAGTGGTCTTAAAGTGGTGGGAAAGGTGTGTGAGTTTGAGATAATTGTTGGCATTTTGAAAGAATTAATCCTTTGGAATTTGTGTATCTCCCAATCCTTTAAAAGTCTACAAGTGGAAGAAAGAGTGGTCAGAGTACAGCCTCTATATCAAGACTTCAGTGCAGCACGGGCATTCATGCTCATTTATTGACTTGGCATTCCATGTTTATATTGCTAGACATTCTGTTACTGTTTGACTTGTTAAGCATTTATTAATTTACACAGAAAATGTTGGATAAAAATGTATGGCAGCATGAGGGGAAATACTTCTATAATTTGATTGGCACATAGACTATGTGTGTGTCACCTGTACATGAGCATGGAAAGGGGAACAAGTATGTATTTGAGTGAAGACACTTATACATATATATATATATGTATATTCGTATGATTTTAAAAATCTTGGAGAAAATAAGCTCCCATGTTATTCAGCATTTCTGGATAGTCAAGTTACTATTTTAATATTAATTCTTAGCCAATATCAGCATCTCCCCATGATTGCTTTTATAATCATGAAAGAAAAATGAAGCTGACAGTATATCCAATTTGCTTCAAACACGTAAGCATTCATAGACACACACAGACATGCAGACATACCCCACCCCCCATCTTTTGCCAATAGTGGAAATTTTCCTGGACCTAATCAAGTGCGTAGCCTGGTTGCTGTGTTGGCTACAGCCCTGTCTGTGTCCTCCCAGCAACTCATTCTTTCAGATCACAGGTATAGCTGTGGTCAGCAATAACCATTTTCTGTATCTTTAAAGTTTTTAAGAGTGAGACAGAGGATTTGGTTTCTTTCTATTAGCAGTTTTTAAAAATATTATATGGCATGGTGCATCCATACAGTGGAATACTGTGTGTCTGGAAAATAAAAACGTAATCCTCTGCATGTAGAGATTTGAAATGTCTAAGAAATAAAGTGAAAAAAGTAAATTGTAGCATACAATTGTCATATTATCTCACAAAATTAAATATGTGTTTTAACAGAACATATATATGCTACTATATAATTCATGCAACCAATTCTGGGAAAACATACCTGCCACACTATTAACATGACTATTTGTGTATTTGGAGAGACAGGACTAGCTTTACTGTTGTCTAATTTTAGAGTATTAATATATTCTTACTCATTTACTTGTTTACATCATCAGGAAAAATACTGAGATAAAATGTTACAAATGTGAGAAAAAAACTCATTTAAAGTAATTCATAAATCATGTGAAAAACACTTAGGTAGAATAAAGTTCAGACTGCTCTTATTGAGATCTGATGTTGTTTTGAAATGATATGCATTTATCTATACATGTAAAAAAGTCTGGAAAATACTCAGATTATTTATATAGAGGCTTGTACTTAGTTTTACGTACATCTTTTTGCATCTTTTCGATTTTTAATAAGCTTCTGCTTGTTTTATACCCAGAAACATTATAGTTGAAGACATTATGATCCTCTTATCCTACACAGCAAACCCCTTGAACTTAGAAAGTTCTATAAGCCTGGAAAGGCTCCTGGCTGGCTAAATGTAGTTCCTATCCTTCTCTCATAAGAAATATCTGAGGAATTGAAGCTCTGCATATAGCGCCTGCAAAAGCTGCAGTTCTGCTTCTGGTCACAAGATGGCGGTGGCCAAATTTCCTAAATTTTCTCGAGGCAACCATTTTTATGAAGTGGACAATAATACAGCAATGAAACGTATTTTGTATGAGTGAACTGTGAGACAGCATGTACAGTGTGAATAAAATTCTGTTGAAAAAATTATATGTGTAAAGGAGGAAAAATTCCCATAGTGGTTGATTTGAGGATTCAAACAAAACCTATAGTCTTGTTCCTAGTAGTGCGTATGTGTTTAGTCACTCAGTCATGTCTCTTTGCGAGCAGGTTCCTCTGTCCATGGGATTTTTCAGGAAAGACTACTAGAATGGGTTGCCATTTCCTTCTCTGGGGTATTTTCCCCTGGGATCGAATCCTTGTCTCCTATGTCTCCATTGTAGGCAGATTCTTTATCCTCTGAGCCATCAGGGAAGGGCATAGTAGACACAAAGTAATTGTTACTTCCCTTTCTTGTCTTTGCCTCATACCTTTCCTGAGAAATAAGATTTAAACATGAACCAGATATCATAACTGTATCACTCAGAGAGAAGTTAAAATAATTGAAACAAGGAGGACAATAAACATCTACATCATAGATAAGATTTCATTTCATTCCTATATTTCCGAATGACATGTGTGCTAAAGTTTTGGTAGAAAAGTTTCTTTATGCCTTGGCCACTTAATTTAATTCCTTGTCTCCTTTTAGACAGCCTGTCTCCTTTTGGAGTAGAATCAAGACAACCAGATCACAGAGCCAGACCCTTCCTGACCCACGTGACATTGGGTAAGGCTCTTTTCATTTTGCAAAAAACTTCACATTAAAAACATGTTGAGAACTCAGGGTATAATTTATTTTGCTTCTTTCTCTAAAGCCTTAGCATTTTTATATTAAAAACTACATTTCATATTAAAATCATGTTAGGTTGAGAATTTAAGGTATAATTCTTTTGCTCCCTGTTCTGTAGCCATAATGTTTTGTAATTAAAAGTAATAGTTTCTACTTTGGGGAAGGAATCTCATTTGTCAAACTGCGATGAAGAATTCATGCCAGAGACTAATCAGATTTCTACCTGAAGTCCTAGTCAGTCACCTGACTCTCAAAAAATCCTTGATAATTACCCCATCCAATGTGTGAACCTGGCAGCCATTCTGAATCTCTGCCTTCTAAGCTCATGCTATTAACAAGGTCATTGTGTTGTGGTCTGGGTTCAAGAGATACAGACCTTATTATCTTTGTCTGCCTGCTTTGGGTAGAAGGGAAGCATTTACAGCTTAAAAATTATAAAGCAGTGTGTTTAGCTAGAACAGTGCTTCCAAAGAGTTCCTAGACAAGTAGCCTCAGCATCACTTAATAACTTATTAGAAGTACAAAACTTTGGATCCTATCCAGAGCATCTGAATACAATTCTCAGGATAGGGCCTAGAGATCTAGTTTTAAGAATCCTCCAGATGAGTTTGATGCACACCAAGTTCAGAGTCCTGCTTCTCTAGGTATGACGTTAGGGGCACCAGTCCCAAAATGTATATATAATACATAGAGTTCCTGACACTCCACTTCTGTCATCATGTACATAGAGTCACACTTTAATAATCATGTGCAATAATGTAAGTAAGTTCTTTGAGATGTTATAAAAACACTCTTCCAGTTCTTATCCCCCACCTTACATTATTCTGCATTTTCCTCCTCCATCTGATGCCCCACTGAGCATTGTCCTTTTGTCTCTCTCTTCTCTATTTGCAATTGCTCGCCTACTTTGGCAAAATAATTTTATTTGCTGATATTCTTCTTTTCCTTTTTGCTATTTCAGTATCTTCTATATTGTCCCTTCAAACAACGTGTTCAAGCAACCTTGGGAAGTTCAGCTGGAGGAGAACAGGCCACACAAGCTATAAACACTTTGTAACTCTTTGTAGTTCTAAAAGCGGCATTGGTCAAAGTATTGTTTGTGGTAGGGACTTCCTTCACAGTGACAAGAATAGCTAGACACATAAATCTCTGCTATTAACCTCTTGGCACATAAATCTAAATCATAATGGATGCTGAGTATGTCTTATGCAATTGGCAAGACCAGTTGTGGCCAGCAAAAGTTTTGTCCAGGTCTGAGGCTTCATCAAATAGTAAGAGAAAAAAGGTATTTTCCCTGGAAGTTCAGATACTCTCACTGATGATGAAAAAATTCAAATGGAAAGCACGGAAACAAAGATCCTAACTAAATCTCAAGTTGAAGCTATTGCCTCCTCACTAGCCACACAGTCAGAGGGCAGTGACCCACCTGGAAAGGAAACAGCCTATGCCAGGTCACTAAAAATGGCACTGGATATTCTGAATGAGAGAAACAAATTTGATTCAAGCAAGCAGTTCAGATGAGGAAGAGACCACTATACTGTTTCAAAACATAGCACAAAAACCATCTGATTCACCCCCTCGTAAAAAGTATCGGAAGCATGAAGGGGAAGGAGACGTACCAAAATGTCTGGAGGAAAATGAAAATTCAACAACCCTGTTAGTATCATCAGAGAGTGATGATTCCCTGTATGATGATAAGTCACAGGTGCATGCAATGATTGATAGTATTCCAAACGAAATGGAAACAAAATCATCACAAAACCTCAGCTGGTGCCAGACTTTCCCTTCACTTTCAGAAGATGAGGATGAAAAAGAGAGCAAGAAAAAGATTGACCTCTCAATTTTGCCTTTGCTTTCCACAATTAAAGAGGAAGATGTATATGTTAAAGAAGAAAAATTCAGTCCAACTTTACCATCAGATGGCTTCATTGTGCCCAAAGCTTTAAAAGAGGAGCCAGAAGACATCTACCCAGAGGCCCCGGCCACTTCTTCTGAATGCTCTGCCTTCTCAGAAAATATTGAAGATCCTGGAGAGGGTCCCTCTGATCCATGCTCAGTTACTAGCCAGAATCAACCTACTGTGGAATCAGAGATGGATGCTGAGCCTCAGCCTTCTTCATGGGAACATCAGGTTCCGTTTAGTGCCTCTAGCCATTCCGGGGATTATTCACTCCTCGGGAGTAATGAAAAAAATCTTCAGAGACTGGATTTTGAGGAACTTGAGGAAGAATTTCAAGCTTCTGACAAGTCAGCGTGTGTAAGTTCAATTGCTGCATCCATATTAGATGACGATGAAGAAGATGAAGAACTTCCACGTTTCCTTTTTCATTATGAGCAACGTTCATTTGAAACAGGGATGATTGTGTGGTTTAAGCATCAAAAATATCCATTTTGGCCCTCAGTGATAAAAAGCATCAGGCGAAAAGAGAGAAAAGCAAGTGTGGTTTTTGTTGAGGCAAATATGAATCCTGAAAAGAGAGGCGTTAGAGTGCCTTTTAGAAGATTAAAGAAATTTGACTGTGAAGAGAAGCAGGCACTAGTGGAGAAAGCCAGGGAGGAATACAGTGAAAGTATTGACTGGTGCATCTCGCTTATTTGTGACTACAGAGTTAGATTAGGTTGTGGTTCTTTTGCAGGCTCATTTTTTGAGTATTACGCTGCTGACATTAGTTATCCAGTTAGGAAAATAATCAAACAGGATACCTTCAGGAATTTATTTCCAAAGCTGCAAAATGAAAATACTGGGGGATCAATGTCTGTGACTTCCCAGACCAAGAGAATGTCCTTCCAGAAAATTCTTCCAGACCGAATGAAGTCTGCTCGGGACCGAGCCAACAAGAACCTAGTGGACTTCATCGTGAATGCAAAGGGAACAGAGAGCCATCTCTTAGCCATTTTAAATGGCACGAAAGGGTCCAGGTGGCTGAAGTCATTCTTGAATGCAAATAGATTCACACCCTGTATTGAAACATACTTTGAAGATGAAGATCAGTTGGATGAGGTGGTGAAATATTTACAAGAAGTCTACAAACAAATAGATGGGAAAATGCTGACTCGAATAAGAGATGATAAAATTAAATTTATCCTGGAAGTTCTTCTGCCAGAAGCAATCATCTGTTCAATTTCTGCTGTTGATGGATTAGATTACAAGGCAGCAGAAGCAAAGTATCTGAAGGGGCCATCTCTAGGATACAGGGAAAGAGAATTATTTGAACAGCTTCAATTTCCTTTTCTTTCACTTATTCTATTAACAATATTTCAGCACTTCTACTTTCCTGTGCATTTTTAGAAAGCATAATTCCAATATGATTAATAAAGGAAAGTACTATTTTGTTTTTTGACATTTTTGTGTCTATGCTGTATAGTTAAATATAGTGTGCGCAATCATTTTAATATTAAAGTTGCACTGGTATGAGACATTAAGCAAGATAATTAGAAAAAAAGCATCAATTATATATTTTTGCTCAATTTTTATAAGATATTAGACTTTCTCTTAAGATAGCTGAATTATTTTTCTTGCCATGCTTATTTATTTTTGGAAAAATATCTGAGATATAGAACCAAAGATAGAGATGCTTTGCTATATATTACAACTGAGTGCAATTGCTTTTGCAAGAAAACAATCTGGACTTCAAAAATAAAGTAAGTGGATTATCTGCATGCAGTCAATGTGTGTGTGAATAACATCTCAGCATGCAGAAAATAATTTTGGCAGCCTTGAACAGGATTATTCATTCTACAGTTCCTTGAAATTCCATGTGTGGGAGTGTCTATTGTTCAATAGCCAGAACAGTTTCTTGAAACAGACAGGCTTTCTGCTGTCTTTATAACTAACATTGGCTGTATCTTAATATAGCCTGACCACATATAGAAGGCAGCTAGAATCATTGTATTCATAGTCTGGCTACTCTAGATGCATGAGTCCAGACTGACCGCTCAAGAGCCCACCTAGTTTGATATAAACTGTAGAAAATGCAAGCACTTTGTTCTGAATCTTGTATCTCCAAATACAGAGTTGCTTGCTTCAAACCAAGCATTGTTTATCATCTGGCTTATTTGTACAGTAGTTCCAGTTGCTTTCAATAATATAAATTCCAACTGGTAAATCATTCCACATTACTAGAAAGAATAGATGGACCAGAATCTGTGAATTTGGAAATGGGTCATGGAAAAAGTCTCTGTTTGGATAAATACGACAATTATTCCAACATGTTTAAAAATACACAATTGAAAGTTAAAGTGTGAAGTCAACAAACTGTTTATTCTAACTTGAAACAAGACTTTTATTAAGAATAAATATTTAGAGCTATTTTATTTTAAAAGCTTGATGTAAAATAAGTCCTAAAGGCTTAATGTGAGCCTGTCTGCATTTTTCAAAGTGAGACAAATGTCACTCTTGAGGTTTTGTTATGTGTTCACATGGCCTTGTGTTTATGGAAAAATTGCAGAAATTTGATGTTTTGCTTTTCAATAAAACTATTACACCTTTCACTTTGGATGTTCACTTAACCATACTTCAGATTGTTCAGCTACATAAGTGGTGTTTCTGCATACACACACACATATGATTTGTTTGGAATTTTTGCTTATTGCAGTTATCATAATTTTAATGCTTGTTATACATTATCTTATCATTCTAAATAAATACTCACTGTCATGATTGATTTTGTGTTATTTTAAAAGAAAACCTTCAAAAGTATATAAGCTTCAGATTCCACAGAACCTTCTCTAGACCTTGTCTCCTGCCTGACAATGACCAAGACTCCTCAGTGTACAGCCTGAAACAATCCACGTAGTTTCCTCATGATCCTGAGGATCATTTGACAACAGACCATCACCACAGTATATGTGGGCCTTATACCCTGGGAAAACACATTGTATTTACTCTGTAATATTGTGTTCCTTTCAGGGTAATATATTACCCACCTTCTGTTTTCTCAGTGGAGCTAACTCTATCTCTTGGTTCTCATATTTTCTTTACTACCTAGCTCATTTATTCATTCATTTAGTCATACGATTGTGAGTCAAGAAAGCAAGTGATGTGTGGTTTAAAGCTCTTCTCTGAGGATTTAAGATGCCAGATTTAAAGTGAGCCAGATGACCTTAGTCATCTTAGGTCACTTCTTCATCATAGTAGTGATACACTTCATCATAATAGTGGGAAATATTTCTTAAAGTCATAGACTCTCTGTATTTGAAAAACAGGGCCCCAGGATTCCCCATATTTGTGAGTTCCTGGGTGTCTGGTTTGGGGTAAAGGAACGGCACCTAAATTGCTCCTAGGATGTTTTTTATATTGTGGCATATATTGAAGTAAGGGAGATGTGCCTCAAATATACATTTATTTTCTTCTTAAAGGCTACCCACTCCAGTATTCTGGCCTGGAAAATTTCATGGACTGTATAACTTATATACAGGGTACATCATGAGAAACGCTGGGCTAGAACAAGCATAAGCTGGAATCAAGATCGCTGGGAGAAATATCAATAACCTCAGATATGCAGATGCTGCTCCTGCTGCTGCTAAGTCGCGTCAGTCATGTCCGACTATGTGCGACCCCATAGACGGCAGCCCACCGGGCTCCCCCGTCCCTGGGATTCTCCAGGCAAGAACACTGGAGTGGGTTGCCATTTCTTTCTCCAATTCATGAAAGTGAAAAGTGAAAGTGAAGTCTCTCAGTCATGTCCGACTCTGAGCGACCCCATGGACTGCAGCCTACCAGGTTCCTCTGTCCATGGGATTTTCCAGGCAAGAGTACTGGAGTGGGATGCCATTGCCTTCTCCGCAGATATGCAGATGACACCACCCTTATGGCAGAAAGTGAAGAGGAACTAAAACGCCTCTTGATGAAAGTGAAAGAGGAGAGTGAAAAAGTTGGCTCAAAGCTCAACCTTCAGAAAACTAAGATCATGGCATCCTGTCCCATCACTTCATGGGAAGTAAATGAGGAAACAGTGGAAACAGTGTCAGACTTTATTTTGGGGGGGTCCAAAATCACTGCAGATGGTGATTGCAGCCATGAAATTAAAAGACGCTTACTCCTTGGAAGGAAAGTTATGACCAATCTAGACTGAGTGACTGAACTGAACTGATAGTTCATGGGGTCACAAAGAGTTGGACATGACTGAGCGACTTTCACTTTCACTTTTGAGTGAGTTGGCATTTGGGATATGGAAATAGATGAGTTTGGCTTCAACTCAGCGTGAATTCAGAAATGCCTTTCAGCCTCAAGTGGTTTTTAGGGCAGGCTCTAAGAGTGCCCTAAACTGGATCTGTAATCTAGGTTTGTGTATCTAATGGGAATACACAGCCTGTCATTCACCCTAATCCATTGGATTAAGAAGACCCTCATCGCCAGTCATAAGACAGACTGCTGAATAGCAGACCCTGATTCTAATTGTAAGGTTGCAGACATGCATGGAAATTGCATTCATAACACTTCAGTTCAGTTCAGGCACTCAGTTGTTTCCAACTCTTTGTGACCCCATGAACCACAGCATGCCAGGCCTCCCTGTCCATCACCAACTCCCGGAGTTTACCCAAACTCATGTCCATTGAGTAGGTGATGCCATCCAATGATCTCATCCTCTGTCGTCCCCTTATCTGCCTGCCTTCAATCTTTCCTAGCATCATGGTCTTTTCCAATGAGTCAGCTCTTCGCATCAGGTGGCCAAAGTATTGGAGTTTCAGCTTCAACATCAGTCCTTCCAATGAACACCCAGGACTGATTTCCTTTAGGATGGACTGGTTGGATCTCCTTGCAGTCCAAGGGACTCTCAAGAGTCTTCTCCAACACCATAGTTCAAAAGCATCAATTCTTCAGTGTTCAGCTTTCTTTATAGTTCAACTCTCACATCCATACATGACTACTGGGAAAATCATAGCCTTGACCAGACGGACCTTTGTTGGCAAAGTAATGTCTCTGCTTTTTAACATCTCTCTCTAGTTTGGTCATAACTTTCCTTCCAAGGAGAAGCGCCTTTTAATTTCATGGCTGCAGTCACCACCTGCAGTGATTTTGGAGCCCCCCAAAATAACATATGCCACTTTCCCCATCTATTTGCCATGAGTGATGGGGCCAGATTCCATGATCTTAGTTTTCTGAATGTTGAGCTTTAAGCCAACTTTTTCACTCTCCTCTTTCACTTTCATCAAGGGGCTTTTTAGTTCTTGTTCACTCTCTGCCATAAGGGTGGTGTCATCTGCATGTCTGAGGTTATTGATATTTCTCCCAGCAATCTTGATTCCAGCTTGTGCTTCATCTATCCTAGCATTTCTTATGATATATTCTGCATATAAGTTAAATAAGCAGGGTGACAATGTACAGCCTTGACATACTCCTTTCCCGATTTGGAGCCAGTCTGTTGTTCCATGTCCAGTTCTAACTGTTGCTTCCTGACCTGTATACAGATTTCTCAAGAGACAGGTCAGGTGGTCTGGTATTCCCATCTCTTTCAGAATTTTCCACATAACAGTTACAGATCTCTATATCAATATATGTATCCTAATAAGGAAGGAGTAGACCTCTGAGACATGGAATAGTAATGAGTGCAAAAATCTTGAATCCCTATCATCCCCTGTACACTTAGTCTGGCAAAAGTAGCCCCCTAACCCTTACTATTGGGGAGCAACCTCCTTGTCCCTGGAAAACAGGGCAATAGCCTCATCTAAGGCATCTGCCTCAAAAAGACTGCTTGTCTTACTCAACGGCCAACACTGATGTTTTTCATTGCTTCCAACTCATGGCAAGGGTAAGGTGTTATCACAGCACAAAGACCAAAATTCAGTCTCTGTTCAGGTGGAATATCCAGAACGAGCTCTAGGAACTGGCTAATATGTACTTGTGTGAACTGGGATAATACATGTTAGAATGGATTTTGAGGACTCACTGACATGGGAGTACATACTTATGACTCAGAGGTCAATGACCTGGAGCTGCCTTCACATATGCTGTTTGGGTGAATCTTGAAGCTTGGGCAACAGGCTATGTATGGTAAATGAGATAGAAGATGTTAGAACTTGCTTGCCAGAGTACTGAGGAATTGGTGAGAAGGTCAAAGGAATGAAGGTATTGGAAATAATTACCTTCATAACATGAATAACATGAGACAAGAGGACCTATCTCTAAAGTATATTTCCCTCAGAAGGCAGAGAAGACACTACTATAATAAAGTAGTGAGGAGGAACACTTGACATTGGTGAAGGGGAACATTTGACATTTTTATAAAAGTCAATGTGTGCTCTCCTGTGCAAGTCATCATTAGAAGTAAACTGTTCTAATGGAGATAATAAGATTTTGGAGCCCAGGTTGCTGCACAAAACCTCAGGGACAAGTATAATTACCATAATGGGAAGCACAGTCACAGTGGAATCAAACTAGCTTGATTGACAGAAGTCTGTGGTAATGCTTTATTGATAGTATTCCAGGGCTAGATATATGAACAGTTCTTTTGTATGAAAAGAAAAACATGAGACTTGATAAGTCAAAAAGTCTGATGTTAACAGACTTGGTCCTCTACCACGTTTTCAGATGTGGAGTGCAAGTTCTTCTGTTACTCAGGCCATATACCTCAGTATATCTTATAATGCTTACAGTATCTATGATGGATAAAGAAGCATTATCTAAGTCATTCTAAGCAATAATATGGGAGTTGTAACACAGAATCCTGAGGTTCTGAGCAAAATTCATATCTCCTATGTCAGTAAACTACTTGCCAATTAAAACATAGCTCCTTACATACTATTGCTCCTAAGTCGCTTCAGTCGTGCCCGACTCTGTGCAACCCCATAGATGGCAGCCCGCCAGGCTCTGCCGTCCCTGGGATTCTCCAGGCAAGAACACTGGAGTGGGTTGCCATTTCCTTCTCCAAGGCATGAAAGTGAAAAGTGAAAGTGAAGTCGCTCAGTCGTGTGCAACTCTTAGCGACCCCATGGACTGCAGCCTACCAGGCTCCTCCATCCATGGGATTTTCCAGGCAAGAGTACTGGAGTGGGTTGCCATTGCCTTCTCCTACATGCTATTGAGTTCAGTAGAAATATATATGGAGTGCCTTACCAAGAGATGGCAAGTAAGTTGCTATACGATAGGAGCTGCCCACCACAATCTGTACATTATGATATTCACCAAGTGATAAGATCAGGCAAGCTCAATAGCAGTCCATAGTACCACGGACATGCTCCAGGATCCAGCCTGAGAAAGCACAAATAAATTGGCTGACTGTACTAACCCTCATGCCTTTGACTGCTGTTACAATGATGCCCCTCATGAGGCAGGGGGTGGTCTATGAACAACTACTGGAAGAGGAAATTATTAATCTCAAATTTAGTGCACAGATGTGTAAGCATTAAATATCAATGATAGCTGTAAATGGACTGCCACCACACTTCAGCTTCAGTTAGAGTAGAATAATGTTGAAGCAGGAAACTTCCAGTTGGCAGGACTGTGAGCATTACAAAAGGTTCTTCACTCTGTAATTAATGGTCATCCAAGGAACTGACGGTAGAGAAGGCATTTAAAAATCAAGTGTATCTGATGACTCATGTGGATATCAAACAGCTTCTCTCCTCAGTCATCGTGGTTCTGGCACAATGAACCCATGAACTATCCTGATTGCAGGATTGGAGCCTAAGCTTGAGTTCAGCAACACTGGCTCTCTCCACAGGTGATCAAGCTGCTCCCACTTCTAAATGTATAACTCCCCAAGAACAACATCTGATGCTGGACACTCAATTCCATCCCTTCCTTCAAGGATATCATCCAGCTACCTCATTCTACATTGAATACACTGAATCCACTCTATCTTAGAGGTGGTAGCTATTCATCATCACAAAAATGGATGCCAACTTTAGACCCATAGGGTCAAGCACCACTTGCCTGTAGTGATGTGCACTTTCATAACATACCATTGTTTGACTTTTCCTCCTTCCTTGCTAAACCATGCTGTTGTTGTTCAGTCAGTCAGTCATGTCTGACTCTTTGTGACCCCATGGACTGCAGCACACCAGGCTTCGCTGTCCTTCAGCATCTCTCGGAGTTTGCTCAAACTCATGTCCATTGAGTTGGTAATGCCATCGAACCATCTCATCCTCTGTTGTCCCCTTCTCCTCCTGCCTTCTATCTTTCCTAGCATCAGGGTGTTTTCCAATGAGTCGGCTCTTCACATCAGGTGGCCAAAGTATTGGAGATCCAGCTTCAGCATCAGTACTTCCAGTGAATATTCAGGGTTGATTTCCTGCAGGATTGACTGGTTTGATTTCCTTGTTGTCCAAGGGACTTTCAAGAGTCTTTTCCAACACCACAGTTCAAAGGCATCAATTCTTTGGCACCCAGCCTTTTTTATTGTCCAGCTCTCATATGTTTTCCTTATTCTGACTTACTAGAACCACTTTCCAAATGAGCTACTCAAATGGAAACTTTTGTGTCACACTCTCTTTTGTGGACACTCAGGCTAAAATAACCTGCAATAATTAAATATTTTAGAAAATATACATAGGCATCTTTGGATCAAAATATTTATTAAAGATTTAAAACGTATTCATATATGAAAACTTTAAAAATTAGTAATTTTCCACTTCTGGCTACAATGGAGTCCAACATTTCTCCCATCCCCTTTACCAGAATCAATAACTTAAGTTTTCACATTAGAAAACCAGAAAAAGAAGAGCACATTAGATCCAAAACAAGTAGAAGAAATCAAATAAATATTAGCTCAGAAACCAACAAAATTGAAAACAAGGAAACAATCAAGTAAATCGATGAAACCTAAATCTGCTTCTTTGAAAAGGTTTTGATAAGATTTTAGCTTGGATAACCAAGAAAAACAGAGAAGACACAAATGTCCAGTATCAGGAATGAAAGAGGGGACATCACTACTGATTCCTTGGATGTTAAAAGAATGATAAAAATTCTATCAATAACACTATAAGCACAAATTAAAAAACTTAGAGGAGATGATTCAATTCCTCAAATTTAAAGGGAAATATGTATTTCATTTATGTATACTTAATGTTTTAAAATAAAATTCACATTCTCTTTTTTTTTTCCTTGTTTTTATTTATTTTGTACATGAGATCAGCTGTTTTTCAAAAAAACACTTTTTATTTTGTATTGGGGTACAGCCGATTAACAAACAATATTGTGATAATTTCAGGTGAAACTCAGGTTTTTTTTTTTTTTGAAGTCTGAATCTAATTTTATTTTATTGTTTTTTTTACATCATTATTAGTTTATTTTCTATTTTTAACATTCTCTTTTTTAACATAAAAATTCATTGGTGTCAGATACTAAATAACAGTAATTGTTTAAATTTAATGCATATTTTCCCAAAACTATTCGTTTTTTTTTTTTTTTTTTGCTTAACTGATATCAGTTCAGTTCAGTCACTCAGTTGTGTCCGACTGTTTGCAACGCCAGGCTTCCCTGTCCATCACCAACTCCTGGAGCTTGCTCAAACTCATGTCCATCACATTGGTGATGCCATCTAACCATCTAATCAACTGCTGTCCCCTTCTCCTCCTGCCTTCAGTCTTTCCCAGCATCAGGGTCTTTTGCAAGGAGTCAGTTCTTCGCATCAGGTGGCCAAAGTATTGGAGCTTCAGCCTCAGCATCAGTCCTTCCGATGAATATTCAAGACATTTCTTTTAGGATTGACTGGTTTGATCTCCTTGCAGTCCAAGGGACTCTCAAGAATCTTCTCCAACACCACAGTTCAAAAGCATCAATTCTTTGGGGCTCAATTTTCTTTATGGTCCAACTGTCACATCCATACATGACTACTGAAAAAACCATAGCTTTGACTAGACAGACCTTTGTTAGCAAAGTAATGTCTCTGCTTTTTAATACACTGTCTAGGCTTGTCACAGCTTTTCTTTCAAGGAGCAAGTGTCTTTTACTTTCATGGCTGCAGTCACCATCTACAGTGATTTTGGAGCCCAAGAAAATAATCTGTCATTGTTTCTATTGTTTCCCCATCTATTTGCCATGAAGTGATGGGACCAGATGCCATGATCTTCGTTTTTTTGAATGTTGAGTTTTGAGCTAGGTTTTTCACTCTCCTCTTTCACTTTCATCAAGAGGCTCTTTAGTTGCTCTTGGCTTTCTACAGTAAGGGTACTGTCATCTGCATATCTGAGGCTAGTTATTGATATATCTCTGAACAATACAAAACTCCATCCATAGATCACTTTGGGAAGGCTTTCCTATCTCTCCTTACCCTTCTTTGGAACTCTGCATTCAGATGTGTATTCTTCACCGGTTTTGCATTTTTCCAATCCTTTTTTCTTGGGGATGGGGTGTTGATCACAGCTTCCTGTACAATATTACAAAACTCCATCCATAGTTCTTCAGGCACTCAGTCTATCAGATCTAATCCCTTGAATCTATTTGCCACTTCCACTGTATAATCGTAAGGGATTTGATTTAGGTCATACCTGAATGGTCTAGTGGTTTTCCCTACTTTCTTCAATTTACATCTGAATTTTGCAGTAAAGAGTTCATGATCTTTATTGTGCCACAGTCAGTTCCTTGTCTTGCTTTTGCTGACTGTATAGAGCTTCTCCGTCTTTGGTTGCAAAGAATATAATCAATCTGATTTTGGTATTGACCATCTGGTGATAGCCATGTGTAGCGTCTTCTCTTGTGTTGTTGGAAGAGAGTGTTTGCTATGATCAGTGCTTTCTCTTGGCAAAACTCTGTTAGCCTTTACCCTGCTTCATTTTGTACTCCAAGGCCAAACTTACCTGCTACTCCAGGTATATCTTGACTTCCTACTTTTTCATTCTAGTCCCCTATGATAAAAAGAACATCTTTTGTTGTTGTTGTTGTTAGTTCTAGAAAGTCTTGTAGGTCTTCATAGACCTGTTCGCCTTCAGCTTCTTCAGCATTAGTGGTTGGGACATAGACTTGAAATACTGTGATATTGAATGGTTTGCCTTGGAACTGAACAGAGATCATTCTGTAGTTTTTGAGATTGCATCCAAGTACTGCATTTTGGCCTCTTGTTGACAAAGAGGGATACTCCATTTCTTCTATGGGATTCTTGCCCACAGTAGTAGGCATAACTGATACAAACTATTGGATTTCCTTTTAACATATAATTCCTAAATTTCCTATTATGACTATTTATTTTTGGAAAACTATCTTTTAGATATCAAACCAATGACAGATAATATGTATTATCACTAACTTCAGTTGGTTTTGCAAGAAAACAACTTGTGTTTAAAAAATAATGTCCGTGCAGTCTATATGTGTGTGTATGAAATCTCAGCATGCAATAAATCATTTTGGCAGCCTTGAGAAAGATTGTTGACTATATACATCTCTGAAATTTCATTTATAGGAGTATCACTTCTTCGGTGGCTTGATGACTTCTTAAAACAGACAGATTTTTGTCTGTCTTCCTAAATGAAATTGACTGGGTTTCTTAATATAGCCATCTGACAACATGTAAAACGCAGCTAGAGTCACTGTATTCACGATCAGGCTACTCTATGAGTAGGAGGCCAGGCTGACTGCTTAAGAGCCCATCTAGTCTGATATAATCTGTAGGAAATTTAAGCACTTTGTTCTGACTCCTGTATCTCCAAAAACATAGTTATAAGCCAGTCAACCTTTGTCGTCTGGTCTATTCATAGAGTAGCTCCAGTAAGTTTCAGTAATATAAATGCTGACTGGTAAGTCATTCCAAGTTCCTAGAAGGAGTAAATGAACCAGGATTTACGAATTTAGAAATGTGTTACATAAAAAAGACTCCAGTTGGGTAAATATGACAGTTACCCATATATGGTTAAATATAGGCATACCTCAGAGATATTGCTGGCTCAGTGCTAGACCACCTCAATAAAATAAATATTACACTAAAGCTAGTCACACAAATTTTTCTGCTTCCCAGGGCATATAAAAGTTATATTTACACTATAATGTAGTCTTAAGTGTGCAATAGTCTTGTGCCTAAAAAATGTACATGCTTTAATTTTAAAATATTTTACTGCTAAAAAATGCAAATCATCATCTGAGCCTTCAACAAGCCATAATCTTCTTGCTAGTGGAGGGTCTTGCCTCGATGTTGATGACTGCTGATTGATCAGGGTGGTGGTTGCTGAAGGTTGGGGTGATTGTTGCAATTCCTTAGACTAAGAACAACGAAATTTGCCACATTGATTGACTTTCTTTCAAGAACAGTTTCTCATTGCACATCTCCATCAGAGCTCTTGCATGACCAGGTGCATTGTAAATATGCCATAACATTTTGAAGGGAATCTTTTTTTTTTTTTCTGAGAAGTAGGTCTCAACAGAGGGCTTAAAATATTCAGTAAACCATGCAAACAGTTGTGCCATCTTCCAGACTTTGATGTTTCATTTATAGAGCACAGGCAGATTAGATTTAGCATAATTCTTAAAGGCCCTAGGATTTTCAGAATGGTAAGTGAGCACTGGTTTCAACTTAAAGTCACCAGTTGTGTAAGCCCATAATAAGAGAGTTAGCCTGCCCTTTGAATCTTTGAAGCCAGGTATTGACTTTTCTCTAGCTATGAAAATCCTAGATGGCATCTTCTTCCAACATAAGACTGTTTCCTCTACATTGAAAATCTGTTGTTTCATGTAGCTGCCTTCATTAATTTTCTTAGCTGGATGGTCTGAATAACTTGCTGCAACTTCTACATCAGGACTTGCTGCTTCACCTTGCACTTTGATGTTACTAAGATGGTTTCTTTCCTTAAACTTCATGAACCAACTTCTAGTTTCAAACTCTTCTTCTACAGTTTCCTCACCTCTCTCAGCCTTCACAAAATTGAAGTTAACCTTGCTCTGAATTAGGCTTTGGCTTAAGGAAATGTGACTGGTTTGATCTTCCATCCATACCACTGAAACTTTTTTCATATCAGTAATAAGGCTGTTTCACTTGCTTATCATTCATGTGTTCACTGGAGCGGCACTCTTAATTTCCTTCAAAAATGTTTCCTTTGCACTCACAACTTGGCTAATGATTGGCACAAGAGGCCTAGCTTTCAGCCTATCTCAACTTTCACAACACACCTTCCTCACTAAGTTTAATCATTTCTACCTTTTGATGTAAAGTGAGAGACAAGTGACTTTTCTTTTCATTTGAACACGTAGACACCATTGTAGAATTATTAATTAGCCTAATTTTAAATTGTTGTGTTTCAGAGAATAGGGAGGCCTAAGAAAAGGGATAGAGACAGAGGAATGACCAGTTGGTCAAGCGATGAGAATACACACGTTTATTAAGACTGCCATCTTAGTGAGTTCATGGAGTCCCAAAGCAATTACATTAGTAACATCAGAGATCACTGATCACAGATCACCATAGCAAATATAATAATACTTGAAATGTTTGAAATACTGTGAGAATTAACCAGAATGTGACAGAGACACAAAGTGAGCAAATGCTGCTGGAAAAAATAGTACTGATAGATTTGCTTGACTCAGGGTTGCCACAAACCTTCAATTTGTAAAAGATACAATATAATATTTCATTTTCTTACATATTCAAGTATGTAAGAAAATACATATCCAAGTATGTTTATAAGGAAAATGGGGCTTCCCAGGTGGCACTAGTGGTAAAGAACCTGCCTGCCAATGCAGGAGACCTAAGAGACATGGATTCAATCCCTGGGTTGGGAAGATTCCCTGGAAAAGGGGCATGGCAACCCACTCCAGTATTCTTACTTGGAGAATCTGGTGGACAGAGGAGCCTGGTGGGTTACAGTCTTTTGGGTCACAAAGAGTCGGACATGACTGAAGCGACTTAGCACAATATTTCATTTGCAGCAACATGGATGGACCTAGAGAATATTATGCTTAGTAAAATAAGCCAAAGACAAATATCATATGGTATCACTTCATGTGGAAGCTAAAAGATAATGCAAATGAATGTGTGTGTATGAAACCTGTGAGTCTGTTTCTGTCGTGGAACACAAACTAGTGGTTACCAAAGTGGAGAGGGAAGGACAAATGAGGAATTCGGGATTAGCAGATACAAACTACTACCCATAAAATAAATAAGCAAAAAGGATTTACTGTATAGCACAGATATGGAATTATATTCCATAGCTTATAATAACTTATAATGGTTTATAACCGGCAAAAATATCCAAATCACTATGTGTGCGCCTGAAACTAAAAATATTTTAAATCAACTATGCTTCAATTAAAAACACAGTATCTGTGAAGCACAATAAAGTGAAATACAATAAAATGACGTATGCCTGCGTACACAATTAAAAGTTTAAATCTGAAGCCGATTAACTGTTTATCTTAGCTTGAAACAAGATTTTTAAAAAAGAAGTTAGAAAAACTATTAAAAAAATTGATGTGAAAATAAATACTAAGATCTTAACCTAGGCCTAACCGCATTTCTAAGCTTTATGGTGCATGAACTGCCTTCACATATGATGTCATCTACACATTTTTTTCACAGTAATGACTATTGTAACTGAGTTTATCTAAAGAATGAAACCACTCTCTTGATTTCTCCCTCACTTTACAGAAGCTCCTTTAATAAAAAATTATATTGTATTTCCTGTTCAATGGGTGATTATCCACTTTCCTTCTCCTTCATAAGTTAATGCTTTAAGAAAAAGATACACGTTTAGGTAAATAGTTGCAAATAAACATTGTTGAATGTTATACACATTTCATTATTGATTTCAATGTGTGACAGATAATGTTTTTGAAATATTTATTAAGTGGCTGAAATTGTGGTGTAGAGAAGTCCAAAGAACTTTCAATCCACTGAAGCAACAAATAAGCTTCCAAAAACTGTGAGAATAAAATTTTTGAAACTATTGAATTTAATCAAACACATTCAACATGAACCCAAATGTCCACTGACGGATCCACTAGTAAACAAAGTGTGGTATATACATCAATGCACTATTATTCAGCCTTAAAATGGAAAGAAATCCTATTACATATTACCACATAGATGAACCTTGAGGATACTATGCTAAGTGGAATAAGTGAGTTACAAAAAGACAAATTGCTGTATGATTCCGCTTCCACTGTTGTTACTGTTCAGTTGCTAAGTTGTATCTGACTCTTTGTGACCCCAAGGACTGTAGCACGTCATGCTTCCCTGTCCTTCACTGTCTCCTGGAGTTTGCTCAAACTCATGTCCACTGAGTCAGTGATGCCATCCAATCATCTCATCTTCTGTCATCCCCTTTCCTCCCACTCTCAATCTTTCCCAGCATCACGGTCTTTTCGAATGAGTCGGCTCTTTGCATCAGGTGGCCAATGTATTGGAGCTTCAGCTTCAGCATCAGTCCTTCCAATCAATATTCAGGGTTGATTTCTTTGGGGATTAACTGATTTGATCTCCTTGCAGTCCAAGGTACTCTCAAGCATCTTCTCCACTTCCACTATGTATTTAAAATAGTCAAATTCATAGAAATATAAGTCGAATGGGAGTTACCAGTAGCTACAGGACAAGGCAAAGGGGAATCATTATGTAAGAGATACAGAGTTTCAGTTTGGCAAGATAAAAAAGATCTGGAAATCTGTTTCACAAGAATATGAATATATGTAGCCCTGTTGAACTACACAATTACCGATAATTCTGATGATAAACTTTATGCTATGTGGCTTTTTTAACCACAATTTTAGAAACATGACAACTGGAGAGTCCTTAAAGAAGTTGATAATTACTGGTAAGAGCGTGTTGAAACATTTTTATTTACCTGATTATCATCTGCCATTTGTCAGCTCAGAGATGTCCGTAAGGACGATAGTCTACATGCCTGATACGGCTTGCTAGTGCCAGAGGAGCAACATAAACCTTGTGTTCAGAGAAATGTGGCTGTGTACTGTGACCTGTCTGGCAGCTCCCTGAAAGCTGTTCTGAGGCTTCCCTTTGTTTTGCATCCCTCAGAACCTCCTCAAGGTTTTGAGTAGCCTCTCTGGTGGTGTATGTCAAAAGCATGTAAAGGAACAAGGGCTTCTCTGGTGGCTCAGATAGTAAAGAATCTGCCTACAATGTGGGAAACCCAGGTTCAATCCCTGGTTTGGGAAGATCCCCTGGAGAAGGGAATGGCAACCTGCTCCAGTACTCTTGCCTGGAAAATTCCATGGCCAGAGGAGCCTGGTGGGCTACAGTCCATGGGGTCACAAACAGTTGGACATGACTGAGCAAGCAAGCACACATGTAAAGGTATACAAGTCACCATCTGGAGCAAGGAACAACAGACATGGCAAGAAGCAGACAAACTGAAAAGTCTTGCAACGAAGAAGCTGGGGAAGGAGATACATGGAGGAATAAGGGTTTTGAAATGCTTTTGTTTATATTGAGAACTGTCGAAGGACACATGCATACCCAAGAATAGATGCATAGTTACAAAAGACTTAAGAAGGCCCGAGCTTTAACCTCTGCTCAGTCTTAAGCCTCAGTATAAGCAGGAAGTAAAACCTAAGGCTGACTTCTTAATGGCCTGGCTAAGTACTGAAAGCATGCCCCAACTCAGAGTCAGTGCACAAAGAACAGGAGAGGTTTTCTTGCTTGTTTGTTTGTGCTTTTTTCCTTTCCTCCTCCTCTTCCTCTTCCTTCTCTTCCTCCTCCTTCTCCTCATCTCCTTCTTCCTCTTCTTCCTTCCTCCTCCCCCTCTCCTCATCCTCTTTCTTCTACTTGTACTTTCTCTTTTTCTATTGACTCCAGGCTTTTAAGGAAATCTCTTGTCAAATTACTAGCTCGCCGCTAGGCTGATGGAACAGAGACTTCGGTGACCACACACAGCAAACAATACACTCTGCAAAAACAGAAAAATTAGAAAAGTCACTAAGCAGAAAACTACAATATACAACAGCAGAAAAAAAATAAAATAAACCTGAGTAGAATAACCAAAGGAGAGCTAGTTGTTTATATTAATATTAGATTTTAAAAATTAAGATACAAAGAAGGACATTAGGTATTTATAAAGGGGTCAGGTAAGCAACAATATTTGACAGTTAAAAACATATATACAGGTAAAAATAAAACCCCAAAATATATGAAACAAAAATTGATAGAATTTAAGGGGAAATTGGATTCTACAATAATATAGTCTTCTATGTCCCACTTATGATAACAGACAGAATTACAGAAATGATCAGTAAAGAAATAGAAGATTTGAACAATACTATAAACCCAGGTGGCTAAGATGGTAAAGTGTCTGCCTGCAATGCGGGAGACTGGGGTTCAATCCCTGGGTCAGATAGATCCCCTGGAGAAGGAAATGGCAACCCACTCCAGTACTCTTGCATGGAAAATTCCATGGATGGAGGAGCCTGGTAGGCTACAGTCCATGGGGTTGCAAAGAGTCGAACACAACTGAGCAACTTCACTCACTGTAAACCAACAAAACGTAAAATACATATATAGAACACTTTACCATACAATGGTGGAGCACACATTCATCTCAAGTGCACATAGATCCAGGATAAACCATATATTAGACAACAAAACAAGCCTCAAAAAATGTAAAAGGATTGAAATCATACAAAGTATATTTTCTGAACATGAAAGAATATAACTAGAAATCAGTAACAGAAATAAAACTTGAAAATTCACAAAGGTGTGAAAATTATGAAACAGACACTTAAACAACCACTGGCTCAAAAAGAAAACACAAGAGAAATTTAAAAGTTAAGTTGAGATGAATGAAAAAATGAAAAGCACAGTATATAAAAATTAAAATAGAAATAAAAGGGTGCATTACTACACATGAAAAGGCTAAAATCCATTGTGTGCATATATCACAACTTCCTTATCCATTCATCTGCCAATGGAAATCTAGGTTGCTTCCATGTCCTAGGATGGAGGGGACACACATATACCTATGGCTTATTCATATTGATGTATGACAAGAAACATCACAATATTGTAAAGTAATTATCCTCCAATTAAAATAAATCAACATTTTTGAGTGATTCAGGAAGAAGTAGAAAATATGCATAGCTCTGTAATAAGTAAGGATATTAAAATAAGTAATAAAATTTTTCTCAAGTAAGAAAAGGCTGTGACCAGTCTTCACTGGTGAATTCTACCAAATTTTTAAAGAAGAATGGACATTTATCCTTCTCAGAATCTTTGAAAAAATAGAGGAAATTTTTCCTTCTTCATTTTGTGAGGCCAGCATGATCCTGTACCTAAATCCAGATGAAAACAACACATGAAAACTACAGACTAATGTCCTTATGAATATAAATGCAAACATCTTCCAAAAAAGACTAGCAAACTGGATTTTTGTTCAATCGCTGAGTCATGTCTGACGTTTTGCAACCGCATAAACTGCAGCATGCCAGCCTTCCCTGCCCATCACTATCTCCCGGAGTTGCTCAAACTCATGTCCATCGAGTCGGTGATGCCATCCAACCATCTTATCCTCTGTCGCCCACTTCTCCTCCTGCCCTCAATCTTTCCCAGCATCAGAGGCTTTTGCAGTGAGTCGGCGCTTCATTTCAGGTGGCAAAAATATTGAAGCTTCAGCTTCAGCATCAGTCCTTACAATGAATATTCAGGCAAACTAAATACAACAGCAAATTAAGGAGATTAGACACTATGACCAAATGGAATTTGTCTCAGGAATTCAAGGGCAGTTCATCATATAAAAATCAAGCACTGTAATATATCATCTTAATAGAATAAAGGAAAAAAGCCCAAATGATTATTTCTACTAATGTAGAAAAAAATATTTATAATTTTCAACACCCTATCATGATAAAAACACTCAACAATCTCAGAATAGTAAAGAACTTCCTCAACTTGATAAAAGTCTTCTAAGAAAAATACACACCTAATATATGTCTGATGAAAGACTGAACTCTTTTCCCCTGAGATCAGAAGTCAGAAGATAATGTCTGCTTTCACCAGTTCTTTGAAATAATATGTTGGAAGTTATAGCCTTTCTTATTAAGTATGTAGCAATATCTCATTGTGGTTTTAATTTGCATTTTTCCAATGTTTAAATATATTGAATACTTTTTCATGCGCTTGTTTTGTACCTGTATATTCTGCTTGGTAAAATGTCTATTCATATATCTTTGGCCTACTTTCTAGCTTCTATTTACTGTTGAGTTTTCAGAGTTCTCTAATACAATCTAAACACTAGTCCTTCGTTGGATGTGTACTGTGCAAATATTTGTCCAGTTTGTAGCTTTTCTTTTCATCCTCTTCACATGGACTTTCAAGAGCAAAAGCTTTCAATTTAAATGACGTCTAATTGATCCATTGTTTTCCCTTTTTTTTTCAGTGTTGTTAGTGTAAGAACTAAGAACACTGCTTAGGCTTATTTCCCAAAGATTTTTCCTTATGCTTTATTTTTTTTCCAGAGATTTTATAGTTTTAGGTTTTACATTTAAAGCTGTGCTCCATTTTATGTTAAGCTTTTTTAATAAGGTATGTTGTTTCGGTGACAGTTTACTTATTTTGCTCCATGCTACTTGTTGAAAAGTGGATTGTTTTTGCAACTTTGTAAAAAATCAGGTGGGCATAGTTGTATGAGTCTATTTCTGGATTGTCAATTCTGTTCCCTTGAACTTTGTATCTATGTCCCCACCAGTACAACAATATCTTCATTATGGTGTAGCTATAGACACAAACACATTGAATAAAGTGGTGTTATTCTTCTTTACAAAATTGTTTTGGCTCTACTAAATCCTGTGCCTTTATGTATACAATTTTGAATAAGGTTGTCTACATCTACAAAAGACTTAGTGAGATTTTTATAGGAATTGCAAAAAGTCTATACATAAATTCACATCTTTACTATGTTGAATCATGCAATCCATGGACACCATATTTCTCTCCATTTATGTAGCTCGTATTCCTTTCATCAGCATTTTGTAATTATCAGAATACAGATCTTGCACGTGTTTTGAAAAGTGTATATCTAAGTATTTCACTTTACATGCAATTAGAGTAAATTATATATATTTTTTCAATTTTGGTTTCTGCATGACCATGGTCATCATCTAAAAATACAATTGATTTTTATATGTTAATCCTTTATCCTGTGACTTTATTAAACTAACGTTTCTTCTGAGCAGATTTCATATGGGTCTACAATTCCTTTGTATAAATATGTGGTAACAATGATTATCAGTTTAGTTCAGTTCAGTCACTCAGTTGTGTCTGACTCTTTGTTACCCCATGGACTGCAGCATGCCAGGCCTCCCTGTCCATCACCAACTCCCGGAGTTTACTCAAACTCATGTCCATTGAGTTGGTGATGCCATCCAACTATCTCATTCTCTGTCATCCACTTCTCCTCCTGCTTTCAATCTTCCCCAGCATCAGGGTCTTTTCAAATGAGTCAGCTCTTCACATCAGGTGGCCAAAGTATAGGAGTTTCAGCTTTAACATCACTCCTTCCAGTGAATATTCAGGACTGATCTCCTTTAAGGTGGACTGGTTGGATCTCTTTGCAGTCCAATGGACTCTCAAGAGTCTTCTCCAACACCACAGTTCAAAAGCATCAATTCTTCGGTGCTCAGCTTTCTTTATAGTCCAACTCTCACATGCATACATGAAAACTGGAAAAACCATTGCTTTAACTAAACGGACCTTTGTTGGCAAAGTAATGTCTCTAGTTTTTAATATGCTGTCTAGATTGGTCATAACTTTCCTTCCAAGGAGTAAGCATCTTTTAATTTCATGGCTGCAGTCACCATCTGCAGTGATTTTGGAGCCCCCGAAAATAAAGTTTGTCACTGTTTCCATTATTTCCCCATCTATTTGCCATGAAGTGATGGGACCAGATGCCATGAACTAAGTTTTCTGAATGTTGAGCTTTAAGCCAACTTTTTCACTCTCCTCTTTCACTTTCATCAAGAGGCTCTTTTTAGTTCTTCTTCACTTTCTACTGTAAGGGTGGTGTTATCTGCATATCTGAAGTTATTGATATTCCTCCAGGCAATCTTGATTACAGCTTGTGCTTCATCTATCCCAGTGTTTCTCATGATGAACTCTGCATATAAGTTAAATAAACAGGTTGACAATATACAGCCTTAGTGTACTCCTTTCCTGATTTGGAACCAGTCTGTTGTTCCATGTCCAGTTCTAACTGTTGCTTCCTGACTTGCATACAAATTTCTCAAGAGGCAGGTCAGGTGGTCTGGTATGCCCATCTCGTGAAGAATTTTCCAAAGTTTGTTGTGATCCACGCAGTCAAAGGCTTTGGCATAGTCAATAAGGCAGAAGTAGATGTTTCTCTGGAACTCTCTTGCTTTTTCGATGATCCAACAGATGTTGGCAATTTGATCTCTGGTTCCCCTGCCTTTTCTAAATCCAGCTTGACCATCTGGAATTTCATGTTTCATGTAATGTTGAAGCCTCTCTTGGAGAATTTTGAGCATTACTTTGCTAGCATGTGAGATGAGTACAATTGTGCAGTAGTTTGAACATTCTTTGGCATTGCCTTTCTTTGGGATTGGAATGAAAACTGATCTTGTCCAGTCCTGTGGCCACTGCTGAGTTTTCCAAATTTGCTGGCATATTGAGTGCAGCACTTTCACAGCATCATCTTTTAGGATTTAAAATAACTCAGCTGGAATTCCATCACCTCCACTAGCTTTGTTGGTAGTGATGTTTCCTAAGGCCCACTTGACTTCACACTCCAGGATATCTGGCTCTAGGTGAGTGATCACGCCATCGCGGTTATCTGGATCGTGAAGATTTTTTTGTATAGTTCTTCTGCGTATTCTTGCCACCACTTCTTAAGATCTTCTGCTTCTGTTAGGTCCATACCATTTCTGTCCTTTATTGATCCCATCTTTGCATGAAATGTTCCCTTTGTATCTCTAATTTTCTTGAAGAGATCTCTAGTCTTTCCCATTCTATTGTTTTCCTCTATTTCTTTGCACTGATCAGTGAGGAAGACATTCTTATCTCTCCTTGCTATTCTTTGGAACTCAGCATTCAAATGGGTGTATCTTTCCTTTTCTCCTTTGTTTTTCATTTCTCTTCTTTTCACAGCTATTTCTAAGACCTCCTCTGACAACCATTTTGCTTTTTTGCATTTCTTTTTCTTGGGGATGGTCTTGATCCCTGTCTCCTGTACAATGTCATGAACCTCCATCCATAGTTCTTCAGGCACTCTGTCTATCAGATCTAATCCCTTGAATCTATTCGTCACTTCCACTGTATAATCATAAGGGATTTGATTTAGGTCATACCTGAATGGTCAAGTGGTTTTTCCCCACTTTTTCAATTTAAGTCTGAATTAGGCAGTAGGGAGCTCATGATCTATTATGGCATAAAATAAAAATGTACACTCATGATAGAGCCTAGAAACCATGTCAATAAACAAAACCCACATATACTATGTATCATCGTATGATGAACATGGAGTAGAAATGGAAATTAAGAAGACACAAATACGCTTAATAGCAAAGACATGCACTTCAGGTAAGAACTTGTCATTGAGGCTACCAATAAGTTTAAATTTCTGATCTTAGAAGATAACAGTGTCTTAAATGACACCTCTGATAGAGGAGTCAGCATTCAGTATTCATGAGTGGGTCTTTCCTAACCAACCACAGATGTTTAAATAATATGGTTCCAGGTTGACTTTGTTTTTTCATATTGCCTCCTTAAAAGGACCTTTCTCTCACGGAGTTTACAATTCGGCTTTGTCGTCTGAACAAGCTACATAAATGATCGGCAGTACTGAAGCTAAGATTATGCCCGTGTCCCCTCTTGTCATCAAGTACCATTCAGTTGTTGCTATGGTCTTTGGCAACATCATGCACTGTGCTATAGGAACATAATCTTCCATGGCATAATTGCCTTAAAAATCTGGAATTTGCTTCTGTTTTCTACTTGTACTTTTTATGAGCTAGAATGTCAGCTTCAGGACCAGCTTCAAAGGAATTGTCGCTCTTTATTTCTGCTTAATATCTAGTGCTCTGAGCCGTGCCTGGCACATAAGAGGTACCCTCAAAATATTTGCTAAATGAAGGAAATGGAAATCAAATCTCTTGAGATCTGCTCTTTATTTATACTTTTTTAAAAAAGTGAAGCTCCTGAGAAACCTGTCATTCAAGTCCTGTGATTTC
The DNA here is from genome assembly GCA_024291935.2 of Okapia johnstoni. NCBI lineage: Eukaryota > Metazoa > Chordata > Mammalia > Artiodactyla > Giraffidae > Okapia > Okapia johnstoni. The sequence goes on from CM044305.1 coordinate 84,325,905, forward strand.
TGAGGCTTAAAAATACTTTACCAACAGAAAGGTATTAGTCAAAGGGTACAAACAGTTATGCAAGATGAGTAAGTCCTAGAGGTCTACCATAGAGCATAGTTCCTATTGCTAATAATACATTTAATACTGAAAAATTTGCTAAGAGTCTAGATCATATGTTAAGTGTTTTTATCACAAAAAAATGATAGTAATAAAGAAGACAGGAAAAAACTTTTGGAGGTGATGGATATATTTATAACAGATAGTGTCCATGTTTTCATGGCTGTATACTTACCCCCAAACTCAAAGTTGTATAGGTGGAAAATGTACAGCTTTTTATGTCAATCATATCTCAATAGAGTGATTTTTTTTAAAAAAGCACTATACTCATTCCAATGAGATACATTGGAGGATGGAGCTTTTGACATAAGCTCAGCATTATCCAAGCATCAGGAACACCTTTGGTGAAAATTAAATAGAAAGTAAAATATGATGGAAGAGCTTAAGATCTTAGTGCATGCATACTAAGTCACTTCAGCTGTGTACAGCTCTTTGTGACCCCATAGGCTGTAGCCTGACAGGCTCCTCTGTCCATGGGATTCTCCAGGCAAGAATACTGGAGTGGGTTGCCATGCCCTCCTCCAGGAGATCTTCCTGATCCAGGGCTCGAACCTGTGTCTCTTGCATCTCCTATGTTGGCAGGTGTGTTCTTTACCACTAGCACCACCTGGGAAGCCCCTAAGATCCTTGGATTTTAATTTAATTTGACACAGGAGCAAATTAACTTTTATTAAATTCTTTGGAGTATATTTATTTATGGGAAATTCATAAAGGGAAAGGAGAGGGTTTTTTTCGTTTTCAAATTCAGAGCATCTCTACATTCTGGTCATTTTATTACTGGTCTATCTAACTGTGATCTAATATTAGAACTTCTGATGAACTTTATTACAACATAGGTGGATGTAAGGGAGGATGAGAAATAGGAGAGAGAGACTAGAACTACAGAGAAAGACTATCTTTGTAAATGAATAATTTCCTGCTATAGGTGTGGGAAATCTTGCTAATGAGAGCATGGTGGCCAGGTGGCTAGATAAAATCCAGAATGAATCCATGGTACTAACTTTAGCACCAGGAGCACAGGGCTCAATCAGCAATTATTAATAAAAAGTTTTCATATGGCAAGTGAAAAGACAACTCTAATAAAATCTGGTGATGGGTATGCAGCTACACAGTTGACTTACAATAAGTTTAATTAATGATTAAGATATGTGAGTTCAAAGAACAAAGACCTTATGAAACATTGGAATGAAGGTGGGTTAAAGGTCCTCCATTTCCCTGGCTACTTGTTTCCACATTGAAGGATTTCACAGTTACACTCCTGATCTCTCTCCCTAACCTTCCCTCCCTTGGGGAGGATGATTGGTGAGCTTGGGAGAAGAAATTGAGTATTCCTAGATCAGTCTTGTCTTCTGTCTTTGAATCTTACTGTCTACAATGAGGATTCATTCTGGCTTTCTTTATGCTGTAAGTTAAAATGGACTTGTTCTGTGGTGCTGGGAGATGAGGAAGGCAGTAATTTTCTAGCAGCAGCAGAGATTGGATAACTAAATTTGTCTAGCTCGAGGGGGAATTATTTGCAAGCACTTTGGTTAAGTGTCAGGAATAAAGCTAACATTTCGATGTTCACCTCACTGTGTGGGCTTTCCTTGGGGCTCAGCCAGTAAAGAATCCCTCTGCAATGCGGGAGACCTGGGTTTGATCCCTGGGTTGGGGAGATCCCCTGGAGAAGGGAAAGGCTACCCACTCCAGTATTCTGGCCTGGAGAATTCCATGGACTGTATAGTCCATGGGGTTGCAAAGAGTTGGACACGACTGAGCGACTCTCATTTTCGCTATTCTCTGTCACCCAAGTCTTATTTTTTGATTGATTCTAATATAGGAATCATTTAAAAAGTGCTTAACACATCTGCTGTATTAACCTCAAAAAGAAAAATAAAGCAGTTCAAATCTCCTGAGTTTTCCAGGATGACTTAATATAAATATAAATAATTAGCATGAGAAAAGTGGAAATATTTTTTGTGGACTCTTCCATTTCAAGAACTTTGGAAGATATTTCAAAGTTTCAAATATAAAAATCATTGTACTAGACACTGAGAATGTATTTCTTTTTCTGTGAGATTTCTCTTGAAAGGCCTTTGTCACTTCTGTTCTTTGGTGAGCAACATAGAACTTGGGCTACAGTCTGAGATAGTTCTAATCCCAGAGTATTTTTCAAAAGCAATTGTCTTCAGATGTATTTATATATCATCTTTATATAAACCTGTCTTTGTGTCAAAAGAGAGAATTCAATTATATTTGGAATTTTAGGATAAAAGGAAATATTATACTAAATGAGAAGTTTAAAAAAAAATTTTCCCTTAAAATTGAGAAGTTTGGGGTAAGTTATTGGCACAGATGGTATACAATGAGAAAACATTCTGTTTATCCAGATTGCGAGTCCAGCAGATATGTATGCAATTGAACTACTTAGCAGAGTAAAATGTACATTTAGAAAAAGAACAACAAGGGACAGTTTTGTGTGCACACTTGTGAGAAACAGAATTCTTTCATTGCATTATTGGGGCTTCCCTAGTGGCTCAGAAAGTAAAGAGTCTGACTGCAATGCAGGAGACACAAGAGACCCGGGTTTAGTCCCTGGGTCAGGAATAAATGGAAATGGCAACCCACTCCAGTATTCTTGCCTGAAAAATCCCATGGACAGAGGAGCCTGATGGGCTACAGTCCATGGAATCACAAAGAGTCGGACACAGCTGAGCAACTAACACTTTCACTTTTCTTTCATGTATACAGGGCTTATTCATTGAACAATAGAGTGTATTTTATGCATCTTTACATTTTGGTGCTTCTGGCATCTAAAGCAAGACTTGGCTATTGGCTTCTGGACTGGTCATCATTTATATTTAGTCCACTGAAGAAAAGGGAATTATTTTGTAAGCTATGTGTGTGCTTGTGAGGTGAACATAGTGGTAGAAACATATGGAAATGGGAATGTTGATTCTGATTTCATGTAATACAAAATGAAAACATGCCACTCATCTCGGCCACTGAACACAACTGTAGCTGGAAAAGAATGAGTGGAGAAGCTGAGGACTTTGAAATAGAAATAGCAGTGGGCAAATTGAGAAAGGACAACCAAATTGAAAATATCACGGAACTGGCAGTGGGTTTAACATATATTTTACTTCTTGTACTCTCTGTCTTGAATGTAATACACTCTGAAAGTGAGTACTGCGGTGTAGAAAGTGAGAGTTTAGAGAGCTTAAAATAGTTGAAAGAGAAATGACTAACATTCACAGAGATCACCGATATAGCCCTTTTCTTCCTATCTTTGAAATACACCTCTCATCGTTAGCACCTCTCCTTGCTAAGTTGTGTCCGACTTTCTTGCAACCACATGGACTGCGGGCTCCTCTGTCCATGGGATTTCCCAGGCAAGAATACCGGAGTGGGTTGCCACGCCTTCCTCCAGAGGATCTTTCCAACCCAGGGATCGAACCTGTGTCTCCTGCATTGCAGTCAGATTCTTTACCATCTGAGCCACCTGGGAAGCCCACATCTCACATTGCATACATTTTTTTTTCAAAATGCATCATTAAATTGAATACAAAATCTAAAACTGTAAAACATCTGAAATAAAATATCGTGGAAAAAAATTTGTGACCTTCAGGGAGGCAAAGACTTCTTAGATATTACACCAAAAACATGATTCATGACAACTGGACATTATCAAAATTAAAGCTATTCTCCTTGAAAAACACTGTTAAGAGAACAAAAAAAAAAAACCAAGCTATAGAGAGAAAATATTTTCGTATTACACCTGATGAAGGACATGTATCCAGAACACACACAGAAACTCAGAACTCAGGAAGCAAATAAACAAACCAACATAAAATAAAATCACAAGACTCAATAATATGATAATAAACGTTAAAAATCAGATGGGAAAAGAATTTTAACAGAGATTTTGTTAAAGAAGATATAGGAAAAAAAATAAAATAAATAAAATAAAAAAAGAAGATATAGGAATCACAAATTAGTGTATCAAAATATGTTTAACACTATTAATTATCAGGAAAATTCAAATTAAACCCACAATGTGTTAGCATCACACACATTTTAGAATGAATAAAATTAAAAATATTAACCACAATAAGTACTGGATGGGATGTAGAGAAGTATTGAATGGGATGTAGAGAGACTGGAACTGTCATACACTACTGGTGGGAATATAAAATGTCACAGACATTAAAAAACAGTTTGGTAGGCCACAAGTAACAAATGTCTCTGAGAATGTAGAGAAAAGAGAGCACTGACTCACTGTTGGTGGGAATGTAAATTGGTATAGCCACTGTGGAGAACAATATAGAGGTTCCTTTAAAAAACTAAACATAGAATCACCAAATGACCCAGCAATTCTACTCCTCTGTATATATCTGAAAAAAAAATACATTAATTCAAAAAGATACATGCATCCCCAATGTTCATAGCAGCATTTTTACTGTTGCCGAGATATGGAAAGAATCTAAGTGTCCATCAAAAGATGAATGGATAAAGAAAATTATATATATATACATATATATGTATATATATAATTGAATACTACTCAGCCATAAAAAGAATGAAATTTTGCCATTTGCAACAACGTGGATGGACTTGGAGGGTTTTATGCTAAGTGTAATAATTCAGACACACAGAGAGAAATACCATGTAATATCATATGTGGAATCTAAAAAAATAAAACAAGTTAGTGAATATAACAAAAAGCAAATGGATATCTGTTCACAGATGTAGAGAACAAAGCAGTGGTTATCAGTGGGGAAGGAGAGGGGAAGGGACAAGATAGGGGTAGAGGATTAAGAGGTACAAACTGTTATATATAAAATAAATAAACTATAAGGATATATTATGCATCACAGATAATATAGCAAATATTTAATAATAAATATAAATCAGTATAATCTATGACAATATTAAGTCACTATGCTGTACACCTGTAATTTACTTAATGTTGTACATCAACTATATCTTGATAAAAATAAAAATAAAGAGGAAGAAAGAATTCTAAGGGATTGATGCTGTGGAAAATGTCTGTCACCCGGCTTTATGGTCTTCTGTGCCAGCTGAGTGGTGGGTGGGACATTTGCTTCCTGCCTCCCATTTTTCGTTATTTCTCCATTGTGCTGCTGTGCTCAGTCGTGTCTGATTCATTGTGACCCCATGGACTGCAGCCCACCAGGCTCCTCTGTCCACGGAATTTTCCAGGCAAGAATACTGGTGTGGGTTGCCATGCCCTCCTCCAGGGGATCTTCCTGACCCAGGGATCAAACCCGTGCCTCTTGCATCTCCTGCATTAGTGGGCAGGCAGGTCCTTTATCACTAGTGTCACCAGAGACATCTATATGAAATGAATGGTTATGTATAAATACAAATGTTATGTTTTTGTAGTAGGTGGTTTTGATATTTTTTAATACATTTCTTTTCCTTTGATTTCAACCTCTCTCAAAGGCTTTTAATTGGCCTCTTTCTGATCACAGGGTTATAAATAAACATGATTGCTTGGGAAAAAAAAAAAACAACACATTGGCTGTTTCTTAAAAAATTAAACACATGCCTATCATATTATTTAGACATTTCACTCTTAGATATTTCCCAAGAGAAATGAAACAATACATCCATAGAAAGATATGTGCATGAATGTTCAGAGCAATTTAATTCAAATTAGTAAAAAAAAAAACCTGTAAACAGGAAAACTCCAAATGTCCACTGAGAAGTAAATAACTATAGCACCACTATTCACAATAACCAAGACAAGGAAACAACCTAATCGTCCATCAACAGATGAATAGATAAAGAAGATGTGGTACATATATACAATGGAATACTACTCGGCCATAAAAAATAATGCCATTTACAGTAACATGGATGCGACTAGAGATTATCACACTAAGTGAATTAAGTCAGAAAGAGAAAAACAAATGCTATGTGATATCACTTATATGTGGATTCTAAAATATGACCCAAATGAGCAAGTGAACTTATCTATGAAACAGAATTGGGATATAGAGAACAGACTGGTGTTGCCAAGGAGAAGGGTGGTGGGAGAGGGATGAAATGAAAGGTTGGGATTATCAGATGCAAACTATTATATATAGAATGGATAAATAACAAATTCTTACTGTATATCACAGGGAACTATATTCAATATCCTGTGATAGACCATAATGGAAAAGAATATTTTTTAAAAATAATGTATATAGGTATATAACTGAATCACTTTGCTGCACAGCAGTAGTTAACACAACACTGTAAATCAAATATACTTCAATTTTAAAAAGGAAATAAATTAATAAACTACAAACTGTAATATATCTATACATTTACCTCTGCCTGGGCTTCCCCAGTGGCTCAGCAGTAAAGATTCCGACTGCAATACAGGAGATGCACCTAGACTCAAGTTCGATCCCTGGGTCAAGAAGATCCCTTGGGGGAGCGCATGGCAACCCACTCCAGTATTCTTGCTTGGAGACTCCCATGGACAGAGGAGTCTGGTGGGCTACAGTCCATAGGGCCACACAGAGTTGGACTTGACTGAAGCGACTGAGCAAGCACACACATACCTCTGCCTACATCTATACCTACAGCTACATCTCTATACCTATCTATCCAGATATCTATAGAAATATATCAGTAATGCAAATGAGTTAGTAATATATGCTACAATATACATGAATCTCAAAACAGTTATCATAGTGAAACAAGACCAGCAAAATATAAGCACACATTGCATTATTGCATTAGTATGAAATCATACAAAATTCAAGACCTATGAGTAACCATGGAACAGGAGGGAGGGTGCAGGGAGTAAGAAAAAGAAAGGATTATCAGAGGAATGAAGAAGCTTCTAGGAATCAATGAAATGTCATCATCTTGAGAGTGGAGATAAGTTTTATGAGCTCATATATATGTCAAAAGGCTTCCTGGGTGGCTCAGCGGTAAAGAATGCACCTGCAACAGGAAACATGGGTTCGACCCCTGGGTCTGGAAGATCCCCTGGAGGTGGGCATGACAACCCACTCCAGTATTCTTGCTTGAAAATTCCATGGATAGAAGAACCTAGCGGGCTACAGTCCATGGGGTTGCAGAGAGCCAGACAAAACTATGTGACTGAGCGCACACACACATATATGTTGAAAACTGTACTGTATAGTTTAAATGTGTAACAGCGTGTTTTATGTCAATCATACCCTCATACATCCATTTAATAAAGTAAAATAATGGAAAAAGACAAACCATGCAAACATTAAACATAATGCTGGAGTGGATATATTACTATGGCAAAAATCATATTTCAAAACAAGGGTCATTTAAGGGATGAAGAAGGGCATAACAATGCTAAAGGATTCAATTGAAGAATTGAAAATCCCAAATGGATATGTGCCTTGCATGTGTGGTCAGTCTGACTCTGCAGCCCCAGGCTCCTCTGTCCATGGAATTTTCTGGCCAAGAATCCTGGAGTGGGTAGCCATTTCCTAATTCCAGGGATTGAACATGCATCTTTTTCATCTTCCACCCTGGCAGGCAGATCTTTTACCACTAACATCACCTAGGAAGCCCAGATATGTGCTTAACTGAGCTGCAAAATAACTGAAACAAAAAAGAAGGAAATTAAAGAAGAAATAGAAAATTAGGCATTTGTAGTTAGATGTTCTAACACTATTTTCTGAATAACTCATAAATAGTAAGTTTGAATAAAATTTAGACAAGACTATCAAATAACTGATCTAATTGATATTTATGAAGCACTCCACACAGCACCTGGCATAATGAATATTCTTTTCAAGTGCATATGCATCAATTACCAAGATAAACCATATTTTGGACCAGTAAAAATCCTCAATAAGACTAAAATTTTAAAATTATACAATATATCTTCTCTGGCCATAATGGAATTAACCTAGAAATAAATTATAGAAAAATATTTTTAAAATTCCATTGTTCTAAAATTAAACATCATTCATAAATAATACATCAAATTGGAAGCCATAAGAAAAGTTAGGAACTATTTTGAAAGGAATAAAAAATAAAACACAAGATATCCAAATTTTGTGATGATATTTAAAGCAATATTTAGAGAGAAGTTTATAGCATTAAATGTTTGGAATAAGAAATAAAGATCCCTAATCAATTATCTAAACTACCACATTAAGAAATTAACAAAAGAAGAGAAAATTATACCCATAGCAAGCAGGAAGAATGAAATCAGAAAAATAAGAGTAGAAATCAATGAACTTGAAAGAAGAAAATCAATAAGGAAAATGAATGAAAACACAAGCTGATTCTTTCATTATAAGAAAATTGATAGCACCCTAGCCCGACTGACCAGAAAAAAAAAGAAGAGATCAAAAAAGAAGAAAAAATTACTGGCTGCCAGAAGTTAAAGGTAGGATTTCACTACAGATACTATAAACATTAAAAATATAATAAGGAAATATTATAAATGTTTTTTATGCATAAATTCAACAACATACCTTATATCAACTACTGTCTGAAATAAACTACCAGCAGTCATTCAAGAAGAAATCACAGCATTCAGTTCAGTTCAGTTCAGTCGCTTAGTCATGTCTGACTCTTTGCAACCCCATGGACTACAGCACGCTCTCCATCACCTGTCCTCCCTGTCCATAACCTGTCCTTCTTGTCCATCACCAACTCCCAGAGTTTACTCAAACTCATGTCCATTGAGTCGGTGATGCCATCCAACCATCTCATCCTCTGTCATCCCCTTCTTCTCCCGCCTTCAATCTTTCCCAGTATCAGGGTCTTTTCCAATGAGTCAATTCTTCCCATCAGGTGGCCAAAGTATTGGAGTTTCAGCTTCAGCATCAGTCCTTCCAATGAATATTCAGGGCTGATTTCCTTTAGAATGGACTGGTTAGACCTCCTTGCTGTCCAAGGGACTCTCAAGAGTCTTCTCCAGCACCACAGTTCAAAAGCATCAATTCTTTGGCACTAAGCTTTCTTTATAGTCCAACTCTCACATTCATACATGACTACTGGAAAAAGCATAGCTTTGACTAGATGGACATTTGTTGGCAAAGTAATGTCTCTGCTTTTTAATATGCTGCCTAGGTTGGTCATAACTTTCCTTCCAAGGTGTAAGAGTCTTTTAATTTCATGGCTGCAGTCACCATCTGCAGTGATATTGGGGCCCAAAAAAGTAAAGTCTGCCACTGTTTCCACTGTTTCTCCATCTATTTGCCACGAATTGATGGGACCGGATCCCATGATCTTAGTTTTCTGAATGTTGAGCTTTAAGTCAACTTTTTCACTCTCCACTTTCACTTTCATCAAGAGGCTCTTTAGTTCTTCTTCACTTTCTGCCATAAGGGTGGTGTCATCTGCATATCTGAAGTTATTGATATTTCTCCCGGGAATCTTGATTCCAGCTTGTGCTTCATCCAGCTCAGCGTTTCTCATGATGTACTCTGCATAGAAGTTAAATAAGCAGGGTGACACTATACAGCCTTGACGTACTCCTTTTCCTATTTGGAACCAGTCTGTTGTTCCATGTCCAGTTCTAACTGTTGCTTCCTGACCTGCATACAGATTTCTCAAGAGGCAGATCAGGTGGTCTGGTATTCCCATCTCTTGAAGAATATTCCAAAGTTTGTTGTGATCCACACAGTAAAAGGCTTTGGCATAGTCAATAAGGCAGAAATAGATGTTTTTCTGGAACTCTCTTGCTTTGTCCATGATCCAGCAGATGTTGGCAATTTGATCTCTGGTTCCTCTGAATTAATAGTTCTATGTATTTTCCAAAAATTATATTCATAGTGAAAATCATTCCAACAATGAAAACTTCAGGACCAGACTTCTTTGAGGAGAATCCTACAAAATGCTTAATATTACAAATTCTACACAAATTCTTCTATAAAATAGAAAATAAAGGATTTACTTCACACTCATTTCATGAGAACAGAATTTTACTGAAGGCATAAAAGGATAAAAACATGTTAAACAATTGAATCTACAGACTAATGACTCATTAATATAGAGGCAAGCATCCTTAACAAAATACTAGCAAATTGAATCTAACATTACATTGAAAAATGATAATATATCATCAACAACTGGGAAATACTCATGAATTTCAGGTTGACCTAAACTGAATCTGCCTGCAATGCAGGAGACCAGAGTTCTATTCCTGGGTCAGGAAGATCCCCTGGAGAAGGAAATGGCAAACCACTTCAATATTCTTGCCTGGGAAATCCCATGAACAGAGGAGGGCTACAGTTCATGGGGTTGCAAAAGAGTCAGACACAACTTAGTGACTAAACAACAACAGCAAAAAAATCAAAAATCAATTAATGCAATTTACCATATGAAGACAAAAGAAAAAAAAGTATTCTCAATCAATACAGAAGCATTTAACAACATGCAATATGCATTTGTCCAAATCAAATGGACGAAAATCATCCAACAACATGTAATAAGTAGAAACTTCCTCAAACTCATGAAAGGTACTAATAAAAAGTTTTTGTAATCAACATCGTATTTAATGGTGAATGGCAATGCTTTTCCCCCTAAGTTTGGGAACTAGACAAAGAAGTGTGCTCTCAACACTCGTCTTTAACATATTGGTGTCCCTTGGTATTGAAATTAAACAAGGAAAAGAGATTTTATGAAACATAAAATATAAAACTATCTTTAGTTTTAGATGTCATAATTCCTGACATAAAGAATCCCAAAGAATTTACTGAAAAGCCATTCTAATAATTGAGTTTAACCAGGTTGCAGGTTTTTAATATATAAAAATCAATCATATTTCTATGTGTAATAACAAAAAATGGAAATTTAAATGAACAAAGAGTATTTTTATAGGTGCACCAAAAATTGAAATACATACAAACCACACCATAACTTAACCAAGGTTAAAATGGTTAAAACAGAAGGGAGAATGGGGGAGAGAAAGAAAGGGTTCCCTCTCTGCTTCCGTTTCTTGATAGTGTCATATTAGTAAGGGACCTTCAGCAATGTCCATTCTTCTGTTTATCCTCCAACTCCAAGGCACTCATGATTGCACCACTCAGAAAGACCAACAGCAAGTCTTTGGGGATCCCCTTTCCTAGAGATCTGGGTCCCAACTAGTGCGTGGAGTGGGATCCTCCTCTGAGATTCTGAGGCTCAGCACCAGCCTGGAAGCTCCCTCTTCTCAAAGATGGCATCCCCTGGTGTGTGGTTTTCCTTCGCTGAACCATTTTAGGAACCAACACTAGCTATGCAGTCTCTTTTTCCTCAGAGGTCTGAGTTCTAGAACTGAGGGAACCATCCTCCCCTCTTACAGTTTTCAGAACACCCAGATCTTCCTTTGGTTTGCCCAGCTTTAGGAGTGGCATTCCTTTTTGTCTCTATATAAATTTTGTCTTCCTTTTATGTTTATTTAGATGCTCCCAGCCTGTTTAGCCATTCCCTCTATTCAATCCTCGCTCTTGTCAACTTGTGTGGTTTCTGTTTCCTGACTACAGTCTAACTGATATGCTTTTTTCTGATTGAACCCTGACAAATGTTAAGGGTCTTTTTTCCTGTGGTGGTTTTTCAGGTTTCCTCTTAGCCTGTGCTTTTCAGGATCACCTCTTGAATCTGGGACTTGATTTTTCTCAGTATTTTTTGGAGAACTTTTGTCCATCTTTCTTCAAATATTGCTTCCTCTTCAGTCTCTCTCACTCTTCTTTGCACTGTGACTTACAAATTTATCTCATTTTCTATACTTTCATTTCGCTGCCTCTGATTTATCACTAAAAGTTCTTTTTATTTTTTATCCACACTTTTCTCTTTTCATTGTAACTAATCTGTTTAAAACTTCTTGATTTTTATATTTGAGTAAATTTTATTTATGGTTGAATTTATCACTATCTCCAATTCTATTTATTTTTAATGTTTTTGTTTGGCTTTTGTTCTTAGTTGTACATAATTTCTTACTAAATATGAAATGTCTTCTATGTGTTTTCAAAATGATTCCCCTTGAATTCTCTTTTATGTTGTATTAATATTGTCCCATTCTTCAATTCTTTAAATATATTCTTGACATAAACTTTATATCTTTTCATTGTTTTATTGTTTTCCAAAAAGTATTATTTAGGTGCATAAATTAAATAGAAGTACATTCTCCTAGTTAAATCTTACAATATGACTGTAATATTAGTATCTAATTAGATACTCATTACCTGCGTATACTCTTCTTCCTCCACTTCTTTCAGATCAAATCTATTTTATCAGTTTTGTATATGCCATTAAAGATCTTTTTCCATAAATATGGATGCCTTTATGTTAAAATAAAATAATATAGAGAATGTTGTTTTCCACCTGTATGGCATTTTTAAATTAATGACATGTTATCTTTTGGTATGTAACATGATTCTCTTTCTATATTAATATACTTAAATCCATCTCCTTTCTTTTGCTGGATGCATAAGGTGGTGCAGTGGTAAAGAATCCGCTACCACTGCAGGAGATGCAATAGATGCAGGTTCAGTCCCGGGGTTAAAAGATCCCCTGGAGAAAGAAATGGCAGCCCACTCCAGTATTTTTGCCTGGGAAATCCCATGCACAGAGGAGCTTGGCGGGCTACAGTCCATGGGGTCGCAAAGAGTCGGACACGGCTGAGCGCTCACATAGACACACAAACCTATATATTAGTTATTCTCTCCCTTCTAGCGCTATTTGGTTATCAGTTGTTTTGTTTTATTATATGCAATGAGTAGTCATGGCAATAGTCAGTTCTCTCCCGAAGCACAGCAAAGAGATACCAATAAATGCTGAAAGACTCACACACCCAATTCACATACCTCTCACTTCCAAAAAAAGGGAATAACTGGTTTTTACATCCCCAAACTGATGCCTGAGTAATTTACAATTACACGAGCTTTAGGAAATCTCCTGTCTTTGAGGTTACAGAGAAAGGAAGAAATGAAATGTATTATTTAAAGAAAGTTGGCCCGGTGAAACTTGGACTAATTGTGAGTGTTATATAGAAAACTATTGAGTGTTAAATTAAGAGGAATTCTCTGTAGTGTTAAAAAATAATCCCTGCAAATGAAACTAGGAAGATAAAACTAGGAAACAGAAAGGTTATACTGAAAGTAACAGAGGTAGTGAGTGGCAGAGCTAGAATTCAAGCCCACAGATGTCTCTGTGGATCTCTCTGATTAGGAAGTACAGTTGTGAATGATCTCAGTGCAGAAGTTGCCAGATAAAATACAGAATACTCAATTAATTTCAACATCATATGAAGAATTTTTTTCGTGTAAGCATGACCCATGAAATATTTGTTGTGTAACTGAAATTCAGGTTTAACTGGACTTTCTGTTATTTTATTTGCTAAATCTGGCAATCCTGCCAATATTTATCTTACTTATCTTCTGTGTATAAAGGCTATGTGTCTTGGTTTCCTTTTCCATTTTTTCCCTCACATACAGAAAAAAAGTTTGAAAATCTTCTTTTGGTTTATATACAGGTATATTTCTGAACTTGCCTGGGACATACACTATGGGTCCTAGGAAGTTTGAGACAGGTTCTTCTTGCTTTCGAGTCCCTTGGCTGGCCACTCAGGGGATGCTCTTATGCTTGCTAATAGGAAGTAAAATGGTGGTAATCTCAGTCTCTTTAACCTGAATAAACATATATTACAGAAACTGTGTGTGTGCTTATGTATTCTGTTGATAAGTTAGTGTGGTATTCATCAAATGTACCTAAATTTTGGTTTTAAAATTAATTTTAACATAACATAAATGTAAAACACCTTTGAACATATTATCAATGATAGTCTGTAGGTTTTATAGTTGCCTAGGGACCAGCATAATCCCTAATGTAGCAGCCTCATATTTATCTTCCGTCCTGTGTTCCTGAGCACTAGGGAGCAGTGTATCCATCTCATTCAAGTTGTTCTTCATGGTCCCTGGTATGAGTGACTTTCCAACAAGTCCTGGACACTTTATTGTGTTGGGACATACTTGATTTTATGTAGATATTCTATTTCAACAGACAGGCGCTCATCCTTTTTTAGGTCTAGTTTATAGAGCCTGGTCAACTTTTGTGACCTTTAGTTCAAATGGTAATTTAATTTTCAAGCCCAATTCAGTATTATTCTGGTTGGCTTTGTTCTGGATCTACTAGTCTCCCTCTCAATCTCTGCAGGTTTCACCTGTGTGCCCAAAGTCACTGTATGGGAGCAGATGAAATATTGGGTCTTGGTTGCTAATACTGTGGTGGTCTAACCCACCACTGCTCCATGCATGGCCTCTGGAACAGGTCCCTGGCTGGGCCTTCATGACTGCACTCCCGCTGTTGAATGGGTCACCACTACTTCTATTGTTGGGTAGGGTGGCTCTTCCCTCCAGGTGTTTAACTGGTTGGCTTTCTTCAACTCCTTTGGACAGAAAGAGTTTGTTTTCTTATGTGTTTGTTTTATACCTGTGGGAACTTCCAGGTTGTGGGTTTCTTTGGAACTTAGAAATATATAAGAGATATGGAGAAAGTCCAAGAGATTCACAGTGGTGTCTTTCCTCACGTCGTAAGTTCTATGCCTATCAGCTCTTTCTTCTATCTTCAGAGTCCTTTTATGTTTGTCTGTTGAATTTGTTTTTGTTTTGTTCAGTCGTTCAGTCTTGTCCAGTTCTTTGTGACCTCACGGACTATAGCACACCAGGCTTCCCTGTCCTTTACTATCTCCCAGAGTTTGCTCAAATTCATGTCCATTGATTTGACGATGCCATCCAACCATCTCATCCTCTGTCACCCTCTTCTCCTCTGGCCCTCAATCTTTCCCAACATCAGGGTCTTTTACAATGAATCAGCTCTTCGCATCAGGTGGCCTAAGTGTTGAAACTTCAACTTCAGCATCAGTCCTTCCAATGAATATTCAGGACTGATCTCCTTTAGAATTGACTGGTTTGATCTCCTTGCTTTCCAGGGGACTCTGAAAAGTCTTCTCCAACACCACAGTTCAAAAGCATCAATTCGTTGGCGCTCAGCTTTCGTTATAGTCCAACTCTCGCATCCATACATGACTACTGGAAAAACCATAGCTTTGACTAGACAGACCTTTGTTGGCAAAGTGATGTCTCTGCTTTTTAACAAACTGTCTAGGTTTGTCATAGCTTTTCTTCCAAGGAGCAAGCGTCTTTTAATTTCATGGCTACAGTGACCATTCACAGTGATTTTGAAGACCAAGAAAATAAAAATCTTGCATTGTTTCCATTGTTTTACATGCCTGTTTACCATTAAGTGATGGGATCAGATGCCATGAGCTTAGTTCTTTCAGTGTTGACTTTTAAGCCAGCTTTTTTGCTCTCCTCTTTCACCTTCATCAAGAGGTTCTTTAGTTCCTCTTTGCTTTCTGTCAATAAGGTGGTGTTATCTGCATATATGAGGTTATTGATATTTCTCCTGGCAATCTTGATTCCAGCTTGTGCTTTATCCAGCCTGGCATTTTGCATGATGCACTCTGCATAGAAGTTAAATAAGCAGGGTGACAATATATAGCCTTGACCTACTCCTTTCCCAGTTTCGAACCAGTCCATTATTCCGTGTCTGGTTCTAACTGTTGCTTCTTGACCTGCATGCATATTCCTCAGGAGGCAGGTAAGGTGTTCTGGTGTTCCCATCTCTTTAAGAATTTTTGTTTGTTTGTTTGTTTTTGTGATCTCTTTAAGAATTTTGCACAGTTACTTATGATCCACACAGTCAAACTGAACATGGAATAACAGACTGGTTCAAAATTGGGAAAGGAGTGAGTCAAGGCTATATATTGTCACCCTGCTTATTTAACTTATATGCAGAGTACATTATATGAAATACTGGTCTGGATGACTGACAAGCTGGAATCAAGATTGCTGGGAGAAATATCAGCAGCCTCAGATACGCAGATGACACCACACTTATGGCAGAAAGCAAAGAGGAACTTAAGAGCCTCTCGATGAAGGTGAAAGAGGAGAGTGAAAAAGCTAGCTTAAAAGTCAACATTCAGAAAATGAAGATCATGGCTTCCGGTCCTATCACTTCATGGCAAATTGATGGGCAAAATGTGGAAGCAGTGTCAGATTTCATGTTCTTAGACTCCAAAATCAATGTGGATGGTGACTGCAGCCACGAAATTAAAAGACGCTCACTCCTTGGAAGAAAATTTATAACAAACCTAGTCAGTGTATTAAAAAGCAGAGACATCACTTTGCTGACAAATATCTGTCTAGTCAAAGCTATGGTTTTTTCCAGTAGTCATGTATGGATGTCAGAGTTGTACCATAAAGAAGTCTGGGTGCCAAAGAACTGATGCTTTTGAATTGTGAGTCTTGAGAGTCACTTGGACAGCAAGAGGATCAAACCAGTCAATCCTAAAGGAAATCAACCCTGAATATTCTGTTTGTTGGAAGGACTGATGCTGAAGCTGAAGTTTTAATACTTTGGCCACCTGATCTGAAGAGCCAACTCATTGGAAAAGACCCTGATGTTTGGAACAATTGAGGGCTAGAGGAGAAGGGGGTGACAGAGGATGAGATGGTTGGATGGCATCATTGACTCAATGGTCATGAATTTGAGCAAACTTGGGGAGAAACTGAAAGACAGGGAGGCCTGGCATGCTGCAGTTTATGGGGTTGCAAAGTGTCGGACATGACTTAGCAACTGAATAACAACACAGTCAAAGGCTTTAGGGTAGTCAACAAAGCAGAAGTAGATGTTTTTCTGATATTTCCTTGCTTTTTCTAGGATCCAATGGATGTTGGCAATTTGATCTCTGGTTCCTCTGCCTTTTCTAAATCCAGCCTGTATGTATAGAAGTTCTCAGTTCATGTACTGTTGAAGCCCAGCTTGAAGGATTTTGAGCATTACCTTGCTCGCATGTGAGATGAGTGGAATCGTGAGGTAGTTAGAGCATTCTTTGGCATTGCCCTTCTTTGGGATTGGAATGACAACTGACCTTTTCCAGTTCTATGACCACTGCTGAATTTCCCAAATTTGCTGGCATGTTGAGTGCAGCACTTTAACAGCATCATCTTTTAGGATTTTGAAATAGTTCACCTGAAATTCCATCACCTCCTCTAGCTTCCTCCATTGTTCATAGCAATGCTTCCTAAGGCCCACTTGACTTTATACTCCAGGATGTCTGGTTCTAGGTGAGTGCCCACACCATCATGGTTATCCGGGTCATTAAGATCTGTTTTGTACCGTTCTTCTGTGTATTCTTGCCACCTTTTCTTAATATCTTCTGCTTCTGTTAGGTCCATATCATTTCTGTCCTTTATTGTGCTCACCTTTGCATGAAATATTCCCTTGGTATCTCTAATTTTCTTGAAGAGATCTCTAGTCTTTCCCTTTCTTGTTTTCCTCTATTTCTTTGCATTGTTCACTTAAGAAGGCTTTCTTACCTCTCCTTGCTCTACTATGGAACTCTGCATTCAGATGGGTATATCTTTCCTTTTCCCTTTTTCCTTTTGCTCCCATGGTATTTAGAGAAGAGAAAAATGGAAAGTTAGTCAGTGCCAATTTTTTTGGAACTAGAAGTCAGTTTATCTTTTCCGTAATCATTTTCTTCATCCTGCCATTTTCATAAGCATTTCTCCAAATATTTGTCAGTTTCCTTAGCCCAGGCAGCTCTTCCATGCCTGGTTTTCCTAGTACTATATCTGAAAGGTTAACAGTCACTAAATTTTCTCCTCACCATATTGTTCCAAAAGTACCAAAAATTCTTGGACATGGCTTCAGTACATTCCTGGGGACTGCTTTAATCAACTACCTCCATTACTAACAAGAATTTTGGTGAGGGGAAAAATCTCCTTCTCACATTTTACTCAGGTTCTGCTTCCTCCTTAGGGTCATCTAGATGTCCAAATTTTAACATTTTTTGTTCTACTTCATTCATTGATTCAGTCAATCAGTCATTTAGTTTTAGCATCTGAGTAATAAGTAAACCACTAAGCTGTGGTACAATGCTTTGATTTTGATGATAAATTTAAGGTGCAATAGAAAGAATGTGATAATCTTGTGAATCAGCTCATTTGGAGCTATTGAATGTCGACACTGGGTTTGGGGCTATACGTATTTTGAAATCCCTTTCAGCACAAGCATCTGTTTTTTCAGGTTCTAAGGTGGTCCTCAACAGACAGTGAACTCGGTTTTTGTGTGTCTGACAGGAAATCCAGAATAATTAACTATCTTTTCCTTCCACTTTAACTCATTGTTTCAAAATCCTTTTATGTTATTCCAATAATAAATGTTGGGAGAATTGCTGAAATAATCTCTCTTAATATTTTATTCATGTATTAATTTACTCCACTGATTCTAAGGAAGAATTTGTACTTCAGTTTCCTAAGAAAGCTAACGTAAAAGTGATTGTTATGCTGATATTCTGGTTTCCATGACAACTGGAATATGCTATCTAATGGTCAGAGGTAGAAACAGCTAGCAAAGATATTCATAGAGAAAGAATGGTATCCATGCATCTATAGCAGACCGATTAAGGCTTCTACCATCACTATAACTGTTATTATGTGTCTTCTCATGTGTATGAGTCTGAGGAAATGAGTTATTTTATTGGACAGCTTGAGTTTCTGATCCCCCCTGTAATTTGGGAGAGCCAGTCAGGTCCTAATGAGGAGAGTAGTAAATAACTGAGTCATCAGGTATTTATTCAATTTCCTTGCCTCTGGGCTCTAAAATAGCCTGACATCTGTGAGCAGAGAACCTATTAAGCCTTTGATTCTCTCAAATAGATTCTGTTGGTGGACATAGAATAAAATGTGGGCAATTCAAAAGAGGATTAAATTAATCTCATGATTTAAAAAATGTATATAATATTTTTCAGTTTTAACATTATGTATTGAAAACTCCCCTGACAATGCTCAGCCCAGCTCTATGTGATGATCTAGAGGGGTGGGATGCAGGGTGGTGTGGGAGGGAGGCTCAAGAGGGAGGGAAGATACATATATATTTATACAATGACCAATTCTCATTGTTGTATGGCAAAAATAAACACAACTTTGTAAAGCAATTGTCCTTCACTTAAAAAATAAAATAAAACCATAAAGGAACTCCCTTGACAACATGGGTATAACTTACCAGAAAAAAATATTTAGTAATGACCTAAATTCTCCTTAAATTGTCCTATATATGTAATACCAAAATAATTATCAAAAGTTCCTTCTAATTGCACAAGGCAATTATAAAACATATCTAGTAAGTAATTATAAAATGTATCAGTAAGGTGCCAGAATAGCTAAAATATTTTTACTATGTTGGACCATTACAAATTGCTCTTTTAGTGTGATAAAGAAGTTTCCTTACACATCACTTTTAGGAAATACTCCATTGAGGTGCCTATAGATTTCCACAGGCTACATGCTACAAGAAGCTCTGAGACAATAGCTTGGAATTTTGGTGATGTGGATTTGGCGAAAGTGAAAAAAATGAATTTCAGTCCATGGATGTTGGTATCCATGGGAGTCATTTTAAGACATGTGCACCTATTGAAACAGAACTCCATACTAGGATTTCTTTTCCCTGAGGTATATGTTCATCAGTCACCTGGATTCATGGTAATCAGAATATAGCTTCCAAAATACTATTTCTACAGAGCATGACTATCAATTGGATAAATGAAAACTTTTTTGATTAGTGATTTTATTTCAGCCTATGAGCAATTGAAGAAAACAACTCATTTTTGTTAAAAGTTTAGGAATTAAAAACTCTTAATTATTGCATCTTAATACTTAAAAATTTCAAAGTTTATTGTGGTAAGAACATTTAACATGATATCTACCCTTTCAATGAAATTTAAATTATACATTATTGTTGACTATAGGTACGATGTTATGTAGCAGATCTCTAGAGCTTATTCATGTCACTGAACTGAAGCTTTGTGCCTGTTGACTAGTAGCTTGCCATTTACCCCTCCTCCTAGACACTGGACCTCATCATTTCACTGGTTGATTCTATGACTCTGACCGTTTTATATATATCATGTAAATAGACGCATGCAGTATTTATCTTTCTGTGACTGGATTTTTCCACTTCACCTGTAATCAAGGTTCATTTGACACGGGATGGGGGGGAGGGACTTCCCCAATGGCTCAATGGGTAACGAATCTGCCTGCAATGCAGGAAACATGGGTTCAATCCCTGGGTCAGGAAGATCCCCTATGGGAGGAAATGGCAACCCATTTCAGTATTCTTGCCTGAAAAATCCCGTGGACAGAGGAGCCTGGCAGGCTACAGTCCGAAGGGTCACAAAGAGTTGGACGTGACTGAGTGACTAGCATGCAAGCAGGGTTCATTCATGTTGTCATATATGGGTCAATTCCTCTCTTTTTAAAGAGAATAATATTCCACTGTAGGCATACACCACATTCTCCCTACTCATCCATCTGTTGGTGGATGGTTAGGTTGTTTCCACATCTTATCTATTGTTAATAGTGCTGCAGTGAACATGGAAGTGTCACTGTCTCTTCAAGATCTTGATTCAATTCTTTTGGATAAATACCCAGATGGGATCACTGGATCATATGATATTTCCAACTGCTCTGCATAGTTGCTGCACCATTTTGCATACCCAACAACATTATGCAAGTGTTCCAGCTTCTCCACATTATCACCATTTGTTATCTTTTATTATTTTAAAATAATAGACAACCTGGCAGCTGTGAAGTGATATCTTATTGTGGTTTCAATTTGCTTCTCACAGATGATTAATAATGTTAAGCATCTTTTCATATCCCTGCTGTCATGTATGTCTTCTTTGGAGAAATTCTTTTCAATTCCTTTGCCCATTTCTAAAGTGAGTTATTACTTCTTTTGCTATTAAATTATAGGACTTCCTCATATAATTTGGAGCTTAACCTCTCCTCAGATAAATGGTTTGCAAATATTTCGTCCCATTCCATAGGTTGCCTTTCCTCTCTGATGAGGGTTTCCTTTGTGGTGCAGAAGATATTTAATTTGATATAGTTTCACTTAGTTTTGTTGCCTGTGATTTTGATGTCAAATCCATGAAGTAATTTTCAAGATCAATGTCATGACACTCTTCTTTATGTTTTCTTCTAGGATTTTTTGCAGTTTCAAGTCTTATATTTAAGTATTTAATCCATTTTGAGTTGAACTTTTTTGTGTGTAGTGTAACATGAGTCCAGGTTTTGCAAGTGAATACTCAGTTTTTCATCACCGTTTGTTAAACACTATTCTTTCTGCGTTGCATATTCTTGGTAAACGTGTCATTTTTCATGTAGTTTAAGCTGACAGCAACTTAACTTTAACCACACCAGGATGACCCGGAGGGATGGGATGGGGAGGGAGGTGGGAGGGGGGTTCTGGAAGGGGAAAACATGTACACCCATGGTGGATTCATGTCAATGTATGGCAAAACCAATACAATATTGTGAAGTTAAAAAATAGAAAATAAACTAATTAAAAAAAAATTAAACCGCCTCCCACATATGCTTCATGTTATTGTTGTCACAGTTTACAAGTATTTATATTGTGTATCTTTTAAAGTAGTTTTAAATTATAGTTGTTTTAATATTTATCTTAATACTTTTGTCCTCTGCCTTTAATAAATACTATAATTAAAAGTATTTCCTTCCCAACACCATTACAGTAATAAAGTATTCTCTATTTGTCCATATATTTACCTTTCCCAAAGAGTTTCATACTCTCCTATGCTATTGTGTTCCTGTTTAGGATCCTTTTGTTTCAACTCAAGGAACTCTCTTTAGCATTTCTTGTGAAGCAGGCAAGTAGGAATGAACTCTCTTAGCTTTTTTTTTTTTTAATTTACTTTTTGGATAGGCATAGTCTCTTTCTCCCATTAATTATTAAAGAACAGTATTGCCAGGTGTAATATTTTTGGTTGGCATTTTCTTCTCTTTAAGCAGTATGAATATATCATCCCACTCCCTTTGCAAGTTTTCTCCTCAAAAATCCACTCATAGTCTTAAGAGTTTCCTTTGTATGTGAAAAGTCACTCATCTTGGTGCTTTCAAAATTATCTCTGACTTTTGACAGTTTAATTAATGTGCCTCACTGTGTATTTCTTTGGTTACATGTTTGGAATCTATTGGGCTTCTTTATTTGGGATCTATTAGATTTCTTGGATATGTGTGTCGTTTCTCTCTCTAAATTTGGGAAGTTTTCATCCATTATTTCTTCAAAGAAGAAAAGAAGCTATTCAAATAACCTTTCTGGTTCTATCACTCTCTTCTCCATCTGGGACTCCCATGATGCATAATCTAAGTGACAGTATCCCATACGATTTCCCATTCTTTATTTTTAATCTTCTGACTAAATTATTTCCAATTGATTATCTTTTTTTTTTTGCTTGATCTAGTCTCATTTGAGTCCTTTAGTAGATTTTTCACTGCAGTTATTGTGTTCTTGAGCTCCATGAATTCTATTTGGTGCTTGTTAAGATTGTCTTTCAGTTTATTGAAATTCTTGCTTTGTTCATGCATTGTTCTCTTGATTGTGGTGAACAACATTATGACACTTAATTTTAATTCTCTGTCAATTTCTGTGAATCATGTATCTTGATTTCGTTAAGGTTAGATTCTGGAGATTCATTGTGTTCCTTTAGTTTGGAGCATGTTTGCCTGATTCATTTTTTTTTTTTGACTCTTGGTGTTGATGTATGTACATTAGACAAAGTAGTCACTTCTCCAAATCAGTTCATGAACTGGCCTTTCACAGGAGAAGATCTCTATTCATCACCATGGCTGAAGATTTGGGGTCTTTCCAGCAACTCTTTCCCTCTGCAAGGAGAAGCAAGCTGCTGTATTTTTGTCTGCTCACTTAGTCCTGAGCAGGGGAGGGTCTATGGCCTCTACAAGTCCAAACTGCTATTCTCCCCTAGATGGTTAGACTGTGCTAGACCTATCAGAACCCCAAGACTGGAAAGTCAGATGCCATTTCTTTGGGCATCCCTGGAATAGATGTAGTATTGGATGCATAGATCTACTTATAACCTCACACCAGGAGGCTGAGACCTAGAATTTTTCATTCACTCACTCTCTGCCTAGCAGAAAGGAAGGGTCTTTGGTATCTAACAGTTCAAGCCATCGTCTCCATTCTCCCCCAGGTGGTTAGTCTGTATCAAGCTTATCTGAGCTCCATGACTAGAAAGACAAAAGACAATGCTTTGGGGAGCCCCTCAGGAAAAGTTTGGGTGCTGAGCCAATCTCTTCCCTCCCCTGAGAGAAGCTGAGACCTAAATGGTTTCTTCCTGATCATATATAGCCCTGAGCCAGAGCCAGAGACTGAGGTGAGAAGGTGTCCTGAATCTGCCTGTTGACTTCAGTGAGTCTGGTTTAAAGTTTGCCTAGGGTGCAAGAGCATTTCATTTAGTTTCTGGATTTATGACAAAGGGAATTCGTCCGTGAATTGTTGGTAAATTGATGTGTTTCTGAGGGAAAGGAGGGTCCAAGACTTATTACACCACCACATTGCTGATGTAACTCTTGAGTATTTTGTTTCTTGATCATTAAAATCTATGAATTAATGAGTCATGGATTGGGCAAGATTAATATGTGTTATCTATATTAATTTGATTTTGTATTTAAATATTACACCAGGTTCTAGAAGATCTGGATCAGAATAAATATTTGGATATTTGTAAGAGCTGAAAATTTCTGAGATTTTGGGGGATACTTTAACAGGCTACATATTGTTCAGTGCAAGTATCAATGAACAAAGAGAGCATAGGGAGAAAGAGAGAGAGAGAAAGAAAAAGAAAAAAAGAGTGAAAGAAAGAAAAGAAGGAAGAGAAGTGACAGAATTATATTTCTTTAGATACATAATATGAAATAAAATTATTGGAACTTTATATATCAACTTGGTAGTAGAGGATATATTGAGAAGGGCCACTGGGTGCTGTGTCAATTCATTTAGACATTTTTTATGAAAGATATCTTCCTATTATTATTCATTTATATTAAGCATGCATCATTTTTAATCAGGAAAAGAACTGATATTTTTATTTTGAGGATATGTAGGAAATACACCATCAATATGTCACACTTTCTAAGTGATATACAAATATAGACTATGAAATATGGTAATATCTGGTGTAGAACCCAAAATGTAGATTTTTTATTTTAGAAATTAAAAAATACCTAAAGAAAAGATAAATTAAAAAGTCTCAAATGTTGACTTTTTACCACTAGTGGTAATAAGTGGTAATCTTTTTACCACTTATTTTTTTTTTTAGCATTCCCAATAGGCATTTCTACGGTATGAATACAGAGGAGAGATACTTATCTACTTTGGTGCTTGATTAACTTGAGTTCTGATTTCGGTGCTTCACGTCCCACCTGTATGGCCTTAAGAAATAGAACCACCCTGCCCCCCAGGCTCCTGTGTCTATTTCATCAAACTTTGTATAATCTGATGTTGCCAATTTTTTATAATTTTATTTATTTATTTTTGGCTGTGCTGGATCTTCACTGTTGTGTGGGCTTTTCTCTAGTTGCATCAAGCAGGGGCTACTCTCTTGTTGCAGAGCTCAGGCTCTAGGGCACACAGTCTTCAGTAGTTGCAGCACATGGGCTCAGTAGTTGCAGCTCTTGGGCTCTAGTGCTCAGGATCAATAGTTGTGCACAGGCTTAGTTGCTGTGCAGTGAATGGGATCCTCTCATCCCAAGGATCAAACCCGTGTCTCCTGCATTGGCAGGTGGATTTTTTTTACCACTGAGCCACCAGGGGAGCCCTTGTTAATTTTTTGTTGTTGTTTTACCAATCTTAAGAGGTGAAAATATGGGATACTTTTGCATTTGAAATTCTTTATTAACGAAGAAGACAATTTTACTATTCACTGGCCATTATCTTTTTAATGATTCCTTACTATGGAATTGAGGGTACACAATAAATCTCATTTTTCTTCCTCATGGAACTTGTTGAAAAATTTGGAATAATATCTAAGTATTTATCTACTGGCAGATTGGTACAGCCACTATGGAGAACAGTATGGAGGCTCCTCAAAAAAAAAAAAAAACAACTAAAAATAGAACTGTTGCAGCAAAAATGAAATGAGACTTTTTTGATAAATAAGGAAAATAAGAAGACAATGAACAGGTTGAGGAAACAGCATAAACAAGCCTGAGAGACTTAAACAATCTTGGTTATTCTTTAGCTGTTACTACTAACAAACACTTGTAGCTAGACTGTCCTTCACAAAGTTAATTACTCTGACTCCTTATGAATTACACACTGCAGTTGGCATTCTCCCCCCTCCCCCAACACACACACTCCCTTGTAGCATTCTTTGTTTCAGGAAGGTCACAGGCTGATAACTTTAGAAAAGGCAAACCCTAGTTACAGAACTGCCTGTGCCAGCTGTGGCCGTTTTGAAATCTTACAAAAGGAAAAAAAAAAAAAAAAGCAAGACCTTTATATATGATATAAAACCTCTCCCTAATCCCAAGGAAGGGGCCACAGTTTTTCAAACAGTAGCCTATTGTGTTCCCTCTTTGCCTGACGAAGAATAAAGCTAGTTTTTCTTGTTCCTCTAAAACACTGTCTTTGTATTTCTTTTTGGCATTGGTGCACAGAGAGCCAATATTTTCACATCAGAATTACCATATGACCCAGCAATTCCACTCCTGGGCATATACCTGGAGAAAATAATAATTCAAAAAGATACACACACCCCTATGTTCAATATGGCAGTGTTTACAATAGACAGGGCATGGAAGCAACCTAAATGCCCATAAACAGATGAATGGGTAAAGAAAATGTGGTACATATATACAATGGACTATTACTTAGCCATTAAAAAGAATGAAATAACATCATTTGCAGCAACATAGATGGACCTAGAGATAATCATGCTGAGTGAAGTGAGTCAGACAGATAAGGAGAAATATTGTATGATATCTCTTATATGCCAGATCTAAAAAGAAATGATACAAATTAATTTATTTATGAAATAGAAACAAACTCACTCAAAAGAAGGAGCTTATAGTTGCCAGCAGGGAATAATGGGGGGAAAAGACAGGGAGTTTGGGATCGACAGGTATTATATTTAATACATATATAATATATTATATTATACATATACAACACTGCTATATTTAAAATGGATAACCAACAAGGTCCTGCTGTATAGCCCAGGAAATTCTGTTCAGTTATGTGGCAACCTGAATGGACTTTAGCCTGCCAGGTTCCTCTGTCCATGGAATTCTCCAGGCAAGAATACTTGAGTGGGTTACCATGCCCTCCTCTTGCAGTATTGATACTATGTATAAAATACATAACTAATGAGAACCTACTGTATAGCACAGGGAACTCTACTCAATGCTCTGTGGCTATCTAAATGGGAAGGAAATCCAAGAAAAGGGTATTTATTTATATGTATAACTTATTCATTTGCTGTACAGCAGAGACTAACACAACATTTTAAAGCAACTATACCCCAATTAAAATTTTAAAAGGAAGAAAGAAAATAGAAAGCAGAGTTCATTGGGAAAGGAGCAAGATTCGAGATCAGAAGTCTTCATTGGACACCCTGCTTTGAGGGAAACTCCCTTCCCTCCAGAGGCAAGCTTTCCTTGGCCAGAGATGAAGGAGCTGGGCTGAAGAGTAGACCAACAGAGACTGTTATTTCCACAGGGGGTGAGCTGCTTATGAGGTGATGAGCCTCCTTATCAGGGAGGGGCTCAAGAACAGCTGGGGCAACAACTGATGGAGACATTGAGGAGGGCCTTCATCCTCCAGGAAGCTGAGCTCACAGCGAATCCCAGGGCCAGTTTCCAGTCTCAGAATTCAGTGTAAATAGCCTTAAGTCTCACCCACCTGCCTCTGGCAGAACTGGTGGGCACCCCACATCTTTCCTTCCCGTGGCTTCACCACGATACAAAGGCAAGCTGTGCAATTAGCCCCTTCCCCTGGAGCCCACTGCCTGAGACATACTTGGGTACATCCAGACAGACAGGGACATGCACACTGTGAACAAATATATGGGTGATTGCTACACAATAAATATGACTACATATGTCTAGTGTGTATGAGCCTGAGGTTAAGTGCTTCCATAGAATTGCTGAAGGATTAGTTGGCAGCATTGCCAGACAAATACTAGATGCTGAGTTAAATTTGAATTTTAGATAAACAAGGGGGGAAAATTCAACTATGAGTATATCCCACACAATAGTTGGAATATACTTATACTAATAAAATGCTTTGTTGTTTATCTAAGATTCCAATTTAAAAACAAATAAATAAATATTTATCTACTGGCAATTTAAATACCGAAAATTGTAGTCCAGCATTTCTAGACTGAAATCTTATGCTCCCATGAACTGTGGGTCCCTCCACACTACCAGAAATAACCTTGGACTTCTTTTAAACACTTTTATTCATCCTTGATATTCCAGATGAAACATAGCATACATTTGTGACCTCTAATCAAGCCTTACATTGAAGAGATATTGATATTTTGTCTATTTGTCAGAAAAGGAGACTGGGACACAGATCAGCTAAGGAAAATGCTTACGACCACGCACTCAAACCTCAGTTAATGTACTGATGAATTCTTTAGTTGGAAAACTACCCATGGAATTGTCCTACTATTTTACATCCACGAAAAAATGTAACAGCTAGAATGTGGGCTGTGATATCTGTCTTGGTTTTCTCCTCACAAAGAAACTGTTGAAAACTCTCCTTTACTAATATGCAGGTATGACTCCGTCCCACCTGGCCCTATTCCTGTGTATCCCAGGAGGAATGTGGTGGCTTCTTGATTAAGAGAGCCCAGGACTAAGAAAGAAAAAGGGGATTTTCTCTTTGTTTTTTAATTCTGAGATTAACAGTAACATAGAGCAGGTGTGTCTCCCTAAGTTGAAGAGCTGTGTGGGACAGAAACTGTCTATGTTTGTGTACATTGATAAATCTGTGTATTCTTTGTCGACTATCTTTTAGTTTCTTTTCAAAATTCTCAATCTATCATATCTGTAAGAGTCATACAACTGAACATCCTTATGCATTGGCAGCATGTAAATTTCCTCATGTCCTGAAGGACGCAAACCCTAAGTGTAACTGGTTGAAATTCATTTCTGTGTTTGCCAAAGACAGGGCAGACTGTGGGAGTTCAGTCTCTTGTCAGAATTCTTTTCCTTTTTGCTATTCTCTTCATATTTTTTCTGTATATTGTTCTGCCTGTTTTGACCCAAACATTAAATCCATGTGAAACTTGCTTGCCTCTGTACCTGTAGAGTTTGATAGCTCTACTCTCACCATTATGAGTTTATTCAAAGTATCATGAGAGTTCATGGGCATTCTACCCACA
Source organism: Okapia johnstoni (assembly GCA_024291935.2). NCBI lineage: Eukaryota > Metazoa > Chordata > Mammalia > Artiodactyla > Giraffidae > Okapia > Okapia johnstoni. The sequence continues at coordinate 84,354,259 of CM044305.1, forward strand.
CCAACTTACTTAACCTTATGACAGCCTGTTATAACTAGAGTACCTCTGATCACAACGCCAGTATTGTTCAAAGGAGAAAAAAAAAGCCCTTTCCTGTATATTGCTTTAGCCCTTGGTTGTGCACAGAGTCATCACAATGACAGATTCTGACATCTCCTCTTCTACTTTTATTCTATTGTAACGATGTGAGTCACATCTGAGACTTTGTGGTCTGGGATGATGCTGATATTCTAATGCTAAATCTAATGAGTCACCAAAAGAACGTATTCATCTTATGACTCAAGTGCCAAGGGAATTTCTTACTGATTGGAGGTTCCACTGACCTACGACTGGAGGTTGAGGTAATAGAGCACTGCAAGGAGCTCAGTGGACTGGACCTTCTGTGCAGCACAGTCTGCTATCAGGACTTCCTGTGAGACAACTGTATTAGAACTGAGTGTGTGCTTCTGTTGGCCAATGGTAGCAAACAGTCAGAGACCTCTTGGCAGAAGAGTCTGTTCTGAGGCACTCAGTGAAGGGCATCTCTGACATGTTCCAATACCCCCTCCCTGTTCTTGAGTCCAGGAAGCAACTTTGGCAACTGAGTATTGGAGGTAATGTTGGAGGCTTGATTTGGGCATCCCTTCAGGAGCAAGCATGTGGTATTGTCTGCTCCAAGTTAATCCCAACAGTGAGTCTGAGGAGAAATCTGAGCCTATGAACAATCCAAAAATTTCTCCATTACCATTGGCTGAAAAGTTTGATCCATGAAACACCTACTATTTAAAAGTTGCTAGTATGCTCCTTGAAGGTTTCGCTGGTGGCTCAGTGGTAAAGAATCCACCTGCTAATGCAGGAGCCAGAGGAGACGTGGGTTCAATTCCTGGATCAGGAAGATCCCCTGAAGATCTTCCTGTCAGGAAGAGGAGGAAATGGCAGTATTCTTGCCTGGAAAATTCCATGGGCGGAGGAGCCTGGCAGGCTAGGTGTGGCAATTTGATACCCAATTTAATGAAACAAAAGTCTCTATATTTTTCTAAGCAAGCATCCTTGTTTAAGAAAGCTTTTTTTTTTATAATACTTTAAAGATGTGTCATATGTCATGATAGTATCTACATAGAGTAATAATCTTTTACAATTCAGGAAACAAGTAAATGAAGTTATGAAACAGGAGTTGACAAATTGGCAAATGTTTTAGTAAAATGCCAGGTATTCAATAACCTAGACTTTGGGGGCCATACAAGTCTCTGTCCCAATTACTTAACTCTGCCATTATAACAGAAGGTCAGCTGTAGACAACAAGATAAAAAATGAGGATAGCTATGTTCCAAAACTGATTTTTTTAAAAAAGGACAGCAGGCCAGATATAGCCACCAAGCTCTAGTTTGTGACCCTGTTATAAGGGATTATATTTTAAATGTTTGGGAAAATCTAATATTATCTTTCTGAGCTCCAATTCATTATCATTTTGCTTACAGCTGCTCACATAGCTGAGCATCATTTTGGGAACCAATTCTCAAAAAGAATATTTATGTCTTTTCCCACCAGTCATTTAAATCTCAATATAACTTCCTTTTACCTGTAGCATAAAGCACAAGTCCCTTAACAAAGACTCTTATGTCAGCTTGAGTGCCTGCTATTTGATGTTGTTGATGATGCAATTAGTAATTCATTCTATTAATTATGTTTTGAGAGAGAAGCATAGTCTTTCCTTCCTTCCGTGTATGAAATATCTTTAAGAGGAAAAAGATGGTAGGAAATTGATATCTGAATCTCTTAATCAACATTCCTTAGAATATGTGCAGGTCCGTGGCCAGGACTTTGGCAGCCCTGTTTGTCCTTTACCACCCTTTTGGGTCTGATCATTCAGATTGCCATAGGGAGACAGGAAATTGAGGGGAGAGAGCAGCAGGTTGCCTTTCCTTTCTGATTCCTTTTGCTGAGTTAGCCCAACAAAGGTCCTTCACCCAGTAAAGCCATGTGCTTCCTGTAGGTGCAGTAAGGACAGGTTTGTATATTTCTTCTAATTCCTGGGTCATTGGATATTGCACCCCTCAGAAAATTTGCTCATTGTCACTAATCATTAGGAAAATTCAATTTAAGGGCACAGTGCCATACTGTATCGCAACTATTAGGATGGCTATTATCCAAACAACAATGAACAAACAAAAAAACAAAAGAGAAAGTATCAAGCATTGGAGAAAATGTGGGGAAATTGGAACCCTTGTGCACTGCTAGCGGGAATGTAAACTGCGGCAGCCATTATGGAAAACAATATGGCATATAAAAAGTTATAAATTAAATTAAAATAGAATTATATATAAAATTAAAAATATTTTATTTTTATAAAAATTAACAATAATTTTCCAAATGAAAAATAGCATTATGGTCCAACAATTCCACTTTTTAGCTATATGCCCAAAACATTTGAAGTCAGAGAACCAAACAGATTTTTGTAGACCCATGTTCAAAGAAGCATTATTCATAACAGCCAAAATGTCAAACCCATGTTGATTGTAAGATGATTATAATAAACAGAATGTCATACATTCATACAGTGGAAAATTTTCCAGCCTTAAAAAGGAAGCAGCTTCTGACATATGCTTTTAAAATGGGAAAACATGTACACCCATGGTGGATTCATGTCAATGTATGGCAAAACAAATGCAATATTGTAAAGTTAAAAAATAGAAAATAAACTAATTTAAAAAAAATGCTGAAAGTGGTAAACATTATGCTAAGTGCAAGGCACAAAAGGACCACTAATGTATGATTCCACTTATGTATGAAAGTATCTCAAATTCATAGAGTAATCAAATTCATAGAATCAGAAAGTACAATAGTGGTTTGCAGGGCCAGATGGAAAAAGGAATGAGGAGTTACTCTTTAATAGGTACAGTGTTTCAGTTTTGGAAGAATGAAAAAATTCTAGAGCTGGATGGTGTGATGATTGCACAACACTATGAATGTACTTGGTGCCACTGAGCTGTACAACTTCAAATGGCTACAATGATAAATTGCATGATGTACATATTTTATCATGATTAAAATATAAGATTGCTTGAGGCACAAGCCTTCAACTGGGACCTGCATATCTTCATTCATGTATTATAGTTTTAAATCATTTTGTTGTTTGCCAACACCAAATTTCTGCTATTACATTATGAAGTAGTTTATTTTCAAATTAATTTTTATTGGAGTATAGTTGTTTTACAATGTTGTGTTATTTTCTGCTGTAGAGCAAAGTGAATCAGCTATACATATATAATATCCTCTCTTTTTTGGGTTTCCTTTCCATTTAAGCCAACACAGAGCACTGAGTAAGGTTCCCTGAGCTATACAGTAGGTTTTCATTAGCTATCTGTTTTATACATATTAATAGTATCAATAGCTAGATCTCTTGATTCTTACTCCAACTACTATTCACCAGAGCCTCTACTCTGGTCAGCACTTCTGAAGTACACTGCTTTTCCAGGGTCAAATGTATCAAATATGGTATTCCAGGTATGGTACACATCTAATTTCGATTATAAAATACAAAGTAGGAACAAAATCAAATCAAATGGATTTGATTAATAATTTTCCCCGCCTCAGGGACTGCTTTTGTGGTCCAGTGGTAAGACTTCACCTTCCAATGCAGGGGATGAGAGTTCAATTCCTGATCAGGGAGCTAAGATCCCACAAGCTTCTCGGCCAAAAAAAATAACATAAAATAGAAACAATATTGTAACAAATTCAATGAAGACTTTAAAATGGTCCACATCAAAAAAAAATTAAAAAGATAATAATTTCCTCACCCCAACTCTAGAAAATATGTTATTCTGAAAGAGAAGTGATAACTTAATCTTGGCCATATTGTAGATGTCATGTTTATTTTCCTCCTTCTACTACATATCAAAGTATTTCCATGTTATGTTTCTTAGATTATGCTAGTTCTTTCCTATTTCAGAACAATGCAAGCTACTGCTTTCATGATAGCATCCTTTTTGGACACAGAGATTTAATAGTACTCTATGTGTGTGTCTGTGTGTGTAACAGTGTGATTGTGTGTATGAAACCAAACTGGGGTCCTTGATGTTAACATATTTTTATTCTAAAACAACATTAAAAAAGCTTAGAGAGACTGTAACATATGTAAAAAGGTATACAGAGAAGATGCTCACTGTTAATATGATAGTGTGTGTTCTTCCAACACATTTCCTATGCATTTGTATACATATAACATGCACATATTACATAAAATTATATTTCTTCACTCAACAGCATATATGAGTACTTTTTTACATAAATAAATATTTTCAATGTCATTTTTAGTAAACCTCTTTTAAAAAGATTTTCAACATGTTTCAATGTTTCCAAAATGTCTCTTTTAAAAAATTCAATCAAAACAGGCATGAATAATGTGAAAGGTGAAATCGTTCTCTCAATCTCTCTTGCCACTTTCCCACCCAGATATACTGTGTTAATGGGTTGGCCATTTTCTGTATTAAAGGATTGGCATATATTTTTTACAGCTTTCTGTATTCATTTTAGAAATATGTATTATAATTCACTTGTATATTTTAGCTCATGCATTATTTACTTCAAAATTTTATGTTTCATAATGTAAAAATTATTTTCGTAATAAATGCATATGTATGTATGTTTGCTTACATATAATTTTATATATGATGCATAATTTATAACAGTATTTAAATATACATAGTTTGGTGTTAACCTGGACAAACAATTGAATGGGGTACATAATGGTACAGGTTTGGAGGCCTCTGTTTTAGAGAACTCAGACAAATCGGCTCTCAAACTGCAGGTGTCATTTAAGGACACAGGAAAAAAAAGGGAGAGAGAAAAATGGTGACTCAGCTGCTCCAGTCTCCCCTCAGCAGACCTTGTAAGCATTTTCCATTAAATCAAATTGGTCAGCCTCCAAACAAATGCCTCACCACACTCCAACACCCCCCGCCCCACACACACACCATTCACAAGAGGCTTGATATTTTGGCGCATATATTTCATGCTCACCTGCTTGTACACATTCCTACAAATAGTTGTTTCACATATAAATGTTATTTTCAGCTTCACTTATTTTCTTATCTAAATGCTTGTCAGAAAATCTGAAATTGTGTTTAATATATATATAAATGGTGTTAAATTATATCTATATATCATCAGTTTTCAGTTTTCCAATCACACAGAAATGTTTTTTATCAAGATTTGAGTCCACATACCACAGAAGTTTTATTCTATGTGTGTATATATACATGATATAAAAAAACATTTTAAAAATTGCACAGCTTATTTTAACATTTGTTAATATTCACATCTTTTTTCACATTTGCTTTTATTTTTTAAAGAGTGAAGCCTTGTATCAGGGTATTTTTGACATGTAACCAAAACATCAATTATAGTTATTTTCTGATTTTCAAAGCAATGCATGCTTGAGAGAAACAATCAAAATGGAAGTATGCTAAATAAAAATATTAAACTATTCTCTAACCACTTGGTCCCATATATATAATCTTAAAGATATTTTCCTTTTCACATTTTGTACTAACAGAAATACCTTTCTCTTCTCTTTCTCTAGAGGGAACAGATAAATAGATACATATAGAGAAAGAGACAGAAAAAAATATAAAGATATAAATAGCGATTCCCACTTGCATACCAGTACCAATGCCATAGAATGTTTTTAAATAAATTCAATTTCTCATAGATCCATGGGTATAAAAGTGTATCTAATATCTAACTTTAGAATTCGGCCAAATGCTGTCTGAAAATTGTGACAACACAATGAGATTAAAGCAAAAGGGAAACATTATAGCTGACAGCTCTGAAATCTATAATGTCAGTCAATTTTAGATAAATCAAAGAATAAAATTTTCAATTGAGTATCTTAATTTTTCAAAGTTCCTGTTTAACTTCTGTTCTATGACATTTGCTCTTTAAAGAATGGAAGAATTAGATGAAAATTAACTTTGCTTCTCCAATCAACAGGTATGGTTTTGGAAGAATTATTTTACAAGCTCTAGTTTGTTAACTCCTTTCTTAAGTGAGGGCTTAAATAACTTCTGAGGAAAAAAGATAAACAATCTTTATCAAGGAATTATTTCAAAATGGGGTAGTTTTCTTGATAAAAACCATACCATGTCATTACCTGGAGGCAGTAATTCATTTTCTTTCATCTTCACCCCAATGCCCCTTGCCTACAATTACTATTTAGTAGAGCTTCTTGTAGGCTGTAGGCTTTATCATTTAAAAGGCTTGAAAACAGTAATTTCATTGGAAGTTCCCTTTATCATAATAAAAGAATAATGTATAAAATTACTTTTATAAAGAAAATGCATTCTTGCCTATTATTGCACCTTACCATCTCCAGATCAATTTTAGCATAAATTTTCACATGTTCTTTTTAAAAAGTTTATAAGATTGTATTGGACTAGGAGTGAATTTTTAGAACAATTGGGTAAGAAATTTCAATCATAAAATTTGTTGTCATGTTGTTCGCCAGTTCATATATTTCTTCAGAAGGGTCATGCATAATTTTAGGAGGGTTGTTTTTTGTACATAGCATTTAAATGGCAACTATTACAAACAGAGGACTCACAAAATTGTCCTCAGTTTGCTAATTAGGAATAAAAGTTAGACATTTCTCATTTTGCAAATTATATCACATGACCATAAATGTGCATACACGTTTTCAATTTACTGAACCTTCAGTACTGAATCTCTGACTTCCATGTTTTCTCTAAACAAATAACTAGTCAGAAAAACCTGGAGTTCAGGTACACACCTAGAAGACCATATCCTATTTAGAAAAGGAACAGGATGAGCACTTCAGAAAAAGAACCATACCACACTCATGGTTTATCTTGAAGGCATTGTTTTAAGACAAGAGTGAATAGTCTCCCTTTTGAACTGTGGTGTTGGAGAAGACTCTTGAGAGTCCCTTGGACTGCAAGGAGATCCAACCAGTCCATCCTAAAGGAAATAAGTCCTGGGTGTTCATTGGAAGGACTGATGTTGAAGCTGAAACTCCAATACTTTGGCCACCTCATGCGAAGAGTTGACTCATTGGAAAAGACCCTGATGCTGGGAAGGATTGGGGGCAGGAGGATAAGGGGTCGACAGAGGATGAGATGGCTGGATGGCATCACCGACTCGATGGACATGGGTTTGGGTAAACTCCGGGAATTGGTGATGGACAGGGAGGCCTGGCGTGTGTGATTCATGGGTTGCAAAGAGTCAGACACGACTGAGCAACTGAACTGATTGAACTGAATAGTCTCCCTGTCAAAGCTCATATAAAACTCAGGTTATTTCTCCAGTCCAGCAGGCCAACTTTCTTTCAAAGGTTACCTATTACTCTGCCACAGGAAAGGTATCCAGTATACCCTGTGTTTGTAATAATATCTTTCACAGTGTTCTGAGTTTAAAAGTCAAGAGTAGCTTATTTTCCTGATGTTAAGACCTTTATAATTACTAACATTCAAGTGAGAGAACAAAATGTATCTTTCAGAACTTACCGATTTCCCTGTGTTGTGCACAAGTTTAAGGAGTTGCTCATGTACACCAAATGGGTCATCACACTGTAGTTCATTATAGCAATGACAAAATTGGGTATATGGAAAGTGCTATCCATGGGACAGACTAAAACACTGAGTTTAAGTCAAGAAGGATATATTATTTATCCATTACAAAGACTGATACAGATCTAAATGCACTGACACAGAAGAAAAATTCTGGTTAATATAATCAGGTTAGAGATCAATGAAGTGCAAATGTAAAACACTACAGGTGGAGAGCAATGATATGCATGTTTATCTTAGGATAAAAATGGGATAAATTTTAGTCTTGAATGGTAAGCTGAAATCTGATAACACATGAAATAAGAGAGTAACAAGGATGGAAATGGATAGCAAATGTAGACCTGATATTTTCCCTTTAATACTATAAAATATTACACAGAGGATGCACTTATATGTACATGTGCACTTTAATATGACTTTATAGACATTTTAAGGAGATAGGAGATAAAATATGAGATAAATGTGAGTAAAGAATGTAACCATAGCAAAATGATACCTTACAAAGAGAATGTAAGAAAAATATCTTAGAAAAGTTCTTAGGCTGCAATTTTATATTGTTCAAAGAAATATTTCTTATTAAAATTTATGTACCTATACACACTTTCACTTTTTCCTTTCATGCACTGGAGAAGGAAATGGCAACCCACTCCAGTATCCTTGCCTGGAGAATCCTAGGGACGTCAGAGCCTGGTGGGCTGCCATCTATGGGGTTGCACAGAGTCGGACACGACTGAAGCGACTTAGCAGCAGCAGCAGCAACACCTAAGAGATCTGTAAAGAGTGCCAGAAGAGAGCCTGGGAAAGCAAGAACAATAGCTGAGAATTTTCCAAAATAACAAACAATATCAAGCAGAATATTCAACATGTGCTTTAAAACCAAAACATAATTCACGTACATGCACACATGCAAACACATCCTTAGGCCAGTTATAGTAAAACTCCTAGAAAACAAAGCCAAGGAGAAAAACATAAAAGAGAAGAGACAAAACCAAAAACAATCATGATTAACAAGCAAGGGCCCTCTTTTTTATTTTCTTTCCTTTAAAAAAAATCAGAGTTAACTTAGAATTCTATTTTGAATATTCTACCACTTCTGAAATCATATGGCCTTATTTTTGTTTATGACTTTTATTCAGGTGACACTGAGAAGAATAGGAACAGAGAGGAAGACACATTCTGCTTCTCTTTCCTTTTTGTGAACCTGACTGGCAGGCTAGTGAAGGAAAAATGAGCTTGGGAGACTCCTAGTCCCAGCATCATAAACAGAGTATAGCATATGAAGCCAATGGGCTTAGGTATCTTTTACAAAGCACCTACTTCTTCCTAAAGCATATACCTGACAAAGAATGCAACAGCATGTCTTTTAGATGTTATGTATTTTTTAAAATATTTATTTATTTGGCTGCACCAGGTCTTAGTTGTGGCATGGGAACTCTTAGTTGCAGCATGTGGGACCTAGTTCCTTGACCAGGGATCCAACCCAGGTCCCCTGCACTAGGAGCATGGAGTCTTAGCCTCAGGTTCACCAGGGAATTCCAGCTATGTATTTTTTTTGAAGCACAATAAATACAGAGGTTAAGTGTAACATTAGCAACATCCATTTTCTAAAATGCAAAACCAAAAATCAAAACATTTGTTAAGGAACTCTTCTCTTATGCTTATATAATAAATCGAGAACCATTTACAGATTTCAGTTAGTGATGTGATGACAGGAAATTTATTTATTTCCTTTACTGAGAATAAATAAAGAGAACATTTATTGAGAATATTCATTAATCTGTTCTTCAGCCACATACAATGAGCACAATAAGTTTCACCTGCTGATCAGAGTGGTGACTTTGACTACTTGTGCAGGGAAAAAAAAATAAAAACCAGTTCTAGCAAGGAATTCTCTTAAAAATGAGCCCTTTTCTTAATACCACCCTGCCTAGAAAACATGTCAAAGACTCAGTAATAGGCACAAGAAATTCCTGGGACCCCTGCAGTGGAATGTCACACTTTGGCTAATGGGTCCTGCAGGGATTAGCTCATTCTATAGAGGTATGTCCTTTTCATCATCTTTGATTGATTAGACTACTTTACCAGTCCATAAGAGAAAGAAATTAACTTGTAGAAAACTGATAGTAATGCCATTGTTTCCATTCACGGCAATGCAAATGATTCCTATTCTTAGCAATTCATACACAATTTGTCCTATAGAAAAATGATATCAGTATCTCAAGTTCTTATTTGAAAAATGTTCAGTAGTTTACTGGTTCCCTTATTAATTGTTGAAACCAATAAAAGTAAGAATTCATTTAACAATAGTATGAGAGTCTCAGCGTCACAGACCACTGTGTAAGATTTCGTGCAGAGAACAGACATAGATACCCTTTACCTAGTACTTATGTCTTTCTAAACCTCATATCCTGACAACAAATGCAACAATAATTCCTTTAGCTGAGGTGCCAATGCTTTGACCACCTGATGTGAAGAGCCGATTCAGTGGAAAAGACCATAATTCTGGGAAAGATTAAGGACAGGAGGAGAAGGAGACACAGAGGATAAGATGGTTGGATGGCATCATCACCTCAATGGACATGAGTTTGAGCGAATTCTGGGAGATGGTGAAGGACAGGGAAGCCTGAGGTGCTGCAGTATTTGGGGTCGCAAAGAGTCAGACATGACTGAACAACAGCAGCAGTTCCTTTAGATGCCATGACTTTCTTTTAAAACATAATAAATACAGAAATAATTACAACACCAGCAACAGCTACTTCCTAAGCCACAAAAACAAAAATCAGAACCTTTCATGTTAAGGAGTTTGTACCTTATGCTTATGTGATAAATGGGGAGCCGTTTACAGATTTTAATTGGTGATGCGATGACAGAAAGTTTGTTTTATAAAGAGAAGATCTTTCTTAAACTATGTGTCAACTGCTCAAGGTGCACACCTTTACACACAGTTGCATTAGATTTTCTATTCCTGCTCATTTATCTCATTATATCTTGACTTCACATTTTCTCTCCCATAACATACACATAATAATTTCTTAGTAGAGATATAAAATGAACAAAATACATCTTTAAGAGTTTAAGCAAAAACCTCTTTTAAACAAAGATGTAAGATCAGACATATTTGGAGGTCTCTGCTTTAAAAAAACTCAGATCGCAATGCCCTCACACAACAGGAGTCATCTTAGGACACAGGAAAACACAGAAAGATGACTCATCACCTCAGATTCTCTTTAGTGGGAATTTCCAGTTTCTTCAATAAAACAGGAGAGCTTAAAGCCCCTAATCCCCAGCTAAATACCTCACTTTCCCAAAGCACACATACACAAGCATGCACACACATACACTATCTCACAGTGATAGCAATCACATACTAGGCTGCAGATTTTTGCTGCTAGTCCATCCAGCCTGTACCATCCTTGTTAAATGTTCCTGCCTGCAGGATTAAATGGCATATCCCAGTTGTCATAGAAACCAGAATGTCATCAAAATGCTCTTGTTCATGTTAGCTTTTCAAGGAAACCAGGAAATGAACACACATTCTCAGAATCATAGCGTCATACCTGATCTTAGTCACTTAGCCATCCCAATCTAATGAAGGAAATATTGGAGACAATACTTGCCATGGTAGATGCACTTAGAGAAAGCAAGCTTTTTACAGAAGGGATTAGGAAAGAAGGAAAGAGGGTTTAAGCAGTACGGTTCCCCTGTTAGAGACACAGACTCATGTTCCAGTTTCTGTTACAAACCACCTTTTGGCTCTGCCAAAATATCAATGAGAACTGCGTTAGCAAGTGATGCAGAGAACCAGCTCTCCTGTGCTGGTCTGAGCAAGCTCCAGCCCACCACCGGATCTACCCACTTCAGAGCAAAACAAGATCATCCCCCACTGTGTGGGAGTGACAGGAGAAGGGCCCTGATGGATTAGAGATACACCAGTGTGCAAACTACATAAAGGCTTTCAAAAGGTTCTTAACATACAGGAAATGGAGGTGGTTATCAAGGGACTATTAAGATTAGCCAGCCTAACTAGTTTCTCAGGGAGAGCAAATAGTGAGATGCTGTGGTCACTCATTTTAGTTTCAGGAAAAGAGAGGAGGATTTGAGTCTCAGATCTGTCATTCATCCCCAGTGGTGATTTTCATTGCCCCTTAACCACTCCTGTTCCTTATTCTCCATTTGGTTTGAGTGAAATAAAGTGATAATGTCTCTTTATTTTTAAAAGGTTGATCTAAGGTCCACTAAAGAAAATTGAATATTTGTGTTTTAGAAAATATATTTATTTTTCCAAAAGTAATGAAATAAAGCTTGAATAAAAATGCTTTTATTCAGCATGAAATGGGTTTAACTTGCTATTTAAGTGAATAAATACATTAAACGTGCTTAGTATTATTTTTCTTGTTTTCAAAATGCTGGCAAATATAAGTCACCTAAAAAAAGCTTTTTGGGGATTCTTCAGAACCAAAAAGTTTGATATAGCTGTTATTGTAGAATTCAGGAAAACGCAGCCATAAATCTGACCTTCTACAGTGTAACGAGATCTGACTTGAAAACATCAACTCTCACCGTTGTTTGTCTCCAAAAAGTTACAACACAACAACCAGTATGCCAAATGTCATCTGTATTGCAAAGTAGTAAGATCAGGTCTTCAATATCCCTCATGTCTCTGCTTTGCCTATGTAAAGGCTCATAGAATCTATCCTCCTTAGTTTTAAGGAGACATGAGAGCGTGTACACCCTATTTCAGAGGACTTTTCCCCGTCAAATTTTTTCGAGTAATGATGGCATTCTAGAATTTTCATTTGTCATGGACCTTATTCCACATCATGCATAGTGTTCCGCCTTGCTTTGTAAATTAGAATTATTATTCCAATGCATGTATGGATTTATATAGTTTGTAAAATTTGCTCCATGTTTATCTCTAAGCTCCTTTTCAAAAAGTAAATTCAGTACCTCTCTGCTCTGAGAAATCAAGGAAATAAGTGCCACTGCTGACCTCAGAGCTGATATTCTGCACAATGTAGAACGAAAAGGAAGAAACATACCCAGGACACTAGGTTCAACTAGAGACAAGGTTTACAGGCAAGATTCTCCAAACCATGGTAGTACATTTCACATCACCTAATGACAAGGGCTAACCTGTATGTCTGTCATTTCTCTCAAAACTGAATACTGTGTATAGCACAATGGCATATATTTATTTCCATCTCTTTCTTTCCCTGCATCATAGTTGATACTTATTGAAATTTCTAAGAAAATGTAGAGACTTTCAAAAGTAATCATGAGTTCTATGTATCCAAACTTTTTATTTTATCCATACTTATTATTTATTATTTTTAATATAATTTTTCTTTTCATTTTTGATTTTCTAATTTATTATATTTTTAATTGAAGGATAATTTGCTTTACAGAATTTTGTTGCTGTCAAACCTAAACATGAATCAGCCATAGGTATACATAGGTATATCCCTATCCCTTTTGACACTCCTCCCATCTACCTCCCATCCAACCCCTCTAGGTTGATACAGAAACCCTCTGTTTGTGTTTCTGAGCCATACTGCAAATTCCCGTTGGTATCTATGTTACAACATGTTATGTAAGTTTCCTATGCTTTACTCTTTCCATACATCTCATCCTCCTCCTCCTTTCTCCCCATGTCCTATGTCTATTCTCTATGTCTGTCTGTTGCTCCACTGCTGCCCTGTAAATAAAATTCTTCTAGTACCATGTGTCTAGATTACACTATTATAGGTGTGTTAGAATACGATATTTATCTTTATGATCTCTTCATCTGTATGTGGGTCACGGTTCATCCACCTCAGCGCAACTGACTCCAAATGCATTCCTTTTTGTGGTGAGTTATATTCCATTGTGTTATATGTACACAACATTCTTTATCCATTCTTCTGTCAATGGACGTCTGGTTGCTTCTTGTTCTTAGTATTGTTAAAACAGTGCGTGCAATGAACAAATGGTGATACATGTGTCTTTTCCATTTTGGTTTCCTCAGGGTTATGCCTGGGAGTGGAATTGCTGGGTCAATATGGTGGTTTATTCTAGTTTTTTAAGGGAATCTCCATACTGTCTTCCATAGTGGCTATATCAATTTACATTTCCCACCAACAGGCAAGAGTGTTTCCTTTTCTCCACACCCTCTCAGCATTTTATTGTTTCCGTAGACATTTTGTGATGGCCATTCTGATGGTGTGAGATGATACCTCATTGTAGTTTTGATTTGCATTTCTCTAATAATGAGCATATGCTGAGCATCTTTTCATGTGTTTGTTAGCCATCTGTATGTCTTCTTTGGAGAAATGTCTGTTTAGGTCTTTTTCCCACTTTTTGATTGGGTTGTTTGTTTTTCTGGTATTGGAGTGCATGAGCTGCTTGTATATTTTGGAAATTAATTCCTTTGTCAGTTGTTTCATTTGCTATTATTTTCTCCCATTCTGAGGGTTGTCTTTTCACCTTGCTTATAATTTCCTTTGCTGTGCAAAAGCTTTTAAGTTTAATTAGGTCCCACTTGTTTATTTTTGGTTTTATTTCCATTACTCTAGGAGGTGGGTCATAGAGGATCTTGCTGTGATTATTTCGTCATCAAGTGTTCTGGCCTATGTTTTCCTCTAGGAGTTTTATAGTTTCTGGTCTTACATTTAGATATTTAATCCATTTTGAGTTTATTTTTGTGTTTGGTGTTAGGAAGTGTTCTAATTTCATTCTTTTACATGTAGCTGTCCAGTTTTCCCAGCACCACTTATTGAAGAGGCTGTCTTTTCCCCATTGTATATTCTTGCCTCCTTTGTCAAAGATAAAGTGCCCATAGGTGTGTGGATTTATCTTGGATTTTCTATTTTGTTTCCATTGGTCTATTATAACTTCTGTTTTTGTGCCCCAGTACCATACTGAATCGATGACTGTGGCTCTTTGTAGTATATGCTGAAGTCAGGCAAGGTTGATTCCTCCAGCTCATTCTTCTTTCTCAAGATTGCTTTGGCTATTCAGGGTCTTTTGTGTTTCCATATAAATTGTAAATTTTTTTGTTCTAGTTCTGTGAAAAAAAATGGCATTGGTAATTTGATAGGGATCACATTGAATCAGTGATTGTGTTTGATAGTTTGGTCATTCTTTCACAATAATTGATTCTTCCTACCCAGTCTCTCCATTTGTTTATGTCATCTTTGATTTCTTCATTGTGTCTTATAATTTTATGTGTACAGTTCTTTGTCTCTTAGGTAAGTTTATTCTAGATATTTTATTCTTTTTGTGGCAGTGGTGACAAATGGGGATTGATTCCTTAATTTCTGTTTTTGATTGTTTTGCAGACTGTTTAATATATTAGAAATGCAAGTGATTTCTGTGTATTTGATTTTGTATCCTGCAACTTTGCTAAATTCACTGATTAGCCTCTAGTAATTTTTAGATACTATTCTTTAGGGTTTTTCTATGTAACAGTATCATGTCATCTGCAAATTCTTTTCAATCTGAATTCTTTTTATTCTTTTTTTTCTCTGAATTTCTGTAGCTGCGGCCTTCCAGAACTATGTTGCATAATAGTGGTGAAAGTGGACACCCTTGTCTTGTGTTCCTGATCTTAGGGAGAATGCTTTCAATTTTTTCACATTGAGAATAATATTTGTGCAGGTTCATCTATATGGCTTTACTACTTGAGGTAGTTTCCTTCTATGCCCATTTTTTGAAGAGTTTTAATCATAAATGTTGCTGAATTTGTTCAAAGGCCTATTGGGATTTTCAAATGGTTTTAATCTTGAATTTGTTAATATGGTGTATCACATTGACTTATTTTGTGTAATTGAAGAATCCTTGCATCCTGGACTGAACCCAACTTTTTTTATTGGTGTATGAGCTTTTGATGGTTGTGAAATTCTATTTGCTAAAATTATGTTGAGGGTTTCTGCATCTGTGTTCATCAGTGATATTGGCCTGTAGTTTTCTTTCTTTGTTGTTGTCTTTGTCTGGTTTTGATATCAGGGTGGATGGTTGTTTGCCTCCATAGAATGAGTATGGAAGTGTTCCTTTCTCTGCAATGTTTGAAAGAATTTTTAGAAAGGATAGGCATTAGCTCTTCTCTAAAATGTTCATAGAATTATCCTGTGAAGCCATCTGGTCCTGGGGCTTTTGTTTTGGGGAAGGATTTTTGATCACAGCTTCAATTTCCAGTGCTGTAATCAGGTTGATTTCATAATTTCTTATTTCTTCCTGGTCAGTCTGGAAGATTGAACTTTTCTATAGAATCTGTCCATTTCTTCCCAGTGTTATCAATTTTATTGCCATAGAGTTGTTCATAATCTTTGTTTTTCTGCCATTGTCTGTTGTAACCTCTCCTTTTTTCATTTCCACTTTTGTTGATTTGATTCTTCTCTCTTTTTTGTAGATAAAGTCTGGCTAAAGGTTGTCAGTTTTGTTTATCTTCTCAAAGAACGAGCTTTTAGTTTTATTAATCTTCTGTTGTTTCTATCAT
Source organism: Okapia johnstoni (assembly GCA_024291935.2). Lineage (NCBI taxonomy): Eukaryota > Metazoa > Chordata > Mammalia > Artiodactyla > Giraffidae > Okapia > Okapia johnstoni. The sequence continues at coordinate 84,370,294 of CM044305.1, forward strand.
GTCTTTTTCATTTATTTTTTCTTGGATCTTTATGGTTTCTTTCTTCTACTAATTTTGGTGGTTCTTTAGTTCTTTCTTTTTTTCCAGTTGTTTAGGTGTAAAGTTAGGTTGTCTTGTCAATGTTTTTGCTGTTTCTTTGAGGTAGGTTTGTATTGCTATAACTTCCCTCTTAGAACTGCTTTTGTTCTTCCCGTAGGTTTTGAGTTGTCGTATTTTCATTGTCATTTGTTTCTTGAATTTTTTTTTCCTTTTGATTTCTTCAGTAACCTGTTGTTTACTAGAAAACATGTTGTTTTATCTCCATGTGTTTGTGTTTCTTACAGTTTTTTTCTTGTATTTGATATCTTAGTCTCAAGGCATTGTGGTTTGAGAAGATGCTTGACATGATTTCAATTTTCTTAAATTTACTGAGGTTAGATGTGTGACCCAAGATGTGGTCTATCCTGGAGAATGTTTCATGTGCACTAGAGAATAAGGTGTATTCTTCTGCATTTGGATGGAATGTCCTGAAGAAGATATCAATTAAGTTCCTCCTCATCTAATGTATCAGTTGAGACTTGTGTTTCCTATATTTATTTTCTGTTTTGACGATTGTCCATTGGTGTGAGTGGGGTGTTGTGAAGTCTCCTAATATTATTGTGATACTGTCAATTTCTCCTTTTTATGTCTGTTAGTGTTCTTCCTATGTATTGAAGTGCTCATATGTTGTGCTGCAGATATTCTATTACAATTGTTATTCATCCTTCTTTGATGGATTTCTTGATTCAATTATGTACTGTCCTTCCTTATCTCTTGTAATCTTCTTTATTTTAGGTCAATTTTGTTGATATGAGGATTGCTACTCCAGCTTTTCTTTTTGCTTCACTGTTTGCATGGAATATATTTTTACATCCTCTCACTTTCACTCTATATGTGTCCTGAAGTCTGAGGTGGGTTTCTTGTAGGACAGCATATATATGGGTCTTGTTTTTGTATATCCATTCAGCATCTGTGTCTTGGTTGGGCATTTAAAATCCATTTCCATTTATAGTAATTATTGATATATATGTTCTATATTGCATTTCCTTAATTGTTTGGGGTGATTGTGTAGATCTTTTTCCTTTCCTGTATTTTTGACTATATTAGTCCCTTTTAAATTTGTTTGCAAGCTGGTTTGGTGGTACTGAATTCTCTTCCTTCTTCTGGAAATGCTTTTGATTTCTCATCAGTTTTGAACGAGATCCTTGCTCTGTACAGTATGTTTCGCTGTAGATTTTTCACCTTTCAGTACTGTTAAATATAACTGCCATTCCCTTCTGTTATGCAGGCGTTTCTGCTGAAGGATCACCTGGTAAAGCGTATGAAGTTTCCCTTATATGATTACTTGTTGCTTCTCCCTTGCTGGCTTTTATTATTCTTTATTTGTGTTTATTCTTTGTTACTTTGATAGTATGCGACTTTGGTGTTTTTCCTTGGCTTTATTTGTCTGGGACTCTGCGGCCTCTTGGACTTGATGACTGTTTTCCTTTCCATTTCAGGGAAATTTTCAACTTAATCTCTCTTCAAAATTGTCTCTACCCTTTTCTTTTTCTCTTCTTCTTTGGGGACCCATATAATTCGAATGTTGTGGGTTGTGTCTGGTATTTTCCCAGACGCTCTCTGAGGACTATCCTCAGTTCTTTTCATTCTTTTTACTTTATTTTGCTCTTCAGATGTTATTTCCACTATTTATCTTCCAGCTCACTGATTCGTTCTTCTGCTTCAGATATTCTGCTGTTGGTTCCTTCCAGAGCTTTTTTAATTTCAGTAATGTGTGGTTTGTCTCTGTATGCTTATTCTTTAATTCTTCTAGGTCTTTGTTAATTGATTCTAGCATTTTCTCCGTTTTGTATTCAAGGTGTTTTGAACATCTTTACTATCATTATTCTGAATTCTTTTTCAGGTTGCTTGTCTATATTCCTCTCCTTTTTATTTGGACTTCTTTGTTGCTAGTTAGTGCCTTCACTTGTGTAGTATTTCTCTGCTTTTCATCATTTCTTTTAAAAACTGTTTGTGTTTGAGGGTCTCCTTTTCCCAGGCTTTCAAGAAGGAAAGTTGAATTCTTCTTGATGAGGTGAATTCTTTCTTCCTTTTGGTTTTTGCCCTCCTAAGGTTGGTACAGTGGTTTGTGTGAGCTTGTATAGGGTGAGATTTGTGCTGAGTGTTTGTGTTGTATGTTTTTTTCCTCTGATGGGCCAGGCTGGGTTGAGGTGGGAATCCTGTCTGCTGATGATTGGGTTTGCATTTTTTTTTGTTTGTGTTTAGATGAGGGCATCCTGACAGGGTGCCTACTGGTGGTTGGGTGATCGCTGGGTCTGTAATGCAAGTGCGTTTCCTTGTGTGGGAGTTCTTCCTTAATAGATACTCATTAGGTTAGTTCTCTAGTAGTCTAGGATCTTGGAGTCCGTGCCCCACTCCAAAGGCTCAGGGCTTGATCTCGGTACTTTTTTCCAAAGAGAAATGAAGATTCCACAAGTGGTTTGTTATGGTATTAAGTGAGATTAAACAAATATCCAAAATATGAGAAAACCAAAGATAAGCCCCAGATTAAATCGACCAGTTACAAAATCCAAGGCAATTAATTAATTAAAATATTGCATAATACACATCTACATATACACTCATAAACAAAGATGAAAAGAATCCAACAAAAAACAAATAGAATGACCAGCAAACATGAAAATCAAAATTATATTTACCAGAACAAAACTAATTAGAGCACAAACTGGAAACGAACTAAAGCATGGTGCAACTGGGGAACAAAGAAACGAAAAAATAAGCTAACAAATTTGTTGAGAGGAAAGGAGAGAAAGAAAAGGAAGGAAGAATAGTATGCAAAGTTAAACAGAGTAGATAAAGAAGATTTATATAAATTGAAGGTTTAACGGCAAGTGACAGAAAAGAACAGTAGGAAACATCCAAGGAAGAAATGTAGAAAAAAACAATATTAGGTTTAAAAATTTAAAATTAAAAAATGAGAAAAAAGATATAAAGAGAAAACTCACAGAACTGCAAAAGCCCAACGTAGAGGCAGAGAAGTTTACGACAGCAATAAAAAATGTGGGACTGAGAAAAAAACAAGCTCATAAGCTAATTGTATTTCTTAGTGAAACAAAATTGACAGCTACAACAGAGGGGGGGGAAGGTGGGATCGGCAGGGGGATGAAAAAAAACCAAAGATATTAAGAACTAGTCAATAATAAGAAATAATAATTGTTTTTCTGTGTCACTGCTTTGTCGAGTCCTTTTCCCTCATCGGGAGTCACCGTCTACCCCACTTCCCTAGGATGCCCTCCAACCTGTGCTGATCCTGGACTGCTGTGGGGGCAGCTCAGATTCTAGTCTGGTATACTCCTGTGTGTTCTTGCATCCAAATGTTCCACTAGTTCTGTTGAACTAGTGCGTTTTCTTTTTGTGGGAAGCTCTCAGTGGGCCTTTTGATATATTCCGTAGACACAGTCTGCCTACTTGATTGTTTAGATTTAATCTGCAGCTTGTAAAGCTGTTGGTTATGTTTTGGATCTTCTTATTAAGCCACTCTGCCCTGGGTTTCAACTGTGAATTATTTCACTTTTTTCGGGTTTGTGTGGGGTCCCATCACTGGCGTTTTGCTCCTGAGGGCTGCCCTGGAGGCTTCGATTATGGCCCCTGTGAGGATCAGGAGTGGAGATGGTGCAGCTGCTTGGGGTCGCAGGGTTCTGGCACCACCAGGTACTCAGGGGGGTTGGGAGGCTAGGGATAGCAGGAAATATGGTGTTCTACAAAGGGTTGATGGTAACCAGTATTGGCCAGAAGCTCCAGTAATTCTTGCCTTGGAGAACCCCTCTCTGACAGAACCCTGGCAGGCCACAGTTACAGGGTCACAGAGTCGGACATGACTGAAGCGACCCTGCGTGCATAGACGCAAGACTTTTTTTTGCCTGTGGCAGCTCTGCCCAGTGAGAGTTGAGCGTGATGGTGGCACGGCTGCTTGTCTTGAGGGGGACCCTAGCTGCGCCCAAGTGATGCAGGGATACAGGACTGCCTCTGCTGGCAGTAGTTAAGTAGTTAGGCCCTATCAGAGTCCTTTATCGAGCCTCTTGCAGTGGTGATCAGAAGGCCTCTTTGGCCAGTCTTTCTCGTGCTTCACCTGTTTCAAAGCACTAGAGGGGACGCCCTTGAACTGGGGTCCTTCTTGTTGTCCCTGCTTTAGGCACAGAAGAAGGGGGGACCCCTTCCTGGGGTCCTTTCTGTAGATTGGTGCATCAGACACTTAAGGGGCACCCTAGGTGGGGTTTTACTCTGTGATTCAGGTGCTAAGGTGTTTGATGGGGGGGGCCCCCACCCCCCCCCTCACCCCACCCCCACCCCCCCCCCCCATCCCCCCCCCACCCATGCCCAACCCACCATCCCTCCTCTCCGCCCACGACCACAGCTCCCCACACCGCCCCAGGCCCCCCCCCCCCCCCCCCCAGCCTCCCTCTCCCCTCCACCCTCAACCCCCCCCCCCACTATCCCCCACCCCCCCCACGCTGCTCCCCCCCCCCCCCGCCCCCCTCCCCCCCAGCATCTCTAATTGTCAGCTGCTGATGCTGGTGTGTGGGGGAGGGAGGCTATGGTGATGGCTCCACCCTCTAGCATGACTCAAGCAGTATCACCTTGCTTCCATGGCTACCAGCCTTTCCTCACCGCATTTTCCACCACAGTCTACTCCTCACATTCCCTCAATCCGTCTCTCACAGTTAACAGCAGCCCTCGCCCTGGTAATTGCTCACAATCCACTAAAACTCAAGTTAATAACCATGCACCTCCGGGGGGGTGACCAGCATTCTTGTCGGAGGATAGGTTTGTGCGTCATGGACTGTTGCTTCTCATTCCCATATAGGCTGCCACAGATCAGCTGTTTCACTCTCAGCCTTAAATGTTTCTCCTCTAACTCAGACAATGGCCCCAATGTGGTGATCAGACCTCTGCTTCATTTCCCCCACCCACTGAGGGCAGGTCCAGTCCTACTAACACTCCTTTTTTTCTCCCCAGTTCCTTCATCTTACCAACTTTTGTGTGGTTCTATATATTCTTTTCCACTGGTCAGGTACTCCTGTACACTCTCAGTTGGTGTTCTACAGGCAGCTCTGTGTCTGAAGATGTGTTCCTGATGTATCCGTGGAGAGAGATGTACTCCACGTCCACCTACTCCTCCACCATCCTGTTCTCCCTATTATTTTTTATTGAAGTATGGTTGACTTACCATGTAACATTAGTTGTGGGTGTACAACATAATGATTTGATATTTTATAGAAAGTTATAAAATGTTGGTTATATTCCCTGTGCTGTCCATTATGTCCTTATAGCTTATTTATTTTATACATAGTAGTTTTACCTCTCAATCCCCTTACCCTGTCTTGCCCCTCCCCACCCCTCTCCCCAGTGGTAATCACTAGTTTGTTCTCTGTATCTATGAGTCTGGTTCTGTTTGGTTGTATTCATTCATTGATTTTTAAGATTCCACATATAAGTGAAAACATACAGTATTTAGTAAAGGAGCAGTGGTATATATTTACAGTGGAATATTATTTGCCAATAAAAAATAATTTTAATTTTGCCATTCCCAACAACACAGAAAGACATGGAAGGGATTATGTTTAGTGAAATAGTACTGACAAATATAAATACTGTATCCATACATATATTTTCTATCAATTATATGAATAGCCTTTTATTAGCTTGGCCAAAAGTTTCATTCTGGTTTTTCTGTAAGATCTTATGGAAAACCCAAACAAAATTTTTGGCTAACCCAATAAAATAATTCCATGGTATATTTTCACATCCCTCAGAAGTCTCACTTGTCTGCATCTTAATATGAATCACTTTGATGGGGCACATTCCACAAAGCCCATGAGTAATAATTTGAGTTATTTTTCTACCAAAAGACTAACATATTCTTAAGATAGACAATTGATATGAAAATCTCTTCAGTAAAACCATTTAACTGCCCTGTTGTTAATGAACTCAGGTTCTGCTTCTCACATTTGAAAGCAAATACTCGAGAGACAGTGTTGGGTGGAAAGGCAAGGTTGCTTTATTCAGGAGGCTGGCAACCTGGGGAGAAGGCAGATTCTATCCAAAAACCAACTCCAAAGATTTTGATGGATCATGAAAGTTTTCAAAGGGAGAAAGGGAAATTAATTATTCTGTGAGAGGGTTAGAGACTTCATTATCTTCCACTGTATTCACACTTTCTTCTGATTGGTTGATGGTGAGGCACTGCTTCAGGAATCTTGTTCTCAAGCAAAGTTGCCATCCTCCACATGGGTGGGGGCCTTAGTTCCTGCAGAAGAATTCAAAGACATTGTTATGCATATCCCTTGAGGAGGAAGCAGGACCCTGCCCTACAGCTGCACTACTGTTTCCTGACTGCTTCTCCTTTGTTTCTGCATTCCCTCCCTTCCTTCCCAAAGTAACAGGACAAATCTGGAAGCCTAGTTCCCCTCCTGCAAATTGCTGAGATCAGGATTCAACTGTATAACAAATTAAACACAGCAAAGGAATAAAGGATGAGATATATGTTAGATTTAAAAGTACAGATGAAACGAGAGAAATTGCAAAAAAACTATATAAAATATGTAGGAGACAAAATGTGATTTCAAAGCTATATATAACTGGATTTCCAGAAGGATATGGAGGCAAATATGGGAAGAAGAAATACTTGAAGAAAAAAAATTGACAGAGAATCCTCCCTCACACACACACCAATTATGAGAGATATTCAAACAGCAGATCCAAGATGTAGTCATGAAAAGCAAAGGCAGGGTCCAGTCAGAAACACATATATATCAGGCAGGTTGAGGTTGGATTTCTGTTTAGAAATCACACGTTTGTAAGAATGAGAATTTAATAGAGGGAATTGCTTACTAGGCTAGTGATATCTAAATAGACAAATAGGAAGACTAATGCTATACAGTGATAGGAAGAACAAGAAGGAATTACCACTCCTAGGGTAGGGCAAACCAATGGGATATTAATATCAAAATAGAGGGAAGACAGCACGTTAACTGCTGGAACCCAGACTTCTGAGGAAAGGGGGATGGGCAGCTAATGGTGACTCTTAAAGGGGCTCTGAGAAGTGACCCCACAAGCTCAAGAACTTATCTCTGAGGAAGGAGAGAAGCTTGGTTGGTGCTGAACCTTAGGATCTCAGAGGAGGATTCTTGAGTGCTAGAACTCAGATGTAAAGGAGAAAGAGGTGTCAACTACAAACCGGCACTTGAAGCTGTAGCTCCAATACCTTGGCCACCTGATGTGAAGAGCTGACTCATTGGAAAAGACCCTGATGATGGGAAAGATTGAGGGTAGGAAGAGAAGGGGACAACAGAGGATGAGATGGTTGGATGGCATCGCTGACTATATGGACATGAGTTTGAGCAAACTCAGGGAGATAGTGAAGGACAGGGAAGCCTGGCATGATGCAGTCCGTGGGGTCACAAAGAGTCAGACAATACTTAGTGACTGAATAACAACATCTACCTCTATACAAGGATTAAATCACATGTGCTGCTACAGCTGCTGACCTTCAACACCTCCTGAAGGGACTTCAAGGTGGAGGTCAGAAATGAGGCCCTCTGTCCTCTGGAAAATCTGGCAGAACAGATCTTCAGATAAGATATTTTCAGAAGCTGATTTTATGGGCCCAATTTATTCTTGCATCTCCTTATATCTAGAAAAGCAGTAAATGCTTTCATGATAACATCTGCTCCTTGTGACTAGCAGAAACCTTCTTTAAAAATACATGCTTGATTTCATGAACTCCTCCTTCACCAAAATCACATATATACTGACCTTTCCCTCTTACCTCTTGGGAGCAGTTTCTCAGAGCTATCTGAAATGCTGTCTCCCAGGCTATAGTCCTCATTTTTCCCCAAATAAAACTTAACTCACAGCTCTCACGTGCATTTTTTTAAGTCGACAGAAGTAACTAGCTTCCTGATGCTGCTGAATTTTCTGAAGGGGTGTGATGTCCAATGTCCCTGTAATGAGAAGAAATATCAAAGCTGTCCTTAGTGCTCCTACTGAAACCACTGCTGTGTGAAGGGCCTTTGTTGGGATGACACTGAGACCAAAAGGAAGAAGAAAGGAAATGAAACCTGCTTCTCTCTCCCCTTGATTTCCTGCCTCCCTGTGGTATTCTCAAATATCAGATCCAAATGGGAGGCAGGTGGTAAAGGACAAACATGATTATCAGAGTCCTGGCCACAGTACCCATGCACACTCTAAAGAATGTTAAGAGATTCAGATATCCCTCACCTATCATCTGCTTCCTCTTTCATGCAAGAAAGTAAGCAATGCATACTGAAAAGACTATACTTTTTTTTCTCAAAAACTAATTAATAGAATAAATTACTTACTGCATCATCAACAATATCTACCAGCTGGCACTCAAACTGACATAAAACAGTCTTTGTTAAGGGTCTTGTGCTTTATGCTACAGTTGAAGGGAAGCCATGTTGACATTTAAATGACTGGTGAGAAAAGACAAATATTCCTTTAGGTTTTCAAAATGATGCTCAGCTACGTGAGTAGTTGTAAGCAAGGTGATGATGAATTGGAGCCCCCCCAAAATAATATTAGATTTTCCCAAACATTTAAAATCTAATCCTTTATAACAGGGGTCAGCAAATTAAATCCTGGTGACTGTACATGGCCTACTGTTTTAAAAAAAAATCTATCATATTTGAACAGAATTACCCTCCCCATTTTTATCTTGATGTCTACAGCTGTTTTCCTGTTACAATGGCAGAGTTGAGTAATTAGGACAGAGATTTGTATGACCTCCAAAATATAGGGTATCTAATATCTGACAATTCACTGAAAAAAAAAGTCAACTCCTGTCTTATAACCTCATTTGTGTGTGTTTCTTAAAGTGCGAAAATGATTATTATTCTATGCAGATACGTAATGGCATATGACACATCATTAAGGCACTATAAAGAAGGTTTCTAAAACAAGTAAGCTTGCTTAGAAAAGTAGAGAGATCTATGTTTTATGAAATATCCAATTGCCCCATCTAGCATAGGTGCCCTATCATCTTAGTTCATAGAATCAACTAAGAGGCAGGTGACTCATCCTCTTCAGGATTCTTTTAACAAGAGCTGCCAGTATGTCTTCCCCAAAAAAGAATGAATAAAGCATCCTCAACCCCAAATATACATACCTCAGCCCACAAAAACAAGACACATACAAACACACTCTGATGATAGACTTTGAATAGGCCTGTAAATGATGCAGATTTTACAACTTTTCTGCCTGTAATTCTGTATGATCAGTCTAAAATAATAACACATATGCTCATAAAACGAAAATGTTACCATACCTCCTACACGAATGTAGCATTATGTGGAAACTGTGATACATATGTTCATTCTGAGGGTCAGATTCATAGTTGAGATGTCAACCACTTTAATCTCTACCACTCCAAATAATGAATGAACAAAATCACATTAAGGAACATTCTGAACTTGGTTTATTTATCTTGACTTAAATTTTCTTCCACATGGCTTATTGTTAAATACACAAGTTGTTTCCCCTTCATGCTCATTCATTTGCTCCAAAGACTCAAGTAAATTTTTTAAAGCTGTTATGTCTACAGTTATAGTTTATTACAGTGAAAATTCAGGTCAAGTAGGTCAAAATATGAAAGGGAAAATGTACCTGAGATGACATTCAGGAGAGACTAGTCTCAAACTTTCAGGTGACCCCTCCCAGCGGATTTACACAAAGATACACTTATATTTCTCCAGAAGCAATGTGTTGACAACTCATGTGAAGCATTGCCAACCAAGGAAACTCACCTGAGCCTTGGTGGATAGGGATTCTGGGGCAGTCAACCACACATGCATGTGACTAACCTCACCTACTTAAGCCTTTGCCCCTCTTCCCATTCCCAAGCCAAAACAGGCCTTCAGCATAAATTATAAACTTACCTGACTTACAAAAGCAAACCACTCACGTAGAATATTCCAGCATACAGAGACTATTTCCCAGGAGTTAGTCAAAGGCTGGTTCTGAAGAGAGAACTTCCTTTAGAAAATGCAGGAATTGAGGAATCCAGGCTAGCTTAGTTAATCCTTTCCTGCCCAGTCAGCTTCCCTGACACTTGATGTAAACCCTGTTGTAGAAAAATTATCATATTTTTCTGTGCATCTGCATTTGGTATAGCATTTATATAACAAATATAACAATAATATAATCATGAATATGCCTAAGAGTTGGAGAAGCCACCATAAGGAAGGGATAGGTTTAATAAAATGACTAATCCATCCTACAAAGGAAAATATTTTTATATTTTATACTATTTTGACTACTCATTTCCCTTCTTAATCTACCATTATTTGTACCTTGTGATAAATTTGTGCAAAACTATTTAACATACTCTATAGCTAATGGTTAGCTAAATCCAGCCCATCCTAGGCCAGTCATTTTCTATCAGTATTATACACTGAGAAGGCTTTCACTCAATCTACTAATACATTGGCTCATCAGCATCAGTATTGTCATATGACATTTATTTAAGGTAGTTGCTCAAGATGGGATAATTCCCTAAGGGAACTGGAACGTATCATGTGATGTCCACTGCTTTACTCCCACTAGGAATCTTTTTTATATTCCATCCACAAAAACAAGAGTAATATATTTCTGTGCACAATATATTGTGGCATGCTGGGCAGGCTGCTGGTACCTTTCATTCATTATAACCAGGGATCTTTCCGGTTTTTTATAACACACATTAATTAGTCTGCCAGGAGCTATATACTCCATGGCCAAACTGCTCAGTAGGGAGTAGTTCCTGCAAATACCTTCCCAAATGATACCCTTTGTACTAGATATAACCTGAAAAATAAGAGTCAAAAGATACTGGAACGTTGCTAGTGTTCCTCATGCTCATTCAGTCATGTCCAACTCTTTGTGACCCTATGGACTGTAGCCCACCAGGTTCCTCTGTCCATGGAATCTCCCAGAGAAGAATACTGGAGCAGGTTCACATTTCCTACTCCAGCATTCCAGCAAAGCATCTTCTCGACCTCAGTCATTAACTATAGGACAGGTTTCATCATAGGCTTCCCAGATGGTGCTAGTGGTAAAGAACCTGCCTACCAATGCAGGAGATGTAAGAGGCACAGGTTCAATCCCTGGTCAGGAAGAGCCCCTGGAGGAGGGCATGGCAATCCACTCCAGGATTCTTGCCTGGAGAATCCCATGGACAGAGGGCCCTGGCAGACTATAGTCCATAGGGTCCCACAGAGTTGTACACGACTGAAGCAACTTAGCATGCAAGCAACTTTCATCATATTGAATGACCAAAGTCCCTCCAAGAGTAATGCCAATTGGGTTTCCAGCTTTCTATTTGACCCTATCTGGTTCAAAAACCAGGGGTGGTCTTGGAAAATATGTGACTTCATCCTCTTGAGCATTAGGGTCTAATTATGCTAAGAAATGATAACCTTTTCTTACTCTGAGACTCTCTTGAGACATCAATATTGAATTTCTATTATTCCATAACCCATTTAATCATTCTTTTAACCTCAACTACTATTGCTCTTTCTCTCCATTTTTCATTGATTTTCACCCCGACTTTTCTATCTTTGAAAGAAATGATATGTTTACCATTATGTTGGTCCAGATCATTGGTTCTCATCCATGTAAGACAAGGTGACATAAATACAGAACTAGTGGGCTTTCTGGACCATTAGGCAATACAGATGCATTTACTGTCAAGCCCAATTTCTCCAGGTGTATGTAAGGTACAGTCTGTAAGGCGAGTGCAGAGAAAAAGAGTGAGCCGAGCAGTCAGGCAAGAAAAGGGAAATGTATTAGAGGGAAAAGAGAGCATGACTGGCCCTTAAGGAGAACCAGCATCCTCCCTTTCTGTTGGAGTCTTTCTTATACCCCACCAATGAAAAATTCTCTGAAGGGAAGGTCACGTCTGGAATCTGGTGGTCTCACAGCTTTGAGAATATAGGCGCCAGTGAGCTAACAGGATACCATTTGGGCAATTTGGTCAGTCTCAAGGATCACTGTGATTTATTCTTTGTTTGCAAGGTCGACATAACAAACCATCTTATCAGTGAGACCCCACGTGGACCCTATCATTCCCGCCTTTTTGATTTAGGATAAGGGCCGAAGGTCAATCTTCTGTAAATGTTTCCTACAGGACAGGGGAGTCATTGGGGTGAGATAAGAAAAGGCTGGAATGTGGGTCAAGGGGATTTGTGTGGGGTCAAAGTTTTTGATAATCTGAGTGAGTTAGAAGTAGCTCATGGACAGTTTGGTTGGTGAAGGCTTGTAAGTGATCTTGAAGAAATTTTGAAAAAAGATGCATTAAACATGGGCCAAAAGTTAGAATAAGGGTAAGTAGAAGGAGAGGGCCTAGAAAAGGAAGGACACAGGGTGTCCAATTCCAATTGCTTAACCAGTTTTCCCATGAATTACTGAGGTATTAACATATTCTCGAGGCTCTGTTTGTCAGATTTCTTGCTGCTTCCTTTACAATGCCTGATTTATTGGCATAGAAACAGTAGGCTTCCTTCAAAAATAGGCATAGGCCTCCTTTTTCTATTGTGAGGAGGTCTAATCTTCTTCTGTTTTGGAGGACCATGGCTGCCAGGGAATCTAGCTGGTTTTGGATAGTGATAAGGCTGGTAGCCTTTTCATACTATTCATGAGGTTCTCAGGCAAGAATACTCTAGTGGTTTGCCATTCCCTTATCCACAATTGCACTCATCTCACACGCTAGTAAAGTAATGCTCAAAATTCTCCAAGCCAGACTTCAACAATACGTGAACCATGAACTTCCAGATGTTCAAGCTGGTTTTAGAAAAGGCAGAGGAACCAGAGATCAAATTGCCAACATCTGCTGGATCATTGAAAAAGCAAGAGAGTTGCAGAAAAACATCTTTTTCTGCTTTATTGACTATGTCAAAACCTTTGACTGTGTGGATCACAATAAACTGTGGAAAATTCTGAAAGAGATGGGAATACCAGACCACCTGATCTGCCTCTTGAGAAATCTGTGTGCAGGTCAGGGAGCAACAGTTAGAACTGGACTTGCAACAACAGACTGGTTCCAAATAGGAAAAGGAATATGTCAAGGCTGTATAGTGTCACCTTGCTTATTTAACTTATATGCAGAGTATATCATGAGAAATGCTGGGCTAGATGAAGCACAAGCTGGAATAAAGATTGCCTTGAGGAATATCAATAACCTCATATATGCAGATGACACCACCCTTATGGCAGAAAGTGAAGAAGAACTAAAAACCCCTTGATGAAAGTGAAAGAGGAGAGTGAAAAAGTTGGCTTAAAACTCAACATTCAGAAAACTAAGATCATAGCATCTGGTCTAATCACGTCACGGCAAATAGATGGGGAAACAATGGAAACAGTGAGAGACTTTATTTTGGGGGGCTCCAAAATCACTGCAGATGGTGACTGCAGCCTTGAAATTAAAAAACTTTTGCTCTTTGGAAGAAAAGCTATTACCAACCTAGACAGCATATTAAAAAGCAGAGACATTACTTTGCTGAAAAAGGTCCATTTAGTCAAAGCTATGGTTTTTCCAGTGGTCATGTATGGATGTGAGAGTTGGACTATAAAGAAAGCTGAGTGCCAAAGAAACAATGCTTTTGAACTCTGGTGTTGGAGAAGACTCTTGAGAGTCCCTTGGACTGCAAGAAGATCCAACAAGTGAATCCTAAAGGAAATCAGTCCTGAATATTCATTGGAAGGACTGATGCTGAAGCTGAAACTCCAATACTTTGGCCACCTGATGCGAAGAACTGACTCCTTGGGAAAGACCCTGATGCTGGGAAAGATTGAAGGCAGGAGGAGAAGGGAACAACAGAGGATGAGATAGTTGGATGGCATCACCGACTCAATGGACATGAGTTTGAGTAAGCTCCAGGAGTTGTTGATGGACAGGGAGGCCTAGGGTGCTGCAGTCCACGGGGTCACAAAGAGTCAGACACGACTGAGCCACTGAACTGAACTGAAGGCTGGTAGCTATTTCTTCTAGGCTCTCAGTGAGATCTTTAGAAATGCTTTGATAGTAATTTAAAGAGGTTGTGAGTCCTGCGGTCCCTGTCCCAATCCCAGCGGCTATTCCTAAACTGATCAATAGAGGAATGAATTGAATTGCCCATCCGAGTCGGTTATGAGTTAGTGGGATAGGAAGGGTCTGATTGTTAGGAGCAATAAAAATATGTGTTGTCACCAGTCAGAATGGCTGCTGTCCAAAAGTCTACAAGCAATAAATGCTGGAGAGGGTGTGGAGAAAAGGGAACCCTCTTACACTGTTGGTGGGAATGCAAACTAGTACAGCCACTATGGAGAACAGTGTGGAGATTCCTTAAAAAACTGGGAATAGAACTGCCATATGACCCAGCAATCCCACTGCTGGGCATACACACCGAGGAAACCAGAATTGAAAGAGACGCGTGTACCCCAATGTTCATCGCAGCACTGTTTACAATAGCCAGGACATGGAAGCAACCTAGATGTCCATCAGCAGACGAATGGATAAGGAAGCTGTGGTACATATACACAATGGAATATTACTCAGCCATTAAAAAGAATACATTTGAATCAGTTCTATTGAGATGGATGAAACTGGAGCCCATTATACAGAGTGAAGTAAGCCAGAAAGAAAAACACCAATACAGTATACTAATGCATATATATGGAATTTGAAAGAAGGTAACAATAACCCTATATGAGAGACAGAATAAGAGACACAGATGCATAGAACAGTTTTATGGGCTCTGAGGGAGAAGGTGAGGGTGGGACGTTCTGGGACAATAGCATTGAAACATGTATATTATCATATGTGAAACAGAACACCATTCCAGGTTCAATGCATGAGACAAATGCTCAGGGCTGGGGCAATAGGATGACCCAGAGGGATGGGATGGGGAGGGAGGTGGGAGGGGGGTCCAGGATGGGGAACACATGTAAACCCATGGCTGATTCATGTCAGTGTATGGCAAAACCCACTACAATATTGTAAAGTAATTAGCCCCCAACTAAAATAAATAAATTTATAAAAAAAAATATGTGTTGCCAAATATACCAGGGTGCATGTTCCTGTCCAGTAAGTGGAAGACATAAATAGGTAGTAGTTCCACATAAGAAAAATATTCCAGGAGTAAGAAGACAATAGCTTAAATCAATAGCAAATATGAGTCTTTCTGGGAACTTGTTAGTAGTCTCTGAAACTGACAGTGAACTCACCACTGTAGCCTCTACAAGAGGAGTATTACACCATATGCAGAAGGGAGTCTCCCTGAGAAAGTAAGAGAATGTCCTGCAGTTCCTGAGACATGATAGATCAGCCTGAAGGGAAGGAGAGATGTGAAATGTGATTGCAGACGTGTGGCAGTATAGTTCCTAGTTGGGGGTAAGAATTGTTTATAGAGTTTTTGTCTGGAAAAATAGAAAGGAGCCTGTTGTTGTAGATAAATGTTAGAAGTGGTGGGTCCTCCTATAGCTGGTCCTTTATGAGTAGAAGTGAGATCTGTAAGGAAGGAGGTCAGTATCTTGTCGGGATTGTGAATTTGATCAGTTGAATATAAATAACATATGTGTGATAAAAAGAGAGATTCTCCTCTATATGTGTGATAAAGAGTGTTTATGTGAGTCCATTTATCTGTGGAAATGGGGAGTGCCGATCTTCTGGGTGAGGAGATGGATAAGCAAATCCAGCAGTCCCTGGCCAGGATCGGGTTTGAGGTATTGAGTAAAGGATGGGTCAGATTTAGAGTTCTGAATAGATAAGCAAAGTGCGCTGCCGTCTATGGGGTCACACAGAGTCGGACACGACTGAAGCGACTTAGCAGCAGCAGCAGCAGCAGGCAAGGTTTAAGGCAGGGTGAGTTATAGGAAGGGTATTAATGTGAAGTTTAGACTGTAAAAGAAGAGGGAGTAAGAGTAAAATAATGATGTGACGTCTTATGACTAAGGGGAGAAAATGATAAAAATAAAGAATTCAGGTGTAGAAATCAATCGGGGTTGGTGTGAACTCAGTGAAATCTCCCCGTCGCCAAAGATTGGTTATAAAGTCAAGGAGTAAGGGGAGATCAGTAACAGTGGTGTTTCCAGGAAAGGTAAGGGCTTGTGTTACTATGTGAAGAAAAGTGGATAATGAATTCACCTAGGTTGATCACAGTAAGAGGAGGCCACGCCCCAAAACAAGAAATATGGAGAAGTAGGTGAAACAGAGGGAAAGCTTTTGAATGATAGTCCACTCAGGGGGAGACACAAAGTAAAGTCCTATTGTGAATAGGGTAAGTAAGGGAAATCCCATTCCAATTAGTAACCAATACATCTGTTTTTGTTTTACTTATCGATATTTGTTTTTGGCTGTTTTGTTTCTTCTGGAATTCGATCCAGTCAAAGCCTGGTGAGTCCCAGAACAGTGCTGGTGTAGCAAGGAGCATCTGAGCAGGGCATGTTTCTTGGCAGAGATGGAGAGTCTCCTGGGGCCTGCTTTAATCTAGAGATATGAAACCAAGAGGAATGACCTGCTAGTTTAACAGCTGTTGGCGTGGTTAGAACGACCTCAAATGGACCAGTCCATCGAGGTTGCAGATCCTTATGGTGTAAGGTTTTAAGCAGGACTCTGGGGTATCTGGTGGCTCAGAGGATAAAGCATCTGCCTGCAATGCAGGAGACTCCGGTTCAATCCCTGGGTCAGGAAGATCCCCTGGAGAAGGAAATGGCAACCCACTCCAGTACTCCTGCCTGGAAAATCCCATGGACAGAGAAGCCTGGTAGGCTACAGTCCATGGGGTTGCAAAGAGTAGGACACGACTGAGCGACTTCACTTTCACTTTTCACTTTCCGGGGTATGAGTGTTAAGTCAGCTGAATTCCTTTGATGAGGCTTTGGGAGAGAGCAATCTGCATGTTCTCTCATGAGGTGTCTAATGAGGTTAAGGGTGGGAAGCTAATCTCCCAGAAAGGGGCTGGCAGTAGGGAACTGACCTAAGAGGAAAAGGTGTCCATACATGAGCTCAAAAGGACTGAGGAAAGATGGGGCCTGTGGAGTAGCCCTAATGCAAGCCAAAGCCATAGGAAAGAGTTCAGTCCATGGCCTTTGTAGTTCTAGAGAGAGTTTGGCTAGGTGCGTTTTGAGAATAGAATTTGCCTTTTCTACTTTTCCCAAGGATTGGGGTCTGTAAGGAATATGTAATTTCCAGGTTATGCCAAGGGATTGGGCTGCCTGTTGAGTGATTTGGGAGATAAAATCTGGCCCATTATTGGATTGGAGAGAGAGTAGGAGGCAAAAGTGAGGGATGATTTCTCGTATGAGAAACTGTTTTACCTCTGAGGCAGTTTCTGATCTCATAGGAAAAGCCTCAATCCACCCTGAAAAAGTGTCTACGAGAGTGAACATGAGTTTTATTTTTCGTGTTGGAGGCATATGAGTGAAGTCAATTTGCCAGTCCTCTCCTGGGATATGTCCTGGAGCCTGATGTGTTGAGAATGAGGGAATAGGCTTTAGGGGCTCCCCTGCGGAGAAACTGAGGAACAGATAATGCAAGAACGAGTGATTTGCTGTAGGAGTGAAGGAAGGTTAGGATAGGTGATAAGAGGTCTTAAGAGATGATAAAGAGGTTTAGTGCCTGTGTGTACGGCCTGATGAATGTCTGTAAGAATCTATGTGGCCTGAGATTGGGGAAGGATATAGTGGCCCTGTTTTTGTAACCAGTCTCCTTGTGGTTGTGCTCCCTCTTGTATTAATCATATTTTTCTTCAGGGAGGTAAAGGGGCTTTATGTTTGGGATTACTATAAGATGTTGAGCTGGTGATCAGAGTGAGCCTTGTTTTGCTTCTCTGTCTGTGGCATCAATGCCCCATGAAATGGGGTCTGAGGCCACCTGGTGACCTCTGCAATGTATGATGCCTACTTCAGTTGGCATGTTAGCTGCTTTTAAACGTTGGAGTATAAGTGGGGTGTTAGTTATGGGAAAGCCTTTAGTAGATAGGAGCCCTAGTTCCTTCCAGATGGCAGCATGGGAATGTATGATGTGGAAAGTGTATTTAGAATCAGAGAATATGTTTGCTCTCTTGTTAGCTGCGAGGGTAAGGGCTCTAGTTAGTGCAATAAGTTCTGCCTTTTGGGAAGAGGTTTCTGAGGGGAGAGGTTGGGATTCAATAATTTCGGTGTCAGAGACAATTGCATATCCAATTACTTTTTTTCCTTCTGATGTCATAGAGGAGCTGCCATCAATATACCAAGTAAAGTCAGGGTTATTTAAAGGGGTTGAGGAAATGTGGGGGAAATGGGACATCAGGTATTCTAAAGCCTCTTTGCAAGTATGAACGGAGGGCTATAAAGAATTAGGTATAAGTGTGGCAGGGTTGAGAGTAGGACAGCATTCAAAGGAAAACTCGGGAGATTCAAGAAGGGTGACATGAATTAGTTGAATACATGAGGGAGATATAGGGTCATGGATTTGTGAGAAAGTAAGTCCTTGAAGTCATGTGGTGAATGAATGACAGTGGGTGCTCCAAAAGTAAGTTTTTTACTTTCCTGAGCAAGGAGTGCAGCTGCTGCCAGAGCACGTAGGCAGGCTGGCAGTCCTTGAACTGTGGTATCTAATTGCTTTGATAGACAAACGACAGGGGTGAAGGAGGGGTCCTGATTTTGTCCCAAAACTTCTAGGGCAATTTTGTGTCTCTCAGTAGTGTAGAGTATAAAGGGGAGAGAAAGGTCAGGGAGTGTTAGAGCTGAGGCTGAGAGAATGGCTTGCTTAAGGGTGTTAAAGGCTGAACAGATATTTGATTTTCTCTAGGGGTTCTGAAAGATCTCCTCAGGTAGCTTGATATAGGGGTTGTGCCAAGAGAGTGAAATTAGGAATCCAGAGGTGTAGATATCCAGCTAACCCCAAGAAGGACAGGATCTCTGTTTTTGATGTAGGGAGTGGTAGGGTAGATATAAGGGACTTACTATCGGTAGTAATATATCTTTTTGTTGGTGTTAAAAGGACTCCGAGATAGGTGACTCTAGGAAGAGAGAGCTGAACCTTGGTAGGAGATACTCGATAGTGTTGATCAGCTAGAAAATTGAGGAGTTGTATAATGTGTTGTTAAGAGTGTGTAAGCGAAGGACTACAAAGGAGATCATCCACATATTAGAGGACACTACTTGGAGTAAGGTCAAGAGAGGTTAGATCTGATGCTAGAGCTTGGCCAAAGAAATGAGGATTATCTCAAAAGCCTTGTGGGAGGACTGTCCATGTCAGCTGTTGGGAGTGATGATTGTCTGGATCAGTCCGGGTAAAGGCAAAGCGGTCTAGAACAGTGAAGTGGGTAATGGAAGAGGGAATGAGAGAGAGAAGAGCATAGGGATTTGGAACTACTGAGTGTTTGGGGATAACAGCTGCAATGATAAGTTTCAGGTCCTGGACCAGGTGATGGGAGCCATTTGGCTTTTTGACAGGTAGGATAGGGGTGTTATAGGGAGAGTGAGTTGGGCGCAAGAGGCCCTGACATGGGAGTTTAGTGACCATAGGCTTTAACCCTTGTTGATGTTTTTGGGCTATGGGGTATTGTGGTTGATTGGGGGAATTTAGAGGGATCTTTGAGGCAGATATGAATTGGAGTACAGTGACAGGCAACAGATGGGTTACCTGTATCCAAAACTATGGTGTTTACAGATGAGGAGGACAATGGGGTGGAGGAAGAGGAGGTCGGGTTGAGGAGAAGTAGCCAGGCTAGATCAGAGGGTGGGCTTGGGATAGTAATAGAGGCTTTGAGTTTTGAGAGAAGACCTCTCCCAAGAATAGGAGTGGGGCATTTTGGGAGTATGAGAAAAGAATGGGAAAATGGGTATCTTGAAGTGTGCAAGGTAGAGGCTCGGTTATTCGTAGCAGATATTAAACTGTCAACCCCTATAACAGAGACCTGAGAGACCTTGGTTTTTCTGGAGTAGGCAGGCATAGCAGAATAAGTGGCCCCTATGTTAATAAGAAAGGAGATCAGCTTACCTGCCACTCTAAGAGTTACCCTGGGCTCCGTAGAGGTGATGAGAGTCAGGGCCTGGGGCCCTGGACACCTTCAGTCTTCAGCAGCGAGTCCAAGAAGGCTGGCCAGAGCTGGGTAGGAGGACTCCTTCTCAGGACCAGGAGGGGTTGTCTGGATCCCTGGAGGGAGATTTAGGCAGTCGACCTTTAAAAGTCCCTTTATGCCACAGCTGGGACATGGACCTGGAGGGGGCCTTGGCTTTAGGCATGAGTGGGCCCAGTGGCCTTCTTTGCCACCTTTGAAGCAGGGCCAGGTGGCTTCCTTTCTTTGTTGATTGATGGAGGCTTGGAGCCATGTAGGGCAGTGGCTAAAAGGTGGTATTTGGCCTGGTCTTGTTGGGCCTTCTCTAGCTTTGTCTGTTCTTCCCGGTTATTGAAAATCTTAAAGGCTAAATTTAAAAGATCTCGTTAAGGGGTTTGAGGGCCTTCTTCTGCCTTTTTTGTTTCTTTTGGATATCTGGAGATGACTGGGAGATAAAATGGGTGTTAAGGACAATGGTGGCCTCTGCTGAAGTGGGGTCTAATTTTATATGTTTTTGTAGTGCTTCTGTTAACCTGACTAGATATTGTGCTGGGTTTTCATCTAGTCTTTGAGTTATTTCCCAGAGCTTATCAAAGTTGACGGCTTTATGCCCTGCCTTT
The DNA here is from genome assembly GCA_024291935.2 of Okapia johnstoni. Lineage (NCBI taxonomy): Eukaryota > Metazoa > Chordata > Mammalia > Artiodactyla > Giraffidae > Okapia > Okapia johnstoni. The sequence goes on from CM044305.1 coordinate 84,391,007, forward strand.
AGAAGGCCCACAGTGAGGCAAGCAACCATATGATTATGGGCTGCTTGTCCAGGTCTCTCTGCCTGATAATCCCAGCTGGGATCACGTGGGGGGACAGCCATTGCCCCTACGGGCTTAGTGTTCTCTGTCCCCTGTATCTCATCAGCGTGCATCTGAGAGGCTATGCCCTACCATACTCGAGTGGAGGAAAGTATGATGTAAATATCATGCCAGGTTAAGTCATAAGACTGGGTAAGGTACTTGAATTCTTTTAGATAATTATCAGGGTCTGAGGAGAAGGAGCCAAGATGCTTTTCAGCCTGAGATAGATCCGTGAGGGAGAATGGGACATGAACCCGAATAATGCCTTCTGCTCCAGCTACTGCCCATAAAGGAAGGAGTGGAGCAGGGAACGGAGCAGGGTCCTGCGGTGAAGTTTCCTGTTTTAAAGTTGGTCAGGACTGGGTACGGGGAGGGGCTCTAGAGAGGCCAGGGTAAAGCCTTGGGACCCTCGGGGTAGAGGGTGGGTCTGAGGTCTCAGATCTTGCCTCTGGCACAGGCAGGGGAGGGGGGTTGGGAGCTGCTCGGTGGCAGCGGCCTGCACTTGAGAAGCGGGGAGGTAGGAGGGGACGTAAGGTGGAGGTTGTGGAACTGGATCTGGAGCGGCTGCAATGGGATTGGGAGCGATAGGGGGTGGGCTGTGCTCGGAAGGATCAAAGGAAGAAGAAGAAAAGTCTGAGCAGGGATCAGGAGACATTGTATTAGGAGGATGTGGCCCAGAGTCGGCTAAGAGTATTTGAGAAGTAGAACAGAATTCACAGAGGGAGGGTCGAGAGCGAAGAGCAAAGAAAGCCTGAACATGAGGGATTTCTAACCACTTGCCATTTAGGCAGCAGAAGTTACCGCGGTCCCGTAGAGTATTATAATTGAGAGCTCCGTTTTCTGGCCATCGTGACCTATTATCAAGTCTGTATTGTGGCCAGACAGTGTTAGAATAGTGAATAAGTCTTTTTGGCCTTATCTCCCCTTGGAAGCTCAAGTCTTTTAGGTTTCAGAGAAGGCATCCTAGAGGAGTAGATTTTGAGGGCTGGGATTGAGAATTTCCCATTGCTGCCGAATAGGGAGGTTAGATAAGGGCGAGAGACAGTGAGGAGAAAGGTCCGAGAGAAAAGGCGTCCCCAGTCTCAGGGCTTTCTCAGAGAGTAATAATAGTCTGCTTTGAAATGGGGGTCCCCTATTTCAAAGTCAGACGGGGCACAAGGCCGAGGGCCCGAGGGCTGTGGGGACGTGGGGATCTTCCTGCCTAGCGCTAGGACTTGGAAACTAGGAGAGAGAGAGAGAGAGAGAGAGAGAGAGAGAGAGAGAGAGAGAGAGAGAGAGAGAGAGAGAGAGAGAGAGAGAAAGATCCAAGGGAATGGGATTTCACTCATCCTTGTAACCAATGGATAAAATGTGGGCCAGTGTGTGGATGTCAGTCCAGCAAGGCAGGTGGAGAGTCCCATCCTGGAGCTCGCCTCAGTTTCTCAGCAAGATCCAAGGGAGGGGACCACTGGAGGTGGGCTCGTGAGAGGAGCCCACCCAGTTGCGGTGGATCTTCCCTCCCAGGTTTCAGCACCAGAATGTAAGGGGAGTGCAGAGAAAAAGAGAGCAAGCCAGGCAGTCAGGCAAGCAAAGGGAAATTTACTAGAGGGGAAAAGAGAGGGTGACTGGCCCTTAAGGAGAACCAGCGTCCTCCCTTTCTGACGGGGTCTTTCTTACACCCCGCCAATGAAAAATTCTCTGAAGGGATGGTTAATTTTTAGCCTGTAGTTGAGTCCTGTGGTCACATAGCCGGAGGTCTGAAATCTGGTGGTCTCGCAACTTTGAGAAGATAGAGTGCCAGTGAGAAAACAGAATGTCATTTTGGCAATTTGGTCAGTCTCAAGGATCACTGTGATTTTATTCTTTGTTTGCCAATCCACACATCAAACCTGCAACTCCTGCATTGGCAGGTGGATTCTTTACCACTGAGCCACCAAGGAAGCCCTTTCATGCCTTTACCTACACTCGTTTTAGACAATTACTGTTTTAATTAACTGTTCCAATTTTCTATCAAATCACTACTCTGAGGATGATATGCAGTATGATATGACCACTTGATATAATATCTGTTTAAATCATTGTTGAACCCTATCAACTATAAAATGACTCTTGGCTGAAGAAATATAACTTGATGGTCTTAATTGGTACAATATCTTCTGTTTCAATCCTTTATAGAATTTTGAGAATTTGTATCTACCATCTGTCAGGACCTATTTAAGACTATCTTAAGGCTACTGGTGGGCTTCCCAGGTGGCACTAGTGGTAAAGAATCCACCTGCCAATGCAGGAAACGCAAGAGATAAGGATTCGATCTCTGGGTTGGGAAGATCCTCAAGAGAGGGAAATGGCAACCCTTTCTTGCCTGGAAAATTTCATGGACAGAGGATAGCCTGCCACGCTACACCACAGGGTCGCAAAGAGTCAGACACGACTGAGCAACTGAGCACGAGGCTTCCAGTAGTAGTCTGATGTAGTTTAGATGCCAGCTATGTGGGGCCTTTCCCCACTCAGGGAATCTGTTCCATTTTCATCTGTAGATTTTCCCTCTCTGTCTGGAAGATGGGATAGTTCTTGCTGGCATTTTGTACCTCAGAATGTGCAAGTAGGATGCAGCTAAATGATCAGCTAATGATCAGCCATCTCTGCACTGCTGCAGCTACCCCATGTCCACTCATTTTATGGACCCAAGTGGCCGCCTCAAACATGGGCATCAGAATGTGCTTTTGCCTATTCCAATCACCGTATGATTTTTTAAAAACTTATTTATTTATCTTAATTGGAGGCTAATTATAATATTGTGGTGGTTTTTGCCATACACCGACATGAATCAGCCACGGGTATACATGTGTCCCCCCCTATCCTGAACCCCCCTCCCATCTCCCTCCCCACCCTATCCCTCTGGGGTTGTCCCAGAGCACTGGCTTTGAGTGCTCTGCTTCATGCATTGAATTTGCACTCGTCATCTATTTTACATGTGGTAATATACATGTTGCAATGCTATGCTCCAAATCATCCCACCCTTGCCTTCCCCCCAACAGTTCAAAAGTCTGTTATTTACATCTGTGTCTCTTTTGCTTTCTTACATATAGGGTCATTGTTACCATCTTTCTAAATTCCATATATATATCTTAATATACTGTATTGGTGTTTCTCTTTCTGACTTAATTCACTCTGTATAATAGGCTCCAGTTTCATCCACTTCATTAAAACTGACTCAAATGTGTTCTTTTTTATAGCTGAGTAATATTCCATTGTGTATATGTACCACAGCTTCCTTATCCATTCATCTGCTGATGGACATCTAGGTTGCTTTCATGTCCAAGCTATTGTAAGCAGTGCTGAGATGAACATTAGGGTACATGTGTCTCTTTCAATTCTGGTTTCCTCGGTGTGTATGCCCAGCAGTGGAATTGCTGGTTCATATGGCAGTTCTATTTCCAGTTCTTTTAAGGAATCTCCACACTGTTCTCCATAGTGGCTGTACTAGTTTGCATTCCCACCAACAGTGTAAGAGGGTTCCCTTTTCTCCACACCCTCTCCAGCATTTATTGTTTGTAGACTTTTGATGACAGCCATTCTGACAGGCATGAGAGTCACCTTATGATTTGAGAAGGAAATTCTTCAATGTGCCTCTTAAATTCCTATAATGATTTCCATATGGCTGTGACATATTGGGATTTCCAGGTGGCTCAGTGCTAAAGAATCTGCCTGCCAATTCAGGAGACACGGGTTCCACCCCTGGGTTGGGAAGATTCCCTGGAGAAGGAAATGGCAATTCACTCCAGTATTTTTGCCTTGAAAACTCCGTGGATAAAGGGGCCTTGTAGGTACAGTCCGTGGGGTCGCAAAGAAGCAGACACGACTGAGTGACTGAGCACCCCCATGTGTGATGCATACAGGAATCATTTGAGTCCAAGTGTTCATTACCCATCTTTCTGACCATATAGCCAAGCCATTAGCCACTTCCCTATTCCATCTATCCCACCACTGTGTCAGAATAAACCCAAACTTTTGCAATTTTATTGCTATTCAATTCTTCCAGCACAGCAAAGAGCATGGATTCTGCCCATTGTGCTGATTTATTTTTATCTTTTTAAATCAGAGCTTTTCCATCAGTACATTATACAGCAGCAGCCTTCTGAAGAAGATGCTTCCCATCCACCTTGTAACTGACAACCATAAGCCAAACAGCTATGTGTTGATCAACTGAGAGCTATGCATAGGGTACCAACCATGTGATAACAGGATAAGTGCCAAGTAAATCAATAATTGTCTCTCAAACAGTGTGTAGTATATTTCCATGTCTGGAAACTTTCTGGTCTAAATTTCTAGTAGTCACTGCTGGGCAGCTCTAATGGGCTTTGCCATAAGCTTTAATCTGCATAAGTGCAAGTTGCAGATATTTCTAAAATGATATCTGAGGGTCTATCATAAGGGCTCAAAGTCACTGATTCAGCTTTTTATGCATTTCAGATATAGCCTGGTGTTTTTTAAGTCCCCATTCAAACATGATCTTCTTACAGATGGCTTTATGGATTGGAGCTAGCAGTATTCCCAAAGGTGGAATATTCAAAATTCAAAAGACCCAACCAGGTGCTGTGTTTCTTGCTTATTTCCAGAGAAAGGCAATGAGAGCATTTTCATTTTAGTTAGCTATGGAATGTCTCAGTGACTCCTATAAACCCATATATCTTTGTTCAAAATAGAATAGTGCCTGTCAAAGGACAGTATCAAGTCTCTTTCAGACATCCAAGGACTGGAAAATTACTGAAGGAAGACATGAAGTTACAGATTCTCGGAAAAAATACATAGCGAGCCCAGATACAACTGTGGACCACTCCCTCTTTCCTGCACCTTGCCCCTTAATCTCAATAAAAGACTCAAACCTCCACCCTTCAGTGCCAAAACCAGTCTATGTGTCTGACCCCTTTTCTCACTTGGCAAGTGAATAAAAACTTTCTCTTCTTCCCTTGTTGAAACTTCAGTGGATTCTTTCACAAGCCACATCAGCTCCCTTAACAGCTCCTGCACATGTTATTCATATGAAATTCACCACTAGGAAAGTCCCTTGGATATTTGCTGAGTTTATCAACTAGTCTTTGTTAGTCATATGTGTCACCATTGCATTTGAGTGAGTTTGTATCTTGCTCTTCAATTTCTGATATTAACATGACGTCCTCAATGCAATGTGTCATTGTCATTGCACTCTGTACCTGCATCAAGTCCAAAACCCAGCTAATCAAATTATGACACTAAGCCAGTGATTTCAATAATCATGTGGCAATACAATAAATTGTATATTGGGATCCTTTTCACATAGAGAAAAATTGTAATTGACTCATTTCCATGATTGGCATCAAGAAAAAAAAAAGTATTTTCAAAATCAGTCACTAAGTGATCACCTTTTTAACTTACTTTTTTCACTTTTCTGGACTGATGATGCTAAATGAGATACATTATCCAAACCTTAATAGTTCTATATTTGTCTCCAGGTGCCATCTGTCTGTTCATTGGCTACACAGGGCTATTTAGAGAGAATTTGTTGGTTGTAGTACTCCAGATTCTAACATGTAATTAATTAAAGTGGTAGTCTATTTTTTTTCCACCAAATATTCTACACTGTTTCAAATGTTTCCTAAGTCCACTGGTGGACTTAGGAAATTCTGTAGGGATAGCATTTAACACATCCAGTTAATACTGGTCAAAGGGTGAATTTACATTCCTTCTATTTCCCATACAAGAAGATAACATGTTCCCCAGCAGACATACATCCTCAACCATACAGGCAGGAAAAGGAAACGCAGCCACTTCACCTAAAGGCCATTCAAACATTTAGTTTTCATTCAAACATTGACCTTAATTCTATCAACCATCGTATCCTCATATCCTCCCATTATAATACTCTGAACCTCATCAATGCTACTTTATTTATCCCATTCCTTGTATGTGCTCAGTTGTGTCTGACTCTTTGTGGCCTCATGGACTGTAGCCCACTTGGTTCCTCTGTCCGTGGAATTTCCTAAGCAAGAATACCGGAGTGGAGTGCCATTTCCTACTCCAGGGGATCTTCCCAAGCCAGGGATCAAACCTGCATCTCTTGTATCTCTTGCATTGGCAAGCAGATACTTCACCACCAGCACCACCTGGGAAGCCCCCATGCTGTTCCCTTAACAACTATTTCAAGATTTCTACTTTGATGGAGCAAGTCCCTTGTTTATCCCCCTTTTCTTTCTCTGTTCTCATGTGAAACACCAATTTTCTTAGCATCTGTGAGACCCATAGAGGGAAGCTGAGATAAATCTGATACAGCTTCTTGGATCACTGCTTGATTTTGTAACATTACATGTGGCAACAATGCAAAAGAGTTTCCCTAAATCAAAGCATTTACCATGACCTGGGTAAGAGATGTATTAAGTGATTGAACCTCCTGATCATTGTAAAAGCCACTTCATCATATGCAACATATCAACCACTTCATCCTAGGAATTCCATTTTGCTTTTAAAATAGGGAGAAAAGCATTCCCTTTCTCAAGGTAAACAAGCTTTATAGTGGCTTTTACCCTGTCCACAGGCTAGCTATCCCCTCAGGAAGAAATTACTGAGTGTTTGGATGGTGTAGAGCCATTTGTTCAATAGTAATCAGTGGGCCCTGAATCAATCCAAACACGCTCCTCCATTCTGCAACATTCAACACCAAGGAGATCTGTTCCTACATCAGTAACTATCACAATCCATTTTTCAGGAAGCTAATGATATTGATCCACAGAAGGAGAAAACTCTTTAATACCCTACCCACTTGTGTAGTTTCTCATGTTTGCTTCTCCCTGCTACCTGTAATATCTTCTTTGTGACTAGAGGTCAAAGATGTGCTATCTGTTGTTTCAGTACAATTCTTCCCTTTGGTAGCAGCTCTAGGCTAGTAATTGTATTTCAGACTGGCTGGTCTCTGAGCTTAGTGCTAGGATCCACCCCAACACTCTACTTTCATTTTATCCATTACAGATAAAATTAACCAAAGAATTGTATATTTTGTTTGTTTCTCATTATTTTTCATTTCCTTCTGTATTTAGGGACTGACTGAAGCACAGCTGCTGTCTCATATAATAGGTGACTCAGTATCTCTTCAAGCATCAAAGATTTGTCATCCTTTCTTTCTTTTTCCAAGTAATGTGATTACCATGTTTCAGTGAGTTAAGATCATTCTAGAGAATTCTACTTCTAATTCCAACTCTTCTGGGTACCACCAAGACCACCCCCCAACTTCATGATTTGCTTGAAGGATTCAAAGAACTCATAAAAATGCTTCCACTCATGGTTATGGTTTCTTACAGTGAAAGAACACAGATTAAAATCAGCAAAGGGAAAAGGCATATGGAAAAAAGCGTAGGAGTAAGTAGGTGCAAGCTTCCAAGTGTCCCTTTCCAGAAGCATCACATGTGGACACATCTAATCCTACCAGAAATTATGTGTGCCAATCACAGAATCTCACTTGATCCTTGGAGGCTTTTATTAGAGGTAAAATAGCTGATCACAGCTACTCTAATTCTAGTCCATCCTCCAGAGCAAAAACAGGCATTCACAGTGAATCACATTGTTGGGGCAAACATAATTGGTCAAATATATACAGCATGGCCCAAGGACTCAGGCATACAAAAGCAAACTTATCAGGTTGAATATACCAAGGGCTCAGAAGTTATTCCCGGGAACCAGCCAAGAGAAAGTCAGAACACAGGTCCTTCTTTGAAATGTGCAAGGTTGGACAACCAAGGTTTGCTGAGGTGACCCTTTCTTGCCCACAATAAAATTAATATAAATAACAAAAATTAATCTTTCCAAATTCATTCCTAATAAATTAAAATTTTTCTAAGGGCGATCACAGAATAAAATGTCCAAGTGAGTTTTTCATTCCCATGGTTTCAACAAAAATAATGATTTATTTTCCACCGTTTGGTGGAATGATTTCCATTTCCCTTAGGCTGAAAACAAAATCATTAAACAAAATATAGTTATCCAATAGAATGGGAAAGAAATTAGATCTCTTCAAGAAAATTGGAGAGATCAAGGATGGGCACGATAAAGGACAGAAACAGCAAGGACCTAACAGAAGCAGAGGAGATTAAGAAGAGGTGGCAAGAATACACAGAAAAACTAGACAAAAAAGGTCTTAATGACCCAGATAACCACGATGGTGTGGTCAGTCACCTAGAGCCAGACATCCTGGAGTGTGAAGACAACTGGGACTTAAGAAGCATTATTACAAACAAAGCTAGTGGAGGTGATGAAATTCCAGCTGAGCTATTTTAATTCCTAAAAGATGATGCTGTTAAAGTGCTTCACTCATATGGCAGCAAATTTGGAAAATTCAGCAGTGTCCACGGGGCAGGAAAAAGTCAGTTTTCATTCCAATCCCAAAGAAGGGCAATTCCAAAGAATGTTCAAACTACTATACAATTGCCCTCATTGCCCATGTTAGTAAGGTTATGCTAAAAATCCTTCAAGCTAAGTTTCAGCAGTATGTGAACCAAGAACTTTCAGACGTACAAGCTGGGTTTAGAAAAGGCAGAGGAACCAGAGATCAAATTGCCAACATCCATCAGATCATAGAAAAAAGCACAGGAATTCCAGAAAAAAACATCTACTTCTGCTTCATTGACTATGCAGAACTCTTTGTGTGGATCACAACAAACTGTGGAAAATGCTTAAAGATAGGGTAATACTAGACCACCCTACCTGTCTCCTGAGAAATCTGTACGCAGGTCAACAGCAATAGTTAGAATCTTATGTGCAACAACTGACTGATTCAAAATTGGGAAAGGAGTATGACAAGGCTGTATGTTGTCACCCTGTTTAACTTCTACGCAGAGTACATCATGCAAAATGCTGGGCTGGATGAATGACAAGCTGGAATCAAGATTGTAGGGAGAAATATCAACAACCTCAGGTATGCAGATGATACCACTCTGATACCAGAAAAAGAAGAGGAACTAGAGGGCCTCTTGATGAGGGTGAACGAAGAGAGTGAAAAAGCTGGCTTAAAACTCAACATTCAAAAAACTAAGATCATGGCATCTGGTCCCATCACTTCAAGGTGAATAGAAAGGGAAGAAGTGGAAACAGTGACAGATTTTATTTTCTCAGGTTCCAAAATCACTGCAGATAGTGACTGCAGCCATGAAATTAAAAGACGCTTGCTCCTTGGAAGAAAAGCTATGACAAACCTAGACAGCATATTAAAAAGCAGAGACAGTACTTTGCTGACAAAGATCCATCTGGTCAAAGCTATGTTTTTTCCAGTAGTGGTATACAGATGTGAGATTTGGCCCATAAAGAAGGCTGAGAGCCAAAGAATTGATGCTTTCAAACTGTGGTTCTGAAGAAGACTCTTGAGAGTCCCTTGGACAGCAAGGAGATCAAACCAGTCAATCCTAAAGGAAATCAACCCTGAATGTTCACTGAAAGGTTTGATGGTGAAGCTGAAGCTCCAACATTTTGGCCACCTGATGCGAAGAGCCCATTTATTGGAAGGGACCCTGATGATAGATAAGACTGAAAGCAAAAGAAGAGAGTGGTAGAGGATGAGATGGTTGGATAGCATCACTGACTCAATGGACATGAATTTGAGCAAATTCTGGGAGATGGTGAAGGACACGGAAGCCTGGCATGCTGCAGTCCATGGGGTCTCAAACAGTTGACATGACTTAGCTACTGAACAATGACAAATTTTCCATTATCCAATAAATAGGCATGCCCTATAAAAGTAATAATTTGAAAGCTCTATGATAATAATCCCTATCCAGGTGGTTAGTTAACATATACCTAACAAAAAAGAAATCCCAGGTATGGAGTTCTCTCTAAATGAGAGCATGTTGGGGACTTCCCTGGTGGTCCAATGGTTAAGGCTCTGTGCTTCCAACACAGGAGATGTGGGTTCAATCCCTGGTTGGGGAATTAAGATCCCTCACACTGCACAGTGAGGCAAAAATAAATACAAAAATTTAATTAATTAATTAATTAAAACATGTTCTTTTTTAAATTAGTTTATTTATCTATTTTTAAATTAGTTTATTTTCTATTTTTTAACTTTACAATATTGTATTTGTTTTGCCATACATTGACATGATTCTGCCATGGGTGTTCATGTGTCCCCCTTCCAGAACCCCCCTCCCACTTCCCTCCCCATCCCATCCTTCTGGGTCACATGACTCCTAAGAACATTAAGATTCATGGAAAATTTTATTTTTTCTCACTTTTATCCCAACGACCCTATTGCAATTTCAAGCTGTTACCTTGGAGCTTCTTGTATGATGTAGGTTGTGGAAATTAAAAGGCATTCAAAATTTCTGAATGATAAAGAGAAAGGAAACTTCTTTTAAAATTGCAACAAAAGTAGAGTCCATAATGGCCCTGTATAATGAAAGTATTGATGCTACTTTGGCACCTTACCAACACTATATGAATATTAGAATTTCCTTCTTTAGCTATAAAAATTTCTTGATAATTGTGTATTCAATACATAGAACAATTTACAGAGCTTTTAATTCTTCACTAATTTCTTTTTTTCCTAATAAGTAACATCAATTTTGTAGGGGAATTTTTAATATATGTCAAAGCTAAAAATATAGAATTTTATAAATGCATGAAATTCACATCAGATTTCTTAAAAAATGGAAAACTTTAGCCTTCTTTCTGATCTTCCAAATTTTAGTCTATGTACATCAATGGAATCCAATTCAAAGTATCAAACGCTGGCTAGGCTTTCCCTACACAGCTGTCAGGCTATTTTAGGATACAAAATAAAGGAAAGTGAATGAATAACTGGTGACTCAGCTACTTCCATCTCTTCTCATGAGGCACTAACAATTTATCCCAAGTGACAGAAGTCTGAGACATAGCTTATTCAATAAAATATGTCACCTTCCCTAACATATACAAATACACAGGCATACACATACACAGTCACAGTGATGGTAGACCCCCTCCATTGGACTGCTATGGATATAGGTATATTCCTTTTCTGCCTGTGAGTATCCCCTAAAACTCTTTCTACATCCATTTGTTAAGCTTTCTCAGTTGATTAAACAGGAATATCAGTATAATAATCAACTTGATATTAACTTTCTATGGAAATTAAAGCATACTAATCCATCCCCAGAGTCAATAAAATAAAAGAATAAGTGAATAAAATATTAGTCGTTATAAAGCAATTATCACACAATACCAACTGGAGTGAAAAAATATTTTAATACAGTGGGTTCAAGTGGACAAAAAAGATAATCATTCTAGCTTTCTCATCAGATAAACAAGATCTGTTTCAGTCTCTGTTCAGGACTGTCTTAGAATGTGAACTAACAGGTGCTTGTGCTAAAATAGATCTCAAATTCCAGATATCCCCCAATCCAGTGCAAGTACTCAATACCTTCAGTTGACTTAGAAAACAAGATTAATGCATTCTTTTCATGACACCTTAAATTTACCATCAAAATCATAGCCTTGCACCACAGTTAAGTGGTGCACACTTGACTCACAATTCTAAAACTTAATGAATAGGTGGATGATTGAATGAATGAGAGCAAAATATGTTAGGATGTGAACATAGAGATGACTTTAATAAGGAATCAGAGTCTAAGTAATATGGAACGTGAAATTTTCCTTCTATTAAGATTTCCATTTGACTCTTATAGACTATTTCTTCCAGAAAATAGCATAAAAAGCACCATTAGTGAATATATGGTTTTAACATATTTATTGAGGTATAATTAATACAGCAAATATTGATTTGTTTTAAATGTATAATTCAATGACTTTTATCAACGTTACACAGTTACACAACATCACCACAATCTATACATTCTGTTTTAGAACATTTCTGATACCTCAGAAAATCCTCTGTTCCCATTTGAGGCAATTCCCACTCCCAACTCCTGACTGAAACCTAGGCAACCACCAATGTTTTCTCTCTCGATGGATTTGCTTTTGGGATATATCATATAAATTAAAACACACAAAACACACAATACACAACATTTTGTGACTAGTGTCTTTCACTAAGAATAACATTTCTGAAGTTCACCCATATTAAAGCATTCATTCGTCAGTACTGCCTTCTTTTCATCACTGCATAATATTCTACTACACAAATAAATGACATTTTCTTTATCCATCCATCAGCTGATAGACACTGGGTTGTCAACTTTATTCCTAAGTACTTTATGTTATTGTACATATAATTTTTCTCAATTTCATTATCGTATTGTTCACTGCTAATGTAAATAAACAAGTGATTTTTATATATTGATCTTGTATCTTGCAATCTTGCTTAACTGATTTTTTTTAACTTTATCTTATATGGGAGTAGAGTTGATTAACAATGTTGTGTTAGTTTTAGGTGTACCAGAAAGTGATTTGATTATACATCACTATATCTATTCATTTTTTTACAATATTGTGGTGGTTTTTGCCATACATTGACATGAATCAGCCACAGGGGTACATGTGCCCCCCTTCCCAAGTCCTCCTCCCACCTCCCTCCCCATACCATCCCTCTGGATTATCCCAGTGCACTAGCTTAGAACTTGGACTGGTCATCTATTTTACATATGGTGATATACATGTTTCAATGCTATTCTTTTAAATCATCCCACCCTCACCTTCTCCCACAGAGTCCAAAAGTCTGTTCTTTATATCTGTGTCTTTTTTGATGCCTTGCACATTGGGTTGCCGTTATCATCTTTCTAAATTCCACATATATGCGTTAATATACTGTATTTGTGTTTTTCTTTCTGACTTACTTCATCTGTATAATAGGCTCCAGTTTCATCCACCTCATTAAAACTGACTCAAATGTGTTCTTTTTAATAGCTGTGTATTATGTATAACATATAATATGTATATAAACCACAACTTTTTTTAAATAAATTTATTTATTTTAGTTGGGGGTTAATTACTTTACAATATTGTAGTGGTTTTTGCCATACATTGACATGAATCAGCCATGGGTTTACATGTGTTCCCCATCCTGAATCCCCCTCCCACATCCCTCCCCATCCCATCCCTCTGGGTCATCCCATTGCCCCAGCCCTGAGCATTTGTCTCATGCATTGAACCTGGAATGGTGTTCTGTTTCACATATGATAATATACATGTTTCAATGCTATTCTCTCAGAACTACCCACCCTCACCTTCTCCCTCAGAGTCCATAAGACTGTTCTATGCATCTGTGTCTCTTATTCTGTCTCGCATATAGGGTTATCGTTACCATCTTTCAAATTCCATATATATACATAGTATACTGTATTGGTGTTTTTCTTTCTGGCTTACTTCACTCTGTATAATGGGCTCCAGTTTCATCCATCTCAATAGAACTGATTCAAATGTATTCTTTTTAATGGCTGAGTAATATTCCATTGTGTATATGTACCACAGCTTCCTTATCCATTCGTCTGCTGATGGACATCTAGGTTGCTTCCATGTCCTGGCTATTGGAAACAGTGCTGCGATGAACATTGGGGTACACACGTCTCTTTCAATTCTGGTTTCCTCGGTGTGTATGCCCAGCAGTGGGATTGCTAGGTCATATGGCAGTTCTATTTCCATTTCTTTTAAGGAATCTCCACACTGTTCTCCATAGTGGCTGTACTAGTTTGCATTCCCACCAACAGTGTAAGAGGGTTCCCTTTTCTCCACACCCTCTCCAGCATTTATTTCTTGTAGACTTTTGGATAGCAGCCATTCTGACTGGCATGAAATGGTACCTCATTAAACCATAACTTTCTTATCCATTCACCTGCTGATGGACATCTAGGTTGCTTACATGTCCTAGCTATTGTAAACAGTGCTGCAGTGAACATTGGGGTACACGCGTCTCTTTCAATTCCGGTTTCCTCAGTGTGTATGCCCAGCAGTGGGATTTCTGGGTCATATGACAGTTCTATTTCCAGTTTTTTAAGGAATCTCCACAGTGATTTTAAGGAATCTCCATGTTCTCCATAGTGGCTGTACTAGTTTGCATTCCCACCAACAGTGTAAGAGGGGTCCCTTTTCTCCACACCCTCTCCAGCATTTATTGTTTGTAGACTTTTTGATGACAGCCATTCTGACTGGCGTGAGATGGTACCTCATTGTGGCTTTGATTTGCATTTCTCTGATAATGAGTGATGCTGAGCATCTTTTCATGTGTTTGTTAGCCATCTGTATGTCTTCTTTGGAGAAATGTCTGTTTAGTTCTTTGGCCCATTTTTTGATGGATTTTCCACAATGTTTTTTTAAATTTATTATCATCTATTTTTATTTTTGGCTATGCTGAGTCTTCATTGCTGCTCACAGGCTTTCTCTAGCTGTGGCAAGTGTGGACTACTCTCTAGCTGCATCTTATGCACTTCTTATTGCAGTGAATTCTTTTTGTTGCATAACACAGGCTCTAGAGTGTTCAGGCTTCAGTAGCTATGTCACATGGGCTCAGTAGTTTCAGCTTGGTGGGCTCTAGCAGTTGCTGCACATGGCTTCAGTTGCCCTTCAGCGTGTGTAACCTTCCTGGACCAGGGATCAAACCCATGTACTTTGCATTGTTAGGTGGACCACTGGACCACCAGAAAAGTCCCACAATGTCTTATTTTAAATATATAACTTGAAAAAATATCAAAACAATAGAACTATATAAAACATGAAAAGAACCAAAAAAGAATGACTCATGAAAACAGAAAAAAAAAAGTCATATAAACCGTTCTTGATAAAGCCTAGACATTGAACTTACCAAATAAAGACTTTAAATCAACTGTTATAAATATATTCAAATAAGTATAGGAAAACATGTCTACATAATAAAAGTTAAATTTGAGAACTGTATCTCACCAAATATAGAATATCAACAAGAATATATTTTTAAAAAAAAATAAGAAGAAGGAAATAGAAATTCTGAAATTGAAAGTACAGTAATTGAAATAAAAAACTTCCCATTGGAGCTCAATAGCAGATTTAGGGTAGGTCTAGTAACATTATACAAATTGAGGAACAGAAAAGGAAAAGCAAGTGAAGAAAAGAGAATAGAGTCAGACCTATGGGACAAGAATCAAGCATATCAACATACACACGACGGTAGCCTCAGAAATAAAGGAGATAGAGGAATGGGCAGAAAGAATATATGAAGAAATTATCACTAAACTTACTAAAATAGTTGAAAAAATTAATATATATACTCAAGAAATTCAGTAACATCCAAAGTAGGATATACTCTGAGAAAAACACAGCTAGGCATGGTATAATCAAACTTTCAAAGCCCAAGACCAAGAGAAGATCTTGAAAGCAACAAGCGAAAAAGCAACTCATCACCTGTAAGAGATACTTCCTTCTTAGCAAGATCCAGGAAGACTCAGAGGTAGTGTAATGATGTATTGAAAGAAAAAGATTGTGAATGAAGAAATCTATATCTAGAAAAACCATCCTTCAAAACTGAAGAAGAATTAGGACTTTCAGAGATAAACGAATACTTAAGAGATTCAGTAGTAGACCTGTCCCACAAGCAATACTAAAGGGGATCTTTCAAGATGAAATGAAAGGATACTAGAAAATAACCCAAATTTGCATGAAGAGATAAGAAGCACCAAGAAATGTAACTAGATAAGTAATTTAAAGACAGAGGATATGGATATTTTTGTTTTCTCATATGATTCAGTGATTCTCATATGATTTGTTTCCTCATATGATTTCCTATAAGAAAAAGTAATCATGAAACTGCATTGATGAGTTTCTAATATGTACAGATATAATTTATATGACAATAGTACCTTTAAGAAAAGAGAAAATGCTAGTAGTTACAAAGCTTTTATTTGCCACTGAAATTATGTTGGTATTACTCCATCTTAGAATGTTTTAGCTAAAATATTATGATACCTAAGACAACCATTAAGAAAATAACAGAAGGATAAGAGGGAAGGGATAAATTGGGAGATTGGATTGACATGACACAGTACCATATATAAAATAGATAACTAATAAGGACCTACTATATAGCACAGGGGACTCTATTCAATACTCTGTAATGGGCTATATGGGAAAAGAATCTTAAAAAAGTGGATATATGTATAACTGATTCACTTTGATATACACCTGAAACTAACACAACATCGTAAATCAACTATACTCCAATAAATTATTTTTAAAATACTCCACAACATTTTTTAAAAAGCTAACTAAAAATGTAGTAAAATTGACAATAAGGCAATTAAGTTGTATAATAAAAATATCTGCTTACCAAAACAGGAAATAAATGGATAAAGGAACAAAACACATAAAATATAAGGAAAAAAATGGTGCAGACACTATGGAGAACAATATAGAGTTTCCTCAAAAAACTGAAACAGAACTACCATAGGACACAGCAATCTCACTCCTGGGCATCTACCCAGAGAAAACCATAATTTAAAAAAATACATGCACCTCAATGTTCATTGCAGCACTATTTACAACAGCCAGGACGTGGAAGCAACCTAGATGTCCATCAACAGAGGAATGGATAAAGAAGAAGTGGTACCTATATATAATGGAATATTACTCAGCCATAAAAAGGAATTAAATAGTGACATTTGCAGACACATGGATAGATTTAGACACTGTCATACAGAGTGGAGTAAGTTAGAAAGACAAAAACAAAAATTGTATCATATCACTTATATGTGGAATGCAAAAAAAAATGATACTGATGAACTTATTTGCAAAGCAGAAATAGAGACACAGATGTAGAGAACAAACTTATGGATACCAAGGCAGAGGAGGGGTAGAATGAAATGGGAGATTGGGATTGACATATATACACTATTATGTATAAAATAGATAACTAATGTATAGCACAGTAACATATACTGTATAGCAAAGGGAACTCTACTCAGTGCTCTGCGGTGACATAAATGGGAAGGAAACCTAAAAAAAAGGGGGATACATGTATACATATAACTGATTCACTTTGCTGAAAAGCAGAAACTAATACAACATTGTAAAGCAACTATACTTCAATAAAAATAATTTTAAAAAAGAACAAAATGGTAAACATTAATCCTATCTTACCATTAATTATATTTAATATAAATCTACTAAATCTTCCAATGAAAAGTTAGGTATTTGTAGAATGGAATTAAAAAGCAATAATCCAATGACATGCTGTCTACAAGTGACACACCTTAGATTCAAAATAAGTTAAAAGTTAAAGGATAGAAAAATAGATAAACATTAATAATGATTAAAGGGCCAATTCATAGAAAAGACAAAACAATTATAAGTATAAATGCGCCTAACAAGAGAGTTCCAAAATCCCTGAAAGAAAAACTTACACAATTTAAAGGAGAAGTATGCAATTCAACAATAATAATTGGAATCTTCAACAATCCATTTTCACAAATGAATAGAGCAGCTGGGCAGAAGAGCAACCAGACAGTAGAAGACTTGAACAACACTATTCACTAGTTAGATCTAACAAACATCTATAAAACATTTTACTCAGCAGCAGGATACACATTCTTCTCAAATGAACATGGAACATTCTCCAGAACAGACCTTACATTAGATCAGAAAATAAGCCTTAATAAACTTTAAGTCTTTCATTCATACGAAATATGTTTTCTGAACAACAGAATGCTAATACAGATGTTAAGAAGACGAGGTTGAAGGGAATGTAAGTATTCATTCACATCCCTTTGGAGAAAGAAGTATGAGATGATATCAAGCTGTATAATGATGACAAATTATAGAATGGCTTGCATTGAACAATCCCATTTTGATGGAAAAAACCCACAGTGACACTGATAAAAACAAAGAATACATTTGTTTTTTTTTCTTAATATATATATTTCATCAAAGTATAGTGAAAAGAACAGAAGTGAAACGCAAAGGAGAAAAGCAACGAATGCAGTGTTCCAAAGAATAGCAAGGAGAGATAAGAAAGCCTTCCTCAGCGATCAATGCAAAGAAGTACAGGAAAACAACAGAATGGGAAAGACTAGAGATCTCCAAGAAAATTAGAGATACCAAGGGAACATTTCATGCAAAGATGGGCTCGAAAAAGGACAGAAATGGTATGGACCTAACAAAAGCAGAAGATATTAAGAAGAGGTGGCAAGAATACATAGAAGAACTGTACAAAAAAGATCTTCACGACCCAGATAATCACAATGTGTGATCATTCACCTAGAGCCAGACATCCTGGAATGTGAAGTCAAGTGGGCCTTAGAAAGCATCACTACGAACAAAGCTAGTGGAAGTGATGGAATTCCAGTTGACCTATTTCAAGTCCTGAAAGATGACACTGTGAAAGTGCTGCACTCGATATGCCAGCAAATTTGGAAAACTCAGCAGTGGCCACAGGACTGGAAAGGGTCAGTTTTCATTCCGATCCCAAAGAAAGGCAATGCCAAGGAATGCTCAAACTACTGCACAGTTGCACTCATCTCACACGCTAGTAAAGTAATGCTCAAAATACTCCAAGCCAGGCTTCAGCAATATGTGAACCATGAACTTCCAGATGTTCAAGCTGGTATAGAAAAGGCAGAGGAACCAGAGATCAATTTGCCAACGTCTGCTGGATCATTGAAAAAGCAAGAGAGTTCCAGAAAAAAAACATCCATTTCTGCTTTATTGACTATGCCAAAGCCTTTGACTGTGTGGATCACAATAAACTGTGGAAAATTCTGAAAGAGATGGGAATACTAAATCACCTGACCTGCCTCTTGAGAAACCTGTATGCAGGTCAGGAAGCAACAGTTAGAACTGGACATGGAACAATAGACTGTTTCCAAATAGTAAAAGGAGTACATCAAGGCTGTATATTGTCACCATGGTTATTTAACTTGTATGCAGAGTACATCATGAGAAACACTGGGCTGGAGGAAGCACAGGCTGGAATCAAGATTGCCGGGAGAAGTATCAATCACCTCAGATATGCATATGACACCACCCTTATAACAGAAAGTGAAGAAGAACAAAAAAGCCTCTTGATGAAAGTGAAAGAGGAGAGTGAAAAGGTTGGCTTAAAGCTCAACATTCAGAAAACTAAGATCATGGCATCTGGTCCCATCGCTTCATGGCAAATAGATGGGGAAACAGTGGAAACAGTGTCAGATTTTACTTTCTTGGGCTCCAGAATCACTGCAGATGGTGATTGCAGCCATGAAATTAAAAGACAGCAATACTCTACTCCTTGGAAGGAAAGTCATGACCAACCTAGTTAGCATATTAAAAAACAGAGACATTACTTTGCCCACAAAGGTCCGTCTAGTCAAGGCTATGGTTTTTCCAGTGGTCATGTATTGATGTGAGAGTTGGACTGTGAAGAAAGCTGAGCCCTGAATTGATGCTTTTGAACTGTGGTGTTGGAAAAGACTCTTGAGAGTCCCTTGGACTACAAGGAGATCCAACCAGTCCATCCTAAAGGAGATCAGTCCTGGTTGTTCATTGGAAGGACTGATGTTGAAGCTGCAACTCCAATACTTTGGCCACCTCATGCGAAGAGTTGACTCATTGGAAAAGACCCTGATGCTCGGAAGGATTAGGGGCAGGAGGAGAAGGGGATGACAGAGGATGAGACGGCTGGATGGCATCACCGACTCGATGGACATGAGTTTGGGTAAACTCCGGGATTTGGTGATGGACAGGGAGGCCTGGCGTGTGGCGATTCATGGGGTCTCAAAGAGTCGGACACGACTGAGGGACTGAACTGAACCGAATAGTCAACTTACAATGTTGGCTATTGGAAAGCAAGGTGATTCAATTATACATATACACATATATTATTTTTCAGATTATTTTCTATTATAGGTTATTACAAGTTATTGACTATAGTTCCTTGTGAAAGTGTCAGTTGCTCAGTCTTGTCCGACTCTTTGCGACCCCATGGACTGTAGGCCGCCAGACTCCTCTGTCCATGGGATTCTTCAGGTAAGAATACTGGAGTGGGTTGCCATTCCCTTCTCCAGGGAATCTTTCCAACCCAGGGATTGAAGCTGGGTCTCCTGCATTGCAGGCAGATTCTTTACCATCTGAACCACCTAAACCTTTGTTGCTTGCTGCATATCTTTTCTTTAAACTAGAAATCTAGCATTCTATTCATACTAAGTCAAATAAGTGGAATCAAAATGTTAAAAATTTTAGTTAGGCAAAAATTCTTAATTTTTCTAAAATATATATATATATATTATACATACTATTTACATATATTTATACAAAAGCTTTTCTACTACACTTGATAAAGGCTTAATAAAGAGCATCAAACAAAAGAAGAGAGGGAGAAATTGGAAAGCATAAACTAACTGAAATGGGAGCACTGAATATGAAATAGAAAAAGTGAAACAAACTAGAAAAAAGTAAAAGATCGTCATACAGAAAAAATGACATTTGTATATGTCCTCTTTACTTGTCACTACTAAGTTTGGTGGAACTTTCTGAATACTCAGAAAAGCTGCATACATATGTTGTGGCTGAATTTGACTGATAATGGTTTCAGTGCCACACTGAAATGCACGCTGAAGTTTTTGCTTTGATACTGATCTCTAATGTGTGTGTGTGTGTGTGTGTTGTGCATGTGCATCTATATTTATATATACATCTTTGTGGATATATATATATGTATAACTCTTTGTGTATGTGTTTATATTCACATATGTGTTTACATGTACATATATGCATGCATTTGTATTTGTATACATGCATGCCTATATTTGTGTGTTTGTTCATGTATGTGTGTATGGAGATTGAGAGATCAGAGAATGGTATTTATTTATTTATCTATTTATTTTTGGCTGTGCTGGATCTTTGTTGCTAAGGGGGCTTTCTCTAGTTGGGGCAAGTAGGGGCTACTCTCTAGTTGCAGTGGCATGGGCTTCTCATTGCAGTGGCTTCTCTTGTTGCCAAGCACAGGCTCTAGGGCACATGGGATTCAGTAGTTGTGGTTCCTGGACTCAAGAGCACAGGATAAATAGTTGTGGCCCATGGTCTCAGTTGCTCTGAGGCATATGGGATCTTCCCAGATCAGGGATTCAGCCCATGTTTCCTGCATTACCAAGTGGATTCTTTACCACTGAGCCATTAGGGAAGCCCTAAAGAATCGTATTTAATTTTTGGTTTAGTTTGTAAGCAACAGTCATTACTTCAGGTGGTATGGTTATAATAGCTGCTTTAAGATATTTTTTCTGGTGATTCCGATACTTGCATTATCCTAAATTTGTCTCTCTTGTTTGAATTTTAGCTTGTAACTTTTTAACATTTTCCTGGTTCTTCATATGCCAATTAATTTTAAGTATATTCTAGACATTTTAGTATTATATTGTTAGACATTGTATCTGACTTAATACTACAGGGTGTGTTTATTTTTTGTTTGTTTGCTTAGTTTTGTTTTGTTTTAGGTTCAGACCACAAATTTTTATCCTAATTTTGTTGTTGCAGTCTCAGTTAAAATTTCAAAGTCTTTGCAGTGCTATTCACATCTGGCCCAAATATGTGCCACCCAGTGAGGAAAGTGGGATCTGGACAGTAGTTTACTTGTTTGATCAGTTCTCAAATTATTTGATATTGTTCTTAGCTTGAGATCCAAGTGTATGCAGTCTTTTCTTGAGCCAAGAGCTTTATACACAATTTTACATGGTTAGGTTGGGCTCTAAGCATGAGGGCAAACATTGTTAAGAAGAACAGAGTGCCCTGGCACAATTAAAAATGATTCCTTTCCCCCTCTTCCCCTCTACTGCTGGAAGCATGAGGAGTTTTTACAATGACATATTTATTGTACTGTGAGAACCTGGCTAAGTTCCTAGAGGTAAAACAAAAGTGTGGAGAACTCCTATAACTGGGTTATCCTGGGGTTTTTAACTCACAGACTTGTCCACACTCTAGCAATGCACCAATTAGATTTCAGGATTTTCTGCCCCACCACTGGTTTCTGCAGAGGTTTCTGATCTTGAACTTTTGCTTTGGTAAGTTAGGATTCTCTGTATTCACCTGTCTCTCCAATGTTCAGAGAGCAGTGTGGCCTATGATCTCTCTTCTCTATGAATCTAAGATGAGTTGTTGACTTTTCAGTGTGTTCAACTTTTAACTTGCAGTTAGGATGGAGTGGCAGCGTCTAATCTCCTCATATGTGGAACAGGAGTTGAAGCCTGCCATTGATTTCTTAAAAACATGAAACCAATCTTGTAGTCTTGGGATAATCTCTGCTTTGTCATAATGTACTATCTTTTTATGTATCACCAAGTTGATTTTTGTGACTATACTCAAGAATGACATTTGAGTGTAATTTTGAGGTTTTAAAAACTGCCCTTTTCAGATGTCAATAAACTTCGTAAACAACTTGGGTAGTAATCACCTCCCATGCCAGCTTCATTTTCTGAAAATTTCTAAAGAATGGATGCTATTTTTTTCTTGAGCATGTGATAGAACTCACCTATGTGAATATATGGAAATAGAGGGGTATTTGGAGGTTTGTGAAGAGTTATTCAAATTTTTAATAAAAAGAGGCTTTTTATTTCAGCTTTTATCAATTCTAGGGTTAAGGTTGCATTTTTCTTAGGTTTAGAATTTTTTAATCTACCTAAATTGTCAAATTTATTGCTATTAAATGGATGATTGTGCTGTATCAATAACACTTTATAACAATTTATTGAGAAATAGTCTATCATAATGTATACCATTTAAAGTGTACAAATCAATGTTTTTTATACTATTTATAGAATTATGCAATCAACACTACTAATTCCAGAACATTTCATTTCCTCCAGTAATTCCTTTATCCATTAGCAGACACTCTCAATTTTCCACCCTCTGAGCCAGAGGAAGGCACTAGTTGCTTTTTTTATATATTTGTCTATTCTGGACTTTTACTATAAATGGAATCACGCAATTCATGGTATATGGTTACTGGCAGCAATAGAAACAACTCCTCACAGTACAAGTAATCCTCAGTAAGATTTGTGTCACTTTCTCTACAGAAACCATAGAGGACAGGTGGCGTTGGAATGATATTTAAAAAACAGACAGAAAAGGAGCAAATGAAAAATTCTTTCAGCCAAGAATTCTATACGTGGGGGAAATGGAAGGTAGACAAATTCATTCCAAGAGAAACAAACTGAGGGAATCCATAGCTAGTAAGCCTGTTGGACAAAAAATAATAAAAGCAGTCCTTCAGGGTGAAGTGACACAACACTGGGCACCTATTTGGAGGAATGTGAAGAAATAAACCACAAAGGCCAAGGGAGCTGCACAGGTTATGGCAGTATTACTGCAAATGCCAGTATTATTGCATTTGGGGTTTCTTTCTGACTCTTCTTTTTTTTAAAAAAAATATTCATTTATTTATTAATGGCCTCACGGGTCTTAGTTGCAGCAGGATCTTTGTTGCATCATGAGTGCTTCTCTCTAGTTGTGACACACGGACTCCAGACCACGCAGACTCAGGCGTTGTGGCCCACAGGCTTAGTTGCTCCACCACATGTGGCATTTTAGTTCCTGGACCAAGGATTGAACCCTCATCTCCTGCATTGGAAGGCGGATTCTAAACACTGGATCACCAGGGAAATCCCTGTAATTTCTCTTTTTGCTCTCCTCTTTGTATTTTGATTTAAAATAGAGATGTATAAAACAGTAACCATAAAACTGTTAATGGAAACCACGTACAAACATGATATTTGTCACAATAACTAAATAACGGAATGTAGCCCAGCTGGGAAGGAGCAGAGTTTAGAATACTATGAAAACTATCTCACTAAAATACACACTTGATTATTCTAAAATTAAGATACCAAGTATAACTCACAACATAACCACCCAGCGCACCCCCCCCTCAAAAAAAATGAAAAAAATTAAAAGCTCCAAACCTAAAAAAAAAATTTAAAAAGTAAAGAAAAAGAGTGACAGTCACTTTGTACTCTAGAAAAATTCAATTAATCACAGAAAAAAGACAGTAATTGAGGAATGAAGGAACAAAAAAGGTATGGCAAGTGGAAAGTAAGAAAATGTCAGGAAAAATCTTTCCTTGGAAGCAATCACCACAATACCAATGGATAAAACTTTTCAATGAAAAGACAGATTGGCAAAGGGGATTAACAACAAATGTCATCCACTGTATGTTATCTACAAGAGCCTTGCCTTCTATCCAAAGACAGTTTGAAAACAAAAGGATAGACAATGGTATTCCATGCAAATCATCCCAAAGTGAGAGATGCAGTGGCTATACTGATATCAGATGAAATAGATTTTAACAAAAGGTTTTTTTTTTTCATTACAGAGTACCAAAAACAGATTTCTGTGTTAATAAAAGGATCAGTAAGGGGAGATGTAACAGTTATTTATCCATATAGTCCTAACAGCCTCCCAGAATATATGAAACAATAAGTGACAGAACTGAACAGAGTACCTAGTTCTATATAACTCCTGGATACTTCAATACTCTGTTTTCAATGAGGGATAGGCAGACAGACAGAAGACCAATAACGAAATTAAGGAAGGAACCGCTAGAACTAATTAACATCTGTAGAGCACAGAGCCCAGAAAATCACATGTGTTAGGGAAGCTACAGCAAAGGAGAAGGAAAGTTTGCTACCCTTGCTTGAAATGGATACATGTGAGAAGCAACCAGGAAGCATTATTCACAATTCTTCCATTGTGGGTGGCCTGGAGCTATGCTTTTCCACAACTCTTTAGAAAGCCCACCTGAACCTGTCCCATGGGCTCCTTTCTAGATGATTGCCCCATGATATACCTGCTACTGCATTCCATGATCCATCTGCAGTGACCAGCCTACACACACTACACTGGAATTCTTATCCCCAATAGCTCTAGGCTGCCCCCCAGAAAGTAGGAATCAACCGTGGAGCAGTTAAGAAACTGTGTCATCAGCACTCCCTGTCACTATTGGCTGAACACTCCCTTGGCTTCCACTCTATGGATTAATGGATGATCCCCAGCCTCAGAGTGCATGCTGGGAGGGGCCAGTCACCAGGGGTAACACAGTGCACCTCAGGCCAGGATACAGTCAATTAACCATAGTTCCCGCCCCAGGTGCTAGAACAATAAGTTAGGGTGGGAAGAGATGGCCAAGGTTGAGAGAGACAACAGAATAGGCACAAGCCAAAGCACAATCCAGGCACCTTTGGCAGTTTCAGCCCAGGTAGCCTTCACCTTAAACTAAAAATACATTTAGTTAGCAAAGGGGAAGTGAGTTAAAGCTGTCAAGGGTCATGGTTGGGCCATCCTGTTGTGACACCTTAAGTTCTGTTTATCTCCCATCCACCCCACTAATGAAGGAGGGATCCCCTACCCTAAGTAGTGTGACATGGCCAAGCACGAAACACTGGACAGATGGACAGCCACCTGTTTGTGAGTCTCATGGACTAACAGCTGGCTGGGGATGGGGGGTGGCAACAGGGAATGCCAAGCAGGGCAATGGGGGTGTGGGACTTAAGAGGAGAATTAACCTGCAGGGACCATGGGAAATAAATGTTGTAGTAACAAGAGGATGGGGAACACCCACATTTCCACATGAGGAGATGATTATCCTATGGGAATATTGCACTGGCTGGCAGGGAATTAAAACTTGGTGGCTGGGGGAATGGGTGGGGTGCAGCTAGTCTGGTTGACAGGAGAGAATCAGCTGAGTGTGGTAGTCTTCCCACAAGGAAGAGGACGTTGCAGGTGAGAGCAGGAGAAAGCACAGTTGGGCCAGTGGGGTAATATGAGTCTCAAAGGCATTAAGGGAGCATTGAAAATTTGAGGTCTTAATATACAGATGGGAATCTTATATAAAGAGGTCTACAGATGAAAAGCAATCCCTTTCAAAATGACAGTGACCTTTTTTTCAGAAAAAAAAAAGCTGGTCCTAGAATTCATGTGCAATTACAAGAGACCAGGAATAGCTAAGATGATCTTGAAAAAGAAAATTGGAAGACTCCACTACCTTGTGTCAGAATGTACCATGGCAACAGTAATCAAGACTGTGTGGTACTGAGATAATGAAAGACTACAGATCAATGGAATAGAACAGGGAG
Organism: Okapia johnstoni; assembly: GCA_024291935.2. Lineage (NCBI taxonomy): Eukaryota > Metazoa > Chordata > Mammalia > Artiodactyla > Giraffidae > Okapia > Okapia johnstoni. The sequence continues at coordinate 84,417,076 of CM044305.1, forward strand.
TCTGGAAATAAACCCAGATATCTACCCTCAACTGATTTTCCACTGGGATGTCAGATCATTAAGTGGTGAGAAGTGGGAATCTTTTCCCCAAAATGGTACGTGGACAGCAGGATATACACATGCAAAAGAATAAAGTTGGACTCTTATATTATGCCAAATACAGACATTAAATGGATAAAGAATTAGCTGTAAGAGCTAAAACCATAAAACTCTTAGAACAAATACAAGGGTATATTAGATTGCTGGGCTTGCTAGCACAAAATACCACAGACCAGTGGCTTAAACAGCACAAATTTATTTGCTGACAGCTTTGGAAACTAGAAGTCCAAGAACAAGATGTGAGCAGGTTTGGTTTCTTGTGAGGGCTTTCTTGGCTTGAAGATGACGAGCTTCTCCCTGCATCCTTACATGATCGTTCCTCTAGTGTATACCCATCTCTGGTGTGTCTTCCTGTCACCAAGTATACTTTTGTCTAGGATACCAGTCAGACTCGTTAGGGTCTAACCATATGACCTCTGCTGACCTTAAAGTCCTGTCACCAAAAACAACCACATTTTGAGATAATGGGGCTTAGGCATTAAACATGTGGGAATATGGGGGGGTCCATAATTCAGTCCTCAGAAGGGGTAAATCTTCGTAACCTTCATTTAACAATGGATTTGTAGATATGATGATAAAAGCATCAGCAACAAAAGAAGAAACAGATACATTGGATTTCATAAAAATCAAAAGTATTTCTATATCAAAGAACATTAACAAGACAGTGAAAGCACAACCTAGAAAATAGGATAAGAATCTTGTGGCAGGCATATATCTAATAAAGGTCTAATATCCAGAACACATGAAAAACATCTACAACTCAACAAGTAGCCAAGGAATCTGAATGAGAAATGACCATAGAATGTGAATACAAATTTTTCCAAACAAGATATACAAATGTGCCATAAGGACGTGAAAATAAGCTTAACATCATTAGTCATTAGGGAAATACAAGGAAAAGCCACCACATGATGTCACAGTACATTAAAACAGATGAGTAAGTAGAATTTTTTTAAGTGAAAAATAAAACATACTTATGAGGATGTAGAGGCATTGGGATCCCTGTACATTACTGTTGGGAAATGCCAAAGAATGTTCAAGCTACAAAACAATTGCACTCATCTCACATGCTAGGAAAGTAATGGTCAAAATCCTTCAAGCTAGGGTTCAACTGTATGTGAACTGAGAACTTTCAGATATACAAGCTGGATTTAGAAGAGGCGGAGGAATCAGAGATTAAACTGCCAAAATCCATTGGATCATAGAAAGAATTCCAGAAAAACAGCTACTTATGCTTCATTGACTATGCTTAACACCTTTCCTTGCCTGTGAAAAACCTCATGTAAGTCAAGAAAACTATGGGAAAACTTACTGGTTCCAAAGAAGGACATAAGAGCTGTAATACCATTTAACGATATATGCAGAATACATCATGGGAAATGCCATGCTTATGGCAGAAAGCAAAGGGGAATTAAAGGGCCTTTTGATGAAGCTGAAAGACGATAGTGAAAAAGCTGATTAAAAACTCAACATTCAAAAAACTAGGATCATGGCATTTGGTATCATCATTCAATGGTAAATAGATGGGGAAACAACGGAAACAGTGACAGATTTAAAATGATGCTTGCTTCTTGGAAGACAAGCTATGACAAACCTAGACAGTGAATTAAAAAGCTGAGACATTACTTTGACGACAAAAGTCCATATAGTCAAAGTTTTTCCAGTAGTCACGTATGGATGTGAGAGTTGGACCATAAAGAAGGCTGAGCGCCAAAGAATTGATGCACTCGAACTGTGGTGTTGGAGAACACTCTTGAGAGTCCCTTGGACTGCAAGGAAGTCAAACCAGTCAATGCTAAAGGAAATCAACCCTGAATGTTCACTGGAAGGACTTATGCTGAAACTGAAGCTCCAATACTTTGGCCGCCTGATGTGAAGAGCCAACTCATTGGAATAGATTCTGATGCTGAGAAAGAGAGAAGGCAGGAGGAGAAGGGGTCAACAGAGGATGACATGGTTGGATGGCATCACCAACTCTATGGACATGAGTTTGAGCAACCTCCAAGAGATGGTGAAGGAAAGGGAAGCCTGATGTGCTGCAGTCCATGGAATTGCAAAGAGTCAGACACAACTGAGCAGCAGAACAACTGAACAACAGTAAGTAGCTGTAGAAAAGAGTCTGAAAGCTCCTGAAAAAGTTAAAAGCCTTATGATTGTCTCATCAATTCCACTATTAGCTACATAAGCCAAAGAGAAGTATTTGTTCAAACAAAAAGTTCTATCCCCATGTTCATAGCAGCCCTAACCGAAATGAGAACCCAAATGGGAAACATCCCAAGGATCCATCAACTTGTCCTCAACTTGTTTCACATTCATAAACAAAAGTGACCCTCTGTACATGGGCATAGCATTCAGCCGCAAAAAGGAATGAGAGAGGCCAGACACAAAAGGTCACATATCGTAGGATTTTATTTCTCTCAGCTATCTAGAAAAGGTAAGTTCATAGAGGTAAACAGAAGATTAGTAGTCATCAGAGCCTGGTTGCAGTTAGGGGGAAATGGAAAAGGACTGATTACTGGCATGGGGTTTCCTTTAGGAGTGATGATTTATTTGGGGACAACAGAGAGAATGGCTGAAAAGCATTGTGAATGTACTAAATGCCTGTGACATTCACAACAGTAGTGCAATAATATTTTTTAAACATAAAAAGTGCTTATTGGCTTAAGACTTCTGCAGATAGATTGGGAATTGACTTCAACAAATGCTGGGCTTTCTTTGTGGCTCAGTTGGTAATGAATCCGCCTGCAATGTGGGAGACCTGGGTTTAATCCCTGGATTTGGAAGATCCACTGGAGAAGGGGATGGCTACCCACTCCAGTATTCTAGCCCAGGGAATTCCATGGACTGTGTAGTCCATGGGGTCGCAAACAGTAGGACACAACTGAGTAACTTTCACTTTCACTTTTCAACAAATGCTAAAATGTGTCCTTTAGGAAAACTTTTTGAACATAATACCGGGGAACAAAATAGAGGAAGACTGGAAGATATCACTAAATTTTTAAAAGATGCCCCTGTAGTGTTAAGGGAGCTACTGAAGATAGCCAATAGATTTATTTGCCTTAAGAATTTTATTATTGTCATGTTTCAGTGCTCCAGATCATAGCAGCCATTCTTCTAAAATATCCCATAGTGGGCATAGGCACTCGGACATATGGCTCATAAAGTTAAACTGAGTCTTTGTCACTTAGAAATGGGCTTGACAGCTTGGGACCCAATAGACTATCCTCATTGAAAATATTGAGTATGAGTTAAGTAAAACAAAACAAGGCCAATATAAGGGGTGAAATCTATAATACATAAGTTCTATGTAGGGAAGGGGTGATTATCTCCACTGTGTCTCCTACTAGAGGCCATAACTCCCAAATACCATCACCTGGGGGACGGAGTGGGTAAACATTTAAATATATGAATTTGGGAGGGGCTGTCACTGTTTAGTGTAGAGCAGGTGATTAGCCCAGTCATGAAAAGAAGTCTCTCTTCATTTCTTGGAGCCTTGAAGTGAGGGGAGCCCTGATGAATCCCTTTACAGCTCCTATTTTTACTCCCTCCACTCTCCATTCTCCATTCTGGCTGCATCCATGTCAACTCGTATGTTCTTTTTTAAGTAACTTTAACAACATTAAAACCTCCAAATTCTCCTGTCTCTCAAAGGAGGTTTTAAACAGTTGCTCATATGTGATCTTCACTTTATCTTTTTTCTTTATATAGATAGATATATAGATATACATATAGTTGACTTACAAAGTTCCAGGTGCACAGCGAGATGATTCAGTTATACATATACACAAATATTATTTTTCAGTTTATTTTCCATTATAGGTATTTCAGTTCAGTTCAGTTCAGCCGCTCAGTCGTGACCAACTCTTTGTGACCCCATGAATTGCAGCACGCCAGGCCTCCCTGTCCATCACCAACTCCCGGAGTTTACCCAAACCCATGTCCATCGAGTCAGTGATGCCATACAACCACATCCTCTGTGGTCCCCTTCTTCTCCTGCCCCCAATCCTTCCCAGCATTAAGGTCTTTTCCAATGAGTCAACTCTTCGCATGAGGTGGCCAAAGTATTGGAGTTTCAGCTTCAGCATCAGTCCTACCAATGAATATTCAGGACTGATTTCCTTTAGAATGGACTGGTTGGATCTCCTTGCAGTCCAAGGGACTCGCAAGAGTCTTCTCCAACACCACAGTTCAAAAGCATCAATTCTTCAGCACTCAGCTTTCTTTATAGTCCAACTCTCACATCCATACATGACCACTGGAAAAACCATAGCCTTGACTAAATGGACTTTTGTTGGCAAAGTAATGTCTCTGCTTTTAAATATGCTATCCAGGTTGGCCATAACCTTCCTTCCAAGGAGTAAGTGTCTTTTAATTTCATGGCTGCAATCACCATCTACAGTGATTTTGGAGCCCCCCAAAATAAAGTCTGACACTGTTTCCACTGTTTCCCCATCTATTTCCCATGAAGTGATGGGACCAGACGCCATCTTAGTTTTCTGAACGTTGAGCTTTAAGCCAACTTTTTCACTCTCCTCCTTCACATTCATCAAGAGGCTCTTTAGTTCCTCTTCACTTTCTGTCATAAGGGTGGTGTCATATGCATATCTGAGGTGATTGATACTTCTCCCGGCAATCTTGATTCCAGCCTGTGCTTCCTCCAGCCCAGTGTTTCTCATGATGTACTCTGCATATAAGTTAAATAACCATGGTGACAATATACAGCCTTGATGTACTCCTTTTCCTATTTGGAACCAGTCTGTTGTTCCATGTCCAGTTTTAACTGTTGCTTCCTGACGTGCATACAGGTTTCTCAAGAGACAGGTCACATGGTCTGGGTATTCACACCTCTTTCAGAATTTTCCACAGTTTATTGTGATCCACAGAGTCAAAGGCTTTGGCATAGCCAATAAAGCAGAAATAGATGTTTTTCTGGAACTCTCTTGCTTTTTCGATGATCTGACAGATGTTGGCAACTTGATCTCTGGTTCCTCTGCCTTTTCTAAAACCAGCTTGAACTTCTGGAATTTCACAGTTCACATATTGCTGAAGCCTGGCTTGGAGTATTTTGAGCATTACTTTACTAGCGTGTGAGATGAGTGCAATTGTGCGGTAGTTTGAGCATTCTTTGGCATTGCCTTTCTTTGGGATTGGGATGAAAACTGACCTTTTCTAGTCCTTTTGCCACTGCTGAGTTTTCCAAATTTGCTGGCATATCGAGTGCAGCACTTTCACAGCATCATCTTTCAGGATTTGAAATAGCTCAACTGGAATTCCATCACCTCCACTAGCTTTGTTCGTAGTGATGCTTCCTAAGGCCCACTTGACTTCACATTCCAGGATGTCTGGCTCTAGGTGAGTGATCACACCATCGTGATTATCTGGGTCGTGAAGATATTTTTTGTACAGTTCTTCTGTGTATTCTTACCACCTCTTCTTAATATCTTCTGCTTCTGTTAGGTCCATAACATTTCTGTCATTTATCGAGCCCATCTTTGCATGAAATGTTCCCTTGGTATCTCTAATTTTCTTGAAGAGATCTCTAGTCTTTCCCAATCTGTTGTTTTCCTCTATTTCTTTGCATTGATCACTGAGGAAGGCTTTCTTGTCTCTCCTTGCTATTCTTTGGAACTCTGCATTGAGATGCGAATATCTTTCCCTTTCTCCTTTGCTTTTCACTTCTCTTGTCTTCCCAGCTATCTGTAAGGCCTCCTCAGACAGCCATTTTGCTTTTTCGTATTTTTTGCATTTCTTTTCCATGGGGATGGTCTTGATCCCTGTCTCCTGTACAATGTCACGAACCTCTGTCCATAGTTCATCAGGCATTCTGTCTATCAGATCTAGTCCCTTAAATCTATTTGCCACTTCCACTGTATACTCATAAGGGATTTGATCTAGGTCATACCTGAATGGACTAGTGGTTTCCCCTACTTTCTTCAATTTAAGTCTGAATTTGGCAATAAGGAATTCATGATCTGAGCCACAGTGTGCTCCCAGTCTTGTTTTTGCTGACTGTATAGAGCTTCTCCATCTTTGGCTGCAAAGAATATAATCAGTCTGATTCCGGTGTTGACCATCTGGTGATGTCCACGTGTAGAGTCTTCTCTTGTGTTGTTGGAAGAGGGTGTTTGCTATGACCAGTGCATTCTCTTGGCAAAACTCTATTAGCCTTTGCCCTGCTTAATTCTGTACTCCAAGGCCAAATTTGCCTGTTACTCCAGGTGTTTCCTGACTTCCTACTTTTGCATTCCAGTCCCCTATAATGAAAAGGACATCTTTTTTTGGATGTTAGCTCTAAAAGGTCTTGTAGGTCTTCACAGAACCGTTCAGCTTCAGCTTCTTCGGCGTTACTGGTCAGGGCATAGACTTGGATTAATGTGATATTGAATGGTTTGCCTTGGAAACGAACAGAGATCATTCTGTCGTTTTTGAGATTGCATCCATGTACTGCATTTCAGACTCTTTTGTTGACCATGATGGCTACTCCATTTCTTCTAAGGGATTCTTGACCACAGTAGTAGATATAATGGTCATCTGAGTTAATTAAGTTCACCCATTCCAGTCCATCTTAGTTTGCTGATTCCTAGAATGTCGACATTCACTCTTGCCATCTCCTGTTTGACCATTTCCAATTTGCCTTGATTCATGGACCTAACATTCCAGGTTCCTATGCAATATTGCTCTTTACAGCATCGGACTTTGCTTCTATCACCAGTCACATCCACAGCTGGGTATTGTTTTTGCTTTGGCTCCATCCCATCATTCTTTCTGGAGTTATTTCTCCACTGATCTCCAGTAGCATATTGGGTACCTACTGACCTGGGGAGTTTCATCTTTCATTGTCCTATCTTTTTGCCTTTTCATACTGTTCATGGGGTTCTCAAGGCAAGAATACTGAAGTGGTTTGCCATGCCCTTTTCCAGTGGACCACATTCTGTCAGACCTCTCCACCATGACCCATCCGTCTTGGGTGACCCCACACGGCATTGCTTAGTTTCATTGAGATAGACAAGGCTGTGGTCTGTGTGATCAGATTAGCTAGTTTTCTGTAATTTTAGTTTCAGTGTGTCTGCCCTCTGATGCCCTCTAGCAACACCTACCGTCTTACTTGGGTTTCTCTTACCTTGGACATGGGATATTCCTTCATGGCTGCTCCAGCAAAGTGCAGCCTGCTCCTTACCTTGGACAAGGGGTATCTACTCACGACGGCCCTTCCTGATTTTGAATGTGGAGTAACTCCTCTCGGGCCACCTGTGCCCAAGCAGCTGCTGTTCGTTGAGCCTGGGGTAACTCCTCTCGGCCGCCCCCCGGCCTCGGCCCGGGCGAGCTCCTCTCGCCTCTGCCCCTGGCCCCCGGCCTGGCCTAGCTCCTCTTGGGTGCTGCCCCCAGCCCCCAGCCCGGCCTAGCTCCTCTTAGCCGCCGCCTCCAGCCCCGGCCTGGCCTAGCTCCACCCCCAGCCCCCAGCCTGGCCTAGCTCCTCTCGGCCGCCGCCCCCGGCCCCCGACCCGGCCTAACTTCTCTCGGTCGCCACCCCCGGCCCGGGCCTAGCTCCTCTCAGCCGCCGCCCCCAGCCCCTGGCCCCCGGCCTGCCTAGCTCCTCTTGGCCACCGCCCCCGGGCCCCCGGCCCGGCCTAGCTCCTCTCGGCCACCACCCCCGCCCCCCGGACCGCCTAGCTCCTCTCGGCCGCCTCCCCCGGCCCCCGGCCTGGCCTAGCCTAGCTCCTCTCGGCCGCCTCCCCCGGCCCCCCGGCCCGCCTAGCTCCTCTCGGCCGCCTCCCCCGGCCCCCCGGCCCGGCCTAGCTCCTCTCGGCCGCCGCCCCCGGCCCCCGGCCCGGCCTAGCTCCTCTCCCCGCCGCCGCCCCCGGCCCCCGGCCCGGCCTAGCTCCCTCTCGGCCGCCGCCCCCGGCCCCCCGGCCCGGCCTAGCTCCTCTCCCCGCCGCCCCCGGCCCCCGGCCCGCCTAGCTCCTCTCGGCCGCCTCCCCCGGCCCCCGGCCCGGCCTAGCTCCTCTCGGCCGCCTCCCCCGGCTCCCGGCCCGGCCTAGCTCCTCTCGGCCGCCGCCCCCGGCCCCCGGCCCGGCCTAGCTCCTCTCGGCCCGCCTCCCCCCGGCTCCCGGCCCGGCCTAGCTCCTCTCGGCCGCCGCCCCCGGCCCCCGGCACGGCGTAGCTCCTCTCTCCCCGCCGCCCCCAGCCCCCGGCCCGCCTAGCTCCTCTCGGCCGCCTCCCCCGGCCCCCGGCCCGGCCTAGCTCCTATCGGCCCCTCCTCCCCCGGCTCCCGGCGGCCCGGCCTAGCTCCTCTCGGCCGCCGCCCCCGGCCCCGGCCCGGCCTAGCTCCTCTCCCCGCCGCCCCCCGGCCCCCGGCCCGGCCTAGCTCCTCTCGGCCCGCCGCCCCCCGGACCCCGGCCCGGCCTAGCTCCTCTCGGCCGCCGCCCCCGGCCCCCGGCCCGGCCTAGCTCCTCTCCCCGCCGCCCCCGGACCCCGGCCCGGCCTAGCTCCTCTCGGCCGCGCGCCCCCGGCCCCCGGCCCGGCCTAGCACCTCTCCCCACCGCCCCCGGCCCCCGGCCCGGCCTAGCTCCTCTCGGCCGCCGCCCCCGGCCCCCGGCCCGGCCTAGCTCCTCTCGGCCGCCGCCCCCGGCCCCCGGCCCGGCCTAGCTCCTCTCCCCGCCGCCCCCCGGCCCCCGGCCCGGCCTAGCTCCTCTCCCCGCCGCCCCCCCGGCCCCCGGCCTGGCTTAGCTCCTCTCTCCCCGCCGCCACCCCGGCCCCCGGCCCGGCGTAGCTCCTCTCCATGCCGCCCACGGCCCCCCGCACGGCGTAGCTCCTCTCCCCGCCCCCCCCCGGCCCCCGGCCCGCCTAGCTCCTCTCGGCCGCCTCCCCGGGCCCCCGGCCCGGCCTAGCTCCTCTCGGCCGCCTCCCCCGGCTCCCGGCCCCGCCTAGCTCCTCTCGGCCGCCGCCCCCGGCCCCCGGCCCGGCCTAGCTCCTCTCCCCGCCGCCCCCGGCCCCCCGGCCCGGCCTAGCTCCTCTCGGCCGCCTCCCCCGGCCCCCGGCCCGGCCTAGCTCCTCTCCCCCCGCCGCCCCCGGACCCCGGCCCGGCCTAGCTCCTCTCGGCCGCCGCCGCCCCCGGCCCCCGGCCCGGCCTAGCACCTCTCCCGCCGCCCCCGGCCCCCGGCCCGGCCCTAGCTCCTCTCGGCCGCCGCCCCCGGCCCCCCGGCCCGGCCTAGCTCCTCTCGGCCGCCGCCCCCGGCCCCCGGCCCGGCCTAGCTCCTCTCCCGCCGCCGCCCGGCCCCCGGCCCGGCCTAGCTCCTCTCCCCGCCGCCCCCCCGGCCCCCGGCCTGGCCTAGCTCCTCTCCCCGCCGCCCCCGGCCCCCGGGCCCGGCGTAGCTCCTCTCCATGCCGCCCCACGGCCCCCGGCCCGGCGTAGCTCCTCTCCCCGCCGCCCCCCGGCCCCCGGCCCGCCTAGCTCCTCTCGGGCCGCCTCCCCCGGCCCCCGGCCCGGCCTAGCTCCTCTCGGCCGCCTCCCCCGGCTCCCGGCCCGGCCTAGCTCCTCTCGGCCGCCGCCCCCGGCCCCGGCCCGGCCTAGCTCCTCTCCCCGCCGCCCCCGGCCCCCGGCCCGGCCTAGCTCCTCTCGGCCCGCCTCCCCCGGCCCCCGGCCCGGCGTAGCTCCTCTCCCCGCCGCCCCCGGCCCCCGCCCGCCTAGCTCCTCTCGGCCGCCTCCCCCGGCCCCGGCCCGGCCTAGCTCCTCTCGGCCGCCTCCCCCGGCCCCGGCCCGGCCTAGCTCCTCTCGGCCGCCTCCCCCGGCCCCCGGCCCGGCCTAGCTCCTCTCCCCGCCGCCCCCGGCCCCCGGCCCGGCCTAGCTCCTCTCGGCCGCCTCCCCCCGGCCCCCGGCCCGGCCTAGCTCCTCTCCCCGCCGCCCCCGGCCCCCGGCCCGGCCCTAGCACCTCTCCCCGCGCCCCCGGCCCGGCCTAGCTCCTCTCGGCCGCCGCCCCCGGCCCCCGGCCCGGCCTAGCTCCTCTCGGCCGCCGCCCCCGGCCCCCGGCCCGGCCTAGCTCCTCTCCCCCGCCGCCCCCGGCCTCCGGCCCGGCCTAGCTCCTCTCCCCACCGCCCCCGGCCCCCGGCCTGGCCTAGCTCCTCTCCCCACCGCCCCCCGGCACCCGGCCCGCCTAGCTCCTCTCGGCCGCCTCCCCCGGCCCCGGCCCCCGGCCCGGCCTAGCTCCTCTCCCCGCCGCCCCCGGCCCCCGGCCCGGCCTAGCTCCTCTCGGCCGCCGCCGCCCCGGCCCCCGGCCCGGCCTAGCTCCTCTCCCCCACACGCCCCCGGCCCCCGGCCCAGCCTAGGTATTTCAAGACATTGACAAAGGAACTACTGTTCCCAGTGCTATATAGCAAAACTTTGTTGGTTAGTGCACATCTTTTTTAAAAATTAGAAATCTAGCATTCTATTCATACTAAGTCAAACAAGTGGAATCAAAATGTCATAAAGTTTTTAGTTAGGCAAACATTAATAAGTTTTCTAAAATATATATTATACGTACTAGTGAGTAACTATTATTCACTTAATACCATTGTACCATGATTGGTCAACAGAAAAGTAATAAAATTCTGTATCACCAAAGCTACCATTTAATAGAAAAACCTGTAATCACTTTTTAAAATCCTGACACATATTAGAATTATCTTAGAATTTTTTGAAAAATGCCAAGGTATTGCCTTTATTCTCCAAAGCTACAGATATGTTGCTAATGAGCAGCCATGCTTAAAATCAACTGGACCATAATGATGATCTTTTTAGTTTTATCTAATTTGTTTCATGTTTTCTATTTCATATTTGGTGCTCCTGTTTAATTTACTTTATGTTTTCCAATTTCTCCATCTCTTTCTTTTGATGTTCTTTCTCAGGCCTTTATTAACTTTTTAAAATAAATGTATCTCTGATGACCTGAGCTGACACAGGGTGGCAACTGGGGACCACATCCAGCTTCCCATACCCCAAGGTACAGCCCTATAAGGACATTGCCTTTTAGTTTTTGCAATGGTGCAATGTAAAGAAAGGGACTCCTGTGGGCTCAAAGTATGACCTGGGCTGGAAGGCTTCCACGCAGTCTGAAAGCCTTGATCACTCATTGGACGGTGGTCATGCCAATCTTTGCCTCCTGGCCAATGAGCTTAGAGCTGGTGCTGGAGGAAGTGGTCCCCGGTTTACCCTTCAAGCTCCACCTACCGTCACAGACTCCTGTTCTCTGTGCAGCCAACGTCTTTTGCTGTCCCCACCCCCACCCTGCGGTCCCACCACCAACAGCCTCTACTCGGCGCGATACTCAGCCCAGTGGCCGCCATCTTCCCCGCAGACGTTACTGCAGGCCCTTCACCATCAGGCACATCTCTCCTGCCATGTCTGCCGCAGAGGAGCACGACTGGATCCCAGGTGGCCAGGATAGAGCTGGTGGCAGGGCAGGCCGTGACCCCAGTCTCCTTGGGGTCCAGGCATCTGCTTGGGAGGGGATGGAAGGAGTCGAGGAGGCCACGGCTCTTCTGGCCTCCTTGGAGGTCTCCAGAGCCCTTCCCGGGGAGCCGAGTTGGCCACAGGCTGCAGTGGAAGAGGAACGTGATAGAGAGCCGTTAGAGGAGGAGAAAATGGAGGAAGATGTAGAGGAGATGGAGGAGGACGAGGAAGAGGGTGAGACTGATTTCGAGTTGGAGGAGGAGGACACAGAAGAGGAAGACGAGAATGAGCAGGAGGGTGCGGCAGGGGTTACAGGCCTTGGGTTCTTTGCGGAGAGGTTTGGGCCCATGTTCTGGAGTCAGGTCGAGTCCTTTCTACACAATTTACATAACAACAAAAATGTCCTGTTCCGGCCTCGCGCTGACCGCCTGATGGCCAGGGGCCGCTCCCAGCTACCCTCAGACCCTGGAGAAGGTCCGGTGCCTCCTCAGGAGCAGGAAGACCTGGGCGAGGGAGGCCGAGTCTTGCAGGGTGAGTACCCGGTGGAGGGCGCTCCACCCTGGGAGCTGCGGGATCCTGTGGAGGGGGGTGCGTCCTAGAAGACAGAGGAATCAGTGGTGGAGGCTGAGTTCTGGGCGAGGGAGGCCCTGACGGCTGCCTCTGAAACTGGGAGGTTGAGGCCTGTGGTCCCGGAGGGGCCGAGGCGGGCAAGTGGTGGCTGAGCCCTCAGGCCCTTATGGGGCCATCGAGCTCAAAGGCAGGTCTCTAGCAGTCAAACAGTGGGTCAAAACTCTCAAAAACGTCCGGGCACAGTTTGCACAAGTGCACGCCCAATTCTATAGACCTTCATGGTCTCGAGAAAAAGCATGCTGCCTTCTACCAACCTAGAGGCAAACAAGTGGCATCCCTCCCTTTTGGTCAATGGCTTTAAAAAATGTGAATATTCTCAGTAGAAGGATCTGAGAAAACGATGACATAGCACAGGGGCACTTTTCAGCGATTGAGGAATCTGTGAGTGTCCCCATAGAATTTGTCTTTAAATCAAATGAACATTTTTTCCATTGAGGTTCTGACAAACACATGCAAAATGGTATCATTATCAAATGATTTGGATCCCTTCTCCAAAGGGGCCAGAAATAATCAGAGAGATCTGTGTGAGATCTACTGGAAAGAAGGGAAAAACGTTTGTGAAAATTGTCCAGCAGCAGAAATGGGGGGGGGGGCTAGAAATATATCAACCAGTAGAAACATGCCCAGCTATTATTTGTTTTTTCTTTCATTAAACATATTTCTCTTCTCTCAGGCCTAGACTCTGCTGCTGATTTTAAGTTGGGATATTTTCCTTGCCAACTTTTGACCCCAAAGTCTCCATCATACTGCCCTAATGACGAGGGTGAGCATCAGTATGAAAACGCTGATGAAGAGGAAGAGGATGGAAATGAAAAACCTGAAGGACTCTAAATGGATGTGGTCTCAGCAAAGAGCAGCTCTGGATAGTACAGGTATTATTGTATAGGCTCTAGTATGACATAAACATTCCTGACACATACCTGTTACTAACAGCTTTATATTTTTTAATTTTTCTTCTGTAAAGTAAATAAGAAAATTGTTGAAATTTAATTTTGGGAAAACAGTTTATTGTTAATAATGTATTCTAGATAATGTAGGAGGCAGTATGTTCTGAAATGTATTTCATTTATAGCCACGAGTCCTTTGTCCTGTAGCTTTAAGACTACTGCAGATGGGAAATTTACCAGACCTGGAAATGGAGACCAATGCTTCTTTAGAGAATAGTCACCAGAAGCAGCAGCTAAAGTGACTAGGCCATGCATTAGCTGTATCTTCATCACCTGGCCACACAATTGTAGTCTCTTGAACAGACAATGACTTTGAGAAAGTGATTCCTTACAAAGTAGTAAGATGTTAAGGGTTTCAAGAGAACTGCATTTCAGGATTAATTCACAAATATTAGTTCAATTTAGATTTTTTATTCAAAAGAAAAGAAAATTAGTCTTAGTAAGATTACTGGTTATCACTGAGTTGGTAATTAAATCTTTGTTTCTGTTTCCTCTATTCATCTTTTAGTCTCTCTCACTCACTCTCTCACTCTTCCTTAATTTTCATTCATGTGGATGTTTGATAAAGCCTCTTTCTCATTTTACACATGTGGAAACTGAAGGTCTGGGAATACAAGGGATTTATGATTTGTGTAAGGAACAACAGTTTTTAAGGTGGAATGACTTATTTATATCACAGTGTGGCCTTTCAGGGAAACAGCAAGCATTTATAGTGGTGGGCAAGAGGGAGATAAGTTTTGCATGATGAAATGATGTGCACCCTGATCACCAAGGGTCTGGGTTACAAGAAGAAAACATTTTGTTTTCTCCTCACTGAGAAAATAGATGTACATAGTATTGGCTCATATTTAGAAAGTCACTGGTACACGTTATTGGAGTACAATTGTTAATTGGTTCTTATTTCATCCTACAGTGGGAAGGCATAGAAAGAAGCAGACAGCAAAAGAAAAGATGAATTTGTTCTTCACGGATATTCTTGTTTTCATTAGCCTGAAATACTAATTTTGTTTCCAAGTTTCAACACCCCAAAATGATACTAACTACTGACATCTGACTTTACTCTTACCTTTTACAGATAATTTGATAGTATTGTTCACATTGGAAATAAAAGCTTGTTTGAAATTAATACACTGTATTTTTTTTTCACATAAATAACACTGACTCAAATCTATCATTGTTCTATTTATTTTGGCCCACCTTACTGTCACTGAAAGGGATTTCTTTCAGCTATTTGTCAAGCCTGTTTTAAATCCTTTTATTGCAGCCCCAAATAAATTAAAATATAAGGTTATAAATAATTTGTGTGATGGTGCCCTAGCCTCTGCTATATTTTATTGAAAGAAACTGATGGATGACCTAGCTTGCCTGGACCAGCAGCATCAGCATCACCTGGGAACTTGTTTGCAATGCACATTCTCAGACCCTGCTCCAGATCTACTGAGTTGGAAATTCTGAAGGTAGGCTGCTAGCCATCAGGGTTTTACAGTCCTCCAGGTGCTACTGAAGCACACAAGTTTCAGAACCACTGCTTTAGAGCAGTGGGGGAAAGGTTTACTACACCTACTGTAGGATCATCCCTAATTCACTGACTTGGTACTGTTGCAGGTACACTAAACAGGGTGGTAAGATCTGGACTTAGGAAGACACTAGAATTCTCAGGGGCTTGAGACACAAAGAACTCTGGGAGGGGTGTGTTAGTATCCTAAGGCTACCATAACAAATTGCCACAAACCAGACGGCTTAAAACAACAGAAATACATTATCTCACAGTTCTGGAGGCCAGAAGTCTGAGGTGAAGGTATCGACAAGGGTGGTCCCTTCCAGAGGCTCTGAGGGAGACTCTGTTTCACGCCTCTCTCCTAATTTCTGGTGGTTGCTGTCAATCATTGGCATCACTTGCCTTGTAAATATGTGATTCCAATCTCCATCATCACATAGCATTTTCCCCTGTCTGTTTCTGTGTCCTTTCTCTTCTCATAAGAATACCAGTCATACTGAATTAAGGGCCCACCCTAATCCAGTATGACCTCATCTTAACGTTATTATACCTTCAAATACCCTACTTCCAAATAAGGTCACATTTACAGGTTCAAGGGGTAACAACTTCAACATACATTTTCAGGGGGACAAAATTCAGCTTATAACAAGGGGCAAAGATTCAGGGGTGGAAGTGACCAATGGGTAAAAACCTACATCCAAAAGGATAAAGGCATCATTATACCATGCATATGTGAAGTTTAAAAACATGCAACAATTCTATTGATTATAGGTTCATGTATTTGTAGTAAAAGGTATACATAGGAGTGATGCATGCATATGTAGCATGCAGAAAGGTGTGTATGAAAACAATAAATTTTCTAAGACTGGTTAAATCTTATGGAAGAGAGGGAGAATTCAATTGGGGAGAGGTATATTGGGTTTAAATTTTATTTGTAATCTTTTGTTTCTTAAGATGGGTGATGCTTGCCTGGGTGTTGTAATCTCTGTACCTTTGTCTAGGTCTGAAATACGTCCTCATTTAAAGAAAATTGAAAGAAGAAATGGGCCTAATATCTGGAACTTATTGAAGGAAAAATGTAAAGTGGTATTTGAGCAGAGTGGAGGATCAGAGAAGGAGAGTACCTTCTTTGAGGGTAGAAGGCCTTATTTCTATATTTAGTTAAGGCCACTTGAATGCTCTCTAGTTAGCAGCAACACCTTTCCCTATTTTCTGTGCTAGTTCATCTCATATCCTCGAGTATATTAACATTATTTATATGAGTGTATCTCCCCAAAAGTGTGAGCTTCTGAATAGTTGAGAAGTTAAAGGCTTCTATCATATATTCTAAAGCATTGGGTTTTCTTCCTCATGGGTGCTTGATAAAGGTCTGTTAAAGTGAAGTTAGTATAAGGTATCCACAACCCTTTTCCATGTCTCTGGTTTTGACATTTAAAAATGTATTATCACATAGCAACACGGAGTATTCCTTATGGCTAGAACAAAGAAAAAAGGCACAAGGCCTTTTGTCACTGTTGTTTAATGAAAGAACAGTCCGAGTAGAAATTTATCAGCAGCATATGGGAATCTTAACTCCCTGTGTGCGTGTGTGATTAGTCACTAAGTTGTGTCCGACTCTTTCGGACCTATTGGACTGTAGCCTGCCAGGCTCCTCAATCCCAGAATCCTGGGATTCTCCAGGCAATAATACTGGATTGGGTTGCCATGCCCTCCTCCAGGGGATCTTCCTGACCCAGGAATCGAACCTGCATCTCCTGTGCCTCCTACACTACAGAGGATTCTTTCTTTACCCGCTAGCTGTCGGGGAAGCCCCTTAGGTCCCTGACCAGTGACCAAACCCGCGTTGCCTGCATTGCAAGGTGGGTTCTTAACCATCGACTACCAGGGCAGTCTCAGCAATATATACTGGGCTTCCCTGGTGGCTCAGACGATAAAGAATCCACCTGCAATGCAGGAGACCTGGGTTCAATCACTGGGTTGGGAAGACCCCCTGGAGGAGGGAATGGAGGATTCTTTCTTTATCTGCTATCCATCAGGAATCCCCTTAGTTTCCTGACCAGAGACCAAACCTGCTTCCCCTGCATTGCAAGGCGGATTCTTAACCATCGACCACCAGGCAAGTCCCAACAATATATACTATATGAGGCCATTTTTAAGGGCCTCCCTAGTAGCTTAGATGGTAAAGAATCTGCTTGCAATGCAGGAGACCCAGGTTCAATCTCTGCATCAGGCAGATCCTCTGGAGAAGGGAATGGCTACCCACTCCAGTACTTGTGGGGCTTCCCTGGTGGCTCAGATGGTAAAGAATCTTCCTGCAATGTGGGAGACCTGGGTTTGATCCCTGGGTCAGGAAGAACACTGGAGAAGGGAATGGCAACCTCACTCCAATATTCTTGCCTGGAGAATCTACAAAATTAAACAACAGGCATGCATAAATAGATGATAATAGTATACAAAACAACTGGGGGTATGAGAAAAAAGAATGAGAGAATTTTGGGGGTGTTCATTTTTATTTAACTCAGGTATTTACAATTTAAAGAATTATTTTCCTGAATAATACCACATAACTGGCATGATCAGGAGGGTAGGAAGTAAGGAAGCCACTGGACTACTCTGTTTCTGCTGAGACCATCACAGATTTTGGCTGCGAGACCACACTGACTCCTTCTCCATCTATACAGTCAAAGTAGATGTCTCATGCCTTGCCTTTTGCTACCCACAAATCTAGGAACTGTACCCTGAGACCTCTATTATCACTGATGCAAAAGAAGTGAAATTTTCTGAGCCCATGCTCACTGACAGAAAACAGAAACCACAGAAGAAGCATGGACTACACCTCACTTCTCCTTCCAAGTCTCATGGGTGTTTCTTATCTGCTTGGCAGAGGCTTCTATTCGTGGAATCCAGGCCATAGGGGCAAGAGTTCAGGAAATGTAGACTTGGTTTCCAACCTCTATCAAGCCTTACCTGGTGTAATTGGGTTTGGGATGGAGTCAGGTGAGCTGATCTATGACATTTGCCACAGGATGTAAAACTGAAGGTGGAGATGCCAGTTAGGAGGCTATTGTAGTAGTCCACCTGAGAGATGATGTTGTCTTGGATCAGGGTGACAAAAGCAAAGGTGTTAGAAAGTGGTTGGATTTACATTTTACTCAGAAAACAGGACTCGCCTGTACATTATGGCAGGGTTGAGGGAAAGATATAAAAGTCTGAGGATTAATACTTCCTTTCACTCCTGTCCTAGACATCCAGTTTTCTTTGCAAACCCTCAAGCCTGGTTAGGAACCCCTCTGATGTATATCACCATATCATGTGTTTTTGAATTCCTTGTTTCATCATCTATATTTCTACTATGCAGTCATTTCCCCAGGGGGCAAATGTATGTGTGGCTGTGCATGGCACAATGCCTGGCATATGGTGCTCTCTCAAAAAATATTGTTATAATGATGAGTGAAGGAAAACTGGATCACCTTGAGTTCACCAGCTCAATGATGGTGAATTTCTCTATATTAAGGGGCCCTATGACTCCTTGCTTATTTCTGGTGTTGCCGGATGGGGCAACATCTTCCCGTGTGCATTGTAAACACGTTTGGGTAGTCAGAAACTGGAATCCAATCCCAAGTGAGGGGCATGGGACTGACGCTTACTCAAGCCAACACACGTTACGTTATCAAATGAGTCAGCTCTTCGCATCAGGTGGCCAAAGTATTGGAGTTTCAGCTTCAGCATCAGTCCTACCAATGAATATTCAGGACTGATTTCCTTTAGGATGGACTGGTTGGATCTCCTTGCAGTCCAAGGGACTCTCAAGAGTCTTCTCCAACACCACAGTTCAAAAGCATCAATTCTTCAGCGCTCAGCTTTCTTTATAGTCCAACTCTCACATCCATACATGACCACTGGAAAAACCATAGCCTTGACTAGACAGACCTTTGTTGACAAAGTAATGTCTCTGCTTTTCAATATGCTGTCTAGGTTGGTGATAACTTTCCTTCCAAGGAGTAAGCATCTTTTAATTTCATGGCTGCAATCACCATCTGCAGTGATTTTGGAGCCCCGAAAAATAAAGTCAGCCACTGTTTCCACTCTTTCCCCATCTATTTGCCATGAAGTGATGGGACCGGATGCCATGATCTTTGTTTTCTGAATGTTGAGCTTTAAGCCAACTTTTTCACTCTCTTCTTTCACTTTCATCAAGAGGCTCTTTAGCTCTTCTTCACTTTTTGCCATAAGGGTGGTGTCATCTGCATTATCTGAGGTTATTGATATTTCTGCTGGCAATCTTGATTCCAGCTTGTGCTTCCTCCAGCCCACCGTTTCTCATGATGTACTCTGCATAGAAGTTAAATAAGCAGGGTGAAAATATACAGCCTTGAAGTACTCCTTTTTCTATTTGGAACCAGTCTGTTGTTCCATGTCCAGTTCCGCTGTCCAATGAGTGATCAAGGCTTTCAGACTGCATGGAAGCCTTCCAGCCGCAGGTCATACTTTGAGCCCACAAGAGTCCCTTCCTTTACATTGCACCATTGCAAAAACAAAATGGCAATGTCCCTATAGGGTGGCACCCTGGGGTATGGTAACCTGGATGTGGTGCCCAGTTGCCACCCTGTGAAAGCTCAGGCCTTCAGAGATATGCTTATTTTTAAAAGTTAACAAAGGCTCGATAAAGGCTTGAGAAAGAACATCAAATGAAAAAGATGGAGAAATTGGAAAACATAAACTGAATGAAACGGGAGCACTGAATATGAAATATAAAAAGTGAAACAAACTAGAAAGAAGTTAAAGATCATCATATAGTCCCGTTGTTTTTAAGCATGGCTGCTCATTAGAAACATGTCCGTAGGTTTGGATAATAAGAGCAACACCTTGGCATTTTTCAAAAAATTCCAAGATAATTCTGATATGTGTCAGGATTTTAAAAAGTGATTACAGATTTTTCTATTAAATGGTAATTTTGGTGATATAGAATTCTATTACTTTTCTGTTGACCAATCATGGTACAATGGTATTAAGTGAATAATAGCTGCATACTCACTAGTATGTTTAATATATATATTTTAGAAAATGTATTATTTGCCTAACTAAAAAATTTATGACATTTTGATTCCTCTTGTTTGACTTAGTATGAATAGAATGATAGATTTCTAATTAAAAAAAAAGGTATGCAACAAGCAACAAAGGTTTACTGTATAGCACAGGGAACTGTATGTAGTTCCTTTGTCAGTCTCTTGAAATACCTATAACGGAAAATAATCTGAAAAATAATATATGTGTATATGTATAACTGAATCACCTTGCTGTGCACCTGGAACATTGTAAGTCAACTATACTTCAATATACTTCAACTATACTTCAATATATATATATATGTGTGTGTGTGTGTGTATACATACATATATATATATATATATATATATATATATATATATATATTAAGGAAAAAAAATGAGGAAGTGTTTAGTTCACATACGAGCAACTGTTTAAACCTCCTGTGAGAGATAGAAAGAGAATTTGGAGGTTTTAATGTTGTTAAAGTTACTCAGAAAAGAACATACAAGTTGACATGGATGCAGTGAGAATGGAGAGTGGAAGGAGTAAAACTAGGAGCTGAAAAGGGATTCATCAGGGCTCCCCAATTCACCTCCAAATTCCAAGAAATGAAGAGAGACTTCTTTTCATGACGGGGCTAAGCACTTGCTCTGCACTAAAGTGGGACACCCCACTCCTCCCAAATTCATATGTTGAAACCCTTACCCACTCCACCGCCCCAGGTGATGGTATTTGGGAGTTAGGGCCTTTGATAGGAGACACAGTGAGGATAATCACCTCTTCCCTACGTAGAACTTATGTATTATGGGTTTCATCCCTTATATCGGCCTTGCTTTGTTTTACCTAACTCATAATCAATATTTTCAGTGGGGATAGTCCATTGGGTCCCATGTTATCAAGCCCATTCCTAAGTGACAAAGACTCAATTTAACTTTATGAGCCATATGTCAGAGTGCTTATGCCCACTACAGGATATTTTTAGGACAATGGCTGCTACAATCTGGAGCACTGAAACACCACAATAATAAAATGCTTAAGGCGAATAAATCTATTGGCTATCTTCAGAAGCTCCCTTAACACTATAGGAGCATCTTTTAAAAATTTAGTGGTATCTTCAAGAATTCCCCTGTTTTGTGCCCCAGTATTAAGTTCAAAAATTTTTCCTACATGATACAGTTTAGCAGATGTTGAAATCAATTCCAAATCTATTTGTAGAAGTCTTAAGCCAATAATCACTTTTTATCTTTAAAAATTATTATTGCGCTATTGTAGTAAACGTCACCTTTTTAAAGGGTATACTTCACAGGCATTTAGTACATTCACAATGCTGTTCAGCCATTCTCTCTGTTGTCCCCAAATAAATTATCACTCCTAAAGGAAATCCCATGCCAGTAATCAATCCTTCTCCATTTCCCCCCTCACTGCAACCAGGCTCTGATAACCACTAATCTGCTCTTTACTTCTATGGACTTACCCTTTCTAGATAGTTGAAAGAAATGAAATCCTACAATATGTGACCTTTTGTGTCTGGCCTCTCTCATTCCTTTTTACAGCTGAATGCTATGCCTTTGTACAGAGGGTCACTTTTGTTTATGAATGTGAAACAAGTTGAGGACAGGTTGATGGACACTTGGGATGTTTCCCATTGGGTTATGGTGAATAAGGCTGCTACGAATGTGGAGATAGAACCTTTTGTTTGAATAAATACTCTCAACTCTTGGGCATATGTAGCTAATAGTGGAGTTGATGAGACAACCATAGGCTTTTCAACTTTTTTCAGGAGCTGCCAGACTTTTCTACAGTGACTTGTTGTTCAGTTGCTCAGTTGTGTCCAACTCTTTGCGACCCCATGGACTGCAGCACACCAGGCTTCCCTGTCCTTCACCATCTCCATAAATGAGCACTAAAGTAAAGTTAATGCAATGCAATCTTCTTTTTTGTCATTGGTGTTAACATTTTAAAAGTGTATTACTGCATAATAACATGCAGTATACCTTATGGAGTGGCACAGGGCTTTGTCACCATTATTTAAAACAAAAGGGCAGTCCAAGTAGGATTTTATCCATGTAATGTCATTTGAAGGGCATCATGTTATTTCTGATCAGTTTGTGCTGTGCTTTGTCCTATCTTTCTGCTAAAATTTTGTCTTTTAAAGGCCCTATGTGGCCTTCTAAGTAATCTTACTGGGGTTCACTCCAGTAGGCAAAAGTCACATACACAACTCACTTTCAGGTAATCCCTTTGGGCCTTGGGTTTCTGCTGAGACTTCTTAGACAACACCCTTCAACTTCTTACAAGGTTTTTTTTTTTTTTAACTTTAAGGATCTCTGAGGTATTGGCCCAGATCTTCATGAGGCCTAAATAGAATATGGTCACACCCTTGACTTCATCTTCACACCATATTTTCCCAGAAAGCTTCTGGATTTGACCTTTGCCCGGAAGCTTTTTCTTAACTTTCACATCATTTGCTATCCAGGAGAGGCTGGGGATTTTCAAAGTAGCAGGTTCTGTCTCCTATTTGTTTAAAAGAAATCCGTCCTTCAGTGAAGTTCAAATTTCAATTACTTGGTATATTTCAGTTTCTTTTTCTTTTATCTAGTTAATTTAAAAACACAAAGCTATCTATAACTGGTGTATGTTAGGAATAGTTGGGTGAAATTGAAAACAACATGCTAGGAGAACTGGAGTTTCCAGGGCTGTCCCCTCCTGGGCCAGGTGTATTAGTTTTCCATTGTAAAATAGGAAAACCAAATTACCCCGTAAATAATATAAAGATCAAACTACAGTAACATACTAATATAATCAAGAGAGTACCATCCCATTGACTTTCCCATATTCTGATGGTTAGGAGGAAGTCACAGCTTCAGCCCAACTTAAAGGAAGGAGACATATGAGAGAATGAATAACACAGAGGTTGAGGGTCACTTAGGGTCTGTGCACAGTACCTGGACTCCTCAAAGTTCTGTTCCAGCAAAGTGGGCAGAGCTTGGCCCCCAACACAGGCCACTTGGTCCACATCCTGGGCCCTGGACACAACCTCTTCTCCTCTCTACTCACTCTGAGCTTCCTTCCTCACCTCCAGAGGCTTCACATGCTATATATGGATACTAAAGCACAGTTGTCTCCTGTTCCCCAAATACAGCCACCACCTCTTTGTTACCTCCCAGTCCTGGGAATATAACACTGGAAGTGCCATCCAGCCCTCAGAAGCACAAATTCAGTGATGAGGAGCATGCAGGCTTCTTGGAGCTTGGGGTCCCTTGGGCACCAAATTCAGGGCCTCTGATACATGAAACAAGTTTGGAGGCAGGCAGGTTGGTTCTCAGTGTGCACATCCTCTCGACTGCCCTTGGCTGTTTGCAGAGAGATGAGGCTGGAAGAGGGTAGGAGTGGAACCTCTAAAGCATGGTGCCTATTACAAGCCCCTCTAACCTGGATCTCAGAGCAGTACTATGATCAACAACCAGTTCAGCACAGGCACTGTGACAGCCAGCCTCTAAGAATGCCCCAAAGATCCTTGCCTCCTGGTGTTCATGCTCTAGTGTAGAGCCTTATCTCATTTAATAAAGATGACCAAAAGACCCTGATGATAGGAAAGATTGAGGGCAGGAGGAAAAGAGGGCGACAGAGGATGAGATGGTTGGATGGCATGACCGACTCAGTGGATATGAGTGTGAACAAACTCCAGGAGATAGTGAAGGTCAGGGAAGCCTGATGTGCTGCTTTCCATGGGGACATAAAGAGTCAGACACGATTTAGCAACTGAACAACAATGTGACCAGCCATTTGTTGCACAGCAATAGAAAAGTAAAATACATGTTGGCACTGAGAGTAGGGTTTCATGGTAAACAATAACAACAAAGAAACAAAGAAAGGACTTTGAGAGAGTATTAGTCAAAGATGCTTTGAAGAGAACTTTATCAGAAGCCCAATTGAGGGCAATTGTGGAGGCTGCCAGTGAGTTATAAGGGAAATAGGGAAAGTGCTATGGAAACTGGAGGAAAGGATCCCTTTTTATATTTTAGCAGAAAGATAGGAGAAAGAACAGCACAAACCAATCAGAAACAACTTGAGGCCTTTCAAATGACATTACATGGATAAATTCCTGCTTGGACTGCCCTTTGCTATTTTCTTAAATTTATTTTATTGAAGTATAGTTGATTTACAATGTTGCGCTAGTTTCTGCTGTACAGCAGAGTGATTCAGTTATACATGCATATATATATATATATATATATATACACACACACACATACATATATATATGTGATTCAGTTATACATGCATATATATATATATATACACACACACACACACACATACATATATATGTATTTATATATCCTTTTTCATATCTTTTTTCCATTATGGCTTATTATAGGATATCGAATATAGTTCCCTGTCCTATACAGTAGGACTTAAGTGGTTTATCCATTCTATATATAATAGTTTGCATCTGCTAACCCCAAACTCCCAATCCATCCCTCCCCTCACACTCCTCCTGCTTGGCAATCACAAGTCTGTTCTCTTATGTCTGTGAGTCTGTTTCTGTTTACTCATGTCATGTTTTAGATTCCACATAAAAGTGCTACTGTATGGTATTTGTCTTTTTCTGACTTACTTTACTTAGTATGGTAAATCTCTAGGTCCATCTATGTTACTCCATGTTGCTGCAAATGGCATTATTTCATTCTGAGTAATGAAATAAACCTTTATCATCCTCATACATGCCTTTCTACACATCACATATGCATGCATTCCTTCCATGCATACCTTTTAGTACATATATGTATCTGTAATCAGTGATTGCTTTGCATGTTTTTAAACCTTCTTTATCCATTCATCTGTTGATGGACATTCAGGTTGTTTCCATGTCTTGGCTATTGTGAATAGTGTGGCCATTGTTTATGTACTTTTACTGTAAGGTGTCTCAATTTCTCTCTGAATGTACACAAGGGATAAATCATAAGTCAATGAAAATAAATGTTTTAATGTAGTTTGTCAGCTATCTAACATAGTCAGACTTTTACTACAAAAGTCTGGGAGTGAGGACACAAGATTTCTAGTCTCAAAGGTATCATTATTATTAAATTGGTTACGTTCTCTTTGCTTTATTTATTTATAAAGTGGTACTTGCACTTGCTATGGGACTCTTGTGCATTTTAACTTCTTAGTCATAATAGTAACACTACGAAAATTAAAATGGTAAGACTAAGAGCAAACACTTACATGACACTTAAGTGCCACGTGCTCTTCTGAGTGCTTTGTATGTATTAACTCATTTAATGAAAGTAAATACTGAGTGGGGGAGACAAAGCCCTGTGCCACTCCATAAGGGATACTGCATGTTACTACGTGATAATGCACTTTTAAAATGTTAACACCGATGACAGAAAAGAGGATGGCGTTGCATTAACTTTATTTTAGTGCTCATTTATGGAGCACCTACTAAGAAGAAAACACAGTACTATTGATGGGTGCTTTGGGAGAGACAGAGAGAAATACATCCCTTCAAGATCCCTATCATTCAGAAGCTCATATCCTAGGGGTTGGGAGATGGAAGTAGGCACAAATATGTAAAAATGTGAAAATATATTAGAATATGAGACATGCTACCATAGAATATGAAAGAGGGGGTACCAATGAGACCTAGAGAGCACCTATACTGCCTTACCAAAAAATGCCTAAAGGAAATCCTCTACTGTCACCCCCTGGCCTTTCTCCTTCTCTGATCCTGTATTCTGGTCAATTACAACTTCATCCCCTCCTCCACCTCCCTTAAATAGCTTTCATTTCTTAGGCCCATTTTCTTCTTTCCGTCTTTTTGGCGGGGGGAAGGTCAGGAAATATTTCAGACCTACATAATGGTACAAAGAATACTACATCCATGTACCCATCACCCAACTTCAGAAATCTTACACTACAGATGCAGTTGAAGCCCGGTACATACCTGTGTCTTCAAGAAAGATATGCCCAAGTCCAGGTCCCTGGTACCTGTGAATGTGACCTTATTTGGAAATAGGGTCTTTGCAGTTGTAATTACATTAGGATCTAATTCAATGGAGTCACCCTGGATTTGGGATGGGCCCTAAATGGACTGGGTGGTATTCTTATAACAGAAAGAAGAGTGAGATTTGAGATACACAGACACAGGGAAGAAGGTCATGTGAAGACAGAGGGAGAGACTGGAGTTATTTTGCCACAAGCCAAGTGCCAGAAGCCACCACAAACGGGGGGTGGAAAGGAGGATTCTCCTCCAGACCCTTGCTTTCAGACTTCTGACCTCTAGAACTGGTGAGAGAATAAATTTTATGTTGTTTTAAGCTACCTACTTTGTGGTAGTTTGTTATGGCAGCCCTAGGAAAGTAAGAGTAACCCTTCCCAGTTGAATTCTCCTCTCTCCCTCTCCACTATCCTAAGCAAGGTGTTTATCATCCTCATACATGCCTTTCTACACATCACATATGCATGCATTCCTTCCATGCATACCTTTTAGTACATATATGTATCTGTAATCAGTGATTGCTTTGCATGTTTTTAAACCTCATATTCATGATATCATAATGGTCTATCCTTCTGAACCTAGTTGGTTCCCTCATCCATTTTTTCTTCACTGACACCATCCAATCCCTGCCCTGCCAGGTTTCTCTGTATCTCAGGGCCTTAAGAATTCTAGTCTCATCCCCATTCCAGGCTTTACTGTCCCATTCAGCTTACCTGAAATTGTATCAAGTCACTGAACAAACGATGGTCTTACCACAGGAGAAACTCAGTCACTCACAACACCCGTCCCCTGCCCCATGCCCATCATTGCTCTAAGACGGTGATGCTGAAACTTTGAGATGCTTCAGAGTCACCTGGAGGACATGTAAAGCTCTGACAGCTGGGCCACCTTCAGAATAATGATCCAGTAAATCTGGAGTGGGGCCTGAGAAGTTGCACTTCTAACAAGTTCCCAGGTGATGCTGATGCTGCTGGTCTGTGGCAGCTCAGTAGCTTCATCTGGTCTCCAGACCAGCTTTGTCACCCACTGGTTCCTCTCACTAAAATGAAGTAGGAGCTAGGCCTCCACCTCTCTCTTTACATAAATTGTTTGTCAATTGATATATTAATTAAACTGTGGCTGCAACAAAGGGCTTCCTGATAACTTGGTTGGTAAAGAATCCACCTGCAATGCAAGAACTTAAAAAAATGGTTTCAATGACAGTAAAGTGGACCAAAACAAAAAGATACAAGATTCGTGTGTCAGTGTTACACATCTAGAAAATCTGCGGCTTATCCATGGCTAACAAATTTTTATTTTTAACATGAACAAACACAGTCAAATATATCTGACAAACGTAAGGAAAAAAGTCAGATGTCAGTGGATAAGACATTTCATATGATGAAATCTGGAACAAAACCAGTGTTGATAAAATTCCCACTGGCTACTGAGAAGCCGAAAATCTCAAATCCGTGAGGGACAAGCCCATTGTTTCTTCCTCCATCGTGTCTTTCTATGCTTGACAGCTGTGGGATGAAGGAAGAGTCAATTAACAATTATAAACCAGGGAGCAGTCCCAAGATGGCAGAGGAACAGCACAGGGAGACCACTGTCTCCCCCACAAATTCATCAAAAGATCATTTGAATGCTGAGCAACTTCCACAAAACAACTTCTGAATGCTGGCGGAAGACACCAGGCACCCAGAAAGGCAGCCCAATCTCTTCAAAAGGAGGTAGGATAAAATATAAAAGACAAAAACTGAGACAAAAGATTTAGGGATGGAGACCCGTCCTGGGGAGGGAGTCAGGAAAGAGGAGATGTCTCCACACAGTAGGAAACCCTCTCACAGGCGTGTCTGTGGGGGGTTCTGGAATCTCAGAGGGCAACATAACCAGGAGGGGAAAAAAAAACCCACAGAACACGTGCCTAACCACAACTGCCAGTGGGGAAGTGGCCCAGAAACTCGGGTCCACCACCGGTGAGTGGGGGCTGGGCAGGGAGGCGCAGGCTGCATAACTGGTCCTTAGGGTAAGGACCAGGCCTGAATGCCCTGAGGACAATCTGAGAGAGCTAACGTTAGAGAGCAACCCAAACCATGGGATCTTCCAGAGAGACACACAAAAAAGACCTTTCTCATGAAAGGCTCTATCGGCACACCTGGCACACTCACAGAAAAAAGGAGTGAGCAAATACCAAAGGAGAGCAAGCCAGCTGCCGTATAGGGCCCTCCCTCCCCGGAGGCAGAGAGGCAGGTGATAGATAGCCAGAGCCGGAAGGCAAGGGGCTGCTGCACTCTTGACCCCAGAGATTGCATCTTCCACCAAACTGTGAGCAGGCCCCCAGTTGCTAACCTCGACTTCTTGGGATCCTAGATGGTTAACATCTGCCAGGAGTGTCACAGCCTGAGATCAACTCCCCAGAGGAGGCATACAGCACACCTGGAACTGCACTCTTGCGGCACACCCAGGAAACTGAGTGGCAGGGACCAGGCAGGTGAGTAAGACGCATGGCCCACCTGGGACAGTGCACTCACCAAGCACCTGGTCGCCTGAGCTGCTCAGACCTGGGAAGGGCACAAAACGCACAGCCTATATGGGTCTGTGCCCTTGTGGAGCACCCGAGAACCTCAGCGGCTTAGACCTGGGAAGTCCATGAAACACAGGGCCCACCTGGCACTTGGGACAGTGCTCTTGCAGAGCACCCTGGAGACTGATCAGTCTAGACCCGGGAAGCACATGCTACCTTGGACTGTGGCAAACCCAGGGTGGTCCATCCACTGCGAGCACTCCCCACACACGCCAGCGGTATTTGTTTGCAGTGTCCTTCCCTCTCCACAAGACAACTGAACAAGTGAGCCTAAATAAGTGGCCACCTTCGCCCCCTTGCATCCGGGTGGAAATTAGACACTGAAGAGACTTGAGATGAAGCCAAAATAAACAAAGAAGGGGGAACTGCTTTGGAAGTAACAGGTACAGCAGATTGAAACCCTGCATTTAATACTGGAGACATTTGAGGGGCACCTACAGACCTGGAGAACAAGTACAAGCCAGAACAAGGGATGATCTGACAATGAACAGACCCCACAATGCCCAGAGAAATTCCTAGATATATTTTTACTGTTATCACTTTTTAATTTTTTTAACTTAGTTCTTTATTACTCCTTTAACTTTTGTTTTTATAGCCTACTATTACATTTCCAAAAAAAAACCTATTTTTTTTAGAAAAAAATTCCATAGTTTTTGATTATTGTGATTGATTATGTTTTGTGTTTTTTATATTTTATTTTTGAGAGTCTAACCTCTCTTCCAGGTTTCCAATCTTTGCTTTTTGATATTCGTTATCAATTTTGTACCTCTAAGAATCTAATCTTCACTATCCATTTTCACTTAACGATTTGATTACCAGCTTGACTGCTCTCTCCCTTTTCTCCTCCAGGTCACCTCTATCGCCTTCCTCCCTCTTCCCTTCTGTACATAACTCTGTGAATCTCTCTGGGTGTTCCAGGCTGTGGAGAGCACTTAAGGATTAGATTAATGGATAGATTGTTCTCTCCCCTTTTGACTCTCCCTTTTCTCCTTCTGGTCACCTCTATCTCCCTCCTCCCTCTTCTCTTCTCTATATAACTCTGTGAATCTCTCTGGGTGTTTCTGGCTGTGGAGAATTGTTTCACAAATTAACCTGGGGGTTTTATATTCTATGATGTGTGGATGGAGAAGTCTTGAGGCTACTGTAAGACAGGGACTGAAAGCCAGAGGCAGGAGGCTTAACTCCAAAACTTTAGAACATCAGAGAACTCTTGACTCCAGAGAACATTAATAGACAAGAGCTCACCCAAAAGTCTCCACAGTTACACTGAAACCAAGCTCCACCCAAGGGCTAACAAGATCCATTGCAAAACACTCCACAATAATTCTCCAGCAATACAGGAACCCAACCTTGAACATTAAAAGACGGGCTGCCCAAAGCCATGCTAAACCCACAGACACCCCAAAACTCACTACTGGACACTTAGTTGGACTCCAGAGAGAAGAGATCCAGTTCCATCCACCAGAACACAGACACAAGCTCCCCCAACCAGGAAACCTTGACAAGCCATTAGTCCAACCCCACCCACAGGAAGAAGACTCCACAATTAAGAGGAACCACGAACTTCCAGCCTGCAGAAAGGGCACCCCAAACACAGCAATCTAAACAAAATGAAAAGGCAGAGAAATATTCAGCAGGTGAAGGAACGTGATAAAAACGCACCAAACCAAACAAAAGAGGAGGAGATAGGGAGTCTACCTGAAAAATAATTCAGAATAATGACAGTAAAGATGATCCAAAATCTTGAAAACAAAATGGAGCTACAGATAAACAGACTAGTGGCAAGGATCGAGAAAATGCAAGAAATGCTTAACTAAGGACCTAGAAGAAATAAAGAAGAATCAATCAATAATGAATAATGCAGTAACTGAGATCAAAAGCACTCTGGAGGGAACCAACATTAGAATAACTGAGGCAGAAGAGAGGATAAGTGAAGTGGAAGACAGAATGGTGGAAATAAATGAAGCAGAGAGGAAAAAAGAAAAAAAGAATTAAAAGAAATGAGAACAAACTCAGAGACCTCTGGGACAAAGTTAAATGCCCCAACATTCGAACCACAGGTGTCCCAGAAGAAGAAGACAAAAAGAAAGTGCATGAGAAAATACTTGAGGAGGTAATAGTCAAAAACTTCTCTAATATGGGGAAGGAAACAGCCACCCACGTCCAAGAAACCCAGAGAGTCCCAAACAGGATAAACCCAAGGCAAAACACCCCAAGACACAAATTAATCAAACTAACAAAGATCAAACATTAAAAGCAGCAAAAGAAAAGCAACAAAAAACACACAAGGGGATCCCTATAAGGATAACAGCTGATCTTTCAATAGAAACTCTCCAGGCCAGAAAGGAATGCCAGGTCATACTTAAAGTGATGAAAGAGCAAAACCTACAACCAAGATTACTCTACCCAGCAAGGATTTCATTCAGATGTTAAAGAGAAATCAAAAGCTTTACAGACAAGCAAAAGCTGAGAGAATTCAGCACCACCAAACCAGCTCTTCAACAAATGCTAAAGGATCTTCTCTAGACAGGAAACACAGTAAATGTTTATAAAAACGAACCAATCCCCCCCCCCCCGCCAAATGTAAATGGCAACAGAATCATACTTATCAATAATTACCTTAACTGTAAATGGGTTAATGCTCCAACCAAAAGACAAAGACTGGCCAAATGGATACAAAAACAAGACCCTTATATATGCTGTCTACAAGAGACCCACCTCAAACCTAGGGACACATACAGACTGAAAGTGAAGGGCTGGAAAAAGATATTTCATGCAAAATGGGGACCAAAAGAAAGCAGAAGTAGCAATATCCATATCAGATAAAACAGACTTTGAAATAAAGACCATGATAAGAGACAAAGAAGGACACTACATAATGATCAAAGGATCAATCCAAAAAGAAGATATAACAATTATAAATATATATGCACCCAACATAGGAGCACCTCAATACAGAAGGCAAATGCTAACAAGTATGAAAGGGGAAATTAAGAGTAACACAATAATAATGGGGGACTTTAATACCCCACACATACCTATGGATAGATCAACCAAACAGAAAATTAGCAAGGAAACACAAGTGCTAAATGATACAATGCACCAGTTAGACCTAATTGATATCTACAGGGCATTTCACCCAAAAAACAATGGAATTCACCTTTTTCTCAAGTGTACACAGAACATTCTCCAGGACAGATCACATCCGGGGCCATAAATATAGCCTTGGTAAAAAAAAAAAAAAAATTGAAATCATTTCAAGCATCTTTTCCGATCACAATGCAGTAAGATTAGATGTCAAGTACAGGAAAAAAAAAAACTATTAAAAATACAAACATTCGGAGGCTAGACAACATGCTTCTGAATAACCAACAGATCATGGAAGAAATCAAAAAGGAAATAAAAATATGCATAGAAACAAATGAAAATGAAAACACAACAACCCAAAACCTATGGGATTCAGTAAAAGCAGTGCTAAGAGGGAGATTCATAGCAATACAAGCCTACCTCAAGAAACAAGAGAGACATCAAATAAACAACCTAACTGTACATCTAAAGCAAGTAGAATAAGAAGAAAAGAACCACCCCAAAGTTAGTAGAAGGAAAGAAAACATAAAACTCAGAGCAGAAATAAGTGAAAAGGGACACTGTAACAAAAATCAACAAAACCAGAAGCTGGTTCTTTGAGAAGATAAATAAAACAGACAAACTATTAGCCATACTCATCAAGAAAAAATGGGAGAAGAATCAAATCAATAAAATCAGAAATGAAAATGGAGAAATCACAACAGACAACACAGGAATACAAAAGGTCGTAAGAGACTACTATGAGCAATTATATGCCAATAAAATGGACAACTTGGAAGAAATGGACAAATTCTTAGAAAAGTATAACTTTACAAAACTGAACCAGGAAGAAATAGAAAATCTTAACAGGTCCATCACAAGCACGGAAATCAAAGCTGTAATAAAAAACCTTCCAACAAACAAAAGCCCAGGACCAGGTGGCTTCACAGGTGAATTCTACCAAAAACTTAGAGAAGAGCTAACACCTATCCTACTCAAACTCTTTCAGAAAATTGCAGAGGAAGGTAAACTGCCAAACTCATTCTATGAGGCCACCATCACCCTAATACCAAAACCAGACAAAGATGCCACAAAGAAAGAAAACCACAGGACAATTTATCACTGATGAACAGAGACGCAAAAATCCTCAACAAAATCTAGCAACCAAATCCAACAACATGTTAAAAAGATCACACATCATGACCAAGCAGGGTTTATCCCAGGGATGCAAGGATTCTTCAATATTCACAAATCAATGTGATACACCATATGAACAAATTGAAAGATAAAAAACATATGGTTATCTCAAAAGATGCAGAGAAAGCTTCAACAAAATTTAACACCCATTTATGATAAAAAAAAAACTCTCCAGAAAGCAGGCATAGAAGGAACATACCTCAACATAATAAAAGCCATATACGACAAGCCCACAGCAAACATTATCCTCAATGGCAAAAAATTGAAAGCATTTCCTCCAAAATCAGGAACAAGGTAAGGGTGCCCACTCTCACCACTACTATTCAACATAGTTTTGGAAGTCCTAGCCACAGCAATCAGAGAAGAAAAAGAAATAAAAGGAATCCAGATTGGAAAAGAAGAAGCAAAGTTCTCACTGTTTGCAGATGACATGATCCTCTATGTAGAAAACCCTAAAGACACCACCAGAAAGTAACTAGAGCTAATCCAAGCATATAGTAAAGTTGCAGGATATAAAATTAACACACAGAAATCCCTTGCATTCCTATACACTAACAATGAGAAAACAGAAAGAGAAACTAAGGAAACAATCCGATTCACCATTGCAACAAAAATAATAAAATACTTCGGAATAAATTTACCTAAAGAAACAAAAGACCTATATATGGAAAACTATAAAACACTGATGAAAGAAATCAAAGATGACACAAATAGATGGAGAAATATACCATGTTGATAGATTGGAAGAATCAATGTAGTGAAAATGAGTACACTACCCAAAGCAATCTATAGATTCAATGCAATCCCTATCAAGCTACCAACGGTATATTTCACAGAACTAGAACAAATAATTTCACAATTTGTATGGAAACACAAAAAACCTCGAATAGCCAAAGCAATCTTGAGAAAGAAGAATAGAACTGGAGGAATCAATCTGCCTGACTTCAGATTACACTACAAAGTTACAGTCGTCAAGACAGTATGGTACTGGCACAAAGACAGAAATATAGATCAATGGAACCAAATAGAAAATCCAGAGATAAATCCATGTACCTATGGACACCTTATCGTTGAGAAAGGATGCAAAAATATACAATGGAGAAAAGACAATCTCTTTAACAAGTGGTTCTGGGAAAACTGGTCACCACCTGTAAAAGAATGAAACTAGAACACTTTTTTAACACCATACACAAAAATAAACTCAAAATGGATTAAAGATCAAAACCTAAGACCGGAAACTATAAAACTCTTAGAGGAAAACATAGGCAAAACACTCTCTGACATAAATCACAGCAAGATCCTCTATGATCTTCCTCCCAGAGTAATGGAAATAAAAACAAAAATAAACAAATGGGACCTAATTAAACTTAAAAGCTTTTGCACAACGAAGGAAACTATAAGCAGGGTGAAAAGGGAGTCTTCAGAATGGGGGAAAATAATCGCAAATGAAGCAACTGACAAAGAATTATTCTCCAAATATACAAGCAGCTCATGCAGCTCAATACCAGAAAAATAAACGACCCAGTCAAAAAATGGGCCAAATAACAGACATTTCTCCAAAGACATACAGATGGCTAACAAACACATGAAAAGATGCTCAACATCACTCATTATCAAAGAAATGCAAATCAAAGCCACAATGAGGTACCATCTCCCGCCGGTCAGAATGGCTGCCATCAAAACGTCTACAAACAATAAATGCTGGAGAGAGTGTGGAGAAAAAAGGAACCCTCTTATACTTTTGGTGGGAATGCAAACTGGTACAGCCACTATGGAGAACAGTGTGGAGATTCCTTCAAAAACTGGAAATAGAAGTGCCATACGACCCAGCAATCCTACTGCTGGGCATACACACCAAGGAAACCAGAGTTGAAAGAGACATATGTACCTCAATGTTCATTGCAACACTGTTCACAATAGCCAGGACATGGAAGCAACCTAGATGTCCATCGGCAGATGAATGGATAAGGAAGTTGTGGTACATATACACAATGGACTATTACTCAGCTATAAAAAAAAAGAATGCATTTCAGTCAGTTCTAATGAGGTGGATGAAACTGGAGCCTATTATACAGAGTGAAGTAAGTCAGAAAGAAAAACACCAATACAGTATATTAACGCATATATATGGAATTTAGAAAGACGGTAACGGAAACCCTATATGCAAGACAGCAAAGAGACACCGATGTAAAGAACAGACTTTTGGACTATGTGGGAGAAGGCGAGGGTGGGACGATATGAGAGAATAGCATTGAAACATGTATATTACTATATGTAAAATAGATGACCAGTGCAAGTTTGATGCATGAAGCAGGGCACCCAAAGCTGGTGCTCTGGGACAACCCAGAGGGATGAGGTGGGGAGGGAGGTGGGAATGGCATTCAGGATGGTGGGACACATGTACACCCATGGCTGATTCATGTTGATGTATGGCAGAAACCACCACAATATTGTAATTAGCCTCCAATTAAAATATATAAATTAATTTAAAAAAATTGTAAACCAGTAACATGCAACAGTGACTTTCTAAATCTAAGAAAACAGTCAGTCCTACGTATGCCTGCTAAGTCAAAAGAGAAATTACCACATTTACCTCTCGCAACACAGATCTTTGGATATGTCGTCAATCCCTCACCCCTCATACCAATGTCCTCTCCCACTCACCAAACACCAAAATGCCTGCTTTGTTGTTGTTGGTTTTTCTTGAGACTTATTTAATAAGTCTTTCCACCTTACAAGCCTGTGCTCTCTCCATCAATCACACTCTTACACGCCCAGACTCTGTTTCCATATTCATAAAAGGAAGAGAAGAAAGACAGGAAAAAGCAAAGCAAGAAATAGAGGAAGGGATAGGTAAGATGTAAGTTGACTTAATGACCAATTCAGCGATGAACAACAATGTCACCATGACTAATTTGCTTTTCTTTTGACTGTCCCATGAACTAGAAAAACTTACAAATGAACAAATAGGTATCAGTCATTAAATGTGCTCCCACTTGAAAATTTTTCACTTACTACATCTTTGTCAATAGTCACATTCTCAAAGGCATTTGCTGTCTCCCGGTTAGGACAAAAGACTGCATTTCTGTAGCTCAGTGCTGAAGGCCCAGCTAGTGTACATTCCAGTCACCTTTTGTTGCTTGTTCTGGTTAACTGTGTTCCAGACAAACAGTGGTCTCTGCTACCAGGTCTCAAAAATTTCCCACATGGGGAAGCCTTACCGCTACAGCTCAAAGGACCTGTAGCTGTGAATGAAGTACTTTTCAGAACATGCTGTGTTCTATATTATCTAGCACACAAAGTATTATTAACATTAAGCTGTTTTGAAACTAGACTTTAACCAAGTTTTAACTATTATTTACTTTGGGGAGAAAATTTCAAAATGTATGTCAGGAATGGTGGCTGGGTGATACTCAGAGCTGCACACAGATAGATACCTGGGTTCTCCGGGGCTGTTCTCTGCTGGGTCCAGGTCCTTTTCAGGTCCTTCTTCTGGTTTTTCATCGCTGTTCTCCTCCTCACCTTCAGCTTCTTGGACCTCCTCATCAGACTCTTCATACTGATAATCACTTGCTTCTTTTGCGATGTATAATACAGACTTTGGGGCCAGAACTTTATGGAAAAAAAATAACCCAATTTATAATCAGTAGCCACATCCAGTACTCTACCCCTGGGAGGAGAGAAGTAGGTGAAGAAAGAATAGCTGGGCACCTTCCTAGTGGTTGGTGCGACACCTCCAGGGCCCTCACATCTCTGCAGCTTCAGGGTTTCAGAGTGAGGTCTTTACTATCTTTTCAGTAGATCTCACACCCTGTGCTGCTGATTATTTCTGGCCCTTTGGAGAAGAAGGGGTCAGAATCATCTGGGTCTGACCGCATTTGGTACGTTTTTGTCAGAACTTTGTTGAAAAATTATTCCTTTCATTTAAAGAGAAATTCTACTGTGAAGCTCATTGGTTCCTGGACCCCTGACAATTTTATTTTTACATTTTTCAGGTGCTCCAGTACAAGTTCATCATTTTCCCGGATCACGCTGAGAATCTTTAGGTTTTTAAATGCCCTCAACCAAAAGTGAGGGATGCCCTTTGTTTCCCCTTCCCTTCAGGCTCTCTTTCTATCTCCTCCCAGGCTCCTTCTGGAACAGGTACTGGCCGCTGACATTCACCTTCTGTGGGCTCATGAATTGCATTGATGATGTCAGCTCTCTTATCAAATAGAGGCTGGCAGAAGGCAGCATACTTTTTCTCAAGACTGTAAAGATCTTTATAGAATTGGGCTTCCACTTGTGCAAATTATGCCTGGAGGTTTTTGAGAGCTTTGACCCACTGCTTAACCGCTAGAGGCCAGTGCTGAGCATGGTCTACCTTTGAGCCCGATATCCCCACAGGGCCCGCAAGGGCCTGAGGGCCCGGCCGCCACTTGCCCACCTTGGCCCCACCGGGACCACAGGCCTCAGCCTCCCAGGACTCAGAGGCAGCAGCCAGGGCACCGCCCTCTCAGAGCTCAGCCTCCACCACGGATTCCCCTGACTTCTGGGATGCAGCTCCCAGGGTGGGGCGCCCTCTGTTTGGTACTCACCCTGCAAGGCCTCACCTCCCTCTCCCAGGTCTTCCTGCTCCTGCGGAGGTGCGGGACCCTCTCCAGGGCCTGAGGGAGGCTGGGAGCTGCGCCTGACCATCAGGTGGGTGCTAGGGGGCCAGACCAGGACATGGTCATCGTCGGAGAAACTTGTGTATAAGGGAGTGGACCAGACCCCAGAACACGGGCCCAAACTTCTCCAAGGGGTCCCCGTGGCCTGCAACCACTGCCGCGCCTTCCTGCTCACTCTCGTCGTCTTCTGCTGTCTCCTTCTCCTCCTCAACCTCTTCCAGGTCCTCCAGGTCCTCCAACTCAAAATCAGACTCATCCTCCGTCTCCTCCTCCTCTAACGGCTCTCTATCCCACTCCTCTTCCATTGCGGCCTGTGGCCCACCGTGCCCCCTGCGAAGGGCTCCTGACACCCTCAGGGAGGGCAGAAGGGCCGCGGCCTCCTCAACTCCATCCATCCCCTCCCAAGCCAGTGCCGGGACCCGGAGGGGACTGGGGTCACGGCCTGCCCTGCCACCAGCCCTGTCCAGGCCACCTGGGATCCAGTCATTCTCCTCTGTGGCAGACATGGCAGTTGAGATGCACCAGTGAGGGGCTGCAGTGACGTCTGCGGGGAAGATGGTGGCCGCCGGGCTGAGAGTCGCGGAGGAGACGCTGTTGGCAGCGGGGACCACAGGGTGGGGGTGGGGGCGGCAGAGATGTCAGCTGCACAGGGAACAGGAGTCTGTGAAGGTGCTGGTGTGGGCCCCGCGACAGGAATGGCAAGGGGGCCGCCCACAGACCGGCCCACCAAGACCGAGGCTGAGATGGCGGCGGACAGGCGGGAAAGACCCTGATGAGCTGGCGACTGTAGGTGGAGCTTGAAGGGTCAACCAGGGACCACTTCCTCCAGCACCAGCTCTAAGCTCATTTGCCAGGAGTCAATGATTGGCATGATCGCCATCCAGTGAGTGATCAAGGCCTTCAGCTTCCCTGCAGGCCTGACAGGTCCAGGTCACACTTGGAGCTCACAGGAGTCCCTTCCTTTTCATTCCATCATTGCAAGAGCAAAACTACAGTGTCTGTACAGGGGGGTGCCCTGGTGTATGGGAACCTGGATGTGGTGCCCAGTTGCCACGCTGGGACAACTCACACCAGCAGAGATACACTTTTTAAAAAAAGAAAGAAAAAGCGAAGGTGTATAGATCAGATATCAGCAACTGTTTAAAACCTCCTGTGAGAGACTGAAAGAGAATTTGGTGGTTTTAATGTTGCTAAAGCTATTTAGTAAGAGCATACAAAGTTGGCATGGATGCCAGTGAGAATGGAGAGTGGAAGAAGCAGTAAAAATTGGACTGAACCCTGTTTCATCAGGGCTCCCCCAATTCACTTCAAGTCTCCATGAAATGAAGAGAGACTGACTTATTTCAAGACTGGGCTAAGCACCTGCTCTACACTAAACAGTAACACACACTCCCTCCCAAATTCATATTTCGAATTGCTTAGCCACCTTACACCCCAGATGATGGGGGAGTAGAAGGATATATGCTCATCTCCCCCTGTGAGAGCACCAGAATTGCAACTACCTGTTCAACAACCTTCGACAGGAGGATGCTGGAACCTACCAAAAAGAGATACCCCACGTCCAAGGACAAAGGAGAAGCTACAATGAGATGGTAGGAAGGGTGCAACCACAATAAAATCAAATCCCATACCCACCGGTTGGGCAACCCACAAACTGAAGAACAATGATACTCCAGAAGTTCTCTCAGTGTTGTGAAAGTTCTGAGCCCCACATCAGGTTTCCCAGCCTGGGAATTTGATAAAGGGCCTGGGAATCCCCAGGGAATCTGACCTTGAAGGCCAGCGGGATTTGATTATAGCACTTCCCCAGGACTAGAGGAAACAGAGACTCCACTCTTGGAGGGCACAAACAAAATCTTGCATGCACAATGACCCAAGGGAAAGGAGCAGTGACCCCAGAGGATACTGATGCAAAACTACCTGCTACTGTTGGAGGGTCACCTGTGGAGGCCTGGGTCGGCAAGGGCTCATGGCAGGGATGGGGACACTGGCAGCAGCAGTCCTGGAAGGTCCCCCTTGATGTAAGTCCTCTTGGCCTTGCCATTAACCCTACCACAGAGCCCATAGATCCCAGCCCTGGGATGCCTCAGGCCAAAACACTAACAAGAAGAGAGTACAACCCCATCCATTTGCAGACAATTGAATTAAAGATTTACTGACCAAGGCCCTGCCCACCAAAACAAGACCCAGTTTTCCTCACTCTATCCTTCCCATCAGAAAGCTTACAGAAGCCTCTTAGCCTCATCCACCAGAGGGCATGCAGAAGAAACACAATGGATAAGATGCAAGAATTGTTTACCAGAGACCTAGAAGAACTAAAGAACAAACTGAGATGAACAAAACACTAGAAGAAGTCAATAGCAGAATAACTGAGGCAGAAGAATGGATAAGGGACCTGGAGGACAGAATGGTGGAAATCACTGCTGAAGAACAGAATATAGAAAAAAAAATGCAACAATAAAAAATGAAGACAGTGTAAGAAACTTCTGGGACAACATTAAATGCACCAAAGAGGTCCCAGAAGGAGAAGAGAGAGAGAAAAGACTCGAGATGATATTTGAGGAGATAATAGCTCAAAATCCAGGAAGGGCAGAGAGTCCCAGGCAGGATAAACCCAAGGAGGTATATTGGTGACTGTATCCACCAATACACCTAGTAATCAAACTGACAAAAATTAAAGACAAAGATAAAATATTAAAAGCACAAGAGGAAAATGACAAATAACACACGAGGGAACCTCCATCAGGTCATCAGCTGATTTCTCAACAGAAACTCTACAAGCCAGAAGGGAATGGCATGATATATTTAAAGTGATGAAAGGGAAGAAACTCCAACCAAGAATACTCTACCCTGCCAGATTCTCATTCAGATTTGATGGAGAAATCAAAAGCTTTCAGCACAAGCAAAAGTTAAGAGAATGAAAAGACCTACAGAAAATAAACCCAAAACAATTAAGAAAATGGTAATAGGATCATATATATTGATAATTACCTTAAATGTAAATGGGTAAAATGCACCAACCATAAGACAGACTGGCTGGGTGGATGAAAATATATGCGTGCATGCACTTCCACTTACCCCATCACTCTGCTTAACCCCCAAATTGTATGTAATCATTTTATATTGTTAGATCAGTCATGTTCCCATTATGGCTTGCAAATGTAATTACCTTTTATTTTTTGTCTGGCTATTGACTGTGAAAACTGATAAACATCTTTTACTATTATGAGTATGTAACTATTATTCACTTAATACCATTATGTCATGATTGGTCAACAGAAAAATAATAGAATTCTATATCACCAAAAAAAAGCAAAGGAACCAGAGATCAAATTGCCAACATCCGTGGGATCATAGAAAAAGCTAGAGAGTTCCTGAAAAACATCTACTTCTGCTTTATTGACCATGCCAAAGCCTTTGGCTGTGTGGATCACAACAAACTGTGGAAAATTCTTCAAGAGATGGAAATAACAGACCACCTTACCTGCCTCCTGAGAAATGTGCGTGCAGGTCAAGAAGCAACAGTTAGAACTGGACATGGAACAACAGAGTGGTTCCAAATTGGGAAAGGAGTACGTCAAGGCTGTATATTGTCACCCTGCTTAACTTATATGCAGAGTTGTCGTTGTTTAGTCACTGAGTCGTGCCCGACTCTTTTGTGACCAAATGGACTGTAGCCTGCCAGGCTCCTCTGTCCATGGGATTTTCCCAGGCAAGAATAATGGAGTGGGTTGCCATTTCTTTCTCCAGGGGAACTTCCCAACCCAGGGACTGAACCCAGGTCTCTTGCATCTCCTGCACTGGCAGGTGTATTCTTTACCGCTGAGCCACTGAGGGAAGCAGAGTACATCATGCAAAATGCCGGGCTGGATGAAGCACAAGCTGGAAGCAAGATTGCCAGGAGAAATATCAATAACCTCAGATACGCAGATAACATCATCCTTCCCTTATGGCAGAAAGTGAAGAAGAACAAAAGAGCTGCTTGATGAAAGTGAAAGAGGAGAGTGAAACAGTTGGCTTAAAACTCAACATTCAAAAAATGAAGATCATGGCATCTGGTCTCATCACTTCATGGCAAATAGATGGGGAAGCAATGGAAACAGTGACAGACTTTATTTTCTTGGGCTCCAAAATCACTGCAGATGGTGTCTGTAGCCATGAAATTAAAAGACGCTTGCTCCTTGGAAGAAAAGCTATGACCAACCTAGAGAGCATACTAAAAAGCAGACATGCCTTTGCTGACAAAGGTCCGTCTAGTCAAAGCTATGGTTCTTCCAGTAATCATATACAGATGTGAGAGTTGGACCATAAAGAAAGCTGAGCACCAAAGAACTGATGCTTTTGAACTGTGGTGTTGGAGAAGACTCTTGAGAGCCCCTTGGACAGCAAGGAGATCAAACCAGTCAGTCATAAAGAAAATCAGTCCTGAATAGTCATTGGAAGGACTGATGCTGAAGCTGAAACTCCAATACTTTGGCCACCCAATGCGAAGAACTGACTCCTTGGAAAAGACCCTGATGCTGGGAAAGATTGAAGGCAGAGGGAGAAGGGGACGACGGAGGATGAGATGGTTAGATGGCACCACCAACTCGATGGACATGAGTTTGAGCAAGCTCAGGGAGTTGGGGACGGACAGGGAAGCCTGGGGTGCTGCAGTCCATGGGGTCACAAAGAGGTGGACACAACTGAATGACTGAACTGAACTGAACTGAACTGATATCACCAAAGCTACCATTTAATAGAAAAACCTGTAATCACTTTTTAAAATACAGAATTTTCTTGGAATTTTTTTGAAAAATACAAATGCCCAGGCAATGGCAATAGGTTTTTTTATCCAAAGCTACAGATATGTTTCTAATGAGCCACCATGTTTAAAAACAACTGGGATATATGATGATCTTTTACTTTTATCTAGTTTGTTTCACTTTTTCTATTTCATATTCAGTGCCCCCATTTCATTTACTTTATGTTTTCCAATTTTTCCATCTCTCTTTCTGATGTTCTTTCTCAAGCCTTTAGCAAGCATAGTAGAAAAGCTTTTGTGTGTGTGTGTGTGTGTGTGTGTGTGTATGTATGTATATGTATATGTATGTATATCTATTTTAGAAAACTTATGAATGTTTGCCTAACTAAAAAATTTATTATATTTTGATTCCATTTGTTTGACTTAGTATGAATACAATGATAGATTTCTAATTTAAAAAATAGATATGCAACAAAGGTTTGCTATATAGCACAGAAACTGTAGTCAGTGTCTTGTATAACCTATAATGGAAAATAATCTGAAAAATAATATATGTGTATAACTGAATCAGCTTGCTCTGTACCTAAAACACTGTAAGTCAACTAGACTTCAAGAAATACATATAGATTAAGAAAAAAAGGCTGGGGTAATCCATCCAGAGGCACCATTCGTTTTTCATGGCTCAAGAACTGGGCACATTGGAGAAGTGAATCGAAAAACAGTGGGGATAATCACCCCTTCCCTACATAGAACATATGCAATATGGGTTTCTCACGTTATATCAGCCTTGTTTCATTTTACCTTAACTCATAATCAATGTTTTCAGTGAGGATAGTCCATCTGGTCCCATGTGGTCAAGCCCATTTGTAAGTGGCAAAGACTGAATTTAACTTTATGAGCTATATGTCAGAGTGCCTATGCCCACTGTAGGATATTTTACGACAATGGCTTCTATGGTCTGGAGAACTGAAACACTGCAGTGATAAGATGGTAAAGGCAAATATACCCATTGGCTAACTTCAGTAGCTCCCTTAACACTATAGGGACATCTTTTAAAATTTTAGTGTTGTCCTCAAGTTTCCTCTATTTTGTGCCCCAGTATTAAGGTCAAAATATTTTCCTAAAGGATGCATTTTAGCAGATGTTGAAGTCAATTCCAAATCTATTTGTAGAAGTCTAAGCCAATAAGCACTTGTTATCTTTAAAAAAATATTAGTATTCTATTGTGGTAAATGTCACCTTTTTAAAGGGTATACTTTACAGGCATTTAGTACATTCACAATGTTGTTCAGCCATCCCCTCTGTTGTGTCCAAATAAATTATCACTCCAAAAGGAA
The DNA here is from genome assembly GCA_024291935.2 of Okapia johnstoni. Taxonomy (NCBI): domain Eukaryota; kingdom Metazoa; phylum Chordata; class Mammalia; order Artiodactyla; family Giraffidae; genus Okapia; species Okapia johnstoni. The sequence continues at coordinate 84,460,290 of CM044305.1, forward strand.
ACCCCATGCCCAGTAATCAGTCTTTCTCCATTTCCCCCTCACTGCAACCAAGCTCTTAAAACCAATAATCTGCTCTCTGTCTCTACGGACTTACCTTTCCTGGATAGTTGCTACAAATGAAATTGTACAGTATGTGACCTTTTTTGTCTGGCCTCTCTCACTTGGCATAATGATTTTGAGTTTCATTTGGGTCCTCATTCCTTTTTGTGGCTGAATGCTATGTGCTGTACACAGGGTCACTTTAATGTCTGTATTTGGTGCAATGTGAGAGTCCAACTTCATTCTATTGCATGTGGATATCCTGCTGTCCTCATACCATTCTGGGGACAAGACTCACACTTCTCACCAATTAATGATCTGACATCCCTTCAGAAAGTCAACTGAGGGTAGGTATCTGGGTTTATTTCTGGACTCGCTGTTCTATCCCATTGATCTGTGTGTCTATTATTATCTCAGTACCACACTGTCTTGGTTACAGTTCCCATGGTAAGCTCTGATACAGGGTAGTAGACTCCTCCAACTTTCATTTTCAAGATTGTCTTAGCTATTCCTGGTCTCTTGCAATTCCACATAAATTCTAGGACCAGCTTTTTTTTCTGCAAAATAGGTCACTAGCATTTTAAAAAGGATTGCTTTTCATCTGTAGACCTTTTTACATAGGATTCCCATCTGTATATTAAGACCTCAAATTTTCTAAGCTGCCTTGATGCCCTTGAGCCTCAAATACCCCACTGGCCCAACTGTGCTTTCTCCTGCTCTAACCAGCAATGTCAACATCCCTGTGGGAAAACTACCCTACCCAGCTGATTCTCTCCTATCAGCCAGACTAGCTGCACTCTGCCCATTCTTCCAGCCCCCAAGTTTTACTTCCCTGCCAAGCAGTGCAGTGATTCCTACAGGACAACGATCTCCTCATGTGGGAACCCTGGTGTGCCCCATCCTCTTGTTACTACAGCATCTATTTCCCATGGTCCCTGCTGCTTAACTCTACTCCAGAGCCACACTCCCCCATTGTCTTGCATGGCATTCCCTGTTGTCCACCCAGGCTGTGAGTACCTGAGACTCACAAACAGCTGTCCATCTGTCCAGTGTCGTGTGCTTGGCCATCTCACACTTTTTAGGGTAGGGGATCCCTCCTTCATTAGTAGGGTAGATGGGAGATAAACAGAACTTGTGGTGTCACAACAGGATGGCCCAACCACAACCCAGGAAGCCTGAACAGCTTTAACTCGCTTCTCTTTTGCTAACTAAAAGTTTTGTTAGTTTAAGGTGATGGTGACCTGGGCTAGAGCTGCCAAAGGTGCCTGGATTGTGCTTTGGCTTGTGCCTGTTCTGTTGCCTCTTGACCTCGGCCATCTCTTACCACCCTAACTTGTTCTAGTGCCAGAGGAGGGAACTATGGTGAATTGACTGTATCCTGGCCTGAGGTGGGCTGTTTTTCCCCCTTTGCCTGGCACCTCCAAAGATGCAGTCTGAGGCTGGGAATCATCAATGAATCCATAGAGCGGAAGTCTAGGGAGTGTTCAGCCAATAGTGACAGTGGGTGCTGATGACACAGCTTCTTAACTGTTCCACTTTTGATTCCCACTTTCCAGGGGCTGGCCTAGAGTCTTTGGGGATAAGAAATCCAGTGTAGTAGGGTGGTCACTGAAGATGGGTCATGGAGTACAGTAGGGGGTGGATCATGGGGCAATCATCCTGGTTGCTTCTCAAGTGTGCCCATTTCAAGCAAGGGTAGCAAACTTTCCTGTCTCCTTTGCTGTTGCTTTCCAAGTGAAAGCCACTCAGTCATGTTCAACTCTTTGTGACCCCATGGACTATACAGTCCTTGAAATTCTCCAGGCCAGATTACTGGAGTGGGTAGCCTTTCCCTTCTCCAGGGGATCTTCCCAACCCAGGGATTGAACTCAGGTCTCCCACATGGCAGGAGGATTCTTTACCAGCTGAGCCACAAGGGAAGCTTTGTGGCTTCCCTGTGTTGCTTTCCAAACACATTTGCTATTCTTGGCTGTGTGCTCTACAGATGTTAATTAGGTCTAGCTGTTCCATTCCTTGATTTCATTATTGGTCTTCTGTCTATGTGCCTGTCCCTCATTGAAAATGGAATGTTGAAGTCTCCAAGGATTATTTAGAACTATTTACTCCATTCAGTTCTGTCACTTTTTGTTTCATATATTTTGGGAAGCTGCTGGGACCATATGGATATATAACTCATACATCTCCTTTATGTACTGAATTTTCATTAATATAGGAATCTGTTGATATCTGTAAAAAAAAAAAGTTCTGTTAAAATCTGTTTCATCTAATGCCAGTATAGCCACTGCAACTCCCACTTTGGGATGATTTGCATGGATACCATTTTCTGCCCTTTTGTTTTCAAACTCTTTCTGGATCTAAGACAAGACTCTTGTATTAATAGATAACATATCTTAGGTTACATTTATTGTTAATCCTCTTTGCCAATCTGCCTTTTCATTGAATAGTTTTATCTGTTGGTATTGCAGAGATTTGGAGAAGGAAATGGCAACCCACTCCAGTATTCTTGCCTGCAGAATCCCATGGACAGAGGTAGCCTGATGGGCTGCTGTCCATGGGGTCGCACAGAGTCAGACACAGCCGAAATGACTTAGCAGCAGCAGCATTGCAGAGATTATTTCCAAGGAAAGATTTTTCCTAACATTTTCTAACTTTCCACATGTCAGCCCATTTTTGTTCCATCACTCCTCAATTACTGTCTTTTTCTGTGATTAATTGAAATTTTCTCTTGCACAAAGTGACTATCACTCTTTTTCTTTACTTTTTAAATATTTTTACGTCTGGAGTTTTTAAATTTGTTTTGTGTTTTGGGGGGGCTGTTATGCTGTGAATTATAATTATTATCTTACCTTTAAAAAAGTCACGTTTGTATTAATACTGAGATAATTTTCATAGTATTCTAAACTCTGTTCCCTCCCAGCTCTACCACATTCCTTTATTTACTGTGATAAATGGCATGTTTGCATATGGTTCCTGTTTACAGATTTATGGTTACTGCTTTATACATTTTTATTTTAAATCAAAATACAAAAAGAGGAGAAGATAAATAGAAGTTACAGGGATTTCCCTGGTGGTCTAAGGTAGTTTCGAATCCACCTTCCAATGCAGGGGATGTGGGTTCAAACCCTGAACCCTTATTCTAAGATGCCACATGTGGTGGATCAACTAAACCTTGGGGCCACAACTCCTGAGCCCGCACGTTCTGCAGCCCGTGTGCCACAACTGGAGAGAAGCCCTCGTGATGCAATGAAGATCGAAAACCAATGTGGCCATTAGTAAAGAAGTATTTTTTGAAAAGAGGAGTTACAAACCCTAAGTGCAGGAATACTGGCTTTTGCATTTATCTGTGCAGTTACCTTAGCCTTTGTGGTTTATTTCTTCACATTCCTCCAAATAGATGCCCACTGTTGTTTCACTTCAGCCTGAAGGACTACTTTTAGCATTTTTTTATTTTAAGCTATGCTGGGTCTTTTTAGCTGCGCAGGCTTTTCTCTAGTTGTGAAGAGCAGGGGCTACTGTCTGGTTGCAGTGGAAGGGCTTCTCATTACAATGGCTTCTATTATTGCAGAACATGGGCTCTAGGGCTCGGGCTCAGCGGTTGTGACACACCAGTTTAACTGCTCCACAGTATGTGGGATCTTCCTGAACCTGGGATCAAACCCATGTCCTCTGAATTGGCAGGCAGATTCTTTACCACTGAGCCACAAGGGTAGTCCCTATATCAATTTTTCAGTGTGAACAGGATATGCATTCCTCCCATCCCCTCCTACTTTATTGCAGTATAATTTATAAATAAAATTAATATATTTAAGTTGAACAATGTGATGTGATGTATGCATACATTGTCAAATGATTACCACAGGCTAATTAATACACATATCACCTCACATAGTTAAAGGATTTTAGGAGGTGGGGTGTGGGATAAAACTAAGATCTACTCCCTCATCAAGTCTCCAGTATAGCACACAAAGTCTTAAATTTATATTCAACATGCTGTATGTTAGATCCCTAGAATTTATTTAGCTTATCACTGATTGTTCTTACCCTTTGATGAACCACTTCACAAACTACAATCCTGGAGGCATTGTGATTCCTGGTTTCATTATATCACAAAGATATAGTAATCAAAACAGTATGGTACTGGCATAAGAATAGATACACAGACCTTTGAAACAACATATAGATCCCAGAAATAAACTCACATGTGCATGTGTGCGTGCGTGCATGCTAAGTCACTTCAGTCATGTCCAACTCTTTGCAACCCTATGGGCAGTAGCCCACCAGGCTCCTCTGTCCATGGGATTTTCCAGGCAAGAATATTGGGGTGCACTGCCGTGCCCTCCTCCAGGGGATCTTCCCAACCCAGGGATCCTACCTGTGTCTTACCACTAGTGCCACCTGGGAAGGCCAAACCCACACATATATGCTCACCTATTTGACAAGAGCTCCAAGAACATGCAATGAGTGTTTCCTGGTAGCTCAGCAGCAAAGAATTCCCCTGCAATGCAGGAGACTCGCAGGAGACGTGTGTTGGGTCCCTGGTTTGGGAAGACCACCTGCAAGCAAGGAAAACAACAATCAAGAAAACACCATGAGGAAAGGATAGCCTATTATCTTATACCATATCCCCAAGTCAATTCAAAATGTATGAAGATTAGACATAAGGCCTGAAACTGTAAAACTCTTAGAAGAAAATATTGGGGTAAGCAATGTTACATAGGTTTAGACAAAGAATTTTTTAAATTGACCCCAAAACAAAGGCAATGACAGCAAAAATAAACAGGTGAATTACATCAAACTAAAAAGATGCTACACAGCACAGTAAACAGTCAACAAAATGAAAAGGCAACTTAGCTATGGAGCAGAGGAAAATATTTGCAAATCATGTATCTGTTAAGGGGTTCATATGCAAAGTACATAAGGAACTCAATCAACTCAACAGCAAAAGACAAATTCTCAGTCAATGAGATGATACATGGAGGACTTCCCTGGTGGTCCAGTGGTTAGGACTCCACACTTCCACTGCAGGGTGCGTGGGTTTGACCCCTGGTCAGGGAACTAAGATCCTACAAGCCTCGTGGTATGGACCCCCAAAAAGAAATCTTCTGATCATATCATGTAACAACCTAAATGGGAAAAGAATTTGAAAAATAATAGTTACACCTATTAATACATGTATAACTGAATCACTTTACTGTACACCTGAAACTATCACGACATTGTTAATCAACTATACTCCAATATGGAATAAAATGTGAAAAAAGGCATCACATCTGTTACAATGGCTATTATCAAAAGGACAAGAAATAGCAAGTGTTGGCAAAATTGTGGTAAAAAGTAACCCTTCTGCTCCCTTGGTGGGAATGTAAAATCGTGCAGCCACTATGAAAAACAGTGCAGAGATTCCTCAAAAAATTAAAAATAGAATTATCAGATCATTCAGCAATCCCACTCCTGAAAATATATCCAAAGGAAATGACTCCTGTTCTGCTCTTATATGCTCGTTGCAGCATTATTTGCAATAGTCAAGAATGAAGACAACCTAAGTGTTTGTGGCAGATGAAAGGATAAAGAAAATATTATCTACATATACATTGTGCGTGTAATATACATATATATATGGGGCTTCCCTGGTGGTTCAGATGGTAAAGAATCTGCCTGCAATGCAGGAGATCTGGGTTCGATCCCAGGGTCAGGAATATCCCCTGGAGAAGGAAATGGCAACCCACCCCAGTGAGATATACACACACACACACACATAAACACACACACACACACACACACACACACACATCATACATAAAATATATATATATAACACAATATACCATATGCAATACAATATATATTTAATATATTATATATATACAGTATATGCTCAATATAATATATACTGTATATCATAAATTCATATGTGGCATAAAATAGAATTCTTCTTAAAAATTCATTTGAAAGAATATTTTTGCCTTTATGCGGGTGAAACTGAGAGGAAGCAGAAGCAGTGATAGTACATATTGGATTCTCCTTCCTTCAGACTTCTTGCCTTTCTCAGGAAATCTATAATCTCTCTTAATAGGGAGACAGTTGAAAAGGCAAAATGGGGTTGGCAGTGACCCAGAAACATAGAACACATTATAGAATTTTGAACTCATATATTTGGACAACTTTAACTGACCTAGCATCTATGTCTTATACCACATATACCCTGAGAGAGAATGCAAACAGTGAGCCTTTTGAAACAAAATAGATACCGAAATGACTATAATAGCATCAGTAACACCCACTTTCAAAAACACGAAAACTAAAATTGAGACCTTTGTTAGGAGCTGTATTGATGTTTATATAGTAAATAGGGAACCGTTGACAGATTTTAATTAAGTTTACATATTTTACTAATTTTGGTATTGAAAATTTCATACACATAATGACTTTTCTTTCTCACATGGCCACCTAGAAAACTCAGAGTTTAGGTAAAATGCATCCTTCTCCAAATATTTGTTCAATATTCCAGCCTCAGGCACGCTCAACACCTTTGCCTGAGTACCAGGTGTACTATAAGGGAGATCTAAAGATAAAACCTGTGTAAAAACTGTGTAGAGACACAAACCTCCTATGACTCAGAAACGTATCTGGAACACTGTGTGGGTGTGTGTGAGTGTATGCGTAAGTATTATTTCAGTTGAACTTTAAGCAAACTGCAAACATACACTCTACACAGAAACACTTTCCAGTTCCCTGTGTTTAAACTCATGAGATGAGCTGCCCTGCAGAGGCAAGACCTGGTATCTTTGGGCAGGTGTGGCAGTTAAAGAGTACGAGCTCTCAAACCAGACCTCCTACCTAGAGCTTGTTATATATACAGGGTGAAGTAAGTCAGAAAGAGAAAAACAAATATAGTTCATTAAAGCATATATATGGAATCTAGAAAAATGTTACTGATGAACTTCTTTGCAAGGCAGGAATAGGATTCAAATATAGAGAGCAGACTTATGGACACAGTGGAGGCAGGAGAAGGTAGGACGAATTGAAAGAGCAGCATTGACATATATACATTATTATATGTAATATAAATAGCTAATGTGAAGTTGCTGTATAACACAGGGAGCTCAACCTTGTGCTCTGTGACAACCTAGAGGGGTGAGATGGGGTGGGAGTTGAGAGGGAGGTTCAAGAGGGAGGTGACAAATGTATACCTATGGCTGATTCATGTTGATGTATGGCAAAAACCATCACAACATTGTTGTCTGCACAGAATTGGACACGATTGAAGTGAAGTGACTTAGCAAGAACGCACCATATGACCCATCAATCCCACTCCTGGGCATATATCCGGAGAAAACTCTAATTCAAAAAGATACATGCATCCCAACGTTCATAGCAGCACTATTTACAAGGGCCAAGACAAGGAAGCAACCTAAATGTCCATCGACAGATGAATGGATAAAGATGTGGTACACATATACAACAGAATTCTACTCAGCCATAAAAGAATTAAGTATAATGACGCCATTTATCAGCAACATGGATGGACCGAGAGATTATCATACTAAGTGAAGTAAGTCAGACAGACAAAGACAAACATCATAGGATTTCACTTATATGCAGAATCAAAATATGTTACAAGTGAACATATTTACAAAAGAGAAACACTCACAGACATGAAAAACAAACTTATGGTTACCAAAGGGGTAAGGGGGTAGAGAAGGGATAAATTGAGAGGTTGGGATTAGCAGATATAAACTACTAAATATTAAATATATAACCAACAAGGTCCTATTGTATAGCACAGGGAATTATAGTCAATATTCTGTGATAAACCATAATGGAAAAGAATATGAAAAAGTATATATTTACATAAAAGTAACATAACATTGTAAATCAATTACACTTCAATAAAAATATATTGAAAAATGAAAGCCTTTGACTGTGTGGATCACAATAAAGTGTGGAAAGTTTTTTAAAAGAGATGGGAATACCAGACCACCTGACCTGTCTCCTGTGAAACCTGTATGTGGGTCAAGAAGCAACAGTTAGAACCTGACATGGAACAACGGACTGGTTCAAAATTGTGAAAGGCATACAACAAGGCTGTATATTGTCATCCTGGTTTAATATAACTTCTATGCAGAGTACATCACGCAAAATACTAGGCTGGATATATCACAATCTGGAATCAAGAACACCGGGAGAAATACCAACAATCTCAGATATGCAGATGATACCACTTTAATGGCAGAAAGCGAAGAGGAACTAAAGAGCCTCTTGATAAAAGTGAAAGAGGAGAGTGAAAAAGCTGGCTTAAAACCCAGAAAAACTAAGATCATGGCATCTAGTCCCATCCCTTCACGGCAAATAGATGGGGAAACAGTGGAAACAATGACAGAGTTTATTTTCTTGGCTCCAAAATACTACAGACGGTGCCAGCAGCCGTGACATTAAAAGACGCTTGCTCCTAGGAAGAAAAGCTGTGAGCAACATAGACAGCATATTAAAAAGCAGAGCCATTACTTTGCCAACAAAGGTCCGTCTAGTCAAGGCTATGGTTTTTCCAGTGGTCATGTATGGATGTGAGAGCTGGACGATGAAGAAAGCTGAGTGCCGAAGAATTGATGCTTTTGAACTGTGGTGTTGGAGAAGACTCTTGAGAGTCCCTTGGACTGCAAGGAGATCCAACCAGTCCATCCTAAAGGAGATTAGTCCTGAGTGTTCATTGGAAGGACTGCTGTTGAAGCTGAAACTCCAATACTTTGGCCACCTGATGCGAAGAGCTGACTCATTGGAAAAGACCCTGATGCTGGGAAAGATTGAAGGCGGGAGGAGAAGGGGCCGACAGAGGATGAGATGGTTGGATGGCATCACCGACTCAATGGACATGAGTTTATGTGGACTCCGGGAGTTGGTGATGCACAGGGAGGCCTGGCGTGCTGCGGTTCATGGGGTCGCAAAGAGTCGGACACGACTGAGCGACTGAACTGAACTGAAAGGCAACTTTTTCCTAGGTTTGCTCTTAATAAGAGATTGTAAAAGGTTTTCCTTATCTTCTAAGTAGTCTCCTTGGAAAGCCTAGATTCTATGTCTTATCAGAATAATTTCCTGTGCTTTGTTGATTTATCCTGTCTTTTATTTGTAAGAGAACTGAGCATTCTTACTTCTAAAGGAGATAACTGTTTTCATACTTACGCATGCAGTTAATGTTTTAAAGGAAAAAATGTAGTTTTTGTTTGAATTCATAGGGCTGGCCCCTAGGTGCGACTTAATTTTATTTATTTCTGTATTTATTTTTGCCTTGCTAGTTCTTTGCTGCTGGGCAGGGCTTTTCTCTAGTTGTGGAGAGCGGGGCCTTCTCTCTAGTTGCAGTACATGGGTGTCTCATTGTGGTGGCTTTTCTTGTTGCAGAGCGTGGGTTCTAGAGCATGTGAGTCTCAGCAGTTGCAGCACATGGGTCTAGTGGTTGTGGCTCCCAGGCTCTAGAGCAACAGGCTCAGTAGTTGTGCCACAGGCTTAGTTACCCCACGGCATGTGGGATCAGGGATGCAACCTGTTGCCCAATTGTCAGAGTGCCTGGCACCACAATCCATAGGGTGTAAGACAGGACTGAGTAAGCACTAATGCTCATGGGCCTCTGATGCCCCCTGCAGGGTCCACAAGGCTAACTGTTCACTCACTTCTCTCTTCTTAAGGTAATTTATCAAATGGTACATAATCTATACTGAGAGAGAAAGTACCTTATCCTGCAATGCAATAGAACAACTACAGGCTTCAAAAGTGTATTGTTTTTCAGGACAGATATTGAAATAATGCCTTGGATTACCCAAGTTATTAATGGAGACTTTACAATGATTTAATGTTGTCAGAACATAAGTTCAAATTCCTGCTCTATAACTGACTAACTGTATGATCCTGGGAAAGTTCATAAATCTCTTGAAGCTATTTCTTCACCTTTATAAGCATGAAGAAATCAAGACATACATTATTGGTTTGCTAATAAGATAATTAAGTGAGATATTATGTAACATAAAGTGCCTCATTCAAATCTAAGTACCTGTGTAGCTCCCCAATAATTGGTAGCTTTTATTACCTTATTTTAAAAACAAAAACAATCTTCCCTGGTGGCTCACTGGTAAAGAATCTGCCTGCATGTGGAGAGGAACCTGGGTTCCATCCCTGGGTTGGAAGAATCCCCTGGAGAAGGGAATAGCTACCCACTCCAGTATTCTTGCCTGGAGAATTCCGATGGACTTATATAGTCCATGGGGTCGCAAAGAGTTGGACACGACTGAGCGACTTTCACTTTCAAAAAAAAAATAAGATGTTAAGATCTCTATATTCCATATGATGTTAGAAACCAAGGAAACGTAAATGAGTAGTCTTAAGTTCTTTATTCTTCTTCCCTCTATGCCCCTATCTCCTCTTCTCCGTCTCCCCTGCCCCCTCTTTCCCTCTATTCTAGGGGTCTTCCTTCGGGCTGAGACAGTAAAAGTCCTGCCTGCAAAGCTGAGACCCCAGGTTCGATCCACCTAGGTTGGAAAAATCCCTGGAGGAGGATATGCAACCCACTCCAGTATTCATGCCTGAGAATTCCAAGTACAGAAGAAGCCTGGAGGGCTACAGTGCATGGGGTCACAAGAGTCCAGACACGATGAGCGACTAACACATTCCATAAATAAAGATGGATATGGTTTACCTGGTGGTTTCTGCTCTGAAGTGAGAAATTCTACAGGTCGAGCCCTTGCATTCCTGGCAGCTTGGTCTAGCTGTCCTATGAGAAAGCAACTATATTTCACTGTGACTCATTTTTTCTAGTAGGCCCTTAGAACTCTAAGTACTTATGTCTTGGCATCTCTAGAAACTTGGATCCCTACAGACATTTTCACACAATAGATTCCTAAGCCTTGGAACCTGCTTTTCTCCACCTTAATCCCACTGTTGGAGACACGGATACTGCTAAATTAGCTTACTCTCAATATAGCCTCTTGGCAAAGAGTACCCCAAAAGCAACAATTACAGAAATCCATCCCCTCCTGCTATTTCATGAGATTTGACGGATAGCACATCACTCAGCATTCAGTTTCAAGGAGAGCTAGCTAGGATTTACATTTCTGAGCTAGTTAAACTGCTAAACAACATCACCATCCTTTGCATATTAAGTCTTGCCATGGATATAAGAATTTGTAGAAGACAAGAGGAGCATCTTTACCCACTTTATTTTTTTTTAATTGGAGGATAATTGCTTTACAATGTTGTATTGGTTTCTGCCATACAACAACGTGAATCAGCCATAAGTATACATATGTTCCTCCCTCCCTGAATTCCCTTTCACCCCACAACTCCATCCCCACCCCTCTAGGTTGACAGGTGGAACTGGGGTTGAGTTCTGGTGGTTATACAGCAACTTCCCACTAGCTATCTATTTTACATATGGAATGTATATGTTTTCAATGCTACTCTCTCAATTTGTCCCACCCTCTCCTTCCCCCACTGTGTCCACAAGTCCTGTTTCTATGTCTGCATCTCTATTCCTGCCCTGCAAATAGGTTCATCAGTACCATTTTTCTAGATTCCATATGTGTTAATATACAATATTTATTTTTCTCTTTCTGACTTACTTCACTCTGTATAACAGGCTCTAGGTTCATCTACCTCACTAGAACTGACTCAAATTCATCCTTTTTATGGCTGAGTAATATTCCATTGTTATATATGTACCACAACTTCTTTATCCATTCATCTGTTGATGGACATCTAGGTTGCTTCCATGTCCTGGCTATTGTAAATAATGCTGCAATGAACATTGGGGTACATGTGTCTTTTTCAGTTATGGTTTTTTCAAGGTATATGCCCAATATGAGACTCTGAGTCATACTCTTACATCCCCCTTTTTACAGAAGAGGGCAGAATCCTCCAAGATCTCATTTTATATATTAATATATGTTAGTTCTTATATACCCAATTTAGAAACCAAAAAGATTAAATAAATGGAGCAAATCTTTCTCTTGTGTAAGGCCCAGCAGACAAATTTTTTGGAAGTTCTTCTAAGCCCCTAAATAAAGACAGTGGACATCAGTTAAAGAGACAAACTGATTATTTATGAGAATAAGCATAGCCGCTTAGCTTACTGAGGAAAATTAGCCTACAAGTATATCTGTAAATAATGGTGTATAAAAAGTCCAAATTCCTCAAAGGAGTTTCCTAATCACACAAATTTTACCTGACTTACCAGAAATTCAGAAATTCAGAATGGAAGATTTAAAAGGGTATAATCAATAAACATATAAATCACTATTTGTATACTTGACACTAATATGAATATTAGTAAAGTCAATTATCTTTAATTGTTTATGAAAAGGTAAATGAAGAAATAGGTAATTATCTAAATATAGTTGTGGCAGACAGAATAGAAGCCTGATAGATTCTACAACTAGTCCCCAGAACCTAAGAATATGTCACCCACATGGCAACAGAGATTTTTGTCAGAAGTGATTGCATTAGGGAACATTGAAATGAGACCCAAGGGTTTGTCTGCATGGGCTCAAGGTAACAAAACAGTATCTTAAGGGTTGAACATATGCAAGCAGAACACGATATTAAAGAGCTGTAGAAGACAGCCAGGTTGGAAAAATTTAAATTGAGCGAATCAGTTCAGTTTCTCATCAGTCCAAATTCTTGTACCCCATGGACTGCAGCATGCCAGGCTCCCTGTCCTTCACCAACTCCCAGAGTCTTACTCAAACTCATGTCCATTGAGTCATGATGCCATCCAACCATCTCATCCTCTGTCATCCCCTTCTCCTACTTCAACTTTCCCAGCATCAGGTTTTCATTTTTTCCCAAAGAATCCGTTCTTCAAATCAGGTGGCCAAAGTATTGGAGTTTCAGCTTCAACATCAGTCCTTCCAATTGAAAAATCAGGTACAGAATTTCCTTTAGATGGACTGGTTTGATCTCCTTTCAGTCCAAGGGACTCTCAAGAGTCTTCTCCAACACCACAGTTCAAAAGCATCAATTCTTTGGTGCTCAGCTTTCTTTATGGTCCAACTCTCACATCCATATATAACCACTGGAAAAACCATAGCTTTGACTAGACAGACGTTTGTTGGCAAAGTAATGTCTCTGCTTTTTAATATGTTGTCTAGGTTGGTCATAGCTTTTTTCTTCTAATTAGCAAGTGACTTTTAATTCATGGCTGCAATCACTCATCAGAAGAGATTTTTTGGAAACCCAAAAAAATAAGTCACCACTGTTTCCACTGTTTTTCCATCTAGTTTGCATGAATGATGGGACTGATGCCATGGATCTTAGTTTTTTGAATGTTGAGTTTTAAGCAACTTTTTCAACTCTCCTATTTCACTTTCATCAAGAGGCTCTTAGTTCTTCTTCACTTTCTGCCATATAGGGTGGTGTCACTGCTATCAGAGATTATTGATATTTCACCCGGCAATCTGATCCAGCTTGTTGCTTCATCCAGCCCAGCATTTTTGCTTGATAAATCTTGCATATAAGTTAATATATAAATTAAATAAGCAGGGTGACAGTGTACAGCCTTGGTGTACTCCTTTTCCTATTTAAGAACAAGTCTGTTGTTCCTATATCCAGTTCTAACTGGTTATGCTTCTTGACCCACATACAGATTTCTTCAGGGAGGCAGGTCAGGTGTCTGGTATTCCCATTTCTGTTAAAGATTTTCCAGCAGTTTGCTGTGATCCACACATCAAAGGCTTTGGCATAGTCGATAAAGCAAAAGTGAGATGTTTAATGGACTCTCTTGCTTTTTCAATGATCTAGCGAATAGGCAATTTGATCCTCTGGTTCCTCTGCCATTTCTAAATCCATCTTGACATTCTGGAAGTTTAACCGTTTTCATTAAGCTGATTGAGCCTGGCTTGGAGAAATTTTGAGTGATATACAGTTGCTGTCTGGGGGCCCAAACCAAGGAATGCATCACCCTCTAGATCTGGAAAAGGCCAAGGAAACAGATTCTCCCCCTAAACCTCCTGCCCTGCTTACATCTCGTATTTTAGCTCCAGGACCCCATTTCAAAGTTCTGACCTCCAGAACTCAAGAATACTAAATTTACATCATGTGTTAGGGTCCAACTATGGTTTGTTTTGTTTGTTACAGCACCATAGGAACGTATTTTTGGATATTAAGTTTAATGTGCAGTTTGGTGAGAAAATATTGAACCAATGGTGAAAGTGTCATCTTTCAGCTGTGTCCAACTCTTTGCGAACCCCATGGACTGTACCCTCCAGGCTCCTCTGTCCATGGGATTCTCCAAGCAAGAATACTGGATAGGATAGCCATTCCCTCCTCCAGGGATCTTTCTGACCCAGGGATTGAACCTGAGTCTCCTGGCTTTGCAGGAGGATTCTTTACTGTGTGAGCCAAGAGGGAAGCCCATATTGGTCAAAACTGTCAGCAAATCTGTGATGTTCCTTTGTGTGTGCTCAGTGGTACTATAGGTTTTTTTTTCTTAGGTACTCAGTGGTAAAGAATCCTCCTGCCAATGCAGGAGAATAAGGGAGATGAGGGTTCAGTCCCTGGGTTAGGAAGATCCCCTGGAAGGAAAATGCAACCCACTCCAGTATTTTTCTTGCCTGGGAAATCCTGTGGACAAGGAGCCTGGTTGGCTACAGTCCATGAGGTTGCAAGAGTTGGACAACGAATTTAAAGATTAAACCACCACCATCACCAATAGAATTCCCTCCATGAAACTTATGTACAAATCCATTTCTTAAGTCTCAGTATCATAAACGAGGTAAGCTGTTTCTAACAGAGGGTTATTTTTATTAACTCTTTTAGAAATCCATAATATACATCACGATACATTTTTCAAAAACCCACAGAACTACACAACATAAAGAATGAACCCAAATGTATAATTATGTGATTTATGGTTGATGTTAACTACTACTGGTTCATCACTTGTAACAAAAAGTACCAACTAATGCAAGATGTTAATGAGTAGGAGAAACTGGCGGAGAGGGAGTGTATGTAAACTCTGTAGTTTCGGTTCAAATGGTCAGTGAATCTAAAACTTCTCTGAAAACTAAAGGTCTTTTTTTAAAGTATCATACAATAAAGTACACACAGAGGAGATTCCTGGGAATATAGTGCAGTCTCATAGCTTTTCAATCTCTTTGAATCCTCACATTAAAACAGATAAGCACTAGAAAGCAAAAATAACCTAAGAAAATTCACGATAAAAGCTTCAGTATAAATTATCCCTGTGAATCCCCGATAAGCAAGTGGGGACAAAATCATAACCAGTGGCTGCACATTATCAGCATCAATATAAGAACAAGGAAGAAATTGGGCAGTGCTGGATACACATGAAACAAACTCCAAAGTAGCAACAGGTATAGAACACAGGTGAAATGGAGCGTGTAAGGGACACCCGTTAAAGGAATGAGAGGGCTGTGGGCAGTCTGGCTCCTATAACTCTCGGAACTCATGTCCCAGGGCTTCGCTCCAGAAGATGAGCCCCAGCTGGAGAGAAAATTCATGGGAGTAGAAATCAGAATCGAGCACGGTCTAGAGAGAGAGGCAAGTTCCTTATCAAAGTCCAGAGAACAGATACTTCAAATCGCAGAAAGCTAGCTTCATATGTTAATAATGTACCAAAGCACAAGAAGCTCGTGAAGTATTATAAAAGTGTCCCTGCCTTACTCTAAAGTCCCAAGAAAAATACATAAAAGTCAGCAACAAAAAAGAATTAGTTGAAAGCATCATGAGTTGTTAATGTATAATAAAAAAAAAAGACTAAGGAGTAAAATAACACCCCCCTACAAACAATAGTGTGTTCCAAAAGACAATTCCCACAAAACATATCAAAACTGTAACCTCTATTATTCAAAAATGAACTTCAAAGATGATGAGAATGGAACATCAGGTGGAGCACACCAGCATCTCGTAGAGTCCCAAGTGTGCAGGGTGGTTGAGTGTGTGAGGTGCTGTGGGGTGTGTGTGTGTGTGTGTGGTTAGACTGTCCTTCTTGGTGTGTAGGAGCTCTTCATACTAAAATTCCTCATCAGAAGTGTTTTTATTGCAAAATACCTCCTTCCCCACTGAGGCTTGCCCTTTTCATTATTTCTACTGATCTTTCAGTTAATAAAATACTCAACTATAATGACGTTCAACATATCAATATATTCTTTAATTGGTTTTTTTTTTTTTGTGATTTTTGTATTTTGTCAAGGAATATTTGCCTCTATGGTCATGAATATCTTCCAGTTTATCTATACTCGTGGGTAGTTTGGGGTTATTCTAGTGAGGAAATGGCAACCTACTCCAGTATTCTTGCCTGAAAATCCCATGGACAGAGGAGCCTGGCGGGCTACAGTCCATGGGGTCATAAAGAGTTGGACACAACTGAGTGACTAAACAACAACAGTCATGAAGATCTTTCCAGACTGTCTCTAGAAGTTTCACTGTTTTACCTTTCATGTTTATATCTATCAAACCATCTGGAATTGATTATTGTGCCGAGATATAATAGGGTCTAAGGCTCTTTTATTTTTTCCATCAGCTATCCAATGGATCTCAGCACCCCTTTGATAAAAAAGATCATATTTTCGCTGCCAGACCTGCAGGGACACCATCATTGTTAAATCAGGTGTCCCACATAATGTTTTGGTTCTGTTTCTATGCACTCTATTCTATGCACGATTCCTTTTTGTCTATCTCAAATTCTTTGCGTTGATCACCAAGGAAGCCTTTCTTATTGCTCGCTGCTATTCTTTGGTACTCTAGATTCAGATGGATATATCTTTCCTTTTCTCCTTTGCCTTTCACTTCTCTTCTTTTCACTGCTATTTGTAAGGCCTCCTCAGACAAAAATTTTGCCTGTTTGCATTTCTTCTTCTTGGGGATGTTTTTGAACACTGCCTCCTGCCCAATGCTAGGAACCTCCACCCACAGTTCTTCAGGCACTCTTTCTATAAGATCTTATCCCTTGAATCTATTTGTCACTTCCACTGTATAATCATAAGGGATTTGATTTAGGTCACACCTGAATGGTCTAGTGGTTTTCCCTTCTTTCTTCAACTTAATTTTGACTTTCTGTTTGAAACATTGTTAATTCTTTTGTGTTTTGGTTTTCCAGATTTAAGAAAACCTTTTCCCTTTTCTCTTAAGCTATGAGCAATTTGCTAACAAATACATTTGTGAATAAAGATGAAACATTTACTTTTTTCTCGCTATCTGATCCCTCCAGGTTTTGAAGTGTTCTGTGAGTATTCTGATTTTTATGGTCATATATTTATTTGTATAAATCCAATAATAATCTGTTCTCCTTGTAACAGGACACAATTGGAAACATTGGTTACATTACCAAGGCTCTGACTGGAATATCTGAGAATGCACACAAAATTAGATATGACCAGACAGTTTTAAGGAATAGCATTTTATAGTAAGAATTTGCCTTCCTATCAAGGGGGAGATTGAGAACATGTTCTCTTGACCCACACCTGCCAGAGCTTAAACCCCAACTTTGACTAAATGGATGCCTATTTGCAGCAGAGGAGCATCCTGTATGCCACCCCACTGTCTCTAAAAATGCAGGTGCTACTAGGCCTTATAAAATGTGTAGATATGCCCCCACTCGTATTCCTCTGGCAGCTCATGAGGATATTGGGTACAGATCGGTTTAATCCAGGTGTCTGGGAATTTGGTCTGAGGGACAGCAGCCACTATTCAGCTCAACACTGACATCATCTGGATAGAAACAGGAATGAACTTCAGCAGCCATGGGGATGAACACAGAGTGATTTCACTGGTAATCACTCATAAGTCCTGACTGTTAATACTTTGCACTGACAGTTCTGCTGTTCTTAAGGGATTAACCCTATGGCTTGGACAGTGGGAAGCATATGGGTGGATAATTATGAATAAGCCCTTTGGGGGTTAGACTATATAGAAAGACATTTGGGTTTGCTTGCCAGAACCTGAGTCAGTTGTCACTGATTTCCATGTACCAGATCATGAGGCACTGATACCCCCTGGCAGCAGGAAGTTGATGCCCTAGCCCGGGTACAAGCCTTAGCAATCTGCCCTTCAGTAGATACAGCAGATTGAGTGCATAGAAAGAGTAGCCACCATAGGGTTCGAAGGAGATGGCATATGGCTAAGGTTGCTAGAATGCCCTTGAAACAAAATGACTTGGTTAATGCAGGTGCTGTGCATTCTAAACAAGGCCCAAGGAAACTCCCAAAGGAACATAAGTCCATTCACTGGAGCTCCCCACTGGTGAGTCACTAATGGGAAAATGATTGTATTGGGCCCCTTCCTCCGAGTGAGTGTTCTAAATGTCTTGGTTTGGGTGGACACTGTGTCTGGCCTAACTTAGACTTTCTTCAGTCACCACACAAAAAAATTGTCATCATTAGGGAATTAGAAGAGCAGAGCACTATGTATAGATACACTAGTCAAATGGACAGTGACCAAGGATGACATTTCAAATATCATGATATACAAGCTTGCACAAAAGAACATGATAAATGGAGGTAAATAGAGGTTCTGTCTCCCCTATAACAAGTAAGGAGCATGGGTGATAGAAAGGAAAACGAGAATATTAAAGCAGCAGATTAAATTACTAACAGGTAAAACCACTTTAGCCAGGTAGACTAAAGTACTATCTCAAGCTTTAATACATTTGAATGATGCTGACTGCCCCATAATCCAGACTGAGGGCCTCCACCAAGACACCCAGTACCATGAAGGTATGGAAGTCATGGGATATGACTTACATTGCACTCCTCTCACTGTGGACTGTAGGAAAATACAGACTTTTCTATCAAAAGGGAAGATATGAGAAATAGAGAAATGATCCATATTCATTTTTAGCACACACTATATATATATATATATATATATATATATATATATATATATATATATATATATATATATATGTACCCAGCTTGTGAATAAGGTATTTAAAAATGGCAGCTTGTTGCCAGTCCTTTGTTCTCTCCCCTTCCTCATAAAAACTGTTTGGTAGGGTAATTTCACGGGTTTTTACCCTGCATATGTTCAGAGAACTAAAGAGGTAGGTAAAACACTCCTCCACTCAAGAGCTTGCAAGTATTACTCATGACCTCATCAACCAATAAAAATCTTAGGTGACATCCAGGGAAGATGTGACTCTAGTCCTCAGCCTATGAGGAGCCAGGGGAGGGAACTTGTGTCTTAGGGATAAAACCAGATCAGACCTCCCACTCAGTGTGCTTGCTCCCAGACCTTTTGTCTGCAAAGCGCCCTTCTGCAGAAGTAAAGAATACCTTGCTGAGCCATTTTTGATTGTCTGTTCTATTCCCGTGACACCATTTTGAGAGCATTTCCAACAAGATCAACATACTATGATGCTGGGAACACCAAGCCACATCACACCTGGGAAAGGCATTATCTACTGGAATTTGCAATAAGACATTCTACCAGGATGGACGAGTTACTCTGCAACCCTGGGTGAGGAGGAACTGCTCAAATCTCCACTGGGAGCCAGACCTGAGGAAATGTGCTATGCTTGGAATGGAATACACACCACTGAAAGAGGGGAGAAGGTGGGAGTACTGGCCTAGCATATCCCACCCACAGTTCATCTCCGTATGCCTGACAGTGCTGCCTTCCCCAGCCAATATATATGGTATAAACAACCAGGTCAAGCTCCTAATGCAACAGCCACATTAACCATTAACATCTAAGGATTAGGCCAGAGTGTAATTTTTATGTGAGGGGAAGACTTTCGTACAAGTCCCTACTAAATATCTGTCTTTTCATCCTTAGACTACTGCTGCTCCAGTGACTGGTCACACAACAAACTCGGATGGAAATACCTTCCTTCAGTTAGGTCTGCTCAAGTGCCTGCCAAAGGAATAAATACAACTATTGGGTAACAGAATGTTATACGTTCATACCTAGTGAGTCTACTAATGTATCATCCTTATTAAGTCACACAAGTGAACACCTTGAATGATCCAACTCCCTGCCTAGGGGACTTATTTTCAGTGGTTCAGATCATGGAGATCTTGGTGGGGGAAAAAAAAAAGTTTATTCATCAGGAATCATAATCTGTCTTTTCTCTTGCATATGCTTATGTTATATTGGGGTATCTGCCTCCAATGCAGCTAGACAGCCACCAAATGAACTACTTCCAAGCTAATAAAACCCCTTGTTAATGGCTCAGGGCACACGGCAGAAGAGGGGGATGTATAAGATTGTAAGAATCAGTCATGAGGGATGGAATGTTGGAGAAGATCATCAAGAAGATATGACAGGGACTTCTCTGGTGGTCCAGCGGCTAAGATGCCACATTCCCAATGTAGGGGGCCCAGGCTCAATCTCTGGTCAAGGAACTAGATCCCACGTGCCACAACTAAAGGTCCCTCATGCTGTAACTAAAAAGATCCTGCATGCCACAATGAAGATTGAAGACCCCATGTGTCAAAACAAATACCTGGCATAGCCAAATAGAAATACTTACAAAATTTTTAAAAAAGAAGACATGACTACTGGTTGACCCAAGAGCGGAATCTTGGCAATCAGAGGCTCCTCACACCCTCCTCATGCTTGGAATGTATGTTCTGCCCACAGTTCCCATACTAGGTGCTGTTTTAAAGACACATCCCTGAAAGAGGAATGTGCTATTGAGATCATATGGACAAGACATTTGGCTGAGCCCCATTAAATTCTCCATATAAACTTAAGATTCTGACAGGCAGGCGTGGAGATCTACTTGTCTTGTGGCCACTCAACACAAGCCTTATATGTAAGTTCTCTTGCTAATAACACATGTACACCCATGGCTGATTCATGTGAATGTATGGCAAAAACCACCACAATATTGTAAAGTAATTAGCCTCCAATTAATATATATATATATATATAAAGAAATTTCCATTCTAGAATTAAAAAAAAAAAAGAAAATTACCACCCAACAACTTGGAGTGCTCTGCCTCTTGCTCTGGTATTTCCTTGCCCTTCATACATGGGAGTGAGTTTCAAATTTCATCCAGGGAACTCATGAGGTTTCAGATCAACAATCCAAATGTGTGTTGGCATGTGAGTGAGATTTTCATCACATTGGTGGGAGCTAATGAGTGAGCGTTTTTGGTAAATAAATGTTTTCGGCATTTTTCAGCGTTTTTGTTATTTGGATTTTTTGTTTGAGCATTTTTGCATGTGAGCATAAATGTGACAGTGTCAGTGTGTATTTGAGCCTGTTCATAGGTAAGAGTGGTTCATTGTGAGTAAACTTTTGCTTGTGTGAATATGTGTGTGCTCAGTCGTATGAAGGTATTTGTGAGCATGAACACACATGTTAGCATGTTTATGTTTTTCTGTGTAATCTTATTAATATATGGTTGTATTTGTGTAAAGGCACATATATGTGTGTCAGTGAATGCAAGTGTATTTATGTGACTGAATTTGTGAGCTTCCTAGCGAGCTTTACTGTTTGTGTGCAAATGCATACCTGAGCATGTTCTTCTTTGTTCTTCTTTGTGTCAATGTTGGCCTGCATATGTAAATGAGTGTGTCATTGTGTGTCCATAAATCTCATGAATGTGAGTGAATTTTTGATCACGTATACACGTGAGTGAATGTGTGATAATATTCATGTGAATGATATCTGAGTATGTTTATGTGAGTGAATGTGTCAGTGTGTGCACATGTGTGAGTAGTACTATTCAAGAGGGTGAACATATGAACTTGTACAGGTCAGAGTAGGTTAAAGTAATGTTTGAGTCTTGAAATGCATGTTTGTGTGTGTTCAAGTGTATACCTGAATTTGAAGCCATGTGTATGGATGTTATTAGCACTTCCCTGTGAGTCAGTGAATGTGTATCAGGTTTCCTGCTGCAAACTAGGTAACATGTGGAGTATACTTGTATGGGTGAAATGTGAGCATCTGAATGTAAATACATATGAGTGTATTTTCTTTATGAGGGAATATTTGTACTTTGTGGAGGATGTGCATATGTTTGTAGGAGAGCATCCATGTGAGCATGTTCCTGACTATGAGAGTGCTAATGTGCATGTGAAAGTGAATGTCTGGGAGCACCTGAGTTTATATATTCATGAACTTGTGTGACTGAATTTGTGGGAATATTCATGTGATTGAGTGAATTTTTGTGCAAGTTTGCATGGAGTGAATTTGTTATAGTGTGATTAGCTATGTCTATGTATTTGAATACATCTACGAGCACGTTCACGTGAGGCAATGATGGTGTGAGCACATCTGTACTAATGAGTGAATTTGTGAACATGTGGATGTCAATGTACATGAGTGCGTCTGCATGTGAATAATTTGTCAGCATGTTCATTTGAGTGAGTAAATAGTAAACATGTTAATGTAAGTGACTGAATGTGGGAGCATGCACATACATGTGAACATGTATATTTGTACACACTACCTGCCTCCTGTGAAACCTGTATGCAGGTCAAGAAGCAACAGTTAGAACTGGGAATGAAACAATGGACCGGTTCCAAATTGGGAAAGGAGTACTTCAAGGCTGTATATTGTCACCCTGCTTATTTAACTTATATGCAGAGTATATCATGAGAAATGCTGGGCTGGATGAAGCACAAGCTGGAATCAAGACTGCCAGGAGAAACATCAATAACCTCAGATATGCAGATGACACCACCCTTATGGAAGAAAGTGAAGAGGCTCTTCATCAAGAGCCTCTTGATGAAGGTACAAAAGGATAGTGAAAAAGCTGGCTTAAAACTCAACATTCAAAAAACTAAGATCATGACATCTGGTCCCAATGCTTCATGGCAAATAGATGGGAAAACAATGGAAACTGTGACAGACTTTATTTTCTTGGGCTCCAAAATCACTGCAGATGGTGGCTATAGCCACGAAATTAAAAAAGACACTTGCTCCTTGGAAGAAAAGCTATGACCAACCTAGACAGTGTATTAAAAAGCAGAGACACTCCTTTACTGACAAAGGTCTGTCTAGTCAAAGCTATGGTTTTTCCAGTAGTCATGTATGGATGTGAGACTTGGACCATAAAGAAGGCTGAGCACTGAAGAATTGATGCTTTTTGAACTGTGGTGTTGGAGAAGACTCTTGAGAGTCCCTTGGACTGCAAGGAGATCAAGCCAGTCAGTCCTAAAGGAAATCAGTCTTGAATATTCATTAGAAGGACTAATGCTGAAACAGAAGATGAGCTGACTCATAGAAAAGACCCTGATGCTGGGAAAGATTGAAGGCATGAGAAGGGGACAACAGAAGACAAGATGGTTGGATGGTATCACCAACTCAATGTACATGAGTTTGAGCAAATTCTGGGAGGTAGTAAAGGACAGGGAAGCCTGGTGTGCTTTAGTCCATGGGGCTGCAAAGAGTTGGACACGACTGAGTGACTGAACAACAACAAAAACATTTGTGAGAGTGAATTTGTGAACTTTTTCATGTCTTACAGTATGTTATGTAACAATATTTGGGTGTTGAAGTAAATGGGTGTGTTCAATCCTATGGAATTTGTGAGTATCTGTATATGTGTTTACATGCTTGTGTTAGTGAGGGAATATCTATATTTGTTTTCATAAGCCTGTTAATGTGAGCGTGTACTCTATGTTAAATTCGTGTGAGTTAATCTTTGTGTGTGTGAATGAATGTTTGAGTTGATGGTGAGTGTGAGTATGTTTGTTTCAGAGTGACTATGTAATCGTATTTCTGTTTGAGTGTGTCAACATGCCTGTGAATAGGCTGAGTGTAAGCACATCGTCTATATGACTGTGTTTCTATAAGTATGAGTTTGTGAGAATGCACATTAAGTCAAAGAATGTAAGTATGTCCCTGTTTTTGAGTGTGCTTTGTTGTTGTTCAGTCACTCAGTCATGTCCGACTCTTTACAACCCCATGGACGCCAGGCTTCCCTGTCCTTCACTATTTCCTGGAGTTTGCTCAAACTCATGTCCATTGAGTCAGTGATGCCATCCAACCATCTCATCGTCTGTCACCCCTTTCTCCTCCTGCCCTCAATCTTTCCCAGCATCAGGGTCTTTTCCCAATGAGTCAAATCCTTGCACCAGTTGGCCAAAGGATTGGAACTTCAGTTTCAGCATCAGTCCTTCCAATAAATGTTCAGGACTGACTTCCTTTAGAATTGACAAGTTTTATCCCCTTGCTGTCCAAGGGGCTCTCAAGAGTCTTCTCCAGCATCACATGATCTTTTTTCTGAATGTTGAGTTTTGAAGCCAGCTTTTTCACTCTCCTCTTTCACATGGCTGAATTTGCCAGCTTTTTCACTCTCCTCTTTCACCTTCAAGTATGTGCTAATATGTGTAAATGAGGGAATGTGTTCATGTGAGATATGAGTGTGTCTTTTATGTGAATTGTGTGAATGAGTGAATGTGTGCATTGGTGGTCTCATATGTGTGCTTACATGTTTGTGAGAGTTGAGGATGGTTGTGTTAGTGAATGTGTGAATGTATGCATATGAGCACGAATTTGTTTTAGTGCATTTGTAAGCATATTCAAGGGTGACAGCAGGTACGTGTGTGTGAGAGAACGCAGAGATGTTTGTGCATGTGTATGTGAATATGGGCATAAGACTGGACATGTGATTTGTACAAATCATCATATGTAAGAGTATACATGTGTATGATTTCATTAATATGTGTGCATGGTTGAATGTGTTAGCATTTGAGTGTGTGATCATGTTGAGATGGGGATGCCCATGTGTGTGACTGAATGTATGAGTATGTTTCTGTTTGTAAAATGAGCACATATAAATGTGTTCTGTGTGTGAATGGATTTGTGGACATGCTCGTATGACCAAAGAAATGTGTGATCAAGTCTGTTGGATTGAATGTGTGAACATGTGGATGTTAAGTGTGTCTGTGTATGTTAGTAAATTTGTAAGCATGCTGTGAGTGCATGGGGGTTCATCTTTAAGCATGTTAATGTGTGAGTATATTTATGTGTGTGATTGTGTGAGCATTTAAAAGTGTGAGCAGGTTCATGTACAAATGAACACATGAGCATGCTCCTTTGTGACCATCTTATTTTATGGAATCTAAAGTGTGAGTCTGTATATGTAAGTGAAAATGACTTTGTTTTGTGTGTGAGTGATTTTGTGAGCATGTCCTTGTGAGTGAATAAATGTATTATGCTCATGTGAGTGAATGGTCGAGCATGTTTGTGTGACAGAATGTTTAAGAGTGTGACTATGAGTTAATCTGTCACTATACCCTTCTGACTGAGTGAACTGTGAGCATGATATTGTAAGTAACAACATGTGTGCATGTATATTACTAATTTTGGTGTTTAAGTAAATTCATAAGTTTAGTTTTATGTTTGAACATACATATGTATATGAGTGAATGGTAGTCAAGTTTTATATTTAATATGTTGATATGCATCTGTGACTTGCTATTTGAATATGTGCAAGGGATTATGTGTGTCTGCGTGTTTAAACCATATTTGTGTTGGTAACTGAATATGTGTGTGTGTGAGCATAAATTATAGAACACACATGAGTATATGTATGTGTTGATACATCTGAGTAAGCGTATTTGGGTGAGTAAATATGTGTGTAGCCATGTTGGTTTGAGTGTATTTGTTTGAGTGATGAATGAGAACATATGTGTGAGTATGTAAGTGTACCCTCCATTTTGAGTCAATCTCTGATCAAGAATATATCAGTGAATAAATATGTGTGCATGTATGAGACTGATGTGAGCCCATTCATGGATAAGAGTGTTGGTGTGAGTATATTTGTGTGTTAATACATATTTGTGGCTATTCATGTGTATGAGTAAATCTGTGAATTTGTACATGGATGTTAGCTTGTTCATGTGTATGAATTAATGTGTAATGTAAGCATACTAGTTTGCATGGGGTTGCTAATGTATGTGTAAATTTATGAGTGAACATGTGAGCATATACTTGTTAGTGTGTTTGTACATCTGTGGGTGTCTGAATGTGTGAGTTTCATAATGAGTGTGAAAATGTTCATCTGCAATTGAAAGGGTGAATGTGTTCTTGTTTATGTTAATTTGCATGTGTGAAAGGATTTGAGAGTGTATGTACGTGCAGGATCTGTGCATGTGATTTCATATTACTATGTCTTTATGTTGGAATCAATTTGTGGTCATGTTTTCGTGAGTGAATGGATGTTTGAGCACTTTTATGCATATGAGTGAATGTTGAAAGTGTGTTTATTTATGTGAGCTTCTTAATGGAAGAATATATTTCTGTGAGTGAATGTGTAAGTGTGTGTTTAGAAGCATGTCCACCTGCAAGTGAATGTGTAAGCATGTCCTCATTTGTGTTTACATGAACATATAAGGAAATGTGTGTATACATGTGACATATATGAATAGTCTTGTGTGTGAGTGATATTGCAACCATGTCCTTATAAGTAAATAAATGTGTGAGCATATTTTATGAGTGTCATTCAGTATACATGTAAGTATGTTCATGCCTGTGAGTGAATATATGAACATTATTTGCCTCTGAGAGAGTTAATATGTGGGTATATTTGACTATGTGAGTGAATTTGTATGGAAGTGTATGCATGAGTGCATAATATAGGAGGATAATAATTTCTATAGTGAGTGTGTATGTTCATACATGGGAGCAGGTACTCTGGGGAGTTAACACGTGAGTATATTTGTATACAGAAAAAGTGAAAGTTGCTCAGTCATGTCCGACTTTGCGACCCCATGGACTATATGGTCCATGGAATTCTCCAGGCTAGAATACTGGATTGGGAAGCCTTTCCCTCCTCCAGGGGATCTTCCCAACCCAGGGATTGAACCCAGGTCTCCCGCATTGCAGGTAGATTCTTTACCAGCTGAGCCACAAGTGAAGCCCAAGAATGCTAGAGTGGGTCTTTTTAAAAGATGCTTGCTCCTTGGAAGAAAAGCTATGACTAACCTATACAGCATATTAAAAAGCAGAGACATTACTTTGCCAACAAAGGACCGTCTAGTCAAAGCTATGGGTTTTTTCAGTAGTCATGTATGGATGTGAGATTTGGACTATAAAGAAGGCTGAGCACAGAAGAATTGATGCTTTTGAACTGTGGTGTTGGAGAAGACTCTTGAGAGTCCCTTGGACTTCAAGGACATCAAACCAGTCCATCCTAAAGGAAATCAGTTCTGAATATCCTTTGGAAGGACCAATGATGAAGCTGAAACTCCAATACTTTGGCCACCGGATGCAAAGAACTGACTCCTTGGAAAAGACCCTGATGCTGGGAAAGATTGAAGGCAGGAGGAGAAGGGGACAACAGAGGATGAGATGGTTGGATGGCATCACTGACTCGACAGACATGAGTTTGAGCAAGCTCCAGGAGTTGGTGATGGACAGGGAGGCCTGGCCTGTTGCAGTCCGTTGGGTCACAAAAAGTCAGACATGACTGAATGCCTGAACTGAACTGAACTGGTAAAAGTGAAAGTGTAAGTTGCTCAGCCTTGTGCGACTCTTTTTGACCCCATGGACTATAGTCCATCAGGTTCAATTGTCCATGGAATTCTCCAGGTTGGAATACTGGAGTGGGTAGTCATACCCTTCTTCGGGGGATATTTGCAAGCCAGGGATTGCTTCCAGGTCTTCTGCATTGCAGGAACATTTTTTAACATCTAAGCCACAAGTGAAGCCTGACTGTATCTATACATATGAATAAATTGGTGAATATGTTTTAAGTCTGTGAATATGCTCAAATATTAGCGATTTTGGGTGTGTTGTGCATGTATATGAGCATTTCTTGTATCTCAGTCAATCTTTGAATGTGTTCATGTGAAGAATATGCTGTGGATTTGAGTGACTAGTGACCATACAAGTGTATATGAGCATTAATAAGTGTGTGAAATTTATTATACATAAAGGTGTCTATGTGTATGAAGGAATTTGCAACCCTATTTGTATGTGTGACAATGTCTGTACATGTGCTTGTGTGAACAACTTAAGGATGAGTATGCTCATGTATGCAAATAAATGTATGAATGACGAAGTGTACGTTAGGCATATTTAGGTATGTGAGTGAATGCATAACCATGTTAACTTGAGTATACCTATATCTGAATGAATGTGGCTATGTGTCTATGTGTGTATGCTCAGTCCTTAGTTGTGTCTGATTCTTTGAAACTCCATAGAATGCAGCCTGCCAGGCTCCTCTCTCCATAGTATTCTCTAGACAAGAGTACTAGAGTGGGTTCCCATTTCCTTCTACCAATCGTCCCGACCCAGGATGAAACCAATGTCTCTTCCATCTCCTGCACTGGCAGGCAGGTTCTTTACCATCGTCCCACCTGGGAACCCCCGTGTGTCTATGAATAGGAACAAGTCTGTGAGCATGTTCATTTGAGTGAATGTGTAACTTGTGGATATATGTGAGCATGTCTGTGTGTAAAAGTGAATCGAGCCAGTTCTTATGTCAGTGTGTTAATGTCTGTTTCTATGTATTCACGTATGTGAGTGAATTTGTAATCATGTTCATGATGGTAGCATGTTCACCTGGGAGTGAATGCATAAGCATGTTCATTTATGTCAGCTTGTTAATGTACATCTGTTTGTGAGTCAATACATGAGTGTATATGTATGTGTGAATGTTGACAATATGCATTTACATGACTCTTAATGACTGTAATGTGAGTTTGGGATCAGGTTCACGGTCAGTTTGTGTTTGCATGTTCATGTTTATGTGCAAATCACTGTGTGAGTATATACACACACACACACACACATATATACATATCTATGTGTGCATATTATTGAAATGCCAGCTTAAGTGAATAGGAACATGTATGTGTTAATGAATATGCAAGCATGCTTCTGTGTAGGGACATGGTAATGTATGTGTTCTTTTCTGTGAGTGAATCTGATTATGTTTGTGTATGACTAAATGTGTGTTCCTTATGTAGAAGTGATAATGTGAGGGTATCTATGTGCATCTGTTAGCAAATGTGTATTTTTGTTTGTGTGAGAGCGTGAGTGAATATGATCCTGTCTATGTGTGAATGTGTGATCATGTCCATGTACAAGCATGAGTATTTTTGGTGTGTGAATATGTAAATGTACATGCATGTGTGTTTATGAGCCTGCAGACCATGTGAATATGTGAGAGTGTTTGTGTTGGTGAACTTGTTCACGCATGAGTGATTTATGTGTTAGCATGTGGTTTTTAAAATAAAGGTGAGAACATGTGAACATCTTGAGTGGATGTAGGGAGTATGTGTGTGAGTGTATAATTGTGTCTGTATGTAAGTTCATGAGAATATGTGTATTTATGTGGGAATGTGAGTGAAAGTAGGGGTCTACAGTCGTTAGTGACCTATATGTGAGCACATCTGTGTGTCTGGAAATTTTCATGTTTAAACATGATAATATGTAAGTGAATGTGTGAGTATGTTTCTGCATGTGAGCATGAACATATGACAGTGAAAGAGTGAAGACGTTTGTGTTTTGAGCATGTTCATGTGCAAGTGTTAAAGCTTATATTTGTGAATATATGAATTTGTGTGTTCATTCATGTCTGAGTGTGTGAGCATGTGCACACATGTGAACACATTCATGTGTGAAAATGAAGGCATGAGTAAGTTGGTCTGTGTGAAGGTATTAAAGGATAATTATTGTTCATTAATGCAGCTGAATATGTAAGCAAGTTCATGTATTGAGCATGATGCAAAATTTTAAGTGAAGTTGTGAGTGTATGTGGGTGTGCCTTTGTACATGAATTAATTTGTGAGCAAGTTCATTTCAGTGAATATGTCAATACGTTTGTTGGAGCTTGTTTATACATTTACGTTATCACCTGTTTATGAGTGTTTGAGTGGGTTTGTGTGTGTGACTGAGTATTATTATGTACACTTATGTGAAATTTTTTGTGTGTATAAAGTGTCCTTGGTCACTTGGTGCAATTTTTTCTAGGGCAAGCTTCAATAAATGGGGCTGATACTAGAGGAAAAATATCGTTATAAATAACAAATGAGAAAAGAAACCAATAGTTGTAAAAGTATATATTTTGGCAGGGTTTACATTCATCATTATGCCAGGGATTAGGAAGAGCTATGCAGAAGTGAAAGTGTTAGTCACTCAGTTGTGTCTGACTCTTTGTAATCCCATGGAATGGAGCCCACCAGGCTCCTCTGTCCATGGTATTTTCCAGGCAAGAATACTGGAGTGGGTTGCCATTCCCTTCTCAAGGGAATTTCATGAACCAGGGATTGAACCTGGGTCTCCTGTATTGCAGGGAGACTCTTTACCATCTGAGTCATTTAATCTAATTGTAATCCCATAGATTTTGTTAGTATAGCTCTGCATTACAACACTCTTAATATGACTGTCAGAGAAGGAAATGGCAACACATTCCAGTATTCTTGCCCGGAGAATCCTGTGGACAGAGGAGCCTGGTGGGCTGCCATCTACGGGGTCGCACAGAGTCGGACACAACCGAAGCAACTTAGCAGCAGCAGCAGCAATAAACAAAAAAGTGTGTAGAAGTGGCTTACCTCCCATATATAGACTCAGAGGGACACGATGTGGTCTCAGAACCCTGTTTAAAACCTTCAGAACCATTTTCATTTGCACAGCTTTTGCTGAAACAGAGAAGTCATTGGTCATCAGTAAATGTCACATTATTTCCCAGAGAACACCCTAGCTGTCACCTTTCCAGGGCCATGCCTTCTCTGTGTCTAGTCATAAGTGTACACATTTTTACCCTGCTCCCCCTCTCCCTACTGTGAGTGAGCCAGAAGCACACAGTGAAGCAGCCTCCTCCTCCTCCCCAGCTTTTATCCAGAGGATGGGGCACAAAGACTGGGTCCATGTCAACAGGCAGGATGAGGGGCAGGCATTCTGGCAAGTGGAGAGGAGAGGAAGTCGGCAGAGAAAAAAGCATCACTTCACCCCCCTAAAGAGCCCCATCTTGGAGTCAGCATGAACACAGCTCTCCATGTCTGTGGGGATTCATGCAGGGGCAGCTGATTGCCCCGGAAAAAGTAATCTTCCACCCTCAGTGCCCTCCTGAGCTGAGCTAACCAGTCTACATTCTCCAGCACAAAGTCACATGTCCCCAGCTGAGCTGGGACTGGCATTCTGTTGTCATACCCATGTCAACCTTGATCTTGTATACCTCTCTTTTTAGGACTATCAAATGGCTTCACACTGAGAGAGAACCTTCTGGCCCTCGCCCAGCAAAATCATTTTACATTCATAAGCCCCAAGGGTGTCTTCTGAAAGACATTCATTCTGAGAGCTGGAATGTCTCTTGTTAATCACTTACTTCCAGCCTGGTGGTGTCTTGGATGAGTACAGGCAAGTACCCAGCCTAAGTGCTGCAGATAGCTGATCTTTCCAAAGCTTTCTGACATGCTCACTCACCCAAGACTCCTGAGACCTTCAGCAGGGATGTTTCCTCCCAAAGGGCATGGGAATTGGAACATTCCCTGAGCATCATTGTCATCTTACGGTACTTTCAGGTGATGACTAAGGAATATCAGTCCCTGCAATGTGTTTGTGTCTGTTCAATCTATATTCTATAAAGTCGATATAAGTAATGAATTAGTGACTACTAAAACATTGCTCTCAGGGGATACACAGGGTTAGGTTCCTGGGAGCGTCTGATGACAACATTTTCATCAATCAATCAATATATAAACTTTTTTTTATAGTTGTTTCTGTCTAAAGTTACAATTTAATCCAATTAGAAAGCCAGAATTTATAAAACCATTTAAAGTAACAAAATGATAAAACCTTCTACCAAAAGTCTCTAGAATTTGTCCTTGTCTAAATCAATGGACACTCCCATTACTGTCTCCAGAGTTTCCTTCATTGTTGAAACTTTAATAACCTCTGCCTATGCCACCCTGGCATTTCCGGATGACCCATGACAGCTGTAAGTTGCCCACAGGTCACTGATGCAAGAAACTACCCTTCTTGGCCTTGTACTACAAACCATTAAGGTAGTAATTGTCGGTCACATACTGGGCC
Source organism: Okapia johnstoni (assembly GCA_024291935.2). Taxonomy (NCBI): domain Eukaryota; kingdom Metazoa; phylum Chordata; class Mammalia; order Artiodactyla; family Giraffidae; genus Okapia; species Okapia johnstoni. The sequence goes on from CM044305.1 coordinate 84,492,271, forward strand.
ATCCTCCAGATAGAGGTTCTCAGAGACCCTGAGCCTGTGATGCTCTGTACCCAGTTTCCCAGCTTGCCTTGGATCATGGAAACAGCACCCCAAAACCTCAGCATGGTTACTGAGGCCTCCCTGACACAGGATAGTTTTCTGGCATATCTTTCTTACAAGAGGGCATGGTCTTGCCTATTCTTAGTCCCCTGCCAGATGAGATAGTGGTCAAAAAAGCCATCCCTTTCCCAGACCTCTTGGCTGCCTGGGGAGCCCTTTGGAATCAATTATGTGGACAATATTGGATGTTTGAACACTACATATGCTCTTGTCTCCATCATCCCCTGGAGGGATGGAAAGCAGTAATACAAATGATGGTGACAATACCCATGATAAAGGACGGGACCAATGGGTCAGCACAATTGGCCAAACTTCATTTTACTACTGGATGCCCTGGATAACAAATGTGCAGATTAAAAAATTCTGCACATTTTTATAAAAGTTTGGGCCATTGCCTAAAAGTTGTCCCCTTTGAGGTAAAGAACTCTGGGAATCACTTGCCTTGCACACACCCAAAATAAAAGTCGAGATGTTATAGACTTAATCCTATTCTCTCAGAATGGGTATGTTGAAAACCTAACCCCCAATGTGACTGTATTTGGAGATAAGGCATTTAAGATTAAATGAGGTCATAAGCACAGAGGTGTAATACAACAGGACAACAATACTCTTCCTTATAAGAAGAGTAAGAGACATCACAGAGCTCTCGGTCTCTCCCCACACTAAACAAAGAAAACACCATGTGAGGACACAGCAATAAGACAACTGTCTGCCAAGGACAAAGGACTTACCGGTGTATAAATACTTTTATTAAATTCTAGATTTTCAACTGGATTAAATTCTGGGCCTTTGTATCAATTTAAATTCTTTTCCCCCTCTGTATTTAAGTTTATTTTTATTTCTTTCTCTCAGATCCTTTTGCTTCTTTGTCACTGGATATACTTTGTGTGGGGGCAATGGGGCAGATGTCCTCTGTACTCTGCTCATATTTGTACATTTCTTCTTCAGAGAGCCTCAACGCAGGTTCATTAGGGCTAGGGGCATCCCCATGACAATGGTTGCTTAGTAAGTTTTAAGGACTCTAGCTTAAGTTGGGTTTGAATTCATTTCATCAATGGGTCATAAAAGTGCCATGGTCCTTTTCCCCTATTACTAGAATGATCAGGATTTTTACTACAAAAGAGATAAAGGTAAAAGAGTGTCAGAGCAGAAGCCTGCTGGCCCCCAAGCCAGAGTGGGGTGAATGAAACCATATTCTGCTATGGTGCTGCCAATTTGAATTGCATGGAGATCTTTTTTTGGTCTTTTCTGTTTGTACAAAATCCCTCAGAATATTACAGATTTCGAGTAGAGAAAATTCACAGCTTAGGATTTTATCTCCATTTAATCATGAGTGGTCCAAACCTTTTGGGTGGTTATGGGCAAAGGTTCAGAGGCCCAGTGACTCACCTCTTGGGTAGCCCAGGAAAGGACGACATTGCAGGAAAATGTAGGATACATGAGGGTTGCATTCTAGAATAGAGTTTATCAGAAGGGTCTGTGGGAAGACAGTATTGTGCCATTAAGAAGATGAGGTAGAAACTTGATTCCTGAGCAAGATGTGATTTGATTCTTTGAATCATTCTGCTGGCTTACAAGGAAACACTATTCAGGGAGAATAAGCAGGAATGCATCTGGTGCATTCAATAAGGAGAGTTTGTGAGAGGACTGTATCTAGTGGAGCAGAGTGAGGAAAGAAACATGGGAGTTGGCCATTCAAGGTCCTCTCAATTTTACCACATGTTAACTCAGCACAAAGTATTAATTTTATCCCTCACCCCACAACTGGCCCCTCCATGCACAAGTGCCCACCAACATGCATGCACACGCGCGCACACGCGTGCACACACACACACACAGTAGATAGAACTGAGGACCAACTCAGGGACCCTAGAGATGTGGGCAGAGGTTCAAAAGCCCAGGCCAGACTCCCCTAGACTTCTTCTTCTAAAAGGCTGTGTACTCACCCACTGCCCTCCCAGATCCTGGCAGCCGGCTGACCCCTGCTTATCAATTAAAGAAGTCCAGGGCTCAACTCCATGAAGCACACTGCAAACCAATCCCTTGGCTTCTAAGAGTGCTAGGTCTGACATGCTTCCAGCTGCCAGCGAGGGAGCAGGAAGCCTGGTGCTCAACTGGCTCTATCCACCCCGATGGCATTGGGAGGATAGCAAATCCCACAGATTCCAGGTGCCATTCAAACACATGACCGATCTTGCCTCCTATTATGGCTCGGGCACCACCCAGCCCTCTGCTCATTCTGGTCTCTGCAGTCATTCCTGGGTCAGCTCCAGCTCCAGCTCCCTGGCTGGAGCACTGGGCCAGGGGTTCATGGTCTGGGGCACCCCTCCCTGCACCTATCCTCTGTAAAAATGCAAAATCTACTTTTCACTAGAAAGAGCTTATGCCCAAGAGTTCTCTTTGTGTAGTGAAAGGAGTAATTTGACCGCCCATGTTGGATTCTGAAAGATCTGGACACCTTTGAGGGATCAGGAGATAATTCACTGGGGGTCATTTCCAGACACATGGGTTTCCAGGGAAGCCGAGGGCCTCTCCTCTGGAAGAGGTGGAAGAGGTTCAGCCAGTATGTTTTATGGTAGGGCTCTGGTACTTCATCAGGACAGAAATTGGGGTCCCGAAGTACCCCCTTCCCATAGCTAAAGGAGGCAAAAGTGAAGTGAGGGTTCTTGGCTGACTTCACAGAAGGGGAAAAGAAGGCAAAGGTCAGTGTATCAGATCTTCAGGGCAATTAGCCCCTGGAAAGCAGGCCACTCTAATGCTCCAGCATTCTGGCCCCAACATGTAGAGAAAAAATCCTCATGTTTTTATTGTTGTTCTTGTTGAGTTGCTAAGTCATGTCACACTCTTTTGCAACCCTATGGATATTGTCTGCCCAGGTTCTCTATCCATGGGATTTCCCAGGCATACTACTAGAGCATGACTATTTGCATGTCCTGCACTGGCAGATGGATTATTTATCACTGAGTCAACATGGAAGTACTCTAAATGGATTAAAATCTGCCTGTTTGGAATATACTGGATTAGCCAAAAAAGTTTTTTTTTTTTAATTTTTCCATAAGATGTTATGGAAAATCCGAACGAACGCTTTGAACAACCCAATGTTTACACCAATCGATGTGTAAAAACTGAGTTTGGTGCTGGCCAGCTTTTCAGCTAATGGGTTGCAGCCTGCTGTGAAGAAGTAAAGTGAGCCCATCTTTGGCTCCTTTACGTAGCAGTGTCTGTTTCAGAAAATGAACGGGTGAGCCTCTTTAAGTGTGAGTGTGTTAATTGGAATATACTTGTGTGATTAAGGAAATGTTTTTGAATGTTCATATGTATGAGTAAACAAGTGATCATGTCAATGGATGTTACCATGTTGTTGTGTGGGGGGTGTGTAAATTTAAGTTTGTCTGTTTGTCTGATATTTGTGGGGTGGGGGGCATGTCACGTGGGTTGCAGGATCTTAGTTCCCTGACCAGATATTGAACACGGGGCCATAGCAATGAGAGTGCTGAGTCCTCACCACTGGGCTGCCAGGGAATCCCCCTGGCTTATATTTTTAAAGCATATCTGACTCTTAAACAACAGAGGTTTGAACAGTGCAAATCCATGTATATGAAGATTTATTCAATAGCAAATACTACAGTACCACATGATATGTGCTTAGTTGAATCCATGGATGCAAAACCCAGGATTGACAGAAACATATTGTGAGAGCAGATTATACATTAAATATATTAAAATGCACATGGATGGTCGGCACACCAACCTCTGCATCACTCAGGCATCAACTACATTAGTATATTTGAATGAATTTGTGTGACTGTGAGTGAATGTGAGAGAATCTTGCTGAGTGTGAGCACATTCCTACTTTTGAGCATTATATTGTGTATGTGAATGACTATGAGTGTATGGATGTAGGTATAATTATGATTGAATTTGTCATCACGTGCAAGTGAATGTGTGAGCAATAATTATGAGTGAATGAGTGTTACATAAAAACTAAATTAGACGTATAAAGTGTCCAGTATTATACACATGATTAATTAAACATTAACAAAAGGCAGGCATGGAGGTTATGGCAGTTGACTTCACTGGCAGGAAATGTGGCTATTTCCTCATGGAGTTGCAATACTCTAGTAAAGCCAGGTCTAGCTCAATTCAGCAGATACATTACCATTGGAACAGAGACCTCTGCTGCTGTAGGACGAGCTTCTGCTATTACCAAGGGCACAGTTGGAATCTCAATCCATAGGGTAACTGGCTTTGATCAAGTAGAGACTTGAGTTTCAATAAGGGCTCAGTGTAACTTCAGATGTTGCCTCTCCACTGACCAATACCTTTTGATTGAGTCTGCAAGTTGCTTATGTCAAAAGCCCAGGGACATTTGGTTCAGTGGATCCCAAAGTGAAATTTCAGATGGCTGAAACTTCCACCTAAAAGTCTTGCCCTTGGAGCACTAGTGAGGAAGCTAAAACAATAGCCTTCTTAATTTATGTAGTGCCTGTTGTTACTTGGGTCCCCACTGGTAAGTGGAAGTCCTAAGGGTGACTCCATACACGAAGACCAGCAAATACTGGAGGCTGGCACCAGAATTCAATGTTACTACCAAATGTTGGAACTTTACCAACATGGGAGGTTGGGGCATAGGAAGCTTTTCTTTTACCAAACAAGGACTAGCTTACCCTTTCAAATTTCAATTACGAACCAGAGATTCAACAAACTAGGAGGTGCCTTGTACGTTATGGAGAGCAACTACCCATCCCCTCAGTGAGGTGTTCGCTCACAGTTGTGACAGTGTGTGACAGAGTCTTGGCCAGGTCCAGTAACAAAGATGACATCAAAACAATGCCAGAGGTGAGTTACTATGGAAATTTCTAGTACAGAGCAGGCACGTAGATCCAGACAGCACATCCCATGTACAGTCACACAGGTATTCACGTACCACACAGGCAACTGTGAAGAAAGTGTACTGTTGTTCCTCAAAGGGGGAAGGCAAATTGTGATTGGCTATCCTATGACATATTTAACAAAGAGATATCGTAGGCCAGTCTAGGACTCCAAACCATTTACCATTATTATTTGAATGTCATTCATTAAGGTATGAAATTCATAATGTCAATACCCAGTAGGGGGGATCTAATACAGGGAGTAGCCTTGTTTAACACTTTCTAGTCCATAGACATCCTCTACACATTAGTAGTGGTTTTTGTGGACAGGTCACGGCAGGAAACAGGAAGGTGGGGATCCATATCCTTTTATTAACTCTGCTATGACAGGTTATAATCATGCAGTGCTTTACTTGTAGTCAGTACCTCTCACATGGGTACAGGAAGATTAACTCATTTCCATTGGCCAGGACCTACCACTAGCACAGAACCCTTAGGCTTGTTTCATGACATTATCTGCTGACTGAGGAAATCCATTCCAGTGATAGAAAGAGATACTTACAGACAGAACCATCAAGGCAGAAACCTCTTTTAGCAAAACTGAAAACTAAGCAATAATTGCCTCTTCAATTAATACTCCTCTCAAGCTAGTCACCTCCTGGGCAGATCACTTTAAAGTATGAGTGCTAGCTGGGATTAGGGAGACGTGAGCACTCCTGTCCATCAGAGCCAGTCAGTGCTGTTAGTATTTTGGAGACCACACTACAGTTCCTGTGGTAAGGTAACTGTCTGCCAGAAGAGGCCTGTTTTGAGCACACTGGGTCCTGATGTGAGGGCGGGTCCCTGCCACTGGAAGGGATCAGGGGCATACATGGAAGGTAAGGCTGTCTCTGAAGAAAAAGCTTTACCAGGTTGTAATCTGACTTTAGTAATTATTTCAATTGCTCCACAGATTTACCAGAGATTATTTAATATCTCTGGGCTCCTTATCCCTTGGGGTCCAATAAAACTAAATTCTCTTGTTATTTTGTAGTTCATGCTGAAGAGGAGGCCTGGTGTTAAGTAGTTGATTTGGCCTAGGAAGGGGGTAATAGCTCTGTTACAGTGATTTTGATTTAGGCCATGCCGGGTATTGTCTGTAGACTTAACAGGCAGATTTGACTCTGAATTTGTCATTCATGAGCTTCTATTAAATCAGGGTCAGCTATGTCCTCTGTAAAAAGGATGTACACTTTTCAGGAGCTCACCCACCCCTGAGAAATAGCTTGCGAGACTCAGGACTAAATTCAGCCTCCTCAGTACTTGGCATTTCACCATGCTACATGCCATATGTTGCCTGATAACCCCATTCCAACATCCTTGGCTGAGGGACACTAATGTTTTTCTTTGAGAGTTTGTCAGGATCACTATGAGGCCTAAGGTAGGGTACACAGCATTCCAAGAAATAAAAATCCACATTACAAAGTATGTATCTACTTATTGTCTCCAAGGCCTCCTCAGGGACCATTCCTAGCTTCTACACTAATTGTGTGGGAATTGTCAGAAGGGATACCATCTTCCCATCCCATTTTATGGCAGTCAACTTTTTAATTACATTCTCTGCTGGGTGGAGCTGACTTTCCATTGGATTCTATATAGCCTGAGATTCCTATTTCATTTGGCTCTTAGGCCAAGGCCCTAAGGAGAGACTGGATCTCAGTGATGGGTGAGAGAAAGGATCTGATTCCTCTTCCGAGAACAAACCTTACCTCCTTATCCCTCCTCTTCTGTATTTTCTGCCTTTTTACTTTGGAGGTGGTTACCAGAAAAACAGAGGATAAATTACCTCATCAACATCAGCATGGCTTACATTGTCTTTTCTTCTGGAGAGCACCATTCCTCTTTCACAGGGCCCTCCAATTTGTCTCGACTTCCAATGGAGTTCAAGCTCCAACCTTCTCTCCAGATGGCAATCTGATGGTAAATAACTGTGAACAAAGCCCAACACCTGTCTTTTGATTTTGAATGTTTGTTCATTAAGACAGCCACCTCTAGAACTTCCCTGGTAGTACAGTGAAGATGGGTTTAGACCCTGAGCTTCCAGTACAGTGAAGATGGGTTTGATCCCTGTTCAGGGAACTAATATTCCACATGCCCCTCAGGCAGAGGAGGAAAAAAAAGCCATCTATGCCCTTCGAGTCCTGCTGCTGCTGCTAAGTTGCTTCAGTCGTGTCTGACTCTGTGCGATCCCATAGACAGCAGCCCACCAGGCTCTTCCGTCCCTGGGATTCTCCAGGCAGGAATACTGGAGTGGGTTGCCATTTCCTTCTCCAGTGCATGAAAGGGAAAAGTGAAAGTGAAGTCGCTCAGTCGTGTCTGACTCTTAGCGACCCCATGGACTGTAGCCTACCAGGCTCCTCCATCCATGGGATTTTCCAGGCAAGAGTACTGGAGTGGGGTGCCATTGCCTTCAAGTCCTGGGAGGGACAGAAATATTAACTTCCTTGCATTTAGTCATTCCAAGTAATGATTTAGATAAACATCCTTTGGGGAAAGGAACTAGAATGATTCTGTCTACAACAGCAGATCACAATGAGACAGCAGCAGAGACAAGCTAGATGTTTACAAAGATGTCCTAAGAGACCAGCCTCAGTCTGACACCTCATACTCATAATGTCTAGTAGTGGTGGTTTAGTCACTAACTCGTGTCTGCCTATGGCAAACCCATGCACTGTAGCCCAGCAGGCTCCTCTGTCCATGGGATTTCCCAGGCAAGAATACTCGAATGGGTTGCCATTTCCTACTCCAGGGGATCTTCCCAACCCAGGGACCAAACCCCTGTCTCCTGCGTCTCCTGCATTGGCAGGCACATTATTTATAACTGAGCCACCAGGGTCGCCCTCTAAATGGATTAAAATCTGTTTACTTAGAATATACTAAGGCTGGCCTAAAAGTGCCTTCAGGTTTTTCCATAAAATGTTATGGCAACAGGGTAGGGCTTTAGTTTCACCTCTTAGATTCCATGGTGCCTTTAGTGGACCAAAGTACATGGAGGGCGGATAAGGTCATCTCTTTCTCCAGAAAGTGGTGAGTGGTTTGTTTTGCTTATACTAGATGATGATGAACACAGGCTAAGTTAAGGATAGCTTCAGAATCATTGGTCCAGGTCAGATTCTCATTAGGATCAAGAAGGAGGTAGCAAATCTCTGGGTTTTCTAAGAAGGAGGAAGGAAAGATGAAAACTACAAAATGAACATTCCTTTTCTATGTATGGCAGTGCCTGGGTTTCCATCGCTGTCAAACTGATAACGGGGTGGTATCTGCTATGGATAGCAGAGATAGAAAGGTCTCTGTCGGTGGACTCATCCTTTGTTGTGAATATAAATATGGTGTAGTTATGCCATAGGGACATGAATTTAGTATAATCTGCATCATGAGCAGTATTTTTGACCACTTGAAGAACCGCTGCCCTCCAAGTTCTCTCAATAGCCCTTGATTTAAAAGTCCATTCTGTCTTTTATGATAGCTGGAACTGAAACAGGGTTGGTAAAAAGAAACCCAAGAAACATTTTCTTGTAATGACCGTAGTTATTTTGCTTTACTGTGATATAAGAACTCTATAATTGTTTGGCAGTTCCAAAGGCTGTAAAAGCTATTTTGTTAACCCCTAATTAACATTAAAAGAAGCTAGTGCCTTGCATGGATAAACTATTAGAAGGCTTACATAAAAGGCCAAGAACTCTGAGCTGAGCTCCCTGTGCTATACAGCAGCTTCCCACTAGCTATCTACTTAACACATCTTAGTATCTGTATGTCAATCCTCCTCTCCCAGTTCATTTCACTCTTTCCTTCCCCCTGTGTCCAGAAGTCCATTCTCTAGGTCTAAGTCTCTATTCCTGCCATGCAAATAGGTTCATCAGTACCACTTTTCTAGATTATATGTGTGTGTGTGTGTGTGTGTGTGTGTGTGTGTGAGTGCTAATATAAGATATTTGTTTTCCTCTTTCCTACTTACTTCATTCTGTAGAATAGGTTCTAGGTTCATCCACCTCAGCCAGGTGCTCTGTGACAACCTAGAATGGTGGGATAGGTAGAGGTTAGGAGGGAGGCTCAAGAGAGGGAATATATGTATACTTATGGTTGATTCACATTGTTGTAGGGCAGAAACCAACACAACATTGTAAAGTAATTAACCTCAAGTTAACAATATATTTACAAAAGAATCAAAAGTGGAATTTAAAACAATGAATTCTAAAATTCTAAAATAAAAAGTAGTTTGGGATTAAAACATACACACTACTGTATATAAAGAGATAACCAACAAGGACCTATCATATAGCATAGGGAATTATACTCAACATTTTATACTAATCTATAAGGAAAGGAATCTAAAAAAGAATACACATATACACTTCTTTGTAGCTGAATATATACATATACACATATATACATAGGACAATCACTTTCCTGTGTACCTGAAGCTAACACAACATTGCAAATCAATAGTATTTCAGTCAAAATATAAATAACATAAAAATTGAATTGAAAGCATAAAATATTTTGTATCATACATGAGATTAATTAAATATTAATTTTTTTAAAGGCCAGGAGGCTTTGGCAAACTAACTTCAGTGGCAAGGATTGTGACTATTTTCTCATGGAGTTACAACACTCTAGTGGGCCAGGTTTAGCTCAATCCAGTAAATACATTACCATTTGAATAGAGACCTCTGCTCCTATAGGAGGAGCTTCTGCTATTCCCCAGGGTATGACAGGAATCTCAATCCAAAGGGTAAATGGGTCTGTTCCAGTAGGGACTTCAGTTCCAATAAGGGCTAAGTGTATGTCCAGAAGTTGTCTCTCCATTGGCCAATACCTCTCGACTGAACCTGCGAGTTGTTTATGCCAAAAGCCCACGGATATCTGGTCCAGTGGCTTTCGGACTGAATTTTAGGTTGGCCGAAACTTCTACCTGTAAGTCCTGTCCTCAGAGCACTAGTGGGAGAGCTGAAAGAATAGACTTCTTTAGTTTATCTAGTCCCTGTTGTTGCTTAGGTCCCCACTGAAAAGTGGAAGTCCTAAGGGTGATTCCATAGGTGGGTGCCAGGAAATATTGGAGGTTGGCACCAGAATCCAAACTTTCCTACCAAATGTTGGATCTCTTTTACCAACATGGGAGGTTGGGGCATTAGGAGCTTTTCTTTTACCAAAATGGGACTAGTTTTACCCTTTAGAGTTTCAATTACAGCCCAGAAATTTAACAAACTAGGAGGTGCCTTGTACCTTATGGAAGAAAACTGCCCATCCCCTCAGTGAGTGGTTTACTCACAGTTGTGATGGTGTTTGACACAGAGTCTTGGCCAAGTCCAGAGACTCAGATGACATCAATACAATCCCAGAGGGGAGTCTCTGTGGGAGGTGCTAGTACAGAGAAGGCATCCAGGTCCAGACTGTAACTCCAATGTCCAGTCACAGAGGTATTCATGTAGCCCACAGGCAACTTGGAAGAAAGATACTGTTGATCCTCAAAGGGGGAAGGCAAATTGTGACTGGCTATCCTATGACATATTTAACAAAGAGAACATGTTAGACCAGTCTCAGACTCTGAACCGTTCACCAATATTAATTTACTGTCATTCATTAAGGTATGAAATTCATAGTGTTAATACACAGTAGAGGGGCTTTAATACAGGGAGCAGCTTTGTTTAACTCTCTCTCGTCCATAGACAGCCGCTACTCATTACTAGTGGCTTTGAGGACAGGCCATAGCAGGAAACTGAAAGGCAGGGATCCCCATTCTTTTACTAACTCAGCTATGACAGGTCATAATCCTGCAGTGCTTTACTTGTAGTCAGTATCTCATACGGGTACAGAAAGCTTAACTGATTCCCACTGGCCAGGGCCTGCCACTACCATAGAGTCCTTAGGCTTGTTTCATGAGGTTATCTGCGGACTGAGGAAATCCATTCCAATAATGGAAAGAGATAGTCTCAGACAGAACCACAAGAACAGAAGCGTCTTTTAGCAAAACTAAGCCAATTTTAAAAGCTAAGCAATAATTGTCTCTTCAGTTGCCTCTCCTCACAACCTAGTCATCTCGTGGAGCTAACACAACATTGCAAATCAAAGGCACTTTAGTAAAAATATAAGTAACATCAACATTAAATTACAAGCATAAGATGTTCAGCATTACACACATGTGATTAATTAAATATGGATAAAGTGAGGGCTGCAGGTTATGCCAAATCAACTTCAATGGCAGCGACTGTGGCAATTTCCTCATGGAGTTACACCACTCTACTAGGGCCAGGCTTAGTTCCATCCAGTAGATACATTACCATTTTAATGCAGACCACTGCTGGTATAGGAGGAGCTTCTGCTATGCCCCAGGGCACAATAGGAATCTCAGTCCATAGGGTAAATGGCTCTGCTGCAGTAGGGACCTGAGTTCCAGTAAGGGCTCAGTGTACATCCAGAAGTTGTCTCTCCATTGGCCAAAACCTTTGGACCAAGTCTGGGAGTGGTTTATGCCAAAAGCACACAGACATTCGGTCCAGTGGTTCCCAGAGTCATGGCCAGGTCCGGGGATGCAGATGACATCAATACAATGCCAGATCCAAGTTTCTGTGGGAGGTGGTGGTACAGAGCAGGCACCTAAGCCCAGACTGCAAATCCCACGTACAATCACAGAGGTATTCATGCAGCCCACAGGAAACTGGGAAAAAAGTCTGCTGTTGGTCCTCAAAGTAGGAAGACAAATTGTGATCAGGTTTCCTCTGACATATTTAACAAGGAGAAAAGTTAGCCCAGTCTAAGACTTAGAACCATTCACCAATATTACTTGAATGTCTTTCATTAACATATGAAATTCATAATGTCAAAACACAGTAGAGAGGCTCTAATACAGGGAGCAGACTTTTTTTTAACTCTCTATTCTATAGACAGCCTCTACCCATTAGTAGTGATTCTGAGGACAGGCCATAGCAGGAAACTGAAAGGTGGGGATCTGTATCATTTTAGTAACTTGGCTATGACAGGCCATAATCTTTCAGTCCTTGACTTTCAGTCAGTACCTTTTCCACAGGTAAATGAAGGTTAACTCATTCCCACTGGCATGAGCTGACCATTAACATAAAAGCCTTAGGCTTGTTTCATGAGGTTATCTGCTGACTGAGGAAACCCATTCCTCAGTTAAGACTTCCTACTTCCACTGCAGTGGGCATGGTCCCTATTCAGGGACCTAACATTTCACATGCCATGCTGTCAAAGGGGTAAAGAAAAGCCATCTACCTCCTTCGAGTACTGAAAGGGGCAGAAATATCAACTTCCTTGCATTCAGTCATTTTAAGTAATGCTTTAGCTCCGCATCACAGTGAGACAGCAGCAGAGACAGGCTAGCTGTTTACAAAGATGTCCCAGAAGACTAGCCTCAGCTTGACACCTCAGACTTATTGACTCATTTACATGCCACAGTGATCCGTAGCACTGAGGCTGTCCTCTCATCTCAGATGCTCCAGGTCTCCAGGCCAGCTTGGGGAGCCTGAGATGGGATCAGAAGTAACCCAGATGTATGTTGATGTATATAGCAGAAACAAGTACAATATTGTAAAGCAATTATACTTCAATTAAATACATTTTTTAAAAAAGAAGTAGGTCATTATTGATCTAGGGGCACACACTCCTTCCCTGTTCCTATTTAGGCCCACTGGCCTTAAAATCTCTGGAGGTGATGGTTTAGTCACTAAGTGGTGTCTGACTCTGGCAACCCCATGGACTATAACCTGCCAGGCTCCTCTGTCCATGGGATTTCCTAGGCAAGAACACTGGAGTGGGTTGCCATTTCTTTCCCCAGGGAATCTTCACACCCCAGTAATCAAACTCCAGTCTCCTGCATTGGCAAGCACATTCTTTACCACTGAGCCATAAGGGAAACCCTCTAAATGGATTAAAATCTGCTTATCTGGAATATATTGTGTTGGCCAAAAAGTTCATTTGGGTTTTATCATAAGATGTTATGGAAAAGTCCAAATGAACTTTTGGGCAACCAAATATTTAAAGCAACCGAATGGGTGAAACTTGAGTTTGGTGCTGCCTGGCTTTTCAGCTAATGGGCTTCAACTGCTGTGAAGACAAAAAGATAAACCATTTTGGCTCCTTTATAAAACAATGTCCGTGTTGGAAAATAAACAGATGTGTCTTTTCAAGTATGAGTGTGTTCATAGGAATATATTTGTGTGATTAAGTAAATGTTTGTGCAAGTTCATGTATAAGAGTGAACAGGTGATCATACACATGGATATTAGCATGGTTGTGTGTGTAAGTGAAAATGTAAGAATGCCTATTTGTCTGATTTTTTTTCCTTGCCATACCTTGGGCCTTATGGGATCGTAGTTTCCAGACCAGGAATTAAACCCAGGGCCGCAGCAGTGAAAGTGTGGAGTGCTAACTGCTGGACTGAGTGTATATTCCTATGTTATTTTAAAAGCAAATCTGACCCTTAAACAACCGGTGTTTGGAACAGTACAGATTCTCATATATACAGATCTGTTCAATACCAAGTACTACACAATATGTGATTAGTTTAATACATGCAGGCAACATCCTGGATTCACAGGTAACTCGTGTTTAAAGTGCAAACTATATGTTATGTATATTTAAGTGCACATGCAGGGTCAGTACCCCCAAACCCCTGCATCACTCAAAGGTCAACTAAATTAGTATATATAAATGAATTTGTGAAAATGTACGTGAGTAAATGTGTGAGCTCCTTGGTAAGTGTGAACACATTTCTACTTCTGAGCACATTAATGTGTATGTGAGTGAATCTGAGTGTATGTACATAAGCATGACTATGATTGAATTTGCCAGCACATTCAAGTGAATGTGTGAGCAGTTACTGTGAGTGAATGAGTGTGTCAGTATGTTTGTGCAAGTGAATGTGACCTTGTACATGTATATAAGCCCATGTGAGAATGATCGTGTGTGCTTATTCAAATATGCGTTTGCATGTAGAGTGTGAATGGGACTTTTCCTATAGATGAGTGAATTTGTGACCATGGGCATGAATGTTAGCATATTCGTGTGTGTGTTAGTGAGTGTGTGAGAGAGCATGTGAAAGTGGCGTATATTTCTGTGAGTTAATGTGCAAGTGCATGCATGTGAGTTTATTAGAGCATCTCTATGTGTGTGCATAAGTGTGTGAACTTCTTGGTAAGTGTGAGCATATTCATCTGTAAGGATATGAGTATGTTGCTCTTTGTGAGTATGTTGTACCAGGGGAAATGTACAAGTATGTGACTGGGAGCACATAGATGTGTGTGTGTGTGTGTGTGTGTGTGTGTGAATGTGTGAGCAGTTTTGAGGGAATGCATGTGTAAGCAAATTTTCATGAGTGAGCATGTGAGCTAGTTCATGTGTGAGTGTATTTTTGTGAAGACCACAGGAGAATGTGCCCTTGAGTATGTGTGAGTGTATCTGTGTGTGAAGGTGTGAGCTTTGTGATGCCTCAGAGAAAATTTGTGTTCAAGTGAATGCATGAAAATGTTGCTGTTTGTGAGCATATTAATATGTGCTTATAAGAGAATTTGAGTGTACTCTTATCAGCGTATATGAGTGTCTGTGAATGAATTTGTAAGCACATTCACATGTTAGTAGACATGTGAGCCTTTTGTGAGTGAATGTGTATGATTATATATGTGTGTCTATGCATATGAGTAAATTAATGAGTATGTAAGGGATTAGTGTCCTTACAAGAAGAGAGAGGACACCAGGACTATATCTCTCTGCCACAAGAGAACACAGGAAGAAGGTGGTTATTAACAAGCCAGGAACAGAGCTCTTACCAGGAAGCAAAATGCCCAGAACCTTGGTTTTGCCCTTCCCAGCTTTCAGAATTACAGGAAATAAACATTTTTTGTTGCCACTCAGTCTATGGAATACTTGTTATAGTAGCCAGAACTAAAGGCTTCCCTGGTGGCTCACTGATAAAAAATCCGCATGCCAAATCAGGAGATGTAGGTTAGATCCCTGGGTGGGGAAGATCCCCTGGAGGAGGGAATGGCTACCCTCTCCAGTATTCTTGCCTGGGAAATCCCACGGACAGAGGAGCCTGGCGGGCTGCAGTGTGTGGGGTGTCAAAGAGTCAGACATGACTTAGTGACTGAAAAACAACAGCCAGAACTAAGACAAGAAACCTCCAGATAAGGGGCCTAAATCCCATCTTTGGTGTGATGATTCAGCTCTATATTCCCTCACTGTCCTCTCTGATGACCTCAGGAAACAAGAAAGTAGTGGCATAACCACTGTGCTTCCTCTTTTAACTTCACTACTCCAACTTCTCTCTCTCTTTAGCGTTCATCACAGTTTCAGTGTTCAAATGAAAGATGGGTGAAGGAATATTACAAAATATCACATTCATTCCTTTACTCCACACTATGGGAGTGCCCGTGTCATGCCAGATGCTGGGCAGGGGGAAGCCCTCAGGCAGCTGCTTTGCTGGCATCTGGGTCTCTTGTCCAGAGGGAAGCAGCTTTTCTAGCTTTACCATGGCTCCTCCTCTTTTCACTGCCCCTTCCTTCTCAAAGAATATTAAAGCTGCTATTTGAACCTGAACAGGATGAAGATCTTAAGGCTTCTGTTTGTGGACTTGTAGGGGAAGAGGAAGAATGGGTTAAACCCTGAGATGCTACTTCACCTCAGACACAAAGAGAGAGTCGAGTCATTATGGTGTGAGGCCTCAAAGGGAGATCTAGGAGTACCCAAACTCGGAGGCCTATGATCCAAATTCCTCGAAGCCCCACTTGAAGAGACAAAAAGTTGTGAGGACGAGTGACTCTCACAGGATATGTGACACTGCCTGGATCTGATTGCCCCTGACACAGACCAGGGGATGGTTTGGGCTCACTTGCAGGCAATGGTCTTTATAGGTTTTAAGTGCTGTTGATAGGTCAACTACAACTCTCTGCACAATGTTTCCTTCCCATCCTCACTGTTCTTCTTTACTCTCAACCCCCATCCTCTCTGTCCTGACTTGCCTACTCACCTCTGTGCAACAATGGCTCTCATTCTCCTGCTGTCTATTTCTTCCTTTGATTAAATGCAATTCACAATGTAACCCAGAAATGTTCACTCCTTGACTCCTAGAGTCATGATCTTTTCCAGAATCAAGTTGCAAATCTCTCCCTAGGTCCTCTGTTCTCCCAGTATAACAACCCAGTAACTTTAACCTTGCCCCTGCAGTACTTGCGGGTCCCTGACAGGTGCTCACCATCCTCTGCTCCTCTGGGCTGAGCATCCTTCCTATCCAGAGCATGCTTCAGTTGCAGGCCAGGCAGAGAAGATACCTCCTAGGACATACAACTGTACCAGAGTGTTCAGCTTTGTTCTCTACTTCCCCCAACCCTGCCACGCATTCCATACAGAGTGCAACTGCCTCACCTACTGGCCTCCCCACTATACACATTTGCGCACGCACGCGCGTGCACACACACACACACACACACACACACACACACAGTCCCAGACTTAGTGCTTGACATGCTCTCTTCTGTTTAAACAAAGTCTGAAGCTGTTCCTTCATTCCCCTCTTCATTCAATGCTTAGACAAATAAATCCAGGGACTGCTTTTTTCTCTATAAAGTCCCAAGTCTGCATGACAAAAAAGGTAATATGTGCCACCCTTTATCACTTTAGGCATCTGGTGTAAACTGATCAGAGTCTGAAAGACAGTGGTGAGGTGCCTCACAGGTAATGTGGATTTATCCACACCTGTCAATCCCGAGACTTTGGCCTGGCCACTGCTTTCTCCCTTGGGCCCTGGATGCCTGCTGAGATGTTATCTTGCTTAAAACAATGGGAGAATGTGCTTGCTGTTTTTAAATTGCTGCTGTTAGCCTTTGCTGAAATACAGAACAGGAGGTCACAATTCATGAGGTAGCAACTCCCATGACACCCAGCAGGATCACCAGTGTACTTCATGAGGGAGCAACTCCTGTGACAGGCACCAGTGTTTTGCCCAACTGACCCAAATGTTATCATGCATGGGGAAGTTGGCTGTGCTCCAACACCTAAATTCTGCTACACCCAGCCCTCCTGTCCTCAGTCTCTTCCCTAAGCTCCCACCTTGAAGCACAGTCCTTTTAAGGTAAGGCTACAGGAGCTTGCTTTCTGCTTGCTCCACCTCAGCCTCCCAGCCCCTAGGCACACACTCACCTTGGAACATGTGCCCCACACTGTATCCCCTCACATTCTGGGGGTAACAATGGAATAAAAGGAAAGCAACAGTCAACTGTCTCACCTCCAAACCCAGGGCCCAGGAAGATGACCTTGGTTTTCAAGGAAGCTCCCAGGGCAAATATGTTGCCCTCACCGGTTTAACCACAGGTGGCAAATCCTCACAGATGTGTGCTCTTTAGGGTAGAGACCCTATAAATTCAGAAGACCTCTATTCACCTCCACAGATTTAAGCTATTAGCATTCATTAACGCTATAGATTTTATATGTGGTTCAACCTCCGCTATGTATGTGTGTGCTAAGTCACTTCAGTCATGTCCAGTCTGGGACCCCATGGACCCCACTGTAGCCCACCAGGCTGCACTGTCCATGTGATTCTCCAGGCAAGAATACTGGAGTGGGTTGCCTGCCCTCCTCCAGGGGATCTTCCTGATCCAGGATCAAACCTGCCTCTCTTGCATTGGCAGGCTGTCAGGGGACGTTCAACTTTAAGGGATCCAATATGTTGCATTTTCTTCCTTTGTGTGCCATTTCTCAAGGACTCACTGTTTCTTGTCAGTTCCTGGAATACAGGAACAAGCAGAGCTGCACGCAGTTCTCAGGACTGAGATCATGGGAAAGAGCACATGCTTGGATTCCCTTCAGTGACTCTCTTCAGTGACTCTTCAGCGACCTTGTACTTAATAGACTATCCATTTTGTTGCAACTGGTGGAATTTCATTCTTTTTAATGGCTGAGTAATCATTTTACTGAAGATAGATAAGCATGCATTTCTGCTAATAACCCTGCATTCTTCTTTTTGTCTCCAGCTAGTTCTTCGAAGCATGGAAGCCTACTGAGCTCACTTTCTCCCCCAGGCTTTCAAGACCTCCTTGAGAGGACACCCTGTGCCTTCGTGAGCAGTACAAGTCCTGTGTATGGGCTTGATTGGTTTTCCACCTAACCCGAGGGATATTGCTCTTTCTCTCTCTCTTTTTCTCTCTTTCTTTTCGTAGACTCCAGTCCCCAGGTCCCGGTCTATAAAAGACCGCAACAGCAGGGGAGTTCTTTTCCACTAGCACCATCTGGGAAGCGCATTTTCAATTGTCTATAGAAACTGTATTCAATGTATCCTTTTTTTTTTCTTGTCTGTCATTGGTTTAGGGTTCCTGGGTGGCCCCTGGGCCAGAGAATACTACTTCTGTTCTGTGGAATCGGGGTGTTTCCTACCACTTTGAGCTGTGTGGCCCAGGCTACCAGCCCTCCAGGTTACCTGCCCTTAGCAAGGGGAAGGCTCGGAGTGAATATAGAAAGAAACTGACTCATTAGCTTCATCTTGGTTTGTGATTTTCTTTCTATGACATTTCTAATGTGTCCTCTAGAAATCTCAATGCTGGGCTAAAGAGTTTGGATTTTATTTGACAGTGAAAGTCATTACAAGTCCTTGACATAATCAGGCTTGATTGATAAAGATGTTGATTGGAGTGTGTTAAACGGATTAGAGGGACCAATACTAATATCAAGGAGGAGATGAAGAGGAAAAGTTAAAATTTTACATAACCTCTTGCTCCTTCTGCCTCTGTAACCCAGCTTACTCCTTGCAAAGTCTAGATCACATAGGTCTCAAAGTGGGGACTCACAATACTAGGAACTGGAGCTTATCTAACTCACCCTTATCCTGCTCTTTGCAATCGCCCTAGCCCCTGTAAACCCGCAAACCTGCTTAATCATGCCTGTCCGTGTATAAAAAGTTAAAAAATAGATAAATAAACTAATTAAAAAAAATCTCTGGAACCCCGTTGTTCTGGGCTCAGAGCTTGGAGTGTTAACTCCTCTGGGCCCACTGGCATAATATACCTGAGTTCTCCAACTCTCCGAGTGTGGTGCTTGGTTTCTCAGGTACTGGTTTCTGCCACATTTCTGAAGGCCCCATCGAGATTCCAGACACACTGGCCCCTTGAGCCACCAGACTGGTGGCTCAGCTGGGCTGGAGCAAAGGAACCCTGAGATGAATGAGGAGGTGTGCCACCTGACAGTATTCCAGGTTCTCTTTCGGACCAGCATTCTGACTCTCCAGATGGCCAAGCCCCGGCCGAACTCATTGGAGGGATGGACCAACTCACCAGGAATGGCCACAGGATAAGGTAAGGCCCCGGGGCCGGTCCCCAGGCAGGAACCTACCCCAACGGGTAGAAGAGGAGACTGATCACCTCCTTGGGCTCCCAGGAAGGGAGCAACAGTTAAGGAAACCTGGGGACTCAGAAGGGAGGCACTGTGATGGCCTCTGAATGATTGTGAGTGTGTGATTGCTGGTTGAACAGAGTGAGAGAAATTTTTCTTTTGGAAACTGCAAAGCCAATTCTTTTTTGCATATACAATTAAAAACAATTAGCTTGTTAAAAGGCCTGCCTAGGAAAAAGCTTGAAGTTAACCCTTTCCATGTCCCTGAAATACACAGCCAGCTTTGCCTGAGACCTTAGCCTTGGGCGAATTAGAACTTCAAGCAAAGGACAAAAAAAGTGGGGCGGTGGGGGCTCAAAGAGATATTTTAAATCTCAAACAGAAAACTATAAGATCTCTGTCTGTCTGTCTGGATTTATGTATGTCTCGGTGTATATCTTTTTTTTTTTTTCTGATAATATTGTTGAAGTTGTAAATGCATTCTAATTTAATTGGCCTAAAGAAAAGTTCAGTCCAATTCAGTCGCTCAGTCATGTCCAACTCTTTGCAACCCCAAGAACTGCAGCACTCCAGGCCTCCCTGTCCATCACCAACTCCCGGAGTTTACCCAAACTCATGTCCATTGAGTCGGTGATGCCATCCGACCACCTCATCCTCTGTCGTCCCCTTTTCCTCCCGCTTTCAATCTTTCCCAACATCAGGGTCTTTCAAATGAGTCAGCTCTTCGCATCAGGTGACCAAAATAAGGTGGCTTACTTAAAGAAAAGTAAGCACTTACAAATCAAACAATCAAAATACAAGAAAAGTTAACCTAAATAAATTTCAGATTCACATAAACTTGGAAATATTCAATATTAAATATCTAGTAATAATGTTTGTTTGATAATCTAATAAGGAAGTAAGATGTGTGTTTTTAATAAAGAAGATATAAAAATAAAATTATATTTTATAAAGGGAAAAGAAAGTAGGTATGACTTACAGGTGGTTGTTACAGAAAGTGGTTAAAAGGTTTGTGGACAGTAGACCCTGAAAAGTTTTGTGCGTGGTTAGGACTGACTAAGTTTAAAATAAATCTAATTAAGTTTACCTAAATGAATTTAAAATAAGCTGGTGCAAAACTTGAATTTGGCCTTTCTTTCTAAGAGGACATACTTTCTTCAGATGTTGAACTGCTTTTAATAATAGATTTAAGTTTCTTAATTGATCTGTTCTATATTTACCTTTAAAATCTTTTGTTAACTTTGGCTAAGTGAATAACTATTATTTCACAGTGACTTATATGATCCTACCTGACTGAGTGTTATAAACCCTTATGATATTTATTGACAAAACTTCCTAAATAACTTGACTCCTAGTTAACTTTGGGGTGCTTCAGAGGGCCCCTGAGACATCCCAAAGAGCTGTTAAGCTACCTGGGTTCACTGAACATGCTAAATTACATGGGAAGTGCTGTTGAAGGGGTGATAAATCTTTTCAGATTATACTGTATGGTTGATGTTACTAATATAGATACCCTAAAACTGTGTAAAATTCATATAGATCTATATGCCCTGGTACTATATGGTCAAGTACAATTCTAGTTATCATATTAAAGTGTTATGACCAGGTTTCTTTGTCAATTGCAATAGAATCAGATTTTAAACATGCCTTCTATGGTTTTACCCTCATGCCTTTAGAAAAATACTGCTAGTTCTTCAAGATTTATAGAAAAGACTTTCTAAGATTAAGCAGATAGACAAATTTTGTAATTAACAGTAAGCTGGTACCAGACTAGAATTTGGTCTTCTCTCTATTTAGAGAACAAAGTTTTCTTACAATGCAGCTTTCAATAACAGATTGTGAATTGTTTTGCCTTTAAGTGATTTACACTTGTTTTTAAAATCTTTGTCTTACTTTGATAAAGTAAATAAACATTATTTAAGATTATGTTACATGTAGACAAAGCTCATTCTGCTTCAACAACAACAAAAATAACCCCTCACGGTTAGACTTTGGCTATCCGGGTGTCCTTAAAACATGGCGGTAGTCTGCTCTTAAGTCAGAGATTTAAAAATGGATAAACAGCAGCTGAAAATCAAACAGCCAGGGCTACGGGAAATCCAAGATGGCCACTTGGCTTTTTCCGGCTCCCTGACAGAACTCATTTTTATTTGATGGGTTAAAGTCTTCTTACCTGGCTACAGTGTTAACGCCCTCACAATGAGTTCTCCAATAAAAGAAAAAAATATGTTTCACTGAAGATTAAGTTCTAGTTTTGTTAATTAAGGTCTGTGCTTACTAAGACTCACTTCTGAGATAGTTACTTGTTATGTTATATTGCTAAAAGTCTTAATTAAGTTATTAAAAAGGATACTCTAAGGTTGTTTCTAAAGCTTATCTCAGTAACCAGTCTTTGGATAAATGTCAGATGCTCCATGAAGTACAACCAGGAGATGAACACTTGGCTATAATCATTTAACTGAGTCAGATGCCAGGCTATATGCAATGAAAGTTCTTGACTTAAATTGTTGCTCGTGACCTTACTAATAACTGATAGCTATATTATTTTCTATGTAGCTTGCTTCAGAAGATTATTTCTTATGTTACCAAATGTGTGATTGAGCCTGTGATAAAATGCTGATATGCAGTTCCATATAAGATAAATAATTGTAATAATGTAACTCTAGATATGGAAAGAAGCAACAAGAGGAAATATTTTCCTGGACCAAGAGGATAGTAAGACAGGTATGGTCCAGAGACTTTTGCTACTTACAAGGCCTGGTCTAGTGACTATTGTCAATCCTGGTCACTCTAGTGACCACTGAGTGGCCTGTCAATGAAGTCTTTGTTAGACCTGGGAATGAGCCTTCCCAGCACTGTGGGACACAATGACCATGAAATGCCCCCAAAATATGGTCAAATATGTGGCTATGAAGGGGCCCTGCTGACTGGAAGTTGGCCCTTGCCAGCTGCCTCTACAAAGATTAAATCATGACCACTACAAGATGTTGACCTTCAACACCCCCTTGAAAGGAGTTTGGAATGGAGACGAAAAATAAGGCACTCTGTGCTCTGGGAAAAACCTGGAAAACAAGCCTTCAGATAATCAGATGTTTTCAGGTAAAGATTTTTATGAGTCCAAATTCTTGCATCTTCTCATACCTAGAGAAGCTAATGTCACAAACCAATGTCTCAACCTGGTTCTCTTGGCTAGCCCCACAACGGCTTTCCTACTTCTATTAATCTTTGGGCCATATATCTTTAACTTTCTTGTTAAGTTTGTTTCTCCAAATAGTAGCACAACAAGAATATCCCTTGGCCAACACCCAGACAGTGCTAGAACAAGCTGCCTTATCATTCTGTGGCCTCTCCTCTCCCTCTGTAAATGCACCCTGAGGTCCTCAGGCTATTCTCCCATTGAAATCTTATACAGGAGACCACTTCCAGTAATAGAAAAGCTCAAAGGAGACCACCAACAACTAGCTGGCCTGGAGATGTCCCAACACCTCCAGGCCCTGGAAAAGTCTTCTGCCATATCACACGAGAAACCTTGAAAAGGACACCCATTCCTTTGGGCAATTGGGTTCATCCTTATCAGCCAGGAGATGAGATGTGGGTTAAAGATTAAAAGAAGGAACCACTTCAGCCAGTTTGAACATGCCATCACATGGTCATCCTGGCAACCCCTGCTGCTGTTAGAGTTACAGGCATCATCCCTTGGATCCACCACACCAGAGTCAAGAAGGCAGTGGCTTCCTGTGATGAGGACACCTGGAAAGCAGTTCAGGACCCCCAAAATCTCCTCAAGGTCCAGTTCCAAAGACAACGGCCCTCACCTACGAAGGACGCTGAGCCCTGCTCTAGTCACTCTGGGAGCTGACTAGTCAACACACAGCAGAAGCTTGAGGATTCTTCAGCCTTGCTCCAGCCACACTCTGGCAGCTGGCTGGTCAATACATGGTGGAAGCCTGAGGATCTGGCAATCGAAATATCAATGGATTTTCATCGTCAATCCTGGCCTTTATCCCTGATAGGTATTATTGGTGTGCTTTTCATTACAGGAACAACTAGACTCCCTGGTTGAGGTGGTTTTACAGAATAGGAGAGGGCTAGACCTACTGACAGCTGAAAAGAGAGGACTCTGTCTCTTCTTAAATCAAGAATGCTGCTTTTATGTAAACCAATCAGAAATAGTCAGGGACATGGTTCAACAGCTAAGGGAACAAATCATAAAAAAGAGAGAAAAACTAGATAATTCCTGGGGTAATTAGAACAATATCTAGAGCTGGGCATAGTGGCCTCTACCTTTAACAGGTCCTCTCTTCATGCTGTTTGCAGTGCTCTTGTTTGGCCCTTGTATTCTCAATGTAATTACCAGTTCATAACCTCTTGGATTGAATCCATAAAGTTACAAATGGTAATAACTCAATATAGCCACCTAAACAATGGGGAGCTCTGAATGTTCTACCAAAACATGAGATGCTGATTTCTACAACAAGTGATAGAAGCATCAAGAGGGGGGTAATGAAGAGGAAAAGTTAAAATTTTACATAACCTTTTGCTCCTTCTGCCTCTGTAACCCAGCTTGCTCCTTGCAAAGTCTAGATCACATAGGTCTCATAAAGCGAGGACTCACAATACTAGGAACTGGAGCTTATCTCACTCACCCTTATCCTGCTCTTTGCAATCACCTAGCCCCTGAAAAACCTGCAAACCCGCTTACCGCCCCCCTTAATCATGCAATGTCTGTGTATAAAAAAGCTTGTAACCTCTTTGTTCGGGAGCTCAGAGCTTGGAGTGCTAACTCCTCTGGGCCCACCGGTGTAATAAATCTGAGTTCTCAAACTCTCTGAGTGTAGCGCTTGGTTTCCTGAGTACTGATTTCTGCAACAGAGAGAATTTGGGATGTTGTTGCAGTAATTCGGGAGGAAAATCACCAAGGCCTAATCTAGGGGTGACTCATGATCAATGGAGAGAGAAGTACAGAGGTGGGATGTTTTCTGGAGGGAGAACCAATAAAACCCAGTAGGACTTGAAGACTTGAGGGCATAGGGGCAAGCAACTTGGTTGGGGTAGGTGAGGTAGATAAGACAGATCACGTGCTCAGTTTTTAACAAACTCAATAGAGTGAGAAGCCAGGGTGCAGTGAATGTGTGCTTAAGTGCCCTCCCCATAGAGCCTGACAGATGGAGCAGAAAATTCTACCTTGAGCAGCATAGCACCCATGGTCTGCACACCCATTTCTTTGGGTAGTGCTCCTCCAGTCACACCAGGGTGTGTACTTCATGTGTGCGTCCATCTCAAGTGAGTGTAGAGAGAGCAGAAGGCCTCTGGCATGTGAATCCAGAGAAACGTGAGAAATTTCACACAGAGCAAGAAGCCTGGAGGTTGGGAACCTGGGATTCCCCCCACTGTTGGTCTCTGCAAGTCAGGAAGTTGGGATCTGGAGAGGCAAAGTGTAGAGCCTGGGGGAGTGTTACTGCTAAGTTTACATGGTGGGGCTGGTTTGATGTGTTTCGGGTCTATTCAACTTAACACAAGAGTCTCAAGTGTCATGACCTCCCTTGTGGTCAACTCGTTAAGAGTGCACTCCCTATATAGGGTGCCTGGGTTTGATCCCTGGTCAGGAATCTAGATTCCAAATGCCACAATTAAGAGTTTTCATGCTGCAACTAAAGGTCACATGCCGCAAATAAAGATCCTGCATGCCACAACTAAATATCCTGCATGCTACAACTAAAAGATGTCACATGCTGCAACTGAAATATCCCTCATGTTGCAACTAAAAAAAACTTGCATGCCCCAACTTAAAGAACCCCAGTGCCGTGACAATGATCACACATACTGCAACAAAGATTCCACATATCCCAACTAAAGATCCAACATGCCACAACTAAAAGATCCTGCATGCTGCAACTAAAATGATCTCACATGCCACATCTAAACAACTAAAGATCCCACATACTGCAACAAAGATCCCACATGATGCAACAAAGATACCACATACCTCAACTAAAAGATCCCATGTGCCAAAACAAAAGATCCCTCAGGCAGCAACTAAAAAGATCCTACATGCCCCAGATGAAGATCTTACATGCCACAACTAAAGAACATCCTACATTCTGCAACAAAGATCTCACATGATGCAATGAAAAGATCCCATGTGCCATGACCAAAAAAACCACATGCTGCAACTAAAGAACTAAAGATCCCAGATACCAAACTAAAGATCCCAGATGCCACAACTAAAGAACCCACATGCCGCAACTAAAAGATCCTACATATCACTACAAAGATTCCATATACCAGAACTAAAGGCTCCCCGCATGCTAGAACTAAAGATCCTACATGCTGCAACAAAGATTCCACATTCCGAAACTAAAAGATCCCCCATGCTGCAACTAAAGATCCCACGTGCTGCAACAAACATCTCACATGATGCAACTAAAACATCCCTCATACTGCAATGAAATATCCAGCATGCCACAAGTAAAGATCCAGCATGCTGCAACTAAAAGATCTTACGTGGCACAACAAAGATCCCACATGCCACAACTGAAAGATCTTTCAGGCTGCAAATAAAGATACTGCATGCCACAACTAATGATCTCACATGCCAAAGCAAATATCCCACCTGCAGCAACAAAGATCCCACATGCCACATCAAAGATTCCACATGCCACAACAAACATCCTGCATGACACAACTAAAGGAACCTGCATACCACAACAGTGAAACAACATGCTGCAAATGAAAGATCCCACATGCCACAACTAAGATTCCCCATGATGCAACAAAAGATGACACATGCTGCAATAAAGATCCCACATGCCATGACTAAAAGATCCAGTATGCCACAACTAAAATATCCTCCATGGCACAACAAAGATTCCACATACTGCAACAAAGATCCCATATGTCACAACTACTGATCCCATGGGCCATAAGAAAGATCCTGCATGCTGCAACAGAGATCCTGCATGCCATAACTAAAAGATCCTGCATGCTGCATCTAAAGAACTAAAGATCCAGCATTCTGCAACTCTGATTCCACATGCTGCAACAAATATCCATCATACAAGAACTAATGAATCCTGCATGCTACAGAAAAATGATCCCACATGCTGTGACAATGATCCCACATTTGCAACAAAGATCCTGCATACTTCAACTGCTGCTGCTGCTGTTGCTGCTAAGTCGCTTCGGTCATGTCCGGCTCTGTGAGACCCCATAGTCGGCAGCCCACCAGGCTCCCCTGTCCCTGGGATTCTCCAGGCAAGAATACTGGAGTGGGTTGCCATTTCCTTCTCCAATGCATGAAAGTGAAAAGTGAAAGTGAAGTCGCTCAGTTGTGTCCAACTCCTAGCAACCCCATGGTCTAAAAGATCTCAAATGCCACAACTAAAAGATCCACATGCCACAACTGAAAAGATCCCACATGCCACAGATAAAGGTCCCACATGACACAAAGATCCCACAGTGCAAAGGTCCCACATGATGCAAGATCCCACATGCCACAAGAAAGATCCCACATGCTGCAACTAAAAGATCCTGCATGTCACAACTAAAGATCCAGCATGCTACAACTAAAGATCCCACATGCCACAACCAAAAGCTCTTATATGCCACTGTAAAGATCCCACATGCCATAACAAAAGGATGCCACAGGTCAAAAATATCCTACATGCTGCAACCAAAAGATCCTGCATGCCACAACTAAAAGAGCCCCCATGGCGCAACAAAGATCCCACGTGCCACAACGAAAAGATCTTGTAGGCTGCAAATCAAGATTGTGTATGTCACAACTAATGATCCCACATCGTGCAACAACAATCTCACATGCCACATCAAAGATCCACATGCTGCAATAAAGATTTCACATGCCTCAACAAAGAAGCCGTGTGACAGAACTAAAAGATCCCACATGCTGCAACAAAAAAACCTGCATAATGCAACTAAAAGAGCCAATGGCTACAAATAAAGATTCCCATGCCACAACTAATGATCCTGTATGCTGCAAAGATCCCAATGTCACAATAAGTTTCCACATGCCACAACTAAAGATTCCGCAGGTCACAACTAAACATCCCACATGCTAAAACTATAAGATCCTGCATGGCACTACGAAGATCATACATGCAGCAACTAAAGGATCCCACACGCCAGAACTAAAAATCCTACATGCTACAAAAAAGATCCTGCATGCCACAACTAAAAGATCCCACATACTACAACGAAAAGATCCCTTGTATTGTAACCAAAGATACTGCATGCCACAAATGAAAAGATTCTGCATGTGGCAATGAAGACCTCAGATGCCAAAACTAAGACCCAACATAGCCAAATAAATTTTAAAAATATTCAAATATTAAATAAAAGAAGATTCATTTAAAAATCTTCACCTGTCTACAAATGAACCTATCTATGAAACAAAAACAGATTACAGACACAGAAAACAGACTTCTGGTTGCCAAGGCAGGGGTGGAGGAAGGTTGTAGGAGAGGAATGGATTGCGAGTTTAGGAGAGCAGATGCAAACAATTATACACAGAATGGATAAACAACAAAGTCTTGCTGTATAGCACAGGGAACTATATTCAATATCTTGTGATAAACCATAATGGAAAAGAAAATGAAAAGAGAATGTCTAAATATGTAACACTGAGTCACTATGTTGTGCACTTGAAAATAACACAACACTGTAAAATAATATACATTAAAAAAAAAAAAGGTCAGTGTGTCAAATCACCTTACTTCCAATATATGGACTCAGGGGATATAATGTGCTGTCAGCATCCTGTTCGAAACCTTCAGAATCATTTTCATTGGCACAGCTTTTGCTGAAACAGAGAAGTCACTGGTCATCAGTAAATGCCATATTATTTCTCAGAGAACAACAGCAGAGAATACCCCAGCTGTAACCTTTCCAAGGCTGTGCCTTCTCTGGCACATATGTAAACATGTACAGTCCTAAGGGGACACATTATATCCCCCACTCCCTTCTCTCCCGATGGTGAGTCAGCCAGAAGGACACAGTGACACAACCTCCTCCTCCTCCTCCCCAGCTTTTATCCAGAAGATGGGACACAAAGACTGGGTCTATGTCACCAGGCAGGATGAGGGGCTGGGGTAGAGGAGGCAGGCATTCTTGCAAGCGGAGAGGAGAGGAAGCAGGCAGAGGGCAGCTCTCAGAAAAAAGTATTACTTCAACCCCCTAAAGAGCCCCATCTGGGAATCAGCATGGACACAGCTCTCCATGTTGGTGAGGATCCATCCGGGGGCAGCTGATTGCCCCAGGAAAAGTAATCTTCCACCCTCAGTGTTCTCCTGAGCTGAGCTAACCGGTCTGTGTTCTCCAGCACAAGTCACATTTCCCCCACTGAGCTGGGACTGGCATTTTGTAGTCACATCCATGTCAACCTTGCTCATGTATACCTCTGTTTTTAGGACTGGCAAATGGTTGGACACTGAGAGAGAACTTTCTCGCCCTCACACAACAAAATTATTTCAGATTCTTAGGCCTCAAGGCTGTCTTCTCAAAGACATTCATTCTGGGAGCTATTATTTATCTCATGAATCACATGCTTTCAGCCTGCAGGTGTCCTGAGTGAGTATAGGCAAGTACCCAACCAGAGCCATGCACAGAGCTGGCCTTTCCAAAGCTTTCTGATGTGCTCACCCAAGATAGCTGAGACCTTCAGGAAGGAGGTATTTTCCCAAAGAGCATGGGAATGGGAACAGGCCCTGAGCATCACAGTGATTCTATGGTACTTTCAGACGATGACCAAGGAATATCAGTCTCTGCAATGTGTTTGTGTCTGTTCAATATATATTATATAAAGTTAATACAAGTCATGAATGACTACTAAAATATTGCTCCTAGGGGAAATAAAGGGTTAGGCTCCTGTGAGCCTCTGGTCACAACATTTTCATCAATCAATCAATATGTAAACTTGTTTTATACTTCTTTCTGTCTAAACTTACAATTTAATCCAATTAGAAACCAAGGATTTACTAAAACAATTTATATTAAGAAAATAACAAAACCTTCTTCCAACAAAAGCCTCTAGAATCTGTCCTAGTCTAAATCAGTGGAAACTCCCATTAGTGTCTCCAGTGGTTCCTTCATTGTTGAGGCTTTAGTAACCTCTGCCTATGCACCTTGGCATCTCAGGACCACCAATGACAGCTATACGTTGCCCACAGGCCACTGATACAAGAAACCGCCCTTCTTGGCATTGTACTAAAAACCATTAGAGTGGCAACTGTCAGCCATATACTGGGCCATCCTCAAAATAAGAAGTTCTAAAAGACCTGAGCTTGTGACGCTCTGTACCCAGTTGCACAGCATGCCCAGGACCATGGAACCAGTACCCCAAAACCTAAGCATGGTTACTGAGGCCTCCCTGATACAAGAGAGTTTTCTAGCATACATTTCTTGCAAGAGGGCATGGTCTCACCTATCCTTAGTCCTTTGCCAGAAGAGACAGTGGTAGAAGAAGCCATCCCTCTCCTAGACCTCTTGGATGCCTGAGGAGCCCCTTGGAATCAACTAAGTGTACACTATTGGGTATCTGTACACTCCATATGGTATTGTCTCAATCATCCCTTACAGTGATGGAAAGCAATAATACAGATAATGGTGACAATATCAGCTCAGACAGTAAAGCATCTGCCTGTAATGCGAGAGATCTGGGTTCGATCCCTGGGTTGGGAAGATCCCCTGGAGAAGTAAATGGCAGCACACTCCAGTACTCTTGCCTGGAAAATTCTGTGGATGGAGGAGCCTGGTAGGCTACAGTCCATGGGATCGCAAAGAGTTGGACATGACTGAGCAACTTCACTGGTTTCACCCCATGATAAAGGACAGGACTGGTGGTTCAGCACTGCTGGCCAAACCATTTTAGTACTGGATGTTCTGGCTAACAAATGGGCCCATCTGTACATTTTTATAAACACTTAGGCCATTCCCTAAAAGTTCCTCCTGTTGAGGTAAAGAACTCTGGGGATCAATTCCCTTGCACACATTCAAAATATAAGTTGAGATGTTATGGACTGAATCCTATTCTCTCAAAGTGAGTATGTTAAAGCCCTAACCCACAATGTGACACTACTTGGAGATATTGCCTTTGAGGAGTAATTAAGGTTAAATGAGGTCATAAGCAAAAAGGTGTAATCCCAAAGGAGGGTATCCTTATAAGAAGAGGAAGAGGTATCACAGAGCTCTTGCTCTCTCCCCACACTTAAACACAGAAAAGGCCATATGAGGACACAGTAAGAAGACAGCCATCTGCCAAGGACAAAGTTATAAATTTATACCAGGATATAAATTCTTTTAGCAAATTCTGTATTTCCAACTGGATTAAATTATGGGAACTTGTAGCAATTTCTTCCCTCTGTATTCAAGTTTTCTGATTTCTTTCTCTGATATTACTTGCTTGTCACTGCATATACTTTGTGTGTGTGTGTTGGGGAAGGTGTCTCTCTACTCTGCTCATATTTATATATTTCTTCCTTCAGAGAGCCTCAAATCAGGTTCATTAGGGCTTGAGGCCTCCCTTATGACAATAGTTGCTTAATAAATGTTAAGGACTCCGGCTTAAGCTGGATTTGAATTCATTTCATCACTGTGTCACAATAGTGTGTCATGGTAGTTTTTCCCTACAGCAGGATAATCAGGATTTAACTGCATAAAGACACAGTTAACAGAGTGGTAGCAGAGTGGCACAGTGTCTTTTCTCTCTGTACAAATTCCCTCAGGATACTTTAGATTTTTAGCAGTGCTAATTTAGAGCTCTGGATTTTTATCTCCATTTAATCATGAGTGGTCCAGACCTTCAGGGTGGTTTTTGGGAAAGGTTCAGAGACTCACTCACTTACCTCTTGGATAACCCAGGAAAGGAGGACATCACAGGACAAACTAGGACACATGAGGTTGTATTCTGGAATACAGTGAATCAGAAGAGTCTGTTGGAATAAGGTTTGGGGTATAAGGATGGTGAGGTAGTGCCTGCTTCCTGAGCAAGGATATGATTTGGTTCTTTGAATAATTCTGCTGGCTGACAAGGAAGTGCTATTCAGGGATAATAAGCAGGAATGCATCTGGTACATTCAGTAAGAAGGTTTGTTGCTAGAAGAACCTATCTAATGGAGCAGGGTGAGGAAAGAAACTTGGCAGTAGGCCATTCAAAGTCCTCTCAATTTTACCAGATGTCAACTCAGCACAAAACTGATTTTGCGAATGTGGCCTTGTGCATGTCTGTAATCACATGTGTGAGAGTGATTACGGGAACCTATTCAAACATATGAGTTTGTGTGTTGAAGTGAATGGAACTTTTCATATGGATGAGTGACTGTGTGACCATGGGCATGAATGTTAGCATATTCATGTGTGTGAGAGTGAATATGTGTGTTTGTGAGAATGTTAAAGTTGAGTATGTTTTTGTGAGTTAATGTCCAAGCGTGTGTGTGTGTGAGTATATTAGAACATCACTAGGGGTGTAAATGTGTGAACTTCATAATAAGTGTGAGCATATTCACCTGTGAGAATATGAGTATGATGTTGTTTGTATCTTATATATGGGGAATTGTAGAAATACATGACTGGGAGCATATAGGAAAGTGTATGAGTGAATGTGTGAGCTAGTTTGAGGGAATGTATGTGTAAGGTCATTTTCATGAGTGAGTATGTAACTGTTCATTTGTGTAAGCTTGTTAATGTATGAGTATATTTTTGTAAAGACGATATGAATTTGTGCTTCTGAGTTTATATGAGTGCCTGTGTGTGTGAAGAAGTGAGCTTAGTGATGCCTGTGAGAAAATTTGTGTTCACACACATATGTGGAAATGTTGCTGTTTGTGAGCACATTAATATGCACATATAAGGGCATCTGAGTGTATTGTTGTCAGCATGTATGAGTGTCTGTCTGTGAATAAAATTTGCAAGCACATTCATGTGTTAGTGGACATGTGAGCATTTTGTGTCAGGGAGTATGTACAATTGTATATGTGTGTCTATGAAAGTGAAAGTGTTGGTCACTCAGTCGTGTCTGACTCTTTGTGATCCCATGGACTGTAGCCTGCCAGGCTCCACTAATCATGGGATTCTCCAAGTTAGAATACTGGAGTGGGTAGCCATTCCCTTCTCCAGTAGATATTCCCGAGGCAGGGATCAAACCCGGGTCTCCTGCATTGCAGGCACATTCTTTACCGTCTGAGCCACGAGGGAAGTCCGATTGTGTCTATACTTGTGAATAAATTGGTGAGTATGTTTTAAGTGTCTGAATATGCTCCAATATTACAGAATTTGGATGTGTTGTACATGTATATGAGCATTTCTTGTATCTCAGTAAATCTATGAATGTGTTCACATGAAGATTGTGCTGTGGATTTGAGTGACTAGTGACCACACAAGTATATGCAAGCATGCTAATATGTGTGTGCAATTCATTATATGTAAGGGTGTCTGATTGATGCTTTTGAACTGTGGTGTTGGAGAAGACTTTTGAGAGTCCTTTGGACTGCAAGGAGATCCAACCAGTCCATCCTAAAGGAAATTAGTCCTGAATATTCGTTGGAAGGACTGATGCTGAAGCTGAAGCTCCAATACTTTGGCCACCTGATGCAAAGAACTGACTCATTGGAAAAGACCCTGATGCTGGGAAAGATTGAAGGCAGGAGGAGAAGGGGACGATAGAGGATGAGATGGTTGGATAACATCACCAACTAGATGGACATGAGTTTGAGCAAGCTCTGGGAGTTGGTAATGGACAGGGAAGCCTGGATTGCTGCAGTCCATGCGGTCACAAAGAGTCGGACAAGACTAAACAACTGAACTGAACTGATGGGTGTCTATGTGTATGAAGAAATGTCTAACCGTATTAATATGTGTGACAATGTCTATACAAGTGACTGTGTGAACAACTTAAGGATGAGTATGCTCATGCAAAAAAGTAAATCTATGAGTGACACAGTGTATATGAGGCATATTTGGGTATGTGAGTGAATGTATAACTATGTTAACTTGAGTATATCAATATTATAATGAATGTATTCATGTGACAGTGTGTCTATGTGTGTGTGCTCAGTCCTTAGTCATGTCTGACTCTTTGAGACTCCATGAAACAAAGCCTTCCAGGCTCCTCTGTCCATGGAATTTTCCAGGTTAGAGTACTGGAGTGGGTTCCCAATTCCTTCTCCAATCTTCCTGACCCGGGGATTGAAACAGCGTCTCTTACATCTCATGCACTGGCAGGAGGGTTCTTTACCACCGTGCCACCTGGGAACCCCAGTGTGTTTATGAATGGGAAAAAACCTATGAGCATTTTCATTTTAGTGAATGTATAATTGATGGATGTATGCGAGCATCTTGTTAAGTAAAGTGAATTGAGTCTGCTCATATATCAGTGTGTTAAACTGTTTTTGTGTGTTCATGTATTCATGTGTATGAGTATATTCGGAAGCATGTTCATGATGATAGCATATTCAGCTGTGAGTAAATGTGTAACCATGTTCATTTATGTCAGCTTAATGTGTGCATCTATTTTTCAGTCAATACATGAGTGCATGTGTATGTGTGAATGTTGATCATATGCATTTTGTTGTTGTTCTTCCATCCCCCAGTCACGTCTGACTCTTTGCAACCCCATGGACTTCAGCACACCAGGCCTTCCTGTTAATCACCATCAACTGAAGTTTGCACAAGCTCATGTCCATTGCATCAGTGATGCCATCCAGCCATTTATCTCATCTTCTGACACCCTCTACTCCTGCCCTCAGTCTTTCCCACCATCAGGAACTTTTCCAGTGAGTCAGCTGTTCTCATCAAATGACCAAAAATACTGGAATTTCAGCTTCATCATCAAGCTCTCCAACGAGTATCCAGGGTTGATTTCCCTTAATATTGACAGGTTTTATCTCCTCGCTGTCCGAAGGAGTCTCAGGAGTCTTCTCCAGCACCAGTTAGAAGGCATCAATTCTTTGGCACTCCACCTTCTTTGTGGTCCACCTCTCACAACCGTACATGACCACTGGGAAGATCATAGTCTTGACTATATGGACTTTTGTCAGCAGAGTAATATCTCTGCTTTTCAACACACTGTCTAGGTTTGTTATTGTTTTCCTGCCAAGAAGCAAATGTCTTATGATTTCATGGTTGCGGTCACCATCCACAGTGATTTTAGAGCCCAAGAAGAGGAAATCTGTCACTACTTCCATGTATTTCCCCTCTATTTGCCATGAAGTAGTGGGGCCGGATGCCATTATATTAGTTTTTTTAATATTTAGTTTTAAGCAGGCTTGTTCACTCTCCTCCATCATCCTTATCAATAGGCTCTTTAGTTCCTCTTCATCTTCTGTCATTAGAGTGATATCATCTGCGTATCTGGAGGTTGTTGATGTTTCTCCTGCCTGTCTTGATTCCAGTTTGTAACTCATAGTCCAGCATTTCTCATGATGTGCTCAGTATATAGATTAAACAAACAGGGTGACAGCAGACAGCCTTATCATACTCCTTTTTCAATCTTGAACCAATCAGTTGTTCCATACAGGTTTTCGACTGTTGCTTCTTGACCCACATACATTTTACTGAGGAAACAGGTAATATGGTCTGGTATTCCCATCTCTTTAAGAGATTTCCACAGTTTATTATGATCTACACAATAAAAGGCCCAGGCATAGTCTATGAAACAGAGGTATATGTTTTTCTGGAATTCCGCAGCTTTCTCTATGATCCAGAAAATGTAGGCAATTTGATCTCTGGTTCCTCTTCCTTTTCTAAATCCAGCTTGGACATCTGGAAGTTATTGGTTCGCAAAAAGCTGATGGCTAGCATGCAAGATTTTAAGTATGACTTTACTAGCACTGGAGATGAGTGCCACTGTCCGATGGTTAGCACATTCTTTAGTACTACCCTCCTTAGGAATTGGGATGAGGATTGACCTTTTTCCAGTCCTGTGGCTACTGCTGGGTCTTCCAGATTTGCTGAGATATTGAATGCAACACCTTGATGGCATCATCTTTTAGGGTTTTGAATATTTCTACTGGAATTCTGTCACATTTACTGGCTTTATTAACAGCAGTGCTTCCTAAAGCCCACTTGACTTTGCTCTCCAGAATGTCTGTCTCTGGGTAGCTGACCACACCATCATAGCAATCCAGTTCATTTGGATCTATTTTGTACAGTTCTTCCATGTATTCTTTTCATCTCTTCCTGATGAAAGCAATCTCTTCAGTGTCAACTAGGTCTCTACCATTTATGGCCTTTATTGTGCCCATCTTTGGGCAGAATGTCCCCTTGATATCTCCAATTTTCCTGAAGCGATCTCTAGTCTTTCCCCTTCTGTTGTTTTCTTCTAGGTTTATACACTGTTCATTGAAGAAGGCCTTCTTGTCTCTCCATGCTGTTCTTTGGAACTCTGCGTTTAGTTGGATATACCTTTCCCTTTCTCCCTAGCTTTTCACTTCTCTTCTTTCTTTAGCTATTTGTAGGGACTCCTCAGATAACTACTTTGCCTTCTTGCTTTTCCCTTTCTTTGGGATGGTTTTGTTCACTGCCTCCTGTACAATATTATGGAACTCCATCCATAGCTCATCAGGCATTCTGTCTACCAGATCTGATCCCTTGAATCTAACCGTTCCCTCCACTGCATATTCATAAAGTATTTAATTTAAGTCATACCTGACTGGCCTAGTGATTTCACCTACTTTTTTTACTTTAAGCCTGAATTTTGCTATGAGAAGATGATGATCTGAGCCACAGTCAGCTACAGGTCTTGTGTTTGCTGACTGTGCACAGCTTCTCCATCTTCAGCTACAAAGACTGTAATCAATTTTATTTCAGTATTGGCCTTACAAATAGCTGAGAAGAGAAGCAAAAGGCAAAGGAGAAACAGAAAGATATATCCATTGGAAGGCAGAGTTTCAAAGAATAGCAAGGAGAGATAAGAAAGCCTTCCTAAGTGAACAATGCAAATAGACAAAAACAACAGAATGGAAAGACTAGAAATCTCTTTAAGAAAATTGGAGATACCAAGGGAATATTCCATGCAAAGATGGGCAAAAGAAAAGACAGAAACTGTATGGACCTTTCAGAAGCAGAAGATATTAAGAAGAGGTGGCAAGAATACACAAAGAAGTATACAAGAAAAGATGTTAATAACCCAGAAAACCATGATGGTGTGATCACTCACATACAGCCAGACATCTTAGAGTGCAAAGTCAAAGAGTCCACAGTGCTGCTCATCTCAGACAGCCCAGGTCTCGAGTCCAGTTATGGGGAGCCTAGGATGAGATCAGAAGTAGCTCAGATTCAGTTGATGTATAATAGCAGAAACCAACGCAGTATTGAAAAGCAACAATTCCTCAATTAAATATTTTTTTTAAAAAAGAAATAAGCCATTCTTGTTCCAGAGGGAGGCACTCCTCCTTTTTTCCCATTCAGGCCCACTGGTCTTAAAATGTCTGGTGGTGTTGGTTTAATCACTAAGTTGTTTCTGACTCTGGCATCCCCATGGACAATCACCTGACTGGCTCCCCTGTCCATGGGATTTCCCAGGCAAAATACTAGAGTGGATTGCCATTTCTTTCTCCAGGGTACCTTCACACCCCAGTAATCAAACCCCCATCTCCTGCATTGTCAGGCACATTCTTTACTACTGAGGGAAGCCCTCAAAATAGATTAAAATCACTTATCTAGAATATACTGAGTTGACCAAAAAGTTCACTTGGGTTTTACCATAAGATATTATGGAAGAATCCAAATGAACTTTTCGAGCAACCCAATATTTAAAGAAACTGAATGTGTGAAAATTGAGTTTGGTGCTGGCTGGCTTTTTAGCTAATAGGTTCCAGCTTGCTATGAAGACATAAAGAGAGACCATCTTTGGCTCCTTTATATCACAATGCCCCTGTTGGAAAAGGAACAGGTGAGTCTCTTCAAGTATGAGTGTGTTCATAGGAATGTATTTGTGTGATTTAGTGAATGTACATGTTCACCTATATGAGTGAATAGGTGATTATGCACATGGATATTAGCATGTTTGTGTGTGTGAGTGAAAATGTAAGCATGCTTATTTGTCTGATATTTTTTGTTCTGGCCACACCATGTGCCTTGTGGGATCTTGTCTCTGGACCAGGGATTGACGCCAGGGCCACAGCAGTGAAACTACACAGTACTAACTACTGGACTGCCAGGGAATTCCCATATGATATTTTAAAAACACATCTGACCCTTAAACAATGGGGGTTTCAACAGTGTAGATTCACATATGTGCAGATTTGTTCAATACCAAGTACTACAGGATATGTGATTAGTTGAATCCACACAGGCAAAATCCTGGATTCATAGGAACCTTTCA
Source organism: Okapia johnstoni (assembly GCA_024291935.2). NCBI lineage: Eukaryota > Metazoa > Chordata > Mammalia > Artiodactyla > Giraffidae > Okapia > Okapia johnstoni. The sequence continues at coordinate 84,529,945 of CM044305.1, forward strand.
AAGAGCAGACTATATGTTATATATGTTTAAGTGTACATGGAGAGTCAGTACCCCTAACCCCTGCATCACTCAAGGGTCAACTACATTAGTATATTTGAATGAATGAATTTGTGAGAATGCATGTGAGTAAATGTGTGAGGTTTTTAGTTAGTGTGAACACATTACTACTTCTGAGCATGTTAATATGTATGTGAGTGAATATGAGTGTATGTCTGTAAGTATGACTATGATTGAATTTGCCAGCACATTAAACTGAACATGTGAGTACTTACTGTGAGCGAATGAGTATTTGGGAATGTTTGTGTAAGTGAATGTGACCTTGTGCATGAACATAAACCCATGTGAGAGTGATCGTGGGCGCCTATTCAAATATGAGTTTGCATGTGGAAAGTGAATGGGACTTTTCTTATGTATGACTGCATTTTTGCCATGAGCATAAATGTTAGCATATTTACTTTGTGTGAGTGAATTTGTGTGACAGCAATTGAAGGTGGAGTATATTTCTGTGAGTTAATCTCTAAGTGTGTGCATGTGAGTATAGTGGAGCATCTCTATGTGTCTGTGTAAAGGTGTGAATTTCATGGTAACTGTGATATATCCATTGGAAGGCAGAGTTTCAAAGAATAGCAAGGAGAGATAAGAAAGCCTTCCTAAGTGAACAATGCAAATAGAGAAAAACAACAGAATGGAAAGACTAGAAATCTCTTTAAGAAAATTAGAGATACCAAGGGAACATTTCATGCAAAGATGGGCACAAGAAAATACAGAAACTGTATGTAACACCCCAAAAAGGTATCCTTTTCATTATAGGGGACTGGAATGCAAAAGTAAGAAGTCAAGAAATACCTGGAGTAACAGGCAAATTTGGCTTTGGAGTACAGAATGAAGCAGGGCAAAGGCTAATAGAGTTTTGCCAAGAGAACACACTGGTCATAGCAAACACCCTCTTCCAACAACATAAGAGAAGACTCTACACATGGACATCACAAGATGGTCAATACCAAAATCAGATTGATTATATTCTTTGCAGCCAAATATGGACAAGCTCTATACCGTCAGCAAAAACAAGACCAGGAGCTGACTGTGGCTCAGATCATGAACTCCTTATTGCCAAATTCTGACTTAAATTGAAGAAAGTAGGGAAAACCACTAGACCATTCAGGTATGACCTAAATCAAATCCCTTATGATTATACAGTGGAAGTGACAAATAGATTCAAGGGATAGATCTGCTAGACAGAGTGCCTGAAGAACTATGGAAGAAGGTTCGTGACATTGTACAGGAGACAGGGATCAAGACCATCCCCGTGAAAAAGAAATGCAAAAACGCAAACTGGCTGTCTGAGGAGGCCTTATAAATAGCTGTGAAAAGACGGGAAGTGAAAAGCAAAGGAGAAAAGGAAAGGTATTCCCATTTGAATGCAGAGTTCCAAAGAATAGCAAGGAGAGATAAGAAAGCCTTCCTCAGCGATCAATGCAAAGAAATAGAGGAAAACAACAGAACAGGAAAGACTACAGATCTCTTCAAGAAAACTAGAGATATCAAGGGGACATTTCATGCAAAGATGGGCTCGATAAAGGACGGAAATGGTATGGACCTAACAGAAGCAGACAATATTAAGAAGAGGTGGCAAGAATACACAGAAGAACTGTACAAAAAAGACCTTCATGACCCAGATAATCACGATGCTGTCACCTAGAGCCAGACATCCTGGAATGTGAAGTCAAGTGGGCCTTAGAAAGCATCACTACCAACAAAGCTAGTGGAGGTGATGGAATTCCAGTTGATCTATTTCAAATCCTGAAAGATGATGCTGTGAAAGTGCTGCACTCAGTATGCCAGCAAATTTGGAAAACTCAGCAGTGGCCACAGGACTGGAAAAGGTCAGTTTTCATTCCAATCCCAAAGAACTACAATGCCAAAGAATGCTCAAACTACTGCACAACTGCACTTATCTCACACACTAGTAAAGTAATGCTCAAAATTCTCCAAGCCTGGCTTAAACAATACGTGAACCGTGAACTTCCAGATGTTCAAGCTGGTGTTAGAAAAGGCAGAGGAACCAGAGATCAAATTGCCAACATCTTCTAGATCGTTGAACAAGCAAGAGAGTTCCAGAAAAATATCTATTTCTGCTTTATTGACTATGCCAAAGCCTTTGACTGTGTGGATCACAATAAACTGTGGAAAATTCTGAAAGAGATGGGAATACCAGACCGCCTGACCTGTATCTTGAGAAACCTGTATGCAGGTCAGGAAGCAACAGTTAGAACTGGCTATGGAACAACAGACTGGTTTCAAATAGGAAAAGGAGTACGTCAAGGCTGTATATTGTCACCCTGCTTATTTAACTTCTATGCAGAGTATATCATGAGAAACGCTGGGCTGGAAGAAGTACAAGCTGGAATCAAGATTGCCGGGAGAAATATCAATAACCTCAGATATGCAGATGACACCACCCTCTTGGCAGAAAGTGAAGAGGAACTAAAAAGCCTTTTGATGAAAGTGAAAGAGGAGAGTGAAAAAGTTGTCTTAAAGCTCAACATTCAGAAAGCTAAGATTATGGCATCCGGTCCCATCACTTCATGGCAAATAGATGGGGCAACAGTGTCAGATTTTATTTTGGGGGCTCCAAAATCACTGAAGATGGTGATTGCAGCTATGAAATTAAAAGACACTTACTCCTTGGAAGGAAAGTTATGACTAACTTAGATAGCATATTAAAAAGCAGAGAAATTTTTCCCATCACTTCATGGCAAATAGGTGGGGAAACAGTGGAACCAGTGGCTGACTTTATTTTTCTGGGCTCCAAAATCACTGCAGATGGTGATTCCAGCCATGAAATTAAAAGATGCATACTCCTTGAAAGGAAAGTTATGACCAACCTAGACAGCATATTAAAAAGCAGAGACATTACTTTGCCAACAAAGGTCTGTCTAGTCAAGGCTATGGTTTTTCCAGTGGTCATGTATGGATGTGAGAGCTGGACTCTAAAGAAAGCTGAGCGCCAAAGAATTGATGCTTTTGAACTGTGGTGTTGGAGAAGACTCTTGAGAGTCCCTTGGACTGCAAGAAGATCCAACTAGTCCATCCTAAAGGAGATCAGTCCTGGTGTTCATTGGAAGGACTGATGTTGAAGCTGAAACACCAATATTTTGGCCACCTCATGCGAAGAGTTGACTCATTGTAAAAGACCCTGATGCTGCGAAGGATTGGGGGCGGGAGGAGAAGGGGACGACAGAGGAAGAGATGGTTGGATGGCATCACAGACTTTATGGACATGAGTTTGGGTGGACTCAGGGAGTTGATGATGGACAGGGAGGCCTGGGGTGCTGCGATTCATGGGGTTGCAAAGAGTCGGACACGACTGAGTGACTGAACTGAACTGAAGGGTGTCAAGATGACCCCCAGGAAGCTTCGTAACTTATGCGAGCTCGATTGGCCATCCTTTGGCGTTGGATGGCCGCCAGAGGGCACTCTCAACCTGCTCACTGTCCAAGCAGTACACCAGGTAGTCCCTGGGACTTCAGGACATCCAGATCAGCTTCCATACATAGACTCCTGGCTTCTAATAGCACAGACCCTGCCCCCATGGGCAAGATTTTGCACATACGGACAGGGACAGAGTAGGGTATTTGTGGCCCAACCACTCAGAAAAAAAAAAAAGAAGAAGAAGAGAAAAAGAAACCTATATTCCAGGGAGATCCAGTGGAAGACCCTCTACTGCCCCCGCCATATATTCCCCTGTCTCCACAAACCCCGGCACAGCCAGCGCCAGACCCATTGCCAGACAGCCCACCTTCCTCCATGTCCCCCACACCACCTCATGAGCAAGACTCCAGCCCTGAGCCAGTAGGGAGGCAGCTCCGCTCAGCCAAACAATCTAACCAGCTGGCTGTGGCCCGTCAGGTGCCACTGTGAGAAACTCAAGGTCCTCGACAAGTGAACAAGAATGGCTCAGTCCAGCTGGTCAGTCCATCCTCTATTACCAGCCCTTCAGCACTACTGATCTCCTAAACTGGAAACACCACAACCCAGTATATTCTGATAAACCACAGGCTATGACTGACCTCCTAGAGTCCATTTTCCACACCCATCAGCCTACATGAGACAACTGTTGCCAGCTCCTTATGTCTCTCTTCACCACTGAGGAAAGGTGACGCATCTCGACAGAAGCCCAAAAATGGCTCTGAGGACAGAGGTCTTAGATGTGGGAGGATGGGCACGAGAAGTGATGCCAGAGACGAGACCTATTTGGGATTTCAATACCAGAGAAGGATAAGAAACCTTGGGTCAATACCGTGATGCCTTTCTACATGGACTTCAAGCGGGAGCCAAAAAACCCACCAATATGTCCAAAATTACAACAATAATCCAAAAAGTGGATGAGACCCCCACCAATTTTTATGAGAGACTGTGTGAAGCGTTCCAGACATACACCCAGTTCGACCCTGAGACAGCTGAGAATCAACAGATGATTAATGTTGCCTTTGTGGCTCAATCCTGTGCAGACATACAATGAAAGCTCCAAAAGCTGGAAGACTTCGCTGAGATGAATGCTACATAGCTCCTAGAGGTAGCAAATAAAGTCTTTGTGAACCGTGACCGTGAAGCCCAATGAGAAGCAGATAAAAAATGAAACAGAAAGCAGCCCTGCTAGCAACAGCATTGAGGAGCTCAGATCCAGTGAAACAGACTGTTCCCTCGTGGAAAGGGGAAACTAAGAAGAGACCATCACTATGCTAGGGCCAGTGTGTCCATTGCAAAGAGACCGGACACCAGAGGAATGAGTGCCCCCATTGCAGAGGGACACCTAAAGGGTCGAAGAAGTTCACTCAACCCAACAAAGAAAGGTACCAGCCTGAGCCAGCTGTCCAAAACTTTATCGGCCTGGCTGGAGCAGAATCAGACTAGGGAAGACTGGGCTCCCTGATCCTGGGCCCCTGGGAGCCCACGGTCACGATGAAAGTAGGGGGCCAATCAGTCACATTTGTGGTGGGTACCGGAGCTGAACACTCCATGGTAACCACACCTGTGGCTCCCCTCACAGGCAGAACAGCAACTATTGTTGGGGCCACAGGCGACATGGCAGCCCGCTCATTTTGCAAGGTCCATTCGTGCCAGCTAGGGGGCCATCTGGTGACTCATTAATTTCGGTGTTTACCAGAATATCCCATTTCCCTTCTGGGTAGAGACTTACTGACAAAACTGGGGGCACAAATCACCTTTGCCCCGAGACAGCCTGCAAGCCTCGCCTTGGGGAGCCAATCAGCTCTGATAATGGCCATGACTATGCCCAGGGAAGATGAATGGCATCTCCATTCCTCAGGGAGGGAACAAAGAAATCCCTGCAGCCTGCTAAAAGAATTCCCTGATATTTGGGCAGAGGAGGGGCCCCCAGGTTTGGCCAAAAACCATGCCCCCATTGTAGTGGACCTGAAGCCAGGAGCCACTCCTGTTAGACAGAAACAATATCCAGTACCACGGGAGGCATGCTTGGGAATTCAGGACCATATCCAGTGCCTACGAGATGCCGAGATCCTAATCGAATGTCAGTCTCCCTGGAACACTCTGCTCTTACCAGTCAAAAAGTCTGGAGGGAAAAACTACCACCCCATCCAGGACCTATGTGCCATCAACAGTGCAGTGATCACCATCCATCCAGTGGTCCCAAATCCCTACACTCTCCTGAGTCTCTTACCTGCTCAGGCAAGCTGGTTCACCTGCCTCAAGGATGCATTCTTCTGCCTCCGGCTGTCACCAGCCAACCAGCCCTTGTTTGCCTTTGAATGGGAAGACCCACACACTGGGAGAAAGATACAGCTGACTTGGACTCGCCACAAGGCTTCAAAAACTCACCTATGCTGTTTGATGAAGCCCTGGCTGCGGACCTTGCTGCCTTTCCCAGAGAAACTTTAAACTGCACCCTACTCCAGTACGTGGATGATCTGTTGCTAGCAAGTCCCACCCGAGGGGACTGCTGGAGAGGCACCAAAGCCCTGTTGACTCTGCTCTCCACCACAGGGTATAAGGTGTCATGCAAAAAGGCTCAGATCTGCAAACAGGAGGTCAAATACCTGGGGTTTGCCATCTCAAAAGGGCATCGGGCGCTCAGACATGAGAGGAAGCAACCCATCTGTTCAATACCTCGGCCGTACACCAAGAAAGAAGTCCATGAGTTCCTCAGGGCTGCCAGATGCTGCCAGATCTGGATACCAGGTTTCTCTGAAATTGCCAAGCCTTTGTTTAAAGCCACAGAAGGGGCTGATAAGGACCTCCTAGAGTGGGGACCTGAACGGGAAAAGGCCTTTGAGGAGATAAAGAGACTCTTGACCAGTGCTCCAGCATTAGGGCTGCCAGATGTGACACGGGACTTTAACCTCTTTGTACATGAGAAAAATCACACTGCACTGGGGGTCCTCACACAAACAATTGGGCCATGGCAGCGCCCAGCTGCATACCTGTCCAAACAATTGGATCCAGTGGCCATGGGTCGGCCGCCATGCCTCTGGGCATTAGCTGCCACTGTGGTTTTGGTCAGAGAAGCAGATAAGCTTACTCTAGGACAAAATCTAAATGTAAAGGTTCCCCATGCTGTTACTGCCCTGATGAACAGCCAGGGGCGTAAGGGGCTGACCAACTCCAGGATGACTCACTATCAAGGACTGCTTCGCGAAAACCCACAGGTCTAACTCCAGACTGTGCGGATGCTGAACCCCACCACTTTTTTACCTACAGAAGCGGGAACCCCCGATCATAACTGAGAAGGTCATAGATGAAATTTACTCAAGCAGGCCGGACCTGATGGACATTCCCTTCCAGAACCCAGAACTCGAACTGTTCACTGATGCAAGCAGTCTCATCCAAGACAGGCAGCACAAAGCAGGCTAGGCCGTAACAACAACTGATGAGATAGTGAAGGCTGAGGCCTTGCCACAAAGGTGGTCAGCACAACAGGCTGAGCTATGGGCACTCGCCCAGGCGCTAAGGCACACCAAAGGGAAATGAGTTAACATCTATGCTGATTCAAGGTATGCCTTTGCTACTCTACATGTACACGGAGCCATTTGTAAAGTAAGGGGACTATTGACAGCGGGGGGCGGAGGGGAGGAGATTAAAAACAAAAAAGAAATCCTTCAACTGTTAGAAGCACTCTGGAAGCCTTCCCAAGTGGCAGTCATCCATTGTAAAGGCCATCAGCGAGGAACTGATCCAATCAGCAAAGGAAATTGGTTGGCTGACCAGCCAGCCAAGGAGGCAGCGACCCAGCCGAGCCCCACAGTGGGCCCCGAGTCAATCTTTAAGGTCCTCTTGGCACGACAATTGCCTCCGTCTCCAAGATATGCCAAGGAAGAAGATCAATGGGCTCTAAATGAGGGAGGAATAAAAAAAAAAGAGGGCTGGTGGAAGCTCCCAGACCAAAGACTCTTTGTCCCCAGCGATATAGCAACGCAGCTGGTAGAACAACATCATGAGACAACTCATTCAGGAAAAACTGTACTGGAGAGTTTACTGAGCTGCTACTATTTCATTCCTAAGCTCCCAACCCTGTGTGCCCAGATCAGTGCTAGATGTTTGACTTGTGCACAAAACAATGCCAGGCAAGGACCAAGACCCAACCATGGGTACAGAAAGTTGGGACACTGCCCTTTGAAGATTTAGAAGTAGATTTTACTGAAGTCAAGCCCTATAGGGGCTATAAATATTTATTTGTGGTAGTCTGCACCTACTCGGGATGGGCTGAAGCCTACCCCACATGCACTGAAAGGGCACAAGTGGCCAAGGCCCTACTAAGAGACATAATCCCAAGATATGGGCTTCCTCTCTCCGTAAGGTCTGACAATGGGCCAGCTTTTGTGTCTGAGATAATCCAAACTTTATCCAGGACACTAGGAATCAAATGGAAGCTTCACACAGCTTACAGGCCACAGAGCTCAGGGAAAGTTGAATGCATGAATCAGACCCTCAAGACTACATTAGCTAAACTCTGTCAGGAGACCCAGTTATCTTGGGTCAACATGTTATCCCTAGCCTTACTCCGAGCCTGATGCACCCCAAGGTCCTTAGGCTATTCTCCCTTTGAGATCTTATATGGGAGAATGCCCCCAGTGAAAGGAAAACCCAAGGGAAACCCCCAACCAATAGCTGACCTGGAGATGTCCCGACACCTCCAGGCCCTGGGAAAACTCTTCCACCATATCGCCCAAGAAACCTTAGAAAGGACACCCATTCCTTTGGGCAGTTGGGTTCATCCCTATCAGCCAGGAGATGAGGTATGCATTAAGGACTGGAAAAAGAAACCATCTCAGCCAGTTTGGACAGGCTCTCACATGGTTGTCCTGGCAACACCTACTGCTGTTAAAGTTATAGGTGTCATCCCTTGGATCCTCCACACCAGAGTCAAGAAGGCAGTGGCTTTCTGTGATGAGGACACCTGGAAAACAGTTCAGGACCCCGAAAACCCCCTCTAGGTCTGGTTCCAAAAACAACAACCCTCACCCATGAAGGACGCTGAGCCCTGCTCTAATTGCTCCAGGAGCTGACTAGTCAACACATGGCAGAAGCTTAAGGATCCGGCTATCAAAATATCAATGGATTTTCATTGTCAACCCTGGACTCTATCCCTGATTTGTATTATTTCTGTGCTCTTTGCTACAGGACTAGCTTCAGTCACACCCCAGGACTGGGATTTGGATCAGAAGCTGCAGTAGGCTGTTTGTTATCTCACTGTAGTGGGAAGCCTCATTTTTATTAGATGTCTCTTATGATCAATTTTCCCTATTAACTAAATTGCTCCACAGTATAATTGACCCCCCTTCATGATAGGCTCAGTTGCTATAGCTGTGACAACCCAAAGATGGGGAGAAAACCTTTTGCTAGTGTTCAGTTATCTGTTATGTGCAGGCTGCTTTGCAGCCTTTTGGTGTCCCTTGCTGTAACGGATGATGCCGTCCCTTATTCATCATGTACCTGTCAACATTACAGTCAACCCTTGGAAAATCACTTACTTAACCATCAGCTGGAACAATGTATAGATAGCCAATACTATAGGCCGATCACCTACTGCCTTCATAATCATGCAATGTATATCCAGGGGCCTGGGTGCCAAAAATGTTTTCCAGTTATGCCCCCCACTGCTGCTACATTTCCCCCACAAGAAGATCCAAACCTCAGGTGGTATCCCAACACCATGGCATTGCCATCATGCCCCTGTGCCTCTGTCTATCACCAAATGCCATGCAGATGTTACAACCCAGAACAGGTGTCTGTCTGTCAAATAAGTGGAAAAACCTACTGGACAGGGATAATAATGCAGACAAACAAAATCACAGGCCAACTTTGCCCTAAAAAATCAGGCTCTGCCTGTTGGCAGTATAGCCCAGGTTACAGAGTTAACTCCCCCTTAGACCCTTGTCTGTACCAGGTTCTCAACACAACTCATCACTGTAGGAGACAGGAAGAATAAAAGAAAAGCAGCTCCCGGCAAGAGCCACAAAAGAAATTTATAATTATTGATAAAGTGGATGCTATAAGGCATGAGACTCTTGGAACAAGTCCAGAGGGAAGAGTTCATAGTCTTGAAAACAAGATCATATCTTCTTTCTTTGTTTGTGGGACAGATGCTTAACTTATGTCTATCAGTCAACTGGATGGGTATCTACACCTTAGCTTTCCTCACTCCCCAGATGAATATTGTCCCTAACAACCATACACTCACCATACCTCTGGCAGCACATACACGGTCAAAAAGAGCCATCCAGTTTATACCCCTACTAGTTGGTCTAGGAATCACAGCTGGGATAGGTATGGGAATAGGAGGAATTGCTCTATCAACCATCTTTTATCATACACTATCCAGACTTCACAGATGACATTGAGAGAGTGGCCAAATCTTTAGTGGCCTTACAGGACCAACTAGACTCCCTGGCTGAGGTGGTTTTACAGAATAGGAGGGGGCTAGACCTACTAGAAATGGTGACCCACTCCAGTGTTCTTGCCTGGAGGATTCCATGGACAGAGGAGCCTGGTGGGCTGCTGTCTATGGGGTCGCACAGAGTTGGACACGACTGAAGCGACTTAGCAGCAGCAGCAGCAGACCTACTGACAGCTGAAAAGGGAGGACTCCGCCTCTTCTTAAACGAAGAATGTTGCTTTTATGTAAACCTATCAGGAACAGTCAGGCACATGGCCCAACAGCTAAGGGAATGAATCATAAAAAGGAAAGAGGAACTAGAAAATTCCTGGGGTAACTGGAACAATATCTGGAGCTGGACATCATGGCCTGTCCCTTTAACTGGTCCTCTCTTCATGTTCTTTGTGGCACCCTTGTTTGGCCCTTGTATTCTCAATGCAGTTACCCAGCTGATAACCTCTCAGATTGAATCCATAAAGTTACAAATGGTAATAGCTCAATATAGCCCCCTAAATGATGGGGAGCTCTGAATGTCCTACCAAAACATGAGATGATGCTTTCTACGACAAGTGATAGAAGCATCAAGAGGGGGGAATGAAGAGGAAAAGTCAAAATTTTACCTCCCTCTGCCTCTGTAACTCAGCTTGCCCCTTGCAAAGTCTGGATCACATAGGTCATGCAGTCTCACAAAGTGGGGACTTGCAATACTAGGAACTGGAGTTTATCTCACTCACCCTTGTCCTAATCTTTGCAGTTGCCCAGCCCCCGCAAACCTGCTTAATCATGCCTGTCCAGGTCAGGCATCCTCCCCATTTTGACCCCTGTTCCTGCACATGCAAAACCCCTTAGTTTAAACCAGCCTATTAACAGCTAGTGTTGCCCACTACAGTCTGTCTATAAAAACTGTAATCCCTTTGTTCAGGGCTCAGAGCTTTGAGTGTTAACTCCTCTGAGGCCACCAGAGTAATAAACCTGAGTTCTTGGTTTCTTGAGTGCTGGTTTCTGCAACAGTGGGACAGTGATAAAGAACCTGACTGCCAATGTGGGAGATGTAGGTTCAATCCCTGGGTCGGGAGGATCCCCTGGAAAAGAAAATGGAAACTGACTCCAGTATTTTTGCCTGGGAAATCCCATGGACAGAGGAGCCTGGTGGGCTAGAGTGCATGGGGTCGCAAAAGAGTCGGACACAACCTAGTGACAAAACAAAAACAACAACCAGAACTAAGACAAGAAGCTTCCAGATAAGGTGTGTAAATCTTTCCAGTGATTACTTGAGCTCTATATCCTATCACTGTCTTCTCTGATGAGCTCAGGAAGCAGGAAAAGTGGTGGAGGTAACCACTGCCCTTCCTCTTTGAACTTCACTGCCTCAACTTCTCTCTCTCCCTACTATCCATCACAGTTTCAGTGTTCAAAGGAAAGATGGATGAAGGAATAATAAAAAAAACGTCTCATTTATTCCTTTACTCCACAATATGGGGGTGCTTATGTCATGCCAGGTGTTGGGTGGGGGAAGCCCTCAGGCAGCTGCTTTTCACAGCACTATGGCTTCCAGGTCTTTGGCCCAGAGGGAAGCAGCTTTGTGAGATTTACCCTGCTTCCTCCTCCTCCTCTTCTCACTGCCCCTTCCTTCTCAGAGAATATTAAAGCTTCTAATTGAACCTGAACAGGACAAAGTTGTTAAGGCTTCTGCTTGTGAACTTGTGGGAGAAGAGGAAGAATGGGTTAAACCCTGAGATGCTACTCCACCTCTGACACAAAGAGAGATTCGACTCAGTCTAGGGTGAGTATCCACAGGGAGATCTAGGAGTCGCCAAACTCTTGATGCCCTTGGCCCAAATTCCCCAAAACCCTGCCTGAAGAGAGGAAGAGGTGGGAGGAGAGGTGATCCTCATGGGGTAAGTGCCACCACCTGGATCCTGCTTGCTACTGATTACCTCACATACCAAGGAATGGACTTGGGCTGAACTTGCCTCTGGAGTACACAATGGTTTGAATGGGTTTCAAGGACTCTTGACATGAAAGTACCACTTACCTAGGCAGTGGTTTCCTTCCCGTTTTCACTGTTCTTCTTTACCCTCACTCTCATCCTCTCCATCCTGGTTTCTCTACTCATCTGTGTCCAGTGTCAGCTCTCGTTCTCCTGATGCCTCTTTCTTCCTTCGATTAAATGCAGTTCACAATGTAATGAGGTAATGTTCATTCCTTGATTCCTAGAGTCTCACTCTCTTTCAAAATCAGGTTGCAAAGCTCTTCCCAGGTCCTCTTTTATCTGAGTATGACACCCCAGCAACTTGAACTTTGCCCCCACCGTACTTACAGGCCCCTGGCTGGTGCTCATCGTTCTCTTCTCCTACTCCCCTGAACTGAACATCCTTCATCTTCAGAGCATGCTCCAATTGCCAGTCAGAGAAGCTACCTCTTCAGATATACACCACTATCAGAGTGTTCAGCTTTGTTCTCTGCTTTCCCCAACCCTACCACACACTCCATTCAGAGGGCAACTTTCCCACCTACTGCCTCCCCCAAACACACACACACACACACACACACACACACACACACACACACATGAAAGCCCCAGACTTAACACCTGCTGTGCTCTGTTCTGTCTAAACAAAGTCTGAAGTTGTTCTTGCATTCCCCTCTTCATCCAACGTTTGGCCAAATCAATTCGGGGATCACCTTTTTCTCACATGTCCCAGATCTGCATGACAAAAAGGTTAATGTACCCTACCCTCTCCCAAAGTAGCCACGAGGGGTAAACAGATTAGACTCTGAAAGACAGTGGTGAGGTGCCTCAGAGACAATGCAGATTATCTACATCTGACAATCTGCAGACCTTGACCAAGGACCCTTCTCCTGCCCTGTGGTGCTGGAGGCCTACTGAGATGCTATCTTGCTTAAAACAATGGGAGAATGTGCTTGCTCTTTTAAAATTGCTGCTGTTAGCCTTTGCTGTAATACAGGAGAACATGAGGTTACAACTCATGAGGTAGCGACTCCCATGACACCCATGACTCCCATGAGGGAGCAGCTCCCATGACAGGCACCAGTGTTTTGCCCAATTGACCCAAACGCTATCATGCAAGGGGGAGTTGGCTGTGCTCCAACACCTGAATTCTACACCCAGCCCTCTCACCATCAATCTCCTCCCTAAGTGCCCCACCTAGAAGCATTGTCCTTGTAAGGTAAGGCTACAGGAGGAGCTTGCTCTCTGCCTTCTCCATGTCAGCTTCCTAACCACTAGGTACACACTCACCTTGGAACATGTGCCCCACACGTTATCCCCTCACATTCTGGAGGGAACGATGGAACAAAAAGAAAGCAGCAGTCAACTGATTTACCTCCAAAGCTCAGGATGCACGGCAATGGCCTTGGTTTTCAAGGAAGCTTCCAGGGCAAAAATGTCACCCTCAATGGTCTAATCATATGTGCCAAATCCTCACAGCTGTGTGCTCCTTAGCATAGAGGGCCTAGAAATCCAGAAGACCTCTATTCACCTCCACAGATCTAGACTATTAGCATTTATTAACCCTATAGATTCCATATGTAGTTCAACCTCCTGTGTGTGTACTAAGTCACTTCAATCATGTCTGAATCTGTGACCCCATGGACTGTAGCCCACCAGGCTGCTCTCTCCATGCGATTCTCCAGGCAAGAATACTGGAGTGGGTTGTCACGCCCTCCTCCAGGGGATCTTCCCAATCCAGGATTGAACCTGCCTCTGTTGTATCTCCTGCATTGGCAGGCAGGTTTTTTACCACTAACACCATCTGGGAAGCCAGTGTTCAACCTTCTGTAGAACCTCTATTCAATGTACCCTTTCTTTTCTCCGTCATTGCTTTAGGGTTCCTGGGTGGCCCCTGGGCCAGAGAATAATACTCCTATTGAAGAAGGAATTCATAGGGCCTGGACTCCATCTTAGGCCTGTTCGTGCTGATCATGCTCGGCCACATCTCTAATGGACTCTGAACTCTGTGCTTAGTGCCTGTGGAAACGACAATAGAAGGGTAAGACCCCCTCCGGACAGGGGAACCTTGAAGATCGTATCCAGGTTACTCATCACCTAAGAGAAAACATACACTGATCCCCCTACCTCCAGACAGGTCACAAATTTTTTCTGCAACCTCGGGCTTATTGATTATTGACTGTTTGGAATGTAGCCTCGGACTTATTGATTATTGACTGGAATGTAACCTCGGGCTTATTGATTATTGACTGTTTGGAATGTAACCTCAGGCTTATTGATTATTGACTGGAATGTAACCTCGGGCTTATTGATTATTGACTGTTTGGAATGTAACCTCAGACTTATTGATTATTGACTGGAATGTAACCTCGGGCTTATTGATTATTGACTGTTTGGAATGTAACCTCAGGCTTATTGATTATTGACTGTTTGAACACATAACACATGAATGATGGGGTTATTGTGATTGTATTTACCTTTCCTTTGTTTATGTAAGTCACAAGGAAATTGGGTGGTGGGTTCAGACACGTACACATGGGGTATAAAAGATTTTCACAAATGCTGGTCGGGGTTCTTGGCCAAGAGGAGACTCTGCCTTGGGCCCGCCAGTGTAATAAACTGCACTTCACTGTCTGCATCGTCCTTCTGAGGGAGCTTGTTTCCCGGAACGCGTGGCTATAATACTGTGGGGTAAGGGTGGGTTTCCTGTCACTTCAAGCTGTGCAGCCCAGGCTACCTGCCCTTTCCAAGGGGAATGCTTGGAGTGACTATAGAAAGCCACTGACTCATTAGCTTCGTGGCTGTTTGTGTTTCTGTTTCTTTGCATTTCTCATGTCTGTTCTAGTAATATCAGTGCTAGGCAAAAGAGCTTTGATTTTATTTGACAGCTAAAGTCATCAAAATTCTTGACATAAGCAAGCTTGATTTATAAAGATTATGCTGATTGAAGTGTGTTGAATAGGCTATAGGGACTAACACTAATATCAGGGAGAAGAGAAGTTGGGACATTGTTGCAGAAATTTGGGAGGAAGATAGCCAATGCCTGACCAGGGGGTGACTCAAGATCAATGTAGAGATACATATAGAGGTAGGATGTTTTGTAGAGATAGAAACAACAAAACCTAGTAGGAGTTGAAGGCTTGGGGGCACAGCAGCAAGCAACTGAGTCAGGGTAGGTGAGGTAGACAAGAGAGAGATCATGTGCTCAGTTTTTAACAAACTCAATAGAGTGAGAAGCCAGAGTGCAGTGATTGTGTGCTCAAGTGCCCTCCCCATAGAGCCTGACAGATGGAGCAGAAAACTCTGTCTTGAGCAGCACAGCATCCTCCGGCCTGCACACCCATTTCTGTGGGTAGTGATTCTCCAGTCACACCAGAGAGTATGCTTCAGGTGTAGGTCCTTCTCAAGGGAGTGTAGAGAGAGCAGAAGGCCTCTGGCATGTGAAGCCAGAGTGGTGTGAGAAATTCCAGGGTCACAGCAAAAAGCCTGGAGGTTGAAACCTGAGAGTACCCACACTGCAGGTCTCTACAAGTCAGAAAATTGGGATCTGGAGGGGCACAGTGTAGAGCCTGGGGGAGTGCCAATGGTATGTTTACATGGTGGGGCTGGTTTGCTGTGTTTCAGCTATATTCAACATGACACAAAAGTCTCAAGTGTCATGACTTCCCTGGTGGTCCACTGGTTAAGAGTGCACTCCATGTATAGGGTGCCTGGGTTTGATCCTTGGTCAAGAAACTAGATTCCAAATGCCAGAACCAGAGTTCGCATGCTGCAACTAAAAGGTCCCACATGCCACATATGTGAAACAAATTGCCAGTCCAGGTTCAATGCATGATACAGGGTGCTCGGGGCTGGTGCACCAGGATGACCTGGAGGGATGGGATGGGGAGGGAGGTGGAAGGGGGGTTCTGGAAGGGGAAAACATGTACCCATGGTGGACTCATGTCAATGTATAGCAAAACAAATACAATATTGTAAAGTTAAAAAAAAAATCCCACATGCCACAACTAAATATACCGCATGCTGCAACAATGATCCCACATTCACAACAAAGATCCCACATACTTCAACTAAAAGTACCCACATGCAACAACTAAAAAACATCCCACAAGGTGAAAAGATTAGACATGCTGCAACAAGGATCTCACATGATACAATTAATAGATCCCACGTGCCACAACAAAGAAACCACATGCCACAACTAAAATATCCCACATGTCACAACTAAACAACTTAAGATCCCACATGCCACAACTAAAGATACTGAATGCCACAGCTAAAGGTCCTGCATGCCACAACTAAAGCTACCACATGCCACAACTGAAAGATCCACATGCCACAACTAAACAACTAAAGATCCCATATGCCTCTAAAAAGATCCCACATACCACAACCAAAAGATCCCTTGTGCTCTAACTAAAGATCCTGCATGTGGCAATGAAGATCCCATGTGCCACAACTGAGACCCAACATAGTCAAATAAATTAAAGAAATATTGAAATATTAAACATAAAAAGATTCATTTAAAAACATTCATCTGTCTAAAAACGAACATATCTATGAAACAAAAACAGATTACAGACACAGAGAACAAACTTATGTTTGCCAAGGCATGGGTGGGGGGGGGATGTAGGAGAGGAATGGATTGGGAGAGGCAAAATAAATATATTTTATATATATTATATATATATATATATATACACATTATATATTATGCAAACTATTATGCAGATGCAAACTATTATACACAGAATGGATAAACAAGGTCTTACTGTATTGCACAGGGAACAACTGTATTCAATATCTGTGATAAACCATAATGGAAAAGAAAATGAAAAGAGAATGTCTAAATATGTAAAACTGAGTCACTATGCTGTGGACCTGAAACCAATATAACACTGTAAGTCAACTATAATTCAATTTAAAAAAAACCCTCAAGTGTGTAGAAGTGGCTTACCTCCAATATATGGACTCAGAGGGACACAGCACACTGTCTGAAACCTTTAGAATCATTCTCATAGTTTTCGCTGAAACAGAGAAGTCACTGGTCATCAGTAAATGCCACATTATTTCCCAAAGAACAACAACAGAGAATATCCCAGATTTCACCTTTCCAGGGCCATGCCTTCTCTGGCACACATGTAGATGTGTATAGTCATAAGTGTACACATTATTTCCCCCACCCCCCTCTCTCCCTATGGTGAGTCAGCCAGAAGCAAGCATGCAGTGAAGCAGCCTCCTCCTCCTTCCCCCCCCCCAGCTTTTATCTGGAAGATGGGGTGCAAAGCCTGGGTCCATGTCAACAGGAAGGATGAAGGGTTGGGGTAGTGGGGGCAGGCATTCTAGCAAGTGGACAGGAGAGGAAGCAGGCAGAGGGAGCTCACACACAAAAAAACACATTACTTTAACCCCCTAAAGAGCCCCATCTGGGAATCAGCATGGACACAGCTCTTCATGTTAATGGGGATCGATCCGGGAGCAGCTGATTGCCCCAAGAAAAGTAATCTTCCACCCTCAGTGTTCTCTTGAGCTGAGCTAACCAGTCTGTGTTCTCCAGCACAAGTCACATTTCCCCAACTGAGCTGGAACAGGGATTTTGTTGTCACATCCATGTCAACCTTCATCTTGTATACCTCTCTTTTTAGGGTGAGCAAATGTCTTGACACAGAGAGAAAGTCTTCTGGTCCTCACCCAACAAAATCTTTTCAGATCCCTAGGCCTCCAGGCTGTCTTCTCAAAGACATTCATTCTGGGAGCAGGCATTTCTCTCATTAATCATGTGCTTTCAGCCTAGAGGTGTCTTGGATGAGCACATGCAAGTACCCAGACTAAGCCCCACAGAGAGTTGGCCTTTCCAAAGCTTTCTGACATGCTCAAGAAAGACACCTGAGACCCTCAGCATGAATGTTTCCACCCAAAGGGCATGGGAATAGGAACAATCCCTGAGCATCACTGTGATCCTTTGGTACTTTCAGAAGATGACCAAGGTATATCAGTCCTTGCAATGTGTTTGTGTCTGTTCACTCTACATTCTATAAGGTAATGAACTAGTGACTACTAAAACATTGCTACCAGGGGAAATAAAAGGTTAAGTTCCTGTGAGCCTCTGACCACAGCATTTTCATCAATCAATATACAAACTTGTTTTATACCTGTTTCTGTCTAAAGTTGCAATTTAATCCAATTAGAGGCCCAGAATTTACTAAAACAATTTACATTAACAAAATGATAAAACCTTCCAACAAAAGATTCTAGAATCTGTCCATGTCTAAATCAGTGGGCACTCCCATTAGTGTCTCCAGAGGTTCCTTCACTATTGAGGCCTTAGTAACCTCTGCCTACACCCCCCTGGCATTTTTGGGCCATCCATCACAGCTATAAGTTGCCCACAGGCCACTGATGCAAGAAACTACCCTTCTAGGCCTTGTACTACAAACAATTAGAGTGGCAACTGTAGGTCACATACTGGGCCATCCTCAAAATAGAGGTTCTCAGAGACCCTGAGCCTGCTATGCTCCATACCCAGTTGCCTAGCATGCCTTGGGTCATGGAACCGGCAACCCAAAACCTCAGCATGGTTACTGAGGCCTTCCTGATACAAGAGAGTTTTCTGACATATACTTCTTACAAGAGGGCATGGTCTACTGTCCTTAGTCCCTTGCCAGATGAGATAGTGGAGAAGAAGCCATCCCTCTCTCAGACGTCTTGGCTACATGAGGAGCCCCTTTAATCAGTTAAGTGGGCAATATTGGATGTTTGAACACTACATATGCTCTTGTCTCCATCATCCCCTGGAGGGATGGAAAGCAGTAATACAAATGATGGTGGCAATACCCATGATAAAGGACGGGACCAATGGGTCAGCACAATTGGCCAAACTTCATTTTACTACTGGATGCCCTGGATAACAAATGGGCCTATCTGTACATTTTTATAAACTCTTGGGCCACTGTCTAAGAGGTGTCCCCTTTGAGGTAAAGAACTCTGGGAATCACTTGCCTTGCACACACCCAAACTATAAGTTGAGATGTTATGAACTGAATCCTAATCTCTCAAAATGGGTATCTTGAAACCTTAACCCACAATGTGACTGTATTTGGAGATATGGCCTTTCAGGAGTAATTAAGATTAAATGAGGTCACAAGCATGGAGCTGCAATCCAACAGGAAAGTGTCGTTATAAGAAGAGGAGACACCACAGAGCTCTCGCTCCCTCTCCACACTAAACAAAGAAAATGCCATGTGAGCACACAGTAAGAGGACAGTCTTCTGCCAAGGACAAAGGTATAAATTCTTTTAGCAAATTCTAGATTCCCAACTGGATTAAAGTGTGGGCCATTCAAATTCTTTCCTCCCTCTGTATTCAAGTTTTCTGATTTCTTTCTCTCTCATCCATTTTGCTTCTTTGTCACTGGATATACTTTGTATGTGTGAATGGGGAGGCGTCCTCTCTACTCTGCTCATATTTGTACATTTCTTCTTCTGAGATCCTCAATGCAGGTTCATTAGGGCTAGGAGCCTCCCCTATGACAATGGTTGCTTAACGAGTTTTAAGGACTCTGGCTTAAGTTGGGTTTGATTTCATCTCATCACTGTGTCACAGAAGTGCCATGGTCATTTTGCCCTATAACTAGGATGATCAGGATTTTTACTGCAAAAGAGACAAGGGTAACAGAGTGGCACAGCAGAGCATTGCTGGGCCCTCAAAGCCAGACGGGGCTGGACTGAAACCATATTCTGCTATGTTGCTGCCACATTGGTTGCATGGAAATCTTCCATTTTGTCTTTTCTCTCTGTACAAAACTGTTCAGAATCTTTTTTTGAGCAGTGCAAATTTACAGCTTTGGATTTTGTCTCCATTTAATCATGAGTGGTCCAGACCTTCTGGGTGGTTATGGGGAAAGGTTCAGAGGCCCAGTGGCTCACCTCTTGGGTAGCCCAGGAAAGGAGGACATTGCTGCAGGACAGTGTAGGACACATGAGGGTAGCATTCTGGAACAGACTGAATCAGAAGGGTCGGTGGCAAGAGGCTTTTGCAGTATTAAGTGGGTGAGGTAGCCCCTGATTCCTGAGCAAGATGTGATTGGGTTCTTTGATTCTGCTGGCAGAAAAGGAAACACTTTTAAGTGAGAATATTAAGGGAGCGAGAATGCATCAGGAATGCATCAGGTGCATTCAATAAGGAGGGTTTCTGAGAGGACCCTATCTGGTGGAACAGAGTGAGGAAAGAAACTTGGGATTAGGCCATTCAAGATCCTCTCAATTTTACCATGTGTTAACTCAGCACAATCTATTAATTTTAGCCCTCACCCCACAACCAGCCACTCCCTGCATAAGCACGCGCGTGCAAGTGCATGCGCGCATGCACACACACACATGAACTGTACACATGGCTGAGGAGAACTCAGTCCCTGGACATGGGTGGATCTTTGGTCGTGAGTTCCCCACCCTCTGTGATTTGGGCGCTGTTAGCTACCATGGTAACACAGGCACTGAAACAAAGGGGCTCCATCTCAACTGGACGTCCCCTCTCTATCACCAATTCCTCTAGGGACTGGCCAGTAGGCAGGGTGCATGGGAAGAGGTTTAAAAGCTCAGGTCAACGTATACCCGAGCCATCTTCTTCTAAAATGTTGTCTACTCGTTCACTGCCCTCTCAGGGCCTGGCAGCCTGGCAACCCCTGCTTATCAATTAAAGAAGTCCAGAATGACTTCAGGAACATCAGAGGAGGAGAGGTTAGATGTCAAAGTGGAATGTCCAGTTGGGATTGTGGTCATCGCCCTTCAAGAGCTGGATGCTGGTGAGCAATATGGGCACAGGGACTTGCCACTCATCTGGATGCCCTAGCTCTGAACTGGAAAACACTGGAGACCGCTGGAGAGCTGGTGGAAGACAGGAGGGGTGAGTGGGCTAACCACGAGATGGGGCTGGGAGCCTGTTATTCTGCAAGTAGCCGCCTCTCAGGTAAGACCATTGTGGGCAAGGGAGGCAGGGAAGGTGGGACTCGATCAGGGAATCTGAACCTTGGAGCAGTGAAAAGAGCAGCTGCCCAGCAGCTCGACTCCAGAAGCACACTACGAACCAATCCCTTGGCTTCTAAGAGTGCTAGGTCTGACGCACTACTGGCTGCTAGTGAGGGAGCCTGGCACGCAACTGGTTCTGCCCACCCTGATGGCACTGCCAGTTTAGCAAATCCCGTAGATGCCAGGAACCATTCAAAATGATATTCAATCTTGCCTCCTCCCATGGCTTGGGCACCACCCAGCCCTCTGCTCACTCTGGCCCCTGTAGTCATTCCTGGGTCAGCTCCAGAGGAGCTGGAGCACTGGGCCATGGGTTGGTGGTGTGGGACACCCCTCCCTGCACCTACCCTCTGTAAAAATGCAAAATCTGCTTTTCTGTTGAAAGAGCTTATGCCCAAGAATTTGCTTTGTGTAGTGAAAGGATAATTTGACTACCCAGCTTGAATTCTGAAAGATCTGGACACCTTTGACGGATCGGGAGATAGATGACTGGGGATCACTTCCAGACCCTTGGGCCTCCAGTGAAACGGAATGCCTCCCCTCTCCTTGGGAAGGGATGGAAGAGATTCAGCCAATGCGTTTTTTGATAGGGCTCTTGAGCCTCATCAGGACAGAAATTAGGCTCCAGTAGTGCCCCACTCCCATTGCAAAAGGAGGCAAAGATGAAGTGAAGGTTCTTGGCTGACATCATAGAAGGGGAGAACAAGGTAAAGGTCAGTGTATCAGATCTTCAGGGAAATTAATTCCTGGAGAGCAGGCCACTCTAATGCTCCAGCATTCTGGCCTCAACATGTAGAGAAAAATAACCTCATATTTTAATTGTTGTTGTTGTTACTTAGTCACCAAGTCATGTCACACTCTTTTGCAATCCCAAGGACCGTAATCTTCCTGGCTTCTCTGTCCATGGGATTTCCCAAGCAGACTACTGGAGTGGCTTCTCATTTCCTTCTCTGGGGATCTTTCTGACTCTGGGATCAAACTGGAGTCTCTCGCGTCTCCTGCACTGGCAGGTGGATTCTTTACCATGGGAGTAAGTGATTTCTTTACCATGGGAGTACTCTAAATGGATTAAAATCTGCTTGTTTGGAATATACTGAATTGGCCAAAAAGATTTTTCAGGTTTTTCTGTAAGATGGTAAGGATAATCTGAACGAACTCTGACCAACCCAATATTTAAACCAATTGGTGTGTAAAAACTGAGTTTGGTACTGCCTGCTTTTTCAGCTAATGGGTTACAGCCTGCTGTGAATCAGTGAAGTGAGGTCATCTATGGCTCCTTTATATTGCAGTGTCTGTGTGGAAAAATGAATGGGTGAGCCTCTTCAAGTGTGCTTGTGTTAATAGGAATATAAATTTGTGACTAAGGAAATATTTGTGCATGTTCATATGCGTGAGTGAACAAATGATCATATCAATGGATATTACCATGTTGGGGTGTGTGTGTGTGTGTGTGTGTGTAAATTTAAGCTTGTTTATTTGTCTGATATTTTGGGGAGGGCATGTTGCAAAGGTATCAGCATCTTAGTTCCCTGACCAGATATTGAACATGGGGCCACAGCAGGGAGAATGCTGAGTCCTAGCCACTGGACTGTCAAGAAATTCCCCTTCTAATATTTTAAATGCACATCTGACTCTTAAACAACAGTTTAGACAGGTCTACATATATGCAGATTTGTTCAATAGCAAATACTGCAGTACTACATGACATGTGATTATTTGAATCCATGGATGCAAAACCCAGATTGACAGAAACATATTGTGATAGCAGATTATATGTTAAACATATTCAAATGCACATGAATGGACAGCACACTTAACCTCTGCATCACTCAAGGGTCAACTATATTAGTATATTTGAATGAATTTCTGTGAGTGTGAGTGAATGTGAGAGTATCTCAGTGAGTATGATCACATTCCTACCCCTGAGCCTATTAATGTGTATGTGAGTGACTATGAGTGTATAGATGTTAAGTATGATTTAATTTGTTTTCACATTCAGGTGAATGTGTGAGCAGTAATTATGAGTGAATGGGTGTTGGAGCATGTTTGTGCAAGTGAGTGTGACCTTGGACATGTACATAAGCACATTTATTTGTGTGAGTGATCATGGGAGCCTATTCGAACATATGAGTTTGTGTGTTGAAATGAATGGAAGTTTTCATATGGATGAGTGAATGTGTGACGATGGTCATGAATGTTAGCATATTCATGTGTGTGAGAGTGAATGTGCATGTTTGTGAGAATGTGAAATTGATGTATATTTCTGTGAGTTATTGTCCAAGTGTGTATGTGTGTATACTAGAACATATCTATGTGTATAAATGTGTGAACTTCATGGTAAATGTGAGCATATTCATCTGTGAGAATATGATTATGAGGCTGTTTGTGAGTGTCTCGTACCTGGGGAATTGTATATGATGGGATTATATGGGAATGTGTGTGAGTGAATGTGTGAGCTTGTTTGAGGAAATGTATATGTAAGGACATTTTCATGAGTGAGTGTGTAACTGTTCATTAGTATAAGCTTGTTAATGTGTGATTGCATTTTTGTAAATATGATATGAGTATGTGCTTGTGAGTTTATATGAGTGCCTGTGTGTGTGAAGGTATGAGCTTAGTGATGCCTGTGAGAAAATTTGTGTTCTCACATATATGTGAAAATGTTGCTGTTTGTGAGCATAATATGCACATATAAGGGCATCTGAGTGTATTGTTGTCAGCATATATGAGTATCTAAATTTGTAAGCATGTTCATTTGTTAGTGGCATGTGAGCATTTTGTGTGAGGGAAAGTGTACGATTGTATATGAGTGTCTATGAAAGTGAAACTGCTAGTTGCTCAGTCATTTCAGACACTTTGTGACCCCATGGACTCTAGCTTGCCAGGCTCCACTGTTCATAGATTTCTCTGGATTAGAATACTGAAGTGGGTAGTCATTCCCTTATCCAGGGGATATTCCCAAGCCAGAGATCAAAGCCAGATCTCCTGCACTGCAGAAAGATTCTTTGTCATCTGAGCCACAAAAGAAGCCTGACTGTGTCTCTACACATGAATACATTGGTGAATATGTTTTAAGTCTGTGAATATGCTTCAATATTAGAGAATTTGGGTCTGTTGTGCATGTATGTGAACATTTCTTATATATCAATGAATCTGTGAATGTGTTCATGTAAGAATATTCTGCGAATTTGAGTGACTAGTGACCACACAAGTATATGCAAACATGTTAAATATTTGTGTTTCTTACAGTTTTGTTTCCCTGTGATTGATATCTAGTCTCATAGCATTGTAGTCAGAAAAGATGTTTGATACAATTTCAATATTCTTAAATTTTATAAGGCTTTATTTGTGACCCAAGATGTGGTCTATCCTGGAGAATGATAGACCAGGAGAATGTTCCATGTGCATTTGAGAAGAAAGTGTATTCTTCTGCATTTTGATGGAATGCCTGGAACATACAAGTTAGGTCCATCTTCTCTAATGTGTCACAGAAGGCTTGTGTTTCCTTATTAATTTTCTGCTTTGCTGGTCAACCACTTGTAAAAGAACGAAACTAGAACACTTTCTAACACCATACACAAAAATCAACTCCAAATGGATTAAAGATCTAAACGTAAGACCAGAAACTATAAAACTCCTAGAGGAAAACAGGCAAAACACTCGCCGACATAAACCACAGCAGGATCCTCCATGACCCACCTCCAAGAATATTGGAAATAAAAGCAAAAATAAACAAGTGGGACCTAATTAAAATTAAAAGCTTCTGCACAACAAAGGAAACTATAAGCAAGGTGAAAAGAAAGCCTTCAGAATGGGAGAAAATAATAGCAAACAAAGCAACAGACAAACAATTAATCTCAAAAATATACAAGCAACTCCTGCAGCTGAATTCCAGAAAAATAAACGACCCAATCAAAAAATGGGCCAAAGAACTAAACAGACATTTCTCCAAAGAAGACATACAGATGGCTAACAAACACATGAAAAGATGCTCAACATCACTCATTATTAGAGAAATGCAAATCAAAACCACCATGAGGTACCATTTCACGCCAGTCAGAATGGCTGCTATCCAAAAGTCTACAAGCAATAAATGCTGGAGAGGGTGTGGAGAAAAGGGAACCCTCTTACACTGTTGGTGGGAATGCAAACTAGTACAGCCACTATGGAGAACAGTGTGGAGATTCTTTAAAAAACTGGGAATAGAACTGCCATACGACCCAGCAATCCCACTGCTGGGCATACACACCAAGGAAACCAGAATTGAAAGAGACACATGTACCCCAATGTTCATTGCAGCTCTGTTTACAATAGCCAGGACATGGAAGCAACCTAGATGTCCATCAGCAGACGAATGGATAAGGAAGCCGTGGTACATATACACAATGGAATATTACTCAGCCATTAAAAATAATACATTCGAATCAGTTCTATTGAGATGGATGAAACTGGAGCCTATTATACAGAGTGAAGTAAGCCAGAAAGAGAAACACCAATACAGTATACTAATGCATATATATGGAATTTGAAAGATGGTAACGATAACCCTATATGCGAGACAGAATAAGAGACACAGATGCATAGAACAGTCTTACGGACTCTGAGGGAGAAGGTGAGGGTGGGACGTTCTGAGAGAATAGCATTGAAACATGTATATTATCATATGTGAAACAGAACACCATTCCAGGTTCGATGCATGAGTCAAATGCTCAGGGCTGGGGCAATGGGATGACCCAGAGGGATGGGATGGGGAGGGATGTGGGAGGGGTGTTCAGGATGGGGAACACACGTAAACCCATAGCTGATTCATGTCAGTGTATGGCAAAAACCACTACAATATTGTAAAGTAATTAGCCCCCAACTAAAATAAATAAATTAAAATTTTTTTTTCTGTTTTGATGATCTGTCTATTGGTGTAAATGGGGTGTTAAAATCCCCTACTATTATTGTGTTACTGTCACATTCCCCTTTTATATCTGTTAATGTTTGCATATATATTCAGGAGCTCCTGTGTTGGGTGCATAAATATTTACAATTTATTATATCTTCTTCTTGGTTTTGAAAGGTTGCTGCTGATATGAGCCATGAACAATGCTGGGATTCTTGGCATCCTGAGGAGAGGAATTCAATCCAGGGCCAGTGACGAGGCTTGATTGCTCAGAGCTTTTGTGTAATTAAGTTTTATTAAAATATAAAACAGATAGAGAAAGCTTCTGACATAGACATAAGAAGGGGGCAGAAAGACTGCCCCCCTGCTAGTTTTTAGCAAGGAGTTACATACCTATTAGCAACCTGCTAATTAGAGAAAATAAATGCCTCAAAATTGAAAGAGTGGCTCCAGGCCCCTCGGCCACAATATGCATTTTGAGATAGCACAGGCATCAGGTGAGTCATCCTGGGCCATAAAACAATTGACATGAATCTTGAAGAAAGACAGATTTCCAAGCAAATACATAGTTTCATAAACATGGCTTAAGAGAATATTTCCATGAGTAAAACATGCTGGTTTGTTGAGCCATTATTGGTCTTAGGTGGAACTGACTTGAAGAAAGGCAGATTCTAGGGTAAATACATAGTTCATTAACATAGCTTACGGAAAACATATCCATAAGAAAAATGCATTGGTTAGCTCAATGTTTGAGAAAAGTTAAGTTTAGGTGAAACCAGATGCCGTCATGGCAACACAGAATTTTAAAAGAAACCTCCTTTTAATTTTGTATAGAGAAGGGGGAAAATGTCTGACATTTGCAGTTTGTTCCCTTATGCTGCTTAAGAGAGAGAGAAAAAAGTCTGACATTTGCAGTCTATTTCCTCCACTTGGGGACCCCTAGCTTTCCTGCCTGTTACCTTCTCAGTTTGATGCCTTGATCATTAGGGAATGTCCTTTATCTCTCGTAATATTTTATATTTTAAGGTCTATTCTGTCTTATATAAGAATTGCCACTCTGGTTTTCTTTTGATTTATATTTGCATTGGAATATCTTTTTCTACACTCTCATTTTCAGTCTGTATGTGTCTTTAGGTCTGAAGTGCATCTCTTGTAGACAGCATATATACAGGTCTTGTTTCTGTATTCCTCAGCCAGTCTGTGTCTTTTGGTTGGAGCACATAATCCATTTATATTTAAAATAATTATTGATATATACGTTATTGATAACATAATATCAATAACATTAAGATATAATGTTATATCATTATAATTATTGATATATGTGGCATTTTCTTAATTGTTTTCCATTTGTTTTTGCAGATCTTTTCCTTCTCTTGTGTTTCATGCCTATAGAAGTCCCTTTAACATTTGTTGTAAAGTTGGTTTGGTAGTGCTAAATTCTCTTAACTTCTGCTTTTCTGTAAAGCTATGTATTTCTCCATCAATTTTGAATAACATCCTTGCTGGGTAGACTCATATTGGTTGTATATTTTTTCCCTTTCAGTAATTTAAATATATCCTGCCATTCCCTCCTGGCCTGCAGAGTTTCTGCTGAAAGATCACATGTTAATCATATGGGTTTTCACTTGTGTGTTACTTGTTGCTTTTCCCTTGCTGCTTTTCATATTATTTCTTTGTGTTTAATCTTTGTTTAGTTTGATTAGTATGTGTCTCAGTGTATTTCTCCTTTGATTTATCTTGACAGACACCATTGGATCTCCTCCAAATTGACTATTTCCTTTCCAAGTTGGGAAAGTATTCGACTATAATCTCTTCAAAAATTTTCTCAGACCCTTTATTTTTCTCTTCTTTGTGTACTAAGTCCCTTCACTCATGTCCAACTCTGTGAAACCCCCTGGATTCTCCAGGCCAGAATAGAGTTGCCATTCCCTTCTCCAGGGGAACTTCCTGACCCTGGGATTGAACCAGTGTCCCTTATGTCTCCGGCATTGACAGCTGGGTTCTTTACCACTAGAGGAACCTTGGAAGCCCTTCCTCTTTGGGACCCCTATAATTCGAACCTTACTGCATTTAATATTGTCCCAAAAGACTCTGAGACTATCCTCTATTCTTTCCATTCTTTTTCCTTTATTCTGATCTTCAGCAGTTATTTCAACCATGCATCTTCCAGCCCACTTAACCATTTTCTGCCTCAATTATTCTGTTATTGTTTCCTTCTAGAATATTTTTAATTTCAGCAATTGTGTTGTTCATCTCTGTTCATTTTTATTTCTTCCAGGTCCTTGTTCAGTTCAGCTCAGTTTTGTTGCTCAGTCGTGTCCGACTCTTTAAAACCCCATGTACTACAACACGCCAGCCTTCCCTGTCCATCAGCAACTCCGGGAGCTTGCTCAAATTCATGTCCATTGAATCAGTGATGCCATCCAACCATCTCATCCTCTGTTGTCTTCTGATCCTCTTGCCTTCAATCTTTCCCAGCATCAGGGTCTTTTCCAATGACTCAGTTCTTCACATCAGGTGGCCAAAGTATTGGAGCTTCAGCTTCAGCATCAGTCCTTCCAATGAATATTCAGGACTGATTTCCTTTAGGATGGACTGGTTGGATCTGCTTGCAGTCCAAGGGACTCTCAAGAGTCTTCTCCAACACCACAGTTCAAAAGCATCAGTTCTTTGGGGCTCAGTTTTCTTTATGGCCCAACTTTCACATCCATACATGACTTCTAGAAAAGCCATAGCTTTGACTATATGGATCTTTGCTGGCAAAGTAATGTCTCTGCTTTTTAATATGCTGCCTAAGTTGGTCATAGCTTTTCTTCCAAGCAGGAAGCATATTTTAGTTTTGGAGCTGCAGTCACCATCTTCAGTGATTTTGGAGCCTCAGCAAATAAAGTCTGTCACTGTTTCCATTGTTTCCCCATCTATTGCCATGAAGTGCTGGAACCAGATGCCATGATCTTCATTTTATGAATGTTGAGTTTTAAGCCAGCTTTTTCACTCTCCTCTTTCACTT
This sequence comes from Okapia johnstoni, assembly GCA_024291935.2. NCBI lineage: Eukaryota > Metazoa > Chordata > Mammalia > Artiodactyla > Giraffidae > Okapia > Okapia johnstoni. Next base: position 84,558,754 of record CM044305.1, read on the forward strand.
TCATCAAGAGGCTCTTTAGTTCTTCTTTCCTTTCTGCCATAGGGTGGTGTCATCTGCATATCTGAGGTTATTGATATTTCTCCTGGCAATCTTGATTCCAGGTTGTCCTTCATCTAGCCCAGAATTTCACATGATGTACTCTGCATAGAAGTTAAATAAGCAGGGTGACAACATACAGCCTTGTTGTTCTCCTTTCCCAATTTGGAACCAGTCCATTGTTCCATGTCCGGTTCTAACTGTTGCTTTTTGACCTGCATACAGGTTTCTCAGGAGGCAGGTAAGGTGGTCTGGTATTCCCATCTCTTTAAGAATTTTCCACAGTTTGTTGTGATCAACAAAGTCAAAGGCTTTGGCATAGGCAATGAAGCAGAAGTAGATGTTTTTCAGGAACTCTCTTGCTTTTTCTATGATCCAACATTTGTTGGCAATTTGATCTCTGGTTTCTCTGCCTTTTCTAAATCCAGCTTGAACATCTGGAATTTCTTGGTTCATGTACTATTGAAGAATCTGGAGAAATCTTGAGCTTGGAGAATTTTGAGCATTACTTTGCTACCGTGTAAGATGAGTGCAATTGTGTTTGAACATTCTTTGGCATTGCGTTTTTTGGGGATTGGAATGAAAACTGACCCTTTCCAGTCCTATGGCCACTGCTGAGTTTTCCAAATTTGCTGGCATAGTGAGTGCAGTGCTTTAACAGTATCATCTTTTAGGATATGAAATAGCTCAGCTGGACTGTTTACAGTAGCTAGGACATGGAAGCAACTTAGATGTCTATTGGCAGACAAACGGATAAGAAAGTGGTGGTATGTACACACAATGGAATATTACTCAGCTATTAAAAAGAACACATTTGAGTCAGTTCTAATGAGGTAGATGAAACTGGAGCCTATTATACAGAGTGAAGTAATTCAGAAAGAAAAAAAAACAGTACAGTATATTAACACATATATATGGAATTTAGAAAGCTGGTAATGATGACCCTATATGCAAGACAGCAAAAGAGACACAGATATACAAAACAGAATTTTGGACTCTGTAGGAGAAGGCAAGGGTGGGATGATTTGAGAGAGTAGTACTGAAATGTGTATATGACCATATGTGAAATAGATCACCAGTCCAAGTTTGATCCATGAAACAGGGAACTCAGAGCTGGTGCACTGGGACAACCCAGAGGGATGGGATGGGGAGGGAGGTGGGAGGGGTGTTCAGGATGGAGGACACATGTACACCCATGGCTGACTCATGTCAATGTATAGCAAAAACCACCACAACACTGTAAAGTAATTAGCCTCCAATTAAAATAAATTAATTAATTAAAAAAAGAAATAACTCAGCTGGAATTCCATCACCTCCACTAGCTTTGTTCATAGTGATGCTTCCTAAGACCCACTTGACTTCACACTCTAGGATGTCTGGCTCTAGGTGAGTGATCACACCATCGTGGTTATCTGGGTCATAAAGAGTTTTTTGTATAGTTCTTCCATGTATTCTTGCCACCTCTTCTTAATATCTTCTGTTTCTGTTAGGTCCATACCGTTTCTGCCCTTTATTGTGCCCATTTTTGCATGAAATGTTCCCTTGGTATCTCTAATTTTCTTGAAGAGATCTCTAGTCTTTCCCATTTTATTGGTTTCCTCAGTTTCTTTGCATTGATCACTGAGGAAGGCTTTCTTATCTCTCCTTGCTATTCTTTGGAACTCTGCATTCAGATGGGTGTATCTTTCCTTTTCTCCTTTGCTTTTTGCTTCTCTTCTTTTATCAGCTATTTGTAAGGCCTCCTCAGACAGCCATTTTGCCTTTTTGCATTTCTTTTTCTTGGGGCTGGTCTTGATCCCTGTACAATGTCATGAACCTCCATCCACAGTTCTTCAGGCACTCTGTCTATCATATCTAATCCCTTGTATCTATTTGTCACTCCTACTGTTAAAGTGTTGATTCTTGCATTTTCTCCATTCTGTTTTCAAGCTTTTCAAATCATCTTTACTATCATTACTCTGAACTATTTTTCAGGTAGTTTGCTTGTTTCCTCTCTGTTTATTTGGTCTTGATATTTTCTACCTTGGTTTTTCATTTTCATAATATTTCTCTGCCTTTTCTTTTTTTCTTTCTTTTTTTTGGTAACTTACCGTGTTTGATGCCTCCTTTTCCCAGACTGTACGGTCATGTTCTTTCTTCCTTTTGGTTTATGCCCTCAGTGCATAAGTTTGGTCAAGTGGTTTCTGTAGGCTTTCTGATTGGAGTACCTTGTTCCTGCATTCTGGTGGGAGGAGGTGAATCTTTTTCTTTCTCGATGGGCAGGGTTATGTGAGGTGGTATGTTTTAGGGTGTTTGTGACAATCCTGTCTGCTGATGACTGAGTTTTGTTTTTGTCTTACTGTTTGCTTTGGTGAGGCCTCCTGCACTGGGTGCTGCCAGCAGTTGGGTGATGCCAGGTCATATACACAGGTGGAGGCATTCATGGGAGTTCTCACAAATTAATACTCCCTGATGATATGAGTTCTCTGGCAGTCAAGGGTCCTGGACTCAGTGCTCCCACTCTAAAGTCTCAGGTCTGATCTCTGGCCAGGGAACTGAGATTCCACAAGTCATTTGTTATGGCATTAAAGGGGGTTAAAATAAACACACAAAACAAGGCAAAACATAACAAGAAACAAAAGGTGAACCCAGACAAATGGTAAATACAAAATCAAATAAAACATCAAATAGACTAATAACAAAAACAGTGGTACACACACACACACACACATACACACAAACTAAACCACAGCAGGCCAAAGAAAAGAAAGCACAAAAGAGTGATCTGGCCAGCAAAGTAAACCAAAGGTGATACTGACCAGTTAAAAACAAAACTAATTTAAACACAAACTGGAAAACAAAACTGAAACAGAGTGCCAACTGGGGAATAAAAACAAAACAAAACAAACAGACATGCTGAGAAAAAAAAAGAAAAGAAAACAAAAAATAGAAAAGCAGTTGTGTGTGCGTGTGTGTGTGTGTGTGTGTTAGTCACTCAGTCACGTCCAACTCTTTGCAATCCCATGGACTGTAGCCCACCAGTCTCCTCTGTCCATAGAATTTGCCAGGCAAGAATATTGGAGGATGTTACCATTTCTTTCTCCACGGTATCTTCCTGATCCAGGGATTGAACCCAGGTCTCCTGCACTGCAGGTAGATTCTTTACCATCTGAGCCACCAGGAAACCCCAAGCAGTTACATAAAGTATATAAAATTAAATTATATATATATATATATAAATGAGTAGAGATTGAGCTATCAAGACAAACACTGGAATAAGATCTGGTCCAAATGCATAATTCTCTTGACTTAGTGAAATTGTTTTCCCAATTTCTCACATGATGATCACTTCTTTTCTAGGTTCCTCTTATACCTGACAACTTAATATGATCCCTTTCTTTCTCTCCTGCTCACAAATGTACAACCACAGGAAATTCCTCTATGAACTAGTACTCAAGAAAAATTTTCAAAAGATGACTTCAAATCCAGAAGCAATAAGGGAAAACCATGGGAATACTTGATTTCATTAAAAATTGCATGGCAAAAAAATACCATAAGCAAATTAAACAGAAATTTACAAATTTGGAAAAACATACAACTAACGTCACTGGCAAAATTTATCTATTTGTAGTAGAAACGTTTATTGTTTTTCAGTCCCTCAGTCATGTCCAACTATTTGTGACCCCATAGACTGCAGCTTGCCAGGCTTCCCTGTCTTTCACTATCTCCTGGAGGTTCTTCAAACTCATGTCCATTAGTTGGTGATGACATCCAACCATCTCATACTGTGTCATCTCCTCCTCCTGCCTTCAATCTTTCCCAGCATCAAGGTCTTTTCCATGAGTAAGCACTATGCATCAGGTGGCCAAAGTATTGGAGCGTCAGCTTCAGTATCAGTCCTTCCAATGAATAGTCAGGGTTGATTTCCTACAGGACTGATTGGTTTGTTGTCCTTACTGTCCAAGGGACTCTTAAAAGTCTCCAGCACCACCATTTGAAAGCATTGATTCTTTGGCTCTCAGCCTTCTGTATGGTCCAACTTTCACATCCATACGTGACTAATGGAAAAAGCATAGCTTTGACCATATTGACCTTTGTCAACAAAGTGATGTCTCTGCTTTTTAATATGTTGTCTAGATTTGTCACAGCTTTTCTTCCAAGGAGCAAGCTACTTTTAATTTCATTGCTGCAGTCACCATCTGCAGTGATTTTGGAGCCCAAGAAAATAAAGTCTGTCACTGTTACCATTTTCCCCATCTGTTTGCCATGCAATAATAGGACAGGGAAGTCTGGCATGCTGTAGTCCATGGGGTCTCAGAGTCACACATGACTGAATGACTCAAATGAACTGAACACAGTTCAGATATGGAAGCACTAGAAGAGTTCAGGCAACTTGCCTAGGATGACACAGATCAGAAATGGAAGCACAGAGAGGTTAGGAGGTGGCCTAAGATCACACAGCTCAGAAGTAGAAGCATAGAGAGGTTAGGCAACTTGCCTAAGATCACAGACCTCAGAAACGGAAGCACAGAGAGGTCAGGCAACTTGCCTAAAATTACACAGCTCAAAAGTGGAAACACAGAGAGGTCAGGCACATTTACTAAGGACACACAGCTCATATATGGAAACACAGTGAGGTCAGGCAATTTGCCAAGATCACACAGCTCAGAAGTGTAAGCATAGAGACGTTACACAACTAGTGTAAGATCACAGAGCACAGAAGTGGAAGCACAGAGAGGTTAGGCAACTTGCCTAAGATCACACAGTTCAGACGTGGAAGCTCAGAGTTTTTACACAACTTGCCTAAGATGACACAGCCCATAAGTGGAAGGACAGTGAGGTCCCAAAACTTGGCTAAGATAAAACAACAAAGATGTGGAAGTTCAGAGAGGTCAGGCAGCTTGCCTAAGATCACACATCTGATATATGGAAGTACAGGGATGTTATGCAACTTGCCTAAGATGACACAACTCAGATATGGAAGTACAGAGAAGTTCAGTAACTTACTACAATCACAGAGCTCAGAAGTGGAAGCAAAGAGATGTTAGGCAACTTGCCTAAGATCACACAGCTTAGATGTGGAGGCACAGAGAGTTTAGGTAACTTGCCTAACATCATGTAGTACAGAAGTCAAAGCACAGAGAGGTAAGGCATCTTACCTAAGGTCACACAGCTCAAAGATGGAAGCACAGAGATGTCAGGCAGTTTACCTAAGATCACACAGCTCATATATAGAAACACAGAAATGTTATGAAACTTGCCTAAGATTACACAGCTCATAAATGGAAGCACAGACAGATTACACAACTTGCCTAAGATCTCACAGCTCAGATATGAAAGCACAGAGAAGTCATGAACCTTTGATAAGATATACAGATCAGAAGTGGAAGCACAGAGAGGTCAGGCCACTTGTCTGACATCACACAGATCAGAAGTGGAAGCACAGAGATGTTACAAAATTTGCCTAAGATCACACAGATCACATATGGAAGCAGAGAGAGGGTATGCAACTTGCCTAAGGTTGCACAACTGATATATGGAAGCACAGACAGATTATGAAACTTCCCTAAGTTCACACAACTCACATGTGGAAGCACGGAGAGGTTTGGCAACTTCCTTAAGATCATACAGCTCAGATGTGGAAGAACAGAGAGGTTAGGCAACTTGCCTAAGATCACACAGCTCAGATATGAAAGCACAGAGAGGTTAGGCAACTTGCCTAAAATCACACAGCTCAAATATGGAGGCAAAGAGGGGTCAGGCAGCTTGCCTAAGATCACACAGCTCATACATGGAAGCACCAATACATTAGGGAATTTGCCCAAGATCACACATCTCAGATAGGGAGGCACTGAGAGGTTAGGCAACTTGCCTAATATCTCACAGCTCAGATATGGAAGCACAGAGAGGTCAGGCATGTTGCCTAAGATCACACAGCTCACAGGTGGAAGCACAGAGAAGTCAGGCAACTTGACAACATCACACAGTTCACTAGTAGAAGCACAGAGAGAGTGGGCAACTTGTGAAACGTCACACAGCTCAGATATGAAAGCACAGGGAGTTCAGGCAACTTGCTTAGTTGCCACAGCACTGAAGTGTAAGCACAGAGAAGTGAGGCAACTTGCCTAAAATCACACAGCTCAGAGGTGGAAGCACAGAGAGGTCAGGCTACTTGCCTAAGATCAAACAGCTCAAAAGTTAAAGCAAAGAGATGTCAGGCAACTTGCCTAAGGTCACACAGCTCAGAATTGGAAGCACAGAGAGATTACCCAACTTGCCTAAGAACACAGAGCACAGAAGTGGAAACAGAAAATTTAGGCAACTTGCCTAAGATCAGACCACTCAGGTACAGAGCACAGAAATGTTAGGCAACTTGCCTAGGATCACACAGCTCAGAGGTGGAAGAACTGAGAGCTCAGGCAACTTGCCTAAGATCACACAGCTCATTAGTGCAAGCACAGAGAAGTCAGGAAACTTACCAAAGATCACACCTCAGAAGTGGAAGCACAGAGTGGTTAGGCAAGTTACCTAAGATCACACAGCTCAGATATGGAAGCAAAGACATCAGGCAACTTGCCTAAGATCAAAGAGCTTCTGTGGAAGCACAGAGAGTTTAGGAAACTTGCCTAAAATTACACAGTTCACAAGAGGAAGCACAGAGATGTTAGGCAGCTTACCTAATCACACAGCTCAGGAGTGGAAGCACAGAGGTCAGACATCCTGCCTAAGATCACACAGCTCACATATGGAAGCTCAGAGAGTTTTGGTAACTTGGTTAAAATAACACAGCTCAAATATGGAAGCACAGAGAGGTCAGGCAGCCTGCCTAAGGTCAGACATCTCAGATATGGAAGCACTGAGAGGTTAGGCAACTTGCCTAAGATCTGACAGCTCAGATGTGGAGGCACAGAGAGGTCAGGCATCTTGCCCAAAATCAAACAGTTGAAAAGTGGACACATAGAGATGTTCGGCAACTTGCTTAAGAAGACACAGCTCATATTTGGAAGCACACAGAGGTCAGACTTCTCGACTAAGATCACACAGTTCAGAAGTGGGAGCACAGAGAGGTTAGGCAACTTGCTAAAGTCACACAGCTCATGTATGAAAGCACAGAGAGGTCAGACACCTTGCCTAAGATCAAACAGCCCAGAAGTGGAAGCACATAGAGGTCAGCCAACTTGCTTAGATTACACAGCTCTTATTGAAAGCAAAGAGAGGTCAGGGAACTTGCCTAAGATCACACATGTCAGAAAGAGAAGCACAGAAATGTTAGGGAACTTTCCTAATGTCACAGAGCTTAGATATGGAAGAATAGAGAGATCAGGCAATTTACCAAATATCACACAGCTCAAAAGTGGAAGCACAGAGATTTCAGGCAACTTTCCTAAGGTCACACAGCCACAAAATGAAGCACACAGAGGTCAAGCAACTTGCCTAAGATCACGCAGCTTGAAGTGGAAGCACAGAGAGATTGGTAACTTGCCTAAGATCTCACAGCTCAGAAGTTCAGACACAGAGCAGATATGCAACATTCCTAAGATGGGGGCGATTTCAGAAATGACAGAATGATCTCTGTTCATTTCCATGGCAATCCACTTGATACCACAGTAATCCAAGTCTATTCCCCAACCACTAATTGTGAAGAAGCTCAGGTTGAACAGTTCTATGATGACCTACAAGACCTTCTAGAACTAACAGCAAAAAAAAAAAAAACAACAACATGTTTGTTTTAATCACAGCAGACTGGAATGCAAAAGCAGGAAGTCAAGAGATACTTGGTGTAACAGGCAACTTTGGCCATGGAGTACAAAGTGAAGCAGGGCAAAGCCCGACAAAGTTTTGTCAAGAGGATGCACTGGTCATAGCAAATGCCCTCTTTGAGGCCCCCAAGACACGACTCTACACATAAACATCACCAGATGGCCAATACTGAAATCAGATTGATTATATTCTTTGTAACTAAAGATGGAAGCTCTATACAGTCACACACATACACACACACACAAAAGCCCAGGATGTGACTGTTGCTCAGATTATGAACTCCTTATTGCCAAATTCAGACTAAAGTTGAAGAAAGTAGGGGAAACCACTAGACCATTCAGGTATGACCTAAATCAAAACCCTTGTGATTATACACTGTAAGTGACCAATAGATTCCAGGGATTAGATCTGATAGAGTGCCTAAAGAGCTATGGACAGAGGTTTGTGACATTGTACAGGAGGCGGTCATCAAGATATCCCCCAAAAAATGAAATGCAAAAAGGCAAAATGGTTGTCTGAGGAGGCCTTACAAATAGATAAGAAATGAAGAGAATATAAAGGCAAAGAGAAAAGGGAAGATATACTCATCTGAATGCAGAGTTCTAAAGAATACCAAGGAGAGCTAAGAAAGCCTTCCTCAGTGATCAATGCAAACAAATAGAGGAAACCAATAGAATGGGAAAGGCTAGAGATCTCTTCAAGAAAATTAGAGATACCAAGGGAACATTTCATGCAAAGATGGGCACAATAAAGGGCAGAAACGGTATGGACCTAACAGAAGCAGAAGATATTAAGAAGAGATGGCAAGACTACACAGAAGAACGAATACAAAAAAAAGATTTTAATGACCCAGATAACCACGATGGTGTGATCACTCACCTAGAGCCAGACATCCTGGAATGTGAAGTCAAGTGGGCCTTAGGAAGCATTACTATGATCAAAGCTAGGAGGTAATGGAATTACAGTCGAGCTATTTCAAATCCTAAAAGATGATGCTGTGAAAGTGCTGCACTCAATATGCCAGCAAATTTGGAAAACTCAGCAGTGGCCACAGGACTGGAAAATGTCAGTTTTCATTCCAATCCCAAAGAAAGGCAATGCCAAAGAATGCTCAAACTACCACACAGTTGCACTCATCTCACACGCTAGTAAAGTAATGCTTAAAATTCTCCAAGCCAGGCTTCAGCAATACATGAACCATGAACTTCCAAATGTTCAAGCTGGATTTAGAAAGGCAGAGGAACCAGAGATCAAATTGCCAACATCCGATGGATCATCGAAAAAGCAAGAGAGTACCAGAAAAACATCTATTTCTGCTTTATTGACTATGCCAAAGCCTTTGACTGTGTGGATCACAATAAACTGTGGAAAATCCTGAAAGAGATGGGAATACCAGACCATCTGACCTGCCTCTTGAGAAACCTGTATGCAGTCAGGAAGCAACAGTTAGAACCGGACATGGAACAACAGAGTGGTTCCAAATAGGAAAAGGAGTACATCAAGGCTGTATGTTGTCACCCTGCTTATTTAACTTATATGCAGAGTACATCATGAGAAACGCTGGGCTGGATGAAGCACAAGCTGGAATCAAGATTCCTGGGAGAAATATCAATAACCTCAGATATGCAGATGATACCACCCTTATAGCAGAACTAAAGATCATCTTGATGAAAGAGAAAGAGGAAAGTGAAAAAGCTGGCTTAAGACTCAATATTCAAAAAAATTAAGATCATGGCATCTGGTCCCAATCCCTCATGGCTAATATAGGGGTAAAACAATGGAAACGGTGACAGACTTCATTTTCTTGGGCTCCAGCATCACTGCAGATGGTGACTGCAGCCATGAAATTAAAATACCCTTGCTCCTTGGAAGAAAAGTTATGACCAATCTAGACAGCATATTAAACAGCAGAGACATTACTTTGGCAACAATGGTCTCTGTCTAGTCAAAGCTATGTTTTTTTCCCATAGTCATGTATGGATGTGAGAGGTGGACCATAAAGACAGCTGAGCACTGAAGAATTGATGCTTTTGAACTGTGGTGTTGGAGAAGACTCTTGAGAGTCTCTTGGACTGCAAGGAGATCCAACCAGTCAATCCTATAGGAAATCAGTCCTGAATATCGTTTGGAAGGACTAATGCTAAAGCTGAAGTTCCAATACATTGGCCACCTGATGCAAAGTACTGACTCATTGGAAAAGACCCTGATGGTGTAAAAGCTTGAAGGCAGAAGCAGAAGGGTACGACAGAGGAAGAGATGATTGCATGGCATCACTGACTCGATGGACATGAGTTTGAGCAAGTTCCCGGAGTTGGTGATGGACAGGGAAGTCTGGCATGCTGCAGTCCATGGGGTCTCAAAGAGTCACACATGAATGAATGACTCAAATGAACTGAACACAGCTCAGAAACAGAAGCACAGAGAGTTCAGGCAACTTGCCTAAGATCACAGAGTTCAGAAACCTAAGCACAGAGGCCAGGCAACTTGCCTAAGATCACACAGCTCAGAAGTGTAAGCAAAGAGAGGTCAGTCAACTTGCCTGAAATCGAACAGCTTGGAAGTGGAAGCACAGAGAGTCCAGGTAACTTGCCTAAGATCACACAGCTCAAAAGTGAGAACACCGAGAAGTCAGGCACCATTACTAAGGTCACATAGCTCAGATATGGAAGCACAGAGAGGTCAGGCAACTTGCCAAAATCACACAGCACAGAATTGTAAGTATAAAGAGGTTACCCAACTTGGATAAGATCACAGAGCTCAGAAGTGGAAGCACAGAGAGTTTACACAACTTGACTAAGAGCACAACACTCACATATGGAAGTACAGAGAGGTCAGTCAACTTGTCTAAGATCACACAGCTCAATAGTGGAAGCACAGAGAGGTTAGGCATCTTGTCTAAGAACAAACAGCTTATATGGGAAGCTCAGAGATGCCAAGCAACTGCACTAACATGACACAGCTCTGAAGTGGAAGCACAGAGATGTCAGGCACCTTGCCTAGGATCACACAGCTTAGAAGTAGAAGCATAGAGATTTCCAGCAGCTTGCATAAGATTACACAGCTCAGAAGAGAAAGCACAGAGATCTTGGTCAGGCAACTTGCCTAAGATCACAAAGTTCAGGAGTAGAAGCACAGAGAGGTCAGGCAACGTGCTTAAGATCACATAGCTCTTTAGTGGAAGTACAGAGGATTTACAGAACTTGCCTAAGAGCACACAACTCACATAAGGAAACACAGAGAAGTCAGGCAACTTACCTAAGATAACACAGTTCAGAAGTGGAAGGACAGAGAGGTCATGCTCCTTGACTAAGGTCACAGCTATGAGCTGGAAACAAAGAGAGGTCTGGCAACTTACCTAAAGTCACATAGCTTGCAAGGGAAGAACAGAGGTCAGGCAACTTGCCTAAAATATCACAGCTCAGAAGTGAAACCACAGAGAGGTCTGGCAACCTGGCTAAGATGATACATAGCAGAAATGGATGCACAGTGATATCCCACAACTTGCCTAAGATCACAGAGCAAAGAAGTGGCACCTGAGAAAGGTCAGGCAGCTTGCCTAAGATCACATAGCTCAGATGTGGAAGCACAGAGAAGTTAGCAAGCTTGCTTAAGATCACACATCTCACATCTGGAAGCAGAGAGAGGTTAGGAAACTTGCCAAAGTTCTCTCAGTTAACATATGGAAAAACTGAGAGGTCAGACATCTTGCCTAACTTCTCAAAGCTAACAAGTGGAAGCTCATGGAGGTCAGGAAACTTGGCTAAAATCACACAACACAGAAGTAGAAGAACAGAGAGGATAGGCAGCTGCCAAAGATCACATAGCTCATAAGTAGAAGCAAAGAGAGGATAGGCAACTTGCCTAAGATCACAAAGCTCAGACTCGGAAGCACAGAGATTTCAGGACACCTCCCTGATATCATAGAGCTCAGACATGGAAACACAGAGACATCAGGCAACATGACTAAGAACACAGAGCTCAGAGGTGGAAACACTGAGACAGGTCAGGCAACTGGCATAACATCACACAACTCACAAGTAGAAGCACAAAGAGGTTAGGCAACTTGCCTTAGAACACACAGCTCATGTGGAAGCATAGAGAGGTTAGGGAACTTGCCTAAGGGCACATAGCTCACATATAGAAGCACAGAGATGTTAGGCACTTTCCTGAGATAACACAGCTCAAGTTGAAGCAACAGAGAGGTGATATCACCTTGACTAGGGTCACACAGCTGATAGGTGGAAACACAGAGAGGTCTGGCAACGTTCCTAAGATCACACAGCTCTGAAGTGAAAGCACAAAGAAATCTTGTGCTAAGATCTTGCCTCAAGTGGAAGCACAGAGAGGTCAGGCAACTTGTATAAGATCACATAGCTCAGATATTGGAAGCACACAGGAGTCATACAACTTGACTAAGAGCATACAGCTAAGACGTGGAAGCAAAGAGTGGCTAGGCAACTTGGCTAAGATCATACAGCGCAGATATGGAAGTACAGAGAGGTCAGGCAACTTGTCCATAATCCCAAAGCTCAGAGTGGAAGCACGGAGAGGACAGGAAACTTGACTAACATCAGAGGTCAGAGGTGTAAACACAGAGAGGTCAGGAAACTTGCCTAGGATGAAACATCTTCAGTGGAAGCACAGAGAGGTCAGGAAACGTTCCTAAGATCATGTAGAACCGAGTCGGGAGCAGAGAGAGCTCAAGTAACATACCTAAGGTCACACATCTCGGATGTGGAAGCACAGAGACGTCAGACCACTCAGGTAAGGTCACACAGCCCATCACTGGAAGCATGCAGAGGTCTGGCAACCCGCCTGGCCTCCCAGGGCTCAGAAGTGGGAACAGAGAGGTGGAGAAACTTCCCTAAGATCACACAAATCAGAAGTGGAAGCACACAGAGCTCAGACCACTTCATTCAGGTCACAGAGCTGGACGTTGGAAGCACAGAGAGGTTAAGCAACTTACCTCAGATCACACAGCTCGTAAGCAGAAGCACAAAGAGGTCAGGAAACTTGCTGAAGGTCACAAAACTCAGATGTGGAAGCACAGAAAATTTGGGGAATTTGTGTAACGTCACAGGCTCAACAGTGGAAGCGCACAGAGGTAAGGCAATTTGCCGAATATCACACCACTCTTGCATGGAAGCGCAGAGATGTCAGGAAACTTGCCTAAGGTCACATGTCTCAGAGGTGGAAACACATGTGGTTAATCACCTCGCCTAGCAGCGTACACAATTCTTCAGTGGACGCACAGAGAGGTCAGGAAGTGTTCCTAAGATTATGTAGAACCGGGTTGGAAGCACAGAGGAGTCAAGCAAGTAGACTAAGAACACACTGCACCCCCGTGGAAGCACAGAGTGTTTAGGCACTTAGTCTAATAGCACATGGCTAAGAACTGGAAGCACGGAGAGGTTAGGCAATTTGACTAAGATAACACACCTCAAAAGTGGGAGCACAAAGTGGGCAGGATACTTGCTTATGATCACCCAGCTCAGAAGTGGAAGCACATACAAGTTAGGCAACAAGACTAAGATCCTACAGCTAATAAGTAGAAGCGCAGAGAGTTTGGGCAACCTGCCTGTGATCACATAGCTCCAAAAGGGAAGCAAAGAGAGGTTGGATGACTTCCATAAGATATGACAGCTCATACCTGGAAGAAGAGAGAGGCCAGGCAAAATGTATAACATAACCCGGTTCAAATATTGGAAGAGCAGTGATGTTAGGCAACTTTCCTAAGATCACAGAGCTCACTTCTGGAAGCAGAGTGGTCAGACAACTGGCCTAGTAAACACAGCTCTCAAGAGGATGCAGGGAGAGGGAAGGCAGTCTCGCTAAAATCACCCAGCTCAGATGTGGATGCACAGAGAACTCCGACCACTTATGTCCTGAAACAGACATCAGAAGTGGAAGCACAGAGAGGTCAGGCTACTTGCCTAAGATACAACAGCTCTTTGCTGGAAGCACAGAGTGGTCAGAAAACTTGGCGAAGATCACGCATCTCACAAGCGGAGGCACAGAACATTAGTCACCGTGCCTACCAGCACACAGCTCCTAAGTCGAAGCACAGAGAGGTGAGGAAATGTTCCTCGATCATGTAGCTCAAGCGAGAAGCATCGAAGTCAGCTATTGTGGCCTAAGATCAGAGAGGTCTGAAGGGGAAGCACAGAGAGGTTAGAAACTTTACTGAAGAGCACACAGCTCATACATAGAACTGATTTTAGCGAGATTGTCTGACCTCTCCCTGCTTCCTCTACAGAGCTGTGTTAAATAGGCAAGGTGTCTGACTGCTCCGCTTCCATAAGTGAGCTCTGTGATCTTAGGAAAGTTGCCTAACATCACTGCTCTTCCAATACTTGAACCGTCTGATTTTATATATTTTGCCCGGCCCCTCTCTCCTTTCTGTTATGACCTGTCATAACTTGGGGAAGTAGGTCTATCCTCTCTTGGCTTCCGCATTTGAGATGTGTATAGACAGGATAGGCAAATTGTCTCAGATCACACAGCCCAAAAATGTAAGGACCAAGAGGACAGGCAACCGGATAAGGATCACCAAGCTCAGAAGAGGAAGCACTGACACGTTAGACAAGTTCCCTCAGATGGGACAGCTCAAAAGTGGAAACACACAGAGCTAGAGAAATTGTTTCAAGTCACCCAGGTCACATATGGAAGCCCAGAGAGGTTACGTCACATTCCTAAGATCACAGAGCTCAGTGATAGAAGCAGAGTGGTCAGGCAACGTACTTCAGAAAAAACACATCAGAAGAGGAAGCAGAGAGAGGTCATGCCACATAACTAAGGTCATACATCTGAGATGTGGTAGCACAGAGACATCAGACCACTCAGGTAAGGTCACACAGCCCGTCCCCTGCAAGGATGGAGAGGTCTGGCAACCTGCGTGGCCTCACACAGATCAGAAGGGGAAACCGAGAGGTTGAGAAACTTACCTATGATCACACCAGTCAGAAGTGGAAGCACAGAGAGCACAGACCACTTCGTTCAGGTCACAGAGCTCTGTGTTGGAAGCACAGAGAGGTTAAGCAACTTACCTCAGATCACACAGCTCGTACGTAGAAGCAGAGACAGGTCAGGGAAATTGCCTAAAGTCACACAACATACACATGGAAGCAAAGACAGTTCAGGCAACATTCCCGAAATCACGGAGCTCACATATGGAAGAAGAGACGGGTCTGGCAACTTGCCATATTAACAGACCTCGGAAGAGAAAGCAGGCAGAGGCCATCCAAGCTCCTGAAATTCACCCAACTCAGATGTGGAAACACAGAGAGGACAGACCACTTAATTCCTGTCACAGAGCTCAGTAGTGGAAGCACACAGAGGTCAGGCAGCTTGCCTAAGATCACACAGCTTTTTGTTGGAAGCACAGAGAGGTCAGGAAACTGGGCGAACTTCAGCCATCTCAGAAGTGGAGGCAGAGAACATTTGTCACCGTGCGTACCAGCACACAGCTCCTAAGTCGAAGCACAGAGAGGTGAGGAAATCTTCCTACGATCATGTAGCTCAAGCTAGACGCATCGAAGTCAGGTAGCTCGGCTCCTTAGAAGTCCAAACCCCACTGCCTCCTCACAGACTCACTGAGGTGGAAGTTCACTGGTAGAGGACCTACACTACTCCTACCCCATACCATTCTTACTTACAGACCAGGACTCTCTGATAGGCGTGGAGGAGGAAAATAGATTCAAAGAGGGAGGGGAAAGTTTACTACCTTTCAAAAACAAAACCATACTACTTTTACGTAGAAAAAATTATAAAGATGCCAAGTCCTTTAGTCCCCTAAAATAATATGAAAATACCACCAGCCTTTATTGTCCACACTGTGTTGTTTACAGTATTCATCCTTTCTTTTCTTCCAAATTATTGTCCTGATTTTCATAAAGTGACTTCCCTGGTGGTTCTCAGATGGTAAAGCGACTGCCTGACAATGCAGGAGACCCAGGTTCGATCCCTGGGTTGGGAAGATCCCCTGGAGAAGGAAATGGCAACCCACTCCAGTATTCTTGCCTGGAAAATCCCAAGACAGGAGGAGCCTTGGTAGGCTACAGTCCACAGGGATCGCAAAGAGTCGGACATGACTGAGCGACTTCACTATCACTTTCAACTTCATTTAAGTATCAGCCCCCGCATATCCATTCATCACTTTATGGAGGAAGCTCAATATCTCTCCTTGACTTGAGTTTGGGACTAATGGCTGTGCCCTCAGTCCAACCCTGTGATTCTTTTTCCCCCAGATCAAGTAGCTGGCTCAGGGGATGGGGCAAGAGATCCCATCAAGCTAAGAGCTGTGAGAAGTGGTTTGCTCGGTGAACTAAAAAAGACTCTTCCTTGCTTATCTGATGAGACATCTTGAAACAATCCTTTTGTTTTCCAACAATAACGTGGATGAATAAGATCATAACTCAGACAGCTTTTGGCAGCTATGATTCATCCCATGTGGAAAGCCTACTTTAGAAATACAACCTGCACAGCAGATAGAAAGTATGAAACTGAGCTACATCCTTGATGAAAACTTAGGTGGAGTTACTGAGTCAAACCACCAGGAGGTGAGCCCCACCTGTGAACAATCCCCTGTAGAAAACTTACATCCTCTGTATTATTTACCCAGTTTTGCAATTGTTTTCTGATTTCTTTTACCCCCCTATTAATTGTAACCAAGCTCATTTAAACCTTTTTCAGTGTTATCCTAATTCTGGAAGGTTTAACTATTAGGTAATTTCAAATTTTTCTGCTAGAGCTTACTATAAATTATTTGACATCATCGCATTTATTTCCTTAATCTAGCTACATCTATTAGAGCTGTCTGTTTCAGTACAGTTTCCACTAACCTTATGAAAAGCTATTTAAGTTTAACTAATTAAAGTGAAATAAAATAAAAACAATCATTATCCTCGTTTGCACTATTACTTCCAGATAGCCACATGTGGATAGTGGCTACCATCTAGATTGGCACAGTACAGAAACACTTCCAGTCCTCAGAGAAAGTTTAAACTGGATAGTGCTATGAAAGAGAGAGAGAGAAAGAAGAGAATAGAAGAGAGCGTAGAAGATGAGGAAACTTTATTTCTAATATGACCCACACCAGTGAACTCACTGTATTCCCTCAGGAAAAGAAGCCCTTCTCTTTCTCAGGTCTTTTTATTTCCTGTACAACAGAGAGGTGAACAATGAGGGTTATGGGGGGAGATTCTTCTAGGTTCAGAGTAATGAAATTCTAAAGAGCATATTTTTTTGATTTTTAACTATTTGTAGTTTTTGTAATTCTTCAGGGTTCAGCTTGAATTCTACAATCAATCATATTAGATACTAGTACCCAAGGGCTGAAAATTCAGGACAGTTTCATTTTTTTCCTTAGCGCTAGCAAAAAAAAAAAAAGAAGTATCCAAAATAGATTCTATGTGTCAGGTAGGTAAAAGGGATTTAAAACAACATATGGTCCCACTTATCATTTTACTTAGGTATTAAAACAATAGACTCAAACAGAACAAGCAGTCATCCTTAATATTAACTTGCTATCTATCATACATGTGTACTACACCAAAATAACAAATAAAGGCCTTGGAATGAGGGCACACAATAAACTTGTTTCAGAAAAAACTTCATCGTATATCCCAGCTTGATAGTAGCCTCATATTTTATTTTTGATTCCATTGAATATTTGTTTTTATTTACACGTACCAACACTTGATCTCTACTATAGATGGTAGTATAGTGTATACATAATAATATATATATATATAAAATTAAAATATATATATATATAAACACAACACACGACACACACACAACATATATACTTGATTTCTGACAATAGAGTAGCTAAACAAGGTGCTAGTATCTCCTCTCATAGTGTTTACGGTAAAGAGATAAAGCAGATCTCATAACTAATTCCAGACACAGTTTTTATTTACAATGGTAATTAATGCTATAGAGAGAATAACTGTGAGGAGCAAAAATCAGAGGTGACAATTTGGTTGGGGCATCCAGAAGTACCACAGAGAGACTCTATCCCAACAAGGACTCAAGAGTGTAGAAGGAGCAGAGAGAGAATGTGATGTAAACGAACGAGCCTAGAGAAGTAGAACAGGTGCCACCTTAACCATAGCCCTGTCAACCATGGCCATGCATTAAGGGCTTATATTTTAAGCCCATGGGAAACTCACTGAAAGGTTTTCACAAGTTTAACTTGAGTGTCAATGATCAACATCATCTCAAACTCATTAACTCTGGATGCAGAGTGGGAACGAGATTCTTGGAGAAGGTTCACATTTGAAGCGCAAGTGGACTATTTAAAGGAAGGTATTATTATAATTACCAATGAAAATGGTGGTAATTTGGGGTGTATTAAAAGTTTTTGAACGGACAGGGAAAACAGGGAAAGTTTAAGACACAGAGTCCTGTGAAGATGCCATATTCTAGATCACAGTGGTTATTGGAGATAGCGACTATGAAATGCTGGCTAAAGATCTGAGCATTTTATAAACCCAAAAAAATCATGTTCATTTTGTTTTTATTATTATCATCAAAGCATCATTTTTCACACCACTATGTGCTTATAATATATATTCATATTCTCATAATAAAGAGACCACTTGCTCTTTAAAATTAGTATATTTTATCACTTTCATTAGTGCCATGACAGTAACTGTTTGTGGTATTCCAACTTTCTTCTTGTTCTAAAAAATGAGAATGAGAGATGAGATGTGGGAAGAACAAAAGAAACGACCTTATTTTTCTTTTTCCTGGCTGCCTGGAAGACAGACCAAGATAAGCAGTGAGGAATTATAATTGATAAGATAATTGAAGAGAAGGCTTCCTGGAGGTGAGAAATGAGACACGTACATGAAAGTTATCTATTCTTCTAGCCTAAGAGAAATCCTTACCTTCCATTTCTTTCCCTTTTCCTTACAAGTTTACGAAAATTCTGGCTTGTGTGTCCACATCCAAATTACCAAACTGAGAGTCACCATTTTAGTAATGAGCAATGAATCAGCCCTCAAGCACCTTAAGTCTTATTATGAGACATTTTTTTGGCTTTTTTGGTGGGTGTGTTTTGCTTGTTTTTTTACCTTATGTATGCAGAACATTTTATTTATGAAATAATATTCTCATCTTTCTTCACTTCTAACAGCTCTAGAAGCTTTGATCAAATTAGTACTTCCATCTGTCACTATGATGGTTTGGCGTTCACTTTCAAAGTACTCATAAGGCTATCTTACTTAGCTTTACGTGGGCTTGATCTTTATTCTGTCAATTTATTTTTATCGTTTCTGCAATCTTGCATGCCTAGAATTATGGTTTACTTAGAGCTTCAGTTTCTGAAAATCAAATACCAGTTTTGCATCAAAGTATGTTCAACCCTTATGAGAGGTGTGACATTAGTTCAAATCACTTAACTTCTTTGAAAATTTGTGTTTTTCACTGGATAAAATAGAGAGACTGTACTACAGACCTTATTAGCAAAATTTTGTGAGTATTAAATGAGACACAGCAAAGTGAATGCTTGACCAGGGGCTTGGACACATGAGAAAATATTCCTCTCTCTAGACAACATTTATTAATACAATAGTCATCATCCCATCATCATTATTAAAACATGTACATCAATCATCATAGATTATTGTAATATTATATAACTCATATTCTCTTGTACTTCTTTTGCTTTCTCTACATTTTTGGTCCTCAACTTAGCTTAAATAACATTTTAAAACAACACAAGGTCCAGACCACAGAAATATGACAAGTATATACATTTTATTTTAGGTCCCAAGTAAGACTAACAAAAGCTACGGATGTTGTATGTGTAATCTGATAGGCACATATAAGACACCAGGGGAGGCAGAAAAAATTTTAAGTGAGTATCCCAAGACAAAGTGTGATGATAACAAGAAATAATATCCAATTGGTGATACAGGCCAGGACAAAGATAGGGTAGCATTATTACTTAGCCAAGGGAAAGAGAGAATAATGTCTTCTCATAATCAGAGGACTGAAAACTGACATTGTCAGCCAATGATGTAATACCCCAGTGTCTACAGAAAAGACGAAACTGAGTTTCATGGTAAAGAAAGCATCTATATTAGAGATAATTAACAATGACTCCCTCTCATCCCAATACCTTCATTTCCCATTAGCCAATAGAAATGGAACAAAAGAAAAAATATATAGAGAAATCACAACCCAAAATTGTGTATTTCGGTAAAATACTTAGGAACTCCTTAAATGGCATACCCTCAACCACTTTACATATTGCAATATGGACAGAAAACTTGGCATCTTTCTCTAGTCCCATGTAATATATTTAAAATTCCTTTAAGTTTTTTTTTAATTTTAGAATATGCAAACAAAAATCTTGCATGTCTCAAATGTGTATTTTCCTGCACATTTGTGAAATCAAATTACCAAATTATTAAGTTGGATGTTCCTAAACTAAAGTGAAGATGCTTTTATGTTCTAATGCCAGAAATGCAAAAGTGAGTTTAAAATCAGGGAAATGAGGTGATTTTCGAGTGAGGTACTATCAGGCCTGGATCCAGGATTTTGCCCCTATCAAAGCCTTTTCCCCAATTAACTTAATAACACAAAGTGAATATGAATTTTTTTGATATTTTTAAAACTGGTTTTAAATCATTAGAAGAGACAAAAGGTGAAGTCACACTCCATAGATGCAGTTTCTCCCACCATTAAATTCCCTTTGGACATTCTCTGTTGCGCCCAGATCTTCTCTCCTGAGCCTCTAGAAAACCTCTGTACCTCTCTCACTCTCTGGTTATTTTCTGCCCACCCGGACTCCCCCACCATTTTTCCCCTCTAAGATTTCTGCCCTCTGGATACCTCTATCCTCCATTTCCTCCATTCCCCAGGCCTTTTCATTATGCAGGGCAATATCTGAACATTCTTGCTATGAAACAGTCTGATTTATCTTTCATCCCCAATTCTTTTCATGTGTCTTCTAGAGTAAATGTTGGGTTTTCCCATGGGGAAGAAGATCTAGTGAATATGATATCTCTCTTTTATTACATAAAGAGTGTTATACCAACACATGGATACTGTCTTTGAAAATTAAATATCTTTAGGATTTGGCCCCACTGAGTAGGTATCATGAAGTCCCTAGTAACAGTAAGGGCTGTAAACAGTGGTGCGTTTCGCCCTTTGCCTTTGAGTGCAATAACTTGCTTGTATAAACCCCCTGGGGGTGGGGGTTGAACCAGCCAGTGCCATGGGCCGTTAATGTTCAGTTTACTAACTCCTGGCTTATGAGAAACCTGAAGAGGGATACAGTCAGCAATAATCAATGCATATGGAATTACATCTGCTTACATGATCAAAAATCTCCACTGGAGTTTATCTATACCCTGGAGCTCTATGAAAACATGAACTGGGCCTAGAATGTAAATACTGCAATAGCATAGGGAAGTAAATGAAACAAAATTCAAGTAATACATGATTGCTATAGTGTTACAGTCTTTCATCAGTCAGGACAGACTAGGTTTTATATTGCAAGTAACAAATAACCCCCAATCTTAATTCTTAAAGAACAAAATATTTAATTACTATCAACATCTGTTGTGCGATGGGCAAGGAGAAGGTGAGGGCCTCTATGTATCTTAGCAGTCTCTCAAGGATCCAGAAAGATAGTCCCAGTTTCCAGGGGCAAAGATGATCTGAAAAGGTTGCTTCACATCCTTCAGCCTCAAAGAATACCATCAGTTTTTGGTTGACAACCAAGGGCTCATTGTCCAAAACATTATGGCCCACCCAACAAGAAAGTGATTCAGGAGATGAAGTCTCTATGATAGCCCAAGTTGAAAGGCTCAACTTCTTTGAAAGGCGAAAATAACTAATGCTTTGTGATAGGTGAGACAGGCCTTCCATGTGATCAACCCGTAGTCAATCATCTGTTAAAAAGCTATCAAATTTTCATCGGCAACAAGCTCCAAGGCCTCACTCCACCATGGTACAGTGGACATAAGAAACACGTACCAATGGTAGCTAGTCTAGGACAAACATGATTCCATCATAAGTAAATAACGAAGCCCCCTTAAGACTGGAAAAGGAAAGACCATTATTTCAATTCATATTATAACAAAAATCTTAACAACGCCTAAACTGGATTGCCATTGAACAACATCCATTAGTAATGGTCTTTCAAAGTTTATTAAATTGAATCATAGATAAGAAATGATTAGAACCTTAGTTTAAACCCTAAAATAAAAATATAACTGTACAGTTTTTAAAATGGTAGTCTTTGTTATCAAATGTGAAAAGAAAAAGGTAGCAGAGTCACATCCAACACTTTGTGACTCCCGTTGGAATTTCTCCAGCCAAAATACTGGAGTGGGTATCTCTTTCCCTTCATCAGGTATCTTCCCAACCTAGGAATCAAACCCAGGTCTTCCGCATGGCAGGCAGATTCTTTACCAGCTGAGCCACCAGGGAAGCCCTTATCCTTCTAAGTTTAATGCATTATCATAGCAAGGGATTCCAGGTGTGCGCTAGTGTGGAAGAAAACAACACACCTGCCAATGCAGGAAACATAAGAGATGTGGGTTGATCCCTGGGTTGGAAGAGTCCCTGGAGGAGGGCAAGGCAACCCATTCTAAAGCATTCTTGCCTAGATGAATTCCACCAAGAACAGAGGAGCCTTGATGGCTGCAGTCCATAAGCTTCCAAAGAGTCAACAATGCCACATTAGCATAGCAAAAACAAAACCAAAAACCAAGAGGTCAAGACTGCCATTCATATTTCTAATTCAAATGCTGGAATATACTCAGCATTTAAGTCTTGAAAGAATATACAATAATTTTTTTTGAAGACTTATTAATTGTAAAGAAAATAAGAAACTATCTGCTAATATGAAAGGTAGGTTTTTGTTTGTTTTTGTTTTTTTACTATGAAGTATTTAATCCTAGTGTTTAGAAGATGGCTGTTTGACCCAGATCACAGGGGTCTTGCCTATAATCACATAGCAGCTATAATACCTTGAGTAAGTTCTAATCTCCAATATTCAACCCTGTTTCCCCATTACATGAAATGAAGACAATAATAAAGATACTTTATCAATAGGGATTTGGAAAAAATGATAAAAATTACACCTTATAGAAACATTACTTTGGCATCAGCACATAGTAGGGTTTTAGATACCACTTCCACTGCTACTAGTGGGCTATCCCCCACCTGAGATTCAGCAATAAAGAATCTGCCTGCCAAGGCAGGAGATGCGGGTTTGATCCCGCATCAGGAAGATACCTCCAGAGAAGGAAAATGTCAAATCCATTCTTATATTCATACCTGGAAAACATCATGGACAGAAGGAAAATTAGGGTGTGAGCGCAATCCATAGTCGCAAAAGAGCAGAACATGACTTAGCAAAACCAAACAACAACAGCTATTGTAGTTTTATAATCACTTTTTGTCTTGAGATTGAATGGTGTGAGCTTACTATATACATTCACCAACTCAACAATAATGAAACCATAGCAAATGAAAATCCACAATCACAAACCTAGAAACATTGGCACTCGACTTATTTTCACTCTAAGATTTGTATTTAACTGTATACCTTACCTTGAAATTTGTTTAATGATGAGCTTATATAAACAGTTGTATAGGGTCCCAAGAGCTATTCTGTGCAGAGATCAGGGATAATACTGATGTTTTTTTGAAGGGTCCCCTCTCAGTGTCTCTCACTCATGTGAAAAAATGGAGAGAGAAGAGGATGGCTGCTGAAGACGCACTGTCAAACCTCAAAACTTTTCTTATAATGACTGATGAAAGCCCAGAGAGTACTCTGAGGCACATGAAGAGGTTGTTGAAGACAGAATATTATAACTAACCTTAATTTTGAAAATAAAACAAAAGAAAAGAAAGACTAGACAGTATGATGGTATGACAGTGGCACTCACATCAATGTTATTTTCCCCGTTTGTCCCAGAGCATCTACACACAGTAGGTACTTTATAAGTGGATAATTGATTGACTTATTCAAGTGAATCATAGTCAATGCAATCTGTATAAAGTGAAAACTAGGTCACTTTATTATACATCATTTATGAGTAAGGTACCGGATCCGTAATTTGTATTCTTCCAAAGAAAGAAAGTGTCAAAACCCTGGCAATGGTGAAACAAAATGTTGAACTTCTGAGTGGTTTTCCCTCTTCCCCACACCAGCATATTATTTTGAAGGAAATTATTTATAAAATGTTCTTTAGCATATTCTTTGTCAAAACCCACTCTTATGGTGCTGAGAATGTGAATATTGTCAAAGTATTTAAATCATGTTAAAAAAAAACCATAAGGTTTGTTTTAAGGCTTATTCCAATAAACATCTATACTGAAGTCTAGCAAGATCATGTTTCCCCACATTAATAGGTGCATGAAATAATGACAACTAATTGGTATAACACTCAACAACATCATTTGGGTTAAACTAACATGTAAAGAACAATAAGATGTGAGAAATGGCTTACATTTTTCACTTCCCATTTCTGTTAGAAATCTAACACCCATTAACACAAACAGTATTTTGCAAATGCATTTTTCTTTTGTTTCTCACTTCCTTCTTTCTTCTTTTGGAAATGAACAGTATCATTAAAATCTCTAACAGAAAGTAACTGGGCAATACAGTGATAAAGTGGCTGCTTGAGTTGTCAATAGATAGTGGGCCCAGGTATACACTTCACTGTAGCTGTAATAAGAGGGTAATGTCACTTTAATACATTGAAACTATACAGAGGAGGGTATAGAAAGAGACTATTGCTACTATTACAAGCGCCGATAGGCAGGCCCTGCTCCTACATTGCTGCCTTACTTCTGCCCTGAATGCTCTGGAGTGGGATGGTCCGTCATTCACTATAACTGATTCTCCACAGGAAACTGCACATTATCTCACCATCATTTCAAAAAGGTCACGTCTGGCAGAGTGTGACGCCAGGTAGATTTAAAGGTGAAAATGACAAGATTCCAGTCCTCAAACCATGGATCCCTTTTTCTGACAATACAGTCTGAATGAACCCAATGTACTTCTTTACTGAGGAAGTAGCTCGGAAGAGAATACATTTTTTTTTTAATCCTGATAAAAGAAGATTATTGGGAAGCTCCTTTTTTTTTTAAAAAAATCTAATCTCCAATTTGTGGCACAGAATGGATTTTTAAGAAAGTGTTTAGAGCATTCCAATGTCACACTAATAGAGTACTCTGGCTCTTGGCTGGATTTTTACAGGTAAGAAGACTCTTAAGTATTTAAGAATCAGCAAGCAGATTTTGAAATCTATTAGTCAGGTCTAGAGAACTGTGAAGGCTGAATGCATAATTTGGGGGGGAAACACCTATTAACATAGAGACACCCTTCTAAGAGAGATGAGCAAAGAGAGCTATTTGCAGGAGCCCTTGTAGAATAATGTGAGAATTAAAGAAGTTAAATGAAAAAATAAATCATAAAAAGAAAGGAAAATATTGCAAACATCAAAACCACAGCAAATCTTGAGTGCTAAGATCTATATGGGTGAAGTAAGAGAAAGCAGCATTGAAAAAACTGTTAAGTTTTTTTCCTGTTAAAGTTTTTCAAGTTTAATGATTCCTAGTACATTTTTAACTGTGAAATTCACAAACAGATCCCTTGCATGCCACCATCTGCTCTATTTTGTCCTTTCTATAATTTGCAGACACCCAGATACATTCAATTCAGAATCCAGAGGAGGGTGTTTGCTCTTATCGAGAGAATGCAATCTATGTGGTACATTGATGAGAGTTTTCGAAAGAAAATGAGGCCTAAAATCGTTGTACACAAAAGTAAACATTGGGCTGTGAAACTAATTATAAAGTGAATGTTCCTGTGAATCACAGACCAGGACATGAAAGGAATCAGCTGTTGAACATAATGTTTTTCTACTTTGCAACTTAATTACGGTTCGTCACCATTCTGTCTATTATCAATTTAACAACCCTTCTTAAAGACTAATCTCTCCTCCTAAACCTAAAACCCACAAATAATCTTGTATTATGTCCTGTATCCTTACGCGCACACACACAGGTATAAGTATATATTTTGCGTGCAGAACACACGCTTTTGATAAGAGTGCCAATTTCCAACAAAATAAACAGAAGGCCACACTGGAGAGATCACTAGAAGGTTTTAAATGTAGATTTAAATACTGAAGTATATATTTGGACTGTGGAAAGATGAAAAAAATAGAAAGAAACACTCCTGGGTCCAAAGCTCTAAGAGAAAAGCATACACTTAACAGATTCTTATCCAGCAAATGCATCCGTAACACTGCTGAGATAGGACGATCTTCAATTTGAATTAATTTGCAAATATGAAATGCAGCAAAAGGTTTTGTTTGAGAAAATGGACCAATCTGTAGCTCAGCTGGAGCTTTTGGTAACCTCCTAAAAGATTCTCATAGTTGCTGAGAAGGCACTTCACAGTTATCAGCGCTGAGAAAGGTGGATGTTCGTCCATAGATATATACACCACCTGGTATATGCAAATACATCAACACACAACAAATGCCACAATAACTTAGGAGCAAAGCAATATTGTACATTATGGTTTGGCTTTAGGAGAGTGATGCATAGATCTTAGATTTTGTATCTGAAACTCATTTTGGCTGAAGTACAATTCTCCTTCTGATTTTAAGATCCACCCCCAAAACACCATTCGTTCAGGAGATTACAACATGCCTCAGAGAAATGATTACTTAAGTTAAGAAGACAGCACTGGGAATAAAATTCATGACTGTAAAATTAGAAAACAAAAAAAAAAAAAGATCCACATTTTCCCTTCCCGGCTTATGTCAGACTTGCAATGAATTAGAATGAACAGGAGCATCCAGCTTTCAATGCCTGGAATAACAATAGCTTAAAGAAATCCTTGTGTAAAACAGGATGTTTAGTCAGTGGTAAAAGTGTTTCAAAAAAACTGCCTAACAGATTAGTCAAAAACTTTATTTCTGTATTTCATTATCCTACAGAGTTTGGGTTTTGCAGAATATCAAAAATGTAAATTAATGATCTCGTGGAGAGGAATCTCTCAACCCTTTCACAGCATAGCCATGACCTCTGCACGAGTCAATTAATTTTAGCTAGCAAAGTACAAAGGGACATGACGTCTGATTACCCCCCTTTTATCCTCAGTTGGGACTGGACAGATCTAGGGAGGCTACAAAGCCAGGGATAATTCATACCTTTCTAAAGTCTCTAAAAGAGAACATAAGAAAGGAAATAATTATCCCTGGCTTTGAGAGCCCTCTAGCTCTGACAGTCCCCACTGATGAACAAGGGGGTCTCAGACGCGATGTCCCATTGCTACTTTGCTAGCTAAAATTAAGACTCGCAGAGGCCATGGCATGAAATGGGCATGAGAGAAATCACTCTCCACTAGATCATAAATACATTTTTGAAATTCTGCAAAACCAAACCTTTAGGAAAACTGAAATACAGGAAATAAAGTATTGACTATCAGTTAGCATTTTGAAACACTATACCCTACTAAAACAACCTGTTTTACACAATATCTTTAAGCTATAGTTATTCCAGGCATTGAAAGGCTGATGCTCCTAGTACATTTCTAACATCATTGCCAAGTCTGACATAAGCCTGGAAGGAAAATAGTGGAATCTTTTTTTTTTTTTTTTTTCTAATTCTACAGTCATAATTTTTTTAATTCCATGCTGGCTTCTATACTAAGTAATCATTTCTCAGAGGCAGTTTGTAATCTCCCTGAAAGAACTGGTGTTTTGGGGTGGACTTAACAATCAGAAGGAATTGTCTTCACCAAAATGAGTTTTTCAGATACAAAATCAAAGATCTATGCATCCACTCCCTAAAGCGAACCGATAATGTACAATATTGGCTTTGAGCCTCCTAAGATAATGTAGGGCATTTGTTGAGTGTTGATGAAAATGAGTCATATACAGGTGGTGTATATATTTAAGGACGAACATCCACCTTTTCTCTAGGCGCTGAAACTTTGACAGTCCTTCTCAGCACCTATTAGAATCTTAGGAGGTCCAAAAGCTCACTTGCGCCTACATATGCCAATTTCTCAAACAACACCTTATGCAGCATTTCATAATTTGCCAAATTAATTCAAACTTGAAGCAATCGTCCTTACTCCAGCCATGAATACGGAAGCATTTTTCTGTTAATTAGAAAAAAAACAAAATAATCCAGTTAAGTGTATGCTTTTCTCTTAGACTTTTGACCCCAAGATTGTTTCTTTCTTTTTTTCATCTTTCCCACAGTCAAATCATATACTTCAAGTATTTAAAACTCAACATTTAAAACCTCCTAGTGACCTACCCCGTGTTGCTATCTTTATTTTGTGGAAATTGCACTCTTTCAAAAGCTGTGATGTTCACAAGCAAAATATATACATTATACCTTGGTGTGTGCGCGTATGTATACAGACATAAATACAATGCAAATTTGTGGGTTTTAGAAGAGACAAGGTCTTTAAGAAGGGTTTTAAAATTATATAGACAAATGGTGACAACCTAATAAAGTGCAAAGTAGAAAAACCTTAAGTTCAACAGCATGATGCCCTTTCCATGTCCCTGGTCTGTGATTCACATGGACCATTCACTTTATAATTAGTTTCACAGCCCCACTGTTTTACTTTTGTGTACAACAATTTAGCCTCATTGTCCTCAGAACTATCATTTACCAAAGATGCATTCTCTTCAGGAAAAGAGCAACACCCCTCCTAAGGATTCATGAAATGAATGTAGCTGGGTTTCTGCAAATTATAGAAAGACAAAAAAGGCAGAAGGTGGCATCAATGACTGTTTGGAATTCATATATAAAATGTACTAGGAATTTCATGCTAAAAACTTGAAAAAACTCTACCAATGAAAAAAACTTAACATTTTTCAATGACTGCTTTCTCTTCATCACCCATAAATAGGAAAAAAATTTTTTTTCTTAGCACTCAAGGGATTGCTGTGGTTTGATGTTTGCAATAATTTTCTCTTTTTATTGATTTATTTTTTCATTTAACTTTACTTTAATTCTCAACATTACTTCCAGGCTCCTGCAAATACTCTCTTTGCTCACTCTCTTAGCAATAGGGTGATCGCTATGTTATAATAGGTGTTTCCCCCCAAATTATGCATTCAGCCTTCACAGTTCCTCTGACCTACTAATAGATTTCAAATCTGCTTGCTGAATCTTAAATCCTTAAAGGAGACTTCTTACCTGATAAATCCAGCCAAGAGCCGATTACTCTATTAGTGTTCATTGGAAAGCTCTAACACTTTCTAAAATCCATCTGTGCCACAATTGGAGATTTTTTTAAAAAAGACCTTCCAATAATCCTTCTTTTATCAGCTTAAAAAAAAAATGTATTTCTCTTCCGATGCTACTTCCCCAGTAAAGAAGACATTGGTTTCATTCAGACTGTATTGTCAGTAAAAAGGAACCAAGGTTTGAGGACTGGAAACCTTGTCATATTCACCTTTAAATCATCTCCTGGTCGTCACCTCTGCCAGACTAGAACCTTTGAAATGATGGTTAATCA
Source organism: Okapia johnstoni (assembly GCA_024291935.2). NCBI lineage: Eukaryota > Metazoa > Chordata > Mammalia > Artiodactyla > Giraffidae > Okapia > Okapia johnstoni. The sequence continues at coordinate 84,588,062 of CM044305.1, forward strand.
TGTGCAGTATCCTGATGAGAAACAGTTTATAGTTAATGACGGACCATCCCCCACTCCAGAGCATACAGGCAGAGTAATGCGAGCAAAATGTTGGAGCAGGGCAGCTATACGGCGCTGTAAGTAGCAAAGTCCTCCTTTCAATAACATCCCTCCTCAGTAAAAGTATCACAGGTCTTAAAGTGACATTACACTCTATTACAGCTACAGTGAAATTGTAATACCTGCACACTAACTATGAACAACTCAAAGCAGCACTTTACAATGTATTGCCCATTACTTTACTGGTTAGAGATTTTAACTGATACTAGGTTTCATTTTACCAAAAGAAGTAAGAATGTAGGAGAAACAAAAGAAAAAGCATTCAGGCAAAATACAATAGTGAGTAATGGGTGTTGATTTCTAACAGCAAATGGGAAAGAGAAAAATGTAAAGCCAAATCATACCACTAATAATGTTCTATTAACCAGTAAGTTTAACCCAAAATATTGTTGAGTTTAATCAAATTTAAGTTCTGTCAATATTTCAGCAGCTAATGTGTTTTTGGGAACATGATCCTAGCAAGACTACAGTATAGATGTTTATAGGAATAAGCCTAAAACAACAACCCTTATGAGTTGTTTTTTTAACATGATTAAAACCTAGACAGATATCATTCACACACCAAATAGTGGGTATTTAGGACAAAGAAATATGCTCAAGACATTTCTATAAAAAATTTTCCTTCAAATAATATGCTGGGGTTGGGAAGAGGAACCCTCAAAGTTCAACATTTTGTTTTCCATTGCCAGGGGTTTAGACACTTTCTTCCATTGGAAATACAAATAACGAAGGTACCTACACATAAATGATGTATATAAAGTGACCTAGTTTTCACTTACAGATTGCATTGACAATGATTCCCGTTGAAAAAGTCAATCAAATATTCCACTTATACAAGTACCTACATGTGTGTTCGAAGCTCTGGGACAAAAGGGAAAATAACATTTATTGTGATTGCCACTGTCATACATCATACTGCCTAGTCTTTTCTTTCTATTGTTTTTTATTTCACAAATAAGGTAGTTATAATATTCTGGCTTCAACAACCTCTTCAAGTGCCTCAGAGTACTCCTGGGCTTTCACAACATAAAAAGAAAGTTTAGGAGGAGAAAATGTGGCAGTGCTCTTCAGAAGCATACTCTTACTCACTCCATTTACACAAAGTGAGACACTGATAGACCCATCAAACAAATCAGGCTCTATCATCCTACTGCACGAATAGCTACTATTGGGACCCAAACAACTGTTTTAATTAAAGCTCATCATTAAAACAAATTTCAAGGTAAACAGTAAATACAAATCTTAGAGTGAAAATAAGTCGAGATGCCAAAGTTCTATGGTGTGATTGTGTATTTCAATTCTATGGTTCCAATTATTGTTTTTGAGTGGTGAATGTATATAGTAAGCCTCCACACCAATCAATCTCAAACAAAAGTGATAAAACTACAACTACATTGTTTGTTTGATGCTAAGTCATGTCTGATCTTTTGCGAACCCATGGAATTGGCAGCTCACCAAATTCCACTGTCCATGATGTTTTCCAGGTAATGAATATAAAGAATGAGGATTGACATATTCATTCTCTGGAGGATCTACCAGATCATGAATCAACCCGCATCTCCTGCCTAGGCAGGCCCATTCTTTATTGCTGAATCACCAGGAAGCCCACAGTAGCAGTAGTGTAAGTTGTGATCTATAACCCTTACATATGTGCTGATGCCAAAGTAGTTTCATATAATGGTGTAATTAATCATTTTACCAATTCCCCATATAAAGTTATCATTATTTTGTCTTCATTTCATGAATGGGGAAACAAGGGTGAATATGGAGATTAAAAAACTTACTCAAGGTATATAGCTGCTAAGGAGATATAGCAAGGACCCAAGTGATTGGGTCAACAGCCCATCTCTAAACACTAGGAATTAAAACTACATAGTAAAAACCAAACAAACAAACAAAAACCTACCTTACACAATTAGCCCATGTATATTATTCTTATTTCTTTACATATAATATAGTACTTCTAAAATTATTGTATATACATTCAAGACTTACATGCTGAGTATCATTCCAGGCATTTGAATATAGAAATATGAAAGGCAGTCTTTACCTCATTGTTTATTTTGTTTTTGTTTTTTGCTATGCTAATGTGTGCATGTCTGACTCTTTTGGAGCTTATGGACTGCAGCCCATCAGGCTCCTCTGTTCTTGGGATTCTCTAGGCAAGAATACTAGAATGGGTCCCATGCCCTCCTCCAGTGACTCATTTTTTTACCTTCCCAACCCAGGGATCAAACCCACACTCTTATGTTTCCTGCATTGGCAGAGTGATCTTTACCACAAGCGCCACCTGTGGAAGCCCTTGCTATGATAATGCATTAAAATAAGAAGGAAAGGGCTTCCCTTGTGGCTCAGCTGGTAAAGAATCTGCCTGCTCAGCGGGAGACCTGGTTTGATTCCTGGTTGGGAAGATCCCCTGGAGAAGGGAAAGGCTACCCACTCCAGTATTTTTTGAGGCCTGGAGAATTCAGGAGTCCACAAAGAGTTGGAGGTAGACAGCTGCAACTTTTACATTTACACATTTGCTAAACAAAGCCTACCATTTTAAAAACTGTACAATATATTTTTCATTTCTAGGGATTAAACTAAGGTTCAACATCATTTCATATCTATGATTCAATTAAATAAACAATGAAATACACATACAATGGATTATGTTCCAAGGCAACTCATATAGGCTGTTAAATTTTTTTAAAAAGAATGAAATAAGACTTACTTTTCAGTCTTAAGTGGCTTGCTATAATTACATATGAATGGAACAAGAATGTCCAACTAGCTCCAAATTCTTTCTAAATACCCTGTCCATTGTATTGCTGCCAATGATCATTTTTCCTAATAATATAAGCATTAACCAATATTGACTCTTAAGACAATTTAGTCCATTCCTCCCCAACACAAAGCAAAGTTACGACTCTTACGCCTTTCAAAGAAGTTGAGCCTTTCCACCATTGGCTATCATAGTACTCATCACCTGATCACTTTTCTTGTTGGGTGGGCCAATAATTTTGGGCCAATGAGGTGTCAACCAAACTGCCTGGTATCTCTTTGAGGCTGAAGGACAGTTGAAGCAACACTTTTTCGATCACTCTTTGCCCCTGAACAGGGACTATACTTTCTGGATCCTTGAGAGACTGCAAAGAACAGAGGCCCTCACTCCCTTCACCTTGTCGACCCACTCACAACAATGTATGATAGTAAATAAATATTCTATCTTTAAGACAATTAAGATTTGGTGGGGGGTTTTTATTTGTTACTGCAATATAACCTAGGCTGTCCTGAACTGATGACGACTTAACCCATATAGCAAATCATGTATTACTTGAATTATGTTTCCATTAACATCCCTAAGCTATAGCAGTATATACATCAGCCCAGTTCATGTTTTTCATAGAGCTCCATGGTATAGAAACCCATAGGAAATTTTTGATCAGAGCAGTAAATCCAAAGCATTGTGATTATAGCATAAGTAATCCCTTCAGATTCTCATAACCAGGAGTTATAAACTGAACATAACACAGGCCCAAAGGCCAGGCTGGTTCAGTTTATACAAGCAAGATATTGCAAAAAGGCAAAGTGGGCTACGCGCACCACGTTACAGCCCTTCCAGTTACAGACTTACAAGAAACCTACACGGCATTGGGGCAAACTCCTAAAGATATAATTTCAAAATACAGTATCCATAGTGTATTTACAACTCCTTATGTAAAAAAGAGAGAAAATCATATTCACTAGAACTTCTCCCCATGGAAAACCCACCTTAACTCAGAAGACACAATGAAAATAATGGGGATGAAAGATAAAACTCAGAATGATTCATATACCAAGAATGTATCAGCATATTGCCTGCATAAAGAAAGGCCTGGGGATGGAGGAAATTGAGGATAGAGGAACCAAGCCGAAATCCTAGAGGGAACAAATGGTGGGGGTGGGCAGAAAAACAGAGAAGAGAGAGGTACAGAGGTTCTCATAGAGGCTCAGGCAGAGAAGATCTAGGGCGCAACAGAAAATAGTCCAAAGGGAATTTCCTGGTGGGAAACTGCATCCTATGGAGTGGAGACTTCACCTTTGTCATCTACAAAATGATTAAAAACAGATTAAAATACAAAAAATTCATAAACACTTTGGTGATATTAAGTTAATAGGGAAAGGCATATGAAGGGGCAAAATCCTGGATTCCAGGCCGAAGTACCACCAGAAAATCCCACAGTTTCCCTGATTAACCACACTTAACATTTCTTGGCATTATGAAATAAAAGCCATCTTCACTTTAGATTATAGGAACCATCCACTAATAATTTGGCTAATTTGAATTCACCAATGTGCAGAAACAACACATTGAGACATGCCAGATTTTATGTCTATGCATACTTTCTAAATTAAAAAAAACTAAAGGAAATTAAATAAATTACATCTGGACTGAGAAAGAAGCCAAGTTTCAGTCCAATGCAAATGAAAGTGGTTTAGATGGTATGCCATTTAAAGGAGTTCTAAGTATTTCCCGAAATAACACAATTTGGTTGTGGAATTCACAATACTATTTTTTTTTCTTGTTCCATTTCAATTGGCTAAATGGAAATGAAGGTATGGATGAGAGGATCCTGTAATAACTCTAATTAAGATGCTTTCTATACCACTTGAAAACTCAGTTTCTCTTTTCTGTAGTCCACTGGCTCATGACATCAATTGGCTGACAAGTCTGTTTTCAGTCCCTGATTATGAGAAGAACCAATATACCTCATTCCTGGCTAAGTAATAATGCTACCCTATCTTTTTTCCTGTAACACAATTGGGATAAATCATTTCTGTTTACATACACGACTTTGTCTGGAATCCACTTAAAATTTTTCTGCTCCCCTGGTGTCCTAAATGTGCCCCCATATCAGATACACACCAACATCCGTAGCATTTGAAAGTCTTACTTAGTGGACCTAAATAAAATGTATATACTTGACTTTATTTTCTTTGATCTGTACCTTTGGGTTGTTTTAAAAAAGTATTAAGGTAAGATGAGGAAAAAATGAAGAAAAGCAAAAGAAGTACAAGAGAATATGAGTATATATAATCTACAATATCTAAGATGATTTGATGAACAGATATTAAATAATATGATGATGATGAATGCTATTGTATTAATACCTGTTGTCTAGAAGATGATTATTTTCATGTGCCCAAGCCCCTGCTAAGCATTCACATGCAGTTCTCATATAAAACACACAAATATGCTAATAGTCTGTATTACAGTATCTCTAATTTTATCATGAAAACACAAATTTCAAAAAGTTTAAGTGATTGAACTAATGTCACACCTCTCATAAAGTTGAACAACTTTGAATCAAACTGGTTATTTGATTTTCAGAAACTGAAGCTCTAAGTAACCAAATTCTAGGCAAGCAATAATGCCAAGAAACGAAAAAAAAATTACAAAATATAGATCCAAGCCACGTAAGCCCTAAGGAAGATAAGCCAAATGAAACTTTGAAAGTGAACTCCAAACCAACAAGAGAGCCATGTAATAAATAAAAGCTCTACTTGTTTCTCTTTCTCCAGACATGGCCCTTCATTTATGCTCAGAAACAGCAAATGCCCACAGTGGGAAAATAGTGACCAATAATCTGTGAAGTTTTTCAATCTCTGAATTTTAATCAACTTAGTGATTGTTGCTTCCACAGTTTTCCTATGTGTTTAAAATATGATTTTGCGAAAGATTCAATTTTTTTTTTATTTTTTTTTAGTTATGATCAGTGGAAGTATTGACCTGCCACATCTATTATGTAATACCCAGAAGTAAAAGGACTTTTTTTGCTTTTCAAAAAGTGATTATGGGACATCCCTGATGGCACAGTTGATAAGAATCTGCCTGCCAGTTCAGGGGACACGGCTTTGATCCCTGGCGTGGGAAGATTCCCCATACCACAAAGAATCAAAGCCAATGCACCACAACAACTGAGCCTGTGAGCTGCCAACTACTGAAGCCCACATGCCTAGAGGCTGTACTCCTCAATAAGAGAAGCCACTGCAATGAGAAGCCTGCACACCACAAGGAAGAGTACTCCCTGATTGCCACAACTAGAGAAAGTCCATGCAGCAAAGAAGATCCAGTACAGCCTAAACAAATAAATAAAATGACTTTGAAAACAAAAATTGCTTTGAGTAAAAATTCATTTTATACATATATTCAATAAAGGAAAATGCTCCTTCTAACTAGCTCCATACTCCATAATTCAGTATTGCAGAGGTAAACATCATCACAGTTGTCATATTTTTCCTTTCAAAAATCTTCCAGACATAAACATATATATGCATATCAATACCATGGGTCTCATTTATAAAAGGCATTATTCAATATTTGAGAATTTTCCACTCAATTTTTTATTTCAAAAGACTTTACTCAACTGTGAAATGTGCATTCAAAATCAAGAAATGCAAAACCACTTCATTTAGTTGCAGAAAAAAGATTAAATTTATTTAAATAGACTCCTTCTCCCAAGAATACATAGAATTCTAATTCATGGTTTCTTTTAGTGTTAACCAGATCCAAAATGAATAAAAATTCATTATCAAGGAAAAATAAACAAACTCCTTCTTAAGTAAATTTAGTGTTTTTTCAGTGTATTGATAATACACTTCTGTAGTAGGTAGCTTTTATATCGGAGAAGGCAATGGCAACCCACTCCAGTACTCCTGCCTGGAAAATCCCATGGACAGAGGACCCTGGTGGGCTGCAGTCTATGGCGTTGCTACAAGTCCGACACGACTGAGCGACTTCACTTTCACTTTCATGCACTGGAGAAGGAAATGGCAACCTACTCCAGCGTTCTTGCCTGGAGAATCCCAGGGACGGCGGAGCCTGGTGGGCTGCCGCTTATGGGGTCGCACAGAGTCGGATACGACTGAAGCGACTTAGCAGCAGCAGCCTTTTATATATGCTGTGAATATATGAGGTAGTAAGGATAGGACTCATTAGATAAAAATGAAATCTCTGAATCATAGAGTGTATGTATTTTATGTGTTGAAACATAGTATTTGTCCTGTAAAGAGATTTTACTAGTTTTTCTTTTTCCTCCAATTTCTTCTTGAAAGGAAGTGGAGTTTGTCATCCCCAACTATGTTACTTTGGCATGACAATTATTTTGAGATAAAGAAAAGACAGACCAAACACCCAGAAGACTCAGAAAAAGATCTTTACCTCCCTTTCAAATGCCTAAATTTGTGCTGGAAAGGGACCTATATCCAGAAGAGAGCCATCACTAGTGTTAAAAAACAAAATTTAACCAAGTAAATTTGAAGATCTAACTGGCTTTATTAAGTGATTGATTGATAAATCAGGCAGTATCTCACCTAAGTAGTAGAAAGGCCCTCTAAGGAGTTGTACAAAATGGAAAACTTTAATAGGCAGAAAGAATGTGGGACAGGGAATTAAAAAGGGTGGATTATTTCAGGCAAAGTTACCTTCCTTTAGTGGAAGACAGGGATCTTAGGCAGATTACCTCACTAGTGATGACCAGGAAATTCCAGACTGGTTAGTTTAAAATTCCACTACTGAAAGAAGTTGAAAATATTAAGTCATTGTTTGCTGTTCTGGGAAGAACTGACTCTACCTTAGGGCTGTTGTTTCTTTTTTTAACATCAGAGATACTATTGCAGTTGTTGGTGTTCAGTTGTTCAGTTGTGTCCAACTCTTTGCAACTCCATGGACTGCACCACACCAGGCCTCCCTGTCCATCACCAACTCCCGGAGTTTGCTCAAACTCATGTCCGTTGAATCAGTGATGCAATCCAACTATCTCATCCTCTGTCATCCCCTTCTCCTTCTGCCTTCAATCTTTCCAAGCATCAGGGTCTTTTCTAATGAGTCAGGTCTTCCCATCATGTGGCCAAAGTATTGGAGCTTCAGCTTTGGCATCAGCCCCTCCAATGAATATTCAGGACTGATTTCCTTTAGGATTGACTGGTTTGATCTCCTCTGCAGTCCAAAGGACTCTCAAGAGTCTTCTCCAATACCACAGTTCAAAAGCATCAATTCTTCAGCACTCAGCTTTCTATATGGTCCAACTCTCACATCCATACATGACTACTGAAAAAAACATAGCCTTGACTAGACAGACCTTTGTTGGCAAAGTAATGGCTCTGCTTTTTAATACGCTGTCTAGGTTTTGTCATAGCTTTTCTTCCAAGGATCAAGCGTCTTTTCATTTCATGGCGGCAGTCACCATCTGCAGTGATTTTGGAGCCCCCAAAAATAGTCTGTCATTGTTTCCATTGTTTCCCCATCTATTTCCCATGAAGTGATGGGATCAGATGCCATGATCTTAGTTTTCTGAATGTTGAGCTTTAAGCCAACTTTTTCACTCTCCTCTTTCACTTTCATCAAGAGGCTCTTTAGTTTCTCTTCACTTTCTGCCATAGGGTGGTGGCATCTGCATATCTGAGGTTATTGATATTTCCCCAGGCAATCTTAATTCCAGCTTGTGCTTCATCCAGCCCAGCATTTCACATGATGTACTCTGCATGAATGCTAAGTTGCTTCAGTCGTGTCTGACTTTTTGCGACCCCATAGACTGTAGTCCACCAGACTCCTCTGTCCATGGGATTCTCCAGCCAAGAATACTGGAGTGGGCTGCCGGGCCCTCCTTCAGGGGATCCTCCCAACCCAGGGATCGAAGCAGTGTCTCTTAGTCTCTTTCATTGGCAGATGGGTTCTTTACTACTGTTGCCACCTGAGAAGAGCTGATGTACTCTGCATATAAGTTAAATAAGCTGGGTGACAATATACAGCCTTGACATACTCCTTTCTCAATATTGAAAAAGTCCATTGTTCCAACTGTTGCTTCTTGACCTGCATACAAGTTTCTCAGGAGGCAGGTAAGATGGCCTGGTATTCCCATCTCTTTAAGAATTTTCCACAGTGTGTTGTGATCCACACAGTCAAAGGCTTTAGAGTAGTCAGTGAAGCAAAAGTAGATGTTTTTCTTGAATTCTCTTCCATTTTCTATGATTCAATGGATGTTGGCAATTTGATCTCTGATTCCACTGCCTTTTCTAAATCCAGCAAAAGGCAAAGGAGAAAAGGATAGATATACCCATCTGAACGTTGAGTTCCAAAGAATAGCAAGGAGAGATAAGAAAGCCTTCCTAAGTGAACAATGCAAAGAAATAGAGGGATATGATAGAATGCAAAAGACTAGAGATATCTTCAAGAAAATTAGAGATACAAAGGAAACATTTCATGCAAAGATGGGCACAATAAAGAACAGAAATGGTATGGACCCAACAGAAGCAGAAGGTATTAGAAGAGGTAGCAAGAATACACAGAAGCATACAAAAAAGATCTTAATGCCCCAGGTAACCATGATGGTGTGATCACTCACCTAGAGCCAGACATCCTGGAGTGCAAAATCAAGTTGACCTTAGGAAAAATCATCACTAAGAACAAAGCTAGTGGAGATGATGGAATTCCAGTTGAGCTATTTCAAATCCTAAAAGATGATGCTGTAAAAGTGCTGTTCTCAATATGTATGTCAGCAAATTTGGAAAACTCAGCAGTGGCCATAGGACTGGAAAAGGTCAGTTTTCATTCCAATCCCAAAGAAGGGTGATGCCAAAGAATGTTCAAACTACCACACTGTTACAGAGAAGGAGCTGATCCTGACTCCATGTTGGAACTGTTTCTTTGACTTGCTTTTGTTATACTGTGTGTATGCTAAGTCACTTCAGTCATGTGCGACTCTTTGTGACCCTATGGACTGTAGCCCGCCAGGCTCCTCTGTCCATGGGATTCTTCAGGCAAGAATATTGAAGTGGGTTACCATGCCCTCCTCCAGGGGATCTTCCCAACCCAGGGGTTGACTCATCTCTTATATCTCCTGCATTGGCAGGTGGGTTCTTTACCACTGGGAAGCCCATAATAGCCTGCTTCAGAGGACCCTGCCCTTCTCCCTGACTGTAAACTGAAGTGCCTTTGTTCAGCTCATAGAGAGAAAATCTGACCCTGCCCATCTGTGAATAGCTACTGCAAAAAGAAGAGATTAACATATCCCTTTTAAAGGTTGGCCATTCCTGAAGATGTTTTGTAAGACTGAAGACACTTTATTTCCCCACTGCCTCTCCTTCTCTATTCTGCCTTTTGACTTTATTTCCTCATAGTTCCTCTCTCTGGTTCTATGGGGCTTCCCTGGTGGCTCAGACGATAAAGCGTCTGCCTGCAATGTGGGAGACCCGGGTTCAATCTCTGGGTCAGGAAGATCCCTGGAGAAGGAAGTGGCAACCCACTCCAGTACTCTTTTCTGGAAAATTCCATGGACTAAGGAGCCTGAGTGGGCAGCAGTCCATGGGGTCTCAAAGAGTCGGACACGACTGAGTGACTTCACTTCTTCTTTCTGGTTCTATAAAAGAATCTGGCTTCCAAATCCCGATAAGATGGTCACTCTGAGACATTAATCTGCCAGCTTCTCTGTCAGACTAGGAATAAAGTTGTATTCCTTGCCTCAACACCATGTTTCTCAGATCCATTGGTCTGTGGTACTGAAAGTAGAGTGAGCTTGGACTCAGTAAAAAAACCTTTTTACCTATGAAACTTACCTGCATAACAGGGCAAACTTTGTTTTCCAATCATCTCCTCTGAGGTGGCTTTTCTCCACTTTTGCATCCCCAGACCCCTACTCTTTTCCTTAATTCAAGATGTTATATAAGCTTCAGTTACCTGTTTGCCTTTTGAGTGTTCATATATATATTTTTTCTTTTTCCCAAACTTAAAACTTTTTTTATTTTGTATTGGGGTATAGCCAATTAACAATGTTGTGATAGTTTCCAGTGAACATTGAAGGGACTCAGCCATTCATATACATGTATCCATTCTTCTCCAAACTCCCCTCCCATCCAGACTGGCACATAATATTGAGCAGAGTTCCATGTGCTATACAATAAGTTCTTGTTGGTCGTCCATTTTAAATACAGTAGTGTGTACATGACCTTCCCAAAGTCCAAAACCATCCCTCCCTGCCTCACCCCAGCAACCATAAGTTCATTTTCTAAGTCTGTGAGCTCTTTACATTTTGTAAGTAAGTTCATTTGTATCATTTCTTTTTAGATTCCACATATAAGGATGTCATATGATATTTCTCCTTCTCTATCTGAATACTTCACTCAGTATGAAATTGAGTATCCATATATTTATAGGACTTCTGTATGTATATAATTTTGTTTGTTCTAATCCTGTTAATCTGTCTTATTTCAATTTCTTTATTATACCAGCCAAAGAACCTAGAAGCCAAGAAGAAAAAATGTTTCTACTCCTACATTGTGATGGGGTTCAGGAGATGCTACTGCAAAAAATAGCACCTTAGTATATTTAATATTTTAAGCTTGAAGGAGTTTGAGAAAACAGCAAAATCAGGAAGGTCATTAGGACCTTCCTCTCCTCCTTCCCCTCTACAATCCAGCCCTCTCAGCTCTTGTCTCTTGAAACAGGTCATAAAAACCTTGTGTGAGAGGTGCCCGCCCTACTATAGGAAGGGAGCATTCTTATCTCTGAAACAGAGGACACCTAGAAGAATCCTACAAACAGGCCTTGTTAAGTTTTCCCCAGTTTACTACAATTATTTCATAGTCCTTACTTACTATATTGCTGCACAGCTACTCACTCCTCATCAAACCTATCACAAAAATACTTGAGTCTAACTGTTTTTTGTAGTCTTACTTTCCCTGTGAAAGCTCCTGTGTCCCATAAACAAATTTGTATGCTTTTCTCCTATTAATCTTTGTCAGTTTCATTTTCAGACACAGTTAGGAACCTTAAGAGTGTCAAAGAAACCTTTTTTCTCCCCTACACATGCCAACACTGTGAAATCAAGAAGGACCCCTTGGGGCTCTTGGGCATGGAAGCCATACTTTCCCACCATCCCTTGCAGGCAGGACTCCAGCCTCTATGGCTTTCCCTGGGTTCCAAAGGGCAGGTTCAAAAGAACAGTTGATGAGAAATGCCAGGCTGGATGAAGCTCAAGCTGGAATCAAGATTGTTGGGAGAAATATAAATAACCTCAGCTATAGAGATGACACCACGCTAATGGCAGAAAGTGAAGAGGAACTGAAGAGTTTCTTGATGGTGAAAGAGAAAAGTACAAAGGCTGGCTTAAAACTCAACATTCAAAACACTAAGTTTATGGCGTTCAATATCATCATTTCATGGCAAACAGATGGGGAAATAGTGGAAACAGTGACAGACTTTATTTTGGGGGGCTCTAAAATCACTGCAGATGGTGACTGCAGCCAAGAAATTAAAAGACACTTGCTCCTTGGAAGAAAAGCTATGGTAAATTTAGACAGCATATTCAAAAGCAGAGACATCACTTTGCCGACAAAGGCCCATACAGTCAAAGGTATGGTTTTTCCAGTAGTCATGTATGGATGTGAGAGTTGGACCATAAACAAGGCTGAATGCCAAAGAACTGATGCTTTTGCACTGGGAAGTTTGGAGAAGATGCTTGAGAGACCCTTGGACTATAAGGAGATCAAATCAGTCATTTCTAAAGGAAATCAACCCTGAATATTCTCATCGGAAGGACTGATGTTGAAGCTGCAGCTCCAATATTTTGGTCACCTGATGGGAAGAACTGACTCATTAGAAAAGACCCTGATGCTGGGAAAGATTGAGGGCAGGAGGAGAAGGTGATGACAGAGGACAAGACGGTTGTATTGCATCATTGACTCAATGGATATGAGTTTGAGCAAACACTGGGAGATGGTGAAGAACAGGGAAACCTGGTGTGCTCCAGTCCAAGGATTCGCAAAGAGTTGGACATGACTGAGCAGCTGAACAAGGACCAAGAACAATCAAGGGAGGAGCAGCCAGAAAACCACTTGAGGCAAGAGGCAAGATTGCAAGGACCAGAGAAGTTCATCAAAATTAGGAGATTAAAGGAGTGCAGACACTCAGTTCAGTTCAGTTCAGTTCAGTAGGTCAGTCCTGTTTGACTATTTGCAACCCCATGGACCACAGCACCCCAGGCCTCCCTGTCCATCACCAACTCCCAGAGTTTACTCAAACTCATGTCCATTGAGTCAGTGATGCCATCCAACTATCTCATCCTCTGTCTTCCCCTTCTCCTCCTGCATTCAATATTTCCCAGCATTAGGGTCCTATCAAAAGAGTCAGCTCTTCGCATCAAGTGGCCAAAGTATTGGAGTTCAGCTTCAACATCAGTCCTTCCAATGAACATTTAGGACTGATTTCCTTTAGGATGAACTGGTTGGCTCCCCTTGCAGTCCAAAGGACTCTCAAGAGTATTCTCCAGCACCACAGTTCAAAAGCATCAATTCTTCAGTGCTCAGCTTTCTTTATAGTCCAACTCTCACATCCATACATGACTATTGGAAAAAACCATACCTTTGACTAGATGGATATTTTGTTGGCAAAGTAATGTCTCTGCTTTTGAATATGCTGTCTAGGTTGGTCATAACTTTTCTTCCAAGGAGCAAGTGTCTTTTTACTTCATGGCTGCAATCACAATCTGCAGTGATTTTGGAGCCCCAAAAAAGAAAATCTGCCACTGTTTCCACTGTTTTCACCATCTATTTTCCATGAAGTGATGGGACCAGATGCCATGATCTTTGTTTTCTGAATGTTAAACTTTAAGACAACTTTTTCATTCTCCTCTTTCACTTTCATCAAGAGGCTCTTTAGTTCTTCTTCATTTTCTGCCATGAGGGTGGTGTCATCTGCATATCTGAAGATATTGATATCTCTCCCAGCAATCTTGATTCCACCTTGTACTCCATCCAGACCAGCATTTCTCATGATGTACTCTGTATATGTTAAATAAACACGGTGACAATATACAGCCTTGACATACTCCTTTTCCTATTTGCAAACAGTCTGTTGTTCCATGTCCAGTTCTAACTGTTACTTCCTGACCTGCATACAGGTTTTTCAAGAGGCAGGTCAGGTGGTCTGGTAGTCCCATCTTTTTCAGAATTTTCCACAGCTTATTGTGATCCACACAGTCAAAGGCTTTGGGATAGTCAATGAAGCAGGCAAGTAGAAGTAGATGTTTTTCTCGAACACTCTTGCTTTTTCGATGATCCAGAAGATGTGGGCAATTTGATCTCTGGTTCCTCTGCCTTTTCTAAAATCAGCTTGAACATCTGGAAGTTCACAGTTCATGTATTGCTCAAGCCTGCTTGGAGAATTTTGAGCATTACGTTTACTAGCCTGTGAGATGAGTGCAATTGTGTGGTAGTTTGAGCATTCTTTGGCATTGCCTTTCTTTAGGATTGGAATGAAAACTGACTTTTCCAGTCCTGTGGCCACTGTTGACTTTTCCAAATTTGCTGGTATACTGAGTGCAGCACTTTCACAGCATCATCTTTTAGGATTTGAAATAGCTCAACTGGAATTCCATCACCTCCACTAGCTTTGTTTATAGTGATGCTTCCTAAGGTCCACTTGACTTCACATTCCAGGATGTCTGGCTCTAGGTGAGTGATCACATCATTGTGATCATCTGGTCGTGAAGATCTTTTTTTGTACAGTTCTTCTGTGTATTCTTGCCACCACTTCTTAATATCTTCTGCTTCTGTTAGGTCCACACCATTTCTGTCCTTTATTGAGCCCATCTTTGCATGAAATATTCCCTTGGTATCTCTAATTTTCTTGAAAAGATCTCTAGTCTTTCCCATTCTATTGTTTTCCTCTATTTCTTTGCACCGATCGCTGAGGAAGGCTTTCTTATCTCTCCTTGCTATTCTTTGGAACTCTGCATTCAAATGGGTATATCTTTCCTTTTCTCCTTTGCTTTTCACCCTTCTTTTCACAGCTATTTGTCAGGCCTCCTCAGACAGCCATTTTGCTTTTTTGCATTTCTTTTTCATGGGGATGGTCTTGCTCCCTGTCTCCTGTACAATGTCATGAACCTCCACCCATAGTTCATTAGGCACTCTGTCTATCAGATCTAGTCCTTTAAATCTATTTCTCACTTCCACTGTATAATCATAAGGGATTTGATTTAGGTCATACCTGAATGGTCTAGTGGTTTTCCCTACTTTCTTCAATTTAAGTCTGAATTTGACAATAAGGAGTTCATGATCTGAGCCACAGTTACCTCCTGGTATTGTTTTTGCTGACTGTATAGAGCTTCTCCAACTTTGGCTGCAAAGAATATATCCAATCTGATTTCAGTGTTGACCGTCTGGTGATGTCCATGTGTAGAGTCTTCTCCTGTGTTGTTGGAAGAGGGTGTTTGCTATGACCAGTTGCATTCTCTTTTCAGAACTCTATTATCCTTTGCCCTGCTTCATTCTGTACTCCAAGGCCAAATTTGCCTGTTACTCCAGGTGTTTCTTGACTTCCTACCTTTTCATTCCAGTCCCTATAAGGAAAAGGACATCTTTTTTAGGTGTTAATTCTAGAAGGTCTTATAGGTCTTCATAGAACCATTCAACTTTAACTTCTTCAGCATTACTAGTCGGAGCATAGACTTGGATTACAGTGATAGTGAATGATTTGCCTTGGAAACGAACAGAGATCATTCTGTCATTTTTGAGACTGCATTCACGTACTGCATTTTGGACTCTTTTGTTGACTATGATGGCTACTTCATTTCTTTTAAGGGATTCTTGCCCACAGTAGTAGATATCATGGTCATCTGACTTAAATTCACCCATTCCAGTCCATTTTAGTTTGCTGATTCCTAAAATGTCGACGTTCACTCTTGCCATCTCCTGTTTGATCACTTCCAATTTGCCTTGATTCATAGACCTAACATTCCAGGTTCCTATGCAGTATTCTTCTTTACAGCACCAGAGCTTGCTTCCATTACCAGTCACATCCACTACTGGGTGTTGTTTTTGCTTTGGCTCCATCTCTTCATTCTTTCTGGAGTTATTTCTCCACTGATCTCCAGTAGCATATTGGGCACCCAACAACCTGGGGAGTTCATCTTTCAGTGTCCTATCTTTTTGCCTTTCATACTGTTCATGGGGTTCTCAAGGCAGGAATACTGCAGTGGTTTGCCATTCCCTTCTCCAGTGGACCACATTTTGTCAGAACTCTCCACCATGACCCGTCCATCTAGGGTGGCCCTACACGGTATGACTCATAGTTTCATTGAGTTAGACAAGGCTGTGGTCCATGTGATTAGATTGGTTAGTTTTCTGTGATGGTGGTTTTCAGTCTGTCTGCCCTATGATGGAGAAGGATAAGAGGAAAGCTTCCGGATGGGATAGACTGACTGAGGGGAATACTGGGTCTTGTTCTGATGGGTGGGGCCATGCTTAGTAAGTCTTTAATCCAATTTTCTGTTGATGGGTAGAGCTGTGTTCCCTCCCTGCTATTTATCTGAGGCCAAGCTATGGTGGAGGTAATGAAGATTATGGGGACCTCCCTCAAAAGATCACAGGCATGTACTGCTACAGTCCGTGCCCCCAACCCTGCAGCACACCACCACTGACCCATGCCTTTGCCGGAGACTCCTGGACACCCACAGGCAAGTCTCCTGTGGGGTCACTATTCCTTTCTCCTGGGTCCTGGTGCACAAGGTTCTGTTGTGCCCTCCAAGAGTCCTGTGCACACCCTAATCTTCTCAGCAATCCCACCCTTGAACTATTTCTATAAAATTCCTTCAAGCCCCCCTGGGTTGGGACACATAGTTTTCAAGGGCAGGAGTCCACTGTATCCCCCTTTGACTGGCAAAGCAATAAAGCTATTATTTTCTACTTTACCCCAAACTCTGTCTCTGAGATTAGAATCAGCACCAGTGAAGAGAGGCTGAGCTTTCAGTATCAGTTGTGACTGTGACAGCGTAAAATTAATCTTTTCACCATTTCTAATGTGATAAATGAAACTGCACTTCATTTCTGTTTTACTTGATTTATTCTTATTTGGAGATAAGACTGTTTCTTTGTCACTTAAACATTTCATTTTTTGTATCAAGATATTCATCTATAATTATTTGTGAGAGAGTCACAACATTTCTCTCATATGTGCTCCAAAGATTTTTCTCAATTTTATATGTAAATTTCAGTTTGTATATTTGTTTATGGAGTTTTTTTCTTTTGTTGGCACTGAGAATCTTGCAGCATGGGAACTCTTAGTTGTGGCATGTGGGATCTAGTTCCCCAGCCTGGGAGTGAACAAAGGCCCCCCTGCATTGGGAGCATGGCGTCTCAGCCAGTGAAGCATCAGGGAAGCTCCTGTTTATGCAATTATTAATCCACAGAGAATTTTAACGTTTCTGTTTGTTGGGGCTCAGGGGTGGCTGCTGCCAAAATGTTTTAGTGGTTTATTATTAATTATTTTGAATTAAAGTAATTTGAAAAGCAGCCAGTTCAAAAAGAACACTTTGACTTTCCTTTGTCTCCCTGAATGCAGGAAATAAATCTTGAAGTGTTAAGGGTAGCATCCCTACACGAGGAAGTTTATCACTAAAGGAAGGGAAGTTGCTTCTTTACTAATATGCTACCCAAAGTCCAAATTTTGCTTAAATTCCTCACTAATTAGGCACCCAAACCTAAGCTCCTTTGTTGTGTCCAATCCTCACCGACTTAACATTTCTTTATGTAAAAAGATACCAAAGCTGCCTACTTTTGGTCACTCTCTGAGCATCATTTTCATGATCCTCCTGTATATATATATAATTAAATTATTTTTTCTCCTGTTATTCTGTCTCACATCAATTTAATTCTTAGACCAACCAAAAGAACTTAGGAGGGTAGAGGAAACAATGTTTCCTCCCCAACATGATCAAAGATATTTTTCCTGGAAGTCCCTGGTGGTTCAATGTTTAGGATTTGGGACTCACTGCCAGAGGCCCGAGTTCAGTCCCTGGTTAGGGAATTAAGAACAATGCAGCCAAAAAAAAAAAAAAAAAGACAAGTCTGCTGTGGGGTGTTCGGTGCTGTAGAAACTCAAAGTGATAAAAAACCATGGTCTTCTCAATTGACTACTTAAAAAATAATAATAATAACATATTTTTCCATTACTGAGCCAGAAATCCTGGAATGTGAAGTCAAGTGGGCCTTAGAAAGCATCACTATGATAAAAGCTAGTGGAGGTGATGGAATTCCAGTTGACTATTTCAAATCCTAAAAGATGATGGTGTGTAAGTGCTGCACTCAGTATACTAGCAAATTTTGGAAAAACTCAGCAGTGGCCACAGGACTGGAAAAGGTCAGTTTTCATTCCAATCCCAAAGAAAGGCAATGCCAAAGAATGCTCAAACTACTGCACAATTGCACTCATCTCACAGGCTAGTAACGTAATGCTCAAAATTCTCCAAGCCAGGCTTCAGCAATACGTGAACCGTGAACTTCCAGATGTTCAAGCTGGTTTTAGAAAAGGCAGAGGAACCAGAGATCAAATTGCCAACATCCGCTGGATCATCGAAAAAGCAAGAGAGTTCCAGAAAAACATCTACTTCTGCTTTATTGACCTTGCCAAAGCCTTTGACTGTGTGGATCACAATAAGCTGTGGAAAATTCTGAAAGAGATGGGAATACCAGACCACCTGAGCTGTCTCTTGAGAAACCTGTATGCAGGTCAGGAAGCAATAGTTAGAAACTGGACATGGAACAACAGACTGGTTCCAAATAGGAAAATGAGTACATCAAGGCTGTATATTGTCACCCTGCTTATTTAACTTATATGCAGAGTACATCATGAGAAACTCTGGGCTGGAAGAAGCACAAGCTGGAATCAAGATTGCCTGGAGAAATATCAATAACCTCAGATATGCAGGTGACACCACCCTTATGGCAGAAAGTGACGAGGAACTGAAAAGCCTCTTGATGAAAGTGAAAAAGGAGAGTGAACAAGTTGGCTTAAAGCTCAACATTCAGAAAACAAAGATCATGGCATCTGGTCCAGTCACTTCATGGGAAATAGATGGGGAAACAGTGGAAACAGTGGCTGACTTGATTTTTCTGGGCTCCAAAATCACTGCAGATGGTGATTGCAGCCATGAAATTAAAAGACGCTTACTCCTTGGAAGAAAAGTTATGACCAACCTAGATAGCATAACCCTGTATGTGAGACATCAAAAGAGACACAGATAAATAGAACAATATTATGGACTCTATGGGAGAGGGTGAGGGCGGGATGATATGGGAGAATGGCATTGAAGCATGTAAATTATCATATGTGAAACGAATCGCCAGTCCAGGTTCAACGCATGATACAGCGTGCTCGGGGCTGGTGCACTGGGATGACCCGGAGGGATGGGATGGGGAGGGAGGTGGAAGGGGGGTTCTGGAAGGGTAAAACATGTACACACATGGTGGATTCATGTCAATGTATGGCAAAACAAATACAATATTGTAAAGTTAAAAAATAGAAAATAAACTAATAAAAAAAATAGATAGCATGTTTAAAAGCAAAGACATTACTTTGCCAGCAAAGGTCCGTCTAGTCAAGACTATTCTTTTTCCAGGAGTCATGTATGGATGTGAAAGTTGGACTATAAAGAAAGCTGAGCACCAAAGAATTGATGCTTTTGAACTGTGGTGTTGGAGAAGACTCTTGAGAGTCCCTTGGACTGCAAGGAGATCCAACCAGTTCATCCTAAAGGAGATCAGCCCTGGGTGTTCATTGGAAGGACTGATGCTGAAGCTGAAACTCCAGTACTTTGGCCACCTCATGTGAAGGGTTGACTTATTGGAAAAGACTCTGATGCTGGGAAGGACTTGGGGCAGAAGGAGAAGCTGACGACAGAGGATGAGATGGCTGGATGGCATCACCGACTCGATGGACATGAGTTTGAGTAAACTCCTGGAGTTGGTGATGGACAGGGAGGCCTGGCGTGCTGCAGTTCATGGGGTGGCAAAGAGTTGGACACGACTGAGCGACTGAACTGAACTGAACTGAACAACAGCTTTTAAGATTTCAGTGTTTTGACAAAAACTGTCTACACTCTAAAATGATTGAATTATGTAATTCAATATATTCAGAACAACAACTCATATTTTCAGGTTACAGCTTTTTAACTATGAAACACATGAACTACTATTTCTGATAAAATGGCACAGCAATTTTTTTTAAAAAAACCACCTATATGAAGTATCTTGGGTTAAAGATAATAAGCATTTTTAAAAATATGCAGTTCTCAAACCTAGCTGCTATTATAACTACTTGTGTTGTGCTATGGTGTGCTGTGCTTAGTTGCTCAGTCATGTCTGACTCTATGTGACCCTATGGACTATAGCCCGCCAGGCTCCTCTGTCCATGGGGATTCTCCAAGCAAGAATACTGGAGTGGATTACCATGTCCCCCTCCAGGGGATGGGAGCTTTTAAAAATACCGAAATGCCGGGATTTCAGCCCCAGAGGTTTGGATTTGATTATTTTTAAGTTGGAGAAAAACATGATGCAAAACATGCTATCCAGGTTAAAAACAGCTGCTTCAAAGTCATAATAGTACTCAAAACAAAAGATAAAACATCCCCAAGGGCTAAAAACAAAGAAGAACCTGGAAACCAGAGATTTAAGTTACAGTGGAATCTATGACTAGCCTGGGATCATTCTTCCATTACTGTAATGATGAGAACTTCATGTTAAATCGCCTGCCACCCAAGGGATAGGAGATGAAGCCTTTGTGCAACACCAGTTAGGGAGACAAGAAAAACTGAATATAAAATAAAAAGATTCATTGAGCATTTATTAACCAAAACACTTAAACAGACAAGCGCACACACACACACACACACACACACACACACACACACACAAATACACATACTGTTAAAGAAGTTATTCAATAATATTTGTTTAAAGAAGGTAAGACTTTATTTAAGGCAGAACTATTGTGATAGGTACAGGACAAGTGCAATGGAGCCATGCAGTGGGGAAGAGAAATTGGGCTCAATTCTGAATACAGCATAGCATAGGCAATTGGGAACTAAAGCCAAGGAGCAGGATGGGGGTAAATGAATGGAAAATTACTAACAGGAAGCATCAGAGGTAAGGGAGGATTCTAGTTAAGCCAACCTAATAGGATTCTTGCTGAAGACAGGCCGGGGTGATCAGACATCACCTGGGAGATAGTGGAGGATGAAGAATCCTAAAGATATCAAGGACCAATATGGAATATAGGGGATTCTAGCTGAATATTTTTAGTAAGATTCTTGCTAAAATTGGATAATGCAGAGAGGAATACAGAAGTCCAAAAGTCAAGCCCTAGTTGAAAAAAAAAGTCTACAGGAGCTTGAGAAGAGTTTGGCCAACACATATACACACACATGCACATACACACACACAAATCCACCTTGGGTAATTGTATTAGTACCTACGAAAATATACCTTAAGATATAAAGCATTATAAGAAATTCTTTCAAGAGGGTTACTGTGTAATGATAAAATGTTCAGTTGGCTGAGAAAATATAAGGATCCTAAGTAGTATAAATCAAAAGAAGGTGATTCAAAACATAAGCAAAACTTATGAACTTAAGTTAAAACTTATTAACTTATGTAGTTAACAGAACTATGGAGAAAATTTAGTATATTTACATTCTTGGTGGGAGACTTCAAAATTATTTCCTGAACAGGTGATCAGTCATGGAGAAAAATATTTAGTAAAAATAAAGCAGACCTGAACAACGTAATTAACAATCTTGATTCATTGGTTATATATACAAATTGTAGGTGATCAAAATATGTTACCTCAAAATATGCCACTCATAAATAAGGATAATTCTGAGCTGAAGACATTTGAGAATCAACAAATTTAAGAAGAGATTTTCTCTGAATGCTCCTTCTCTGATTAAAAACAGGCCCTGAAAAAAAAACAAAGGAATTAATTATCATAAATCTTCTCCTTTAAAGTTTGACCAACCAGGGAAGACTGACTCTTATCACAAGAGAGGAGGAGAACTAAGTACGATACTAAAACAGACATTGTCATAAACTATCTCCCATCCATTCACCTAAGGGCTTATTTATCTTTCCTAAAAATCATTTGCTCTCCTATAAGTAGTCTAGGAAAGGAAACTCTCCCCCTCTATTTTCTCTATAAAGTCTCAAATCTCACTGCTTCTTTGGGCTTTTATTTCCTTCTGTAACACCCTCATATACATAAAAATAAAAATTAATATATTTGTATGCCTTTTTTTCTGTTAATCTATTGTCAGTTTATTTTACAGATCCATTGAGAGAACCTAAGAGGATAGAGGGAAAAGTATTTATTTCTCTACAAATGTAGTACACAATAATTAGAGAATATAGCTTCTCAAGCACAAAAAAAGATATTAACAAAATCAACCATGTACTGAGCAATAAAAAAGTCTAAACAAAATGTAACATAATTAATATCATGCACTTTTGGACAACATGCACTTTTTTAAAAAGTAAGTAACAAAAGGATAAGTTTAAATCCTAATATATTTGTAGATTTAAAGTACTTCTAGGGAAATCCCTGGTGGTCCAGAGGTTAGGACTCCATGTTTTCACTGCCAAGGTTCCAGGTTCAATCCCAAGTTGGGAAACTAAGATCTGCAAGCCATGTGGTGCAGTAAAAAAAAAGTACTTCTAAATGGGTCAAGGAAAATCTATTCTGGTGATATGAAACATAGAATTTAATCTTTGAGGCAAATACCACATATCAATTATTGAAGAAAATGATATACAGTATTAAACATGGTACATAGAAGGAAATACAATCATAAATGCTTATGATAAAAAAGAAAACAGGGAGAAAATTAATGAGTTAAGCTTACAACTTAAAAGGTAATAAGAGAGAAATTAATAAAACTAGATCAAGTAGATGAAATACAATGATAAAATCAAGAGCATAACTCTATGAAACAAAAAAATAACAATACAACAAAGAGGATTATGAAAGACAAAAATCAAATCCTTGAACAAATTAATAAGGGTGAATGTATTTTGATAAGACTAATAAAAATGGTGAGAGAAGACAGAAATCACCAATGGTGGAAGTTAAAATGATGGCATTACTAAATATACAAAAGTGAATAAAAACATATTATAATAACTTAATAATAATGCATTGATTAATATACAAAGAAAAATTATTATGAGTTATATAAATTTGTCTTGAGAAAAATTAACAAGAATGAATATTCCTATAACTGCCAGAGAAATGGAATAAGTGTTTTACACAAAGGAAGAACCAAAAAGTTCAGGTAAATTCTATCAAACATTCAAGGAATAACTCTCATAAAGTTGTAGGGGCAGAAAAATTTTCCCTTCTTCCCTTCTATGTACTTTCGTTAGTCAAATAATTAAATTGACATAAAACAGATAACAGGAGAAAAAAACAAATCTAATTTGGTATTATAGTATGGGAGTCCCAAAGATATAACACTGAAGGGGAAGTTAGGCAATTGAGGTTTATATGCTTTGGGGAGCTAAAGAATGAGATAGGTACCCGAAGCTTCAAAGACAATAGATAACTCAAAGGACAATAAGAAGAGCAGATATTTGGTAATTAGATGTTTGTCCTGCCAGACAGATAGGTCTTTCAGATAAAAAGTTATCTTTGGAAATAGCTTTCTTTCTGAGCCTCCTCCATCTTAATTCTTTTAGGCAGTTAAAGGAGAGGGAAAGTTTTTCCTAAGTCTATTGAGTCTGATTGCTTTCAGTTCAACATAATCCACAGGCCAAAGTGACATATTTTGGGGTCACATATTCTGTTCTCCCTCACAATCCTATACAAATTCTCCCTGAGAATAAAAAAGAATACTTTCTCATTAATTAGATGTTGTTGTTGTTCAATCGCTAAGTTGTGTCTGACTCTTTACAACTCCATGGACTGTAGAACACCAGGCTTCTCTGTCCTTCACTATCTCCTGGAGTTTGCTCAAATTCATGTTCGTTGAGTTGGTGATGCCATCCAACCATTGCATCCTCTGTCACACCCTTCTCCTCCTGCCCTCAATCTTTCCCAGGATCAGGGTCTTTTCCAATGGCTCAGCTCTTTGCACCAGGTGACCAAAGTATCAGAGCTTCAGCTTCAGCATCAGTCCTTCCAATGAACATTCAGGGTTGATTTCCTATAGGACTGACTGTTTGGATCTCCTTGCAGTCCAAGGGACTCTCAAGAGTCTTCTCCAACACCACCATTCAAAAGCATCAGTTCTTCAGTGCTCAGCCTTCTTTATGTTCCAACTCTCATATCCATCCACGACTACTGGAAAAACTATAGCTTTGACTATATAGACCTTTGTTGGCAAAGTGATGTCCTTGCTTTTTAATACACTGTCTAGGTTTGTCATAGCTTTTCTTCTAAGGAGCAAGTATCTTTTATTTCATGGCTGCAGTCACCATTCGCAGTGATTTTGGAGCCCAAGAATATATAAATCTGACATCAAAGTGAGACAAAGAAGGAGCAAGAAAAGAAAAATGCAGGTCATTCACATACATGAATACACATGCAAAAATCCTAAACAAAATTTTAACGACCTTAATCTAGCAGTTTAATATTTCATGACCAAGCTCTTTTACCCCAGAAAAGTAAGGTTGGTTTAACATCATTTAACCTATAAATATATAATTCACTGTATTAACAGATCAAAAGTTAAAAAAATGACCATCTCCATAAAAAGAAAAGTACTTTTGTTAAAATGTAACTTACAGCAAAATTATGAATAGAAGATTTTCTTACTCTGAAAATCACTTACTCATCCCTAGGAGACATATCCCTTCCCTTTTCCCTATTAAGACAGCATTTAAAGGAATTCCCTGGCAGTCCAGTGGTTACAACTCTGCGCTTTCACTGCTAAGGGTCTAGGTTCAATCCCTGGCCAGAGAACTAAAATTCAACAAGCTGCATGGGGTAGCCAAAAAAAAAAAAAAAAACAGAAAGAAAGAAAGAAAAGATAGTATTTAAGCCTAAATTCTAAGCCATTGTGAGAAGTTATTTGTTTTTCTCTAGA
The DNA here is from genome assembly GCA_024291935.2 of Okapia johnstoni. Classification (NCBI taxonomy): domain Eukaryota; kingdom Metazoa; phylum Chordata; class Mammalia; order Artiodactyla; family Giraffidae; genus Okapia; species Okapia johnstoni. Next base: position 84,613,036 of record CM044305.1, read on the forward strand.
TATCTTCCATGTGTACATGAGGTATACATGTTAATAAACCTCTGGCTGTTTTTCTTTTGTTAATCTGTCTTTTACTAGAGTGGTTCCAATCAAAAGCTTGGAAGGGTAATGGGAAAATTATTTTCCTCCTTTACAATGTTAACTTCTATTATAAAGCTATAGTAATTAAGACAGATACTGGTGCTCATAAAATTTTTGTGAGCTGAAGGACTTTAGAATAAGAATATATTATTTAAAACCCAAAGTTAGAAATGAAAGTAGGTATTTATGTAAAATGAGGAAAATCACAATAAATTACAAAACTTAAAATGTTGACATACTACAAATAGTACAAAACCCATAACAATAATAAAATGTTTTTAATAATAACTGCCTGACACAATTTTAAAAATACTGTTTTCCTACTTGTTGTGACTGAATACTCTTTGATCAACCCTTTTTATAACGATAAGTTTATAACGTTACTTTCTATGAGAACAAAGTTATCTCAGTCTTCATTTAGTATGGCTATTGAAAATGTTCACTGACAGTCTAGAAAAATTTCTTTTCAGCTTCGTAATATATTTAGTTATGTAAGTTTTACCATTGCCAATTTGGAAAATCTCTATAAAAATCTCTTTTATATATGAACTGTAATATTCCAGGGGATTTCAAGTTTTTTGTACAGTGATGAATCTTATATTATTTGAACTGACAACACTAATTACTCAGAACAATTCAAAAGCATTTTAAAATTGTTGCTGTGTTGTACTGAGCTTCATAGATGTAGAACCAAATTACTTTTATACTATATACATTGATAATTGATGAAAAGGAGTAGGAATTTATCAATGGAGAATTCCACTCTTTTAGAGCATCTTGCTGGCTTATGGCAATTTGTGTGTTATTTCCTCTATAACTGACACAAGATGCATCAGATTTAAGACAAGACCCAATATGCTGAATATAATATGCAGCTTCACACAGATTTTTTAATTACTGCTATTTGTGTCTTAAAAGTAAAGGAATTCTGATACAAATGTTTTGTTGATTCCAATTTAAAAAAGATCAGTATATGGTACATATCTAATTTTATATACTAGATTATCCAGTAGGTTCCTTACAGGAGAAAATGTTGAATTAATAAGGTGCTGATAAGAACTGAATTCTCCACTTACAATTTCATATATCTAAAAGAACCAGGACTTTACAGGTGGCACAGTGGGTAAGAATCTGCCTGCCAATGCTGGGGACACAGGTTCAATCCCAGGTCCTAGAAGATTCCACATGCTGCATAGCAACTAAGCCCGTGCACTATGAATACTGAGTCTGTGTTCTAGAGACCGTGAGCTGCAGCTACTGAGCCTGTGTACCACAATTACTGAAGCCTGCACACTCTAGGGCCTGCGAGCCACAGCTAATGAGCCCCTATGCTGCAACTACTGAAGCCTGTGCACCTAGAGTCTGTGCTCTGCAACAAGAGAAGCCATCACAATGAAAAGCCCATGCACCACAACTAGAGAGTAGCTTCCATTCTCTGCAACTAGAGAAAACCAGTGTGCAGCAACAAAGACCCAACACAGTCAAAAATAAATTAATTACATAATTTGAAGTAAATAAATATAGCGGTGTGTACATGTTAAAAAAAAAAAGGTAGAACCATATTCCAAAGACAAGATTCTGGTACCATACATTTCAAACATAATTTCTCTATGCCACCCAAACAGCTCCATTGTTGAATGTCATAGCATACGTTCATGTTGCAATACAGTCACTAGTTCTACACTTTCTTTTTATGATGTCAGATAAGCCAATACCTTAGGCAGTAGAAACATTTTGTGGGCAATAGGAATATTCCTGGAATATTATGCAACATTAAGCAATTCATGCATAAATAACAGCATTAGATGAAATCTAAAACCCATTTATAATAAAAAATTACCTCAAGTTAATAAAATTAATAAAAAGCATATAAAAACCCCTATAGCTAATATACCTCTAATAAACAATAGAGAACATATACAAAAGAAACCCCTGGGGACTTACCTGGTGGTTCAGTGGTTAAGACTTTGCACTTACAATGCAGGGGGCACAGGTTCCATGCCTGGTCAGGGAACTAGGATCCTGCATGCCACGTTGCCAAAAGAAACCCCTACTGCTGATACCTGTGTATGACATTATGGGAAAGTTAAAACTATGGAGGTGATAAAAAGAAGAGTAGTTTTCAGGGGTAGGGGTTGGAGGAAGAATAATAGCCAAAGCACAGAGGACTTTTTGGGCAGTGAAAATACTCTGTATGATACGAAACAATGTATACATGTCATTGTATATTTGTCCAAACCCATAGAACGTACAGCATCAAGAGTTAATCCTAATATAAACTATGGACTTTGAACGATAAGGATGTGTCAGTGTAAGTTCATTGCACACACAGGGGCTAATAAATATACCCCTCTGGTGAGGGATGTTGATAGTGGAGGAAGCTATGCGTATCTGGGGGTAGGAAGTATATGAGAAACCTCTGTACTTTCCCCTAAATTTTTCTGTGATTCTAAAACTGCTCTAAAAAGATAGCCTTAATAATAGACAATAAATAAATATAAATAAATTTTACAAGATACACAGATGACACATAGACACTAGTGTAACGCAAGTAAAAACCACAATACGATACATCCCAGATACCTGGATAGCTAAAAGTTAAGAGTAACCATACCAGGTTTTGACAAAGCTGTGAAACAATTGTAATTCTAAAAACACTCAGGGTGAGAATGCAAAATGATAAAAACACTATTCCCTTGAGGGAATCAAGTACATGATGTGAACATTTTTATATACATATGATTATAACTACACATACTCATATATATGCAAACAGAATATTTACAAATACACTTGTGCAGATGTTTTAAAAATATAATTCTGTTATTGCTTTTGTTCTTCACAAAAGTTTAGAAGGCTTTTCACATCACTACACATAAACACATTCCATTCTTTTTAATCCTCATGATATTCTATAGTATGAATAAGCTATAGTTTATTTAAGCATTTCTCAATTGATATATATTTAAGCTGTTCCTTAATTTTTCTAATGCTTCTCTTCTATGTACATACTTCTGCATTTATCCTCAATAAATTTTGTGAGTGTTTCTATATGACTCCTACAACCATTGATTCAGGATTTTCATTATTATTAAAAATTATCTTGAGAGAAATAGTTTTTCAGAGTTTTTCTAGATTCATCCAAGAGGTAAGATACATGGCTATATCACTTACAATCCAACCAGGAGAAAGGAACCACTGCGGATCTTCCAAACAGTGAATTTAGTACAGGCATTTGTTAGAAGATGAGCATGCTGAGAAATCAAATAGAAGGTGAGGCAATTCAGGGATCAGAAATGGCAGGAAATCGTGCTCACCCCTATCAAGGAATGATGAAGGAAAAGGAGTTATTACCAAGCCCAGAGCCTGAGATCATACTGTAGGACCTAAAACTAAGGCTGGAACTGGGATTATATAGAAGGAGACCATGCAGGGGGAAGCGAACTCAGGCAGGAAAAGTAGCCACTGTTAGGAATTGTAGAGGAAGCAGAGAGAGAGGGTGAAATATCATATCCTCTTGCCTTCTCATGCCCTTCAATGTTCCAGTTGCTCATATTTGCCCAACATGATCAGAGAGAAAGAGCAAAGATATCTATGAAAGACCGCTTGTTTTGATACAGAATACAGGAAGAAAATGGATTCTAGAGCAAATAGGTAACTGACCAGTGCACAGAGCAAGGCAAATACTCTAGTTAATGGGTAGTTGTACCCAAACATGGGGAATAGAGAAGTCATCAAACGTTTCTGTAACTTGATTACTTCTCAGTTCATGTTTACAGTTTAGTATTCTTACTTATTGATTTGATTTCTGAGATTCATGATACCAGGAAGGTAGAGCAATCATACATATTCCAGTATTGGCAAATTCTTCTAATAATTGTGTATTAATAAATGTCATTACAATGTTTAATGTGAAAACAGAAACTGAGAAAAGCAGAAAGAGGAAAGAAGACAAGAGGAATGACTAGAGCATAATGTTTCGGAGAAGAATTTGTTTTCTTGGCTAGATGCTTTGGGGAATTACCCTGGTCCTCAAATTCCCAAATATATTTATTTCCCAAATATATTTGCTTATATTCCCAAATATAAACTCGCTTCGTCTCCCAAAAACGGAATGCTTGTGAATGAGTTAGAAATGGTGTTCTCTGAGGCCTTTGGCTTAGATGGGCTTCTCTTATCTGTTTGTACTTGCCAAAGCTATTTGACATACATTATATTTTGTCTGAAGAATAGTTTGGATAGACAGCTCATTAGTGTTTATCCTCTGGTGTTATGTTGATTAGGAACTTGCCTGAACAGTATTTTATTTTCTTGGCTCTATGCTGCGTCTTGCGTACCACATAAGAACTTTTCCCCCATAGTCTTATCTACCAATTCATACTGTTGTTGAAAAATCTTTTCTATCTGATAACACATTTCACAATTTAGCATTTAAATTCTATGTGTCTTTCTGATGTTACTTTGGAAGACGGAGTTATTTCTTTGTTATATGAACAGATAACCCATTATGTAAGCACTGATGCAAGTTCAGTACATAGCCGTTGAAAGAATCACCTAGTTTCACGCTTTATCCAACAAGAATTTTATGTAAATATAAGCAAGTTTCATGCTTCAGCAGACCTCACCTGGCTCTTTAAGTATCAACAATGAGAGAAACAAAACTTTATGTATATATATATATGTATTATGCTGTGTTGTGCTGTGCTTAGTCATTCAGTTGTGTCCGACTCTTTGTGATTCCATGGACTGTAACCCTCCAGGCTCCTCTGTCCATGGGATTCTCCAGGTCAGAATACTGGAGTGGGTTGCCATGCCGTCCTCCATGGGATCTTCCCAATCCGGGGATCAAACACAAGTTTCCTGCATTGCAGGCGGATTCTTTATCATCTGAGTCCCCAGGGAAGCCCAAGAATACTGGAGTGTGTAGTCTATCCCTTCTCCAGGGGCTCTTCCTGACCAGGAATTGAACAGCGGTTTCCTGCATTGCAGGCAGATTCTTTACCAGCTGAGCTACCAGGGAAGCCCATATATATATACAAAAAATTTAAATAACTAACAAAAAATAAAAATTTAAAAAGGAAAAAAAGATGTGACCAAAAATTGAAATGCTCCAGAGCAGTAAATCTCCACTGTCAGTCAATAAAACTGTACTGAATCAGTGGTGTCACACCCACCAGGTGAATTTGTTCAAACAAACAAACCAATACACAAATAAGTAAATAAATCTTGGGCCCCACCCAAATCACCCAGCTCAGGAGATAATCATTTATTAGAACTGTGGAGACCCCGGGATTTGTATTTCAAAAAACTGTCCTCATATTTCTGACATTCAGCCAAACTTGAGAAATAATGTTCTCATTCTGGTTTTGATTTATATTTCTTTATTGTCTAATTAGGTTGAGTACCTTTTCATGCACCTATTGACCATTTGTAGATCTTTTAAAATAGATATACAAATAGATGGGGAAACAATGGAAACAGCAACAGACTTTATTTTCTTGGGCTCCAAATCACTGCAGATGATGACTGCAGCCATGAAAATAAAAGACGCCTGCTCATTGGACAAATAGCTGTGACAAACCTAGATAGCATATTAAAAAGCAGAGATATCACTTTGCCAACAAAGGTCTATCTTGTCAAAGCTATGTTTTTTCCAGTAGTCATGTATGGCTGTTAGAGCTGGACCATAAAGAAGGCTGAGCGCCAAAGAATGGATGCTTTTGAACTGTGCTGTTGGACAAAACTCTTGAGAGTTCACTGGACAGCAAGGAGATCAAACCAGTCAATCCTAAAGGAAATCAATCCTGAATATTCATTGGAAGGACTGATGCTGAAGCTCCAGTGCTTTGGATATGCTGGTTGGATGGCATCATCGACTCAATGGACATGAGTTTGAGCAAGCTCCAGGAGATGGTGAAGGACAGGGAAGCCCGGCTTGCTGCAGTCCACGGGGTCGCAAAGAGTCGGACACAACTGAGCAACTGAACAAAAACAACAATATCTTTCTTGGAGAATTGTCTATTCAGAGCCTTTGCTCTTTTTTAAAAGTGGATTGTTTATCTTTTTCTTGTCAGGGAAACAATCCTCCCTCAAATCTTTGCATCCTAGAGGATCCTTGAACCAACCCAAACCTTCTCTGCCCTGTTCTATTTTTTCTTTATATTTTATTTTATTTATTTATTTTTTTAACTTTACAATATTGTATTTGTTTTGCCATACATTGACATGAATCCACCATGGGTGTACATGTGTTCCCCTTCCAGAACCCCCCTCCCACCTCCCTCCCCATCCCATCCCTCTGGGTCATCCCGGTGCACCAGCCCCGAGAGCACTGTATCATGCATCGAACCCAGACTGGCAATTCGTTTCACATATGATAATTTACATGCTTCAGTGCCATTCTCCCATATCATCCCGCCCTCGCCCTCTCCCATAGAGTCCATAATACTGTTCTATTTATCTGTGTCTCTTTTGATGTCTCGCATACAGGGTTATCTTTACCGATTAATTAAATACCATATATATGTGTTAGTATACTATATTGGTGTTTTTCTTTCTGGCTTACTTCACTCTGTATAATAGGCTCCAGTTTCATCCACCTCATTAGAACTGGTTCGAATGTATTCTTTTTAATAGCTGAGTAATATTCCATTGTGTATATGTACCACAGCTTCCTTATCCTTTCGTCTGCTGATGGGCATCTAGGCTGCTTCCATGTCCTGGCTATTAAAAACAGTGCTGCGATGAATATTGGGGTACACGTGTCTCATTCAATTCTGGTTTCCTCAGTGTGTATGCCCAGCAGTGGGATTGCTGGGTCATATAGTAGTTCTATTTCCAGTTTTTTGAGAAATCTCCACACTGTTCTCCATAGTGGCTGTACTAGTTTGCATTCCCACCAACAGTGTAAGAGGGTTCCCTTTTCTCCACACCCTCTCCAGCATTTATTGCTTGTAGTCTTTTGGATAGCAGCCATTCTGACGGGCGTGAAATGGTACCTCATTGTGGTTTTGATTTGCATTTCTCTGATAATGAGTGATGTTGAGCATCTTTTCATGTGTTTGTTAGCCATCTGTATGTCTTCTTTGGAGAAGTGTCTGTTTAGTTCTTTGGCCCATTTTTTGATTGGGTCGTTTATTTTTCTGGAATTCAGCTGCAGGAGTTGCTTGTATATTTTTGAGATTGTTTGTCCATTGCTTCGTCTGCTATTATTTTCTCCCATTCTGAAGGCTGTCTTTTCACCTTGCTTATAGTTTCCTTTGTTGTGCAAAAGCTTTTAATTTCAATTAGGTCCCATTTCTTTATTTTTGCTTTTATTTCCAATATTCTGGGAGGTGGGTCATAGAGGATCCTGCTGTGGTTTATGTCGGAGAGTGTTTTGCCTATGTTTTCTTCTAGGAGTTTTATATTTCTGGTCTTATGTTTAGATCTTTAATCCATTTTGAGTTTATTTTTGTGTATGGTGTTAGAAAGTGTTCTAATTTCATTCTTTTCCAAGTGGTTGACCAGTTTTCCCAGCACCACTTGTTAAAGAGATTGTCTTTTCTCCATTGTATATTCTTGCCTCCTTTGTCAAAGATAAGGTGTCCATAGGTGAGTGGATTTATCTCTGGGCTTTCTATTTTGTTCCATTGATCTATATTTCTGTCCTTGTGCCAGTACCATACTGTCTTGATGACTGTAACCAATTGCAGCAAAGAGATAAGGGGATAGAAAATACTCCCTCTCAACAAAGCCTGACTTTTAAGATGAAACCTTCTTCTTCAACTTAGTCCTGAAATTTCCCACAGTAGTTCAATTCAGTCACTCAGTTGTGTCAGACTCTTTGTGACCCCGTGGACTGCAGCACGCCAGGCTTCCCAAGCCATCACAAACTCCCGGAGCTTATTCAAACTCATGTATATTGAGTTGGCGATGCCATCCAACCATCACATTCTCTGTTGTCCTCTTCTCCTCCCGCCTTCAATCTTTCTCAGCATCAGGGTCTTTTCCAGTGAGTCAGTTCTTCACATCAGGTGATCAAAGTATAGATAAAAATAGAACTTTGGGGAATACCCACATTTATAAAGTGAGAGGAGAAAAGGAAGTTGGGAAAAGAATAAATTACAAAAATAATTTTCAAAAAATTCTGACCATAAAAATCATCAAAAATAGGATTAGTTATAGTTTTATACCTATACTCTTTATCTCCACTCTGTGCTTCATGGCCATCTTCTACATTAACCATAAGAGTAATAATGTAGTCTTAGAAATTGACTGTCAATTAAAGTAGTTCAGAGGAATTTAGTAGAAGACAACTCTGTATTCTAAATGCCCATTAAGGATGCAGTGAAAAGACTATACATATTATTGGAATCTCCAAAGAGGCTAAGAGAGAGAATAGAAAAAATACACTATTGATAGAGATAATGGCAGATAATTTCCCAAAACTTAAGAAAAACATCAAGCTACAGATTCATAACCTACAAACTTCAGTCAGGATAAGTAATAACATCACCACTTCTAGGTACTAGGTGTCTCTCCTAGGTACATCATAGTAAAATGCCTTAAAAACAAAGATTAAGAAAAATTTAAAAGCAGCTAGAAAAAAAAGATTTAATTTTTCACAAGGCAACAAAAACAAGATTCAAAAATGACTTCTTAAATTAAAAGTGAAAGCCAGAAAACAGTGAAATAACTTCTAACTACCAAAAAAGAAAATGAGAAACTTATAGCACTATACCTTAACAAAAATATTCGTTTAGAAGGAGACACATTTTTAGAGCAAAAAAACAAAACTAAGAAAGTCTGTCAACAGCAGACATAGAGTTGAAAAACTACTAAAGGAAGATATTCAGGCAGGAAAAAAAAAAAGATGAAATTTGAAGATGAACAAAAGAACACAGCATAACAAAAGGGAAAATATGTGGCCACATCAAAATTAGTACTGATTATTATTAATAATGTATTGAATAGTTTAAAAATGCAGAGATTAATATTCATGACAAAAATAACATATAAAACAGAGAGATGGTAAAATGGAGTTAAAAAAATTGTATGGTCATTGAACTGTCCAATAAGAGGTAATAGTACTAATTTATATAGCATATTGATATCAGAGATATACCTTACAACACCTATGGTAATCACTCTGAATATTACAAGAATATTTAAACATAAAGTTAATATGGGAAAATATGATATAATAAAAGTAATCAATACAAAATTAGGCAAAAAAGAAAGAAAAGGAGACATAAACAGTGGCACAAAAAGAAAGCAAATACCAAGGTATTAAATTCAAGCTAAAATATATCAGTAAATACATTCCACAAAAATGGAGTAAAAGCTACAATTAAAAATAAGTATTTCCAACACCTACATGCTGCTTTTTTGAAAACCATTTTAAAGATATAGATAAGTAAAAGTAAAAAGATGGAAAAAGATATAGCAGGTAAACACATTAATAAAAAGAAAATTGCTATAGTAAAATTAATATTACAAAAGTAGTTATTGTTGTTTAGTTGCTAAGTCATGTCCAACTCTTTTGTTACCCCCATGGACTATAGCCCACCAGGCTCCTCTGTTGATGGGGTTTCCCAGGCAAGAATACTAGAGTGGGTTGCCATTTCCTTCTCCAGGGGATCTTCCCAACCCAGGGATTGAACCCACATCTCCTGAATTGGCAGATTCTTTTATGACTGAGCCACCTAGATGCCCTTTCTAATAAAAAGTTTCCAGTTTCTTAGAATAAAACACTAGAGTGAATCCTCATGAGCTTAGATATGACACCAAAATCACAAGTGTTATGTGATTGATAATTTGACTTCATTAACATTAAAATCATTTCTGCTTCAAAGGACTGTCAAGACAGTGAAAAGACAACCTATAAAATAGGAAGAAATTATTACAAATCATATAACTTATAAGTGCTTTTTTTATAGGCATTATTTAAATGTATTTATTTTAATTGGAGGTTAATTATTTTACAGTATTGTAGTGGCTTTTTGCCATACATTCACGTGAATCAGCCATGGGTGTACATGTGTTCTTCATCCTGACCCCCCTCCCACCTCCCTCCCCATCCCATCCCTCAGGGTCATCCCAGTGCACTGGCCCTGAGCACCCTGTCTCATGCATCGAACCTGGACTGGTGATCTATTTCACATATGGTAATATACATGTTTCAATGCTATTCTCTCAAATCATCCCACCCTCACCTTCTCCCTCAGAGTCCAAAAGTCTGTTCTTCACATCTGTGTCTCTTTTCTTGTCTCTCATATAGGGTCACCATTACCATCTTTCTAAATTCCATAAAGATGTGTTAATATACAATATTGGTGTTTTTATTTCTGACTTACTTCACTCTGTATAACAGGCTCCAGTTTCATCCACCTCATTAGAACTGATTCAAATGCATTCTTTTTGATAGCTGAGTAATATTCCATTGTGTATAGGTACCACAGCTTTCTTATCCATTCATCTGCCAATGGACATCTAGGTTGTTTCCATGTCCTAGCTATTGTAAACAGTGCTGCAATGAACATTGGAGTACATGTGTCTCATTCAATTTTGGTTTCCTCAGTGTGTATGCCCAGCAGTGGGATTTCTGGGTAGCATGGCAGTTCTATTTCCAGTTTTTTAAGGAATCTTACACTGTTCTCCATAGTGGCTGTACTAGTTTGCATTCCCACCAACAGTGTAAGAGGGTTCCCTTTTTTCCACACTCTCTCAAGCATTTATTGTTTGTAGACTTTTTGATGGTAGCCATTCTGACAGGCATGAAATGGTACCTCATTGTGGTTTTGACTTGCATTTCTCTGATAATGAGCGATGTTGAGCATCTTTTCATGTGTTTGTTAGCCATCTGTATGTCTTCTTTGGAGAAATGTCTGTTTAGTTCTTTGGCCCATTTTTTTGATTGGGTCATTTATTTTTCTGGTATTGATCTGCAGGAGCTGCTTGTATATTTTTGAGATTAATTCTTTGTCAGCTGCTTCATTTGCTATTATTTTCTCCCATTCTGAAGGCTGTCTTTTCACCTTGCTTATAGTTTCCTTCTTTGTGCAAAAGCTTTTAAGTTTAATTAGATCCCATTTGTTTATTTTTGCTTTTATTTCCATTACTCTGGGAGGTGGGTCATAGATGATCCTGCTATGACTTACATCAGAGAGTGTTTTGCCTATGTTTTCCTCTAGGAATTTTATACTTTCTGGTCTTATGTTTATATCTTTAATCCATTTTGAGTTTATTTTTGTGTATGGCGTTAGAAAGTGTTCTAGTTTCATTCTTTTAAAAGTGGCTGACCAATTTTCCCAGCACTGCTTGTTAAAGAGATTTTCTTTTCTCCAGTATGTATTCTTGCCTCCTTTGTCAAAGATAAGGTATCCATAGGTGCATGGATTTATCTCTAGGCTTTCTATTTTGTTCCATTGATCTATATTTCTGTCTTTGTGCCAGTACTGAAAGGTTGTTGCTGAACCCATGAAAAGACGTTGGGATTCTTGGCCTTCGGAGGAGAAGAATTCAATCCGGGGCCAGAGACAAGGCTTGATCGCTCAGAGCTTTTGTGCAATAGAGTTTATTAAAGTATAAAAGGAAAGAGACACATGTACCCCAATGTTCATCATAGCTCTGTTTATAATAGCCAGGACATGGAAGCAGCCTAGATGCCCATCAGCAGTCGAATGGATAAGGAAGCTGTGGTACATATACACAATGGGATATTACTCAGCCATTAAAAAGAATATATTCGAATCAGTTCTAATGAGGTGGATGAAAACTGGAGCCTATTATACAGAGTGAAGTAAGCCAGAAAGAAAAACACCAAATACAGTATACTAACACATATATATCGTATTTTAGTTAATCGGTAAAAGATAACCCTGTATGCAAGACATCAAAAGAGACACGCGTAAATAGAACAGTATTATGGACTCTATGGGAGAGGGCGAGGGCGGGATGATATGGGAGAATGGCACTGAAGCATGTAAATTATCATATGTGAAATGAATCGCCCATTCAGGTTCAATGCATGATGCAGGGTGCTCGGGGCTGGTGCACCGGGATGACCCGGAGGGATGGGATGGGGAGGGAGGAGTGGAAAGGGGGTTGTGGAAGGGGAAAACATGTACACCCATCAGTGTGGATTCATGTCAATGTATGGCAAAACAAATACATTAATTGTAAAGTTAAAAAATAGATCAAATAAACTAATTTAAAGAAAAGTATAAAAGGGATAGAGGAAAGCTTCTGACACAGACATCAGAAGGGGCAGAAAGAGAGTACCCCCTTGCTAGCATTAGCAATAGAGTTATATATACTCTCAAATTAGTTATTACAGTGAATCAAAAGAATGTCTGGAGGTTGTAAAGACCTCAGCAGACCTACTCCCATAATTTACATTTTAAGATAACAGAATTAGCCAGAAGGTTCTTTCCAGAGACTGTCCTCAAGCAAGATACATTATTGTTATATAATCATAAGGAATGTAGAGGGGAAAAAAAGTTTGTCCTTTCTTCCTCCTTGAGAATTCCACACCCCTCTCTCCTTGGGGACCCCTAGACTTCCTATCAACCTGCCTAGGAAATGACTCTCTCATTCCCTCCTTTTCTTTTAGGAGAATTATGTTGCCAAGGGAAAGGGGCGTTGTTTTCATTCCATAACTACTTCCTGCTGTTTAGGGGCATGGTCCCTAAGTTGTTGAGGCAACATATTCTCCTACCCTCATGTTGAGGGTCTCTGATCCAGGGGCCCAAAGTAATAGTTGGAGGTGGCACTGGTAGAAGCTTGAACAACCGTTTGTAACTTAAAAGCCTTCATGTGACTAGAAACAAATCCAATTACACAGTTACAGATGTAAGGCAAAATCGTCATTAAAATAAGTTAAAATTAAAATTAAAAGTCATATTATGTCCATAGTTACATCAGTCCATCTTAGGATTCTTAGATGTCATCAGTTTAAGAAGAGGCATCACATGTGATTGTTGTTGAAGGTATTTGTAGACTTGGAGAAAGTCTTTTTCTCAAAGTGGAGATTTCCACCACGGGAAGCCTTCCACTGATGAAGAGGGGAGTGCTCCGCAGACCCAGCAGTTAGACTGATTGCGAAATGCTGCACAGGAGTGAGCACAGGACAGGAAGGTATTGTCTTGAGGGTCAAACGGCAGACTCAGGACCTTTGGAGTCAGCAGAAGTAGGCTCACATAGATTATCAGGCCCATCTGAAAGGTACAAAGTCAGAGCATAGAAAGTAAAGACATAAAATGAAGTCCCTTAGTTCTGGTCAGGGTGCCACCTCTTAACTCGAGTGTGATGTACCCACAAATCAATTCCTGGCACTTTGACAGCTGTGGAAGAAGAAAGAATAACCTGGTAAGGGCCTTCCCAGAGGGGTTCGAGGGATTGGCCACCAAACCCCAATGTTTTTATGAGGACCTCGGTTCCTGGCTCAAATAGAGGCTTGCTTGACTCAGAGGCTGGGTCAGGAGTTGTCTCCTTGAGTTCTGTTAATGCTTGTTGAAAAGCTGAGAGCTGGGTAACATAACTAGATAATTCCAAGGCTTCAGGGTCTATAACAACATCTGTGCATAAGAAAGGACTTCCATAAATACATTCAAAGGGGGACAGTCCCTCCTTTTTAGGGGTAGTTCGAGCCCTCCTTAAAGCTATGGGTAGGACTTTAATCCAATTGCCTTGCAGCTCTTGAGTTAATTTTCGCAGATGTCTTTTGATAATGTCATTAGCTTTCCTGAGGATTGGGGTCTCCAGGAACAATGTAAGTGATATTCTATTCCTAGAGCTTTAGACACCCCCTGAGTTACAGCAGCTTTAAAGGTGGAGTCATTGTCACTCTAAAGGCTCCGTGGCAGCCCAAACCTGGGGATAATTTCATGGATTAGAATCGTTATGACCTCCTTAGCCTGTTCACTAAGACAGGGAAAAGCCTCAATCCATCCAGTAAAAGTATCCACCCAAACTTGTAAGCAAGAATACCCATTAGCTTTTGGCATATGTGTAAAATCAATTTCCCAGTCCTCTCCAGAATACTTTCCACTTCGTGGTAATCCAGATTTTGCTAGCTTTTCAGTCTTTGGGTTATTTTTCTGACAAACCGCACACCTTTTGATAAAGTTCTTTAAAGTTTTCATTACATTTTTACCTTCAAACAAACGAGAAGCCATCTGGTAAGTACTCTCTGCACCCAAATGAAAACTCTGGTGTAAACCCTTAAGAATTTTCCATTGAGCATTTTCAGGAATTATTAATCGTCCATTGTTGGACTGTAACCATCCTTTATCAGTAATCTTTGCTCCTCTTTTCTCATATCTTTATAATTCTTCCTCAGTATATTGTGGTTTTTCCTGCTCCACCGGACCTGTCCAGATCAAAGGCGTCTGTAGTGAAGGGGTTTCCTCAAGTGCCGCTTTTCTGGCTTGACAGTCAGCCAACTGATTACCTTTGGCTACTTTACTCCCATCCCCACTGTGTCCTTTGCAATGCATAACAGCTACCTCTTTAGGACAATATATAGCAGTTAAAAGTCTCTCGATCTCTCTGAAATGCTTAATAGGTTCTCCTGTTGCTGTTTTAAACTGTCTTTCTTTCCATATGGCAGCATGAGCATGTAAAGTCAAATAAGCAGACTTAGAATCAGTGTAGATATTTACCTGCTGCCCTTTGCTTAACTCTAGAGCTCAAGTCAGAGCCACAAGCTCGGCTAACTGGGCACTGGTTCCCTGGGGGAGAGATTTTGCTTCTAAAACCTATTCAGCAGTCACCACGGGGTAACCTGCTTTACGCTTTCCATCCCGAACAAAAGAACTACCATCTGTAAATATTTCCATGTCAGGATTGTCTAATGGGGTATCCATTAGATCTTCCCGAGCTGCATAGTTTAAAGTTAGGAATTGGGAACAATCGTGACCAGGTGCTTCATTTTCCTTCTCAGGAAGGAAAGTGACAGGATTTAAATTTCCACAAACTTAGTTTAGTTACTGGTCCTTCTAACAACAATGGCTGATATTTAAGAAGCCTACTGTCCATCATCTAAATATTGACCTTGGAATTTAAGATTCCACTCACATCATGAGAAGTCAGTACAGTAAGGTTTAGTCCATTAATTATCTTTAAAGCTTCAGGTGCTAATAAAGCCTCTGCCCCAATTGCTCTTAGGCCACCCACATGAAACCATATATAATTCTCTGCTTAGATAAGCAATAGGTTGCTGGTGAGGCCCTCGGGATTGTGTCAAAACTCCCAAGGCCATACCTTTTCTTTCAGTGACAAATTAAATTCTGACCCTGTGGGCAAGCTCAAAGCGGGAGCTTGCAGAAGAGCCGCCTGTAGAACCTTAAAAGCCTTTTGAGTATCTGGAGGCCAAACCAGTTTGTTGGTTTGGGCCTGCTGAGTTTCAGCTATAAGTTTATATAGAGGCCAGATAAGTTCCCATAACCCGGAATCCAAATGCAACAGTAGCCTGTGATTTCCAAAAATCCTCTCAGTTGTCTTAAAGTCATAGGTAGGGGATGATTTAGCATAGGTTTAATTCTCTCAGGGCCTATGGCCCTAGTCCCTTCGGATATGATTAGGCCCAGATATCTAACAGATTGTTGACAAAGCTGAGCCTTTTCTCTTGATGCCTTGAAACTCGCAGCCTGCCAGAAAGTTTAAGAAATCTTCTGAGGCTCACGAACAAGCTTCCTCAGTCTCAGCACAGAGCAAAATATAATCTACATATTGTAACACCACCGCTTCAGAGCTATTAAAGTTTTGTAGATCTCATGACAAACTTTGTCCAAATAAGTGAGGATTGTCATGAAATCCCTGGGGCAAAACTGTCCAGGTTAACTGAGAAGCTGGCTGCATAGAGTCTTCAAAGGCAAATAGAAATTGACTTTCCTCCTCCAAGGGCACTGAATAGAAGGCATCTTTCAAATTCTTAGGTAGTTAGAATAGGAAACAGGAGTCCAAAATGGCGGTGGCTAAAAGACAAGGAAGGGAAAAGCCTGCAAAAATAGAACAAAGGAAGGGCAAAGGAAGATCTGGAAGACCTGAGTGAGAATTTCAGGTAGAACAGCACTCCTGGCTAAGCCCAATTTGCATAGGGGCAGGCTCAGGGGGAGGAAAAAAAACATATAAAACGAGGAGCCAAAGCATTCGCTCTCTCTCTCTCCCCCGTGCACTGGGGTGTTCTTCTCTTCATGTGTTTGGGTCGACGGTCAGCATGTCCTCATGCTTCGAGGATGGATTTCCCTACTATTATCTAAATAAAAGAGCTGTAACACTGATTCGTCTAAGAGCTATAACACTGTCTTTTCAAAGACCTGAGAGCTATAACGGTCTGTCCAAGACCCAGTAGCCATGACCCGCCAAAGGGCTCTGATGTCCGTCACTCCAAATCTTTGTTGTGACGAGACAGAACCAAGGAGCATACACTTGCCTGACATCTATGGTGCTGTGACTCACATTTAACCTGGCTGAAACAACCTCCATGAAGAAAACCCAGCGCAAGGGAAGTGACAAGAGGCCCATCGTGATGGAAACTAGGACACTGAAAAATGAACCCAGCAGAAAGTTCACTCAGCTCATTCTCAGATTCCAGAAGACCTCCAGTTAAGGTAAGAGGTCCTCGCTCCTACGACTGGAGGGACATGCCTAACAAAATCTTAATTCCTTTACAACCTCTCATTTCTTGTTTCCTCGAACCCCTCGTGAACAGACGGGTGGCAGTGGGTGCAAAGGAGGGACTCTGGAGAGGCTACTCTTTGGTATGTTCCAAAGGCACTATCTGCTGGGCCCCAGTAGCTGTTACCCAAGCTGGTGGGGGTTTTTCTGTCCTTACTCTTCTCTGTGCCAAGGATCAGGCCAATGAAAACTGAGCTCAGTTCAGGTACTTAGATTTTGCGGCAGGCTGTGAAGGGGATCCCTTGGCACGTTTTTCCCATTGCTTTTTCCTCCTGTCCTTCAGCTCTCTCCCGGGACTCAAGCCCGGGCAAAACCCATGAAGCTCAGGCTCTGATGTCTCCTTGCAAAAATTCATTGAAAGACAAAGCGATATGTAAGAGGTGGGATCTGTTAGGATTCAGAGAGAAGCCCACTCTTGAGGGTGTGGGCCATTGCCAGGGCAAGGGCTAGGACCATGGAATGTGGCCTGGTTAGGTTTTGTTAGCAGGGTGCATTCATATGCTAATGAGTGGGAGGATCATCTCAACCATTGGGGAACCACCCACTCCTCCTCTTTTGACAGTGCCTTGGAGCTGTCCTGCCACCTCTGGGTGTGTCTGTTGGCTTATAGATTGGGGATTAAGGTTTACTTAAATTTGACTTGTCATCTTGGACCCAATTGATTTTAAGTGGTTTATGCCCCTGTGCTGTGTCATTCTTTCAAAGGTTGTGCTCTGCCTCCTTCCCTCCTGTTTAATTCTCCTTTCCTCAGCCCCATCCGGGCCCACAGTGTTGCCTCTACAATCTTCTAGAGGGACAACCAGAAAGTAGCTGGCTTTGGGAGAGAAATACTGTATAATATCCAACCCCTCTAGATATTCAGGCTTTCATCTTCCCTGTTTCCTACAACAAGTGCAACATCAGCATCTCTCAGTGAACCCGCTAGGGTGGGCGACAGGCACACAGTGCCTGCTAAAAGTCCATCAGCTGGCATCCCTTCAAAGGCAATTGGGCTTCCATGTATGTTTGCCACTTTGGGAGTTAGCCCTGCAGGCCGTTTGGGCCCAATCCCCCTAATCCTATCTAGCACTAGTCACGCTGGAGATCTTGGGGATGCCCAACTCCAGCCCGGGGTTCCCAGGAGGTCGTCACACCTCGACCTGCCTAGGGACTCAATTCTCGGGAGGCCATCACGCCTCGACCTGCCCAGGGATTCGATCTTTAGGAGGCTGTCACACCTCAGCCTGCCTGGAGATCTGCAACCTGACCCGGGGACGCCTGGCTCTCAGGTTGCAACAGTACTGGGTAGGATAAGCTTCAGAAAGACTCACCCCTAAGAAAGTCCACCCATGGAAATAAAAGGAAGTCTGTTAATTGTGGGACTGTGCCCAGTCTCAGCAATAACTCAGGAGCCCAACAAGAAACCCCATTGCCTTTCTGGAAAGGCTAAAAGAGGTCCTCCAAAAGTTCACCAATCTGGACTTAGACTCTTACGAGGGACAGGTGATTTTAAAGGACAAATTCCTGTCCCAGTGTGCATCAGATATCAGAATTACCTTACAACAGCTACAGCAGCAGGACCCTGCTTCCTCTTTAGATGAGATGGTCCAGACAGCCACTAATACCTTTTATAAGAGAGAACAGGAAAAGGAGGTCCAGGAGAGGGAGAGAAGGAAAGAGACAAGGCATGCCCAGATGCTGGCTGCCCTCCAGGGAAGCCCTATGGCAAACTCTGAGTCCTTGAAGGACAAGGCACGAGGCAAATGCCTAATCTGTAGACAGGCGGGGCATTGGGCCAAAGAGTGTCCAAACCATGACAAGTCTCCTAGAACGGCTTGCCACAAATGCTATCAACTGGGACACTGGGTGGCACTCTGCCCTCAGAACCCAAGAGCCTCAAAGTCAAGCGCCAAGCCTTCCCTCACAATGGTTCAACAGGACTAAAGTGGCCCACTCCAGCCAGCCCGCCTGTCACAGATAACCATCACGGGGCTGAAGCCAAGGGTGCAACTGGAAGTGGCAGGTAGGTCCGAGAATTTCTTGGTTGACACAGGGGCTACCTACTCTGCCTTGATCTCCTACTCCAGAGCCTTCTCCTCCCAAATCTGTACCATTTTGGGTGCTACAGCAAAACCAACTACTAAAAGATTCACCCAAGCACTTCTTTGTTGCTGAGACGGACAAATATTTTCCCACCAGTTTCTGGTGGTTCTTGAGTGTCCTACTCCTTTATTTGGAATAGATATACTCACTAAACTGGGGACCACCCTTGTGATGGGAAGTTTTTCAGCCCCTAGAGCTCTACAGCTCCTGGTTACTACCGAAGGACCCATTACACCTTCTCCAAAAGAGAGGGACATAAAACTATGGGAGGACAAAATTAACCCCCAGATGTGGGACCAGGGGATTCCTGGACGAGCCCACCAAGCTGAACCGGTCATCATTGTCCTCCAAAATCCCACTTGGTTTCCTAACCGAAAACAATATCCCCTCAAAAGAGAGGCTCGGGAGGGTGTACAGCCCTTAATAAATAAATTCCTTGCTTCTGGGCTATTGATCCCCACCAATTCACCATGTAACACCCCAATCCTCTCAGTAAAGAAAAAGGACAGAACCTGGCGAATGGTTCAAGATCTCTGGATCATAAATGAAGCTGTAGTCCCCCTCCATCCCACAGTACCCAATCCCTATGTAATCTTGGGAGAAATCCCAGCCAGTGCCAAGTGGTTTACAGTCTTGGATCTCAAAGATGCATTTTTTTTTGCATACCACTGGCTAAAGAATCCCAATATCTTTTTGCCTTTGAGTGGGAGGCCCCAGGAGAAAAACACCAACAGATGACTTGGACAGTATTACCTCAGGGGTTCAGAGATAGCCCCTACTTGTTTGGACAGGCCCTTAGCCAGGATCTCCTAGATTTGGGTCTGGGACCTAATGGGAAAATATTACAATACATAGATGACCTACTAATCTGCTCTCCAGATGAGAAAAATCCCAGACAACCTGCAATTCAGGTTCTAAACTTTTTGGCAGAAAGGGGGATATAAAGTCTCCCATGCTAAGATACAAATGGTCGAGACAAAAGTCACTTACCTGGGAGTGTTCAGATTACACACGGGTCTAGGAGGCTTGTCTCTCTGATAGGGTACAAGGAATCCTCCAGTTGCCCTCCTCCACGACTAGAAAACAATTGTGAGCTTTCCTGGGGCTAACTGGGTATTGTAGAATCTGGATACCCAACTGTGATCTAATTGCCCCAGCCCTTATATGAAAGCTTAAAGGGAACGGATGTATTCAATCCCACTGATGTGTGGGGAAACTCCTCAAAAGAAGGCAGAGGCTACACTAAAACAAGCCTTAACTCAAGCACCTGCCTTGAGGTTGCCAGACCCAGAAAAAAAAAGCATTCCAATTTATGTCCATGAAAGAGAGGGGATAGCCTTGGGAGTGTTAACTCAAAGGCTAGGGTCTGAGCCCCAGCCTGTAGCTTACTTATCCAAGAGTCTCAATCCAACCGCCCAAGGCTGCCCCCCCACCTTTGAAATCTTCCAGCTATTGCAATCATGATAGAAGATGCTTTAAAACTCTCCTTTGGGGGCAAACTAGCTTTTTACCAGCCACCAAGTAAAACAACTCCTAAATGGGAGAGGCCATTTATGGATGTCTGATCAAAAAATCCTCAGATAATAAGTAATGCTGATGGAAAATCCAGGCCTCACTATATCCCCTTGTGAGGTTCTTAGCCCAGCCACCCTCCTGCCTACCCCCCGAGGGCTCTCTCCCCTTTCACTCTTGTCTGGAGACCTTAGACCGCTGGACAAAACCCCAAGAGGGATTGTCAGAAGATCCTCTGACCAATCCTGAGGAAATATGGTACACTGATGGAAGCAGCTTTGTCTTAGATGGAAGAAAAGAAGAGCTGGATTATGCAGTAGTCTCCAATTTTAAGATCATAGAGGCTAAGCCTCTGCCACCAGTTACTTCAGCCCAATTAGCTGAGCCCATCATAGTGCTGACTCGCAGCTTTAGAGCTACCCGGGGAAAAAAAAAGGAAAAAGAATAGCCATTTTCACTTGACTCCAAGTATGCCTTTCTGGTGCTACATGCAACATGCTGCTATTTGGAAAGAAGGGGGGCCACATGACCACCCCGAGGGTCCCCCAATCAAATATGGTGATCAAATTCTTAGACTCTTAGAGGCAGTCCATCTGCCCACTGAGGTTTCAGTCTCCCACTGTAAAGGACACCAAAAAAAGGGAGCACGGAAGTGGCACGAGGAAACCAAGCAGCTGATCAGGCAGCCAAGAGAGCAGCATTACAGAACAATGACCTAATAGGGGTTGCCACCTTAGTTCCACAGACTAATTTTGCCAGAAACTCCTTCATATACCTAAGGGTGAGACTCTTAAAGCTAAGAGTGAGGGCTTTCAAGAAGATCATACAGGGGTGGTTACAAAAGGAGGGACTCCTTTTTCTTGCCTGGAAACCTCCAATGGAAGTTTGTTAACTCCTTACATGCCACCACTCATTTTAGGAGAAAAGGCCCTCCAGAGATTACTAGAAAGGTCCTTCAGGGACGGAACAGGCCTCCAAACAACTGTAAGGCAAGTGGTCTCCTCTTGTCCCACTTGCCAATCAAACAACCCCCAAGGAGCTCGACAACCCCAGCTGGCCCAGCCCATCCAACGACGTGGGACCTACCCAGGAGAGGACTAGCAGATAGACTTCACCCAGATGCCAGTTTCTCAAGGGTATAAGTCATGATAGATACATTCACAGGATGGATTGAAGGCTTTCCCACCCCGGAACTGAGAAGGCTGAGGAGGGTAGTAAAAAAAAACTGCTCCATGAAATCATTCCAAGATTTGGTCTGCCCAGGTCATTACAAAGTGACAATTCGGACATCATTTACTTCTAAAGGTCACCCCCAAGGGGTCGCTAAAGCATTGGACATTTACTTATTATCTCCATTGTGCTTGGGAGGCCTCAGTCTTCAGGAAAAGTAGAAAGAGCCAACCAATTCTTAAAATCAGCGATAAAAAAGATAGCTCAGGAGACCTCCCTGGGATGGAAGGAGGCTTTACCAATAGCTCTCCTCCACACCCATATTGCTCCTAAGGAACAGGTCGGTTTTCATCCTTATGAGATGCTATATGGGAGACCTTTTGTTTATGTCAATGACCTCTTCCTAGATCCAGAGGTTCAGACCCTCCAGTCTTATACCATGGCCATTGGACAATTCCAACAAGATATACGCTTGTGGGGTATGAACCAAGACCCAGAAGATTCCAAGGAGTCACCACTATATGCTCCAGGGACTCAAGTCCTAATTAAAATCTGGAAAAATGGGTCCCCAAAGGCTCAACTCGAGCCCACATGGAAGGGCCCCTACCCTGTAATACTTTCCATCCCCACAGCAGTCAAGGTACCAGGACACGACTCCTGGATTCACTACTCATGAGTCAAGCCGTGGAAGAAAACAGAAGAGGACACTCAATACACCTGTGAGCCCCTGGGAGATCTCAGATACCTATTCAGAACTACTAATGAGATTGCCATTTCTAATGAACACCCCCAAAATCTGGTTTCTGGGGATAAGATTTTCTCAGGACAGCTCTAAAAGAGCCAAACACAGGCTTGACAGAGCTTGTACTCCAAAAACAGACAGGAGATAGATCTTTCTATCCCTGAACAAGGAGGGACTTGAGCCATCCTGGCGATGTGAATTTGGAATTGGCTAATGCCCCTACTAGTCCTTGTTATACCTGCTTATGATTGTTCCATGTATTATCCATTGTCTAACTTGTTTTGTCTCTGCTCAGGTCAACAAGCTACAACATGCAGTGCCAGTTCAACTAAGATATAAAACTACACAGCCCAACCGTGTGGAAAAATATCACTCACACCTTAGATCTGGACACCGCTATGAGGACTCTGAGGCCTGAGACTAGCAAGAAGGGGAGGCCCAATACCCTCACCATCCCAATTCAGCAGGAATGTAACCAGAAAGACTTCACTCTCTACACCCCCTATTCCCCAAAGAAACTGAACCTTCCCATCTCTTGAGGGAGGAATGTTAGTAGTGCTCTTTAGGATAGGAAAACAGGAGTCCAAAATGATACCACGGTGGTGGTCTAAAAGACAATGGAAGGGAAAAAAGCCCACGAAAATAGAACAAAGGGAAGGGTCAAAGGAAGGTGCGTGAGGACCTGAGTGAGAACTTCAGGTAGAACAGCACTCCTAGCTAAGCCACAAATTTTCATAGGGGCAGGGCCCAGGGGAGAAAGAAAAAAAACATATAAAAAGAGGAGCCAAAGCATTCGCTTCTCTCCTCTCTCTCACCTCCATGCGCTGGGGTGTGTTCTTCTCTTCATGTCTTTGGGTCGACAGTCGGCATGCCCTCATGCTTCGAGGATGGATTTCCCTGCTATTATCTAAATAAAAGAGCTGTAACACTGAGCTGTAACACTGATTCGTCTAAGAGCTATAACACTTTCTTTTCGAGTCCTGAGAGCTATAACAGTCTGTCCAAGACCCGAGAGCCGTGACCCGCCAAGGGCTCTAATGTCCGTCACTCCAAATCTTTGTTGTGACAGGACAGAACCAAGGAGCATACACTTGCCTGACAAAATCAATTGCTGAGAAATATTTGGCTCGTTCAGGAATTTCAGACAATAGAATATAAAGATTAGGCACCATGGGGTGTAAAGGAACTACAGCCTCATTTATTATTTGTAAACCTTGAACTAGTCACCATTTTCCATTTGATTTCTTTATATCCCAAAATAGGAGTGTTGCATGGACTGTTAGAGGGAATTGATAGCCCCTGCTCCTTTAAATTCTCAATGATGGTTCTTAACCCTTCCTTAACCTCAGGTTTCAGTGAATACTGCTTCTTATGTGGAAATAAGTGTGGGTCTCTGAGCTTGACAACTACAGAAATAGCATTTTGTGCTCGACCCACAGATTTTCCATCAGCCCATACTCCAGGATTTACATTTTTTGCTCAATTAAAGGGAGAGAAAGGGAAGGCTCCATATTCATGAAAACAGAGGCATGGACCTTTGCTCAGTATACCCATCCATTCCCGCAAAGGGGTGAGGGAGATTCTGGCACAATCAGAAACTCCTGTGAAATAGCACAGAGTCTCAGTTATAACTTAAAGAACAATTGAAGTAATACCTTTTAGCTCGTCCAGGAACAGTCCCCATTATACGGAAAAGCGGATTGGAGAGAAAAGTGGGCCAGGGGCTTCAGTTACAGCACGGAGTAAGTTTGCCCCAGTCGTGTCTAAAAGGAAATCGACGGACTGGCCTCCCATAGTTATTTAATTAATACCTGGGGTTCCTCAGGTGGTAATTAGGGATGGGAGCTTGTGTGGGGACACCCCGGGCACCTTCAGTCCTGATATGTCATGACAGTCTGACCCCTGAAACCTATGCCTCTTTGGGGCAGTCTCTCTTCCATTGTGGTCCTTTGCAGACCGGATATGGAGCCGGGGTCTGCTTGGATGCCTGAGGGCAATCCCGCTTGAGGTGTCCCTCCTTTCCACAGTGATAGCAAGCCCATCCCTTTTCACCTGGGTCCCTCTGGGCATTTTTCTCAGGCTGTTTAAGAACGGTTTTCCATAGCCATTGTGAAGGCTTCCGCCTGTTCCTTTGTCTTTTTCTGCCTTTCTTTCTTTTCCTCATATTCCCTAGCAAAATAGACTGTCTGAGCCATTTGTAACAGATTATCTAAAGACTGGTTAGGTCCATATGCCCATTTTAATAGCTTACGGTGGATATCTGGAGCCGACTGTGTGACAAATCTATCCTTTAAGATCACTTTTCCCTCCTCACTTTCGGGATCAATCTCAGTGAATCTGCAAAGGGCTTCTCTCAGTCTATCTAGGAATTTACCAGGAGCTTCCTTCTCCTCCTATTCTATGTTTGTCAATTTGTCATAGTTTGAAGGCTTAGCACGCGCCTGCCTGAGTCCTTCAAGAATACATCTGACAAAATGACTCTGATCCCATCTTCCTTTAGCTGTGTTGTAGTCCCAATCTGGTTCTATAGTTGGGACTGATTCTCAGTGGGGAGGGCGGCTATTTCGTCCTCCCTCTTCCCTACTGATTCATTACCAAGCCATTTATCTCCATAAGCAACTGCTTTTCCAAAAACTCGAGTTTTTGAGTCGGGAGTTCAGCGTTTTGTCCCAAGATATACATCACATCCTTCCAAGTAAGGTCATAAAGCAGAATAACACCTTTAAAAGCTCTAATATATTTTTCTGGGTCCTCTAAATAGTCTCCCAGATCCTCCTTGATTCTTTGTATTTCTTGATAAAGAAAAAGGCTTATTAACTCTCATAGACTGATTATTTCTCCCAGTGGGTGCTTCATGAAGAGGCAACAGCTTGTGTGTCTGTTCCTCAGTCTCTCTGGCTGCTCTGCGCATATGATCCCAGGGATAGATTGGAGAAACCTGCTTTTCTTTATCTCTTTGTCTCCTGTCCTCCACCTCTTAGCAAAGTAGGAGGACAGGAGGGAGCTAAAGGAGTCACACCCAAATATACACCCTTAGGACATAAGGTCTGGCATATTTCGCAGAGAGAAAAAAAGGGCAACACATATGCTACTTCTACCCATTTCCCTTATATTCTACAGAACCAGTCTAATTGTAAAACAGTATTATACTTAAGAGACCCTCCAACTGGCCACCACCCTCCAGTGGGTACAGCGGCCGTGCAGTATCACATAGGAAGACCAGGTGTGTAAGCCCTGGGGATCAAATCTATCCCAGTTTTTCAGGATACAGTTCAAAGGAGTGAGGCTGGAATTGTTAGCTCCCATCTGTAAGAGAGAAAAAAAGCGACCAGCACCATCTTTCTACCGGAGGCATCCCTCCCTGCTCTAGATGGGGGTGTAGACAGACTTTACACCAAAGCTTTTCTTTCCATGTTGGACTTAGTCTGTCCCTTACCAACGCAGGCGACATACTCGTCCCTCCCAGTTCTACCACTGAGATGGGGTGGAGATGCACCAGGGGTAGACCTGATGGCATCCC
Organism: Okapia johnstoni; assembly: GCA_024291935.2. Lineage (NCBI taxonomy): Eukaryota > Metazoa > Chordata > Mammalia > Artiodactyla > Giraffidae > Okapia > Okapia johnstoni. The sequence goes on from CM044305.1 coordinate 84,638,805, forward strand.
TAACTGACGTCCAGCTCCTCACCATCAAAACCTTGCTTGCCTCTGATGCCACCTGGGGTGCAATCAGAGTAACCTTCTGGAATGCCTCCCAGGCTAAGACCACTGGGGGCACTGTTCGTCACCTGAGTGCCTGTGCACGACTCTGAGTATATTCTTGACCACAATAAGACCAATGCAAACATGAAACTGAGATGTTCCTTCCAAGCGTCACCACACCAGTATAAGAGTCTCCTCTGGTCCACTAAGAGCCAGCTTTACCAAAGGAAAAAAAAAAACCATTGTAGTTCCAATCTGAGTAACCTTTAACATCAGAGATGCTCTTGTAGCTAGAGCTCCGTCTAACTTCCGAACTTTCCATTCCTAGAAAGGCTAGGCACTTCCTGACTACCAATCCAAGTTTGGGATCTAAGTAACAGTACACAGTAACAGCATAGATCTCAAGTCCCTTGAAAGTCTATGATCTGATAGATGGTTAGTACTTCTAATTTCTAAGGAGTTATGAAATGGTCAAAGAGATCGAAAAGTTTGACCGAGAAAGGAGAGTTCAGTCCACACTCTTTGTCTATTTCTGGTCGGTTCCCAAACGAAACATTGGGTGCCTCTTGGCATTGGCAGGTCAGTATAAACCCCCGACAGGTTTCTGCCATAGCCATATGAGGTCACCGTGGAACCGCAGAACAGAGCTTGCTTCACACAGGGCGTGTCATTCATTCATGCAAGCACACCGTAGAGTTAGTAAGGTACAGCAGAAAACGTGTTCTCTAGGAGAACAAAGAACTAGAGCTCCAAGCATCCTTACCTTGTCCTGAAGAATCCTGGACGAGCCCTCAAGATGAAAGGTTGTTACTGAACCCACGAAAAGATGCCGGGATTCTTGGCCTCTGGCAGAGAAGAATTCAATCTGGGGCCAGAGACAAGGCTTGATTGCTCAGAGCTTTTGTGCAATAGAGTTTATTAAAGTATAAAAGGGATAGAGAAAGCTTCTGACACAGACATCAGAAGGGGGCAGAAAGAGTACCCCCTTGCTAGCATTAGCAATGGAGTTATATACTCTCAAATTAGTTATTACAGTGAATCAAAAGAATGTCTGGAGGTTGTAAAGACCTCAGCAGACCTACTCCCATAATTTACATTTTAAGATAATAGAATTAGCCAGAAGGTTTTTTCCAGAGACTGTCCTCAAGCAGGATACATTATTGTTATATAATCCTAAGGAATGTAGAGGGGAAAAAAAGTTTGTCCTTTCTTCCTCCTCGAGAATTCCAGACCCCTCTCTCCTTGGGGACCCCTAGACTTCCTATCAACCTGCCTAGGAAATGACTCTCTCAGTACCATATTGTCTTGATGACTGTAGCTTTGTAGTATAGCCTGAAGTAAGGCAGGTTGATTCCTCCTGTTCCATTCTTCTTTCTCAAGATTGCTTTGGCTAATCGAGATTTTTTCGATTTTTAGATTTTTTGTATTTCTATACAAATTGTGAAATTATTTGTTCTAGTTCTCTGAAAAATACCATTGGTAGCTTGATAGAAATTGCATTGAATCTATAGATTGTTTTGGGGAGTATACATTTTCACTATATGGATTCTTCTGATCCATGAACATGGTGTATTTCTCCATCTATTTGTGTCATCTTGCATTTCTATACACTAACAATGAGAAAAGAGAAATTAAGGAAACAATTCCATTCACCATTGCAACGAAAAGAATATAATACTTAGGAATAATCTTAACTAAGGAAACAAAAGATCTATATATAGAAAACTACAAAACACTGATGAAAGAAATCAAAGATGACACTAATAGATGGTTTTTTAACACCTATTTTTAACTCTCTTGGTTATATACTTATCAGTATATATGAGAATATGTGAAGAACACTTACACTTCCTGTAACATAAATAATTAAATTTAAACTTGAGCAAAATACTCATATAGACATTTCTCCAAAAAGATATACAAATGGCCAGCAAGACTTGAAGACATGTTCAACATCATTAGACCTCAGAGAAATGTCTTTTTTTCCTGCTTGAAAAACAAGTTTTATTAAGCAGTTTTTACATAATCAACTGTTCACAGTTTACAGTTAAAACATTGTGCATATTGTATATTTTCACTGCTACTCAATTACAAAATCTTCAGACAGCAGTGAAAAACATGCTCAAATAACTCATAAAAATAGAGAACCATGACTGCTTAAAGTACAAAATGTTGGGTGATGTCACTTCAGACAGAAAATGAGGGGGGGTTTAAAAATACACATTTACCATACTTCATTTAGGTAGGTTTTTCCCCTTGTTTGCTTATAGCACTGTACAAGTTTCATTGCCCAGAAACTAAAGTAAGAATGTACTCTGAATCACTTCAACTTAAAATATTTTGCATTTATCACTTGATACATGTTATGTAACATTTTAATATGCAAAACACTTGAAAGCAAACCACTCCACAACCACTAAGATAGTTAGAATCAGAAACACAGATTGTTAGAATCAAAAAGACCAACAATTGTTGGTGAGAATGTAAAAAGAATAAAACCTTCATCCATTGCTGGGAGAATGTTCAGAAAAGAGATTCTAAAGGTGCAATTAAAATTCAGAATGAGCAGACTACATCACGCAGATCCATCTTAGATCTGTAAGAGACCTTCCCAAGGTCTAATTCTCCTTCAAACATGAGAATGTCTTCTTTCACATTCATGACATTTCAAGAGCTACCTCAGCTTTAATCCTTCAAACAGAGCACTGATGTTGACAAGAAGTCCACTGTTTGAGAGGAAAGTCTGTCCCATTTTGTTTTGTCCTAACTAATCATTCTAATTCCAGAAAAAGGAACACACAGCCCTGCAGTAATAGGAGCATTGTCAAAATTTCCATATTTCTGTAGGTGTTTTCCCAAGATATTTTCTCCCGAAAGTTTTTCAACATGACCCCCTAGATTGCATAACTAATTACAAACACAGAATGCCCCAAAGCCTGTTTTACATAGAAAAACAACTAGTTGAAGCTAGTCACCATCCTCTAAATTGTACATTCCAGCAATATAGAGTCATTTGAAAAGGCATAAGAAATTGAATCACAATCATACACCACCAGCTTCATAGGGTGTGTCAATAGTCAGATTATCAACGAATCAGAGATGAATGCTTAAGGCTGCTTTGGAAAAGAGTATAAACAAGACATATAGGGAAAGGGTCAATTTCATTCAAAGAATCAAAATATATAAGAATAGAAAAGGCCTCTGAGGGATCATTTAGTCCAGCTGTATTATACATAAATATGAGTTCTACAACAGATTTTAAATCAAATGGATTTCTTGAATAATATATGTAAAACAAAACAGTTCGTACTAAAGTCTTCTCCAGAGAACCCTAGAGGACATTAACATGTTATAGGATTTGATAATCCATAGAAACCTATTTAACTTTGCTTAGAGCATCCCAGATATATCCAGCTGCAACCAATCTTGTTTTGTAACAACTAGCAAAATATTACTACAATACACACCAACAAATGCTAACCTAGTTGAATCTTCCATTTTAAAAAATGAAGGAAGAAAGACCCAGAAAAGTTTCTGAAATGCCTAAATCAACAAAACTACTTATTTGCAGAGCCGGGAATGCAACTCAGGCATCATGACAGCTTGTAAGTGTGGAGCATTCTTCTCTTCTGCCTTTAGTCTCTCTAAATCCCTAGTGAAGGATGACATTTAACCACAAATTGGTTTCTTGGCACTCTTCTTCATTTCTTCTTTAAGAAAAATTGTATTACCTGTACCAGTGATTTGCAACCAGATGGGTGACGCTAAGAGAAACCGGGAAGAAGTGGTAACAGAATCTGTAGGGCAAGAGAAGTGTTTCTAAAAGCATATTAAATGTTACAGTATACTTTTTTATTTGGGGGAAAAAAAGGATATTTTCTTTCCTTATATAAGGCTTTTTGTAGGAAATGACATTTAGTCTCACAAAGAACAAATAGTAATCAGCCAGTCCAGCCAAGCCAGGAGTAATTGAAGGGTGTGGCAGGCAGAGAGGATAGTAAATTTTAAGGACTAGAGGCAAGAGAGATCATGCCATGATTAAGAAACTACAAATAGTTTAGTGTGGTTGAAAGACAAAGAGAGAAGGCTGTTGTTGAAGGAAGAAGAACCAAAGGAATGGGAGGGTGGGGGTGGGGTGAAAAAAGGTATGTACTTAGAGATAAGCAACATAGTAAAGAACTAATGAGAGGCCAGATCATTAAGTGCCTTGTACCTCATGCAAGGGAACTGATCTTTATCATGACAGCAATAGTAACACATTAAAGAGTTTAAGCAGGAGAGTTACATAATCAGATTAAATTACAGAAAAATTACTCAGGGGAAAAGTCCACAATTTCTCAGGGAAGGAAGTTTTTAGTGTGATCAAATTTCTCTGGCAGTTAATTTCCATTTTCTTAACCAGTGTTGCCTTTGTGCTGAATGATTAACTTACAGGGGCTAAGGAGAGATTCTAACAGCTTAAATCACTCGGGAATTGAGGTGCAAGAGTCAGTTCACCAAAAGGGCACAATTGGCTCATAAGCAGTAACATAAATTGTCCAAGTCAGTAAGTATTTCAGTTGGGGTCACCAAGAGTATAGTTCACAAGGAAACTCACACTTGCTATTTACAGAAGATAGTGAATTCAATGGAAACACTTTGTTTTTGTGCCATAATTTTTAATATTTTAATTAAGAAAACAAAATTTTGAATTTTCTTTCATAAAATACTATAATTCATTATTGTCTTGGAATCAACTGTCCACCCTCACCCCAGGACTTAGATTGAAGAAGATTGTTCCACTTTTTTTTTTCCAGTGAGGGTCTATTAGTGACTATAGTGTTATTAGTGTCTATTTGTGTTATTAGTGAAACTAAAAAATGTTCAGAGATAATAAACTGTCAGTTGCGGCTAGCCTCAGGCCTTGCATATTATTTTTTAATTAATTAATTTATTTTAACTAGAGGCTAATTACTTTACAATATTGTGGTGATTGTTGCCATACATCAACATGAATCAGCCATGGGTGTGTTAGAATAGGAAAAAGGAGTCCAGAATGGTGGTGGCTAAAAGACAAAGAAGGGAAAAGCCCATGAAAATAGAACAAAGGAAGGTCCAAGGACTGGAGTTAGAACCTCAGGTAAAACAAACAGCACTCCTAGCTAGCCCAGTTTACATGGGGAAGGCCCAAGTGGAGGAGAAAAAACATATAAAAAAAGGAGCCAAAATTTAGCTGGGGCCTCTCTTCCCATCTTTTGGGTCGTCATGCCCTCATGCCTCAAGGACATATTTTCCTTTACTTTCTAAATAAAACTGAGCTTTAACAGGGAGCTATAACACTGGTCCATTCAAAGCCTGTAACACTGGTCTGTCACTTCAAATTTTTGTTGCGACACAACAGAACCGAGGAAATTACAAACTCCCCCCCACATCTATGGTGCTGTGACTTGGATTTAACCTGGCTGAAAGAACCTCGGCTCAGCTCTTGCAAGGAGGAGGCCAAGCACAGCAGGAGCCCAACTCGGCAAAAGCTCCCATGGTGGAAGCTGAACCTGAAGAAAACCCAGCACAGGGGAAGTGACAAGAAGCCCAGGGTACTGGAAACTGGGACAGCAAAAAACAAACTCAGCAGAAAGCTCACGCAGCTCAGTCTCAGATTCCAGAAAACCTCTGGTTAAGGTAGGAGGTCCTTGCTTCTATGACTTGAAGCACATAAAGCTAATAAAATCTTAATTCCTTCACAATCTCTCATTTCTTGTTTCCTTGAATCCCCTGTGAACAGGCGGGTGGCAGAGGGTGCAACTGAGGGACTCCTGAGAGGCTACTCCTCATTGTGTCCTGAAGGCTCCACTATCCTCTGCGCTCTAGTAGCTGTTACCCAAGCCGGTAGGGGTTCTTCTGTCCTTAATCTTCTTTGTGCCAAGGATCAGGCCAATGAAAACTGTGTGCACAGTTCAGGTATTTAGCAGATTTTCCAGCAGATTATGAAGGAGATTCCTCAGTACGTTTTTTCCACTGCTTTTTCCTCCGGTCCTTCAGCTCCTCTCTCCTGGGACTTGAGCCTGGCCAAAACACATGGTGCCTGGCTTCAAGACCTAAGGAAGCTCAGGCTCTGATGTCTCATTGCAAAAATTCAGTTAGAGACACAGTGGTAGGTAAGAGGTGGATTTGTTTGGATTCAGAAAGAAGCACACTCCACAGGTTGTGGGCCTTCACAGAGGGCAAGTGCTTCAGCCATGGAATATGGTGTGGCTAGTTTTTATGAGCTGGGTGAATTCATATGCTAATAAGTGGGAGGATCATCCAAACCATTGGGGAACCACCCACTCCTCTGTCTTTTGACAATGCCTTGGAACTGTCCTGCCACCTCTGGGTGTGTCATTTAGCTTACAGATTGGGGATCAAGGTTTAGTTGAATTTGACTTGTCATCTTGAACCCATTTGATTTTAATCAGTTTATGTTATGTCCTTGCGCTATGTCATCCTTTCAAAAGTTGTGCCCTGCCCCCTTCCCTCCTGTTTCATGCTCTTTTCCTGAGCCCCATACGGACCCACAATGTTGCCTCTACAATCTTCTGGAGGGACAACCAGAAAATAGCTGGCCCTTGGGAGGGAAATACTGGATGATATTCAATCCCTCTAGATATTCAGCCCTTCATCTTCCATGTTTCCTACAACATATGTAACAACAGTATCTCCCAGTGAACTGGCTAAGGCAGGTGACAGGCACACAATGCCTGCTAGAAGTTCATCTGTTGGCATCCATTCAAGGGAAATTGGGCTTTCAGGGATAATGTTTGCCACTTTGGGAGTTAGCCCTGTAGGCCATTTGGGCCCAAATCCTTGCCACCATTCTCCTAAAGTTACAAACATACCTCTGGATCAAATGTCCACTCCACTTGTATGGAACATCTGGTCTATTGCTTCTTATAAATTTGTTCTTAAGCCACTTACTAACTCCTACAACCAGGACCCTGCCCCCTTGTAAGCAACATTGCTCCACTCCAATTATTAAAATACTCTTAATGTCCCTAACAGGACCAGATAAGCCACTCCTTTGTCATTGCTTCTGCTATTACCAAAAGTGGGTCTATGACAATGAAATGTTTACCATTGGAGACACCCTAACCTGCTCTTATGGAGGACTAGGGGAGGAAATCAGTGAATTACATTCCCTTAGAGCAGTAAGAGGATAAGGCTTATGGCTGCTTCACCAGGTTCCCAGTCTTGGAGCACAGGGTTGGATTGCTTTACATCATGATATCTATTCCCATCTGTGGTGAAAAAACCAGCAATGAGTTAAGATTACAACCCCTTAATCCTACCCAGCACTGATCATGCTGGAGACCCTGGGGACAGCCAACTCCAGTCCGGGGGTCCCAGGAGGTTGACATACTTCAACCTGCCCAGGGACCCAACTCTCAGGAAGTTGACATGCCTCGACCTGCCTGGGGATTTGATCTCCAGGAGGCTGTCACACCTCACCTTGCCTGGGGATCCGCACCCTGACTTGGGGATGTCTGACTCACAGGTTACAACAGTACTAGGTAGGATAAGCTTCAAAAAGACTCATCCCTAAGGAAGTCCACCCACAGAAATTGAAGGAGGCCTATTAGTTTTTTCTTTTTTTTTTCTGTTTTTTTCTTTTCCTCCCTGTTATCACCATCTTTCAGAGAGGAAATAACACAATCCACTTCCCAACAGATGCCCTTGAGATGCATCCTTGATAACTGGAAGTTGTTCAAAGAGGCTTAAGTTCTTCGAGGCAGTCACATCTGCCTCACTGAGGATTCAGTCTCCCCACTATAGAATGACACCAAAATAGGGAGCAGCGGTAGTGGCATGAGGGAACCAAGCAGCTTCCCAGAAGATTACAGAACAATAGAATCTAGGGGTTTCTTAGTTCCACAGAGGTAACAGCCATTCCTTCTCATATACCAAACAGTGAAGGGCTTTCAAGAAGATCATAGGTTCCAAAAGTGGTCTGCCCTTCCAATGGAATTTGTTAACTCCTTACATGCCACCACTCATTTAGGGGAAAAAGCTTCCAAAGATTACTAAGAAAGATCTTTTCAGAGGAACAGGCCTCCCAAACAACTATAAGGCAAGTGGTCTCCTCTTGTCCCACTTGCTAATTAAACAAGGACCCTCAGCTCAAAGACCCCAGCTGGGCCCGAGCCTGTCCAATGATGTGGGACCTACCTAGGAGAGGGACTGGCAGATGGACTTCACCCAGATGCCAGTTTCTCAAGGGTATAAAATACCTATTAGTCATGATAGATACATTCACAGGATGGATTGAAGGCTTTTACACCTGGACAAAGAAGGCTGAGGAGGTGGTAAAAAAAAAACTGCTCCATGAAATCATTCCAAGATTTGGTCTGCCCAGGTCATTACAAAGTGACAATCGGACATCATTTACTTCTAAGGTCACTCAAGGGGTCTCTAAAGCATTGGACATTACTTATTATCTCCATTGTGGCCTGAAGGCCTCAGTCTTCAGGAAAAGTAGAAAGAGCCAATGCCCGTACTAATCCCTGTTATCATATTGATGCTGCTTATGATTGCTCCATGTATTATCAATTGTCTAACCCGTTTTGTCTCTGCCCAGGTCAACAAGCTACAACATGCAGTGCCAGTTCATCAAGGATATATAAAACTACAGCCAACCACAGAAAATATCACTCACCCTTACATGTACACTCTTATAAAGACTCTGTGGCCTGAGACTAGCAAGAGGGGGAGGCCCAATGCCCCTCACCATCCTAGTTCAGCAGGAAGTAGCCAGACAGACTTCAATGCCCTTATTCTCAAAGAACTGGACCTCCCATCTCTTGAGGGGGGAATGTTAGGTAGTTATAATAGGAAAAAGGAGTCCAGAATGGCAGTGGCTAAAAGGCAAGGAAGAGAAAAGCCCACGAAAATACAACAAAGGAAGGTCCGAGGCCTGGAGTGAGAACATCAGGTAAAACAAACAGCACTCCTGGCTAGCACAATTTACATAGGGAAGGCCTGGGGGGAGGAGGAAAAAACATATAAAAAGAGCCAAAATTGGGCTGGGACCTCTCTTCTCTTCACGTCTTTTGGGTCTTCATGCCCTCACCCCTCAAGGATCAATTTTCCTTTACTTTCTAAATAAAACTGAACTGTAACATGGTACTGTAACACTGGTCTGTTTCAGGGCTGTAACACTGGTCCACCTGAGGGCTGTAACACTGGTCCGTCATTTCAAATTTTTGTTGCGATGAGACAGAACCAAGGAAATTACAAACTCCCCTGACAGGTGCACATGTGTCCCATCATCCTGAATGCCCTCCCATCTCCCTCCCTACCCCAACCATCCCTCTGTGTCATTCCAGAGCACCAGCTTTGAGTGCTCTGCTTCATGCATCAAACGTGCCCTGGTCATCTATTTTACATATGGTAATATACATGTTTCAATGCTATTCTCTCTTATCATCCCACCCTTGCCTTCTCCCACATAGTCCAAAAGTCTGTTCTTTACATCTGTGTCTCTTTTGGTGCCTTGCATATAGGGTCGTGGTGCCATCTTTCTAAACTCCATGCTGCTGCTGTCCAACTCTGTGCGACCCCATAGACGACAGCCCACCAGGCTCCGCAGTCTCTTGGATTCTCCAGGCAAGAATACTGGAGTGGGTTGCCATTACCTTCTCCAGTGCATGAAAGGGAAAAGAGAAAGTGAATTCCCTCAGTTGTGTCCAACTATTAGCGACCCCATGGACTGTAGCCTACCATGCTCCTCTATCCATGGGATTTTCCAGGCAAGAGTACTGGAGTGGGGTGCCATTGCCTCCTCCACTAAATTCCATATATATTCAATAATATACTGTACTGGTGTTTCTCTTTATGGCTTACTTCACTCTCTATAATAGGCTCAAATTTCATTCACCTCATTAGAACTGACTCAAACACGTTCTTTTTTATAGCTGAGTAATATTCCATTGTGTATATGTATCACTACTTCCTTATCCATTCATCTGCCAATGGACTTCTAGGTTGCTTTCATGTCCTAGCTATTGTAAACAGTGCTGCAATGAACATTGTGGTACATATGTACATATGTCCTTTTCAATTCTGGTTTCTTCAGTGTGTATACCCAGCAGTGGGATTGCTGGGTCATATAGCAGTTCTATTTCCAGTTTTTTAAGGAATCTCCACATTATTTTCCATAGTGGCTGTACCAGTTTGCATTTCCACCAACAGTGTAGGAGGGTCCCCTTTTCTCCACACCCTCTCCAGCATATATTGTTTGTAGACTTTTTGATGGCAGCCATTCTGACCAGCATGAGATGTTACCTCATTGTGGTTTTGATTTGCATTTCTAAAGGAAAGATATTCCCATTTGAATGCAGAGTTCCAAAGAATAGCAAGGAGAGATAAGAAAGCCTTCCTCAGCGATCAATGCAAAGAAATAGAGGAAAACAACAGAATGGGAAAGACTAGAGATCTCTTCAAGAAAATTAGAGATATCAAGGAAACATTTCATGCAAAGATGGGCTTGGTAAAGGACAGAAATGGTATGGACCTAACAGAAGCAGAGGATATTAAGAAGATGTGGCAAGAATACACGGAAGAACTGTACAAAAAAAGATCTTCACGACCCAGATAATCACGATGGTGTGATCACTCACCTAGAGCCAGACATCCTGGAATGTAAAGTCAAGTGGGCTTTAGGAAGCACCACTACGAACAAAGCTAGTGGAGGTGATGGAATTCCAGTTGAGCTATTTCAAATCCTGAAAGATGATGCTGTGAAAGTGCTGCACTCAATATGCCAGCAAATTTGGAAAACTCAGCAGTGGCCACAGGACTGGAAAAGGTCAGTTTTCATCCCAATCCCAAAGAAAAGCAGTTCCAAAGAATGCTCAAACTACCGCACAATTGCACTCATATCACAGGCTAGTAACGTATTGCTCAAAATTCTCCAAGCCAGGTTTCAGCAATATGTGAACCGTGAACTTCCAGATGTTCAAGCTGGCTTTAGAAAAGACAGAGGAACCAGGGATCAAATTGCCAACATCCTCTGGATCATTGAAAAAGCAGGAGAGTTCCAGAAAAACATCTATTTCTGCTTTATTGACTATGCCAAAGCCTTTGACTGTGTGGATCACAATAAACTGTGGAAAATTCTGAAAGAGATGGAAATACCAGACCACCTGACCTGCCTCTTGAGAAACCTGTATGCAAGTCAGGAAGCAACAATTAGAACTGGACATGGAACAACTGACTGGTTCCAAATAGGAAAAGGAGAATATCAAGGCTGTATATTGTCACCCTGCTTATTCAACTTATATGCAGAGGACATCATGAGAAACGCTGGGCTGGATGAAGCACAAGCTAGAATCAAGATTGCTGGGAGAAATATCAATAGCCTCAGATATGCAGATGATACCACCCTCATGGCAGAAAGTGAAGAACTAAACAGCCTCTTGATGAAGATGAAAGAGGAGAGGAAAAAGTTGGCTTAAAGCTCAACATTCAGAAAACTAAGATCATGGCATCTGGTCCCATCACTTCTTGGGAAATAGATGGGGAAAGAGTGGAAACAGTGTCAGTCTGTATTTTGGGGGGCTCCAAAATCACTGCAGATGATGATTGCAGCCATGAAATTAAAAGACGCTTGCTCCTTGGAAGGAAAGTTATGACCAACCTAGATAGCATATTAAAAAGCAGAGATAGCATAAAAAAAGCAAAGTTGACTTTGCCAACAAAGGTCCGTCTAGTCAACGCTATGGTTTTTCCAGTAGTCTTGTATAGATGTCATGTATAGATTTGAGAGTTGGACTGTGAAGAAAGCTGAGCGCTGAAGAATTGATGCTTTTGAAGTGTGGTGTTGGAGAAGACTCTTGAGAGTCCCTTGGACTGCAAGGAGATCCATCCAGTCCATCCTAAAGGAGATCAGCCCTGGGTGTTCATTGGAAGGACTGATGTTGAAGCTGAAACTCCAATACTTTGGCCACCTCAAGCGAAGAGTTGACTCATTGGAAAAGAGTTGACTCACTGGGAACGACTGGGGGCAGAAGGAGAAGGGGACGACAGAGGATGAGATGACTGGATGGCATCACCGACTCGATGGACATGAGTTTGGGTAAACTCCGGGAGTTGGTGATGGACAGGGAGCCCTGACATGCTGCAATTCATGGGATCGCAAAGAGTCGGACACGACTGAGCGACTGAACTGAATTGAACTGAAGTGATAATGATAATGTTAAGCATCTCTTCATGTGTTTTTTAGCCATCTGTATATCTTCTTTGGAGAAATGTCTGTTCAGTTCTTTGGCTTATTTTTGATTAGGTTGTTTATTTTTCTGGTATTGAGCTGCTTGTATATTTTTGAGATTAATTCTTTGTCAATTGCTTTGTTTGCTATTATTTTCTCCCATTTTGAAGGCTGCCTTTCATCTTGCTTGTAGTTTCCTTCATTGTGAAAAAGCTTTTAAGTTTAATTAGGTCCCATTTGTTAACTTTTGTTTTGAATAGTTTTTTAATTTTTGCTATCTTAATAATTTTTAATATTCTAATTGAAAAATAAAAATTTTGAATTTTCTTTCATAAATTACTCTAATTCATTATTTTCTTGAAGTTAGTTGTCCAACACCACCCCAAGATTTAGACTGAAGAAATTTGTTCCATATTTTTGACCACAACTGCATTGTGGTGATCCTCATGACCAATGCACCTGTACAGCTTTCATTTTACAAGGAATTATTTCAATGAAAGTGCTCAATTATGTTTGGACCTCTTATCTCACTTACCTGTCATGGGACCTACATAACTCCAATGCTATACAACCATTCTTTGGTGTCTTAAATTCTTTGTCATCTTCAAATCCCTGTAAAAGCACAGATATTAATTATATCAGAAGCATAAATAATAATAGAAACAAAAATAATACTAATAATGCAGCACTTTCTATATCCTATGCACTGTGCTGCTGCTGCTGCTGCTGCTGCTGCTAAGTCGCATCAGTCATTTCTGACTCTGTGCGACCTCATAGACAGCAGCCCACCAGGCTCCTCCGTCCCTGGGATTCTCCAGGCAAGAACACTGGAGTGGGTTGCCATTTCCTTCTCCAATGCATGAAAGTGAAAAATGAAAGTGAAGTCTCTCAGTCGTGTCTGACTCTTTGCGACCCCATGGACTGTAGCCTACCAGACTCCTCTGTCCATGGGATTTTCCAGGCAAGAGTACTGGAGTGGGGTGCCATTGCCTTCTCCATGCACTGTGCTAGACAGGCTTTATCTCATACATGTACAAAATCCTATAACAATTAATATTCTAACTTGACAGATGAGGAAAGTGTTCCCTAAAGAGACTAAGTAAACTTCCCAGAGTCATACAGCTTGTGATCAAAATCAGAATTCAAATTCATGTCGTATGACTGCAAAACCTAGCTCATCACCTTATACTTCTTTCTAATATTTTTAGTTACCTGTCATACAGTAGTTGCTTGGAATTAGGCCAGTCAATTTAAAAGCACAATGTAATTTAACCTGAAAACTAACCTACCAAAAGGTACTCTATCCCATATTTTATAGATGAAGAAACCAATGCTCAAAACATTTATTTAAGTTGCTATTAGTTATACAGGTAGAAGGGCTTCGCATGTGGCACTAGTGGTAAAGAACCTGCCTCCTAATGCAGGAGACCAGAGATGAGGCTTCGATCCTTGGGTTGGGATCCCTTGGAGGAAAGCATGGCAACCCACTTCAGTATTCTTGCCTGGAGAATCACATGGACAGAGGAGCCTGGTGGGCTACAGTCCAAAGGGTCACAAAGAGTTGCACACAACTGAAGCAACTTAGTATGCATGCAAACAGGTAGAAAGAACAAAGGGAAAATTCAGATCTACATTTGTCTGATCCTAATTTTGTGTGTTTAACTACAATCTAAGGCTACAGTCAATGGGATCACAAAAAGTTGGACACAACCGAGCAACTTTCACTTCACTTCACTTCAGAGTATGAGTACATAAGCTAGTAGTTCTCTATTCCACATAGAGCTCCATGGCTTTGAGTATGTGGATCAAGGTTCACTATGAGTGGTAGAAGGATTTGGCAGAAGGAGCAGAAGGGAGGCTGAGAGGTATATTCCCACTATGCCCACTTTTTGGAAAGTCTTATCATAAATACTGAGTTTTGTTAAAGGCTTTTTCTGTATATTTGCAAATGATATAGCTCATAAGTAAGCACTGGGCTTCCCTGGTGCCTCAGAAGGTAAAGAATCTGCCTGCAATGCAGGAGACCCAGGTTCAATCCCTGGGTTGGGAAGATCCCCTGGAGAAGGAAATGGCACCCCACTCCAGTACTCTTGCCTGGAAAATTCCATGGATGGAGGAGCCTGGTGGGCTACAGTCCATGGGGTCACAAAAAGTCGGATACAACTGAGTGACTAACACTTTCACTTTCAACACTATGGCTCATAAGGGGTAAATATCCCCGATATATATACAGCTCATACAATTCAACATCAAAACCAACCAAACAAACAAATAACCCAATTTAAAAATGGGCAGGAAACCTGAACAAACATTTCTCCAAAGAAGAACAGATGGTCGACATACAGATGGCCGAAAAGCACACGAAAAGATGTTCCTTATCACTAATCACCAGGAAAAGCAAATCAAAATCACAATGAGTTATTGTCTCACACCTGCCAGAATGGCTATCATCAAAAAGAATACAAAGAATAAATGTTGGTGAGGATATGGAGGAAAGGGCACCCTTGTACACTGTTGGTGGTATTGCTACTGTGGAAAACAATATGGAGGTTTCATAAAAGACTAAAAATAGAACTACCATATGACCAACAATTCCATGCCTGGGTAAATAGCCAAAAGACAAAAACACTAATTGAAAAGACACATGCACCCCAATGTTCATAGACACATTATTTACAATAGACAACATATAGAAACAACCCAAGTGTCCATCAACAGATGAATGGAAAAGATGTGGCATATACATATAGAACAGAATATTATTCAGCCATAAAAGGATGAAATTTTGCCATTTGCAACAACATGGATGTACTTGGAGGATGGTATGCTAAGAATTTAATCAGACAGAGAAGGACAAATACTATATGATATCTTTTATATGTGGAATCTAAAAAATACAACAAACTAGTTGTATAATAAAGAAGAAACAGACTCACAGATACAAAAAGCAAACTAGTGGTTACCAGTGGGGTGAGGTAAGAGAGGAGAGGCAAGATAGGGTAGGGAATTAAAAGGTACAAATTACTGTGTATAAGATAGGCTACAAAGATTTATTGTATAACACAGGGAACATAGCTAATATTTTATAATAAGTATAAATGGAGCATAACCAATAAATCTGTGAATTACTATATTGTACACTTATGATACAAAATATTGTGTATCAACTATACTTCAATTAAAGACTCAGTATAGAATCCAGGGTTTCCCAGGTGGCACAGTGGTAAAGAATCCACAGGAGATGCAACAGACATGGGTTTGATCCCTGGATTGGAAAGATCCCCTGAGTAGGAAATGGCAACCCACTCCAGTATTCTTGCCTGGAGAACTCCATAGAAAGAGGAGCCTGGTGGGCTGTAGTCTATGGGGTGGCAAAGAGTTGGACACAAGTAAACACACACACACACACACACACACACACACACACACACACACAGAATCCAGGAGGAAAATTCTGGGAATGGGGATTGTATGTGAAGCATCTTTTTCTTCTCTTTCTCCTCCTTTGATGGTTCCAGTCTCTGATTCCAAGAATATAGAAAGAAGGTAATGTTATCCTAAAACTAACAGTAGTATTATCAAGTTCCCCCATATCAGTCAGCTTCAGACTCCAAGCCATGAAATCCTGTCCTGGACCAGCCTTATGGATTATAAGGTCACATTTCCTCTCTTCTGCCCAGAAGCAGGGGGATGGGCCTCATGGAATTAAATACTTCTTACTTTGCCAAAAGATAATTGCAGTCATAGAGACTGAATAGATCCAAACACAACATTTTCTTTCCCAAGTATTCTCCATGGAGTCCATAAAACACTTATTGAAAAAAAGGTCCAGAGTCAAATAAGTGTTGGAAATGTTACATAAGCTCTGTGACCCCAAAATAGGATGACCTGTAATTAATCATATAAACTAAGCCACTTCTGAGAGCCAAAGGGGATTTGCTAATAATTACACAGAGTCAAAAGCACGTACTGGAAATGTCCTGGGCAAGTCAGGACCTATGGTTAGTTTGCTCACCTAGAACTTTCCAAATTTATTTCTCCAAAGAATATTTTTTTTCCTTCTTGTAACACCTGCTAACCTCATGAGAGACCATTATTCCACAGAATATACTTCAGGGAACACCAAATGTAAAGGTTCTAGGAGGATTTGCATGAAATGCAATAGACCAATACTTCCCAATCACTTCCTGTAAATGCACACCTAGGAAGAAATTGTTAATATTTTTGTGACACAAAAAGTAAGTAGCTGAGGTTCCTTGTAGCCAGAAAGAACTGCCCAGGGAGTCAGGCATTTGAGAGGATTACTATCTCAACACTTCTGTAATCCTCTGATATATATCCTCTGATATGTACAGTTCACAGAAGCTGTAAATAGACCAAAACACATCCACAAATGACTTTTGTGTATTTCTCTTTCTTGAACACATGTACACCCATGGCTGATTCATGTCAATGTATGGCAAAAACCACTACAATGCTGTAATTAGCCTCCAGTTAAAATAAATAAATTAATTTTAAAAAAGACCAATTGCAGGAGATTAAATTAAATGAAGGCTTGAAGGACTTAAAAAATTTTTTTTGCCCTTTTAACCTTCTTTTGGCCTCTTTTGTTGCATAGAATTTGGGTCAGTGTCAAAAATCTTCAAAATTGTGGGAAATGCAAAAAATCTGCTGACTGAGTCAGTCAAGAGACTGAATAAAAAATACTTCCGTAGAAAAATAGAAACTATATTAGGTATTTCAACAGAGTCTAATACAAGGAATTAGTTAAATAAGCAGTAAAAGCAAAAAGGGAACACTGAGGCAACACAGAGGCCCAGCTCAGGTCTCAGAACTCTGAGGAGAGTGCACTGCTCAAATGATTCTGGCACCACAGCAGACAAAGTGAGGCTAGTTCTGGAGTGCCAGACGAAGGTAGAGACTTGGTCTTGTCATAGCTTCCTGAGCAGAAAACAAAGTGTAGATAATCCAGTCATTCAATTGTGGAATGTACATTTTCTCCACCATTCCTTCCATGGCGTACTCCTTTTCATTTTTCGGATTTCATCAGGGAGATCTTTGTTGAGCACTTTATTCAAAATACTATTAAACACAGCCACGTATACAATTTCACAGCACACTATTTCCTCCAAAATACTCCTCAGAATTTGTATGTTATTTGTTCAATTATTTATGTTTCTCTGTCTCACTAGACTTCAATTCCATGGAGTAAGGTCCTGTTTATTTTTAGTCACTTCATATCCCCAGAAATTAACACATTGAAGGCACTCATTAAATGTTGTTGAAAAAGTGAATGTACAAATTTCACCAGTTTAATTGGGTGCTAGGGATGCACAAAGCCTAATTTACAAATATACTGTTCTCCCTTACACAGAGTGTCTTTGTGCTCTCAAGAACCTACCATATTTGGGGATACAAAATCCCAGCCAAGTTTTAATTTTTTGTATGTCTTTTAATCTCATTATGATTAATCCTAACATATCTTATGGGGCTTCCCAAGTGTCCCTATGGTAAAGAAACCACCTACCAATGCAGGAGACGTGCGTTTGATCCCTAAGTGGGGAAGATCCCCTGGAGGAGGAAATTCTCCAGTATTCTTGCCTGGAGAATCCTATGGACAGAGGAGCCTGGCAGGCTATAGTCCATGGGGTTGCAAAAAGTCGGACATGACTGAACACACATACACATACCTTATAGGTTTGTTGTAAGAAACAATTAGAGGCATGTTTATGAACATACTGTGAAATGCATAAAAAACCCACAACAGTGCCCAGCAGCACCACCATCATTGCTATCACAGGGTGTTTTTTTTGGGGGGGTAGGGGGATCAATACACAGTCTGACATAGTCAACTTTATGGGAGCTCTAAAACTTTATGCCAAATACACACAAATGCCAATCAGCCATCACATATTACAAGGATCCCTGGTATGCAGGGAACTATTTAGTGAACAAACAGACCTGGAGTCTTTATTATTTGAAGCAAATTTTATAATTAAACACTAAATCATGGAGAGAAGCCACATTGCTTCAAGGCCACAGCCCAGAAAAAAGTAACATTTAGTATTTTCTTTTAATAGGCTTTCAAAGAGACAGCCAAGCATTTTCCTATAGCAAGCCTATGAGATTTTTATCGCAAGGATTGAGACTTGATTTGCAATTCACATGATTTTCAATTTCTTATTGTTATGTCCCCCCACCTCCACCTATAACTCTCAGAAACTGTTTTCTCATGCTACTTTCTGGCTGACTGTGATCCCAAATTGTGTCCAATGATGTCTCAAACTTTCTCTATCCTTCTGAAATAAATTAAAAGATGCTTACTCCTTGGAAGGAAAGTTATGACCAACCTAGACAGCATATTAAAAAGCAGAGACATTACTTTGCTGACAAAGGTCCATCTTTTCAAGGCTATGGTTTTTCCAGTGGTCATGTATGGATGTGAGAGTTGGACTATAAAGAAAGCTGAGTGCCAAAGAATTGATGCTTTTGAACTGTGGTGTTGGAGAAGACACTTGAGAGTCCCTTGGACTGCAAGGAGATCCAACCAGTCCATCCTAGTCCATCAGTCCTGGGTGTTCATTGGAAGGACTGATGTTGAAGCTGAAACTCCAATACTTTGGCCACCTGATGAGAAGAGCTGACTCATTTGAAAAGACCCTGATGCTGGGAAAGATTGAAGCAGGGAGGAGAAGGAGACGACAGAGGATGAGATGGTTGGATAGCATCACCGACTCAATGGACATGAGTTTGGGTGGGCTCTGGGAGTTGGTGTTGGACAGGGAGGCCTGGCGTGCTGCAGTTCATGGGGTATCAAAGAGTCAGACAAGACTGAGCGACTGAACTGAACTGAACTGAAAGAATAATGGAGTAGGAACCCAGAAATCTGAGTCTAGTCCCAATATTTTCACTGACCAGGTAAACTTTGACTGATTTCTTTTCAATATTAGAGGCTCAGTTTTCCCATCTGTAATATGCAAGAATAGGGTTGGAATTGAAGCACTAAAAAGACTTTGAAATCTAATATTTGTGCATGTGTATGATTCTAGAAGAAGTTTGTTTTGTTTTATTCCAATATGACCCTTTTCTCCACCATGTACTAATATCTGATACTAGGTTATTCCTCAGATAAATCAATACTCATCAATATGCAGCAAACTATTGTGTTACTCTTGCCAGTGAACAGAATGGGTTAACACAATGAAAACACATGTCTCTTCAAAGAGGACTTTCCCTTGAAGAAAAGAAAAGATTTTAATGTATTTGTGGGAAAGAGACTTTTGGTAAGATGGCCTTACTTCTCATGAAGTAAATGCACTTATGAATTAGAAGGGACAGTAATGGTCTAAATCTAATATGTATGACATCACCTCAAAATATCTTGAGCGTATAAAAACCAGTAGTCCCTATTGCTTTTAGATAATAGAAATCACTTAATTGTCCAGCTTGTATTATCATTATTGATTATCATTATAATAGAAAACAATGACAATCGCCCCATTTCTTGACTCTCTGGCCCTAGGTTTCCATAACAAGAAATTCCTATGGCCTGCTGTGCAGTCTGTCTGGGAAGATTTAGGGATTGGAACTATTGATTTCTACTTTTGTGTAGTTGAATGAAGCTGTCAGTGAATATATCCTTTAAGCTGCCACCAGTCACCTGATCTTTTTTCTTTGTTAAGAAAAATGTGAAAGTGTTAGTTGCTCAATTGTGTCCAACTCTTTGCGACCCAATGGACTATAGCCTGCCAGGCTTCTCTGTCCATGGAATTCTCCAGGGAAGAATACTAGAGTGGGTTGCCATTCCCTTCTCCAGGGGATCTTCCTGACTGAGGGATCAAATTCAGGTCTCCTACATTGCAGGCAGATTCTTTTACCATCTGAGCCACCAGGGAAGCTCCAATTTGTTAAGAAGTGAAGTTTTTTTTCAAAGTCACTCAGCAAACAAAATATAGAGTCAAGGAATCCTAATTCCTCTTTCTAATCACTACCTCTACAAGCATTAAGATCCACACATTACCTTCTAAATATTCAGAAATACTCAATTTGGTGCCCTACTATAGCCTACACTTAACATCCACCAGTTGAATTTCCCTTTTCCTCAGCTCAGGAAAGAAGAAAATTAATAAATGGTTATTAGTTAACACTAAGGTATCAAAGACTGATAAAGGCAAGATGTCCAGGAAATTTTCTTAAAGGTATTTGTAATTTCAAAGATTAATGCAAACTGTACACTCAAAATATATGGATTTCACTGTATGTAAGTAGAAAGAGAGAATGAGGGAATTCAGAGAAGAGGAGTTCATGGGCACAAGGAATTAGATGACCTGACTAAAGCTGCAAATAAAAACAAGTAAAATTACTGAAATAAAATTAAGTGTTAATAAGTATTACCAAATAAGTGTCACAAGCTTACCGAAAATGAAAGAATATTCAGGCCAAGAAATGAGTGAGGGTAGAAACCCAGAGCACTAAAGCTGGCTTTACTCTCAAGGGAATTTAATGAGATCGTGTTTATTTCCAAAATCATGGGAATCTCAAATGAAGCAAAATTCAAGTGTTAAAAATCCAATAGAAGACCCCATATAAAACTGGGAGAACAAAGTTTACCCCATTGTAAGGGTAAACTAGAATTAAACTCACCCCAACCCCTCAATACCCAGAAAGATGAGAAGGAGGACTACAAATTAGATTACCTATCTTGAATTTTGACAATGAGTATAAGGAGAAAACTCCCTAAAAATTCACAACCATGGCCAGCCCTCATATGAGTCAATAGTTTCAGTTCACATTAACTGATTTGTCTCTCAAAACTCCAAACCAATAATTTAGTTTACAGTAGTTTCAGCCTGACAAAAGAAAATTCAATTTTTTCTTTTTTTGGAGAAATCCCCTTCATCTCAGTTCTCAAAAATTTTCCACAGAAAAAATTTCTGAGGAAAACAAGCTGATCATGCATGCAAAAAATATTAAATAATTTTGGCAATAAAGCACCATGGTCAAAAGATAGCAAAAACAATAGTCAGAAATAGTAGAACATCATACATTGGAAGTATAAGATACAAAATATGAAATAAGATTGTTTAAAATGTTTTAATAAATCAAAATGATTCTTCAGATAAGTTCAGTCACTCAGTAATGTCTGAGTGTTTGCAATGTCATGGACTGCAGCACACTAGGTTTCCCTGTCCGTCACCAACTCCTGGAGCTTGCTCATCTCATGTCCATCAAGTCAGTGATGCCATCCAACCATTTCATCCTCTGTCGTCCCCTTCTCCTGCCTTCAATCTTTCCCAGCATTAGGGTCTTTTCTAAGGAATTGGTTCTTTGCATCAGGTGGCAAAAATATTGGAGCTTCAGCTTCAGCATCAGTCCTTCCAATGAATATTCAGGACTGATTTCCTTGAAGAATGACTGGTTTGATCTCCTTGCAGTCCAAAAAGATTCTTAAACATATGAATAACAAGCAATCAAATAAGGAAAATCATAAAACATTTTGAAAAGTAAATACCTGAGTAAAGTTGTAGGACACATTATATACACACAATTAATCTAAGGAAATGTTTCCCTGAGCACTGAGCATTTGACCATGGTGATGGAAAAAGTGCTCAGAGCATATTTGTGCTACAGATCACATGCAGAGACAATAGAATAAGTAGGTCTTCAAAGTCAGTGGCATACCCTGAAAGACAAAACCATCTACACCTTGCTTATAATCAGACTGGAATATGTAGGCTGTGCAGTAAGTGGAGCCTTCCTTAAGTTATACAAGCATTGGAAAGTAGCAAAAAAGACAAGACTAAATAAGAAAACATGAAAACACACGATATTTATAATTGTAATGCAGGGTGAAGTAAATTCTGGGAGTGATAAGAAATAAGCATTTAAAATGCTGATCTCAGTGATAAAGGTAAACAAACTTCAGCTGGATCACAATATGCATATAGTTTGGTTAAGAAAGGAGAAAACACACTTATAGTTAGGTGATTAAAACTATAGGAGAGAACCAGAGGAGCAAAGGCCAAGGAAGGCAGTGCTAGCTTCTAGTTTACCACTATTTCTCAGGAAATCAGAAGTTGCTAATATAATTCACGTGAGAAACTGTAGAGAACATTACCACTAGTCCCAGTTGGCTGCATCATCAAGGTGGATGATTCGGGTGAGAATTTAAACCATATTTCTCACAAAGGCCAAAATATTATAACCACTACCAAGAAGGAATAACACTTCCTTTTCATCTTGTCCATCTCTTGTGAGTGCCTTTTATTGCAAAATATTAAGCAGGTGGTAAAAGCTGTTGCCAAGCTTCCAGTTCCTGCAATATAGAAGAAGTTTTCGAATAGGGCAAGAATCATGTTTAGTGCTAAAAGAAAAAAAGAAAACCACACTCTGACCACAAAATCATGTACCTCACAAGTCTTCTTCTGAGTCTGGAAGAATGCTGACTTACAACTTTCCCTGGCCCCTGTGCCTTTTATATTCTCACAAATAGATGGTCCAAGAATTACTTTATTTAAAAGAAGAACTGAAAAGGAAGCAAATCATAATTTTAAAGGAACCCTATATGGGGCAAATATGTTACAAGAAAAAAAGAAGGAAAAAGTAAGCAAACAGTAGATGAAGTTAAGTTCAGTTCAGTTCAGTCACTCAGTCGTGTCCGACTCTTTGCGACCCCATGAATTGCAGCACGCCAGGCCTCTCTGTCCATCACCAACTCCCGGAGTCTACCAAACCCATGTCCATCGAGTCGGTGATGCCATCCAACCATCTCATCCTCTGTCGTCCCCTTCTCCTCCCACCCCCAATCCTACCCAGCATTAAGGTCTTTTCCAATGAGTCAACTCTTCGCATGAGGTGGCCAAAGTATTGGAGTTTCGGCTTCAACATCAGTCCTTCCAATGAACACCCAGGATTGATCTCTTTTAGGATGGATTGATTGGATCTCCTTGCAGTCCAAGGGACTCTCAAGAGTCTTCTCCAACACCACAGCTCAAAAGCATCAATTCTTCGGCGCTCAGCTTTCTTCACTGTCCAACTCTCACATCCATACATGACCACTGGAAAAACCACAGCCTTGACTAGACGGACTTTTGTTGGCAAAGTAATGTCTCTGCTTTTAAATATGCTATCTATGTTGGCCATAACCTTCCTTACAAGGAGTAAGTGTCTTTTAATTTCATGGCTGCAATCACCATCAGCAGTGATTCTGGAGCCCCAAAAAATAAACTCTGACACTGTTTCCACGGTTTCCCCATCTATTTCCCATGAAGTGATGGGACCAGATGCCATGATCTTAGTTTTCTGAACGTTGAGCTTTAAGCCAACTTTTTCACTCTCTGCTTTCACCTTCATCAAGAGGCTCTTTAGTTCTTCTTCACTTTCTGCCATAAGGGTGGTGTCATCTGCATATCTGAGGTTACTGATATTTCTCCCGGCAATCTTGATTCCAGCTTGTGTTTCTTCCAGCCCAGCGTTTCTCATGATGTCCTCTGCATATAAGTGAAATAAGTAGGGTGACAATACACAGGCTTGACATACTCCTTTTCCTATTTGGAACAGTCTGTTGTTCCATGTCCAGTTCTAACTGTTGCTTCCTGACCTGCGTACAGGTTTCTCAAGAGACAAGTCAGATGGTCTGGTATTCCCATCTCTTTCATAATTTTCCACAGTTTATTGTGATCCACACAGTCAAAGGCTTTGGCATAGCCAATAAAGCAGAAATAGATGTTTTTCTGGAACTCTCTTGCTTTTTCGATGATCCAGCGGATATTGGCAATTTGATCTCTGGTTCCTCTGCCTTTTCTAAAACTAGCTTGAACTAGCAAGTTCACGGTTCACATATTGCTGAAGCCTGGCTTGGAGAATTTTGAGCATTATTTTACTAGCTTGTGAGATGAGTGCAATTGTGTGGTAGTTTGAGCATTCCTTGGCGTTGCCTTTCTTTGGGATTGGAACGAAAACTGACCTTTTCCAGTCCTGTGGCCACTGCTGAGTTTTCCAAATTTGCTGGCATATTGAATGTGGCACTTTCACAGCATCACCTTTGAGGATTTGAAATAGCTCAACTGGAATTCCATCACCTCCACTAGCTTTGTTCGTAGTGATTCTTTCTACGGCCCACTTGACTTCACATTCCAGGATGTCTGGCTCTAGGTGAGTGATCACACCATCGTGATTATCTGGGTCGTGAAGATCTTTTTTGTACAGCTTTTCTGTGTATTCTTGCCACCTCTTCTTAATATCTTCTGCTTCTGTTAGGTCCATACCATTTCTGTCCTTTACCGAGCCCATCTTTGCATGAAATGTTCCCTTGGTATCTCCAATTTTCTTGAAGAGATCTCTAGTCTTTCCCAATCTGTTGTTTTCCTCTATTTCTTTGCACTGATTGCTGAGGAAGGCTTTCTTATCTCTCCTTGCTATTCTTTGGAACTCTGCATTCAAATGGGAATATCTTTCCTTTTCTCCTTTGCTTTTCACTTCTCTTCTCTTCCCAGCTATCTGTAAGGCCTCCTCAGACAGCCATTTTGCTTTTTTGTGTTTCTTTTCCATGGGGATTGTCTTGATTCCTGTCTCCTGTACAATGTCACGAACCTCTGTCCATAGTTCATCAGGCACTCTGTCTATCAGGTCTAGTCCCTTAAATCTATTTGTCACTTCCACTGTATACTCATAAGGGATTTGATCTAGGTCATACCTGAATGGACTAGTGGTTTCCCTACTTTCTTCAATTTAAGTCTGAATTTGGCAATAAGCAGTTCATGATCTGAGCCACAGTCTGCTCCCGGTCTTGTTTTTGCTGACTCTATAGAGCTTCTCCATCTTTGGCTGCAAAGAATATAATCAATCTGATTTTGTTGTTGACCATCTGGTGAAGAGCACTCACTAAAACATATGTACATGAAAAAGGGGCAAAGTATGATCAAACGTATAGTGAAGAATTCAAGGAAGTGAATGGTAAAAATACCCTTTCTTTTAAAAAAGAAGGAACATCAAATAAAATTCTCAAGAAAGAAACATTAAGATGACAGAAGATTGAAAGGAGTTGGAAAATTTCAGGAAAGTAGAACAAAAAAGTAACACTGTTAAAACCGTTTGCCTCAGTTTGGGACATGAACCCAAGTGCTGGGACTCAAACCCAGCCAAAACCCTTCGTGACTGGGACTGAAACCCAGTCAAAAACCAGTTTGGGACTCAAACCCATGTGATCAGGAATTGGGCCCAGCCAACCCTGCTTGGGACTCGAACCCAAATGGCTGGGACTCAAACTCAGCCAAAACACATGGTACCTGGTTTCAGGACCTAATGAAGCTCAGGTTCTTTATGTCTCATCCCAAAAAGAATTCAGTGAGAGACAAAGTGATAGGTAAGAAGTGGATTTATAAAATTACACAGTGGAAGTGACAAATAGATTCAAGGGATTAGGTCTGATAGACAGAGTGCCTGATAAACTATAGACAGAGGTTCGTGACATTGTACAGGAGGCAGTAATCAAAATCATTCCCAAAAAGAAGAAATGCAAACAAGCAAAATGGTTGTCTGAGGAGGCCTTACAAATAGCTGAGAAAAAAAGAGAAGTGAAAGGCAAAGGAGAAAAGGAAAGAGATATCCATCTAAATGCAGGGTTCCAAAGAATAGCAAGGAGAGATAAGAAAGCCTTCCTAACTAATCACTGCAAATAAATAGAGGAAAATAATAGAATGGGAAAGACTAGAGATCTCTTCAAGAAAATTAGAGATACCAAGGGAACATTTCATGCAAAGATGGGCATAATAAAGGACAGAAACAGTATGGACCTAATAGAAGCAGAAGATATTAAGAAGAGATGTAAGAATACACAGAAGAACTATACAAAAAAGATCTTCATGACCCAGATAACCACGATGGTATGATCACTCCCCTAGAGCCAGACATCCTGGAGTGTGAAGTCAAGTGTGCCTTAGGAAGCATCACTACGAACAAAGCTAGTGGAGGTGATGGAATTCCAGGTGAGCTATTTCAAATCTTAAAAGATATTGATGTTACAGTGCTGCACTCAATACGCCAGCAAATTTCAAAAACTCAGCAGTGAACACAGGACTGGAAAATGTCACTTTTCATTCTAATTCCAAAGAAAGGCAATACCAAAGAATGTTCAAACTACCACACAATGGCACTCATCTCACATGCTTGCAAAGTAATGCTCAAAATTTTCCAAGCTAGGCTTCAACAGAACATGAACCGAGAAATTCAAGTTGTTCAAGCTGGATTTAGAAAAGGCAGAGGAATCAAGATCAAATTGTGAACATCTGTTGGATCATAGAAAAAGCAATAGAATTCCAGAAGAACATCTACTTCTGCTTCATTGAATACTCTAAAGCCTTTGACTGTATGCATAACAACAAACTGTGGAAAATTCTGAAAGAGATGGGAATACCAGACCACCTGACCTGCCTCCTGAGAAATCTGTATGCAGGTCAAGAAGTAACAGTTAGAACCGGACTTGGAACAACAGACTGGCTCCAAACTGGGAAAGGAGTACATCAAGGCTGTATGTTGTCACCCTGCTTGTTCAATTTATATGCAGAGTACATCATGCAAAATGCCAGACTGGATGAAGCACAAGCCAGAATCAAGATTTCTGGGAGAAATTTCAAGAACCTCAAATATTCAGACGACAACACCATTATGGCAGAAAGCAAAGAGGAACTAAAGAACCTCTTGATGAAAATGAAAGAGGAGAGCAAAAAAAAGCTGGCTTAAAACTCAACATTCTAAAAACTAAGATCATGGCATCCAGTCCCATCACTTCATGGCAAATAAATGGGGAAACAATGGAGACAGTGACAGACTTTATTTTCTTGGGCTCCAAAATCACTGCAGATGGTGATTGCAGCCATGAAGTTAAAAGATGCTTGCTCCTTGAAGAAAAGCTACAGCAAACCTAGACAGCATTTAAAAAAGCAGAGACATTACTTTGCCAACAAAGGTCTGTCTAGTCAAAGCTGTGGTTTCTCCAGTAGTCATGTATGGATGTGAGAGTTGGACCATAAAGAAAGCTGAGCACTGAAGAATTGATGCTCTTGAACTGTGGTGTTGGAGAAGATGCTTGAGAGTCCCTTGGGCAGCAAGGAGATCCAACCAGTCAATCCTCAAGGAAATCAGTCTTGAATATTCACTGAAAGGACTGATGCTGAAGCTGAAGTTCCAATACTTTGGCCACCTGATGTGAAGAAGTGACTCATTGGAAAAGACCCAGATGCTGGGAAAGATTGAAGGCAGGAGGAGAAGGGGAGAACATAGGATGAGATGGTTGGAAGACATCACCAACTCGATGGACATGAGTTTGAGCAAGCTCTGGGAGATGGTGATGGGCAGGGAAGCCTGCTGTCCATGGGGTGGCAAAGAGTTGGACATGACTGAGTGACTGACCTAAACTGAAGAAGTGGATTTATTCAGATTCAGAGAGAAGCACACTTCACAGACAGAGTGCAGCCTTGAAGTGTGGCCTGGTTAGTTTTTTAGGCTGGGTAATTTCACATGCTATAGAAAGGGAGGATTATTCCAACTGTATTTGGGAAAGGATGGAGATTTCCAGGAATTGGGCCACTGCCCACTCCTTGGTCTTTTGACAGCGCCTTGAAACTGTCATGGCAGCTCTGGGTTTGTCATTAAGCTTGCTGATTGAGAATTAAGGTGTAATCAAAGTCAACTTGTCTTCCATCTTGGCCAATTTGATACTAATCTGTTTATGCTGTGTTCTTGGGCTATGTCATTCTTTCAAAAGTTGTGCCCTGCCCCTTTCCCTCCTGTTACACTATTACAGAAATTAAGACCATTTTCAAAGCAGCAAAAAGGGGAAAAGACATCATTAAAATCACTTAAATAAATAGGAAGATTGACTTGAGAAAAGTGATTTTTAAAAACGTAAAAGCACTTAAAAGAATTAGAAACTGTTGACTTTATAAGACATAAATGGGAGATCTAACACATACATAGTTGGTTTCCAAGAAAAAGAGAACAAATTAGAAGAGAAAAAAATGTTCAAGAGCTTTATAGAAGGAAATTTCCTTAAAAGCAAAGAAATATTTTAATTTATATATTAAAGAACAGATGACATTCCAAGAATAATGGACTTCAAGACATTATCCTAGTAAAGCTCCTGGATTTCAGAAATAGGAAGACTCAGGCAAAAATCAAAACAAACAAAAAAAGGTGGGAGCGGAATTCATGCTGAACTTAAACTTTGGTGTGGAGGCACTCAACATTCGTGGACAAAGCAATACTCAGAAAAAGAAAATGTGGCCTGTGTTGTTCAATTAAAAATAAACATTTTCCAATATACATGATCTCAAATTATGAGTCCTTCATGAAACAATTATTAGAGGACTAATTTAGCAAAATAATAACTGATGGCATAAATAGCAGCAGACGTTTAGCTGAGCAGAAGATCTATTTAAACCTCAGATTAAAGATAAAACACCTGAGGAATTTATGGTAATAAAACACAATGGAAATAAGATAACATTTTAAAGTAGACTGGTGAAATGAAAACAATGAGATATTAGTACACACTTACTAGAATGTTCAAATACAAAAATCTGACAAAGCCAATTACTGGCAAAGATGAGGAACAACAGGAACTCTCATTCATCGTTAGTCGGAATGTAAAATGGTTACATAGCTCAACATTGTCATACCATATGATCTAGCAATTATGCTCCTAGATAGTTAACCAAATGATTTGAAAGCTAATGCCCACACAAAAACATGCACATGAATTTTATAACAGCTTAATTCATTCTCTCTCTTTCTCAGACACATACACACACATACACACACACAAATTGGAAGCAACCAAAGTGTCCTTTAATTGATGAATGGATAAACAAACTATGATACATCAACATAATAGACTATTATTCAAGAATAAAAAGAAATGAGCTATCAAATCACTAAAAGAAATGAATGAAACCTGAATGGATGTTATTAAGTAAAACAAGCTAGTCTGGAAAAGGTTATACACTGCATGATGCCAATTATAGGACATTCTGGAAAAGGTAAAACTGTAGAGCAAATAAAAAATATCAGTTTTTTCTTTTGCTTCAGAATAGTTTTATTAATTTGGATATGGTATGTTAATGCTCAGTTTTTCCTCTCCTACTTTGACACACAAATCCACTCAATCAGAGTCTTTGTCGCCCCATAGTTCATACATTATAATGTTATTGTGTACATCTACAGACCACATGCATCTCAGGAAAGTCTTTGTTTCTAATCTCAAACTTATTAAGATTCTACCAAGAGATAGCCATCAGGGCAAAAGAAACCTGTCTTCAATAACACAATAACACAGTTAAGATTGCATATAAAAAGCTAAAAAAGCAAAAACAAAAAACAGCATTGTCAACCAACTATGTGCTCTGCTTAGTTGCTCAGTCATGTTTGACTCTTTGTGACCCCATGGACTGTACTTCTATGGCTGATTCACGTGAATGTATGGCAAAAACCACCACAATATTGTAAAGTAATTAGCCTCCAATTAAAATAAATAAATTTTTTTTTTTAAATAAAGAAAAAGAAAAAAGAAGACGGTATTTAAAATGCATAAAAACTTGTGTATTTTGAGGATGTGGCTAAAAACTCACCATGTCTACTTTAAACACTGCATTGACTATGACAGATATAATTCAGGGCATGACTTTCTCAATGTCAGTTTCACAGAATCTCAGATTTCTTATATAAGAGACAAAAATGAAAAACAGAGAACTAGTAAATGTTCTTTATGATTTAATGCATCTTTAGTTAATTGAATTCTTTATCCCTCTGCCTGTGTTTTCTCCATAGCCCTAAGTGATTATATGATATATTTGGCTTCTTTGCTTATTGTCTATCTCTACTTAACTTGGGAATAAAATATAAATTCAATGAGGACAAGGATTTTTTTTTTACCTCTGTACCTCCAGAGGCTGAAACACTGTGACACATAGTAGGTGCTTAACAAGAATCTGACGTATGAAAGTGGATGATACCATTATATTAATAGAGAGATAACAAACACAGATTCTATTATAATGGAACAACATAAAGGAGATGAATGATTGATAGAAATGCCATTATATGTTTGTATCTATATCTGTATATGTATTTATATGACTTCATGTGAAACAGCAATGCTGAGTTAATTTCCTTCCATTTCATATAATGACTTCATATAGATAAAGCTAGTATACTGTGAAGCACAATGATATTTTGCCTCTTTTTCGATGTTGTTTAGTTTATATTGCTATTTTTGTCTTCCATGAAAGTTTATTTTCTTTTTTAATTCTTTATTTTATATTGGCATATTATTAGTTAACAATGTTGTGTTAGCTTCAGGTGTAGAGCAAAATGATTCTGTTATATATATATTCTTTTTCAAATTCTTTTCCCATTTAGGTTATTACAGAGTGTTCAGCAGAGTTCCCTGTGCTATACAGTAGGTCTTTGTTGGTTATCCATTTTAGATATAGCAGTGTGTACATGTCAATCCTAAACGTATTTAATTGAAATATATCTTTTACCATAAGTCACTTTAAATCAGTGTTGGAAGTAAACAGAATGTACATTTTACTAATGATAACATATTAATTAGAGAAATATTCATTAGGCATGGTACTAGACACTCAAAAACAAGTGTCTTGTTTAAGATTCCTGTTCTCTTGAAAATCAGAAGCATAGGAAAATACCGATTAAAATAGTCTTCCCCCCAAGAGAACTAGCACATTCTTTTTACTGACAGTAAAACAAGAATGTTGAGACCTGAACTATAACAAGACTCTGTTAAACAAGTTAAAACCGAACATTAGATTTCCTATAAATCTGTGTTCAATTGAGCTTCTTGCTAATTTATCTTCTCTGTTTACAGACTATATGCAAGAACATTTGGACTTTCATAAACACAAAATACACTGAGAGAAAATTAATTTTGCTAGCAAATAGCAAATAGTTTAGTTACTGTTCTTTAGAAAATATATTTTCTTCAATAACTATAACGACATATTTTATGATTGTTCTCTGTTTCTAACAGTATATAAATGGATTCATTTGAATCTCAAAGGAGAAGAGGCACAGACTATAAAAAACCTGAAAAATGAGCATATAGTTTTTCAAAACCATATGAAGAAGACGTAATAAATTCAAGATTCTGATAAAATACATATATGCTTCTAAGTAAAACTTCAGGGTAAATGTACAACTGCAACTGGTACTAATACAGATTTGGTAAACATCTAATAAGTATATAAGAAAATCAAAACAAACCAACAAAAAGGGGAGAAGTTCATGCTGAACTTAAACCTTTGTGTGGAGGCACTCAACATTCGTGGACAAAGCAATATTCAGGAAAAGAAAATGTGGTCCGTGTTGTTCAATTAAAGATAAATATTTTCCAATATACATGATTTCAAGTTATCAGTCCTTCATGAAAAAATTATTAGAGGACTAATTAAGCAAAGTAATCACTGATGGTATAAACAGCAGCAGAAGTTTTGCTGAGCAGAAGATCTATTTAAACCTCAGATTAAAGATAAAAACACCTGAGGAATTTATGGTAATAAAACATGATGGAAATAAGATAACTTTTTAAAGTAGACTGATGAAATGAAAATAATGAGATACCACTACACACTTATTGGAATGTTCAAATACAAACATCTGACAAAGTCAATTACTGGCAAAGATGAGGAACAACAGGAATTCTCATTCGTTGTCAGTGGGAATTCAAAATAGTACAGTCACTTTGGAAGCAATTTCTTACATAGCTCAACATTGTCATACCATATCATTTAGCAATTATGCTCCTAGATAGGTAACCAAATGATTTGAAAGCTAATGCCCACACAAAAACATGCACATGAATTTTATAACAGCTTAATTCATTCTCTCTCACACACACACACAAACTGGAAGCAACCAAAGTGTTCTTTAATTGATGAATGGATAAACAAATTATGGTACATCAACATGACAGAATACTATTCAAAAATAAAAAGAAATGAGCCATCAAATCACAAAAAGAAATGGATGAAATCTGAATGGATATTACTAAGTAAAATAACCTTTCCTAGTCTGGGAAAGGTTATACACTGCATGATGCCAATTATAGGACATTCTGGAAAAGGTAAAACTGTAGAGCGAATAAAAAATATCAGAGTTTTTTTTGTTTTCTTTTGCTTCAAAATAGTTTTATTAGTTTGGATGCAGTTTTTCAACACTCAACTTTTCCTCTCCTACTTTGACACACAAATCCACTCGATTGGGGGTCTTTGTCACCCCATAGCTCATATATTTTAATGTTATTGTGTGCATCTGCAGGCACCTCGAATTTGGGGAGGCTGAGGTTACCGCCGGTTGCACTGGCGAATTTCAGATTCTTCACCCTGGACACAAATTTCACAAGGTCCCATCTTGAGCTAGATTAACATATCAAAGGTATAGCCTGTCAAGGGAAGCCTTTTTTTTTTTTCTTTCCCAGAGAGCCAGATGAATTGCCCTAATGGGCAGGAGGAGTCTGCACATTACTCTCACCAACTCTCGAATCCAGACACTGGGTGAGCAGAGTAGCTGACAGGCATGTGCCCCTGTGGAGCAGAGAGCCAAGTGGGAAAGAAAGACATTAAACCAGAAGTCACAAACTAGGAGCCAGTGATGTGTCTTGTGTGGCCTACACTGTTCCTAAAAATGTCTGTGCTCAGATGAATGGATAAGGAAGTTGTGGTACATATACACAATGGATTATTACTCAGCTATAAAAAAGAACACATTTGAGTCAGTTCTAATGAGGTGGATAAAACTGGAGCCTATTATACAGAGTGCAGTAAGTCAGAAAGAGAAACTCCAACACAGTATATTAACGCATATATATGGAATTTAGAAAGAAGGCAACAATGATCCTATATGCAAGGCAGCAAAAGAGACACAGCTGTAAAGAACAGACTTTTGGACTCTGTGGGAGAAGGCGAGGGTGGGATGATTTGAGGGAATAGCATTGAAACATGTATATTACCACAGGTAAAATAGATGATCAGTTCAAGTTCCTTGCATGAAGCAGGGCAGTCAAAGCCAGTGCTCTGGGACAACCCAGAGGAGTAGGGTGGGGAGGTAGGTGGGAGGGTGTTCAGGATGGGGAACATATGTGCACCATGGGTGATTCATGTCGATGTATAGCAAAAACCACCACAATAATGTAAAGAAATTATCCTCCAATTAAAGTAAGTAAATAAATTTTTAAAACTTCATTAAATATTAGAAAAAAAATTGACTGTGCTCAGTCACCAAGTTGTGTCTGACTCTTTGAGACCCCATGGACTATGGCCCACCAGGCTCCTCTGTCCCTGGGATTTCCCAGGCAAGACTACTGGATTGGGTTGCCATTTCCTTCTTCAGGCATAGAGGATTATTTAGGGCAGTGAAACTCTTCTGTATGATGTTATGGTAAATACATGACACCATATTTGTCAAAACCAGTAGAACGTTACAGCACAAAAAGTGAATCAGCGTATCCATATTAAAAAAAAAAAAAAAAACACTTGTTGACATCAAGAATGGAATGCAGAATTTGACTAAACAATCTAATTATATTACAAATGTATGAAATCACCTCACTAAGATCCCCTGACTTAAGTAACTTTGGAAATGAACGGAGTTTGTAAGACTAAAAGCAAAAGAAAAAGGCGCTGTAATCTAGTCGATAGTGTTCTTTCTTGTAGAGGTATAGGTTAATAATCCTGATACTGTTATACATGTGCACCTGAATTGAACAAGTAAATAGATGGCACATGAATATACATACATATATTTCTTTGTTCTATTAGCTGAAAAGGTCTAAAATAAATGATACTCCCAAAACCTGAAAGAAACTATGATGCAAATCTTTGAGGTAAATCTGTAAGTCTTTGATTAGAAGAGCTTGTTATGCATGTTCTGAACCAGGGAATGGAAACACTAGGTTCCCACCACCCACTCAGCCTCCAAGGATGGGGTTGCCTACCATTTCCCTGTCTAGCCTTGATCTCTCCCCTCTTCATTTCTCCTTCCTCCCCCAAATCCCTCAATACACTAAGAACAACTTTATAAAGCTCTGACTTGAGAGTAATGTGCCAAACATATTTTATCAATTCATAGGCTCAGCAATACTATGAGTTGTTGTTTTTTTAATTTTGTAGTCTGCTTTTCATTTTCTAATTTTAAATTTTGTAATTATTATTTGGCTACATCACACGGCATGCAGGATCTTAGTTCCCTGATCAGGGATCATGCCCCCTGAAGTAGAAACACAGTCTTAAACACTAGACCACCAGGGAAGTCCTACCATGGGGGTGTTAATGTTTCACAAGTATAGGTTTACTTAAGGAAACGGTGGTGCATCCTATCACTGAATACAAGTGGTAGTAGAGGATGGTATTCTAGTTTACATCTCAGTTTTAAGTCTTTTTTCTCCTTTTAGAGACAGATGATCAGTGACAATGATAATCAAAGCTGCAGTTCATCTGCCCATGGTCTAATCTATCCATTATATTATTTTAGTCTTTTTCATTCTAGAATATTGCAATATATTAGTGTTTTTCAAACTGAATGTGCAAATGAATCACTTGGGGGTGTTGTTAATGTGCAGACTGCTAATTGAGTAGTTCTGGGTTGGAGTCTGAGATTCTGCATTTCTTCTAATAAGATCCCAGGAAATGCCCACTCTATTGGTCTGTGGACCACAGAGCAGAACCATTCTGAATAATATTAAATATTGATCTAAAACTTGATTGTAATCTGTAGGTCATTAATCTCTAAATTTTAAAGTAACTGTCTATAGCTCGGTTGCCACAACTTCTACTAGGAGTTAACTGTCAATTGGTCTGAAGTTTGCATGTACCTTTAAAAGGCTTCTTACTGATTTCAGAGGCTTGTGCTTTTTGGTCTCTGAGCTAATTAAAAAATAATCACACCATCAGAAAATAGGAAATGTTGCCTGCCAACTAGCATAGGAAGCTCTCAACTTGTATTACATAGTTTGTAACAGTTGAATATTTCAAATATGATCTCTCGTCATTTCATTATTTTCAGCCTTTTAAGCACTGCAAGTTAGACTTCAACAGTACATATACCGAGAACCTCCAGATGTTTAAGCTGGATTTAGAAAAGGCAGAGGAACCAGAGATCAAATTGCCAACATCCACTGGATCATAGCAAGAGCAAAAGAATTCCAGAAAAATATCTACTTCTGCTTCATTGACTACGCTAAAGCCTTTGACTGTGTGGATCACAACAAACTGTGGAACATTCTTAAAGAGATGGGAATACCAGACCACCTGACCTGCCTCTTGAGAAACCTGTATGCAGGTCAGGAAGCAACAGTTAGAACTGGACATGGAACAACAGACTGGTTCCAAATAGGAAAAGGAGTACATCAAGGCTGTATATTGTCACCCTGCTTATTTAACTTATATGCAGAGTACATCATGAGAAACGCTGGGCTGGAGGAAGCACAAGCTGGAATCAAGATTGCTGGGAGAAATATCAATAACCTCATATAGGCAGATGACACTACCCTTATGGCAGAAAGTGAAGAAGAACTAAAGAGCCTCTTGATGAAAGTGAAAGAGGAGAGTTGAAAAGTTGGCTTAAAACTCAACATTCAGAAAACTAAGATTATGGCATCTGGTCCCATCACTTCATGGCAAATAAATGGAAAAACAATGGAAACAGTGACAGACTTTATTTTCTTGGGCTCCAAAATCACTGCAGATGGTGACTGCTGCCATGAAATTAAGACACTTGCTCCTTGGAAGAAAAGCTATAACAAACCTGGACAGTGTATTAAAAAGCAGAGACATTACTTTACTGACAAATATCCATCTAGTCAAAGCTATAATTTTTTCCGTAGTCATGTAGGGATATGAGAGTTGGACCGTAAAGAAAGCTGAGTGCCAAAGAATTGATGCTTTTGCACTGTGGTGTTGGAGAAGACACTTGAGAGTCCCTTGGACAGCAAGGAGGTCCAATCAGTCCATCCTAAAGGAAATCAGTCTTGAATATTCATTGGAAGGACTAATGCTGAAGCTGAAGCTCCAATACTTTGGTCACTCGATGCAAAGAAGTGACTATTGGAAAAGACCCTGATGCTGGGAAAGATTGAAGGCAGGATGAGAAGGGGATCACAGAGGATGAGATGACTGTATGGCATCATCAACTCAATGGACATGAGTTTGAGCAAGCTCAGGGAGTTGGTGATGGACAGAAAAGCCTGGTGTGCTGTCTTCCCTAGGGTCGCAGTAAGACATGACTGAGTGCCTGAACTGAACTGACCTGAAGCACTACATGCTTCCCACCTTTTCATGAAATGGGAAGCACACATTTAGATTATGAATGTATTTAAAATTTCTTGCTTCTTACTAATCCTCTCCACAGCTTATTTTAAAGCCAAGCAACCTCATTCATGGTGAATACTTTCATCCCAAGTGCAATTAATAAGAGAATTAGAATCTCATATTCCATATTTGACAATATCTCTATGACTCAGTGCCGTTCTCAAAATCACATTGTTTTATAAATACAGCACAGATTAGATTCTGACCCATCCCTTGACTTTTCTATATGTAGCACTCTCATCTTGGATTGAGGAATGTTAAAGAGAAAGCCTCAGGCCCAAAATGGCACAACTTATGCTAAAGCCCATGATAGCAAATGTAGATTAAACAACTAACCTAATTGCAGTTTTGACCTTCACCAGAAAAGTAATCTTGATCAATCAGTCTGGAATTTTCTAGTCAGCACCAATGAGGTCACCTGCCACATGGGCCCTCTATGTCCCCTCAGAGAAGAAGAGGCAATCAGCATGCTCAAACCCCTTCCTTTCCCTTCCCCCACTCAAAAAAGAAGATGTGTTGGCCTAAAAATAATCCTTTTTTTCTTTTGCTAATTGCTTCCTTGGCCTATCCTTCTTTCTATAAAAACCTTCTGTTTTGTACAACCCCTCAGAGTACCCTTCTAGTTGCTAGGTAAGGTGCAGTCTGATTCCTGAATCACCTAATAAAGGCAATTAGATTTTCAATTTAGTTGGTTGAGCTTTGTTTTTGTTTTTGACCTCACCGCCCAGCATGAGGGAGGGATCTTTGTTCCCTGACCAGGGATAGAACCTCACAGTGGAAGAGCAGAGTCATAACCACTTGATTGCCAGGGAAGTCTCTGAACTTCGTGTCTTAATAAGAAAATAAAATGTTAACAGAATCCATAAAATTCCTTACTAATTGAAGATTTTAATA
Source organism: Okapia johnstoni (assembly GCA_024291935.2). Classification (NCBI taxonomy): domain Eukaryota; kingdom Metazoa; phylum Chordata; class Mammalia; order Artiodactyla; family Giraffidae; genus Okapia; species Okapia johnstoni. The sequence goes on from CM044305.1 coordinate 84,676,332, forward strand.
ATCAAACACCTATTTAAAGACAATAATGTTTTCAAAATAAAATTTATTCAATATTTAGGAAAAAATTCAGTTTGATAAGACTCATATCTAACATTTGGCCATAAGACTGGGATTTATTGAGTCAACAGAGTGAATCTTGATTAGAAAGGGCTTCTTTTTTTTGTATGAAAAACCTGAAATTAAGAAAGAGCTCCATTATTAACAGTCATTAATAACACAAACTATTTCACTTAGATTAATAACTCAGAGAAACAGAAAAAAAGCATTCAGCAGGAAATAAAGTAAAACATTTCATACACATTCACATTTCTCTTTATCTTTAAAAGACTTGGCATTATGGTATTTTTTCTCTAAGTCACATTTCCTTCTTAAAGCTCACCTAAGATACAGTGGTCCCTCTATAGCATTATCTGTATAACTCAAATAGCTAAAATTAGCTCATAATGCAGGTTGTGTTTTTTGTATAAATTCTACTATACAGCTAGCAGAACTGGAGTGTGAGCTCTTGGAGGTTATGCACCAAGTTTTTAAAAATTTTTGTGATCTTTCACCTGTGGCACACTAGTGATATATATCAGGCTGCGTACATTTTAAGTCAGTCTTTCCTTTTCCCCATCTTGCTTTTCTCCCGTAATTCTCATGTTTTCCCTAATCTAAAGGTAGTGTTTCATGTTCTAAAGCATTATTCTTATATATCATCAAAAGTAAGTCCACCCCAAAATGTATCTTTTTAGGGTTAAGTTTTTAAATTACTGTTCATTCTTAAGACATAATCATAGTCCACACAACATCATTGTACACTCATAGTGTACAGGCAGTTATAAAAAGTAGGTTCATCAGTTCTAAAGCAAAATATTTTTTATCTATTACCTCAGACTAAACATGGTAATGCTATACAACTTACCATTTTCAATAAATTTCTTTGCTTATATAAAAGTAGACAAGTAACTACCAAAACAAATAATAAGACAAGAACAAATGGTACCAAGAAAAATAGTAAGATTTCCTTCCATATGTCACCTAGGATTAAAATCACAAAAAAAAGAAAAGGGTTAGATGTGTACAATTATTTTGAAAATGGAATTATTTTATAAATAAACTCGTAAATGGAGAAGAAGTGAGTTAAACTTGGCAACTTCTGCCATATCTCCCAGTAAGTGATGTTTGAGTATGGCATTCCTTCCATTCGTGCACTTTTTTTTTTTTTTTTTATAGAACAACTACTTTACTGGACTGTGACAGCTCTTCATTTTGCTTGGAGAAATAACTACCTAAAGTCCCGTTCTATTTTCTTTTTAAGATATTTCTTTATTTATTTATTTGGCTGTGCCAGGTCATAGTTGCAGCATACAAGATCTTTAGTTTCGGCATTCAAACTCTAAGTTGAGGCATGTGGGATGTAGTTCCCTGACCGGAGTTAGAACCCAGGCCCCCTGCATTCGGAGCACGGAGTCTTAGCCATTGTACCACCAGGGAATTTCCTCCCTCCTATTCTTATTTTCTTACATGATTTTGTTTCAAATTTGTTCTTGTGAATTTTTCACAGTAACACAGTGGTAAAATATTAACAGAGTGATTAGATAAACACACCATATGTATCTCTTAACTCTCAATAAGTCAAATGTTTATATCATACAATGCAGTAGTGAGTGAAAGTTGGTCTTCAGTAAGTCTCAGTGCGAATAATGGAGTTAGTCTTTAAAAGTCATGTTTTTGAAGTTGTCTCTCATTCTGGAGACTAAAGAAACGAGCTTTTTCCTATCATTCTTTCTTTTTTTTTTAGGGATGAAATTTTAATGGTTCTTCTGCATAGCAAGGGCTTCCCTGGTGGCTCAGTCAGTAAAGTGTCTGTTTGCAATGAGGGAGAGCCATGTTCAGTCCCTGGGTTGGAAAGATCCTCTGGAGAAGGAAATGGTAACCCACTCCAGTATTCTTGCCTGAAGAATTCCATGGACAGAGGAGCCTGGTGGGCTACACTCCGTGGGGTCACAAAGAGTCGGACACAACTGAGTAACTGACACTTTCACTGCATAGCAAGAAATGAGCAATCACTAGACAAATTGAAAATGTATACAAGGCTTGTCCTTCCAAAACCAGTATCTCCCACATTTTTGAAATACTATGGAACATCTTGAATCCTAGGCCTATACCTATACTCAAAACTGTCTCCAGCTCTACCTTTTTCTTGGTGTCTTATTCATTTAAGATCTTACTTTCTACTAGAAAATTACCAAATTCATAGGCCCAGTTAAGAATTGCGATGATATAATCCAGAGAAATGACTAATGATATGAGCTTCTGGCATGCAAAATTAACAGCGAGAAATAGCCTTCTTTTGTGAAGTTCCAGAGTTAAGCCTGAATAAGATAGTAATTTTCAAAAGATTACTGTGCTATTTTTCTATAACTTAAAACATCCAATAAGAAATGTGCAAAAGAAATAAGACCACATGCATCTCAGGAAAGTCTTTGTTTCTAATCTCAAACATATTAAGATTCTACCAAGAGATAGCCATCAGGGCAGAAGAAATCTGTCATCAAAAACGTGGTTAAGATTACATACAAAAAGTTTCAAAAAATAAAAACAACAAAAAAACAACATTGTAAATCAATTATACTCCAACTTTAAAAAAGAAGATTGTATGTAAAATATATAAAAGGATGTTATTTTGAGGATGTTGCTAAAATCTCACCATGTCGTCTTTAAACACTGCATTGACTAATGAAAGTGAAAGTGAAAGTCACTCAGTTGTGTCGGACTCTTTGCGGCCCCACGGACTATACATGGAATTCTCCAGGCCAGAACACTGGAGCGGGTAGCTTTCCCTTCTCCAGAGGATCTTCCCAGCCCAGGAATCAAACCCAGGTCTATCTGCATTGCAGACGGATTCTTTACCAGCTGAGCCACAAGGAAAGCCCAAGAATACTAGAGTCGGTAGCCTATCCCTTCTCCAGCAGATCTTCCCGACCCAGGAATCGAAACAAGATATAATTCAGGGCATGACTTCCTCAGTGTCAGTTCCACATAGTCTCAGATTTCTTATATTAGTGAGAAAAATGAAAAAACACAGTACAAGTAAGTGTTCTTTCTGATTCCAGGTATCTTTAGTTAATTGAGTTCTTTCTCTCTCTCTGCCTGTTTTTCCTCCATAGCCCTTAGTGATTATATGATATATTTGGCTTCTGTCCTTATGTCTATCTCTACGTAACTTGGGAATAAAATATAAATTCAATGAGGACAAGGATTTTTTTTTTTACCACTGTACCTCCAGAAACTCTGACACATAGTAGGTGCTTAACAAATATCTGATATATGAAAGAGAATGATACCAGTATACTAATAGCAAGATAACAAACACAGATTCTATTCTAATGGAACAACATAAAAGGAGATGAATGATTGATAGAAATGCCATTATATGTTTGTATCTGTATCTGCATATGTATTTATATGCCTTCATGTGAAAGAGCAAGGCTGAGTTAATTTCCTTCAATTTAAAATAGTTGCTAACATTTATATTGATAAAGCTAGTATACTGTGAAGGACAATAATATTTTGCCTCTTTCTCAATGTTGTTCATATTGCTATTTTTGTCTTCCATGAAAGTTTATTTTCTTTTTTCTCTTTTTATTTTATATTGGAGTATAATTGGTTAACAATGTTGTTTTAGCTTCAGGTGTACAGCAAAGTGATTCAGTTATATACATATATATATATTCTTTTTCAAATTCTTTTCCCATTTAGGTTATTACAGAGTGTTCAGCAGAGTTCCCTGTGCTATATAATAGGTCCTGGTTGGTTATCCATTTTAAATATAGCAGTGTGTACATGTCAATACTAAACATGTTTAATTGAAATATATCTTTTACCATAAGTCACTTTAAATCAGTGTTGGAAGTAAACAGAATGTATATTTTACTAATGATAACATATTAATTAGAAAAATATTCATTAGGCATGGTACCAGACACTCAAAAACAAGTATCTTGTTTAAGATTTCTGTTCTCTTGAAAATCAAAAGCATAGGAGAATATTGGTTAAAATAGTCTTCCCCACAAAAGAACTAGCACATTCTCTCTTCTGACAGAAAAACAAGAATGTTGATAACTGAACTATAACAAGACTCTGAGCTATAACAACTTAAACTAGTTAAAATTGAACATTAGATTTCCTATAAATCTATGTTCAATTGAGGTGCTTGCTAATTTATCTTTTCTGTTTATAGACTATCTGCAAGAGCACTTGGACTTTCATAAATACAAAATACACTGAGAGAAAATTAATTTTGCTAGCAAAGAGCAAATAATTTAGTTACTGTTCTTTTTAAAATATATTTTCTTCAATAACCATATCAACATATTTTATGATTGTTCCCTCTTTCTAACATTTAAATGGATTCATTTGAATTTCGGTGGGGAAGAGGCATAGACTATAAAAGTCTTGAATAATGAGCATGTAATTTTTCAAAACCATATGAAGAAGACACATAATAAAGTCAAGGGCCTGATAAAATACACAAATGCTTGTAAGTAAAACTTCAGAGTAAATGTACAGCTGCGACTCCGATTGGTACCAGTGCAGGTTTGGTTAACATCTAGTAAGTATAAAGGCAACTCAAGAGCAGTACCACCAAATGTTGGAGCTAAGACTACCATGGGAAGGTAATCCACTAGCAAAATCAGAGCAAAACAGGTAAACTTAGCTTGTCAAATGAAAGTAGGAAGAATCAAACAGAATTTATTAAACCTTGCAGTGTGGAAAATATGCAGCTCAATTAATATTATAGACTTCTATAAAAATAGGTAATATAGCCAATATTTTATAATAACTCTAAATAGAGTAAAGCCTTTTAAATTGTGAATCACTATATTGTACACCTGTAACTTATATCTCAAGGAACTATACTTCACTAAAAAAAAGTGGTGGAGAAGGATTGACCCTATGATATTGATAACCTGTGTCACTGAATTGTAGTGACCTATGACATCCAATAAGGCATCTTCTTCCTCAAACAGTGCTAGAAATACTCTATTGTTCTTTTATCCCATACCTTTCCAGCACTGTTCATCACTCCACTCACTCCATATTCCATCATCTGCACAATAAATATTCATTTTGCTTCTTACTAAAAAGCATAATTGGAGACTTTCATTTGATATTCTTGTGATGTATATTTCATTTTCAACTGTGGTAGTCTGAAAGCCAAGAAAAAAATAAGATGTCATTATTTGATCTAACTGCGGCTAGCCATACTCCATTTGATTTGTCATTTTTAAAGCGAGTTTTGTTACATGAAATAAATGCATCAAATGCCTAGAAAGGTATATACCAAAATCCTAACGGTGGCCATCTCTCTGTATGGTGTTTTGCTTTTCATTCTTTCTTCCTTATTTATATTTAAAATTTTTCCTGTAGTGATAATGGATTACTGTCAGTAAAGGGCATGTATGACAGGGCAAAATTCCTAGGTAGTTTTGGTGCTTATAGCACCCATTTTGGATTAGTTTCAAATGGTCCAGAGTCCATAAATTAGAAAATGCTACATATACTGAGTTAGCAAAAAGAGTCATCATGCGAAGGTTGTTTCTATGGATACTGTAGAAAGCTTCTTTTTTCCCTTATTCTTATTTTGTTTAATCATAAGACCAGTATAACAGTGCTCAGGCCCTGGCATGAAACCACCCCTTCCGATATGAGAATACACACAGCTGGATGATCTCAAAAGAAAAAAAAAAATCACTGAAGTGATTACTTCAATTTTGCATTTAAAAGAGCTGAAGAGTGTTTCTCATCCAAAACAACAGCTTTTTGTTTGTTGTAACTTTTCTTGGGAGCTAGCATAATGTAATGTAAGTTAAAGTAGACTGGGAATAAGATCTGGATTCTAGTTCTAGCTACGTAATTTTATTGTAAGTCAATTCACTTCCTTAGGACTTGTAAATCTATTTTTTCAAGTAGAAAAATCAGTTTTTTCATCTGTATGTGAAATGAATTGATTATAACTAATGGTTCACCCACTTGTCTCTATCACTCCCTAAGCTGGAAACCAATGAATAAAATTAATATATAACAGTTTTGGAAACCAGTGACTAGATTATTTCTAAGGACCTATGTAGCTTTAAAGTTGGTATAATTAACTGATTATACTTTCAGACTGCAAGCATCTTTCTTTTGTCCACAAGATTGTTTGGTTTTCTGGAAGTTAAACTAAGGTGCATGTCATCTTCCATCCTCATGTGAATAGCAACTGACTTTGGTTCTTATGTTTACTATTTTATTTAAAAGGCTGTGTTTATGATTTTCCCAAATAAATGCAATGTCCATACCACCCAGGCAATGTCATCTTCTGTGAACTCAATTTCATAAATGAGACATTTTGCTGGAATAGGTCCTCTGGGAATGCTCCATTTCAGGTTAACTTCTGAATTCTTCATAGTAAGACTAAGGTAGTCTGGTGGCAAAGGTTTAACTGAAAACAAAAGGAAACAATTTCAACATGAAAGTTATTGAAGTTTAGCAGTAGCCTTTATCAAAAGCTAGGGGCACCTATTAACAGATGCCTCCAGGATAAATCAGGTGGCTCAAGACTATTCTCTATAAGTAAGTAAATAAGTGTTAGTCGCTCAGTCGTATCCAACTCTTTGCGACCCCATTGACTGCAGCCCACCAGGCTCCTCTGTCCATGAGATTTTCCAGGCAAGGATACTGGAGTGGGTTGCCATTTCCTTCTCCAGCAGATCTTCCCAACACAGGGATCGAACCCAGGTCTCATGCACTGCAGGCAGATCCTTTACTGGCTGAGCTACAAGGGAAGCCCCAATGTGAATTAAAATCAAAGCCATTTGCTAACCAACATCAGTTTAAGAAAATTGGTTATTTGGGAAACTGATTTTTTGTTAAGCCACATATTGACAAATACTTAAGTCCAAGAGAAAAGCTGCTGCTGCTGCTGCTGCTAAGTCGCTTCAGTCGTGTCCGACTCTGTGCAACCCCATAGACGGCAGCCCACCAGGCTCCACCGTCCCTGGGATTCTCCAGGCAGGAACACCGGAGTGGGTTGCCATTTCCTTCTCCAATGCATGAAAGGGAAAGGGAAAGTGAAAGTGAAGTCGCTCAGTCGTGTCCGACTCTTTGTGACCCCATGGACTGCAGCCTACCAGGCTCCTCTGTCCATGGGATTTTCCAGGCAAGAGTACTGAAGTGGGGTGCCATCACCTTCTCCGAGAGAAAAGCTAGAAGTCCCAAATCATTACAGTCACTTTTCCATTAGAAACAACTACCACAACAAATTACTACTAGTATTTTTATTTTTATTAATAGATAATTCTTAGAGCTTATGATGTGTCAGGCAGTAAACCAGGAATGTTACATCGTAAACTTATTCAGGTGTCACAATAAATCTATGAGGTGGTCCTCTATTGTCCTCATTTTATTGATAAGGAAATTGAAACATATTAAGAGTAACTCACCCAAAGTCATATAGCTAGAATATAGTAAATTCAAAATTTATGGCTGGCTCTAGAACCTGTCATTCTTGTAACTGTTAGAAATGAGAACACAGACTCAAACAATATCCAACCTATTCCCAGGGCCTATTGAGCATTGGGAATGAGTGATTCCATAATTATTCCATTATTAACACTAGACAAAAATACTTTATAGCAGACAAACTCTGAAGCTGGGAAACAAATTATGAGTTCTAAATGAAAACGATGCTTTACACGCATTCAATTTCTTATCTTCCATACTTTTTATTTAATTAGTTCCTTCTTGTACTCTATTGGCCTCCAGTTTTCTGGCTTTGCATTCCAGTAGATATTTATTTATCTATCTCTTCTCTTCCACGTGGTCAGTTGTAAATGGTATAAACTAGAAACATTTTGAAGTTGTTTACCTCACCTATATTTTGAAGCTGAAAAATGAAATAGCTGGGTCTGATTAATTGGGATTCTGATGATCCATTAACACAGATGTAGAAATCTTTATAGTCTGATGACTCCAAGTAGGGAAACCTGCATCCAATAATTTTTCCTTTAGCCTGGATGTAATCGATACACTCTAACGCATGGTCCAAGCCCTCATACCTACAAAAATAAGTGTGGTAAGAATTGTGTTTATCAATATCTTCTAGTAGTATGGTGTTCAATTTTCAATTATTTTAAAATACCAGGTAAATAAAAAATCATTCAATAACATACAATATTTACTGAACACTAAGTATGTGCCAGATTCTATGAAAAGTGCTAGGGGTACAACAGTAAGGAAAGTAGACATAGGCCATTATTTTACAGAACTTACAATCTGGTGGGAATCTTTATAAAATCTCAGATATAAGGCAAGAATTCTTACTCATATATTTAGGTTATGTTGATTCACCAACAGGATTGTGAATCAAAGAATAAGATTCCTATTAAGAAAACATGGGATTTATATTGATAATCCTGAATGGTACAGCTTTTTAAAATACAGTACTAGAGAATTTACTAGAAGAAAGCAGATTTAAAAGCAGATTTACAAGGTGGCCAAGAAGCACAGGAAAAGATGCTCAACATCACTAATTATTAGAGAAATGCAACTCAAAACTATAATGAGGTGTCACTTCACACCAGTCAGAATGGCCTTCATCAACAAGTCTACAACCAATGCTGGAAATGGGGTTGGTAGATGCAAACTATTACATTTATAATGGATAAACAGCAAGCTCTTAATGTATAGCACAGGGAACTATATTCAATATCCTGTGATAAATCACAATGGAAAAGAATGTATATATGTATATAACTGAGTCATTTTGCTGTACAGCAGAGATTGGAACAACACTGTAAGTCAACCTCACTTCAATGGAAAAAAAAGAAAGAAAAATAATGCTGGAACAGGTGTAGAGTAAAGGGAGCCCTCCTACACTGTCGGTGGGAATATAAATTGGTATAACCATTATAAAGAACAGTATGGAGGTTCCTTAAAAAACTAAAAATAAAACTACCATATGATCCAGCAATCCCACTCCTGGGCATATAGCTGGAGAAAACTAACTAAGAAAGATACATGCATCCCAATATTCTAGTGGCACTGTTTACAGTAGCCAAGCTGCTGCTGCTGCTGCTAAGTCACTTCAGTCATGTCCGACTCTGTGCAACCCCATAGACAGCAGCCTACCAGGCTCTTCCATCCCTGGGATTCTCCAGGCAAGAACACTGGAGTGGGTTGCCATTTTCTTCTCCAACAGTAGCCAAGACATGGAAGCAATCTAAATGTCCATTGATAGATGAATGGATAAAGTAGATGTGGTACATATACAAAATGGAATACTACTTAGCCATAAAAATGAATGAGATCATGCTATCTGCAGCAACATGGATGGACCTAGAGATTATCATATGAAGTGAAGTAAATCAGAAAGAGAAATAAAAATATCACATGATATCATTTATATCTAAATATAAAACATAATACAAATAAACTTATTTACAAAAGAGAAACATTCTCACAGACTTCAAAAACAAACATGGTTACTAAAGGGGAAAGGTAGTGGTGGGGTAAATTAAGAGTTTGGATTAAAATATACACACTATTATATAAAAAATAGGTAATCAATAAGGACCTACTGTATAGCACAGGAAACTACTCAATATTCTATAATAACCTATGTGGGAAAATAAACTGAAAAAGAATAGATATATGTATATGGATAACTGAATCACTTTGCTGTACACTTGAAATTAGCAACATTGTACATCAACTATATTCTAATATAAAATAAAAATTAAATTTCAAAGTATATAAAATATAAAAATTGAAGAGAAAATTTAATTAAAAGATTTAAAAAATAAAAGCAGACATAAAATATTGTTATGTTTGATAAAATGAATGAAAATCCTCTGAGGACATAATACACATAAGGATAAATCTTAAGAAAGCCAACAGGGGCTCAAAAATAGAAAGTGGAGCTGTTTGGCAAGTAAATATATAGTTTTCCATTCTCCTAGATAAGAAATGTTGCTATATCATTAAAAGTTAACCTCTTTCCAGTAATAAAGCTAATGGGAATTAGAGGGGATTTCCCTATGATTTCCAAAGGAATAAATGCCAGATTTATTTTCCTAAGTAACCTGTAATGCAAAATGTACTTTATCTATAAAAGCAGCCAAAATCTCAGCCTAGCAGCTGATATGGTACTGGTACAAATATCTGGACTCTACTGAATTCACTTTATGTCAAATATTTTGCTAAGTCATGTCTGACTCTTTGTAAACCAATGGACTAAAAGGTTTCCCTGTCCTTTACTATCTCCCAGAATTTGTTCAAACTCTTGTCCACTAAGTCAATGATGCCATCCAGCTAACTCATCCTCTGTTGCCCTCTTCTCCTGTCCTCAACCTTTCCCAGAATCAGAGTCTTTCCCAATGAGTTGGCTCTTCATATCAGGTAGCCAAAATATTGGGGCTTCAGCTTCTGCATCAGTCTTTCCAATGAATATTCAGAGTTGATTTCCTTTAGGATTGACTGGTTTGATCTCCTTGCTGTTCAAGGGACTCTCAAGAGTCTTCTCCAACACCACAGTTTGAAAGTGTCAATTCTTTGGCACTCAGCCTTCTTCATGGTCCAACTCTCACATCTGTACATGACTACTGGAAAAGCCATAGCTTTGACTATATGGTTGTCGGCAAAGTGGCCATGAAATTAGAAGATGCTTGCTTCCTGGAAGAAAAGCTACGACAAACCTAAACGATGTATTAAAACACTTTAAACCCTTAGTGAGAGTTAACAAATGCAAGGAAGTCAGAAAAAGGATCCGCTTTTAATAGCTACATGGTTTTTTAAAAGGCAAGAATATGAAATATGTCAAAACTTTTTAGGTTATAATTCCATCTATCTAGAAGATGCAAAATTTAATTCAGTTCAGAAACAATGATTGCATTCCTTATATCACCCATAGAGTGCCTTCTAGTAGCTACAGCCTAAACCTATTTATTCCCATTGAAAACCCTAAATAATTGTAAATAAACTTCATCATAAACCCAACTCAGAAAAAGTATAACGAATTCAGTTTAATGAAAATGAAATTTGCTCAGTCGTGTTCAACTCTTTGCGGCTGCATGGACTATACAGTCCATGGACTTTTCCAGGCCAGAATACTGAAGTGGGTGGCCATTCCCTTCTCCAGGGGGTCTTCCCAACCCAGGGATTGAACCCGGGTCTCTTGCATTGCAGGTAGATTCTTTACCATCTGAGCTACCTGGGAAGCCCTAATGAAAATATAGTTATTCATACTGTGGATTAATTTTGATAGATATCTACCTGATATGGAATTCTTATTATAAAAATACTTACCAGTAATATAAGCTGTAACTGCTATCCAAATGGACACCCATGCCAGGTTTCCAAGAGCATAATAAATGTTGCCAGTTGTAATATACACAATCCATATCCTGAATTTTAGTGTCCAGATTTCCTAAGAAATGAATAAACTGTGAATGCTTGAAAGACATGGTAATGAATCACTTGGGAAATCACTAAGCAATTTTATTTCATTTCCTTTGATCTCTCCACTTCATTTAGCAATCAACATAATCAGGAAAATCCCCAAAGGAAGTTGTTGGAAATCACTTCACTTTAAGTGGAACATGCAAAATCAAAAACTTTTGAGGGCTCATTTATTGGTACTAGTGTATGCATATGAAGAAGTGCCAAATTAATAATTCTAGGATGCTCTGAGCAGCTGCATAGTTGCATGCATATTCACTGATATGAGCCCAAAACTAGGATCTATATTAACCTAATAAGGACTACAGTCCATAGCACCACAAAAAGTTGCACACGACTGAGCATGCATGCCTGAAATAAGATGTAGGTTTTGCCACATATGTTTTCTGATTTAAAGAATTCAAAACACCAGTCACCCACTCCTCAGAAGGATTCTATTTTGTGCCACATTCTTAACTGTACTTATAATCTGCTGTATAAGTGTTAAAGAACTTACTTCCCATATAGATTGTTCTAACAGTATTAACTATGAAAAGAGAGCTTTGTTTTAACCTTGTGATGATATCCAGTAAGTAGCTTCTGACCATGAACTTTGAACTTCTGATCCATTTGTGCATTGCCTTGGCAGAACTGTGTGTATCTTTGCTTCAACACCTTTGTTAAGATCAAACCCATCTTTGTAAAGTAGATTCTTAGTGATGATCGTCTGTTTGATAAAAAGATGAGACAAAGTCAAGCTTAGAAACAACAGTGGTATCATGAGCCACATTAATAAGGTTAAAACATCATTAATACTCTGGAAAGTCCTCAATAGCTAAGAAATTCCAGATGATTATCTGATAAATTGTCCCAGATATATTTTTGGCAGAGTTCACCTTCTGCATATTATATCATTTGATGAGATCATTTGAATCTTAACACCTCATTTAAAATAAATTCTGGAAGACAAAAAAGGCTCTGTGACAGGAGCTTGAGCTATAACCAACTTCAAATCAAGGGATAATTTTCATGTACCATATGCCTATTACATGACAATTTATCACCTTTCGTATATCATATGAAATAGGAATCATATAAAATCTTGGTGGTAACTGGAGGAAGCCAAAGTGTGACCACCTGAAGGATTAAAATCATATATCATTTATCCTTCTATTCCTGATACCTAGCTAGCGAAGTAGCTGGCAGAAAAAAGTTGCTCAATGAATGTTTTATTTTAATTGTTCTTTGAAACTACCTAACTGAATTAAGAAGATAACAGAATTCCTTGTACAATCAAAATCTTTGAAAGAACATGCTTGTTGACTATGGAAATAGTTAATAATTCAATAAACTTTCACTGAGCACTTACTAAAATATATGCAAAGAAACATGCTGTGTTCTGTAGGGCGAGTACAAAGATAAATTTGGCTTAATTCTTACAGAGAAAAAGCTCACATCATCCATTAGCATATGTAAGACCCATACAGAGGCATTAAGTAACTCTGAAATATGATAAAGTGTACAAGTACTCTATAAGTCCATATTCCATGAGATCAGATTTTCCTTTCCTGTACTTCCAATGGTAGTCTTAACAGTGAGTGGGGTGAAAACAGATATTGCAGGATTCACAGGAGACAGCAGAAGGCATGCAACTTATATCTTAATAATAGCTATTGAGATACAGAAATAAGAGCAGACACTGACATCAGGAATCACAAGAAAACTAATAAGCACTCTAGTATCTTAAGTGCATGCTTTACTTACCCTCCAGCTTTCACTATCAACATTTCGATATTTTAATTCATATTCTACTGTGCATTTGGTAAAATTATCCAGAGACACTGGAGGTTGCCATTGCAAATAGAGATAACCTAAATATCCAGGGTCCACTATTTCAAAATCCTGAGGAGGATTAACTGAAATAAAATCAATAAAATATTTTAATTTTTATACTGTATCTTATGACAAAGATTTCTAAATCTGATTACTTCCATATGTCCATCAACTGATGAATAAAAAAAACTATGATATATTCATAAAATGGAATATTATCCAGCCATAAGAAAGAGTGAAATACTGATATACACTAGAACATGAATGAACCTTGAAAACCTTAAGCTAAGTGAAAGAAGCCCACATATTGCATGATTTCATTTATGTGAGATATTGAAATAGGCAAATTCATAGAGACAGACAATCAATTAGTGGTTGCCAGGTGCTGGAGGGAGGGGCAAATGAGATGTAACTACTGAATGGATAAGGAGTTTCTTTTTGGGGTGATGTAGCTATTCTGGAATTTGATAATTGTGGCTGTTATACAACTTTGTAAACATACTAAAAACAACTGTACAGTATACTTTAAAAGAATAAGTTTTATGTCTTGTGAATTAAATCTCAGAAAAGCTGTTTTTAAAAATCTAGGTTACTACTACATAATTGTCCCTTCTTTAAGAAATTGCATATGTAAATGTGACTTAGCCCAGCTAGGTATTGTTTTCATAGAAATAAGAAATTCAACATGGAGTTATCTCTGCAGTCATATAGACTACAATTGGTCTTGGGTGGGAACATTTTATTACATAAATCTCTCTCATAGCAAGAATCAGTCAGTATTAATCTAGTGTTTACTATATGTATAACATTATAACATACATGGCACACACACACAAAAAGGGATAGAAAATATAAAAATATGACTACTCTGGCTAAGTGCCTTTAGAATTAGGAGAACAGGCAGATGTTGGTCCATTCAAGATAATTGAATCCTCTGGTTAACTAAAGCTCAGAGCTATTTGTAGAACATGCAAACCTGAGCCATTCTTTGGAAGGACTCAAAAAAAAAGTGGCAGGCAGCTGAGTGACAGGAAACAGCTTCTTTTATTTCAAGGGAGGGGGCAGTGGGAGGCAATTGTTCCTTCATCTGGTGATTTAGAAAGCAATAAAAATTAACAGATTATTCTATAAACTTACTAAGTGTTAGTCGCTCAGTCATGTCCAACTCTTTACAACTCCACAGACTGCAGTCCGCCAGGCTCCTCTGTCCATGGAATTCTTCAGGCAAGAATACTGGAGTGGGTAGCCACGCCCTTCTCCAGGGGATCTTCTGGACCCAGGGATCAAACCTGGGCCTCCTATATTGTAGGCAGATTCTTTACTGTCTGAACTACAAGGAAAGTCCCATAAACTTACTAAACCTACTAGCAAATCTAGTACATAGTACTGCCCTCATGTTGCCTTTCTGCTAATAATTTCTTCTCATTTCTGCTCTACTGTTCATTTTAATACTTTACTTCATATTACTTGTTGAGGTAAGTAAAAGAATCAACAGAAAGAAATGGTGCCACAAATAATGATTTGAAATGAGAGCCCCATGAACCAAATAAGGAAGGTCTCTATTGAGGATGAAATGACAATCTTATTGACAATCCTATTGTCAGTAGAACTCCCATTCAACTCAGCAATCCTATAATCAACTAATGATTAGAAATTTTTGTTAAATACATTCTTCTAATTACCTCCTGCAATGAAAAGTTCATTAGACATGACTTAATAATTGTGTAATTATTTTTAAAGTTCATTTTAAACTTATGTAATTTTAAAACTTATCTAATTGTCTTAAAAGTTAAGGTAGCTATGGTTTTTCCAGTAGTCATGTATGGATGTGAGAGTTGGATTATAAATAAAGCTGAGTGCCAAAGAATTGATGCTTTTGAGCTGTGGTGTTGAAGAAGACTCTTGAAAGTCCCTTGGATGGCAAGGAGATCCAACCAGTCCATCCTAAAGGAAATCGGTCCTGAATATTCATTGGAAGGACCGATGCTGAAGCTGAAACTCCAATACTTTGTCCACCTGATGCGAAGAACTGACTCATTGGAAAAGACCCTGATGCTGGAAAAGATTGAAGGTGGGAGAAGGGGATGACAGAGGATGAGATGGTTGGATGGCATCGCCGACTTGATGGACATGAGCTTGAGCAAGCTCCGGGAGTTGGTGAAGGACAGGGAAGCCTGGAGTGCTGCAGTCCATGGGGTCGCAAAGAATCAGACACGACTGAGCGACTGAACTGAACTGAACTGAACTGAGTAATTAAGGAAAGTTTTCAGTTAATTGGGTACCAGGCAATGAGGTTTTGGGTAAATAGCCTCTTTGTTACAAAAGATTATATGAAAAGGTATAGAAAGTATATTTTAGTTTGGCTTTTATCCCACAGAGTGTTTGTTATCATCAGTTATGTTATACATGAGACTGACTAGTAAGAACGTATCTTTTGTGTATGGACTCCCTGAAATATTTCCAATAATAATCCATCTATTTATGCACTTTCATATGGTAGGTTGACAAGGCAGTTAATATCCCTGATTTTAAAACTACTCCATTCTTAGTTTACCTTTTATCTCAGCATTTGAAGACAAAGTAGAGCCAAAAGCTGTGCAAATAAGAAGGATATATAGACATCTGATATCCAAATGAATGAAAGCCATTTCTCTAAGATTCAAAACCTTGAAATTTCCACTCTAAGAAGGAAAAATATAAAATTTTAACATTATCATACTTCAATATGGACTAAATGTGATTAAAATACATTTGGGAACTCTTTGTGGGCTTTCCACCAAGAACTGGGAAAACTGTGCCCCTTTGAACCATTTAAACAGAAAAAAAAAATCAAGCTTGGAACCAAAATAATTGGAAAGTAGGATTTTCATCTCATCCTTCTTATGAAAGCAAAAACAAGGCAACACAAAAATACCCCTTCAGCCCCCGGCTTTCACACACACACACACACACACACACACACACACACACACACAACTTATACATCACATGCTATGACCAAGATATGATGACCTCAAATAGCCTTCAGCCTGAAGACTGAACCAGACCCACCCGAGTGTTCTTATCCATTTGCAGGGGGAATTATATCATTAGTCTCCATAGTGATATTCTCCACTAGCCACCAAGAAGACACACTAATACATACACACACTCTTTCCTGAGACAAAAATTATTTGAAAGTTATCTGAATGCTGATAAAAGCTCAGAATCTATACCAAATACACCAAAGCCTCGGATAACTCAGAACTTTGCTTCATTTCTTCATAAACATTAAATCCTCATAATATACTCTCCTATGTGTTCTACTCTTCCCTGTATTTCTTATATCAGTAAATGGCACCATAATCTTCCCAGCTGTCCAAACCAGAAACCCGAGTCTTCCTGAACCCCTCCCTCTCCCATCCAATTTCTCCATTATCACTACACCTTCCTAAGCTGAGGGTCTCATCATCAGGGATCTCCTTATCCAGTCTTTCTTGCCTCCAAACTATTTTACACCGCATACAGTAAAGACAAATCTGAATTTATCACCTCTCTTAAAACAGCAATTCACTGCCACAGAATACAATTTAATCATCTTTTTATTACTGAAAAATACTGGTTTTACGATCAAAACTAAAAGGATTCATGTCTCCACACATCTATTCAATCAAAAAATACTCTCCTTTCCATGAAAAATCATTACTTCCAGTATTAAACTTCTCTTTGAGTCTATATTCTTAAAACCAACAATTTCACAGGAAGGATTAGAGGTCAATTACCCCGACAGTCAGAGACTACCTTTCTTTTCTCCTACTTAAGTTAATTATGCAGGACAGACCCTTTTCCTCTGCCCCACCTTCTTAATCTTACCTGCTCCAGTTGTAATGTTCTCATGTTCTAGGCTTCAATTATTACATAATGGAATCTTGGAATCAGACTGTTACAGCCAGCAAGTATATTGGAGGCAATGCTAGTCCAATCCTTCTTTATATATTGGGAAGTAAAACTCAGACTTGCCCAAGATTACACAGTAAGTTAGTACATTAGTAACAAAGCTGGAAGTCGAACAGAAATGTGATTCCCAATCTAGTGCCCTTCCACCCTACTATGCTGGATCCCACATGTTTGGCTCAGTATTATGAAAGCTTTTCCCTTGGGGCTCCAGCATGTAAGTCTTCCTTAAGTTAGCTAGCCAGGCTGAAGCAACACCATGCTATTTCTTTTTCTATGTCTCATACAATAATAAGGGGATGCCATTTCTCTTACTGAGGTCCAATGAATCTCTCTCCACAATTCCTTCCTCCCCATCACCAGCCCATTGCTGCCTTCTAAGGTATGTGTAAGTAGTAAGTGGGTTTGGTGAACAGAAGGGCACATTTCTGCCATAGAGATGCTCTTACAGATTGAAATAAAAAGACTGGTTACCTTTTGGATCCAAGGCAATAGGTCTGACAAACAAATTCTTTTATATTACCTTTAAGGATGAAGACAATCATGCTTGCCTTAAAATGCTCTCAAAGAGAGCCTAAAGTTCTCTCCACACTATCAATCTGTCCTTAACTATTTTATTAGTCTCTGGTCATGTACAGCATAAAAGCTAACTAAAGAGTTAAAAGTAACTTACTTCTATTCTATTTATAGGCTACTGAAATTAAACTCAGGCCATCAAATAGCATTTCCTGGATCGGCTAAACACATTTAAGCAAAAGTAGGAAATAGGATAGCTGGCTTCCTGAATCAATTATCTAGAAATCCACAAAAGGAATTCCTGAATAACACTTAGTGTCCCACCTAGGCTTTCTTACCCAAGTGAATGTGAAGACAATTCTTTCCTCAGCTTCTGGGTTACAAGACTGTCACTAGTGCAATGAGGTGTTTTAGATAGATAGATAGATAGATAGATAGATAGATATAGATATAGATATAGATATTTAGCAGAAGGACAGAGTTTTTCACAAGGGATCCCTTTCACAAGGGATCTGAAGGCAAATGAAAGATGGGGGATAGAAATGCAGAGGTATGACATTTGAAACTGTTTCAGGTATACTCCACACTCCCAGCCCACAATTAACAACCACTCAGCTGGTCATTTTATTTTTAAAAATGAGGAAATACCCAAAGAGGAAAGTGAGTGATCCTAGCTTACACAACTTATTGGGAGCAGAGCTAGGACTGAAAAACATCTCTCTTGAGCTCTTTCCATTGACTAAATAAATTTTCTTGTTATAAGGAGTCTATCCTGCACCTATCTTTCCAGAAGTTTCCCTGCAAACTTTCCTCAACCGACAGTCGCCACCCAAACCATCAACCCCACCACACAGTTTTATCATCCTGACATTTTTAGCAGAGTAATAATTCAACAAACTTTGATTGTGCATCTTTTTTTTTTTTTGCCAAATACTATTAAAGGTAAATCTTGTCTAAAGACACAAGGTACAAGTGATGAATCATAACATCTATAATAATGATAATAATATCTCCTACTATTGATTCAGCATTCCCAGCATCTCAGGCACTGGCCTGTACTAAGCTCTTTATATGCATAATCTCATTTAATACTCTGTCAGCCTTGGATGTATGCAGTATTTTTATTCCCATGTTAAAGACCAGAAACTGAGAAGAGGAGAAATTAAACAACTTCCTACAAGTTACTACAGGCCATAAATGGTGAAGCTTGGATTTGAACCTAGAGAGCCTAGTGTCAGACTCCTTGATAACCACTACACTAGGAAGTTTCCAGACCTAAGATCAATGTGGCAAACAACTTCTTGTTTCTGTCCACTCAGTTTTACACAACACTGTTGCTCAGACAGTTTTCCACTAAGAGTCATCTTTGGGAAGGCAAGCCTAAAAGCTAGTTCCTGGTTTCAGCCTCCCTTCCCCACCTCTTGAAAGCCATGCTAGATAAACCCTTCATTCTAAGTGCTGGCTGGGAAAATTCTTGCATTATTGGAGAAACTCCAAGTACTTACCAATAACATTGTTTCTCAAGAAATGGATTATCATAAGAAATTATCAAAGCCCCCCTTTTTCCCCCTTTCCAATTTAGAGACATTTATTGAATCTCTAATACTTTCCTTCCTGTCTGATAATCAAGCACACTGAATAAAAATAGGTATTCCTGAAACAGCCAGGAGGCCAGGACACAGATTCTATAAGTCACAAGATAGGGGAGTTTATAGGTGGGGCTAAAAGCCATCTAAAGCAAATTTAGAATCATAGCACAGTATTGTAAAAGCTGACAGGACTGACTAATCTTTGAATAAACTAATAGATATATAGCCAAGGAACTTGTTATAATACAAACACAATAGTATAAATATCAACCTGGATTTCAGCCCTGCCTCAACCACTAATGTGCTTAGAGGCAAATTATAACTCAATTTCCATCTATAAAGTGGAGGTAATGACACCAGCCTGGCAGTTTTGTGTTTAAGATTAAATGAGATAATGTATGTGAAAGAGAATAATAAATTGCTCTATATACTTGCAAGGGGTTTGCTTCTAAGCATCATATTACTAAGAAAAAACTTGAGAACAACTTGCTCCAAATCCACACGTTTTCTCCTACTACTTCAGCAAAACCGACTTGTGCACAGTTGATAAAAAGGCAGTTATTGTTAACCTCTAACTCCTACCACCCTTTTTGACTCATTAGCTACCTTTATTGATCTTTGTCTTAGTAATAATAATTTATTGCATTTGTTAAGTGTTTTATAGTTTACAAAGAATTTATCAAATTATTTTAAAAAATCTGTAGGTGTAAAAGTTTGTATCACATATTTACAATCATTAAGTCTGGGGTTTAGAGAAGTGATGTGACTTGAAAAAGATCCCACTGCTGGTAAAATCCACACTGAAATGAAAGGTAAAAGAAGCAAGGAACAGAATTATGTTGTAAGGCTAATAATGCAGTCACTTACATAATATGGTTGTGTAGAAAAAATCCTTCTTTACCTTGACAAAGAAGAAAAAAAATTCTTCCATAGTATCTGAAATGGCCACGGGTTCTTTTTAAAGGCAATTACTAAGTTACAAAGGCAGATGTTATCCATTGGAAATGATGAATGAAGTTTTGCATTGTCACTAATGTGGCTTATAAAAACCACCCAGAGGGAAGTATGGCCTTGTTATTTCTATCTCCGTTTAGAAAAAAAAAAAATCAATGTTATGAAATTCGATACTTTCTGTTCACATTATCTAAAATATCTAAAAATATCAGCCAAATCAATTGGAATAGGGTTAGGAGAATAAGAAAATGGGAAAAATAGAAGAGAACTAATGCTTGAGGAGTGTGTTAGTCACTCGGTTGTGTACAATTCTTCGACCCCATGGACTGAAGTTCACCAGGCTCCTCTGTCCATGGAATTCTCCAGGTAAGAATACTGGAGTGGGTTTCCATTTCCTTCTCCAAGGGAATTTCCCAACCCAGGGATTGGACTCAGATCTCCCGCATTACAGGCAGATACTTTACCATCTGAGTTACCAGGTAGACAGAAATGGAAAAGTAGGGTTGATACAGGAAAAGCTTTATCAAAGTCCAAGCTCTTTTTCAACTTGTCCAAAAGAATCTGGGTAAGTAACACAAGACACCAAGGAAAAATAAACACACACACACACACACACACACAAACTCACACTGAGACTGAGGAGCAAAGAGAACAAAGAAGCAGTTTATTCAGGGCAGAAGCAAAGGGTGTGGGCATCCTCCTGAGTGAGGAATGCCCACAGGGTGTTGATACCCCCCTTTTAATCTCATTTTCAGCTCTTTGAATGGGTGGGGGTCTTTTTGATGAGGGTGGAATATTTATTGAAGGGAAGGTTGAGGTTTGGCCCAGATTGCACCAGGTAGCAGGTAGCACCAGCTTCCAGTCCTATGCATTTGTCTCCTGAAGCCACTGTGTGTGCTCTCTAAGAGCTGTTTTCCTCAAATTTTCCCTTACTAGATGAGCACCACATGTGAAAATTCCTACAGGGTCATCAGCAACCTGTGCTTTTTTATTTGTACATGCTCCATAGTTTTCAAGGTCAGAGTTTCTTGCTCAGATGCTACAAAGGGTTTGTTTTAGATGCCATTCTTCTCTGTATCATGGTCTCATTAAGTGCAAAACAAGGAGGTGGCTTTGCCTTCTGCCTAATGCCTATACATGAGGAGCCCATCCTTGTGCCGGCCTGTCTTTCCTGCCTCAAGGTGATTGCAAAGGCTTAAATGTTGTCTTTGGGTGAAATGATAAACTTATATGGTCTTACATGAGAAGGCATTGACTAGAAGATCTGGGCTCTAGCACCAATGTTAGCACGTGATTTAGAAAGTGAAAATAATAGGGACTATAGTTTCTTAAGCTCTTACCAGGTGTCAAGCTCTGTTACAGATATTTGATATGGATTAACAAAATTAAAAGACGCTTACTCCTTGGAAGGAAGGTTATGGCCAACCTAGATAGCATATTTAAAAGCAGAGACATTACTTTGCCAACAAAAGTCAGTCTAGTCAAGGCTATGGTTTTTCCAGTGGTCATGTATGGATGTGAGAGTTGGACGGTGAAGAAAGCTGAGCACCGCAGAATTGATGTTTTTGAACTGTGGTGTTGGAGAAGACTCTTGAGAGTCCCTTGGACTGCAAGGAGATCCAATCAATCCATCCTAAAGGAGATCAACCCTGGTTGTTCATTGGAAGGACTGATGTTGAAGCTGAAACTCCAATATTTTGGCCACCTCATGCGAAGAGTTGACTCATTAGAAAAGACCCTAATTCTGGGTAGGATTGGGGGCAGGAGGAGAAGGGGACGACAGAGGATGAGATGATTGGATGGCATCACCGACTCGACGGACATGGGTTTGTGTAGACTCCGGGAGTTGGTGATGGACAGAAAGGCCTGGTGTGCTGCAATTCATGGGGTCGCAAAGAGTCGGACATGACTGAGCAACTGAACTGAACTGAACTGAGCTCATTTAGGTCTCACAAATGTTGCTAGTTACTATTATTATTACAATATCTCAATATTACAAATGAGTTGTTTGAGGCTTAGAAAGGTTAAGTAAATTATTCAAGGTCATACAATTTAAGCAAAAAGTATGTCCAAATCTAATTCTAAAGACTATGCTCCTTTTAACATATAGTAGTGTCTTTCCATCTCACTTAAGTGAAACTCAATTTCCTCTCATAGGAATTATCCTTGGGACATCATTCTGTTTCATCAGTTAATCTGGTATGTTTTCAGACATGGTTTCAGGATGTGACTCAAAAGTGCTGGGTTCCTGAATAAATAATCTTGTTTCAAGGAGACCATCCAACATGTACAAATATTTATTCATAGTTTCTGGAGTATTGCCATGACTCAGCATCATAATCAGCATCTCTGGAACCTGCCAGATCCTGAGGCCCAACAACATTTTGAAATCAATACATAGCTCAATAATAGTACAATCAGTCTACGAACTGTTGATGAGTCAAATCTGATTTAGATAATAAGTGGCAATTATTATTTCCTGCAGTGGAGTAGCTTTTTAAAGAATGCTGAAGATGACTTTGTGTACTTTCAAATATAAAAGGACTTTGAATCAGACAGATTTGTCATGTTTGCCTTTAGTCAACTGTCATTTCCCACAAAAATGCAGAAAAAAGTTAGGCACATGATGAATAATGAAAGTCACTGCAGACGGATGAAGTACACGCAGGATCTCTTTTTAACAAATACCACTTTAGCATCCAGTTATACATAACATGATTATATTTGTGTCTCTGTCAGCATTACATACTAACATTGTTTCTTGACATTTATGAAATATGTTCAATAAATCTTGTAAAACTTAAGTAGTCATCTTATTCCCTAATTCTTTTTATAGATGGTTTCCTGTATAACATCTTGAGTTCATCCAACTGACAAGTTTCCTGAAGCACTATCAAAGCTACAGAATTAGGTTTTAAGCTATTACACCATGGAAACTGACAGTTTTATAGTGTTAATTCATGAAGCAGCTTACACATTTCAGAATCTGTTACTAATCTGGGCAGATCAGAGCCTTTTAGTTTATAATTCCATCCAATAAACCAACAACAGGCTTTTACAACCCTTTAAATAAATCTTCCAGGTCACCAATTTCTTAAAATAGGTCAAATTCTTCTTATTAAATACACCTTACATTCTTTTCAAATGAAGTCACAGCTGAAGAGCAATGCAGTATCTTGAAAGGCATCACTGCTCTGGAACTAGCAAAACAATCTCTTTTGTTTGTTTAACACCCTTCCTCTCACCCCCAGATGCTCCCAAATACTTGATAGTGAACAAACACTGTGTACCCAAAACATTCACTTCAAGCAACAACTTTGGAATAACAACTTTAAAAGTCATTCCTTAAAAAACTGGAAATAGAACTTCCATTCAACCCAGAAATCCCACTGCTGGGCATATACACCGAGGAAACCAGAATTGAAAGAGACACATGTACCCCAATGTTCATTGCAGCACTGTTTACAATAGCTAGGACATAGAAGCAACATAGATGTCCATCGGCAGATGAATGGATAAGAAAGTTGTGATACATATACACAATGGAATATTACTCAGCTATTAAAAAAACACATTTGAGTCAGTTTTAATGAGGTGGATGAAACTGGAGCCTACTATACAGAGTGAAGTAAGCCAGAAAGAGAAACACCAATACAGTATATTAACGCATATATATGGAATTTAGAAAGATGGTAACAATGATCCTATATGCAAGGCAGCAAAAGAGACACAGATGTAAAGAAAAGACTTTTGGACTATGTGGGAGAAGGCAAGGGTGGGACGATATGAGAGAACAGCATTGAAACGTGCATATTGCCATATGTAAAATAGATGATCAGTGTAAATTTGTTGTATGAAGCAGGGCACCCAAAGCTGGTGGGATGGGGTGGGGAGGGAGGAGGGCTGGGGGTTCAGGATGGGTGGGACACATGTACACCCATGGCTGATTCATGTCAATGTATGGCAAAACCCACCACAATATTGTGAAGTAATTGGCCTCCCTCCAATTAAAATAAACAAATTAATTTTTAAAAAATGCACAGAGAAAAGAGGAAAGGAAAGGAATAAACTACAAGCAATTATGTAAGTGAAAAAAAAAGTTTATTTGCCCCTACCTTTATCCTACTTGGTCTTCAGAAACAAAAGGAAATTATATTTGAAAGAAGATATTATCCATAGCCTCAGTTTATCACCATAATTTTTCATAAACTGTATGTGGCATTCAATAAAAAGTTATCAGGGATGTAAAAAAAAGTGATCATAATCCTGTTCCCCTCTCCATGGTGATCATGGAATTGGGTCATCTAGTTCTCCCATCTAGGACATTTATTCTATAGGGAACAGAGCTGACTAACAACATCCATTAGCCACACCTTTAGAGCCACTAAAGTGGTCACATCAAGGCCACACTTTCTCCCAGGCTGTTGCCAGCAACAACAGAGCATGGCAGGGGTATCGGAAGTGGGGCATTTCTCCCTGATACAGAAGCCAACTCTAACACCCAAACTTTTTTCCAAGTCCAGAATTGATGGATGAACAAACCATTTCTGAGCACAAAATGAAAACATAACCCAATTCATCTTCCAGTGTTTTGTGACAAAGAACTGATCATACCAATTTGCTAAAGAATGTGTGACAATATTCTTTATTCTTTTCTTTATTTATTTGCTTGTTTTTGTGCACCAAACTTGATACTGTTTGTAGGTGGACAAATACTACAGACAGGCATGATACAAATGTGACTGGAAAGAAATGAAAAATGTAGACATTTAGGACAGTCCTAAGATGGCGGAGGAATAGGACAGGGAGACAACTTCTCCCCCACAAATTCATCGAAAGATCATTTGAACTGTGAGCAAATATCACAAAACAACTTCTGAATGCTGGTGGAGGACACCAGGCAACCAGAAAGGCAGCCCATTGTCTCCCAAAGGAGGTAGGACAGAATATAGAAGATAAAAAGAGAGACAAAAGAGTTAGGGATGGAGACCTGTCCTGGGGAGGGAGTTGTAAAAGAGGCGAAGTCTCTAAACACCAGGAAACCCTCTCACCGGTGGGTCTGCGGGGAGTTTTGGAATCTCAGAGGGCAACATAACTGGGAGGAAAAAATAAATAAATAAAACCCACAGATTATGCGCCTAACCACAACTCCCAGTGGAGAAGTAGCCCAGACGCTCGCATCCACCACCAGCAAGTGCGTGCTGAATAGGGAGGCACAGGCTGCATTGCTTAAGGTAAGGACTGGGCCTGATTCCCTGAGGGCAATCTGAGGGAGATAACTGGAGATAGCAACCCAAACTGTGGGATAGCCAGAGAGAGAAAAAAAAAAAAAAAAGAGAGGAAAGAGAGGGAGAGAGAGAACTTTCCCACAAAAAGCTCCAACCTGAGGCGCTGCTGGCCACTCACAGAACAAAGGACTGAGCGAACACCAGAGGAGAGGTAGCCAGCAGCAGACTGGCCCATCCCGCACCAGAGGCAGGGACGCAGGCGGGTGACAGCCAGAGCTGGAAGGCAAGGGGCAAACTCGGCCCCAGAGATGGCACCCTCTACCAAACTGCAAGCAGGCTCCCAGTTGCTAACCAAGTCTTCCTGGGATCCTGGATGGATGCCAGGAGGGTCGCAGCCAAAGATCAGCTCCCCAGAGGAGGCACACAGCACACCTGAGAAGGCGCTCCCGCTGCACACCTGGGAAATCGAGTGGCCAGGACTGGGGAAGAGATAAGATGCACCGCTCCACCTGGGTAGAGTGCGCTTGTCAAGCACCTGGTCACCTGAGCTGCTCCAACCTGGGAAGGGCACAAAACGAAGGCCCAACTGAGTCTGCGCCTTTGTGGAGCACCCGAGAACCTGAACCTGAGCAGCTTAGACCTGGGAAGTGCACACAACCCAGGGTCCGCTTTAGAGAGCAACCTGGAGCCTGAACAGTGTAGACTGGGAAAGCACACACGCCGTGAGTGGGGGCAAACACAGTGTTGTCCAGGCACTGCAAGCACTCCCCACACACGCCAGTGATATTTGCTTGTAGTGTTCCTCCCTCCCTGCACCACAATTGAACAAGTGAGCCTGAATAAATGACCACCTTCGCCCCCTCGTGTCAGGGTGGAAGTTAGATGCTGAAGAGACTTGCAAACAGAGGAAGCCAAAATAAACAAAGAGGGAACCACTTTGGAAGTGACAAGTGCAATAGATTAAAACCCTGTAGTTAGCATTGACTACATTGGAAAGGACCTACAGACCTTGAGAAGATGCATTAGCTGGAACAAGGAACTATCTGAAACTGAACTGACCCAACACCGCCCTCAACAGCTCCAGAGAAATTCCTAGATATATTTTACTATTATGACTTTTTAATTTAAATTTTTTTTTAATTTTTTAAGTTCTTTATTCCTCCTTTAATTTTCCTTTTTAAAACCTACTATTACCTTGCAAAAAAAAGACCCTATCTTTAAAGCACATTTCTCTATATATTTTTATAACTTTTGCGATTTTGTTTTGTTTTTTAATATTGTATTTTTGAGAGTCTAACCTCTACTCTAGATTTTTAGTCTTTGCTTTTTGGTATTCGTTATCAATTTTGTACATTTAAGAATCCAATCTTCAGTACCCATTTTTACTTAGCAGGGTGGTTACTGGCTTGATTGGTCTCTCCCCTTTTAACTCTCCTTTTTCTCCCCCAGGTCACCTCTATCTCCTCCCTCCCCCTTCTCTTCTCCACCTAACTCTGTGAATCTCTTTGGGTGTTTCAGGCTGCGAAGAACACTTAGGGAATTGATCGCTGACTAGACTAGTCTCTCCTCTTTTGACTCCCCCTCCTCTCCTCCTGGTCACCTCTATCTCCTTCCTCCCTCTTCTCTTCTCTATGGAACTCTGTGAACGTCTCTGAGTGTTCCAGACTGTGGAGAGCACATAGGGAAGTGATTACTGGCTAGATTGCTCTCTCCCCTTTTGATTCCCTCTCTTCTCCTCCTGGTCACCTCTATCTCCTTACTCCTTTTTCTCTTCTCCATGTAACTCTGTGAACCTCTCCAGATGTCACTCACTGTGGAGAATCTTTTCACCATTAACCTAGATGTTTTATCATCTGTGCTGTATGGATGGAGAAGTCTTGAGGCTACTGTAAGAATAAGACTGAAAGCCAGAGGCAGGAGGCTTAAATCCAAAACTTGAGAACAGCAGAAAACTCCTGACTCCAGGGAACATTAATTGATAAGAGCTCATCCAAAAGCCTCCATACTTACACTGAAACCAAGCACCACCCAAGAACCAACAAGTTTCAGAGCTAGACATATCAAGCTAATTCTCCAACAACACAGGAACATAGCCCTGAGCATTAAAATACAGGCAGCCAAAAGTCATGGCAAACCAATAGACACCTCAAAACTCACTACTGGACACTTCATTGCACTCCAGAGAGAAGAGATGCAGCTCCACCCACCAGAACACTGAAGCAAGCTTCCCTAACCAGGAAACCTTGACAAGCTACTCGTCCAACTCCACCCATAGGGAGCAACCTCCACAATAAAGAGGAACCACAAACTTCCAGCATAAAGAAAGGCCACCCCAAACACAGCAACCTAAACAAGATGAAAAGGCAGAGAAATATTCAGCAGGTAAAGGAACATGATAAATCCCCACCAAACCAAACAAAAGAGGAGGGGATAGGGAGTCTACCTGAAAAAGAATTCAGAATAATGATAGTAGAAATGATACAAAATCTTGAATAAAAACTGGAGTTACATATAAATAGTCTGGAGACAAGGATTGAGAAGATGCAAGAAAAGTTTAACAAGGACCTAGAAGAAATAAAAAAAAGAGTCGACCAATAATGAATAATGCAATAACTGAGATCAAAGCACTCTGGAGGGAACCAACAATAGAATAACTGAGGCAGAAGATAAGATAAGTCAGGTGGAAGATAGAATGGTGGAAATTAATGAAGCAGAGAGGAAAAAAGAAAAAAGAATTATAAGAAATGAGGACAACCTCAGAGACCTCTGGGAAAATGTTAAATGCCCCAACATTCGAATCATAGGATTCCCAGAAAAAGAAGACAAAAAGAAAGGCCATGAGAAAGTACTTGAGGAGATAATAGTTGAAAACTTCCCTAAAATGGGGAAGGAAATAGTCACCCAAGTCCAAGAAACCCAGAGACTCCCAAATAGCATAAACCCAAGGTGAAACACCCCAAGACACATATTAATCAAATTAATGAAGACAAACACAAAGAACAAACATTAAAAGCAGCAAGGGAAAAACAACAAATAACACACAATGGGATTCCCATAAGGATAACAGCTGATCTTTCAATAGAAACTCTTCAGGGCAGAAGGGAATGGCAGGACATACTTAAAGTGATGAAAGAGAAAAACCTACAACCCAGATTACTGTACCCAGCAAGGGTTTCATTCAAATATGAAGGAGAAATCAAAAGCTTTACAGACAAGGAAAAGATGAGAGAATTCAGTACCACTAAACCAGCTCTTCACAAATGCTAAAGGATCTTCTCTAGAGAGGAAACACAGAAAAGGTTTATAAACTCGAACCCAAAACAACAAAGTAAATGGCAATGGGATCATACTTATCAATAATTACCTTAAATGTAAATGGGTTGAATGCCCCAACCAAAAGACAAAGACTGGCTGAATGGATACAAAAACAAGACCCCTATATACTTTGTCTACAAGAGACCCACCTCAAACAAGGGACACATACAGACTGAAAGTGAAGGGCTGGAAAAAATATTTCAGGCAAATGGAGACCAAAAGAAAGCAGGAGTAGCAATAGTCATATCAGATAAAAAGGACTTTAAAGTAAAGGCTGTGAAAAGAGACAAAGAAGGACATTACATAATGATCAAAGGATCAATCCAAGAAGAAGATATTACAATTACAAATATATATGCACCCAACATAGGAGCACTGCAATATGTAAGGCAAATGCTAACAAGTATGAAAGGGGAAATTAACAGTAACTCAATAATAGTGGGAGACTTTAATAGCCCACTCACACCTATGGATAGATCAACTAAACAGAAAATTAGCAAGGAAACACAAACTTTAAATGATACAATGGACCAGTTAGACCTAATTGATATGTATAGGACATTTCACCCTAAAACAATGAATTTCACCTTTTTCTCAAGTGCACATCGAACCTTCTCCAGGATAGATCACATCCTGGGCCATAAATCTAGCCTTGGTAAATTCAAAAAAATTGAAATCATCTCAAGCATCTTTTCTGATCACAATGCGATAAGATTAGATGTCAACTGCAGGAAAAAAAAACTATTAAAAATACAAACATATGAATGCTAAACAACACACTTCTGAATAACCAACAAATCACAGAAGAAATCAAAATATGCATAGAAACGAATGAAAATGAAAACACGACAACCCAAAACCTATGGGATTCAGTAAAAGCAGTGCTAAGGGGAAGGTTCCTAGTACTACAAGCCTACCTTAAGAAACAGGAGAAAAACCAAATAAATAATCTAACTGTACACCTAAAGCAACTAGAAAAAGAAGAAATGAAGCACCCCAGGGTTAGTTGAAGGAAAGATATCTTAAAATTTAGGGCAGAAATAAATGCAAATAAACAAAAGAGACTATAGCAAAAATCAACAAAGCTAAAAGCTGGTTCTTTGAGAAGATAAACAAAATAGACAAACCATTAGCCAGATTCATCAAGAAAAAAAGGGAGAAGAATAAAATCAACAAAATTAGAAATGAAAATGGAGAACTCACAACAGACAACACCGAAACACAAAGGATCATAAGAGACTACTATCAGCAACTATATGCCAATAAAATAGACAACTTGGAAGAAATGGACAAATTCTTAGAAAAGTATAACTTTCCAAAACTGAGCCAGGAAGAAATAGAAAATCTTAACAGACCCATCACAAGCACAGAAATTGAAACTGTAATCAGAAATCTTCCAACAAACAAAAGCCCAGGATCAGACGGCTTCACAGCCGAATTCTACCATAAATTTAGAGAATAGCTAATACCTATCCTACTCAAACTCTTTCAGAAAATTGCAGAGGAAGGTAAACTTCCAAACTCATTCTATGAGGCCAACATCACCCTAATACCAAAACCAGACAAAGATACCACAAAAAAAGAAAACTACAGGCCAATATCACTGATGAACATAGATGCAAAAATCCTTTACAAAATTCTAGCAAACAGAACCCAACAACATAGTTAAAAGATCATACATCATGACCAAGTGGGATTTTATTCCAGGGATGCAAGGGTTCTTCATATAAGCAAATCAATCAATGTGATACATCACATTAACAAATTGAGTGATAAAAACCACATGATTATCTCAATAGATGCACAGAAAACCTTTGACAAAATTCAACATTCATTTTTGATAAAAAAAAAAACCTCCAGAAAGCAGGCATACAAGGAACATATCTCAACATAATAAAAGCCATATATGATAAACCCACAGTAAACATTATCCTCAATAGTGAAAAATCGAAAGCCTTTCCCTTCAAGTCAGGAAGAAGACAAGGATTCTCACTCTCACCACTACTATTCAACATAGATTTGGAAGTTTTAGCCACAGCAATCAGAGAAGAAAAAGAAATAAAAAGAATCCAGATTGGAAAAGAAGTAAAACTCTCACTGTTTGCAGATGTCATCATCCTCTACATAGAATTCCCTGAAGACTCCACCAGAAAATTACTAGAGCTAATCAATGAATATAGTAAAGTTGCAGAATATAAAATTAACACACAGAAATCTCTTGCATTCCTATACACTAACAACAAGAAAACAGAAAGAGAAATTAAGGACACAATTCTATTTACCATTGCAACAAAAAGAATAAAATACTTAGGAATAAATCTACCTAAAGAAACAAAAGACCTATATATAGAAAACTAAAAAACATTGATGAAAGAAATCAAAAATGACACAAATAGATGGAGAAATATACCATGTTCATGGATCGGAAGAATCAATATAGTGATAATGAGTATACTATCCAAAGCAATCTATAGATTCAATGCAATCCCTATCAAGCTACCAATGGTATTTTTCACAGAACTAGAACAAATAATTGCACAATTTGTATGGAAATACAAAAAACCTCAAATAGCGAAATCTATCTTGAGAAAGAAGAATGGGACTGGAGGAATCAACCTGCCTGACTTCAGGCTATACTACAAAGCTACAGTCATCAAGACAGCATGGTACTGGCACAAAGACACAAACATAGATCAATGGGACAAAATAGAAAGCCCAGAGATACATACACGCACCTATGGACACCTTATCTTTGATAAATGAGACAAGCATATACAATGGAGAAAAGACAATCTCTTTAACAAGTGGTGCTGAGAAAACTGGTCAACCACTTGTAAAAGATTGAAACTAGAACACTTTCTAACACCATACACAAAAATAAACTCAAAATGGATTAAAGATCTAAACATAAGACCAGAAACTATAAAATTCCTAGAGGAAAACATAGGCAAAACACTCTCTGATGTAAAATCATAGCAGGATCCTCTATGACCACCTCCCAGAGTGATGGAGATAAAAGCAAAAATAAGCAAATGGGACCTAATTACATTTAAAAGCTTTTGCACAACAAAGGAAACTATAAGCAAGGTGAAAAGACAGTCTTCAGAACGGGAGAAAATAATAGCAAATGAAGCAACGGACAAAGAATTAATCTCAAAAATGTACAAGCAGCTCCTGCAGCTCAATTCCAGAAAAATAAGCAATCCAATCATAAAATGGGCCAAAGAACTAAACAGACATTTCTCTAAAGGAGATATACAGATGGATAACAAACACAGGAAAAGATGCTCAACATCACTCATTATCAGAGAAATGCAAATCAAACCACAATGAGGTACCATCTCACGCTGGTCAGAGTGGCTGCTATCAAAAAGTCTACAAGCAATAAATGCTGAAGAGGGTGCGGAAAAAAGGAACTCCCTCACACTGTTGGTGGGAATGCAATCCAGTACAGCCACTATGGAGAACAGTGTGGAGATTCCTTTAAAAACTGGAAATAAAACTGCCATATGACCCAGCAATCCCACTGCTGGGAATACACACTGAGGAAACCAGAATTGAAAGAGACACATGAACTCCAATGTTCATCACAGCACTGTTTACAATAGCCAGGACGTGGAAGCAACCTAGATGTCCATCAGCAGATGAATGGGTTAGAAAGCTGTGGTACATACACACAATGGAATATTACTCAGCCATTAAAAAGAATGCATTTGAATCAGTTCTAATGAGGTGGATCAAACTGGAGCCTATTATACAGAGCGAAGTAAGTGAGAAAGAAAAACACCAATACAGTATATTAGCACATATATACGGAATTTAGAAAGATGGTAATGATGACCCTATATGTGATAGAGCAAAAGAGACACAGATGTAAAGAACAGACTGTTGGACTCTGTGGAAGAAGGCGAGGGTGGGATGATTTGAGAGAATAGCATTGAAACATGTATATTATATGTGAAATAGATAGCCAGTCCAGGTTCGATGCATGAGACAGGGTGCTCAGGGCTGGTGCCCTGGGATGACCCTGAGGTATAGGATGGGGAGGGAGGTGGGAGGGAGGTTCAGGATGGGGAACACATGTACACCCATGGCTGATTCATGAATGTATGGCAGACACCACCACAATATTGTAAAGTAATTAGCCTTCAATTGAAATTTTTAAAAAGTGTAGACATTTTTAAAAAATTAACCACTCTAATTCTGTAAAGCAATTATCTTTCAATAAAAAAATAATTAATTTAAAAAGATAACAACAAAAAATATTAACCATTCTACCTAAGATTTCTAAATCTGAAAATGAAAATATTTTGTATTAATAATTATAAAGCAAAAATGACTATCATCTCTTCAACAAAATTATGAGGTGTCGACAATTTCAAAAGGGTTAAATTTGGATGACACATATTTAAGGGGGAGAATTTAAATTGAATGTAACGTAAAAGCTATTAGAAATACATTTGAAATCTGAAATAAATTTTATAAAATGGAAAAAAAGTCAATAATAGAGTGAGCCCCACCTGGTCCATTCTAAGTAAAAATGCTAGAGAGAATGTAAAATAACAGATTTTATATTGTTTCAGGCTTATTCTATCAGTATACTCTTTCATGACAGTAAAATACATGTCTTCTCATGAGCATGTGAATGTATGAAAATATGGTGTTATGTAATATATCATGCCATCAGTAACAGAAAGAATGTTAATTAAGAACACATAGATATTTCTATCATGTATTCTTATTCATCAACTATTTCTGGAAGCCTGCTACATACCAGGATCTGTTCCAGCCGCTTGAGTTACAGCAGTGCACAAAACAAAGAACTTGCTTTCTCAGAACTAACTTTCTGGAGTGGGAGACAGACAATAAACGTATCAGATAATCATAAGTTTCATAAAGAAAAATAAAGCAGGATAATATGAAATAGAGTTCATTTTAGATAGGGTGATCAGGAAATGCCTCTCTGAAAAAAAATAACATTAAGGACCTCAGTGAAGTGAGGGTATGAACCAGGTGAAAATACAGGGAAAGAAACTTCCAGGGAGAAGGAATGTTGTTGTTGTTTAGTCACTAACTCGTGTCTGACACTGTGACCCCATGGATTGTAGCCCACCCGGCTCCTCTGTCCATGGGATTCTCCAGGCAAGAATACTGGAGTGGTTTGCCATTTCCTAATCCAGGGAATCTTCCCAGACCAGGGATGGAACCCATGTTGAAGGAATAGCACATTCAGAAGCCCTAGGGAGGGAATCAGCTTAGTAGTTCTAACAAGACCGGTAGATAAAGTTGGACGATCTCACAAAGATAGGCTGACTGTGGGCAATGGTACTGAATTTCCTATTTATAGTTAGTAAAATGGGGAGCAGTTGGATAGTTGTGAGTAGAGTGACATGATGTCAGTTACAGTTGAAAAGTCTACTCCATATGGAAGGGAAGGGTAGAAGGAATAATCCAGGCTAGAGCTGACAGTGACTTGCACCAACTTGGCAGCAGTGGAGAAGCTGATAGGATTTTACTGATCCATTGACTGTGGAGTATCAGAGGATGATGCCTCTATTTTTGTAATGGGAAACTGGATAATTATTTATGGGGTGTGGGGATGATGGACAAAGGTTCGGTTTTATATGGTTCAGTTTGCGCTGCCTAACTAAACATCTTATGGCTTCCTGATAGCTCAGTTGGTAAAGAATCCACCAGCAATGCAGGAGACCCCAGTTTGATCCCTGGGTCAGGAAGATCCACTGGAGGTGGGATAGGCTACCCAATCCAGTATTCTTGGGCTTCCCTTGTGGCTCAGCTGGTAAAGAATCTGCCTGTAATGCAGGAGACCTGGGTTGAATCCCTGGGTTGGGAAGATCTCCTGGAGAAGAGAAAGGTTACCCACTTCAATATTCTGGCCTGGAGAATTCCATGGACTGTACAGTCCATGGAGTCACAAAGAGTCGGACACAACTGAGCGACTTTCACTGCCACCAGATCGATTAAACGTCTAAAAGGAGAAGGTGAGTAGGCAGTTGGACTTGGTTCTGGAAATTAGGGGAAAGATTTTGAGAGTCATCAGTACATGTTGTTGCTGTTCTTCAGTCACTCAGTGGTGCCCAACTCTTTACGACCCCATGGACTGCAGGCTTCGTTGTCCATCACCAACACCCAGAGCTTGCTCAATCTCATGTCCATTGAGTTGGTGATACCATCCAACCACCTTGTCCTCTGTCACCTCCTTTTCCTCCTGCCTTTAATCTTTCCCAGCATCAGGGTCTTTTCCAATGAGTAGGTTCTTCGCATCAGGTGGTCAAATTATTGGAGCTTCAGCTTCAGCATCAGTTCTTCCAATGAATAATCAGGACTGATTTCCCATAGGATTGACTGGTTTGATCTCCTTTCAGTCCAAGGGACTCTCAAGAGTCTTCTCCAACATCACAGTTCAAAAGCATCAATTCTTCAGTGCTCAGCCTTCTTTATGGTCAACTCTTACACTCATACATGACCACTAGAAAAACCATAGCTTTAACTATACGGACCTTTGTCGGCAAAGTCATGTCTCTGCTTTTTAATATGCTGTCTAGGTTTGTCATAGTTTTTCTTCCAAGGAGCAAGCATTTTCTAATTTCATGGCTGAAGTCACCATCTGCAGTGATTTCGGAGCCCAAGAAAACAAAGTCTCTCACTGTTGCCATTGTTTCCTCATCCATTTGCCATGAATTGATGGGACCAGATGCCATGATCTTAGTTTTTTGAATGGTGAGTTTGAAGCCAGCTTTTTCACTCTCCTCTTTCACCTTCATCAAGAGGCTCTTTAGTTCCTCTTCACTTTCTGCCATAAGGGTGGTTGGTGTCATCTGCATATCTGAGGTTATTGATATTTCTCCCTGCGATCTTGATTCCAGCTTGTGCTTCATCCAGCCTGGAATTTTGCATTATGTACTCTGCATATAAGTTAAATAAGCAGGGTGACAACACACAGTCTTGATGTACTCCTTTCCAAATTTGGAACCAGTTTGTTGTTCCACGTCCAGTTCTAACTGTTGCTTCTTGACTTGCATACAGGTTTCTCAGGAGGCAGGTAAGGTGGTCTCGTATTCCCATCTCTTTAAGAATTTTCCACAGTTTGTTGTGATCCACACAGTCAAAGGATTTAGAGTAGTCATTGAAGCATAAGCAGATGTTTTTCTGGAATTCTCTTGCTTTTTTCGATGATCCAACAAATGTTGGCAATTTGATCTCTGGTTCCTCTGCCTTTTCTAAATCCAGTTTGAACATCTGGAAGTTCTCGGTTCAGGTACTGTTGGAGCCTGGCTTGAAGAATTTTGAGCATTACTTTGCTAGCATGTGAGATGAGTGCAATTGTGCGGTAGTTTGAACATTCTTTGGCATTGCCTTTCTTTGGGGTTAGAATGAAAACTGACCTTTTCTAGTCCTGTGGCCACTGCTGAGCTTTCCAAATCTGCTAGCATATTGAGTGCAGCACTTTCACAGCATCATCTTTTAGGATTTGAAATAGCTCAGCTGGAGTTCCAACACCTGCACCAGCTTTGTTCATATCACCTCCACTAGCTTTGTTCGTAGTGATGCTTCCTAAGGCCCACTTGACTTGCACTGCAGGATGTCTGACTCTAGGTGAGTGATTATACCATCATGGTTATCTGGGTCATTAAGATCATTTTTGTAAAATTCTGTGTAATCTTGCCACCTCTTCTTAATATATCTTGCTTCAGTTAGATCCATACCATTTCTGTCCTTTATTGTGCCCATCTTTGCATGAAATTTTCCCTTGGTATCTCTAATTTTCTTGAGATCTCTACTCATCTGTATATATGTAGTATCTAAAGCCATAGGATTAATTAAATTCACCTAAGGTATAGTGTGTGGCTTCCCTGGTTGCTCAGTGGTAAAGATCTGCCTGCCAATGTAGGAGATGCAGGTTCAGTCCCTGGGTTAGGAAGATCCCCTGGAGAAGAAAATGGCAACCTATTGCAGTATTCTTGCCGGAAAAAAATCCCATGGACAAAGGAGTCTGGCAGGCTACAGCCCTTGGGTAGCAAAGAATCTGACACAACTGAGCCACTGAGCACACAC
Organism: Okapia johnstoni; assembly: GCA_024291935.2. Classification (NCBI taxonomy): domain Eukaryota; kingdom Metazoa; phylum Chordata; class Mammalia; order Artiodactyla; family Giraffidae; genus Okapia; species Okapia johnstoni. The sequence goes on from CM044305.1 coordinate 84,713,239, forward strand.
ACACACACAGGATAGAGTGTAGATAAGATAAAGAGAGGAGGAACAAGGACTGAGATATATGGGACCCTCGAATATATAGAAGCCAAAGCGATGAGAAGGTTCCAACAATGGGCACTAAGGGGAGGCCAAGGAAAAGAGAAAGAAACCCAAAACTTGTGGTATGTCAGAAACCAAGTAAGGAAAATGCTTCAAGGATAAAGTGATAGATAATGTCAAAAGCTGTCAATAAGTCTGACTTGTGGACACAGCTGGGGAAGGAGAGGGTGGGACGAATTGAGAGAGTAGTGTGGAAACATACATTACCATACATAAAATAGATAGCTGGTGGGAATTTGCTCTATGATGCAAGGAGCTCAAATCTGATGTTCTGTGACAACCTAGAGGGGTGCGATTGGGTGGGAGGTGCAAGAGAGGTTCAAGAGGAAGGAGACATATGTATACCTAAGGCTGATTCATGTTGATGTATGGCAAAAACCAACACAATATTGTAAAGCAATTATCCTTCAATTAAAAATAATTCAAATTAAAAAAAAAAAGCTGTCGATAGGCCAAGTAAGATGAGGCCTGAGGATGGTCTAATAAAGTTGGCAAACTGAAGATAACTGGTGACATTGATAAGGGAATAAGTGGAATTTCTGGAGCAAAACAGATTAAAGTGGGTTCAGAAAAAAAATGGAAAGGTAAAAATTAGAGACAATGAGTACGGATAATTATCTTGAGACTTTTGCAATGAAGGAACATAACTTCCTTGCTAGGAGGAAGTCACTCATTTCTTCCCTTTGAAGACATGAATGGAGAACATCTTATATAAAGGCTTGATCCTGTCGTTACTTAGATTTTGGTCATATCTGCTTAGTAACAGTGAATGTTCTTATTTGAAGGATGCAGGCCAGAGTATTTTAGGATTGTATTGATCCTTATCAAAGCATACCATACCAAGGTAGAACATTTTTCTGAGACAATTAGAAATGATCATAGTTTAGTGTCACCAGTGATTATTTTAACAAATACTTCCCATCTGCTCAAATTGTTTTACAAAGGTATCTACATCTTCTCACATTTCCAATGAAATATTATTTTTAAAAGCCTATAATTTCTCCAGACTATTGAACATCTTTACTTTCCATCTATGTGCAATCTGAGATTTCATTCTTTTTCTTCTAAATTTGTCTTCTGCAGCAAAAGTAACAACAAAAGAGACAAATTTATATTTTTATAAGGCACTTTAAAAATTTGGCTATTGGTCTAAAAATATGACTGAAGTATCAACTTTGAAACAAATGAAGAAATATCAGTTCCAAATTCTGGTTCTGGCTTAGGGAACATAAAACCTATATTGTATTTTGACAACTTTGAAACAAAGGTGGGTAAAACAAGTAATACTAATTATATAAACAGGAGACCCCCCAAAGAGTTCCAGTAAGTGCGTGTCTTTAAGCAAGAGGATTTGTATTCTGGCTTAGATTGGCAGTCTATTTGAAACTCAGAGCATAGACTTCTTTAAAAGGAGATGGGTGTCTATTTTTATGGCCTATGCCTTTGATTGCTGTATTGGTGCTGACATGGTCATAGGCATCCATCCAGATCTTCATTTCACAGACATTTCCTGAGCATTCATCTTTGCACTCAAGGCTACAGATATGAAAATGACCTAGATACAGAGTTCCCTGCCATCAAGTTTACTGAAGGAGAGCAAAAAATAAAAACAAAGCAAACAACACAGTAACTCAAAACACACTTATCAGAATGGCCAAAATTCAGGACACTGTTAACAATAATAAATGCTGATAAGGCTGTGGAGCAACAAGAACTCTCATTCATTGCTGGTAGGAATGCAAAATGGTACCACCACTTTAGAAGATAATTTGGCGATTTCTCACAAAACTAAACAAATTATTACCATATGATCCAGCAGTCACGCTCCTTGGTTATTTACCAAAAGGAGGTGAAAATTTATGTGCACACAAAAACCTGCATACAAATATTTATAGCAGCTTTATTCACAATTGCAAAAACTTGGAAGCAACCAAGATGTCACTCAGTTCATTCATGCAAAGGGCAATATTTAAATGATGTAGCACTTCCCTTGGCTGGAGTCTCCAACCAGATATCTGGGGAAAATATCATACTGATCCATCCCACCCATAAATATTGTAATCACAAAATGCCGAAATAGAAAATTTTCACAGTGACAAAATACAATGTGACAACACTTCAGTATTCCTCCTTGAGGCCTTCAAAGTCCTTATTGTTCTAAATAAGTGCCAGAGAATGCTCTCTGGCCATCTGGAGTTTCTGCTAATATGAGAAACTTGCAGGTACCACAGCCCTTTCCCCACCACCATGAGCTGCTGTTGCCACAGTTTTCTGAATGATGTTCTGATGGTGTATGCACATATTTTTAGTCCAATGCTGTTTCACCTTTTTCATATGTTGACAGCTCATCCATATGCTTTGTTTACTTGCAAAATGCCCTGGAGTTCAAATTCTCAATGAATCAGTACTAATTCCAATAATAATCTACACTCTTCTTCCTACAAAAGTGCCAGATAAATAAAGTGGCTGATTCCAAAGACAGAGAGTAATCACTGCTGGATGAGTAAGGTCAAACATACCTAGAGAAAAAAACTATTTGTAGTAGAATCACACCTAGAAAAGCATGACTTTGCCTTCCTTTGATGGACCATCCATGGGAGAGTTAGAATGACCAACTCCTTCTACCCTCCAACCCTGTTTCATTCCTTAGAAGTGGGCAGTTTGCTTTTCAGGAATCCCTAGGCCCTCTTGATTCTCTTGGTTGTTGTTGTTGTTTTTAGTCACTCAGTCATATCTGATGCTTTGCGCCCCCATGGACTGTAGCCCACCAGGCTCCTCTTTCTATGGAATTCTCCAGGCAAGAATACTGGAGTGGGTTGTCATTTCCTACTCCAGGGGATCTTCCTGACCAATGCAGTGAACCCAGGTCTCTTGCACCGGCAGCCAGATTCTTTATCAGTGAGCCACCAGGGAAGCCCCAATTCTCTCGATACTTACTAACAAAAGAATTATATATATATATATATATTTATATATATTTATATATATATATTTATATATTTATATATTTATATATATATAAATATATATAAATATAAATATATAAATATATATATATATATATATATAAATTCACACACACACAAAAACATACTTGGCTTCCACCATCTATCAACATGGCTTATATGAAGATGAGAAAACAGGCCAGAGAAGTTAACTGATTTTCCCATAACTCCCTTTCACTCTAGCTTACATTTTAAGTACTGTCACTGTGATGATTTTTCAGCTTTGCAACAATTTGATTGTTTTTTCCACATCCATCTGGCAGACTTTGCCTTCTTCCTTTCTTTGTTAAATCTAGATTAGCTCCCATACTCCCAAACTAAAACTGCCCTTCTGCCTGTTTGTCCTAACTTCCTAAGAAAATCCCAACCAATAAAATGGGTCCAACCTTCAGACTTTCTCTGGGCCTGTACCTGAGAAGGTGAGTGCTGAAGGAATAAGTAACACAATAGATTAGTTCCATGATAAAGTTATAATATTCAATTTTAAAGGAACCCACAATACTGCTCAGAAACACTATTATATGCCTCTGTTTAGCTTTATTCCATTCTTGACAATAATTATAAACATCTTCCAGTATCTTCCATCCTCTCATTTCCTCTCCCTTGGTCTCAGGACATGACTTTGTCTCTTTAAAAGCAAAATTGAATAAGGACCTATTGTATAGCACAGGGAACCTTTCTCAATGCTCTATAATGATCTATATGGGAAAAGAATCTTAAAAAGTGAATATATGTATATGTATAACTGATACACTTTGCTGTACACCTGAAACCAACACAATATTGCTGATCAACTATATGATAATAAAAATTTTAACAAATAAATAAAAAAAATTGGAAGCTATTATATGGAGATTCCCTCATTTTCTTGATTTCACATTTTCCCCATATCCTCTCTTCCTTCCCTACTGTTATTAAAAAAAAGAGTATATTCCCTACTAAGGTAAAACTCTTCATGTGTGTTTTGGACTCCAAATTTGATCACATTATCAGGGTCCTTATAATTTAATATTTTCTTTTCTCCAATATCTTCAGAGATGGGATGGCAAACAACTTCACTATTCTTGACCTGAGAATTCCATGAACAGTATGAAAAGGCAAAAGGATATGACACCAGAAGATGAGCCCTGTATGTGGTTAGGTGTCCAATAAGCCATTGGGGAAGAGCAGAGAAATATCTCCAGAAATAATGAAGAGGCTGGGCCAAAGCAGAAATAATGCTTAGCTGTGGATGTGCCTGGTGGTGAACACTTGATGCAAAGACAGGCACAGTAAAGGACAGAAATGGTATGGACCTAACAGAAGCAGAAGATATTAAGAAGAGATGAAAAGAATACACAGAAGAACTATATAAAAATATCTTCATGACCCAGATAACGATGATGGTGTGATCACTCACCTAGAGCCAGACATCCTGTAATGCAAACTCAAGGGGGCCTTAGGAAGCATCACTACAAACAAACCTAGTGGAGGTGATGGAACTGCAGATGAGCTATTTCAAATCCTAAAAGATGGTGCTGTGAAAGTACTGCACTCAATATGTTAGCAAATTTGGAACACTCAGCAGTGGCCACAGTACTGGAAAAGGTCAGTTTTCATTCCAATCCCAAAGAAAGGCAATGTCAAAGAATATTCAACCTACCACACAACTGCATTTGTCTCACACACTAGCAAAGTAATGCTCAAAATTCTCCAAGCAAGGGTTCAACAGTATGTGAATCATGAACTTCCAAATATTCAAGCTGGATTTAGAAAAGGCAGAGGAACCAGAGATCAAATTGCCAACATCTGTTGGCTCATAGAAAAAGCAAGAGAATTCCAGAAAAACATCTGCTTCTGCTTTATTGACTATGCCAAAGTCTTTAACTGTGTGGGTCACAACAAACTGTGGAAAATTCTTAAAGAGTTGGGAATACCAGACCACCTTACCTGCTTATTGAAAAATCTGTATGCAGGTCAGGAAGCAACAGTTAGAACTGGACATGGAACAACAGACTGGTTCATAATTGGAGAAGAAATATGTTAAGGCTGTATATTGTCACGCTGCCTATTTAACTTATATGCAGAGTATATCATGCAAAATGCCCAGCTGGGTGAAGCACAAGCTGGAATCAAGATTGTCGGGAGAAATATCAATAACCTCAGGTACACAGATGACACCACCCTTATGGAATAAAGCGAAGAAGAACTAAAGAGCCTCTTGATGAAAGTGAAAGAGGAGAGTGAAAAAGTTGGCTTAAAACTCAGCATTCGGAAAACTAAGATCATGGCATCTGGTCCCATCACTTCATGGCAAATAGAGGGGGAACAATAGAAACAGTGAGAGACTTTATTTGGGGGGGCTCCAAAGTCACTGCAGATGGTAACTGCAACCATGAAATTAAAAGACTCTTGCTCCTTGGAAAAAAGCTATGACCAACCTAGACAGCATATTAAAAAGCAGAGACATTATTTTGCCAACAAATGTCTATATAGTTAAAAGCTATGGTTTTTCTAGTAGTCATGTATGGGTGTGAGAGTTGAACCATAAAGAAGGCTGAGCACTGAAGAATTGATGCTTCTGAACTGTGGTATTGGAGAAGACTCTTGAGAGTCTCTTGGATAGCAAGGAGATCCAACCAGTCCATCCTAAAGGAAATCAATCCTGAATATTCATTGGAAGGACTGATGCTGAAGCTGAAACTCCAATACTTTGCCACTTGATACGAAGAACTGACTCACTGGAAAAGACCCTCCTGCTGGGAACGATTGAAGGCAGGAGGAGAAGGGGACGACAGGGGATGAGATGGTTGGGTGGCATCACAGACTCAATAGACATGAATTTGAAAAAGCACTGGGAGTTGGCGAAGGACAGGGAAGCCTGCCGTGCCGCAGTCCATGGGGTCACGAAGTGTCGCATATGACTGAGTGACTGAACTGAACTGGTGGTGAAAGTAAAGTCTGATGCTGCAAATAAGAATATTGCATTGTAACCTAAAATGTTAGGTCCATGAATCAAGAGAAATTGTATGTGGTCAAGCAGGAGATGGCAAGTGTGAATATAGACATTTTAGGAATCAGTGAACTAAAATGGATGGGTGGGTGAATTTAAATAAGTTGATTATTATATCTATGACTGTGGGCAAGAATCCCTTGGAAGAAATGGAATAGTCCTCATAGTCAACAACAGAGTACAAAATGCAGTACTTGGGTAATCTCAAAAAAGACAGAATGATCTCAGTTAGTTTCCAAGGCAAATCAGTCAACATCACAATAATCCAAGTCTATGTCACAACCACTAATACCAAAGAAGCTGAAGTCGAGCAGTTCTATGAAGATCTACAAGACTTTCTAGAACTAACACCAAATAAAGATGTCCTTTTCATCAAAGGGGATTGGAATGCAAAAGTAGGAAGTCAAGAGATACCTGGAGTAACAGGCAAGTTTGGCCTTGGAGTACAAAATGAAGCAGGGCAAAGGCTAGCATAAGAGCTAGCATAAGAGTTTTGCCAAGAGAACACACTGGTCATAGTAAACACCCTCTTCCAACAACACAAGAGACCACTCTACACATGGACATCATGAAATGGTCAATATCAAAATCAAATGGATTATATTCTTTGCAGTCAAAGATGGAGAAGCTCTATACAGCAAAAACAAGAGCTGACTGTGGCTCATATCACCAGCTCCTTATTGCAAAATTCAAGTTTAAAATGAAGAAAGTAGAGAAAACCACTAGACCATTGAGGTGTCAAATCCTTTACAATTACACAGTGGAGGTGACAAACCAATTCAAGATTATTATATTTGGTAGACAGAGTGATTGAAGAACTATGGACAGAGGTTCATAACATTGTGCAGGAGGCGATGACCAAAGCTATCCCCAAGAAAAAAGAAATGCAAGAAGGCAAAATGTCTGCGGAGGCCTTACAAATAGCTGAGAAAAGAAGAGAAGTGAAAGGCAAAGGAGAGAGGGAAAGATAAAACCCAAACCTAACTGAATCCAGAGTTCCAGAGAATATCAGTGAGAAAACAAGAAAGTCTTAGTGAATAATGCAAAGAAATAGAGAAAACCAAAAGAATGGGAAAGACTAGAGATCTCTTCAAGAAAAATTAGAGATACCAAAGGAACATTTCATGCAAAGATGGGCATAATAAGGACAGAAATGGTATGGGCCTAACAACAACAAAAAAAGAGATTAAGAAGAGGTGACAAGAATACACATAAGAACTGTACAAAAAAAGTCTTAATTTCCTGGAGTGCAAAGTCAAGTGGGTCTTAGGAAGCATCACTATGGACAGAGCTAGTGGAGGTGATGGAATTCCAGCTGAGCTATTTCAAATCCTAAAAGATGATGCTGTGAAAGTGCTACACTCAATATGCCAGCAAATTTGGAAGACTCAGCAGTGGCCACTGTTGTACTGGAAAAGGTCATTCAAATTCCAAAGAAAAAGCAAATGCCAAAGAATGTTCAAAATACTGTATGGTTGAGCTCATTTCACATGCTAGCAAGGTAATGCTCAAAATCCTTCAAGCTAGGCTTCAACAGTGACCTGAGAACTTTCAGAATGTTCAAGATGGATTTAGAAAAGGCAGAGGAACCAGAGATCAAATTGCCAACATCTGGTGGATCATCAAAAAAAGCAAGGGAATTCCAGACAAACATCTTCTTCTACTTCGTTGACAACTCTAAAGACTTTTACTGTGTGGCTCACAACAAATTGTGGAAAATTCTTTTCTTTAAATATATAAAATTATATTTATTTTTAGTTTGGGGGCTAATTACTTTACAATATTGTAGTGGTTTTTTGCCATACACTGACATGAATCAGCCATGGGTTTACATGTGTTCCCCATCCTGGACCCCCCTCCCCACCCTCCCTCCCCATCCCATCCCTCTGGGTGTCCATCCCATTGCCCCAGCCCTGAGCATTTGTCTCATGAATCAAACCTGGAAAGGTGTTCTGTTTCACATATGATAATATACATGTTTCAATGCTATTCTCCCAGAACGTCCCACCCTCACCTTCTCCCTCAGAGTCCATAATACTGTTCTATGCTTCTGTGTCTCTTATTCTGTATTGCATATAGGGTTATCGTGGAAAATTCTTAAAGAAATGGGAACACCAGACCACCTGACCTGTCTGCTGAGAAACCTGTATGCAGGAGAAGAAGCAACAGTAAGAACTGGACATAGAATAATGAACTGGTTCATAATTGGGGAAGAAATACGTCAAGGCTGTATATTGTCACCCTGCTTATTTAACTTGTATGCAGAGGTCATCATGGAAAATGCCAGGCTGGATGAATCACTAGCTAGAATCAAGATTGCTGGGAGAAATATCAACAACTTCAGATATGCAGATGACACCACTCTAATGGCGAAAGTGAAGAAAGAACTAAAAGAAAGTGAAGAGGAACTAAAGAGCCTCGTGATGAAGGTGAATGAGGGGAGTGAAAAAGCTGGCTTAAAATTCAGCATTCACAAAACTAAGAGCATGGCAGCCAGTCCCATCATTTCATGGCAAATGGATGGGGAATAAGGGGAAACAGTGGCAGATTTTATTTTCCTGGGCTCCAAAATCACTCTAGACACTTGATGCAGCCACGAAAATAAAAGACGCTTGCTCCTTAGAACAAAAGCTATGACAAAACTAGACAGCACATTAAAAAGCAGAGACATCACTTTGGCAACAAAGTTCCATATAGTTAAAACTATGTTTTTTGCAGTAGTCTTGTACGGGTGTGAGTTTGGACCATAAAGAAGATTGAGTGCTGAAGAATTAATGTTTTCGAACTGTGGTGCTGGAGAAGACTCTTGAGAGTCCCTTGGACAGCAGGAGTCATGTCTGATTCTTTGCGACCCCATATACTATACAGTCCATGGAATTCTCTAGACCAGAATACTGGAGTGGGTAGCCTTTCCCTTCTCTAGGGGATTTTCCTAACCCAGGTTTCGGATCTAGGTCTCCCCCATTGCAGGCAGATTCTTTACCAGCTGAGCCACAAGGGAAGGTGATCCAGCCAGTCAAACCTAAAATAGTCAACCCTGAATATTCATTGGAAAGACTGATGCTGAAGCTGAAGCTCCAATATTTTGGCCACATGACGTGAAGATCTAACTCACTGGAAAAGACTCTTATGCTGGGAAAGATTACAGGCAGGAGGATTAGGGGGTGACAGAGGTTGGGTGGCATCATCAACTCAATCGACATGAGTTTGAGCAAATTCCAGGAGATAGCAGAGGACCGAGGAGCCTGGTGTGTTGCAGTCCATGATGTCGCAAGAGCCGGACACGATTTAGCAACTGAACAACAACTACATATATCTTCAATATACATGAAATGTGTGTACAGATACATAAATATCAGTTGGGTATATCCATTAGCATTTCAATATCCTCTTTTCTTCCCAAACTTAAAAAAAAAAACTATCTTGCCCATATATTTGTCTCCACCTGCTGCTCCAATTCTCCCATCTTCTTCACAGTCAAATTTCTAGGAAGAGTTGTGTATCTTTGCTATTTTCACACCTCCCACTCACTCTTCACCACTCCATTTCCTTCTGGCTTCTTCCACCAATCCATGACCTTCCTGAAACAGGTCCCCCTAAAGATTAACTGGTGGCCTCCATGTGACTGAATCCAATCAATCTTTTTTAGCCCAGTCTTAGTGGAATTCACCTGTTAACCACCATCCTTCTTGAAACGGTGCTCCCTTGGCTTTTCTCACAGCAGTGTCCCAGTTTTCCTTCTACCTCTCTGGCTACACTTTTCATTTCATAAAGGTTCACACTTTACTTATCCTAATATTAAATGAAGTTCTTTGAAGCCCTCATCTCTTTTGACTCTATGTTCTCCCTAGGAAAATTTATCCAATCCCTAGCTTCCATTACCATCTATATGCCAGTGACTTAAACATTTATCTCTCACTCAAGCTACTGTTCCTGTTCTGAGCTCCAGACCTGTATATCTAATCGTTTTCTCAAAAGTGTACACTTAGAAGTCTCAAACACAATGCAAATGCAAAATATCAAAATCTCAATCTTCCGACTGAAAAGGGGTCCTTTTGCCAGAGGTGCAGTAGTTTCAAGGTGTCAAGGTGTAGTGGTCCCATATCACTGACTGGCAGTGGAATCTATTCAACAGTATAAACCAGAAATCAAAGAATAGACACCTAATCAAAGAATAGACACCTAATACCTTTATCTCATGTCTAATCCATAATCATTTAATCCATTTTGGAACATCCTGTGAAGTTACTTGAATCTGTCTCCCTCCCATACTAGTTCAAATCATCATCATAATTTGCCTGGACTCTTACAATAGATACTTAATACATGTCCCTGAATTTACTGTGGCACCACCCTATTTCCACACTGTAGGCTAAGTGCCTTTCTTCTGTTTTCCAAATGTAAGTATGATTAGGCAACTTCCTTACTAAAAATTCTTCACAGCTTGCTTTTGGAGTAAAGATAAAAATGTTTGACTTGATTCTCAAGGTCCTAAGTATTGTGACATCTGACTACTTTTACAGATGCCTTTTATATATTCTTCTATATTGTGCTCTGGGCTCTCACTACAGGGCCTGTGCACTTGTTATTCCATTTTCCTGGAATATTCATATCTCTTTCTATCCCCCTTGGACTAGTTCACTTCTACTCATATTATTTTCTCCATTTTACATGAGAAAATGAGACACAGAAGGGTAAATTACTGATCCAAGATTACATAGATAGTAAGTAGGAAAATAGTAAGTACAAGGGAAGTGAGCTTCCCTTGTAGATCAGTTGGTAAAGAATATGCCTGCAGTGCAGGAGACCCGGTTTCAATCCCCTGCATTGAAGATCCCCTGGAGAAGGAAATGGCAACCCACTCCAGTATCATTGCCTGGAAAATCTCATGGACAGAGGAGCCTGGTGGGCTGCAGTCCATGGGGTCGCAAAGAGTCAGGCACGACTGAGCGACTAAAACTTACTTAAGTAGGAAGAAGCAGTATTCCAGCCTAATCAGTCTGATTCTAGAAACAGTGCTTTTAATTACAGTGCTTTTAATTCATAAAACACCAACACTGGAAACTTTCCTTCAAAGTAGTTAGAATTTAAAATTATATATTTATCATTGTGACTGTTTGGGTAGGGTCCATCAATTCTGGTTATTGTAAAGTCCACGAGAGCAGAAACTGCTTCTGCTTTTGTATTAGTATGGGGCCTGTCACGTAGTAGGCAATAAATGTCTGCTGAATGAGTGAATGAACTGATATGACTTTGACTATGAACTAGTTATTTTCAGAGACCCTCTCATTTTGGAAAACTGACAGATTCCTCATCCAAAACAAAGTTACCATGCTCTATCATAGTGCCTTGATACTTCTACAACATCAGCCACCAATAATATTTTTAACTTGTGTAAATAACAAACCTGTATTTATCAAAAAAAAGGCATAGAGAAGAAAGTATATCTTCCCTAGAACAGTGATAAATTCCATTTATGAAGATTTTCTTAAAATATCAAAATAATCCTTCAGTACATGATTTCAAAACACAGATAGATGATGTAATTCAGTTGTCTCTGTTTCAAAGAATGTGAATACACATAGGGATTATAAATATTCAAAACACTAATGCAAGTTATCATCAATTTTCTTTCCTCTATTTCCAGTACCAAATGACAGTATGACTTCCCAAGCAGTGTCCTAAACCAGAAACATAAGAATCATCCTAGATTCCTTTCTTTCATTTATCTTCAACCATCATTTCACACCCACAGATCTCCCTCTCTAATTATTATACCTTTGTGACCCATCCATATCACGCCATCTTCACTGTCATGACCCTAATCCTAACCATCACCATTCCTTGACTGATGAAGTGCAATCACATCCTGATACACTTTACTCCATACAATAAGTCAGATTCCAGCAATCTTCAATGCTGTAGCCAGTGTGACCTTTTCAAAACACAAATACATCCATTCAAGCTCCTTCACTGGCTTTCCATTGCTCTACAGGACAGTTTATAATAGCTCACAATTCAATGCTTTTTACAGTGTGCTAAGTGCTTTTATAAGCACTTCACTGTATTAATTCACTTAATCCTGACCATGGCATTATGAAATAGGTAGTGATGTCATCCCATTTTACCAATAAGGAAACTGAGGCACAGAAAAGCTAAAGGATTATCCCAAGGTCCTAAAGGTAGTAATGAATGGAGACAGATTCAAAGGCAACCAAGCATCGTTCCAGAGTTTGTGCCTTAATCTCTATGCAGCATTGCCTCTCATAAAATAACGGATAAACTCTTTAACATATTAATCAGTACTTCTTACTATCCAGACCTTATTAACACTTTCAGTCTCACCTCCTACCTATAGATCTTGAAAATTAAAGTCTTGTATCTTTAAGCTGTTGGTTATGCAGGTCCCCTGATACCAATCCTGTTTTACCTAGCCTAATCATTGATTACCCCTAGTCACTGAGATTTAGCTCAAGTAACACGACTTCTGGGCTTCCCAGGTGGCTCAGTTGTTTAAGAATCTGCCAGCAATGTAGGAGATACAGGTTTGATCCCTGGGTCAGGAAGGTCCCCTGGAGGAGAGCATGGCAACCCACCCAGTATTCTTGCTTGGAGAACACAATGGAACAGAGGAGCCCGGTGGGCTCCATAGGGTCCAATGGGTCCATCAAGAGCCTGGTGGGCTCCATACGGTCCATAGGGTCGCAAAGAATCGGACATGACTGAAGTAACTGAACACACAGGCATGCATAGCACTTAACTTCTATAAGCTTTCTGTACTCCCTCTTCCCAGACTGAATTTTGTAAGTCTCCTCTGTACTCTCTATTGAAATATTAGGGAATGAAATTTTGCAGTATGTTAAAAAGGCACTCACAATTTAGTGAAGGGAGAATCTCATAAACAGACAAGTATTGCCAATAAATTTTGGGATAATTATTTGTATTTTGGTCTAAGTTTTTTCACTTCTCCCTACCATTTCAAGAAGACAGTTCGGCCTTTTTATTGTTCCTTACCTCACCCAAGGAGATCCCTACTCTCCTGTTGCCAGGACTGAAAGTCAAAGTTTTCCACACAGACTTTCCTTCCTGGCTTCTGTATTCCCAAAACCCAAGCTCACTGGAGAGATCATGCTTGGGGGTACCAATGCAGGTATCTGGAAGACAGATAATTTTTTTTAGGATATCCAAGATAGAAAGGGACATACACTTTAGACAAAAAAGAAGTCAGGGCTCTGGTAGGTTAGATGTGGCAAGGAGAATGGGAGAACAACTCAACATTCGATAGTGGCAGCCAAGGAAGGGCAAAAGTTCAGAGAAATTGTAATGAGTGTGCTGGGCTCTAGACACAAGGGACTCAGTCCCAACAATCATCCAGTCCCCTAAGCATGATACAGAAGAAGCAGCAGTAAACCAAAAAGGACCATCCCTGACAGAGACAAAATGGTATGTCAGGGACTATATCATAGAGTTGACAGAAAATTAATGATAAGTGACCAAAAGGGCTTCCCTGGTAGTGCTGTGTTGCCTAAGGTTTCAGCATATTTGCTTGAGCCAGTAGGAGGTTCAAGTATTGACTGAAACTGCATATTTTATTTTTCTGGCAGAACGTTGAATGCAAAGGAACTGAACATATTTAAATGCGAAATTTCTTATATATCCACGTTTGTGTACTATTTCATGATGCTAACTTCAATAAAAAGTAAAGATATATCCATTTGAATGCAGAATTCCAAAGAATAGCAAGGAGAGACTAAAAAGCATTTCTCAGTGATCAATGCAAAGAAATAGAGGAAAACAATAAAATGGGAAAGACTAGAGATCTCTTCAAGAAATTAGAGATACCAAGGGAAATTTTCATGCAAAGATGGGCACAATAAAGGACAGAAATAGTAGGGACCTAACAGAAGCAGAAGATATTAAGAAGAGGTGGTAAGAACACACAGAAGAACTATGCAAAAAAGATCTCCATGACCCAGATAATCACGATGGTGTGATCACTCGCCTAGAGCCAGACATCCTGGAATGCGAAGTCAAGTGAACCTTAGGAACCATCACTACGAACAAAGTTAATGGAGGTGATGGAATTCCAGTTGAGCTATTTCAAATCATAAAAGATGATGCTGTGAAAGTGCTGCACTCAATATGTCAGCAAATTTGGAAAACTCAGCAGTGACCACAGGACTGGAAAAGGTCAGTTTTCATTCCAATCCCAAAGAAAGGCAATGCCAAAGAATGCTCAAACGACCACAAAATTACACTCATCTCACACGCTAGCAAAGTAATCCTCAAAATTCTCTAAGCCAGGCTGCAACAGTACGTGAACCATGAACTTCCAGATGTTCAAGCTGGTTTTAGAAAAGGAAGAGGACCAAAGATCAAATTGCCAACATCCATTGGATCATCAAAAAAGCAAGAGAGTTCCAGACAAACATCAACTTCTGCTTTATTGACTATGCCAAAGCCTTTGACTGTGTGGATCACAACAAACTGTGGAAAATTCTTCAAGAGATGGGAATACCAGACCACCTTACCTGCCTGCTGAGAAATCTGCATGCAGGTCAGAAAGCAACAGTTAGGACTGGACATGGAACAACAGACTGGTTCATAATTGGGAAAAGAGTACATCAAGGCTGTATATTGTCACCCTGCTTATTTAACTTATATGTAGAGTACATCATGAGAAACGCTGGGCTTGATGAAGCACAAGCTGGAATCAAGATTGCCAGGGGAAATATCAATAACCTCAGATATACAGATGCTGCTGCTGCTGCTGCTGCTGCTAAGTCGCTTCAGTCGTGTCTGATTCTGTGCGACCCCACAGATGGCAGCCACAAGGCTCCCTGGTCCCTGGGATTCTCCAGGCAAGAACACTGGAGTGGGTTGCTATTTCCTTCTCCAATGCATGAAAGTGGAAAGCGAAAGTAAAGTTGCTCAGTCATGTCTGACTCTTAGCGACCCCATGGACTGCAGCCTACCAGGCTCCTCCGTCCATGGGATTTTCCAGGCAAGAATACAGATGACATCACCCTTATGGCAGAAGGTGAAGAAGAACTAAAGAGCCTCTTGATGAAAGTGAAAGAGGAGGGTGAAGAAGTTGGCTTAAAACTCAACATTCAGAAAACTAAGATCATAGCATCTGGTCCCATCACTTCATGGCAAATAGATGGGGAAACGGTGGAAACAGTGGCTGACTTTATTTTGGGGGGGGGGGCTCCAAAATCACTGCAGATGGTGACTGCAGCCATGAAATTAAAAGACGCTTGCTCCTTAGAAGAAAAGTTATGACCAACCTAGACAGTATATTAAAAAGCAGAGACATTACTTTGCCAACAAAGTCCGTCTAGTCAAGCTACGGTTTTTCCAGTAGTCATACATGGTTGTGAGATTTGGACTGTAAAGGAAGCTGAGCGCCAAAGTATTGATGCTTTTGAACTGTGGTGTTGGAGAAGACTCTTGAGAGTCCCTTAGACTGCAAGGAGATCCAACCAGTTCATCTGAAAGGAAATCAGTCCTGAATATTCATTGGAAGGACTGATGTTGAAGCAGAAACTCCAATACTTTGGCCACCTGATGGGAAGAACTGACTCATTAGAAAAGACCCAGAAGCCGGGAAAGATTGAAGACGGAAGGAGAAGGGGACGACAGAGGATGAGATGGTTGGATAGCATCACTGGTTCAATGGACATGAGTTTGAGCAGACTCCAGGAGCTGGTGATGGACAGGAAGGTCTGCCGTGGCCATGGGGTCACAAAGATTCGGACACGACTGAGCGACTGAACTGAACTAAACTGAACTTCAATTATAATGAAACGAATTTAAAGTCACTCAGTCGTGTCTGACTCTTTGCGACCCCATGGACTGTAGCCTGCCAGTCTCTTCTGTCCATGGGGTTCTCCAGGCCAAAATACTGGAGTGAGTAGCCATTCCCTTCTCCAGGGGATCTTCCCAACCCAGGGATCAAACCTAAGTCTCCTGCATTGCAGGTGAATTCTTTACCAACTAAGCCACCAGAGAAGCCCCAATTATAATAAGGTGTGGTAAGTTTCAAGAGAGATGCAAGCACTTCGAAGCACAGAGGACTGGCACATAATCTACTCTTGGGAGTGGTGGAGTCAAGTAAGTGTCCTTAGAGGAATATGCATTTAAACATCCTCCTAGATAAGCAGTAGGTGTGTGCCTGGGGAATTTGAGGAAAGGATTTCTCCTCAATGGTAATTGATGAAGCAAAAGCAAGGAAGTGAGAAATCTTAATGAATTCATGGATCTATTACACAAGTGGTTTGCTTTGGCTGAAGTGTACCGGTACATTCCCAAGTGGTGCAGTGGTAAAGAATCTGCCTTCCAATGCAGGAGATGCAAGAGACAAGGGTTCAATCCCTGGGTTGGGAAGATCCCCTGGAGCAGGAAATGGCAACCCACTCCAGTATTCTTGCCTGGGAAATTCCATGAACAGAGGAGCCTGGCAGGTTGCAGTCCATGGGTTCGCAAAGAGTCAGACACGACTGAGCACACACAAACAAGTACATAGGCATGCCTTCTGAGTCTTGTTAAGACTTTGGACTTAATCTGATGGTAACAAATGGTACTGAAAGGAGAAACTGATAATCATTGACATTAGTGAAGCAAAAGATTCCAAGGAAAAAGCATTCAATAGCCAAGAGCCTCACGTGTCAATGAAGGAAAGGCATGGGGGAAGCAAGACAAGCACTGAAATGTGTCTGCTGTACTTGGAAATAAGAAGTAATTAGTGACCATGGTAAAGACAGTTATATGTGTGGACCCATTATTGAAGTTTGGTTTTACAAAGAAGGGTCAAGAAATGGTCTTTTTCCCCCTCTTGCTAAGAAAAGAACTCACAGAGAAGAAAAGCTTAAAAATACAAGAAGAGAAAGGTGATAATTATATAAAAAGATCCCTGAAATAGCAAGAGAAAGGTATGGAATCTAAAAC
Source organism: Okapia johnstoni (assembly GCA_024291935.2). Classification (NCBI taxonomy): domain Eukaryota; kingdom Metazoa; phylum Chordata; class Mammalia; order Artiodactyla; family Giraffidae; genus Okapia; species Okapia johnstoni. The sequence continues at coordinate 84,730,282 of CM044305.1, forward strand.
AAAGGCAGAGAGATTGAACTTGGATTGATAGAGGGCTAGTTTTTCCTCAGACAAAAGCATGGATGAAGATGCAAATCAATGTATGTATAAAAGACGACGAGGTAGGTGGAGGAGAGGTTCAGACACACCTGGTGGCTCTTATTTTCTATGTTAAATAGGACCAGAATCCACCTCTTGAGAATAAGTGTGCAGTAGCTGAGTAGGAGACTTAAGAGAAGTGACCGTTTGCAACAGCCAACAAAGAGGACATGAAAGAGCTGAAGGAAATCCATCTGAATAATGGCATGTAGAAGAATGACCTGGTTAGCTCCTATTCATTTTTCAGATCTCAGCTCAGATGTCACTTAGAGAAGCTGATGTGCAGCCTCTGTTACATGCTTTTAGAGTACTGACTACTTTTCCTTTAAAGACTTATAATGGTTTTAACCTAATATTTTTCTGATTAACTTCTACTTCATTAGACAATAAAGTCAATGAGGATTAGGGAGTATGTTTACTTTGCTCACTATGATACCATTTAACTCTTAGTTTTCCGTCTCTAAAACATGAAGAACATTAATCCTTTTCTACATGTGTATGATATGGATATAGTTAGCTTAGCACCAAACTAGAATTTCAGATATAAGAAAGCAGGAACTTCAAATTGTTCCCTGTTGTATCCTCAGTACCTAGCACAGTGCATGACAGTGGATGCTCAATAAATATTTGCCTAGACAAGTAAAACCAATATGGCAGGACACCAAATCTCCTGACTTCCATTCCAGTGCTCTTCCCACTCTACCACAACTACCCACACCAAATGTTTAATAGGTTAGAATTAGTATATATGCATATATGTTATTATTTTTGTTTTACTCAAGAAGAAAGTGAAGTTCTGAGAGATTAACTATCCCATGAAAGTTAAACAGCTAATTAGCATGCAGAATCAGAATTCAGTTCCAGGTCTTCCTGGCTCCTAAATCTGAGTTCTTTCTATAATTTCACACTGCTGCTAAGATATTAAATGATGAAAGACTTAATACATGAACTCTCCCAGGGGTATGTGCATTTGGAAGTCCTCCAAACATCTCCACTGGCAAAGATAAACAAAACAAGCAAAGTAATCATTTTAGTGGTAAAATCTCAGGGAACGTGAATGTGACACGTCAATGAAGATGATATTTGTGGACAGGTACCTGTCAACTGCTTTGCAAATCATATCATGTAGGCACCTGCCCACCTACTCCGTGACTCTATGTTATCCATCTCCCCAGTATAAATCTTGATCCCACAGACAGAATGAAAGATGTAATTCCAAATCTTCTCAGTATTGTCTCCATGAGAATATAGAAGAAGCATGGAATAATTGGAAGAGCTCAGACATTGCAGCCACACAGATCTAAACAACACACTTCAGCTTTCTGTACCTAATTTTTTTTTTACCTATAACATGAAGGGCAGTAATACTCGGGGTTTAGGAAAATACTTAAATGGGGGGATGAAAGTAGAGTGAAAGGGTGAAAGTCACTCAGTCATGTCTTACTCTTTGTGACCCCATGGACTGTAGCCTGCCAGGCTTCTCTGTCCATGGAATTCTCCAGGCAAGAATATTGGAGTGGGTTGCCTTTCCCTTATCCAGAGGATGTTCCCAACTCAGTGATCGAACCCAATATCTTGCATTGCAAGTGGATTCTTTACCGTCTGAGCCACCAGGGAAGCCCAGCATATTGGGCATAAAAACCCAATTGCTATTAGTTATCTTCAGCTTCTCCCATATCTAGGAGCCACCTCCTATGAATTCTTTGGAGACACTCTGAAAAATACATCAAAGGGAACAAGCAATCTATCTCACGCCCACTTCCCCAAGTTGTAAAAAATTACAGGTGATATTTCTCCAATTGTCAAAAAAATTACCCCGAAGGCAAGTTTTTCATTTACAGGTAACATCATAGCATCAAAAAAATTAAAAAGAATCCAATAGTTGTTCTATCTCTCTTTTGTTTAATCTTATTGTTTGAATAATCATTTCAAACATTTCTACTGCCTTTCACAACATTAGGCAGAGTCAGGACATCTGGTTCATTTTACAGACGAAGAAATAAAGATGGAGAGGTGGTAGGATGTCCATCCCAAGGTCACAGGACTATATGGGAGGATCTAGAACTGAAAACCAGATCTCTTAGTCCTTTGTTTATTATTTAATAACAATAAGAAATCATCTATGAGATTAAGTCTTGAACACTCTAAAAATGCTGTGTATCAATGAAATTTTGACCAAAGACAGCTGATAGACACCCTGTATTCATGTCCTAACTTTATATATCTTTTTACATGTTCAAAAAAGAAAGATAATATGGAAGCACCCAAAATGAGTGCAATGTATAAAAGTGATAGTCACATTTAAGTGTTAACTATATATTCTTTCAAAGGAAGACAGCATCAAATGTATAAAATGCTAGTTGACGTCACAGAGCAAAAACAGTGAAAATCAGAAACCATACATTAAATCAAACTGTCAAATAAAGATAAATCATTCATTTTGGAGGAACTCTATGCTTATTTCTAAGCTTAAGAGAGAAAAGTTACAGCAAACTGGAAAATTCACATTTATAGAAAAAAAAAAAATCACATAGAAATCTTAGAAAACCTCTTAACTCTAAAATGCAACTATCTTTACCATTTTTAATGGACCAGGTTTGCTTATAAAAGATATGATTTTTTATAGAAAATAAAAGCTAATAAGATGAGAATAATAAAAACTAAAATCAAGTGTTATTTACTCTGATTATCTATCACCTATTAGTTAACTTCATGCAAAATATTACAATATTTCCCAAGATTAATATTGTCAAGTCAATTTTTTTCCACAAAAAAGAATTATGAGCCCCTTTTAAAAGAAGTGAAGAAAGTGAAACAAAAAATTATTCAAAATAGCTTACCTCTAATCCCCACACTCCCTCCTTCAAATTTAAGCTCCAGATTTACTACAACTGAATAATGTATCCAGTTATAATTGAATTCTTCTGCAACGTCACTGAAATCTGTCTCAATGAACAGTTTCTTAGCTTAACAGATTTTAAATGACCTTAGAACTGAAGTCTTTATAGAGGAGGAGTTCTGCCTTATCCACCAAATTTACTGTCATGAGAATGTGTGAATTCAAACAGATCAGCATTCAAGGTTATATTTGTCAAAAGATTCAGAGGAAATCACAAAGTTCACCTGAATGATTTTCTTTCCCTCTTAATTAGTTCCTGATATGGCACTGCAGTATGCCAATGTTATTTTACTATGTGACTCACCACATTGGGAATTAAAAGATAATCCAAAGGTAAGTATGTGATTGCCAGGACTATGTTGTTTCCTCAGAGTGCACTATCTATAAAGTACTTTACTGTGCTGAGTTTCAAATATCTTTAAGTATGAAAAGAGTCATAAGTAAACAAGGAGTCAGGAAACCTGGATTCTACTCTAGACTCTCCTTCCCACAGTCATCTAGGTGACCTTGGGCAATTTCTTTAACTTATTTGGCTTCAGTTTCAAAAAAAAATTTATTGAATGGAACCTCAAAACTCATCTAGTCCAACTTTCAATTCCAAGCAAAACTTGCCTCTGCATTTCCCCTAAGAAACAGTTTCTCATATGTAAAATTAGCAGTTAGAACTAGATGATGACTAAGGTTTTCCCTGATTTCTAAAATTCCTGGTGTTGTAATTAAAACTGAGTAAGTTTCATGTATATTTTTCCCATTGAAAGTTTATCAAATAGCCCTTTACATAACCAAACAAGATTTTATGTTAGCCCAGATAAAATTGAGAAACTCAGATCACCATCAAGTTGTCCGTCATATTTCAAGTCTCCACAGAGTTTTTAATCCACTTCTGATCTTATCTCCATGACCAGGAACTATGCAAAACTATAAGAAGCTTGGATAGTTTTGATATTTTTCTAAAGTAGATGAAGTGATGACAGTGATTTATTCCAAAATAGAAATGAACTGAGATTGGATTCAGTCTATACATCATCTAATATTCCAATGGATAAAAAGTATCTTTCTTGCTTTGGAATACAGGTTCAGACTTGATTACTTCTCTCAGATAACAAAGATATATTTTACATTAAATATATGAATAAACAAATAAAAAACAAAGAGTCTGCCTGAAGAGGGGACCATGGATTACAGTTCTCACTCCATTACTAACTTTGTTTTACCTAAGTTTTTTTCTTCTTTATTCATTTGCAAAGTTAATGCTTCCCCTTAAACTGAAGTTGAAAGTGGAAAGAAACAGAATTTTTCAGGGAGTTTGGTATTTGCTTTTCAGATGTCAACTAGTTTGGCTCTTCCACATTCATTTTTGTCAGAAATTATTTATCAGGCCTACATGAGGAATTTTATAATCAGAATTTGCTGACAAGATGATAAGGAAATAGAGACCTAGATTCAAAATCTTCTTTCCTTTTCCTGTGATCACAATTCCAATTAATTAATTTATCTTCTACTTTAAAAAAAAACTCTCTAGGAAGTTTTCAGGCTTCCTGTTTCCCCCAAATCTTCTGGCCCTTGCAAATATTTTATTATACTATGTAGTATAATGGAGAGGTACAATTAAAGAAATAGAAGTATAATAATATCTTGGAATAGCACAGCACATTTATTTATAGACAGGCAAACTGTCAACTACAAATTGGCACCTGCCGTCTACCTCTACAAGGATTAAATCATGTGCTGCTACAGCTGCTGACTTTAAACAACATCTGAAAGGAGCTCAGGGCGGAGAGCAGAAATGAGGCACCCTGTGTTCTGGGAAAAATTGGCAGGAAAGGTCTTCAGATAGATATTTTTCGGAGCTGATTTTATGAGCCCAATTCTTGTATCTCCTCATATCTAGAAAAGCACTAAAATCCTTCACAGTGACACCTGTTTCTCGTGACTAGCAGTCACCTACAAGAGACTAGCAGAAACTTTTGCAAAAAATATGTGCTTGATTGCATGTGCTTCCCCTTCATCAAAACCACATATTTTAGACCTTCCCCTCTACCTCTTTGGAGCAGTTTCTCAGAGCTATCTGAGGTGCTGTCTCTCAGGCTATAGCCCTCATTTTGCCTGAAATAAAACTTGACTCACAACTCTCACACTGTGTGTTTTTGTTGACAAAACCATAAATTAAATGTCATACCTTGGTGCCCATGGGGGATTAGTCCCATGATCCCCGCATGGATACCAAAATCCATGGATGTTCAAGTCCCTTATATAAAATGGTATAGTACAACTGGCTCTCCATATCTGTGGATGCAGAATACCCATATCTGGAGGGCTGACTGTATAGTTGATAAAATGAAGTTGGAAACAATAATGCACCATGCCTCGGAAATTAAAGTTGATTAGATTTGAACTTCTACTTTGATTTGATATCTTAGTCAATGAAAGCATAGGCTTAGCTTTGATCCTTGGTGTGAAGGGAAAGACACTAAAAAGACAACTCATTTTACTATACTAAAACTACTTGATGGCTTTCTAGCGACATCAATAGATGCTGCCAGTGATACTCTGTATGCTTATACTTTAGCACTCACTACTCTGACCCAGATACAAAGCATGTTGCAATTTCTAAAAAAAAAAAAAAAAGAGAGAGAGAGAGAATTTGGGAATAAGTCTAATTGGTGTAGAGAAAAGAAGTGGGACAAAACTAGTTGGAGCAGTCCCCCACTAGCTGAAAGTTAGTCTATACCAAAACCAAAAAAGGGTATAAACCCACATTTGATGAAGGCCAAGATCAGTGTAACCCAAGGGACATGAAATGAAGAAGTACATCAAAGCCTCAGAGCAGGGAAGTTTCGAAGAACAGTTGGAATAAGGTCATTCTTCTGAAAGAACTGGGCAAGATGATACAAATGATTCTGCAAGCAGTCAACAGTCAGTCCCTGAAAAGTGGTCAGCAGAAACTAGGCCAAAGATTTAGGCCTGGGTCCCAATCTCAACAGAGACACAGAAAAAGAATTGAACTTCAGATTGGAACCAAAGTCCAATTAAACAGCCAGTAGCAGATGGTGGGGTAAGAGAGAAAATCTAAAGCCTGAGCTTACGAAGTGTCCCAGGGGCCCAGATCAATTTAAGAGGCATAGCACACACTAGGCTTTTTCCAAACCTCCACCTGCTAAAACAGAATGGTTTTTATTGGGTCAAGAGTATGTCAGAACTGAGACTTCATAGGCTGAAATCACTAGGATAGAGAAGTACTATCCATAAGCTGTTTAGCAGGAACGTATTTTTTGTTGTTGTTCAGTCACTAAGTTGAGTTCAACTCTTTGCAACCCTATGGACTGCAGCATGCCAGGCTTCCCTGTCCTTCACTATCTCCTAGAGTTTGCTCAAACTCATGTCCATTGAGTCAGTGATGCCATCCAATCATCTCATCCTCTGTCATCCCCTTCTCATCCTGCCCTCAATCTTTCTCAGCATCAGGGTCTTTTCCAATGAGTGGGCTCTTTGCATCAGGTGGCCAAAGTATTGGAACTTCAGCTTCAGCATCAGTCCTTCCAATGAATATTCAGGGTTGATTTCCTTTAACATATTTATTACCTTATTTCATCCATTAGCACCCTGAGATAGTTAAGTAGATAATATTTCAGTTTTAAAAATGAATATCACTCAAGTTTCAATAGGTTAAATTACTTTCAGAAATCAAACATTCAAGAAAAATAAAAACTTGGGTAGACCTCACAACTAGTCCAGTGCACACAAACTTCCTAAAAAAAATTCTTTGAATTTGAGAACATTCCTCTACAGACTACCACAGATTCAACAGCAAGATACCAGAGCTAAGAGTCTCAGGAAACCCATAAAAGCTGGGAAATACAATTAGCAACATCATGATGCAGTCCCCAGATTAACACCAAACACACTTAAATACAGACACATAGACTGCCAAAGGTCAGTAGTACCAGATTCTGTTTTCTATTCACTCACCTTTATTCAGTGGTTCATAGAGCAATGATGTGCCAAGCACTGCTCTAGATGTTTAGGGTACAAATGTGAGTTAGATACTATCTCATGTAGTTCACGTTCTAGTTAGAGGGATAAAAACTAGAAACTATTGATAATTATAGTTCTATGTGATAAGAACAGTACACTATGACAGAATCATTGGCAGCTAAGGAAGCTAAGAGGAAAGAACAACTCATTCTATGTGTGTTGTGGAAAAGGTGAGTATCATTAGGAAGAGATGGTTTGGAGGCAGGGAATAGAGGGAATAGCAAGTAGGTAGGAGACTGATGCTCCTGATATATTTGCTCTTTGTCTCCAGTTCCTGGCACAAAGTTCCTCAGACTCTTGGAATTTCCTGAGTGAAAGAAGAGTCTTCTATATTTTTAATGATCTCCTTTCAGCCAAACTTGAGCTTATGCTAATGAGGTGATGATTGGTGAGCCCCCACTTAGCTCAGGATGAGGGTTGGTTGCCAGAGGAACCAACCTTGAGATTAGAGGTTTTAACTATCATCCCCACAACCTGAGCTCCTGGGAGATGAGAGGGGGCTGGAAGTTGAGTTCCATCACCAAAGATTTAGTTAGTTATGCCTAACTAATGAGACTTTGATAAAAACTCCTAAACAACTTGGTGTGGAGAGTTTCAAGGCTGGTGAGCACATCAAGATACAAGGAAGTTGACATGCTTGGAGAGAGAATAAAAGCTCCATGAACTGAAGTACCCCTACCCCCACCAATACCTTGCCCTTTTACATCTCTCCCACTTGGCTGCTCTTATAATAAACCATTAATAGGCAGTAAAGTGTTTTCCCAAGTTCCTTGAGTCATTCTAATGAACTATCAAACCTAAAATGAGTCATTAGGATTTCCTGAATTTACAGCTGGTTGGTCAGAAGTACTGGGACTTTTGACTAGCATCTGAAGTGGGGACATTCTTGAAGGATTGACCTCTTAACCTGTGGGGTCTTTGCTAACTACAGATAGCATCAGCATTGAATTGAATGGTAGGATATCAGTCGGTGTCAGAGAATATGAGACTGAATAATTGGTTCATGTTAGAAAGTACTACAAACAAGTCAACTGTCTTTTTAACCATTTATTTTTGAGTCATCAGTTCAGTTCAGTCGCTCAGTCGTGTCCAACTCTTTGCCACCCCATGAACCACAGCATGCCAAGCCTCCCTGTCCATCACCAACTCCCGGAATCCACCCAAACCCATGTCCATTGAGTCGGTGAGGCCATCCAACCATCTCATCCTCTGTTGTCCCTTTCTCCTCCCACCCTCAATCTTTCCCAGCATCAGGGTCTTTTCAAATGAGTCAGTTCTTCGCATCAGGTGGCCAAAATATTGGAGTTTCAGCTTCAACATCAGTCCTTCCAATGAACATCCAGGACTGATCTGCTTTAGGATGGACTGGTTGGATCTCCTTGCAGTCTAAGGGACTCGCAAGAGTCTTCTCCAACACCACAGTTCAAAAGCATCAATTCTTCGGCGCTCAACTTTCTTTATAGTCCCAACACTCACATGTATACATGACTACTGGAAAAAACCATAGCCTTGACTAGACAGACCTTTGTTGGCAAAGTAATGTCTCTGCTGTTTAATATGCTATCTAGGTTGGTCATAACTTTCCTTCCAAAGAGTAAGCGTCTTTTAATTGCATGGCTGCAATCACCATCTGCAGTGATTTTAGAGGCCCAAAAAATAAAGTCAGCCACTGTTTCCACTGTTTCCCCATCTATTTGCCATGAAGTGATGGGAAAAGATGCCATGATCATAGTTTTCTGAATGTTGAGTTTTAAGCCAACTTTTTCACTCTTTTCTTTCACTTTCATCAAGAGGCTCTTTAGTTCTTCACTTTTTGCCATAAGGGTGGTGTCATTTGCATATGTGAGGTTATTGATATTTCTCCCGGAAATCTTGATACCAGCTTGAGTCATACAGCCCACTATTTGCAAAGGCCTAGGTCTTTCAGATGGAGAAAGCAACGGCACCCCACTCCAGTACTCTTGCCTGGAAAATCCTATGGATGGAGGAGCCTGGTGGGCTGCAGTCCATGGGGTCACTGAGTCGGACACGACTGAGTGACTTCACTTTCACTTTTCACTTTCATGCATTGGAGAAGGAAATGGCAACCCACTCCAGGGTTCTTGCCTGGAGAATCCCAGGGACAGCAGAGCCTGGTGGGCTGCCGTCTATGTGGTCGCACAGAGTCAGACACGACTGAAGCGACTTAGCAGTAGCAGCAGCAGCAGGTCTTTCAGGAAGCTTATCAAGATAATGTTGTTTGATAAACTGTAGCAAAGACTGTTTGTCAGTGTCCATTTTCATATTCTTCCTGTTAGAAACAGAATCTTATGAGCTTTATCTATGTGCATGGCTTCTGAGCCAGAGACTACATTTCCATACTCCTTTGCAGTTAGGTATGAGAGAAATTTAGACAATGATATGCAAGCAGCAGTGATGTGTGTGACCTTTGGTCATATTCTGACCAAAAAAGCCTTGTCCTCTTCTTTCTGTCTCCTCACTCAACCAGTAGGCTATAGCATAGGCATGATAATGGGAGCCAATTTGACAACATAGACAAAGTCACCATACCAGGAGACAGCAAAGCAACAGGCAAAAGGACCCTCAGTCTTGGATGACCTCCTGCAGCAGTGCTGCATGCCCACCTTTGGTATGTTGCTTGAGCCATAATATTTCATGGTCTCTTGATTATCACAACTTACTGTGTAACCCTAAATAACATAGGGATAAATCCTCATTAAAGTACAATTGAATTCACAGCTGCACTATTTACAATAGCCAACACATGGAAGCAAGCCAAGTGCCTATAAACAAAGGATTGGCTTAAGAAGATGTGGTATGTATAAACAATGGAATATTAACCATAAAAAAGGAATGAAATAATGCCATTTGCAGAAACACAGATGGATCTAGAGAGTATTATGCTTAGTGAAGTAACTCAGAGAAAGACAAACACTATATGAAATCACTTATATGTAGAATCTGGAAAATAATACAAATGAATCTATGCACAAAACAGAAACAGACTCACAGACACAGAAAACAAATTTATGGTTATGAAAGAGGAGAAGAAGGGAGGGAGAGACAAATCCAGGGTATGGAATTAACAGATGCAAACTACTATACATAAAATAGATAAACGATAAGGATTTATTGTATAGCACAGGGCTTCATAACCTTTATCTTGTAATAACCTATAGAAAAAAAGAGTCACTATGCTGTACACCTGAAACTAACACAATATTATAAATCAACTATACTTCAATTTTTCAAAATACAATTGATAGTACTTAATGTGTTACTCTTCCCAAAGGTATTTGCACATGGAATCTAAAAATCAAAGAATGTATAAATTCCCCCCAAAAAATATGCCCTGGAATAAGAGAAAAACATAGACATGAAATAGACTTCATGGAAAAGCATAAAGATATGTTTCCTTCCCTCAAGAAGCTGATAGTCTAGTCCAGGAAAGGTAGAGAGATGACAAGACAAATGGAATGCAGTCCACTAAATACTAGCTGATAGAAGTATTCTTTTCCATATGGGTCTATGGAAATCCAGGCAGTGAGTTACAGTGAAGGGATGATGTCTGCATGGAGTTTTAAATGAGAAATAGGGGATAAATGATAAACAGAAAGCCTCACTATCTTCTCCTTGGATTATTGGAAGTATTCCCTATCTTCCCTCTGACCCACCCTCTCTGGCACACAAGAAAAATATGAAGGAGGACGTGAGTTGTCTAGGGAGGGAGAACTTGAGATGGGTCCAGCAAACATAGTTTTTATTTAGAACAAGGTAGCTTGGCTGTGTGTAAATTTGGGCCATATGTTTTTTCTTTCATTTAAACATTGGCCTTCCACATTACCATGAGCCTTTTAGAATGACACACTATTTGGCAATTTTCATCTGCTATGTTATCCAAATACTTAATGACACAGATTCTAATTCCAAGCTACATAGATGCTCCCTTACTATGGACACCTTAGAAAAAAATTCAATAGCTGTGAACATTCTTTTTCATAAGGTTTGGTGAGATTTGTTGTGGCCAATATATGCCACATTTAATTTCTTAACTATCATCTGTGATATTTAATGAGTCAAATTCCTATGATATCAACTTTCTTTTATTTCCATGCATGGTAAATCAGTATCTCTCCCATCTCCTCCTTAGCCCATTATGATTCCCAAAAGAAAAAGGTCATTTCTAAAGTCATAAGAAATATAGTCTATATGAGTCTCCCTCTGCCATGGTACTCTTCCTGTGTCCTTCATTTTTAAAGAACACGTTCTTCTAAATCCTCTCTCTCTCATAAGCCTGTCACACTTCTGTGGACCTAGAGGTTCTTATCACTCACAGACATACATACACTCATGGGACCTCCCCAAACAACCACCAAAATAGAGAAAGATTCAATGATGTGTATTAAGAGCACTAGACTGTGAGTTAGGGAGCCTGAGTTTTGGCCCTAATTCTACTATTGTTACATTGGATACAAATTTATTTTCTCAGGACCTCCATTTCTTCAACAGTAAAATAAGCTTTATGACCTACAAAGTCATATTCAGCTCTAATTATTCTCCAAAAATTCTTTAAATTAAAATTTGCTTTGTTACAAATACATTTACTTTATACAATTTTACTATAAACTTTAATAAAATTAAAACTTGCCTTTTCAAATGTGTGAGATTCAGCCACTTTTTGTGAATTGTCTCCACAAGGCCTATGAAAGAAGAGTACTATGAGTTAAAAGCAAATGAACTTATAGACAAAAGATATTAAATGTGGTAACCTCTTGATGATATCTGTGGAAAGGAAATTATTCAAATAAATACTGTTTGCTTTTACAAAATGCTTAAGGTAACAGAATTTGTGTGGACTGGCATAGTTCACATTATTTTCCCTCCTTCTAATTAGTGATATTAATACTAATCACCACCAATGAAATAATTATTCCTGACACTGTAAAGAAACATACTGAAATATTATTCAGACCATCATTATGTTTTGAAATGAGAGGAAACTATTAAAGATCTCAATTTGCTTACAGAAGATTTTTTTTAAAAAATCACTTAACCAATAGTTTAAATGCAAATCATGCCAGTACACTCCAACATTATTTGAAGACAACATGATTCCAAAAGAGCTAGTGCACCAAATGTAGTACTACAGAAGAATCCTTGGAGTCACTAGGTCTTGCTGCTACACTCAAACCATCACAGATAGATGAGACTTTCTCCTATTTATAAAACTCTTCAGAGAGAAGATTCCACAACTTTCAGTCAGGATCCATTTCCAATATTTCACAATCAAGTTTCCTCCTTAAGGGTCTAACAAAAATCTTCCATGCTTTCTTAAGTTTATTTAATCATCTAAGAATAAAGAGACCATTGACTATCCTCTGCACCTAAGTAACTAATATTTTAAGATAATTATTAAATTATCCCTCAGGCCTCTCTTCTCTGAGTTGATGAACACTTTTCCTTCAACATTCCCCTTAGAACACATCTCTTATGTCCCATGACCTATTTTCTGTTACTCTAGGTAAATGCCTTGCTTCAGAATTTTGGTAAGGCCTGCCTGGATTTGAGTTTCTCTTTTTATGTTTTACATTCCAAAACTCTTGAATTTACATGGAGTCTATAGTATCTGCTCCTTACCTAAGATTTTATCTCTCAGAATAATATTAAGCAATTGCCAAAATATAGCTGTATAACCACAGTACAAAAAACATAAAAAAAAATGTAAAATTCCGAATTTAACCTCACAAAATAAGGCAATGCAGTTTTAGCTTCGTGATATCCTGTCCAGAGGCCAAGAAATTATTCAAGTGGTATTTCTCAGGAAACTAATGTTTAGACCTTTGGGAGGAAGCCAGAAATCTGGAGTGGGTGATGTGGTTCTTGGCTCCCTAATTCTTATGTCACCAGAGAAATATTTTGGCTGAGCACTGAATACTCGTCCTCATTTCCAGACCGTTTCATTTTGTGAAGTTAGAGAATTGTATAGTGCATCCCATGCATTTTTATGATCTAATTGCCATATGTTATATATTTGGAATTTGAACTTTTAGAAAGTATGAAGATATTGTCAATCTAAAAGCTGTCTTCCTATATATTACACATTAACTAATGCCTCTCTAAGGTCTGGTTCAGTGCCTAACTTACTCTCTTGGGTTCTCAAACATCTCCTTCTCAATAAGATCTACACTACGTCCACTCTATTTAGAATTGCAACCTGTACCAATCACTCACTCACACACTCATGCACACACACACACCACACCTACTATTTCTATATTTCAAAGCATGCATTTCCTCTTAATATACACTATTATTTAGTGAATTGTCATTTATTGATTGTTTCCCTCCTCTAGACTGTAAGGTCTATGCAGCAGGTATTTTTGTCTGTTTTGTTCCTGATGATGACCAAGTGCCTATAACTAGTACCTGACATACATTATGTGCTCGATAAATATGTCCTAAATGAATAAATGAGTTGAATAATCCCTGAGGGATAGTGAGTATACAGATTGGCACTATGACATGCTCTATTTTGATACATTATTGAAGGCATCAAACATCAGTTAACTCATTAAGTTGAAAGCTCATAATCATCCCACCTCAGTACTAACTGCGCTATTTTCTCTGTCAGGAATGCTCTTCTGTCACACCAGCTCATTATTCATAACTAAAGTGTCACCACCTCTGAAAGTCCTTCCCTCACCACCTGATGTCAATTAGACACCAACACAGCCAGAGAAAGTGATTGCCAGTCACTATCACCGTGCCAGTCACTGTTTTAGTTCCTTCATTATATTGTAACATCTTATGAAAAAAAAAACAAATAAACTTTTTGGCCATACTCGCCACTACCTGAGGTTATATTATTGGTTTACGTATGTATATACTTGTGTAAAATGTGCAAGCTTTGTGAGATCAGCAGTATAGTCCCAGCATCTGGGTCAGAGTAGGTAATTTGTTAATACTTTATGAATTAATGAATAAATTATTGATTTGTAAAAATGTAAATCATGAAGCTGAAAACAGAGACGACAAGTATTACTCATCCAATTGCAAAATATTACTGGATGTTGCTTTCATTTGTTTCTTTCAAGACATTTATTCAGTGGTTACAAGTTGCACTTCATCATTTGCATAGACAAATATATTCACATACACAGTCACATGTCTATTATCTCTGAACACTTAGGGCACCCATGGAAGAAGCAAAAGGAGTAACGGAGAATAACACAAGAAAAGTGAAAATAAAATGGAGGCAATCGTAGTTTGATTTGAGAAGCGGGAGGATAGTAAATGGTTTGGGGGTAGCTGAGAAGAGTATTAAAATGTTCCAGAAAAAAAATATGATTAAAGCATAATCAGAAAATATCTCACCTGGATTGCTCATGAAACTTAACTTTGATCAGGTACACTTGGTCAGCCTCACTCCACATAAATCTCACTTTCTTCATGTTCCTGGGAGCTCTATCTATTAAAAACCTGAGATTTTAATACCAATTCCTTTCTCCCAAGGTGCTACATCTCCCTGGTTTCATTAAACTCCTGTAGTTTGTTTCCTCACATTTAAAGAAAAAAAAAAACACCCAAAGGTATTTAGCTACCTTAGTTGACAAAATAGAAATGATAAGTATTTAGCTCTTGGTTTTTCGGTGGTAGGTGCTCAATTAATATCTGCTGAGTGGAAATAGAAGAATATAGGAATATCGACAACATTAAAAAGCAGCCTGATTTCTATTATTAAATAGAAAAATTTTTGCCACGTGATCTTGGAAAATGAACATTTTATTTATACAAAGTTAAGTATTAGAAAGGTAAGTTCTAGACTTACCTTCTCATGTGACTATAAGCCTTCATATTCTCTGGCAATGAGTCTGAAACTAAATGGGGGAAGTTGTCCCAATGATTTCCCTTTTGTGCTTTCCACTTATCTCTAAATGATTTCTTTTTAAGTAGAATTGACTAAAACAAGAACAAAAGGAATGCTGACACCACTTGGACTACAGGAAGCATTTGGAAACGGGAGCAATGTCTACATTTCCTTCTTTCTCCTTTTCAGAAAAACCCCTGTAACATTTACAACACGTACATTTAAACAATTTGTTTGAACAGCTGGAGGAAAGTGTCAGCATTCTAAAGGCAAAACACATTAAAAGGCATTTATCTTACCTTTCAGGACACACTTAACATTTTATCCTCTCTAATTTTCCTTTTATAGTTTTATATTAAGCTTCCAAAGTAGTTTATATTTGAAAAACAAGATGAACATATCAGAGCAATACATAGCTTTAAATTTTATATTTATTTTTACATGTGAGTTTCATAAGAAGACACTGAGATAGGAAGAACAGGAAGTATTCACTCAATTTTCTAGAAGAGGAAAATAAAAAGTTCATTTTCCAAGATCACACACACAAAAAAATTTTCTATTTGGTAATAGAAATCAGGCTGCCTTTTAATGTTGTCTATATACCTATATTCTTCTATTTCCATTTAGCAAATATTAATTGAGCACCTACCACTAAAAAACCAAGAGCTAAGTCTGTTCACTTCCGTCACTCAGTCATGTCTGACTCTTTGCGACCCCATGAACTGCAGCAGGCCAGGCTTCCCTGTCCATCACCAACTCCCGGACTCCACCCAAACCCATGTCCATTAAGTCGGTGATACCATCCAACCATCTCATCCTCTGTCATCCCCTTTATCCTCCCCGCTTCAATCTTTCCCAGCATCACGGTTTTTCAAAAGAGTCAGCTTTTCCCATCAGGTGGCCAAAGCATTGGAGTTTCAACTTCAACATCAGTCTTGCCAATGAATATTCAGGACTGATTTCCTTTCAGATGGACTGATTGGATCTCCTTGCATTCCAATGGATTCTCAAGAGTCTTCTCCAACACCACAGTTCAAAAGCATCAATTCTTCGGTGCTCAGTTTTTTTTATACTCCAACTCTCACATCCATACATGACTACTGGGAAAACAACAGCCTTGACTAGACGGACCTTTGTTAACAAAGTGATGTCTCTGCTTTTTAATATGCTGTCTACGTTGATCAAAACTTTCGTTCCAAGGAGTAAGCATCTTTTAATTTCATGGCTGCAATCACCATCTTCAGTGATTTTGGAGCTCAAAAAAATAAAGTCAGCCACTGTTTCCACTGTTTACCCATCTATTTCCCATGAAGTGATGGGATCAGATGCCATGATATTAGTTTTATGAAAGTTGAGCTTTAAGCCAACTTTTTCACTCTCCTCTTTCACTTTCATCAAGAGGACCTTTAGTTCTTCTTCGCTTTCTGCCAAAGGGTGGAGTCATCTGCATATCCGAGGTTATTGATATTTCTCCCGGCAATCTTGATTCCAGCTTGTGCTTCCTCCAGCCCAGCATTTCTCATGATGTACTCTGCATATAAGTTAAATAGGCAGGGTGACAATATACAGCCTTGACATATTCCTTTCCCGATTTGGAACCAGTCTGTTGTTCCATGTCCAGTCCTAACTGTTGCTGCCTGACCTGCATACAGGTTTCTCAAGACGCAGGTCAGGTGGTCTGGTATTCCCATCTCTTGAAAAATTTTCCACAGTTTATTGTGATCCACACAGCCAAAGGCTTTGGCGTAGTCAATAAAGCAGAAGTAGATGCTTTTCTGGAACTCTCTTGCTTTTTCGATGATCCAGCAGATGTTGGCAATTTGATCTCTGGTTCCTCTGCCTTTTCTAAAACCAGCTTGAACATCTGGAAGTTCACGGTTCACGTATTACTGAAGCCTGTCTTGGAGAATTTTGAGCATTACTTTGCTAGCGTGTGAGATGAGTGCAATTGTGAGGTACTTTGAGCATTCTTTGGCATTGCCTTTCTTTGGGATTGGAATGAAAACTGACGTTTTCCAGTCCTGTGGCCACTGCTGAGTTTTCCAAATTTGCTGACATATTGAGTGCAACACTTTCACAGCATCAGCTTTTAGGCTTTGAAATAGCTCAACTGGAATTCCGTCACCTCCACTACCGTTGTTCGTAGTGATGCTTCTTAAGGCCCACTTGACTTCATATTCCAGGATGTCTGGCTCTAGGTGAGTGATCACACCATCATGATTATCTGGGTCGTGAAGATCTTTTTTGTATAGTTCTGTGTATTCTTGCCACTTCTTCTTAATATCTTCTGCTTCTCTTTGGTCCGTACCATTTCTGTCCTTTATGGAGCACATCTTTGCATGAAGTGTTCCCTTGGAATCTCTAATTTTGTTGAAGAGATCTCTAATCTTTCCCATTCTATTGTTTTCCTCTATTTCTTTGCATTGATCCCTGAGGAAGGCTTTCTTATCTTTCTTTGCTATTCTTTGGAACTCTGCATTCAGATGGGAATATCTTTCCTTTTCTCCTTTGCTTTTCACTTCTCTTTTTTTTCACAACTATTTGTAAGGCCTCCTCAGACAGCCATTTTGCTTTTTTGCATTTCTTTTTCGTGGGGATGGTCTTGATCCCTGCCTCATGTACAATGTCATGAACCTCCATCCATAGTTCATCAGGTACTCTGTCTATCAGATCTAGTTCCTTGAATCTATTTCCCACTTCCACTGTATAATCATAAGGGATTTGATTTAGGTCTTATATGAATGGTCTAGTGGTTTTCACCATTTTCTTCAATTTAACTCTGAATTTGATAATAAGAGGTTCATGATCTGAATCACAGTCAGCTCCCAGTCTTTTTTTTTTGCTGACTGTATAGAGCTTCTCCATCATTGGCTGAAAAGAATATAATCAATCTGATTTCGCTGTTGACCATCTGGTGATGTCCATGTGTAGAGTCTTCTCTTGTGTTGTTGAAGAGGGTGTTTGCTATGACCAGTGCTTTTTCTTGGCAGAACTCTATTAGCCTTTGCCCTGTTTTATTCTGTACACCAAGGCCACATTTACCTGTTAGTCCAAGTGTTTCTTGACTTCCTACTTTTGCATTCCAGTCTCCTATAATGAAAAGGACATCTTTTTTGGGTGTTAGTTCTAGAGGGTCTTCTAGGTCTTCATAGAACTGTTCAACTTCAGCTTCTTCAGCATTACTGGTCGGGGCATAGACTTGGATTACTGTGATATTGAATGGTTTGCCTTGGAAATGAACAGAGATCATTCTGTCATTTTTGAGACTGTACCCAAGTAATGCATTTTGGACTCTTTTGTTGACTATGATGGCTACTCCATTTCTTCTAAGGGATTCCTGCCCACAATAGTAAATATTTGATACTAACATAAGATATAGTCTCTCTCTCCTAAAGGAAATTAGTATTCAGTACAGAAAATAGAAACTTGTGAGAACCAGGACCCAGGAGAAAGGAGCAGTACCCCCACAAGAGACTGACCCAGACTTGCCCAGGAGTGTCCAGGAGTCTCCAGCAGAGGCATGGGTCTGTGGTGGCCTGTGGAAGAGTTGGGGGCAAGGAGTATAGCAGTACATGCATGGGATTTTTTGAAGGAGGTCGCCATTATCTTCATTACCTCCACCACAGTGGCCCCAGGTAAATAGCAGGGAGGGAACACTGCTCCACCCATCAACAGATAATTGGATTAAAGATTTACTGAGCATAGCCCCGCCCATTTGAACAAGACCCAGTTTCCCCCTCAGTCAGTCTATCACATCAGGAAGCTTCCATAAGCTTCTTTTCCTTCTCCATTAGAGGGCAGACAGACTGAAAACCACAATCACAGAAAACTAACCAATCTGATTACATGGACCACAGCCTTGTCTAATTCAATGAAACTATGAGCCATGCCTTGTAGGGCCACCAAAGATGGATGGGTCATGGTGGAGAGTTCTGACAAAACGTGGTCCACTGGAGAGGGGAATGACAAATCACTTCAATATTGTTGCCTCGAGAACCACATGAACAATATGAAAAGGCAAAAAGAAAGGACACTGAAAGATGAACTCCCCAGGTCGGTAGGTACCGAGTATGCTACTGGAGATCAGTGAAGAAATAACTCTAGAAAGAATGAAGAGACAGAGCCAAAGCAAAAACAACAGCCAGTTGTCGATGTGACTGGTGATAGAAGCAAAGTCCGATGCTGTAAAAAGCAATATTGCATAGGAACCTGGAATGTTTGGTCCATGAATCAAGGCAAATTGGAAGTGTTCAAACAGGAGATGGCAAGAGTGAACATCAACATTTTAGGAATCAGTGAACTAAAATGGACTGGAATAGATGAATTTAACTCAGATCACCATTATATCTACTACTGTGGGTAAGAATCCCTTAGAGGAAATGGAGTAGCCATCATAGTCAACAAAAGAGTACGAAATGCAGTACTTGGATGCAATCTCAAAAATGACAGAATGATCTCTGCTCGTTTCCAAGGCATACCATTCAATATCACAGTAATCTAAGTCTATGGCCCGACTAGTAATGCTGAAGAAGCTGAAGTTGAACAGCTCTATGAATACCTACAAGATCTTCTATAACTAACACCCAAAAAAGATGTCCTTTTCATTATAGGAGACTGGAATGCAAAAGTAGGAAGTCAAGAAACACCTGGACTAACAGGCAAATGTGGCCTTGGAGTACAGAATGAAGCAGGGCAAAGGCTAATAGAGTTGTGCAAAGAAAAAGCACTGGTCATAGCAAACACCCTCTTCCAACAAAACAAGAGAAGACTCTACACATGGATATCACCAGATGGTCAACACCGAAATCAGGTTGATTATATTCTTTTCAGCCAAAGATGGAGAAGCTCTATACAGTCAGCAGAAAAAAGACTGGGAGCTGACTGTGATTCAGATCATGAAACCCTTATTGCCAAATTTGGAGTTAAATTGAAGAAAGTGGGGAAAACCTCTAGACCATTCATGTAAGACCTAAATCAAATCCCTTATGATTATACAGTGGAAGTGACAAATAGATTCAAGGGATTAGATCTGATAGACAGAGTACCTGATGAACTATGGATGGAGGTTCATGACATTGTACAGGAGATAGGGATCAAGACAATCCCCAACAAAAAGAAATGCAAAAAAGCAAAATGGCTGTCTGAGGAGGCCTTACAAATAGCTGTGAAAAGAGAAGCAAAAAGCAAAGGAGAGAAGAAAACATATACCCATTTGAATCCAGAGTTCCAAACAATAGCAAGGAGAGATAAGAAAACCTTCCTCAGTGACCAATGCATAGAAATAGAGGAAAACAATAGAATGGGAAAGACTAGAGATCTCTTCAACAAAATTAGAGATACCATGGGAACATTTCATGCAAAGATGGACTCAATAAAGGACAGAAATGGTATGAACCTAACAGAAGAAGAAGATGATATTAAGAAGAGGTGGTAGGAGTACACAGAAGAACTATACAAAAAAATCTTCATGACCCAGATAATCACAATGGTATGATCACTCACCTAGAAGCAGACATCCTGGAATGTGAATTCATGTGGGCCTTAGGAAGCATCACTACTAACAAAGCTAGTGGAGGTGACGGAATTCCAGTTGAGCTATTTCAAATCTTAAAAGCTGATGCTGTGAAAGTGCTGAACTCAATATGTCAGCAAATTTGGAAAACTCAGCAGTGGCCACAGGACTGGAAAAGTCAGTTTTCATTCCAATCCCAAAGAAAGGCAAGACGAAAGAATGCACAATCTACTGCATAATTGCACTCATCTCACACGCTAGTAAAGTAAGGTTCAAAATTCTCCAAGCCAGGCTTCAACTCTACGTGAACCGTGAACTTCCATGTTCAAGCTGGATTTAGAAAAGGCAGAGGAACCAGAGATCAAATTGCTAACATCTGCTGGATTATCGAAAAAGGAAGAGAGTTTCCAGAAAAACATCTATTTCTGCTTTATTGACTGTGCCAAAGCCTTTGACTGTGTGGATCACAATAAACTGTGGAAAATTCTCAAAGAAATGGGAATACCAGACCACCTGACCTGCCTCTTGAGAAACCTGTATGCAGGCCAGGAAGCAACAGTTAGGACTGGACATGGAACAACAGACTGGTTCCAAATCGGGAAAAGAGTATGTCAAGGCTGTATACTGTCACTCTGCTTATTTAACTTATATGCAGAGTACATCATGAGAAACGCTGGGTTGGATGAAGCACAAGCTGGAATCAAGATTGCCGGGAGAAATATCAAAAACCCCAGATATGCAGATGACACCACCTTTATGGCAGAAAGCATAGAAGAACTAAAGAGCCTCTTGATGAAAGTGAAAGAGGAGAGTGAAAATGTTGGCTTAAAGCTCAACATTCAGAAAACTAAGATCATGGCATCTGGTCCCATCACTTCATGGTAAATAGATGGGGAAGCAGTGGAAACAGTGACAGACTGTATTTTTTTTTGAGCTCTAAAATCACTACAGATGGTGATTTTAGGCATGAAATTAAAAGATGCTTACTCCTTGGAAGGAAAGTTATGACCAACAGAGACAGCAGGTTAAGAAGCAGAGACATTACTTTGTCACCAAGGTCTGTCTAGTCAAGGCTATGGTTTTTCCAGTAGTCATGTATGGATTTGAGAGTTGTACTTTAAAGAAAGCTGAACACTGAAGAATTGATGCTTTTGAACTGTGGTGTTGGAGAAGACTCTTGAGAAACCCTTGGATTGCAAGGAGATCCAATCAGTCCATCCAAAAGGAAATCAGTCCTGAATATTCATTGGCAGGACTGATGTTGAAGTTGAAACTCCAATACTTTGGCCACCTGATGGGAAGAGCTGACTCATTTGAAAAGACCTTGAAGCTAGGAAAGATTGAAGCGGGGAGAAGCAGGGGACGACAGAGGATGAGATGGTTGGATGGCATCACTGACTCAACGGACATGAGTTTGAGCAGACTCCGGGAGTTGGTGATGGACATGGAGGCCTGGCGTGCAGCAGTGCATGGAGTCACAAAGAGTCGGACATGACTGATCGACTGGACTGAACAGAGAACAGACATGTAAATAAAAATTGCTAATATGGTACGAGGTTGTATTAAGATGGTGGTCTCCAAGCTCATAAGTAATAAAATCCACTATGTTTTCTTATTTTGAATATAGTCTTCTCAGTACATGTATGTTCAATTATAAGTTATACACAGTGTCATAATTAGCTAATCTCTTAAGGCAAAAAACATTTTGAAGGTGAAGTTCACTATTACTAAACAGGATATATTAATACATTGATATATCAGAATCTCGTTAACTTTGATTGCTGTAAGCCAACATTTCAGCAGGACTTATTAGATCATCATGTTTTTGGATTTCTTTTGTATTTAAGCTAATAATACAGTTGACAAAGAATACTGTCAATTTCTTCGTCATGTTTGCATTATTAGCAATATCATCAATATTCTTTGCAGGTATCTTTTAGAGTAATTTTGTGCAGGTTTGTTTGCTTAAAATTTAAATAACATGATTAAGAAATCTAACTGGGAACGTGTAAAGTGCAGCATCTTGTACTACTGTGAAATTAAACTAGTAAGTAACTGTTTTGATGCTATCCTCTATACTTTTACTCTGGAATACCTCAGAGATATTACACGACATCACATGTGACCCTCTGTTATCAAACAGACCAAGTGATGACATTATATATAGGCAATTATACATAGTATTTTGTTATTATATATAATAAAACAGATTCATTATTTTTGATTAAAATAAATACAGACATTCTTATATGTATACTCAACACCAATGTCCACTTAAAACAACCCCTAGAGCATATTTCTCTAACTTGAGATAACACTGTACCTGTCCATGCAACGGTCAGAAAAGGAATTTCAAAATTTTCAAATATTATCCAAAAAGGACTAAAAAATGTTTTCTGTTGCTTTATAATCCCTAACTAGAAAATAGTCTAGCCATAGTATCTTAAATTCAACCCCTATGCTTTCTAGCTGAGCTTTTACTATATTTACTCTATAATTTTAAAGATCATTTAGGAAGAATGAGTGTAAGAGATGGTCAAAAACTGGCTACCATACTAATTAAATGGTTCTATTAACAGGCTAAGGCTTTCCTAGTGACTCAGTGGTAAAGAATTCGCCTGCTAATTTTGTAGGAGTGAAAGTGAAAGTTGCTCCATCATGTCTGACTCTTTGAGACTCCATGGACTATGCTGGAATTATCCAGGCCAGAATACTGGAATGGGTATTTCAGCAGACTCAGGTTCAATCCCTGGGTCGGGAAGATCCCCTAGAGAAGGAAACAACAACCTACTCCAGTATTCTTGCCTGGAGAATACCATGGACAGAGGAACCTGGCAGGCTACAGTCCATGGGGTGGCAAAGAGTCTGACACCACTGAGTTACTAAACAACAACATTAACAGGCTAAGATTACATATCTCGTGGGTTACTACTTTATCTGTGGACTCACTAAGTTCCAAGTGATTATACTTTGCTTTGAATCATTAATACTCTCAAGATTATAAATCTAAACAACGAACATGGTGTATTAAGCCAAATATACTTAAGGAAGCATGATGTAATGGAAAGAATTTTGAAGTCAGATAGTCTTGAATTTAAATCCCAGCTTAGCCATTTAGGATTTATGTGGCCTTGGCAAAGTAGCTCAAAGTAATGCTCAAAATTCTGCAAGCCAGGCTTCAGCAATACGTGAACCGTGAACTTCCAGATGTTCAAGCTGGTTTTAGAAAAGGCAGAGGAACCAGAGATCAAATTGCCAATATCTGATGGATCATCAAAAAAGCAAGAGAGTCCCAGAAAAATATCTATTTCTGCTTTATTGACTACGCCAAAGCCTTTGACTGTGTGGATCACAATAAATTGTGGAAAATTCTGAAAGAGATGGGAATACCAGACCACCTGACCTGTCTTTTTAGAAACCTGTATGCAGGTCAGGAAGCAACAGTTAGAACTGGACATGGAACAACAGACTGATTCCAAATAGGAAAAGGAGTACGTCAAGGCTGTATATTGTCACCCTGCTTGTTAAACTTATGTGCAGAGGACATCATGAGAAACGCTGGGCTGGAAGAAACACAAGCTGGAATCAAGATTGCTGGGAGAAATATCAATAACCTCAGATATGCGGATGACACCACCCTTATGGTAGAAAGTGAAGAAGAACTAAAGAGCCTCTTGATGAAGGTGAAAGATGAGAGTGAAAAAGTTGGCTTAAAGCTCAACGTTCGGAAAACTAAGATCATGGCATCTGGTCCCATCACTTCATGGGAAATAGATGGGAAAACAGTGGAAACAGTGTCAGATTTATTTTGGGGGGCTCCAAAATCACTGCAGATGGTGATTGCAGCCATGAAATTAAAAGACGCTTACTCCTTGGAAGGAAGGTCATGGCCAACTTAGATAGCATATTTAAAAGCAGAGACATTACTTTGCCAACAAAAGTCCGTCTAGTCAAGGCTATGGTTTTTCCAGTGGTCATGTATGGATGGGAGAGTTGGACGGTGAAGAAAGCTGAGCACCGAAGAATTGATTCTCTTGAACTGTGGTGTTGGAGAAGACTCCTGAGAGTCCTTTGGACTGCAAGGAGATCCAATCAATCCATCCTAAAGGAGATCAGTCCTGGGTGTTCATTGGAAGGACTGATGTTGAAGCTGAAACTCCAATACTTTGGCCACCTCATGCGAAGAGTTGACTCATTGGAAAAGACCCTAATGCTGGGTAGGATTGGGGGCGGGAGGATAAGGGGACGACAGAGGATGAGATGGTTGGATGGCATCACCGACTCAATGGACATGGGTTTGGGTAGACTCCGGGAGTTAGTGATGGACAGGGAGGCCTGGCGTGCTGCGGTTCATGGGGTCGCAAAGAGTCGGACACGACTGAGCGACTGAACTGAACTGAAATCTACCTTTCCCATTTTAAAATATTTTCAAAATTATCAACCTTTGACAGCTTAAAGATTTCTTATCCTACTTTCCTAGAAATATATGATAGACATTTTTATATACGTCTTGACCTAAAAAAATCTAATAAAATAGAGATCTTGTTACTAACGTCTTTTCTACCCTTGTTAAAATACTACATACACTATATTATTCTTGGAAGGCACAGATCATGACCATAATTAAGGAAATGTTCTTCAGAACACAAGCCTTTCTGGATGTTGTTTATTAGTGTGTAGCCAGCTGTGCATGCAGTTCCATGTCACAATGTTGGCTTATTTTCTTTGTTCATTAGTTTTTTCTTCTCTAGGGAATTTATTGTTAGTGTCTATTGAAATCAGAGAGTTCAGTGGAATCGGATATAATAAATAAAAACAGCTTTGTCAGAAAAACAAAGAAATTCAAGAAAAAGGAAACACTTGATTTTTCTTGATTGGGGCTGATATAGCAAACCTTTAGCTTCTAAAGAACGAGAAACATTTTATCTGCTACTTAAGGTTCAATCTGTGGGTTGATTTTCTCATTTGACTGGGAAATTAAATGGTTCTAGTCACTTCATAAAGCAAATTAATGAGTAGGTACACAAATCTTTTAAGAACAGGTCTTCCCTAGAATTTTAATTCAAGTTTGTTCAAATATGCCAATGTATAGCCCCAGGGAACAATTGATTGATTCCTTCCTGGTTATCTTTTAAGTCAAAGGACATATTTTGCAAGCCTACTTGGAACTTGTGTTGTTCACATCACTCCAATTTACTCCCTGTGATCCAAATATGAATATGGAATAAAATGGAGGAAAAAAGCTTAGAAAGAGGAAAAAATCAACAGAAATTACAATAGAAAACTATAAGTAACTCAAATTCAATATATGTGTAACTTAACTGCCCTGTTCCAGATCGGCTTTTCCTACTCCCTTCCTTCTATTGGTAAGGGCATCACCATTAATATGATTCAAGTCAGAAAGCCTAGAATACACTTGACTTTCCCTCCAATGCCTACATGTAACCACTCATCAACTTCTGTTGAATTCACCCTAAAATCTCTCTCATATTAGTCTCTTCCTCTCCTACCCACTGCCACCGACATAATCTGTGTCCTCAACAATTCTCAAAAACCTGTCTCAGACTTCTTGTCAATCTTGTCTCCAAAAGCCCAATATGAATATTCCTTTGCTTAGAAACCTTCCTTAGCATTTCTTACAGAATCATGGCTAAATTCCTTAGCATGGAGTTCAGGGTTTTTCACTACCTATCCTAGTCTACCTTTCCAGCCTTATCTCCCAGTCACTTATTTACATGCATCTTATATGCTAGCACTCAGGACTTTTTTTCTCACAGCTAAACCATATAATTTCAGGCCTCTACATTTTTTTCCCCCTCATGCTTCCCCCCCCCATCACTTTCAACCACTAATAAGCCCTGACTCATCTTGAAAGACTTAATTTTCAAATATCACCTTTGCTCCACAGCTTTACCTTATTTCCTCCACAGCCTCCATCTCCACTCTAGGTACACATAAATGATTGCTTCCTCGTGTATGTTTCTATAAGCAATTCTCTTACAGTTCTTATCAATTGATTATCATCTTTGGATTATTTGTATATACCAGTGATGTCTTATTGCCTGTTTTTCACATCCCTGCTGGGTATACATCACCATAGTCTATACCAAATGACCCTGTTCACCCTCAAGCTGTGGCTGATTAGACCAAAGGGGAAATAGTGCCTTACAATAGACAGATCTGGTGGTCACCACATTAACCTAGTGGTCAAGCTTGACCTCAATAATAATGGAATGGCTTGACATGATATGCATCCTAATGTGATGCTGTGAGAATTATACACACTGCTCATGTTATCTTCTCACTAGATATGTTTCACCAGTGGCTCAGGCGGTAAAGGAAGATCCCCTGGAGAAGGGAATGGCTACCTACTCCAGTATTCTTGCCTGGAGAATTCCCTGGACAGAGGAGCCTGGCAGGCTACTGTCCATAGCGTTATAAAGAGTCAGACAAGACTGAGCGACTAACACACATCATCTTCTCACTAGAGATGTTTCACCTGAAAGTAATCATAAGGAAAACTTAAAACACATCCAGAATATAAGACATTCTGCAGAACGTCTACCCTGGACTCTTCAAAAGAATTAGTGAAATGAAAAAGAGGTAATGGAAGCTTCACATCTAACTCTGAATCTTTAGAGCTATGAGCCAGACCGCTTAGAAATTCAAGCCAGAAAACTCAAGACTCAAATCCTCTTAGAATTGCAATGGACCTACAGCTGTTTGTCAACATCGACTAAAGGAAAAGCCAGGATTTCTTATAACTGTCAAGCAGCTTAATTCACACATCTGTCATTTCTGTATGAACCTAAGTTCATTCAGCTCTCTATTCACCTTCTACCTATTCTTTTCACCTGACTGAATCTACCACTGATCTCTCTATCTCTTACGTCTTCTTCAAAAGCTTCAGAATATTTTAACTGTGCTACAACTGAAGCATCTTCATTGACTGCAATTTCCTTCTCTAACTTTGATTTGAACAGGTTTATCTCTGGATAATATTTCTCCTGTTATACTGTCAGCTAGAGGCTGCTATTTCTCCCATATTCAATTTACCTCTGGGTAAGTGATGGGACCTTAATCTCTGTCTTCCATAACTTCCACCCCATTTCAGCTGTGCACTTCCATGACAACCCTCTGGACCTTGCAGTCAGTCACCCAGAACTAATTATTTCTGAAATAAATTTGTCAGTATACCATTTGAGAATATTTTCAGGATTCTCACCCTGCCAATATCAAGACATCAGCTCTTCAACCATCTCACAGACCCATCTACTTAATCCATATAAACCTTTTGTCTTTGCTTTTCTTCCCTATAAAATTTAGATTTCATGTTCTAACACTTCAACCTTCTGTTGTCAGTTATCTTCAACTCCCACGTTTTGTGGCACCAAACTCCCACTGCCT
The DNA here is from genome assembly GCA_024291935.2 of Okapia johnstoni. NCBI lineage: Eukaryota > Metazoa > Chordata > Mammalia > Artiodactyla > Giraffidae > Okapia > Okapia johnstoni. The sequence continues at coordinate 84,758,080 of CM044305.1, forward strand.
TCTGGCTTCCATTCTTTCTGATGAGAAATCAGCTATAAATCTTATTAAGGTTCCTTTGTACATAATCAGTCATTTTTTACTTGCTGTTTTCAAGTTTCTCTCATTTTTCTTTTGACACTTGTGATCCTGATTTGTCTTGGAGTGTATCTCTTTGAGTTTATCCTACTTGGGATTTGTTGAGCTTCTTGGATGCGTAGATTAATGTTTTCATCAAATTTGAGAAGTTTTATGTGTAAGTATGTTTGATGGTGTCCCACAGGTTTCTATTCATTTTTTTCATCTTTTTTTTCCTGTTCCTCACACTGGATAATCTCAACTGTCCTATCTTAAACACGTCTGATTATTTCTTCTACTAGCTCAAATCTGCTTTTGAGACTGACTCTAATGAACTGCACTTTTCAACTGTAAAATTTCTATTTGGTTCTACCTTAAAAATTCTCTTTATTGATATTCTCTATTTGGTGAACATCATTTTCATACCTCTTTTAACTCTTGATACATGGTTTCCTTCAATTTTTTGAACATATTTATAATTGCTTATTTGTATTCATTGAATAGTACTGGTATATCAAAATTCAGGGCTTCCTCAGGGATAGTTTCTACTGACTACATTTTTTATGTGTATGCACCATACTTTCCCATTTCTTTGTGTGTCTTGTAATTTTTTGTTGTTGAAAATTTGATGTTTTAAATGATATAACGTGGCAACTCTGGAAATCAGATTTTCCTTCCCCAGGGTGTGTTGTTGATATTTGTTTAGTGACCTCCATTAACTAATTCTTCAGAGATTATATTCTTTCCCTTTTGTGGCCACTGAAGCCTCTGTTCAGATAGCTGAGTGGTCAGCTAATGACTGAACAGCAGTTACCTCAACCACCTCAAACTAGTAAGCCTCCTACCTTTTACTGAGGTAAGAGGTTTGTTGACAAATGCCTTCAATATTGGCAGTTTACAATCCCATCTTAGCCTTTATTTCCTGCTTTTGCAGAACTTCAAGGTCAGCCAGATAAGAGATTAGGTCTTTTCATTTCTTTCTTGGGTATTTGCTCAGATGCGCACATGTTCATGGCCATCTAGATCCCCAGGAATACATCAGAACTTTTCAAAGATCCCTATGGACATTTCATTCCCCAGATTTCTAAGTTTTTGGCCTGCTGCCTGTTTGTCCCATCTATTGATGCCCCCTGAAGAGACTGTGATGTTAAACAACTGCCTCTATTTTTTTTTTTAATGAAAAGTGTCCTAAGGATAGGCTTTCCTCATCAAGCAAGCCCAGAGTCAGGTCAAACAAAAGCCAGTTCTGATAATGAGGATTTCCTAGAGAAATACCAAAAGGTCAAATGTTCTGGGAATGAGGCTCTTTGGAGAGCTCCAAATCCATTATGTCCCTTTTTTTTTTGTCTGCAAGGCTGTAGTTATTCACAGCTCACATGGTCCTGAGACTGTTGGTTTTCAAGGCTACCCCAGAGCTCACGAAAGGAGAATGGAAACAGGGCAAGTCAAAATTTCATAATGCTTACTATTTTACTGAGATTCAGACATTTCTCTTAAATAAATGCTCCTTGGATTGTCACAAGGCTTTGTTAAATTTTCAGAGTTGTGAAAGAGTTAATTTTGACAAATTTTGCTGTTCTCATTTCTTCTATGAAGGAACTGATTTCCAGAGGTCCATACACTACCAATGTGGAAGTGCTTCTCTCATCATCTTTCTACTTTGATTGACTCTTTTTCTCAAACCATTCCTCCTCTTATTTTAGAATATTTTTTCTTTAATCTTTTAGTTGTTACTGTAGGTATTTTCTTATACATGCTTAAAGTCAAAAGTTAAAAAAAAATCTTACCTTCTCCTGAAAAGATAAGCATCATAGAACATTAACTCAACTTACACTTTCCTCTCAAGGTATTTTAAATATGGTCTGGTATTTTATCATATATGGTCTTTTTAGTCATCACTGTTATAATTTAATAGAGTCAATGTTTATTCTGATTTGCCCATATGTTTAGCTTTACTCTTATTTATCATCTGTTCTTGAATCTCAGATGATCTGAGATTTCCCTCTGCCTAAAGTGCTTCCTTTAAAGTTTTCATTAATGTGATTCTATGAGTGGTAAACAATCTTAGTTGTTGCTGTCTTTGAGTCACTCAGTCATTTCTGACTCTTTGGGACCCCATGGACTGCAGAACGCAGACTTTCCTGTCTTTCACCATCTCCCAGAATTTGCTCAAACTCATGTCCATTGAGTTGGTAATAACATCCAACCATCGCATCCTCTGTCGTCCCCTTCTCCTCCCGCCTTCAATCTTTCCCAGCATCAGGGTCTTTTCCAATGAATCAGCTCTTCACATCAGGTGGCCAAAGTATTGGAGCTTCAGCTTCAGCATCAGTCCTTCCAGTGAATATTCAAGGTTGATTTCCTTTATAAATATTTTGTCCTAGTTTTTAAAAACCAGTCTGACTATACAGTTCTAGGTTGATAATGACTTTCTAATAGATACTGAGGATATTATTCTACTGTCTTCTAGCTTTCATTGTTGTTTTAGAGAAATAAGTAATAAGCATAATCACTAATGGTTTCTACCTCATTTCACTCTTAGTGCTGTGTCTTTTGCTTTTCCTCTGGCATTCTATATTTGTTTCTAAGTTTGGATATCTATTTATTTTGCTTGAGATTTGTTGGTCTCTTTAAGAATTGTTATTTTTTATTCCATTTTGGTAAACTTCAGTTTTCTTCTATTCAAATATTCCCTCTCGCCCATTTTCTTTCACCTCTTCTTTTGGAAATCGCATTATAGAGATTAGACCTTCCCCCTTTTACCTTCCATGTCTAAATTTCTCTTTTCCTCACTTTGATGAATTCCAGGTAATTTCTGGTTCATTCTCTCTTCAGCTACCTCTGTGCTCCAAAATCTGTTTACTGAATTTTTTTAATTTAGTGATTATAACTTTATTTCTAGATCATTTTGATAGTTTTAAAAACATCTGCTTGGTCTTTTTTATAGTCTTTGGTCCTTTATTCATACTGTCAATTTCCATATTTAATATCTCCAAACAGTTTCAAAAATCTTTTATATTCTGTTCTCAGTAATTTCAACATCTAGTCTTTTCATTTCTTAGTCTATTTTCTATTATCTCTGCTGAACCCTTGTTTTCTTGTGGTTTATTTTTGAAATTTGACTGTGAGTTTATATTCTATAGAACTCTGAGAATTTGCCATTGAAGATTCACTCCTCCAGAAGAGATACTCTTTTGCTTTGTTCAGTTACCTGGAAACATTACCAATCTGAGTACACTTCAATTAAACTCTATGTGTGAGGCTTTTGAAATATACACAAAAAAATGTGCAATAAGTTACAAGCCCATGCTAGAGATGGTTAATTTGAGGTTTTAAATACTTATGAGATTTTTTTTCTTTCCCACTTAATGTCAAAGTCAAACAAGGCAAGTTTCCTTTTATTCCTTATTACACAACCTTTTGAAGTTTAAGCTGCATGCTACATTCTTCTTTTGGAATGCCAACTTTGAAAAATCTCAGATTTTATCTCCTATCCTCAAGTCCCATGCAACTGTCAAAACATAATTTTTTCAGAAAATGTCAGGCTGATCTGCAGCTATGGTGCCTTATTATCAGCTCAGCAATGTCTTCAGCAATATATTTATTTTATTTTTGTAGTATATAAATAATCAAGCACTTTTAAGGAGGTGGATGGTTCTCATGTTATTTCACTTATAATAACATAGGAAACAGACTATCTTGAAGTACTGTTCTAAACATCTACATCTCATTAAAATATGTGAATTGCACTGGTATCAATATTACAGACATAATTTTAACTCTTCTATTTTTGCTTAATAAATATTTTTCATAAATGATTGAAATGAATTAAGCTAAGCAAAAGTAGCTTTTCATGGCATGTCTAAAATATGTGGAAACTAATTACAGGCAACCTGAAACTTTAGAAACACCTACTTGCCATTATCTAGATGATTTTTAAATCAATCATATCTGTATATCAGGCATTCCTCCACATTTTCATCATAACCAGGAGCCTAGAAACATGCAGGTAAATAGATGGAAGTAAGTGAATGAGAATTTCACAGTATTTTGGTCTAATGTGTTAGTCTGTCTGAGTTTGTTGAAGACTTGGCAGAAACTAAGCTGGTCCAAAATAGGGCTCATTACTAATAATACTGTTACCAAAAATTGCATCTTCAGTGTTTTCAGGATCCTGGGCAATGTACAGAGAGATTAGTAGGCAGTTTCCTGTGGCAGTTTATAGAGAAAATTTAATTTCTTTGTATGGTTTTTCCTGGCAGGCAAGTCTGGGAAAGTCTTATTTTTAATGTATCTTATTCCTGAAGAAGTTATTTACAAAGCTGCTCATGATTACTTTATTTGTGATTAAGAATTGTGCCTAGGTCCTTGCTACTCAAAGTCTGTTCCACAGACCATCAGCAACAACCTCACATAAAAGCTTGTTATAAATGAAAAATCTCAGACTCTTCCCCAGACCTACTTGATCGGTTCATTTTAACAAGATTTCCAGGTAATTTGTGTGCACATTAAAGTTTGAGAAGCACTGACCTAGGTGACTCTGGTAGGTTCGTAACTGGTTGACAAATCACACTCACAGTGTTGATTGCTATCAATAGTGAATAAGATCTCAACCAGACTACCATATTCATAAAATGCTGAACATCACAATGTATAAAGACAGATGAAGACATAAATGGCGTGATTATAAAATTTTGGACTGCAGAATCAAAACTCAAAAAATATTCTGGAATGGTCTGACAACTAACAAGATAAAATGTATTGAGAAGAAATATAAAGGTTCAAAAACTAAACTGTACAAATACAAAAGAGGGGACTCTGGTTTAATAGTAGTTCATATATAAAATACCTAATCAAGACTTCCAAAGGTCCTGTCAATGATGGAAAACTAGCAAGATTACTTTCCCATTAATTTTCAAGAAACTATACAGGTAAACATAGACCCAAATAACTAATTTTAAGAAATCCCTGAAAACCCCCTGTGAAGGTGTGACGGGGGCTGAAGTCTGGTGCAAAGGTTAGTTGGAGGCAGCAATGAGGGGAATGGTTAGGAAAAGTAGAGGTGTATGTTTTAGTTTTGTCTCTAGTCTGAATCTCCTTGAAATATGCATTACACTACAGTAATGAGAGCAGATGCACATAACCATAGGGCTAGCCAAATAAAATATGAGGTTTAAAAAATCATTATAAAGAAATATTTATCCTATGAATACAAAGCTGAGTCAACATCAGAAAATCTAATATAAATCTTTGTATAACAGACTATTGGATTAAATTACAATTGATGCAGAAATATATTTGGTAAGGTTCAACATCTATTTATGATTATTTTTAAAAGTCATGAAAGCTGGGTACTTGATAAATGTTCAAAAACTTATAGAAATATTATACTTAATGGAATAACATTAGTTATATTTCCATTAAAACCAAAATGAGTACAAAGCAGCCAGCTATCACCACAGTTTAACATAGTATTGCAAGTCCTGGCAAATGTTATAAAAAATACATAAAATATAAAGAAGTTTAGAGATTAGAAGGAAGACCTTAAAACTATCATGATTTGAAAATTATATGATCGTTTGCATAGAAGAATGTGTAGAATTAGCAAATCATTAAAACTATGAAGAGTTAAGCAAGATTTCCAGATACAAAATCAGTAGCATTTTCGCATGCCAGCAAAAACCAATTAATAGAATTTAAAATATACAATTCACAATTGTATCAAAATTAAAAAATATCGTAGGCATTAACTTAATCAGGAAGGCCCAAAACATCTATGGAGAAAATTATTAACTCTAAAATAGGAAACAGTTGAGCTGAATAGAGATACATTCTATGCTCTTGAACGGGAAGACTTATAAATATATCAATTGTCTCCATGTTAATATTTAAATTCAATGTAATCTCAACCAAAATTTCAGCTGATTTTTAGAGAAAGTAAATAAATGTAATAAAAATTTACACAGTGTAATAAAAACCCACAAATTGCTATGCCGACCTTAAGAAAGATGAAGAGCCATAATAACATTTTTACTTTTTAAAAAACTGATCTTTTTGCAACAACTACAGAACAAAGTACAGTTTATCCCATTTCTTAAAGCCTTACCTCTCCAAGATTACAAAATTTATCAATTTTCTAAATATCTCCAAATCATCCTTTCTTCTTCTCTCCTCTCTCTCTCCACCTCTCAAAAATGCTCTTTAAAAAACAGAAATGGTGCGGTCCTAAGATGGTGGAGGAATAGGACGGGGACACCTCTTTCTCCCCCACAAATTCATCGAAAGAACATTTGAACACTGAGCAAATTCCACAAACAACTTCTGAATGCTGGCTGAGGACATCAGGCACACAGAAAGGTAGCCCATTGTTTTCAAAAGAAGGTAGGACAAAATGTAAAAGATAAAAAGAGAGACAAAGGAGGTAGGGACGGGGATCCGTCCCAGGAAGGGAGTCTTAAAAAAGAGAGAAGTTTCCAAACACCAGGAAACACTCTCTCTGGTGGATCTGTGGTGAGCCCTGGAATCTCAGAGGGCAAAATAACTGGCAGGAAAAATAAATAAATAAATAAAACCCACAGATTACGTGCCTAACAGCAACTCCCAGCGGAGCAGCAGCCCAGACGCACACATCCCCCACTAGGAAGCGGGGGCTGAACAGAGAGGGGCGGGCTGCATTGCTTTGGGTAAGGACTGGGCCTGAATGTCCAGAGGGCAATCTGAGGGAACTAGCTTGAGATAGCAACCCAGATTGTGGGATAGCTATCCCACAAAAAGCACTAACCTAAAACACTGCCAGGCCAGCTCACAGAACAAAGAACAGAGCAGAGCTAGCTGGCTGCGGATCAGCCCATCCCCCGCTGGAGACAGGCAGGCGAAGGCAGCCAGAGCCGGAAGTGGGCAATCGCGGCCCCAGAGAGGCATCATCTACCAAACTGCAAGCAGGCTTTGTTGCTAACCAAGACTTCTTGGGATTCTGGACAGTCAACATCCGCTGGGAGGGTTGCAGACAGAGATCAGCTCCCCAGAAGAGACACATGGCACACCTGAGAAGGTGCGCCCATTGTACACCCAGAAAACCGAGTGGCAGGGATGGGGGAGGTGATAAGTCACAGCCGCCAACTGGGGGCAACTGAGCTTGCCAAGTACCTAGTCACCTGAGCTGCTCGGATCTGGGAAGGGCACAAAACGCAGGCCCAACGAAGTCTGTGACTTTGTGGAGTACCCAAGAACCTGAGCCTGAGCAGCTTAGACCTGGGAAGTGCATGCAACCCAGGGCCCACCTCAGACAGTTCCCGGCAAAGCAACCTAGAACCTGAACAGTGTAGACTGGGAAAGCACACACACCGTGAGTGGGGACAAACCCAGTGTGGCTGAGACACTGCGAGCACTCCCCGCACATGCCAGTGATATTTGTTTGCACTGTTCCTCCCTCCCCACAGCACGACTGAACAAGTAAGCCTAAAAAAGTGACCTCTACCGCCCCCTTGTGTCAGGGAGAAAATTAGACACTGAGGAGGCCAGCAAACAAAAGAAGCTAAAATAGAGGGAACCGCCTTGGAAGTGACAGGTGCAATAGATTAAAACCCTGTAGTTAGCACCAACTACATAGGAAGGGGCTGTAGAGCTTGAGAAGTTTAAGCTGGATCAAGAAACTATCTGAAAATGAACTGACCCCACACTGTCCATAACAACACCAGAGAAAGTCCTAGACATATTTTTACTATTATCATTTTTTTAATTTTTTAAAAAAATTTTAAGTCCTCTATTACTCCTTTAATTTTCATTTTTATAACCTACTATTACTTTGCAAAAAAAGACTATTTTTTAAGCAAATTTCATATATATATATTTTAGAATTTTTGTGACTTTACTTTTTTCTTTAATATTGTATTTTTGAGAATCTAACCTCTACTCTAGATTTTTAATCTTTGCTTTTTGGTATTTGTTATCAATTTTGTACCTATAAGAACCCAATCTTCAGTACCCATTTTTACTTGGGAGTGAGATTACTGGCTGGATTGCTCTCTCCTCCTTTAGACTCTCCTTTTTCTCCACCAGGTCACCTCCATCTCCTCCCTCTCCCTTCTCTTCTCTACCCAACTCTCTTTGTGCATTCCAGGCTGTGGAGAACACTTAGAGAACTGATTACTGGCTAGATCAGTCTCTCTCCTTTTGATTCCCCCTTTTATCCTCCTGGCCACCTCCGTCTCCTTCTTCCTTCTTCTCTTCTCTGTGTAACTCCGTGAACATCTTTGAGGGATCCAGACTGTGGAGAGCACATAGGGAAGTGATTACTGGCTAGCTTAATCTCACCCCTTTTGATTCCCCCTCCTCTCCTGCTGGTCACCTCTATCTTCTTGGTATATTCAAAAAAATTGAAATCATCTCAAGCATCTTTTCTGACCACAATGCAGTAAGATTAGATGTCAATTACAGGAGAAAAACTATTAAAAATTCCCACATAATGGAGGCTGAAAAAAACACTGTGGAATAACCAATAAATCACAGAAGAAATCAAAATATGCATAGAAACGAATAATAATGAAAACACAACAACTCCGCGTCCAAGGAGTGGCGGCTGCGTGGGCACAGGAGGGCCGAGAGAAGTTACTCCACATTCAAGGTCAGGAGGGGCCACCGTGAGTAGATATGCCTTGTCCAAGGTAAGGAGCAGCGGCTGCACTTTGCTGGAGCAGCCGTGAAGAGATACCGCACGTCCAAGGTAAAAGAAATCCAAGTAACACAGTAGGTGTTGCGAGAGGGCATCTGAAGGCAGACACAGTGAAACTGTAATCACAGAAAACTAGCCAATCTGCTCACGCGGACCACAGCCTTGCCTAATTCAATGAAACTAAGCCATGCCGTGTGGGGCCACCCAAGATGGATGGGTCATGGTGGAGAGGTCTGACGGAATGTGGTCCACTGGAGAAGGGCATGGCAAGCCACTTCAGTATTCATGCCTTGAGAACTCCATGAACAGTATGAATATGCAAAAAGATAGGACACTGAAAGCGGAACTCCCCAGTTCGGTAGGTGCCCAACATGCTACTGGAGATCAGTGGACAAATATCTCCAGAAAGAATGATAGGATGGAGCCAAAGCAAAAACAATACCCAGCTGTGGATGTCACTGGTGATAGAAGCAAAGTCCGATGCTGTAAAGAGCAATATTGCATAGCAACCTGGAATGTTAGGTCCATGAGTCAAGGCAAATTGGAAGTGGTCAAACAGGAGATGGCAAGAGTGAACGTCGACATTCTAGGAATTAGCGAACTAAGACAGAATGGAATGGGTGAATTTATCTCAGATGACTATTATATCTACTACTGTGGGCAAGAATCCCTTAGAAGAAATAAAGTAGCCATCATGGTCAACAAAAGAGTCCAAAATGCGGTACTTGGATGCAATCTCAAAAACGACAGAATGATCTCTGTTCGTTTCCAAGGCAAACCATTCAATACCACGGTAATCCAGGTCTATGTCCCGACCAGTAATGCTGAAGAATCTGAACTTGAACATTTCTATGAAGACCTACAAGACCTTTTAGCATTAACACCCAAAAAAGTTGTCCTTTTCATTATAGGGGACTGGAATGCAAAAGTAGGAAGTCAGAAAACACCTGGCGTAACAGGCAAATTTGGCCTTGGAGTACAGAATGAAGCCAGGCAAAGGCTAATAGAGTTTTGCCAAGAGAACGTACTGGTCATAGCAAACATCCTCTTCCAACAACACAAGACCAGACTCTACACATGGACATCACCAGATGGTCAACACCGGAATCAGATTCATTATATTCCTCGTAGCCAAAGATGGAGAAGCTCTATACAGTCAGCAAAAACAAGACCGGGAGTGGACTGTGGCTCAGATCGTGAACTCCTTATTGCCAAATTCAGGCTGAAATAGAAGAAAGTAGGGAAAACTACTAGACTATTTAGGTATGACCTAAATCAAATCCCTTATGATTATACAGTGGAAGTGACAAATAGATTTAAGGGACTAGATCTGATAGACAGATTGCCTGATGAACTATGGACAGAGGTTCGTGACATTGTATAGGAGACAGGGATCAAGACCATCCCCATGGAAAAGAAATGCAAAAAAGCAAAATGGATGTCTGAGGAGGCCTTATAAATAGCTGTGAAAAGAAGAGAAGCGAAAAGAAAAGGAGAAAAGGAAATACATTCCCATCTGAATGAAGAGTTCCAAAGAATACCAAAGAGAGATAAGAAAGCCTTCCTCAGCGATCAGTGCAAAGAAATAGAGGATGTATAGCAAAAACCACTACAATATTGTAAAGTAATTAGCCCCCAACAAAATAAATAAATTTATTTTAAAAAAATAAATTTTTCTTAAAAAAAAATAAAGTCACTGGAAAATACAGTTTACCTTGAACAAATAAAAAAAATAAATATAGAAAAACAACAGAATGGGAAAGACTAGAGATCTCTGTAAGAAAATTAGAGATACCAAAGGAACATTTCATGCAAAGATAGGCTCAATAAAGGACAGAAACATTATGGACCTAACAGAAGCAGAAGATATTAAGAAGAGGTTTCAAGAATACACAGAAGAACTGTACAAAAAAGATCTTCACGACCCAGATAATCACAATGGTGTGATACCTCACCTAGAGCCAGACATCCTGGAATGTGAAGTCAAGTGGGCTTTAGAACGCATAACTACGAACAAAGCTAGTGGAAGTGATGGAATTCCATTCGAGCTAATTCAAATCCTGAAAGATGATGCTGTGAAAGTGCTGCACTCAATATGCCAGCAAATCTGGAACACTCAGCTGTGGCCACAGGACTGGAAAAGGTCAGTTTTTGTTCCAATCCCAAAGAAAGGCAATCCCAAAGAATGCTCCAACTACTGCACAATTGCACTCATCTCAGGCGCTAGTAAATTAATGCTCAAAATTCTCCAAGACAGGCTTCAGCAATATGTGAACCATGAACTTCCAGATGTTCAAGCTGGTTATAGAAAAGTCAGAGGAACCAGAGATCAAATTGCCAACATCCACTGTATCATCAAAAAAGCAAGAGAGTTCCAGAAAAACATCTATTTCTGCTTTATTAACTATGCCAAAGCCTTTGACTGTGTGGATCACAATAAACTGGAAAATTCTGAAAGAGATGGGAATACCAGACCATCTGACCTGTCTCTTGAGAAACCTGTATGCAGGTTAGGAAGCAACAGTTAGAACTGGACATGGAACAACAGACTGGTTCCAAATAGGAAAAGGAGTACATCAAGGCTGTATATTGTCACCCTGCTTATTTTACTTTTATGCAGAGTACATCATGAGAAACTCTAGGCTGGAAGAAACACAAGCTGGAATCAAGATTTCCAGGAGAAATATCAATAACCTCAGATATGCAGATGACACCACCCTTATGGCAGAAAGCGAAGAACTAAAGCGCCTCTTGATGAAAGTGAAAGAGGAGAGTGAAAAAGTTGGCTTAAAGCTCAACATTCAGAAAACTAAAATCATGGCATCTGGTCCCATCACTTCATGGGAAATAGATGGGGAAGCAGTGGAAACAGTGTCAGACTTTATTTTTTTGGGCTCCAAAATCACTGCTGATAGTGATTGCAGCCATGAAATTAAAAGACGCTTACTCCTTGGAAGGAAGGTTATGACCAGCCTAGATAGCATATTTAAAAGCAGAGACATTACTTTGCCAACAAAGGTCCATCTAGTCAAGGCTATCGTTTTCCCAGTAGTCATATATGTATGTGAGAGTTGGACGGTGCAGAAAGCTGAGCGCCGAAGAATTGATGCTTTTGAACTGTGGTGTTGGAGAAGACTCTTGAGAGTCCATTGGACTGCAAGAAAATCCAACCAGTCCATCCTAAAGGAGATCAGTCCTGTGTGTTCATTGGAAGGACTGATGTTGAAGCTGAAACTCCAATACTTTGGCCACCTCATGCAAAGTGTTGACTCATTGGGAAAATCCTAATGCTGGGAAGGATTGGGGGCAGGAGGAGAAGTGGACAACAGAGGATGAGATGGCTAGATAGCATCACCGACTCGATGGACGTGGGTTTGGGTATACTCCGGGAGTTGGTGATGGACAGGGAGGCCTGGGGTGCTGCAGTTTATGGCGTCGCAAAGAGTCAGACACGACTGAGTGAATGAACTGAACCAAAACTTATGGGACACTCTAAAAGCAGTGCTAAGGGGAAGGTTTATAGCAATACAGGCTCACCTCAAGAAACAAGAAAAAAGTCAAACAAATAACGTAACTCTATACCTAAAGCAACTAGAAAAGGAAAAATTGAAGAACCCCAGGGTTAATAGAAGGAAAGAAATCTTAAAAATTAGGGCAAAAATAAATGCAAAAGAAACAAGGGACTATAGCAAAAAATCTACAAAGCTAAAAGCTGGTTCTTTGAGAAGATAAAGAAAATTGACAAACCATTAGCCAGACTCATCAAAAAACAAAGGGAGAAAAATCAAATCAACAAAATTAGAAATGAAAATGGAGAGATCACAACAGACAACCCAGAAATACAAAGGATCATAAGAGACTACTATCAGCAACTATATGCAAATAAAATGGAAAACTTGGAAGAAATGGACAAATTGTTAGAAAAGTACAACTTTTCAAAACTGAACCAGGAAGAAATAGAAAATCTTAACAGACCCATCACAAGCACAGAAATTGAAACTGTAATCGGAAATATTCCAGCAAACAAAAGCCCAGGATCAGACAGCTTCACAGCTGAATTCTACCAAAAATTTAGAGAAGAGCTAACACCTATCCTACTCAAACTCTTCCAGAAAACTGCAGAGGAAGGTAAACTTCCAAACTCATTCTATGCGGCCACCATCACCCTCACATCAAAAGCTGACTAAGATGCCACAAAAAACAAAACTACAGGCCAATATCACTGATGAACATAGATGCAAAAATCCTTAACAAAAGTCTAGCAAACAGAATCCAACAACATATTAAAAAGATCATATATCATGACCAAGTGGGCTTTAACCCATGGATGCAAGGATTCTTCAATATCCGCAAATCAATCACTGTAATACATCACATTAACAAATTGAAAAATAGAAACCACATGATTATGTCAATAGATGCAGAGAAAGCCTCTGACAAAGTTCAACATCCATTTAAGATAAAAAAAAAAACCCCTCCAGAAAGCAGGCATACAAAGAACATACCTCAAAATAATAAAAGATAAATATGACAAACCCACAGCAAACATTATCCTCAATGGTGAAAAGTTGAAAGCATTTCCCCTAAAGTCAGGAACAAGACAAGGGTGCCCACTCTCACCACTACTATTCAACATAGTTTTGGAAGTTTTGGCCACAGCAATCAGAGCAGAAAAAGAAATAAAAGGAATCCAGATTGGAAAAGAAGGAATAAAACTCTCACTGTTTGCAGATGACATGATGCTCTGCATAGAAAACCCTGAAGACTCCACCAGAAAATTACTAGAGCTAATCAATGAATACAGCAAAGTTGCAGGATATAAAATTAACACACAGAAATTTCTTGCATTCCTATACACTAACAATGAGAAAACAAAAAGTAATTAAGGAAACAGTTCCATTCACCATTGCAACGAAAAGAATAAAATACTTAGGAATATATCTACCTAAAGAAACAAAAGACCTATATATAGAAAAGTATAAAACACTGATGAAAGAAATCAAAGAGGACACAAATAGATGGGGAAATATACCATGTTCATGGATCAGAAGAATCAATATAGTGAAAATGAGTATACTACCCAAAGCAATCTATAGATTCAATGCAATCCCTATTAAGCTACCAACAGTATTTTTCACAGATGTAGAACAAATAATTTCACAATTTGTATGGAAATACAAAAAACCTCAAAGAGCCAAAGCAATATTTAGAAAGAAGAATGGAACTGGAGGAATCAACCTGCCTGACTTCAGGCTCTACTACAAAGCCACAGTCATCAAGACAGTATGGTACTGGCACAAAGACAGAAATATAGATCAATGGAACAAAATAGAAAGCCCAGTGATACATCCACGCACCTATGGACACCTTATCTTCGACAAAGGAGGCAAGAATATACAATGGAGAAAAGACAATCGCTAATAAGTGGTGCTGGGAAAACTGGTCAATCACTTGTAAAAGAATGAAACTAGAACACTTTTAACACCATACACAAAAATAAACTCAAAATGGAGGAAAGATCTAAAACTAAAACCAGTAAGTATAAAACTCCCAGAGGAATACAAAGGCAAAACTCTCTCTGACATAAATCACACCAGGATCCCCTATGACCCACCTCCCAGAGTATTGGAAATAAAAGCCAAAATAAACTAATGGGATCTAATTAAAACTAAAAGCTTCTGCACAACAAAGGAAACTATAAGCAAGGTGAAAAGACAGCCTTCAGAATGGGAGAAAATAATAGCAAACGAAGCAACTGACAAAGAATTAATCTCAAAAATAAGCAACTCCTGCAGCTCAATTCCAGAAAAATAAACGACCCAATCAAAAAATGGGCCAAAGAACAGACATTTCTCCAAAGAAGACATACAGATGGCTAACAAACACATGAAAAGATGCTCAATATCAGTCATTATTATAGAAATGCAGATCAAAAACCACAGTGAGGTACCATCTCACGCCAGTCAGAATGGCTGCTATCCAAAAGTCTACAAAGAATAAATGCTGGAGAGAGTGTGGAGAAGAGGGAACCCTTTTACACTGTTGGTGGGAATGCAAACTAGTACAGCCATTATGGAGAACAGTGTGGAGATTCCTTAAAAAACTAGAAATATAACTGCCATATGACCCAGCAATCCCACTGCTGGGCATACACATCAAGGAAACCAGAATTGAAAGAGACATGTGTACCCCAATGTTCATCTCAGCACTGTTTATAATAGCCAGGACATGGAAGTAACCTAAATGTCCATCAGCAAATGAACGGATAAGAATGCTGTGGTACATATACACAAGGGAATATCACTCAGCCATTAAAAAGAATACATTTGAATCAGTTCTAATGAGGTGGATGAAACTGGAGCCTATTATACAGAGTGAAGTAAGCCAGAAAGAAAAACACCAATACAGTATACTAACGCATATATATGGAATTTAGAATGATGGTAACGATAACCCTGTATGCGAGACAGCAAAAGAGACAGAGATGTACAGAACAGCCTTTTGGACTCTGTGGGAGAGGGCGAGGGTGGGATGGTTTGGGATAATGGCATTGAAACATGTATAGTATTATATGTGAAACAAATCGCCAGTCCAGGTTCAATGCACGGTGCTCAGGGCTGGTGCACTGGGATGACCCAGAGGGATGGGATGGGGAGGGAGGTGGGAGGGGTGTTCAGGATGGGGAACACATGTACACCCGTGGTGGATTCATGTCAATGTATAGCAAAACCAATGCAATATTGTAAATTAATAAGCCTCCAATAAATATAAATAAATTTATATTTAAAAAATTAAAAATAAAAAATAAAAAACAGAAATGGCTTCCTTTTAACTATTACTTAACTGTCTATTTTCACAAAATTGGAAACTTAATAACTACACGAGAATTTTACATAAAATAATGAAAAACTTTTGACTGTGAATATATAGATTAGAGACATCAATGATCTACGCATGGGGCTTCCCCGGTGGTTCTGTTGTAAAAAAATTCGCCTGACAACACAGGAGACATGGGTTTGATCCTGGTTTGGAAAGATCCCCTGGAGAAAGAAATGGCAACCCACTTCAGTAATTTCGCCTGGAAAATTCCATGGACAGAGGAACCTGGCGGGCTATAGCATGAAAAAAATTAAATTTTAATAGGTAGTAACCTCATTGACATCAGCAACAGATCTGACTCAAAAGCAAAAATAAACAAAAGAAAAACTGACTAAAAATGTGGAGAGGATCTAAATAGACATTTTTCCAAAGAAGACATACAGATAACCAACAAGTACATGAAAAGATGTTCAACATCACTAATTATTAGGGAAATACATATCAAAACCAAAATGAGACATCACCTGCCTGTAAGAATGGCTATTATTTAAAAGGCAAGAAATAATAAGTGTTGGCAAGGATGTGGAGAAAAGGGAACCCTTCTACGCTGTTGGTGAGATAGTGATAGAGCCGCTATGGAAAACAGCAGAGAAATTCCTCAAAAAATTAAGACTAGAACTACCATATGAACCAGCTATTCCACTTCTGGGTATTTATATAAAGAACACAAAACACTAATTTAAAAAAATATATGCACCCCTATGTTAACTGCAGCATTATTTACAATAATCAAGATATGGAAATAAACTAAGCATCCATTGATGGAGGAATAAAAATATGGTTTATATACACAACAAAATCTACTCAGCCATAAAAAAGAATGAAATTCTGCCATTTACACAACAAGGATGGACCTTGAAGGTATTATGCCAAGTGAAATCTAAAATAAAAAAAAAAAAAAAACTGACAGATTTCAAGATCAGATTAGTGGTTTATCAGAGGGTAAGGGGGTGAGGGAAAGGCAATATAGCTGAAGTGGGTAAACTGTATAGTGATGGATGGTAATTAGCTTTGTGGTGGTGATCACTTTGTAGTATATGTATACATGTTGAATTATAATGCTATATACCTAAAACTTATATAATAGAAAAGAATCATAGCCCTAGGGTATAATTTCAATTACTACTTTATAAATTATACAACATTACTTTGTATTTCTCTGCATTAGAAGTGACTGAGATATCTAAACAAAGTTCTAGAAAATTCAACTTGCTAACTGAAAAATCTATTTTTTCCATGTATTTACACATGTACATAATACATTTCTTATTTATTTAGGTAGCTACTTGATGCATACTAATGGAGCACAGTAAAAATAAATTTATTTCTAACTTTGAATGACAGGAAGCGCAGAGAGTCCCATACAGGATTAAGATGACATCATTTTGTAAAGATATCCAAAGAAACCTTTTTTTTTTTTTAAAGAAAACATTGCCTACTAAAAATATCATGATGTACAGAAAATCTAGACTAAACTTACTTTGAATATCCTCTCAAAGTCTATTTTTCCATACTAGAGAACACAGACACAAGTTATCAAATACCTACAGAAAATGGATGCTGTGATGTTAAGAGAAGAGGCAGAAAGGGAAAAAAGAAATCTCAGACTTTAATTTTTTTGTTCAACTTTATACACAGTTTGCATTGGTAATATACATTTAGTGTTCCATTTATCTTTAAATGCATCAGAAAATCAATCATGATAGATCTGTGACCAATACAAACATTTCTGAATTCAAAAAACTCAGTTAGAAAAGTCAATAAACTAGCACTTCTGTAAAGATAATTATTAAACAAATGGTTAATGTATTTTTACTCCTTATTTCAGTTTTAACATATCCAACATCATTTCTTTCTTGTGCCATATAGGAATAAAATTTAGCAGGAAGTAAGCTATCTACTGTATGTTTTAGGGCCTAATAAAATATTTTAGTTTGATTACTTAACATTCTTCAAATCACAAATCCAATTCAAATAATGATAATCATTCTTTATTCAATAACTGGTGAAGTAAATATATAATAACCATAAAAACTATTTTGAATAAATTTTACACTTACTCAAAAACTACTAAAAGAAATACATCAGAGACTTGGTATAATGTTTGCTTGGGGACTATGCTGTGAAACTGCCAGAGAAGTGTTCCTTTTTGTCACTCAGTAAATAAAACTGCCATGGTATGGACCTCAGATAGATCCATCTTAAATGGAACCTTGCTTTGCAATAAAGAATGTTACAGAGGTTCTGGTGTATTTTCTCTTTAAAGTAATAATTAATTGACAAGTAAGTGAAATGCAATAAGGAAATGGCCTATAATTTCACTAATATTTCAATGATATGAAACACAAAAATACCTGTAAAATAATTAACATCAAGATTAACTAACAAGAGGAATTCTACAGCATGATAACTATGAAAGCAGTATGAATGATTGCTGTAGCTTTTTAATGATCACTTTATTTGTAACACTGTCAAATTTTTACATTAAAAACTAATAACTAAGGTACGTATTTGTAATTTTTTACTTTACTACCCAAGTTCTCACTAGAGAGAGAGATTTTTTTTTTTTGAGAGAGATTTCTGTCAACAACTTTTTTTAGATCCAACTGAAAAATAACTAATTAGTTCAAATATTTAAAGTAATAAATTACCAATAACTTAATTTTTAAAACTTTTAGTCATAAAAAGCTTTAATTCTTTAAAAGCTCCGATTTGACCCTTGGGGAATGTAAAGAACACATCTGCATCCTAAAGCCAAAACTTAATTATATGGCTTCATGCCAACTTATCAAAAAAAGTAGAGTTGCTCTTAAACCAATCCTTATTATATCATTTGGCACAATAGTTTTTACCTATTATACATATCTTTGAAACACCCAGGCCAACATTTCTAATAAGTTGCATCCATATTAAGAGGTGACAAGTGCAAATGATCACATACTTAAGATATGATACTTGCTTGACTACAAAAGTAATTATGCTTAATTTTTTCTATAGGAAACTGAGTTATTCATTATAGTAATGTTTTTGAAAAATTCCTGCACTACTACCAATGTAAATTTATCCATCCTTAAATTAAACAAGGACTTTATATAATAGTATGCTTATGAAAAGATTTATAGAGTGGTCTGTATTTATTTCATCATGTTAACTGAGGATCAGTTAAGATTTACAGGATCCACAAATGGACATATTTTCTAATAAAAACCTATTCCTCAACTGCTGCTCTCTGAATCTGAATATAACCAAAGGCAGCATACTGATGTAGTAACATTCCTGAAAGTCAAGACATAAACCAAAACTTTGGCAGTTTTATCAAAATGTCCTTGATAACTAAATACTCTGCTAGTTCTCAAAAACCTTGCTGCTTTGTGTAACATTTTCAATACAGAAATAAAATACTCTTCAAATAATACATTTCAAAAGATGATTAAGTTTTGCAAAATTAAATAGCATAAATTAAGCATATTAACATCGTTTTTCTGACAACATGAAATAACCAGTTTAAGAAAACTGCAATGGACTAAATAAAAAAACACAAATGTCACAATGTGAGGCACATTTTATCCTCACACATTACTGAACTTACAAAATCTACTAAAATATTTTAAAATTCCATTAATACATAAAAAAAAACTGCAAAAATCTTAAGACTATATGAGAGTCATCAATTACACAGGCACTTCACATGTAAACAATCTACAGTACAACTGAAAATATTTTGGCACCAACCTATAATACTAAAAGAATTCAATATAAAGCCAGAGTTCTGTAACTTCTACTCACTTTTTTTCTATAAAACTAAGACCAAAGACTGAAGAAATTATGTATAAACTAGAATCACAAGTATATTAAATAACTCAAATATAGAATTAGTTTTAAATTGGTAAAAAAATGATTACCTTGTCCAGATGTTTACCAGTATACTATGATAAAAAAATTAAACCTAATGTGATTATTAAATTGAAATCACATTTTAAACTTAGTATTAATCTGATTATTGAAAAATAATCAAGATTATTAGCTAACTTAGTAAAAAGAGAATTTGAATTTATCAAAAACTCTTATTAAATTGATCTAGTTTTCCCTAAAAAGAAGTTTGGGCAATTCAAAATTGAATTTTGATGTTTTAACATGACTTTTCTTAAATCTAAGGCTTGATCTAATAAAATTATTTCTGACTAGACATCCTTATTCATAAATCTGAGATATTTGAAATCACTTAAAATAAATGAAACTAGACATTTAGGATTTTTAAATGTTCCATCAAGCCATAGAAAGCTGAGATGCCTTGGTTGTAGGTAATTCAAGAAGAGCTTGAACTGTGACACCAACTTTCACAAGACCTCTTTCTTCCAAAATATGATGAGGCAAACAGAGTCTTTCCTGAAAAAACAAAACAAATGATATCTAAACATTTGCTTTTTAATGGTACAGCAAAACCTCAGTAAGTCAGAACTGGGTTTTTAAATCATGCTTTTTATAAAACTCCAGGTAAAAATTATACAATTCTAATGAAATAAACTCTAAGATGTCTGTTTCAATAGATTTTTATGGTATGGAATTCTATTTTATGGGCTGTATTTTGACCTGAGGTTGATCTGATCTACACAATAATAAAATATTTTAAAGTGAGCCAGTGGTGCTAGATGTTCCCTAAGCCCTCGTGCTAGAGCAGAAAGAGCACTATGTTTCCAGCCAAGAGATCTAAGGGCCATATGGAGTACTAAAGGTACTAAAATTCCCTGAGATACTATTTTTTCATCCTGAAAATGGAACTGTGTGAAAAACAAATAGAAGAATCTATATATGGAAGCATTTTAGGCATTTTGTAACCTGTTCAGTCCTATACAAAACTAGCCACTCTGGTTCCTTCTACCAGGTCTTAGGTTCCATGGTCTGTGATGTATATAGCACTTCAGTACTATTTTTGTCGTAAGGTGACTTCCCTCCAGCTTCTAGTGATGTTCTGTTGCTTCTTAGTTCAAATAGTCTAGAATTTGATAAGTAACAACTGCCTTCTCTTTTAAGTTATTATATATGTCATTTCTTCACAATTCCATGAGAAAGAGGGTTTAGAAACAACTTTGCATTAGGTTTCATTAGCCTTCAGTGATCCTCTTTTAACATTCTTAATGTTTCCAAGGGTTCTGTCTTCACCTTCTTCTCTTTCTGTACTGTATCCTCTCCTTGGTATTCTTAAAGCCTCATCAAAAATCACAAGGATTTTAATTGAAGATTTGCATGATTGTGTACAGCATCAAATAAATTTGGTAGCATTTTTTAAAGAAATGATACAGTGCTCGCTTCGGCAGCACATATACTAAAATTGGAACGATACAGAGAAGATTAGCATGGCCCCTGAGCAAGGATGACATGCAAATTCGTGAAGCGTTCCATATTTTTCAAAAATATACAAGCAACTGCTGCAGCTGAATTCCAGAAAAATAAATGACCCAATCAAAAAATGGGCCAAAGAACTAAACAGACATTTCTCCAAAGAAGACATACAGATGGCTAACAAACACATGAAAAGATGCTCAACATCACTCATTATTAGAGAAATGCAAATCAAAACCACAATGAGGTACCAGTACACACCAGTCAGAATGGCTGCTATCCAAAAGTCTACAAGCAATAAATGCTGAAGAGGGTGTGGAGAAAAGGGAACCCTCTTACACTGTTGGTGGGAATGCAAACTAGTACAGCCACTATGGAGAACAGTGTGGAGATTCCTTAAAAAACTGGGAATAGAACTGCCATATGACCCAGCAATCCCACTGCTGGGCATACACACTGAGGAAACCAAAATTGAAAGAGACGCGTGTACCCCAATGTTCATCGCAGCACTGTTTACAATAGCCAGGACATGGAAGCAACCTAGATGTCCATCAGCAGACGAATGGATAAGGAAGCTGTGGTACATATACACAATGGAATATTACTCAGCCATTAAAAAAAATACATTTGAATCGGTTCTATTGAGATGGATGAAACTGGAGCCCATTATACAGAGTGAAGTAAGCCAGAAAGAAAAACACCAATACAGTATACTAATGCATATATATGGAATTTGAAAGATGGTAATGGTAACCCTATATGCAAGACAGAATAAGAGACACAGATGCATAGAACAGTCTTGTGGACTCTGAGGAAGAAGGTGAGGGTGGGACGTTCTGGGAGAATAGCATTGAAACATGTATAGTATCATATGTGAAGCGGAACACCATTCCATGTTCTACGCATGAGACAAATGCTCAGGGCTGGGGCATTGGGATGACCCAGAGGGATGGGATGGGGATGGAGGTGGGAGGAGGGTTCAGGATGGGGAACACATGTAAACCCATGGCTGATTCATGTCAATGTATGGCAAAAACTACTACAATATTGTAAAGTAATTAGCCCCCAACTAAAATAAATAAATTTATTAAAAAAAAAAAAGAAATGATACAGTCTACTGCTTCAGTTGGAACACCCACTCATCTCAGGAAAATAAGCTAGTAGTGGATAGAGTAGGTGGCAAACAGACAATTTATAGGTCCCATATGGTCCATGATTTGTTTTAGTTGGCTAGCATAGTGTTTTACAAATCTGGAAACATTACTTTTTTTTTAATCCAGTGTTTCTTGAAACATTGGAAACTTTGGCAAGATAAAGCCCCTAACCCCAAAGAGTAACAACTATATCTTCCAGCCTGATAATCTTCAAATCTTTATTGCCTGCCAATATCTCTCTACTGAGCTCCAGATACAAATGTCAACTTGATATAGCCAAATGGATGTCCAACAGACATATCAAAATCAATATGTCCACAACAGAACTACTTCCTTACTAAATTAACTTTTCTGTCTGTATTCTATACCTCAGTCAGTAATACACTATTCAGTCTCTGGGAATCATAATTGTCTTTCTTCCTTATTCCCATAACTCAGTCATCAAATACTACTGATACTATCCCATTTATCAAAACTATCTTCTCATTCCATTTTCACTGCAACGTTTACTGCCCTCCTAATATTTCACTTGTTTATTCAAAAAATTACCAACATATATCAGAAAATAAAAAACATTTCAAATCAATGGCATCAGCTCCCACCTTAGAAACTAGAAAAAGAAGAGCAAATTAACCCAATGGTAAGCAGAAAGAAGGAAATAATAAAGATGAGAGAGGAGACCGATAAAATTAAAAAAACAGAAAATAATAGTGAAAAAAATCAATAAAACCAAACATTAGTTCACTGAGAATTTTTTTTAATTCACAAAATCCCTAGCTAGATTAATCAGGAAAAAGAAAGAAAAATACACAAATTACCAATATCAGGAATAAAAGAAGTGATGCCACAAGAGAGCCTACAAATACTAAAATGATAACAAGGGGGACATTATAAACAACATTATAGCAACAAGTTTGACAAACTAGATGAAAAGGACAAATTCTTTGAAAGACACCATATATCAAAGCTCATACAAGAAGAAATAGACAAATAGAATAGCCCTATATTTATTAAAGAAATTGAAATCGTAGTTAAAAATTTTCCTACAAAGAAAACCCCTGCCTAGATGGGTTCAAGGTTCAATAATGAATGTGACTAAATATTTAATGAATAAATAATATTAATTCTATCCATAATATTCAATAAAAGTGAAGAGCAGGGAATACTTCCTAACAAGTTCCATGAAGTCAGCATCACCTTGACACCAAAACCAGACAAAAACTTTAAAAGAAAGAAAACTAACGAACAATAACCCTATTGATATAGATGCAAAAGGGCTAAACAAAATTTTAGCAAATTGAACCCAACAACATAAAAATAGCAACAACAACAAAGTCCATCATGACCAGGTGGGGTTTATCCCAGGAGTCCAGGTTTGAGTTAATATCTGAAAATCGACCAATGTAATTAACAATGCTGTGAAAGAAAAAAGTGTTAACTCAGTAGATGTAGAAAAATCACTTGACAAAATTCAACATTCATTCCTGGTAAGAACTCTCAGCAAACTAGAATCATGTATCTCATAAGGAACTTGTATCTGGAATATATAAAGAAATAATAAAAGGTGACTAATTCAATTAACAAATGAGCACAGGATTTGAAAAGACATTTCTCCAAAGAATATATACAAATAGTTAACAGGCACACAAAAAGATGACCAACATCATTAGCCATTAAGGAAAAGCTAATCAAAACCATAATGAGACCACTTCAGACCTACTAGGATGACTAGAATAAAAAGCAGACAGTAATAATTGGTGAGGATGTAGAGAAATTAGAACCCACATACACTGCTGCTGTGAATGTAAGCTGGAAAATAATTTAGCAGTTCCTCAAAAAGATAACCAGAGAGTTACCATGTAACCCAGCATAGAGCAACCATTTAACCTACCATATAACCTTGGTAACTAAGAAAATTAAAACGAGGATTCAAACAAAAACATGTTCATGAATGTTCACAGTAGCATTATTCATAATAAACAATGAGTGGAAACAGCCCAAATATCCATTAACTGATGAATGGTGAACAAAATGTGGTATGTACATACAATGGACTATTATTACTCAACCCAAAAAAATGAAGTACAGTCACGCCTGAGAGACATTTAGACTCCAGTTCTAGACCACCAAAATAAAGCAAATATTGCAATAAAGTAAGTCATATGAATTTTTGTTTCCTAATGTATATAAAAGTTATATTTACACTATACTGTAGTCTCTTAGTGTGTAATAACACTACATCATTTTTTAAAAACTTAATTAAAAATATGTTATTACTAAAAAATACTAATCATCATCTGACAGTGCAGGGCTGACACAAAACTTGAATTCATAAAAAATGCTGTATTTGCGATGCACAATAAAGTGAAGTGCAGTAAACCTGAGTATGTCTGTACTGCTTTATGCTACAACATGGATAAACCTTGATAGCATTACACTAAATGAAAGAAGCCACACACAAAAGACCCCATATCATATGACATTATTAATATGTAATGTCAAGAATAGGCAAATTCATACAGATAAAAAAGGGGAGGGACTGCTAACAGCTAAGAGGTTTCTTTTGGGGTGATAAAAATATTCTACCCTTATAAATAGTTTGCTGTCCAACTCTGTGACTATACTAAAAACCATTGAATTATACACTTTAAATGGGTGAATTTTATGATATATTAAATATTTTTTAAAAATAAAAAACAATGTGTGTGCCCAATCCCAGGCCTAAAAAAAGATAACTTCAATACAAACCTTTTGACATATATAAAAATTAACTAAAATTTGATTATAGACCTAAATGTAAAACTTAAGACCGTAAAAATTCTAAAAATAAATATAGGAGAAAATCTTTGTGACCTTAAGTTATGCAAAGATTTCTCTGATCTGACACCAAAAGTACAATCAATTTTTTTACATGACAAATTTTATTACAAAAAATTTAAAATTTATTCTCTTTGAAAGATACTATAATGAGAATGAAAAGACAAGGCAAAGACTGGGATACAGTATTTGTAAATCATATATTGCATCTGATAAAGGACTTGATCCACACATCTGGTAAAGGACTTTATCTATAATTTATAAAGAAATCTCAAACTCAATAAGAAAACAACGCAAAAGATAGACAAAAGATTGGAACAGACACTTCATAAAAGTCATACAAATGGAAAATAAGACCTTGAAAAAATGATCAACATCATTAGTCTTCAGACAAATGGAAACTAAAACCACACTGATAAATCGTACATACCTATTAAAATGAATAAATTAAAAAAAAAAACACTGACCATATTGAATATTACTGAGGATATAGAGGAACTGGAACTCTCCTACGCTGCTGACAGGAATGTAAAATGATATAACCACTTTGGAAAAGTTTTATACTCTTAATGTTAAGCATACATATACCTCCCATATGTTCTAGCCATTCCACTTTCATGTGCCTACCCAAAATTAAAGAATGTATATATCCAAAGACTGGTACATAAATGTTCATAGCAGCCTTATTTATAGTAGTCCCTGAAACTGTAAACAATCCAAATGGCCATCAACAAACAGGTCAATGGACTGACAATTGTGATATATTCATATAATAAAATACTACACAACAAAAAAAAGGAATGACCTATTTATACAAGCAACAATGAAGAGTCTTAGAATAGCTACACTGAGCAAAAGAAGCCAGAAAAAAATCGTACATATCTTATCATTCCAGTTACATATAACTCCAGATGGAAAATGCAAACTAAAGTGTAATAACAGAAAACAGCTTTTAGTGGTTGACCAGAAGGATTGCAAAGGGATACAAGGAAACTTTTGGGGGTAATGGACATATTCATTATCCTGACTATGGTAATGATTTCATGGTATATGCATATGTCAAAATTCATCAACCTGTACACTTTACTTTATATGAACTTTATTGTATGTCAATTATACTTCAATAAAACTGTTAAAAATACAAAAATATCCTAAAAAGTTAAATTTAAAAACTGACTATGTATTACCACTTCCAAGTCAGGGAAAAACAAATTGAAGCTGAAAATAAAATCTCTTCTTTCATTACCAATACCTAGAAAGTTTTGAAAATGAAAGCTGATGAGCCACTCTTATGGTGAGGATGGGTGAGTCACTAACTTTGCCATAGAACAAGCTGGAGAAAGAAGATGAGAGCATGCTAAGTAGAATAGTTTTCATAAGACCTTTCCAGTCATCTTCCTTGCCTAATGTATAAAGAAAGTGTCAGGAGTAAGTTGGGTTGTCTTTCATTTCATGTAAAAGAACAGAAATAGAGAATATCCAAGTTAGAGGGTGGGTTCTGGAATTAGATCACTGGGGTTCATAGTTTGCCTCCACTGTTTACTAAAGGTAAAGTTTTAGTAAAAGTAAAGTTTAGCAAACTTGGACAAGTTTCCTAACCTCTCTGTGCCTCAGTTTCCTCATCTATAAAATGTGCATTCATTTAATAAACGTTGACTGAGAACCCCTCATCAAAAAACTCTTAAAACAAAAACTGACTAAACAGGAACATATATACAATGCAATAACAAACTTGAAAAATAACCTTCCTAATTTTTCTACTTTCTCACTGGGAGATTAAGAGTATAAAAAGAAAGAACTAACATAAAAATGTTTAGGAATTAAAATTTTAAAACATCATGTCAAGCATAGACAAGAAATAACTAGAAGAGAACTGCATATAGCTTCCAAAATAAACAGTAATTCAACTGATTCTCTCTATATAAATTATATTTATTTACTTGCAGAAAGAGGTTACAGTAGAATTTGTAAACCAGATTATTATGACACTATTGAAAAGAGACCTTAATAATTACAGTATGTAAGTGTACCAAACAACACATGGTACACCTTAAACTTACAAAATGTTATGTCAATGATATCTCAATAAAATATACTTTAAAAAATAAAAGGAAAAAAAGTAAAACTACACTGTGATCTTCTAACAATTCCAAGTCCTCTCAACAGTCCATCATGTTCTTAAGTTTATAATGTTATCAAAAAAGCAGTATTTTGATTTTCCATTACAAAGAAATAGAGAAAAACAACAGAATGGGAAAGACTAGAGATCTCCTCAAGAAAATCAGAGATACCAAGGGAACATTTCATGCAAAGATGGGCTCGATAAAGGACAGAAATGGTATGGACCTAACGGAAGCTGAAGATATTAAGAAGAGGTTTCAAGAATACACAGAAGAACTGTACAAAATAGATCTTCACGACCCAGATAATCACGATGGTGTGACCACTCACCTAGAGTCAGACATCCTGGAATGTGTGCCTTAGGAAGCATCACTACAAACAAAGCTAGTGGAGGTGATGGAACTCCAGTTGAGCTATTTAAAATCCTGAACGATGATGCTGTGAAAGTGCTGCACTCAGTATGCCAGCAAATTTGGAAAACTCAGCAGTGGCCACAGGACTGGAAAAGGTCAGTTTTCATTCCAATCCCAAAGAAAGGCAATGCCAAAGAATGCTCAAACTACCACACAATTGCACTCATCTCACACGCTAGTGAAGTAATGCTCAAAATTCTCCAAGCCAGGCTTCAACAATACGTGAACCGTGAACTTCTAGATGTTCAAGCTGGTTTTAGAAAAGGCAGAGGAACCAAAGATCAAATTGCCAACATCTGCTGGATCATCGAAAAAGCAAGCGAGTTCCAGAAAAACATCTACTTCTGCTTTATTGACTATGCCAAAGCCTTTGAATGTGTGGATCACAATAAACTGTGGAAAATTCTGAAAGAGATGGGAATACCAGACCATCTGACCTGTCTCTTGAGAAACCTGTATGCAGGTCAGGAAGCAACAGTTAGAACTGGACATGGAACAACAGACTGGTTCCAAATAGGAAAAGGAGTATGTCAAGGCTGTATATTGCCACCCTGCTTATTTAACTTATATGCAGAGTACATCATGAGAAACGCTGGGCTGGAAGAAACACAAGCTGGAATCAAGATTGCTGGGAGAAATATCAATAACCGCAGATATGCAGATGACACCACCCTTATGGCAGAAAGTGAAGAAGAAACTAAAGAGCCTCTTGATGAAGGTGAAAGAGGAGAGTGAAAAAGTTGGCTTAAAGCTCAACACTCAGAAAACTAAGATTATGGCATCTGGTCCCATCACTTCATGGGAAATAGATGGGGAAACAGTGCAAACAGTGTCAGACTTTATTTTTGGGGGGCTCCAAAAATCACTGCTGATGGTGATTGCAGCCATGAAATTAAAGGACACTTACTCCTTGCAAGGAAGGTTATGACCAAACTAGATAGCATATTGAAAAGCAGAGACAGTACTCTGCCAACAAAGGTCCGTCTAGTCAAGGCTGTGGTTTTTCCAGTGGTCATGTATGGATGTGAGAGTTGGATGGTGAAGAAAGCTGAGTGCCGAAGAATTGATGCTTTTAAACTGTGGTGTTGGAGAAGACTCTTGAGAGTCCCTTGGACTGCAAGAAGATCCAACCAGCCTATCCTAAAGGAGATCAGTCCTGGGTGTTCAGTGGAAGGACTGATGTTGAAGCTGAAACTCCAATGCTTTGGCCACCTCATGCGAAGGGTTGACTCACTGGAAAAGACCCTAATGCTGGGAAGGATTGGGGGCAGGAGGAGAAGGGGATGAAAGAGGATGAGATGGCTGGCTGGCATCACCGACTCAATGGACATGGGTTTGGGTAGACTCCGGGAGTTGGTGATGGACAGGGAGGGCTGGCGTGCTGCAATTCATGGGGTCACAAAGAGTCGGACACGACTGAGCGACTGAACTGAACTGAATTGATTATATATTTATAATATTGCCTTGTTGATTTAATACTATTACAATTATTACATGAAACTTAAGCTAATTCCTACAAATGTTAGAAAAATTTTATCCAGCGAGGTATTATCGTAATTGTTACTAAGATTTCCAAATGACATTTTAAAAAAAGTTTGAAATGTTTTTCACACTGAATGCAAATCTTCCAATCAGAGTCTATTCTTAGATTAAAGGAATCCAAATATCCTCTATCAGGAAAAATAAGAGTAGCAACAGCATCACAATCAACCTGTCATATGACCAGTAAGTTATGTTTATTCGATGATGTGCATGATTAGTAAATTTTTCTATATATGTAGTAGCCATTTTATAATGACTTTAAAAGCAGCTTAAAAATCATTCATTAGACAGCTGTTACATTTAAAGCTGGAATTCAGTAGAAGGTGAAAAGAAAGGTATTCATGTTCAGAAAGCATTATTCATGCCTACTTGAAGAAGCCAGTTTGCATGTAATAAATTCATATTTAAATGATCATTTTGTTCGAAAAATAATTACCTGTGAGACACCCAACTTTTTACAAGCATCAAGAAAATTTTCTACATTTCTTCGACATTTCGCCATGCTAAGTTTAGGCTGTAAAGTAAGAAAAATAGTATATTTTCAGGTATATTTGTACAAAACTTTTAAAAACTGAAAATTATATTTATTGAAATATATTATTTAAAGATTGTTTCAAGCAGCTCTATCTTCCTTTAGAGAACTAACAAACTGTAGCCAAAACTTACCACTGCTGGTGATGGCACATGAATACTAGCTACAGAGCGTGGCCTTATATGATTGGCTAAATGGCAAAGAACAACCCCATCCATCAGTGCAGCTCCTATGTCATCAGGCAAAATTACTTTTAACCTGGATTCAAGATTCTATAAAAGAAATGGGTATAAATCACAGACATTCTATTTAAATATATATGTATATAACTAATCATTACATAATCTAAAATTTTAAAGAGTACTGAAAATAAAATATTCTTTTTTAATTTTCCAAGTTAAACCCATTTCTATAAAGCAGACCTGAAAGGTCAATGTGACTTACATTGCGAAGCTGTCGTATTTGTTCTCGCTCTTCCCGTAGATGTTCCATCTTTCTTCTCATTGTAAAACCTGGATCTGCTGCCCCATATTCCTGGCGAGATGAGAGGCTGAAAGCTATAAAAACAGAAATTTCCTAGCTTATTACAAAGCTAATTGGAAGGATCAACCATCGGTGGGGAAAGAGGCACATGATACAAAGAACTAGAACAAAATGACATAAAACACTTTCATTATTAATGAATTCTAAATAGTTTTTACAGAATATAATTGAAATTTACTTATCTGCATAATTGAAAGCAACAGGGAAGACAAGTGTAACAACTGCTACCACCTATACATGCTCTTACTTAAACGTATGTTATTAGAAACATGATTCAGGTTAAGAATTATTATTGAACACAAATCAGCCTTTATTATCTTTAAAGAAAAAGGAAATTACTCTTGAAGGTCAATACAGTTATTCAGGAATAAAAACTATAATTCAATACCTTGCCAAGTAACATGGATCCATTTTCTTTTGGGCTTGCCAAATGCGAAAAGATCCCTTTTTAAAACCACAATATAATGGAGTGCTATAATTTCAAACAGTGTTTGGTCTGCTGGCAGAGTGGTCATTCTAATAGCAGTCACAGTAGAGTAGAAATAAGACTGCAGTATATCTAAGGCAAAAAGCTGAGGTTTCAGGAGCTTGAAGGTAAAGAGGAAGAAAGAAATGGGGAATGGGAATTGGAAAGACAAATAAGGTTAAGAGAAAATTACTTTTAGGAGAGGGGAAAGAATCTACGTGTACTTAAAACTAAGGAATCAATCCCATTTAAGCTGAGAAACTCTAGTTTTGTATATAACCAATAGATTGTATTTGCAGAATATATATTTACCTGATCTAGGCTTCAAGCCAAAGGGACCATGTGAAAAAACATCAGTTCTATCATACTCCTAAAAACAAAAAACAAATAAAACCTTTTTTCTTTCAAAATCAAAGTAGTTATATCCATTCCAATTTTGAGAAGTTATTTATTTTTTTCCATAATTAGTGGAGCAGAGAAAGGTAAATTGCAGTCCAATTCAAATAGATGTTTCATTTTTAAAAGGTCTATAAATATTTGCTAATTAACTTCTCAGTATAAGGGAAATGAAAGTTATTGAAGTGAATCAAATAAACATATACTCTTTTTTTTAATGAAGAACCAGATTAAAGTTTCCTGCAAAATGGAAAAAAGTTTCAGTGAAAAAATAAGTGAAATTAGTGACACTTACTCACTATCTACTATGGACTTGACCCTTAGTGGATAATTTGAGGCAAATATACACATTCAAACTAACAGTGGCTGCAGAGTGATAGATAATAAAGTATTATTTCTTCTATCTGAATTCACATTATTTCAAAGTGCTTTCAAACAGCAGTGCACTGTGAAAAGAAACGTGGTATATTTAAAAAATCTGAACTTAGAGTCAGAAAGTTTAGACTAAGTTTTGAGCAAAACATTTAATTTTTCTGTAACTATTCCTTCACCTTTAAAATAGGATGCTGTAAGAATTAACTGAGATAACTAAAAGAAAGCACTTTGTAAATTATAAAATGGAAAAATAATGCAATTTTAATAGCATCTTATTTCATCTTTACAACAACTGTGAAGTTGTTAGAGTTTGGGCTTCAGTCACTCCTCTACCATTTATTGACTGAAGTCTTTAGGAAAACTTATCACTCTTGAGCTGTAAAAGGATGAGGATAATACCCACCTCATGAGATTGCTCTTAGGTTTAAATGTATAGGCAAGCACTTTGTTAATAGTAAAGCACTATACTAATTGTTTTTACCGTTTTCCTTTCACAGATGAAACTGAAACAATCAGCATTCTGGTGACTCTCTTAATTTTCTGATTAACATGGGATAAGCAGTTCAAGTTGAACGTCAGTTGAGCTACCAAAATACATGCTCACCACCTATCCATCAACAAGCCTGTTTGTCTTGATAATTTCAGTTAAAGTATTATGAATTTCCAGACAAAAATTTAATTTATCCAAATGTAAGGAAAATGTGTTATAAAAGCAATATAATTTATTTGAGAAAATTGGCACTGATCCTCTTCTTATTGAGCATAGATCACAAAATCATAAAAAATCTAAGTAAATAAGTCATCACCTACACTTGTTATAACTGAATGTAAAAGAAAGGATTTACAAAAGCATGTGACAAAGACTAATTTTAGAATATCCTAATTTAAACTGTTTTGAAAAAAGAATGTAAACCAGTTTACCTGCCATATAAATAATTTAGAAACCTGTTTATAAAACTAATGTCCAAGTCCATCTTACAGTTTTATAATGCAACTCAGCCAAAACAATAAACAAACAATTCTGGCTTTTAAAAAACTAACACCACCCATATAAAATGAAATACTGTCTAATTAACCAAAATTATATGGTGATTTTGGGTCATGCAAACATTTAGGCAAAGTCCTGAATTCACCAAATAAATTAAAAAATCATTTATTGACTAAAGCCAGTACACTTTTGGAATACTAAGTAATCTGAAGTAGAAGAGCTATTGTTTAGAATTTTTAAAATTTATCTCATAACATATTAAAAGCAGGTTTAACTAAATTAGAACAGTCAATCATTCAAACCAAAAGAATATTTGGTTGAGATTTCAGAAACTCTTAACTTTCATCTACCCCTTCTCCCCATGCCCACTCCTTAGGTCCAAGATGCTAGGAAAAGTGTACCCCCTTGTCGATAGGAACAACCCACTACAGGGATGTTTCTCGTGGAAAAAGGAAGTTTTTCTTGCATTGCTTTCAGACCTAGTTGGTTATGAGAAAAACCAAAGGCCATTGCACAATGCTGAAGTATTTTTTTCAAATTTAAAATCTGAAAGCTACTCGTCATTTATTTCAAAATATGGATGAACTATAAAACATAAAAAATTTATAAAATAAATTATTTCATGTGATCTATAGGCATTTTTCAATAAGTAATTTAAGTGATATTCATTATGAATATTTGTACCAAGACTGAACTGAACTGAACTGAATGGTGTTCTTAGAAGTTTTTGTAGGCTAGTTTTGTACAAATTAACCTACTATGGATTTTTAAATATGGGTGAATAAACTACATTTAAAAAAGAAAGATGAGGTTAGAGAGAAGCAACAAAGAAAACCTATGTAAACACATTTAAAAACAGAACTTGTACCTCAGATGATACTGGCGATTGTGGTGACATGTTAGCATTATCACTGTCTTGCTAAAATATAAAAATAAAAACATGAAACATGAAATTAAAATATGAATGATGATTCAGACATATAAAAGGAAAACTGAAACTACTAAAGGAAGAATCTGGAAAATACCATCCACCACCTTGCCAAAGTGTGGTCTGTAGACCAGTAGCATCAGCATCCTCTGGGAGCTTGTTAGAAATGCAGAATCTCAGGCCTCACCCAAGACCTACTGAATCAGAATCTATATTTCAGTAAGATCCCCAGGTGATCCATTAGCAATTTAAAGTTTTATAAGTAGTATCTACTTACATCAAATATTTTCTTACAAGTTTATTTCCTTTAAATATCACAAATGAAAAACCTTTCTATATTTCTTAGAAAATAGCCATGTTTTAAGATTAATTCCTGATAGGAAATGGCAGCAATATGTTATAATGTGAGACAGATACATGGATGCATGCAAAAATTCCATCACCCCAAATAATAACATTTACCTGGAAATTTACGTTTATCTAACATAAGCTTAGAAATAATGACAAAGAATTTAACTGCATAAAATACTACTAAATGGTTCATGTTTTTTCTCAGTGACTACCACTAAACAAATACAAAAATCTTAACGTTTAACTTTGAATATATTACATCATACAGTATATATTCATCATCAGCAAATGATTACTGACTGTCTACTATATGTCAGACACTGGTGCTAGACCCTGGGAATATTGAAACTTAGTAAAATATCATCCACTCAAGGATCTCTCAGTCTAGGGGGAAAATAGATTCATTTACAGAAGCAATACAAACTTCTCAGTACAATAATAGAGCTATGCCTGACATATTATTAGGCACAGATAAGGGACACTTGGGGAAATGGTGGGGCTGATAGGTAAAGGTAAGTTTCCTGAGAAACTAAAAAACTGAGTAGATGTTTAACAATATTCCAAGATGAGAGGACAATAAGGACAAAGGCACAGAAACAATAAATGTAAAGATGAGTGCAGAAAACCTTGTGCTGCACTGTGCTTAGTAAAAAACCTTGTAGCTCTGCATTTTTTAAGAGTATGGTGAAAGGAGGGTAAATCGTGAATTGAGGCTGATGTGGGAAGCCGAAGCTTGATCAAGAAGAACCCTGAATTTATCTTCTAAGTGATGAGGAGACAGAGAAGGTTTCTAAGCAAGGGAATGGCCTGATCATATTTGCAATCTCTGAAACAATCATTGGCAGCAGAGAGGAAAATGGACTGGAGAAAGGGAGAAGATCAAGTATGCTATTGCAGTAGTACAGGCCAGAAATGATAAGGGCTTGTGCCAGAGCAGAAATGCAGGTGGGAAATGTATTCAAAATATTTCAGTATCCAAAAAAAAAAAAAAAAGTAGGTTTTGGTAACTGATTAGATATTGAAGCATGCAGGACCAAAGTGGATTAAACATAAAAAGGAACAAAGAAAACATCCAAGCTGAACCTTGAACCTACAGTACAACACACACTTTTTGGGTGATTCCATATCTTAAAATTAAAGGAGTTTTCAGAAGTCCTGCCAAGTATTCAACATCAAATTAATTACCAATCTGTCCAAACAAAAATACAGAGTTACTTAAGTATTTATGGTGATGAGACTGTATCATTTCAAAAATGCCAGGCTGATGTACAAGTTAAAATGATGAGGTAGAAAAATTTACAGTAATGCTCAAAATGTAGAAATCTAATTTAAATGTTAAAATAGTATACAGAGTTGTGAAAAGAGATTAATAAGTTTCAAAGGAAAAATCTCAATTGACCACCATGCTGATTTAAGAAGATAAAATATGCAAGAATTTTAATCAGTTTTAATATGAATGTTAATAAAATTCTAAGACCAAACTACTAAGAACATGTGGAAATTACATAATCAAATTAATAACAGTCTAATCATGCTAATTTTTTATTATTGGAGAAAACCCATGCATTAAATCAATAACAAGATGGATTATATTTTACTCTGATTGAGCCAATTACACATGAAAATAAATGTTTTAAATAATTATTAATATCACCCTCCTTTCTCACCTCATCGTTTTCATTGCCACTTGAACTCTTCCTTGATGATTTATACTGAAAAATATTTAAAGCACATACTTTATTTTTCCTTGGACATGAATTCTCTAACTAGTAAATTATATATGAGGTTTATTCACATTTGATATTTTTAAATTTTCTAAATTATATGTAAAATGTAAATTGTATGTAAATATCTTTAGATTAAACTGTTTAATTTCATAACCAGTTTAAACAGTCCTACTACTTACTAATAGCTAACACAAATAGTACTTTCTACATGCAAGGCATTGTTCTAAGTACATACATCCAGTAACATTTATTTCCTAAACCAATCCATTTCCCATTCATTCAGGTTTGCTGAGTCTTGTGTTAAATCCTCCTTTTTTTTAATCCACTATATACAAAACATCAGGTCAGTTATTTCTGAAAAGTCTCTCAGACTTCTGAATTCTCTCAACTATTAAACTATTAGTCTATTCTAGGCCTTACTACCTCATGCTTAGTCTGCAATCTCACCATTCAAAAATGTCATTCATTTTTAAGAAACCTACTGATTTTAAGAAATACTACATTACATGTATATATTGACTATACAATAATAGTAATAGTGATAATAGCTAACACTTATACTAGTGCTTACTATTAATATATACTTGGCACTGACTGAAGTGTGTTATATGTATGCTGCTGCTGCTAAGTCGCTTCAGTCGTGTCCGACTCTGTGCGACCCCACAGACGGCAGCCCACCAGGCTCCGCCGTCCCTGGGACCCACTTAATCTTAATAACTCTGAGGTAAATACTATTATCTCCATTTTATACGAGGAACAGAGGTAATATGCTTAATATCACAAATGCTGGAATGTAAAAAAGTGCTTTTACTGGGATCAATAATCAAGGAAATACAGTTTTGACAACCACTAAAGTTCTTCTAATTCCTCCATCACAGAAATTTTCCTGCAAATCAGTGGTAGATTGACCTTTTTCAAAACACTAACTCTTCTATTGAAAAAAAACTAACTTTCCAATTATGTCCAAAATTCTCTGCTGGCAATCAAGGTTCTATTTAATGCCCCCCTTTACTTATGCAGCATTATCTTCCAGAACTCTTGGAAAAACAGATAACCTACCAGATAACTCAACCACAAACTGGAGAATGAACAGCATCAGGGATTATAAATATAAGACCTAAATTCCTCTACTGTCTCTACTGTGGCTTACAAAAACTATCAGTAATCTACCAATGTGCTCTTTGCAGCCAATCCCAGACAAAGCCTCAATACTCTTTCAACCCAATGTTCCAGATAGCCATTGAACAGAGCTGGCATGTGTGAATAAACCTATGTTTGACCCTTAAGTATGATGTCACTGATGGCACTTGTTCTAGTTTAATAAAAGAGTGACACTTGGAGAGTGAACACCAGGACCCCAAGATAGCATCAGTCACACTACTGAAGAAGAAGAAACTCATGGACGTCAAAACAGGGGAACTGCCCAAGCTTGTTACTGCTGCAGGATTTCACCTCTAAAGGCACTGTTGAAGAGTTTCAAAAAGGTTACTACAAGTATTACAAGCATGTCACTGGAGTTTCTATGCTTACGTGCTTTTCAACTACTGCCTTTCTTACAAGGAAATCAAACATGAGCAGTTATGCAAGTACCCACTGAAGAGGACACAGTCTGCATTCCTGACCAGAACTACCTTTGCCCAACAGCCCTGATCTTTGCTGAATCCTTTCATATTTTAATTGAGAATTAACACCTGATAAAAGATGACTAGTAGAAAAACAAACCAAAAACAAAAGAATGACATTTTAGTAAATAATAAGCTAATTAAGTCTGGAGAAATACATACAGAAATCTGTATGCAGGTCAAGAAGCAACAGTTAGAACTGGACATGGAACAACAGACTGGTTCCAAACAGGAAAAAGAGTATGTCAAGGCTGTATATTGTCACCCTGCTTATTTACTTTATATGCAGAGTACATCATGTGAAATGCCAGGCTGGATGAAGCACAAGTTGGAATCAAGATTGCCGGGAGAAATATCAATAACCTCAGATATGTAGATGACACCACCCTTATGGCAGAAAGTGAAGAAGAACTAAAGAGTCTCTTGATGAAAGTGAAAGAGGAGAGTGAAAAAGTTGGCTTAAACCTCAACATTCAGAAAACTAAGATCATGGCATCTGGTCCCATCACTTCATGGGAAATAGATGCGGAAATAGTGGAAACAGTGTCAGACTTTATTTTTTGGGGGCTCAAAAATCACTGCAGATGGTGACTGCAACCGTGAAATTAAAAGACGCTTGTTCCTTGGAAGAAAAGCTATGACCAACCTAGACAGAATATTAAAAAGCAGAGACATTACTTTGCCAACAAAGGCTTGTCTAGTCAAAGCTATGGTTTTTCCAGTAGTCATGTATAGATGTGAGAGTTGGATCATAAAGAAAGCTGAGCACTGAAGAATTGATGCATTTGAACTGTAGTGTTGGAGAGTCCCTTGGACTGCAAGGAGATCCAACCAGTCAATCCTAAAGGAAATCAGTGCTGAATATTCATCGGAACAACTGACGCTGAAGCTGAAACTCCAATACTTGGGCCACCTCATGCGAAGAATTGACTCATTGGAAAAGACCCTGATGCTGGGAAAGATTGAAGGCAGAAGGGGAAGGGGACAACAGAGGATGAGATGGTTGGATGGCATCACTGACTTGATGGACATGAGTTTGAGTAAGCTCCAGGTGTTGGTGATGGACACGGAAGCCTGGCGAGCTGCAGTTCATGGAGTCACAAAGAGTTGGACACGACTGAGCGACTGAACTGAACTGAAGTCTAGAGAAAGGTATGGCAATCCACTCCAGTTCTTGCCCAGAGAATCCCATGGACAGAGGAGTCTGGCGGGCTATAGTCCATGGGGTCGCAAAGAGTCAGACAAGACTGAGCAAATAACACACACACACAAACACACACACACAAGCTAATTAAGTATACACACTCTGGAAAGTACTGTTTTAAGCACTTTACATTATTCATTAAATAATTCAGTAGTTATAATAATCCTGTGAAGGAAGATACCAATAGAGTCATTTGAAGATAAAAAAAAAATAATAAGCTCAGCAAGATTAGGTAATTTACCAAAGTCACTCAATTAGATATCTAAGTGAGAACTGGGACCAAAGTGGTTTGATTTCTGAGGACAAGGCTCTTAACTACTACGCTATACTCTCATCCCTAAATCCTAAATGATTAGTAGGGATTTTTCAGGAATAAGAGAATGAGCATGCTCAGATGAAGGAGAGGACAAAGGAAAAAAAGTTCAGCCTAGGAAAAAGTCAGAGTCGCTAATGAGACTGTGTCAGGTAATAGAACTTAGGTAAAGATGGACATGATGCTTTTTAAAAGTCCAAATTTTATGTTATTGATAATGGGGAGCCAATAAAGAATTTTAACCCAAGAATTTCTCTACAAAATGTGAAACTAGAGAAAGTGCAACCATTAAGAAGTTATTATTAACACAAATGCCCAGAAAAGAAAGAATATGGGTTCCAACACAAGCAAGCACAGTAGATATGGAGAAGAAGTAATAAACTGGAGAAAAATGTATAGTTAGCATTCTGGTGAACAAGTAGGTGAGGAGAAAGAAAGAGAGCAAGATCAAGGAGGACTGAGGTACAGAGCTTAGAAAACTGGGTGGGTAATACTGCTATTAACTAAAATAAAGAATAGAGAGGAGGAGCATGTTCCATGGTGGTGGGATGGGAAAGGGAGACACGATGAATTTGAAACACATGGTATCCAGACAATTAGAAACACAGGTACAGAGACAAGTGAAAAAAGTTACCAGATGTAAATTTAGACCCAGGAGAATATGAGACATCTGAAATCATAAAAGCTTCAGAGAGAGTAAGGAAAGAGGATGAGACCCTAAGAGCAAGTAGGAGAAAAATCAGAAGAAAAGTTAGCCAGGCGTATCAAAAAGAAAAAAGAATCAGGGAAGGAAAACGAGGAAGAAACCAAGCAAGGGGTTTTGAAAAGAAAGATGTCTCATCACTGTCAAACGCTGCACTGAATTTTGCCGTTAGTAGGTATGTTACACTCCAGTGAGGCTATTTTAATGGAGAAATGGAAGTAAAGGCTGGACTGCAGTGAGTTAAGTGAAGTGAAAGTTGCTCAGTCGTGTCCGACTCTTTGCGACCCCATGGACTGTAGCCTGCCAGGCTGCTCTGTCCATGGAATTTTCCAGGCAAGAATACTGAAGTGGGTTGCCATTCCCTTTTCTAGAGATCTTCCCAACCTAGAGATCGAACCCAGGTCTCCTGAATTGCAGGCAGATTCTTTACCGTCTGAGCCACCAGGGAAGTCCAAAAATATCGGAGTGGGTAGCCTATCCTTTCTCCAGGGGATCTTCCCGACCCAGGGATCAAACTGGGGTCTGCATTGCAGGCAGATTCTTTACCAGCTGAGCTACCAGGGAAGCCCACAGTGAGTTAAGGAGTGATCAAAAACTGCAGATCTAGAAAAGGCAAGTTTGGTCCCAGAAGAAAGCAAAGAAACAAGGCAACAGCTGAAAAGGGAATCAGCGATAATGGTCGAGGTCTGAGCACATTTATAAGATGGAAGGTAAAGAGACAGGACATAGAAGAGTGAGCAGATAATTGATAAAGGAAAGAAACAGAGGATGATGCAGTCAAAAACTCGATGAGACTTGTATTATTGTTACTCAATTACTATGCTAATTTAAAATATCCATTATACACAAAAACTTAGAATGATACTTGTTTTGCATTATTGTACATATTTAAAGATCCTAAAACCCAAATCTGAATATATACATAGATTTAAAATATTCTGTAGGTCCAAATTCTTACTAATTCACCTCAGCTGTCCTCAATTAATATTAGCTTGAAAAACTGAAGTTTCATTAATTTTAAATTCAAATACTATACAACAAAGGACAATTTAAGAAACACAAAGATCAGTTCGTTCCTATCTGAAGCTCATATTAACTTCACAGGAAAGACAGTACTTGTGCACAAACTGACTCAGAACAAATCAATCCACTTCACAAGCCCAGTTGGCTTCCCTATTCTGGTATACAATTAAACATGATCAGAGAAAATACACGAAAATATTTTCCTTCAGGTTAAGCCTAATTAAAATATCATACTATATTTACTAAATTACATAGGTATTCTAAGAGTCATAATGCTTTATCACAAAAGTAAAGAGATACATTTGAAGACAAATATATATGGCATTTAAATAAATCAAATAATCCTTAAAATTAATTTAGTGTAGTTATCTAGTGTTTTTAACTTTATTTAGAAAAGAATCATCAAAAGCATTTAGAAATTTGTATTGTCATTCCTACAAGAAATGAAAGCTACTAATTTACATTGAACATTATCAACAAAAGGTTAGATTTTCATACTTTGCTTATATACTAACAAATTTCTCTAAGTTTTTTTTAAAGTAATGTATTTTCTGGAATACCTTTACTTTGAGAAATGCAGTGATTTTATTTCAGCAACAATGACATTAAATTTTATTTACTAGAATAGTAATCTAAACAAGGGTGGCCAAGAGTCTAAAAGAGTTAATATAACTCTCCTACGATGATATACTTAACCATATAGTTTGACCTAAATTATCTTATTACTCACATTATCTGGCCAATTATGTTGAAACATTTTTTAATTTCGTTTCAGGGGCTTACCTGAAAAACATACCTCCCCAAACCAGCCCCAGCAACTAAGAAACCAGAGAGCTAGAGTTTACACACACACACATTTTTCAATAAATCTCCTAAATAACATCATCATGATTAATTTACCATGGGACACAAACAAAGAAATCCTGTGGT
Source organism: Okapia johnstoni (assembly GCA_024291935.2). Lineage (NCBI taxonomy): Eukaryota > Metazoa > Chordata > Mammalia > Artiodactyla > Giraffidae > Okapia > Okapia johnstoni. The sequence goes on from CM044305.1 coordinate 84,799,172, forward strand.
TCGGTCATTTAAATGTGCTTGGGTAAAGTTGCACAAAAGCTCTATGTTTCATAACACAGCAAAGTTAAAGGAGCCATCACTGAGCGAGTTTAGTGATAGTTTGATATGTATCTCTAGAGTAGTATACATTAACTCTATATCCAAATTAAGTTATATTAATTTATGAGTATGCCTTTTGATTCCTGAGGGATAAGTGATTAAAGAAATTTTCTTTTTGAAAGAAAGATACTTCAAGAAATTGATGATTATTTTAATCATGAAATTTTGGCAATCTGATTAACCACTTTTGATCATTTCGTAGTATCTCAATTTTACAGTTTTTTTTACATCTTAGGAAAAAAATTGTTACATTCAATTTTTCACACGTGTCCTAACTCTGACATCATTACTGACGTTGAGGAGAACTACATATATGCTTAAAACATTTCACTAGTTAATTCCCAGCTTATCTTTGCACCTACTTTATTATACTATAGTAGGAAATTCACATTTGTGAAGATGTTTATGAGACTTTCAAATATCTCATTTGATCCTTAGCAATTTATAAATGGTAATATTATCGGAAGGCGATCTTAAGACCATAGAAAAACAAAATATTAAACAACAAATTATTTCTAATTAAATCAAATAATATTTTTATAAGGTTCACTGTGGCTTTCTATTAAGATTTTATTGAGAGTTTTACTTGATGTACAATAAATTAAAAAAACAGAAGTGTTCATTTGGTATTAGGTATCTACAGTAGATCAACTAGGCAGCATTGCATAGGCTCTGGGATCAATGACCTCAGACATTTATTACCCTAGTGACTGGAGCATATTACTTAGCTCTATGTGCCTTAATTTGCCATCCACTAAAGTAAAAATGGTTAATAAATGCACTTATCATAAGGTTCTAATGATCTAAATAAGTTACGATTTGTAAAGTAAGTACTTAAAACGTGCCTGGCACTTTTACTTAAATGCATATATAGTTATTTTGACATAAACAGAATCTGTATGTTTTTTACTATACTAATGGATCAATATATAATATCAGATCTCTTTTATTATGTTAAAAATATATTAAAATGTATATCCACTTAATCAGTTATTCATCAATTTGTATCTGTTAACAAATTTCCTTTTAGTGCCTTTGTTATGTTGTCCAGAAACAAAAGAGGGGGACTTTAATAAATGCAGAATGTTAATATAACTGAGATTTGTAAAGGGTATTCGAGCCACGGTTCTTCCTAGAATGTCTTTCCCTTTTACCTTGTGTACTTTTATTTTCTTCATTATCTCTCTCCCCCCCCCCCCCCCCCCCCCCCCCCCCCCCTACCCCCCCCCCCCCTTATGTTACCAGGTAACATGAGGCTACATTAATAGGATCCAGTAATTCGTTGAGTGGCGTAAACTTACACAGACTAAGACATATAACATTTTTGTTTTGAGGCATGATGATACTACTTCCAAATTTATGTTCAGTTCAGTTCAGTTCAGTCGCTCAGTCATGTCCGACTCTTTGCGACCCCATGAACTGCAGCACGCCAGGCTCCCTGTCCATCACCAACTCCGGAGTCCACAATCATGTCCATCGAGTCGAGTGATGCCATCCAACCATCTCATCCTCTGTTGTCCCCTTCTCCTCCTGCCCTCAATCTTTCCCAGCATCAGGGTCTTTTCCAAATGAGTCAGCTCTTCACATCAGGTGGCCAAAGTATTGGAGTTTCAGCTTCAACATCAGTCCTTCCAATGAACACCCAGGACTGATCTCCTTTAGGATGGACTGGTTGGATCTCCTTGCAGTCCAAGGGACTCTCAAGAGTCTTCTCCAACACCACAGTTCAAAAGCATCAATTCTTCGGTGCTCAGCTTTCTTTATAGTCCAACTCTCACATCCATACATGACTACTGGAAAAACCATAGCTTTGACTAGAAGGACCTTTGTTGGCAAAGTAACGTCTCTGCTTTTTAATATGCTGTCTAGGTTGGTCATAACTTTCCTTCCAAGGAGTAAGTGTCTTTTAATTTCATGGCTGCAGTCACCATCTGCAGTGATTTTGGAGCCCAGAAAAATAAAGTCTGACACTGTTTCCACTGTTTCCCCATCTATTTCCCATGAAGTGATGGGACCGGATGCCATGATCTTAGTTTTCTGAATGTTGAGCTTTAAGCCAACTTTTTCACTCTCCTCTTTCACCTTCATCAAGAGGCTCTTTAGTTCTTCTTCACTTTCTGCCATAAGGGTGGTGTCATCTACATATCTGAGGTTATTGATATTTCTCCTGGCAATCTTGATTCCAGCTTGTGCTTCCTCCAGCCCAGCGTTTCTCATGATGTACTCTGCATATAAGTTAAATAAGCCAAACCCCCCCCCCCCCCCCCCCCCCCCCCCCCCCCCCCCCCCCCCCCCCCCCCCCCCCCCCCCCCCCCCCCCCCCCCCCCCCCCCCCCCCCCCCCCCCCCCCCCCCGGTAGCCACCAATATACAGCCTTGATTTACTCCTTTTCCTATTTGGAACCAGTCTGTTGTTCCATGTCCAGTTCATAACTGTTGTCCTTCTGGACTGCATACAGGTTTTCTCAAGAGGCAGGTCAGGTGTGTCTGGTATGTCCATCTCTTTCACATCCATAAAAAGAAACTGCAATGTGCATAGAGATCCTCTTTTATCAAATGATAACAGCCATGAAATATATCCTATTTACTAGTCATAAAAACTTCAAATTACCTTTAATTTTATTAGAAATATGTACTTATATATGTATTTATTAATTAGACAAAATTAGGTTTGGGGAAACTGAAAATGTCCACAAAGACACAAAAAAATTGCTGAATAGAGCTGGAACTTCTTTTCACTGTTCATTTGAATCAGAAATTTCAATAACCAATTCAAGGTACTCCAATATTAATGACTGCGTCACTACAAATACAGCAGACCCTGGATCACAAATAGACAAAAATTATTACATTGTTTACAAAGGTGCTAACAATGACTCATCCATTAAAATGCTGCTAACTAGAAATTTGAGATAATTCAGATGGCCTGAGGCTTTAATTGAGCCGACAAAACACCATCCTTAAGAAATATTAAGGTAATAAGAAAATGGGGGAGAGGCTTTTCAGAATTATGTAAATAGCGATTTATTTACACGAAACAGTTATAATGCCTAATTGTGAAAATGTGTCAACTCTTTATTGAAAAAACTCATTGAAAGAATTTTTTGGGCCAATTCTTTTTAAACGTTATTAATATTGCTATCAACAAGCAGTGTAGTAAACATTAATATTTCTTGCTAAAGTATCTTGGCGATCACTAATTCACACTTATCTTCTCTTAATGTATTTTGAATTGCCTGAAATTTTATAGGAAATAATTGGATCATTATAATTATACCACATACATGTAGGAATCAGATAAAATAACACATTACTTTATTTAGAGAGTTATATTCTGTCATATTAATGCTAAAAAAAAGGATAATAATCAAAATAATAATTACAAAGTACATTTTATAATCTGAATTAAAGTACCTTGAAATATTCTGTCTAATATGTTTTGCCTCCGCCTCCTTTCTTCACTCTGACAGATTATAGGCGTGAGATTCATGGCCATTGCTGCTCATCTGTTTGATCCTTTTGATTTTCTTAACGGGCTGTAACAAGATAATTTTTTTAACGAAATCAATGAGCAAAAAAATATTAGATAATATAACAGCAGTTTAATTTTTCTTACCTGCCATATGAGGGGTGATAATGAGTTGGAATTAACTTCATCTGTTGAGACACTAAAAAATTAAAATTGCCTATAATATTTAAAATATTTAGAATTACTCTTAGACTATACATTAATTAACATTATAAAGTTATCATTTTTTTCTTTGTACCAGAAATCTAAAGAATTTACCCATGCCATGCTTTGAACTGATAACATTATAACTTTTACAAAATGTATTCAATTCCAAATAATTAGGCATCCTTTAAAAAACATAAAATGTGTTTATTATTTACTGACACCCTATGCATAGGAGTTACTCTATGGACTTTTGAGCCCAAAGAAATGTAATATTAGAGACATAGTAAAAAATATTATAGGATATTTATTATATTAATTCATTACCAAAAACTAAAAAAATACTATTTCTTTACATGATCTGCATGAAACTTTAGTGACCTTGGTGTTCCAAATATATAATATATGCTATGTGATAGGAAAGATAGTTAGAATATAAAAGACTTCAAATTTTAAAATTTCATGAAACAAATAAACACACAAGATTTGAGAAGCACAATGAACTCCAAGCAAAAAAAAAATGGAAGACTACTACCAATAAGTACGTCACAATTAAATTAAATAAGCAAATGATAAATGTAAAAGCAGCCGAGAAAAAAAATACACATTAGGTCAGGAACTGACAAGAGTCGTTCTCACAGGAACAGTGCAATCCAGAAGACAGGGGGAGAAAAACCTCTTTAAGGTACCAAAGAAAACAAAAATTATCAAATGAGAATTTATACTAGCAAAGGTATTTTCAAAAATGAAAGTGTTAAATAATTTTTTTGGCACAGCACATGGCTTATGGGATCTTAGTTCCCTGACCAGGGATTGAACCCAGTACCATAGCAGTGAAAGCCAAGTTCTAACCACTGGTCCACCAGGGAATTGCCAAGACTTTTTTAAGACATTACAGAAAAAACTGAAGGATTCAACATCAGCAGACCAGCAGTAAAAGTAATGTGAATATAGCTCTTTCAGATAGAAGGAAAATGTATTTACATGGAAATACAGAGTACACAAAGGAATAAGGCCACTGGAGATGGGGAACTAAAGGCGTAAAGATAGAGAGACATTATTCTGATTATTTAAATCTCTTTAAATGAAACAACTTTGGACTATTTTAAAGCAAGAATAATAACAATGTAATATGTAGTATGTTAACAAAGATTGTAAAACGTATGGCAACAATACTGCAAAGGCCCCCAACTGAGGCAAGAAATAGAAGTATACTCTTGTTCTGTATCCAATATATATAATGGGCATAAAAAAAAAAAAAAAAATAGCACTTAAAAGGTAGACTGTGATAAATTAAATATATTTAACCCTAAAACAATCACTAAAACTAGTTATGTCTAATAAGCCACATAAAGGAGATAAATAGGAATTTAAAATATAATTCAAAGGATAGGCAAAAAAGAGGAAAGATAATCTAAAAATAATGCATAAGCCAAAAATTAACCACCTAATACTACAGCTAGACTTAAATCCATTGAATACAGTAGTTTCAATTAAATATAAAAATCTTAACATTGCAATTAAAAATTCAGATTTTTTACCTAAATTTTTATATAACCCCCCCCCCCCCCCCCTTAACCCCTGGTCAAGATTTGATAGAAAAGGAAGATACTACCATTATGCTGAACAACAAGAAACTGCCTTTCTCCATAAGACACAAATAGAGTTAATATAAAAGAAGAAGATAAGGATATATCATGTAAACACTAAGAAAGGTAACTAAACTTAGAGAAAGCTGAGGTGATATATAATTATCAGGGAAGTATACTTCTGAGCAAAGAATATAACCAGGGGGACTTCCCTGGTGGTCCAATGGTTAAGACTCTGTGCTCCTTCTGCAGGGGGCATGGGTTTGATCCCTGGTCAGGGAACTAAGACCCCGTACACCACACACACTCACTTCACACACACACACACAAAACACACATCACACAACACAAAGCCACCACTAACCCCCCCCCACACCTCCCCACCCAATGGGTATTTTAAAAAGTCATTTTATAATGACATAAGATGTAAATTCCCCACCAAAAAGAGCATTATAATCCTAAACATTTATGTATTTAATAAAGCTTGTAGAATATATGAAGGAAAAAATTGAAAGAACTTTAAAGAGAAAGACAAATCCACAGTGTGGAAATTTCAATAGTATCCCTTTACTAATTGATAAAAACAACACTGTAATGCACCAGGTGGTGGGGGGGTGGTGAAGACATTGAAACAAATAAAGAAGTTTGAGATATAAATAATAAAGTACTGAGAATGTCAGATGGTAAAATTGAGGTATACATTCACAATTGTCAGACAGTACATAAGTTCTGTGGAGAAAAGTAAAGCAGGGTATGCAAAAAGGAAGAGGAATGGAAAAGGGTGCTCTTTTTACCTAAGTTGTCCAGGGAGAATCTCTTGTTGAAGAAATGAATGTTGAGCAGAAACGTAAAGAAAAGGGAATAAGCCATATGGTTTTCTGGAGGAGGAAATGATTCCTATCGAGGTAAAAGCTTTGACAGGGTGGGAAACTTGGTGTAATGGGGGTCCAGACAAGGAGGCCAGTATAACTAGAGAAGAACTAACAAGCGGAAGAACGAAGGCAAGAGGAATGCAGTAGGGAGCCAATAATGCAGAGTTCTACAGTCCTTAAAGCGACATAGTTTTTATTCTGAATGAAAATGGGAGATCATTAGAAAATTCTGAAGAACAACATGATGGTAACTTACATGTTTAAAAATACCAACCTTCCTCTTTTTTTTTTTTTTCATTGAAAACAGCTAGAGGAGGCGGGGCTAAGATGGCGGAGGAAATAGAACGGAGAGATCACTCTCTCCCCACAAATTTATCGAAAGAACATCACTGAAGCTGAGCAAAGTTCACAAGACTACTTCTGAATGCTGGCAGAGGACGTCAGACATTAATCAAGTCAGCCGCATTATCTTCAGAAGGAGGTAGGAGAATTAGAAAAGATAAAAAGAGAGACAAAAGAGTTAGGGACGGAAGACGCGTCCGGGGAGGGAGTCGTAAAAGAGGAGAAATTTCTAAGACCAGGAAACCTTCTCCCCGGAGGGTTTGGGGGAAGATTTCGAATCTCGGAGCGGACAACATAAACCGGGCGAATCTAATAATAAAACACATGATTACGTGCCTAAGGCAACTTCCAGTAAAGAACCCCAGAGCCCGCATCCGCACCAGCAAGTGGGGGCTGAACGGAGAGGAGGCGGGCGGCACTGCTTAGGGTAAGGACCGGGCCGCTAACGTGAGATAGTAACCTAAACTGTGGGACAGCCAGAGAGAGAGAACTACCCGCGAAAAGCCCAAAAGCTAAGGCACTGCCGGCCGGCTCACAGACAAAGGACTGAGCGATACAGGGAAGAGCTAGACGGCTGCAGGACGCCCCATCCCCCCCACCGGGCAGACACAGCGGGCAGCGGGTACCAGCAGAGCCGGAAAGGGCATAATCAGGCTCCAGAGAGGGCACCCCCTACCAAAAATGCCAAACAGGCTCCCAGTTTCTAAGCAAAGACTGCCAGATGGAATCCCGGAGGGTCTACAGCCGGCCGGGGAGGGTCCAGCCAGAGACCATGCTCCCCAGAACTGACACAAAGCACACCGGAGCCGGAGCGGGTGCGCCCGTAAACCGTAAACCGAGGCGGGGACCAGGGAGGTGATAAGCGCACCTGGGCGGTTGCGCTCGCGCCAAACTCCTGGCTGCCTGAGCTGCTCGACCAGGGTAACGGCGCAAACCGCCGCCCAACCGAGTCTGCGCCTTTGTGGAGTACCGGGGAAGCGCGCTCGCAGAACCGAGGCAGGGAAACAGGGAGGTGATAAGCCGCACTGCCCCAACAGGGGACGTGAGCGCTCGCCAAACTCCCCGTGCTACCTGAGCTGCCTATCTCCGACCGGAACGGCGCAAACCCGCCGGCCCAACCGAGTCTGCGCCTTTGTGTAGTACCCGGGAACCTGAACTGAGCCCAGTTTATTAAACCTGGGAAGTGTGCGCATTTCAGGGCCCACCCACAGGCCAGAGTAACTGAAGCCTGAACGGGGTAGACGGGGAAAGCCACAGCCGTGATGGGTGGGGGTGAAACCCAGTGTGGCCGAGACACTGTTGAGCCTCCACACACACGCAGTGATATGGTTGCAGTGGTCCTCTCTCCCCACAGCAGGACCCCCCCCCCCCCCCCCCCCCCCCCCCCCCCCCCCCCCCCCCCCCTGATCCGTGATCCTAAGAGACCTCCGCACTTTGTGGCTGGGCGGAAATTAGACACTGAAGAGAACCTCCAAACAAGCGCAATATTAACAGAGAGGAACGCGTTGGAAGGGACAGGCCAACCAAATTAAAATCCTGTAGTTTAACACTGACTGCATTGAAAGGGGACTATAGATCTTGAGAATAGTATAAGCAGAACAAGGATATATCTGAAACTGAAGAGACCCCACAGGCTCACAACTAGTCCAGTGAAAGTCAGGGATATATATTTTTATTTATCATTTATTTTATTTATTTATTTTTTTATTTTTTTTCTTTCTTTTTTCTTTAAGACCTCTATTACACCTTTAATTTTCACATTTTCATAACCATATACCTTGAAAAAAAAAAAAAAAACCCTATTTTTTAAAACAAACTGCGTACAATATCTTATACTTTTTGCGTTTTCTTTTTTATTTTATTTTATTACTTATTTTTTTTTACTGTTTTTTCCTGTTTTTCTTTGTTTTTACTGTTATACTGTTTTTACTGTCTTTTTTCTGTGTTTATACTGTCATTTCTTTTTTCTTTTTTTTATATTGTATGATTTATAAGAGTCTAACATTACTCCAGATTTTTAATTTTTTGTTTTACATATTCTGATATAAATTTTGTGGCCATTTAAGAATACAATCTTTAGTACCCATTTTACTCAGGAGTGTGATTACTGACTTGATTACTCTCCTCGTCCTGTACCCCCCCTACTCTGTATAGGCGTCCTAGTTCACCTAGAGTGAATTGACAATATGCCACCCATGAATCCTTATGTCTCCCGCACCGTGAGCCCTAAGACGATTTGTACTCATCTGACGACTCTAAGATCCTACATATCCCCCCTCTATATTTGTGTACTCCCCGATTTGCCCTATATCCTGACAAAGTGATCTGCTCCCCGTCCCCTCATGAGCCGCCGCCCTCCCGAGTCGTCTGTCAGCCTATCAACAGCCCCCCCCCCCCCCCCGCTCGCCTTTACCCCTCGATACTCACATCCCCCTTCTCCCCTCCCGTGTTCCTTGTCCCCTCCCCTTTCCCTTGGGGAGAAGAATACTTGCCCAGTTCTCTCTCTTCTCTTGATTCTCCCTTTTAATATCCCTCAACTCTATTGCCTTTAATCCCCCCTCTCTATTATCTGCTGTGAACTTCTCTGAGGAGCCCTCCAGGATGTGGATAGCATCAGGGGATAGATGGACTTTACTGACTAGACTGCTCTCCCCACGTTTGAAGTCCCCCTCTTCCTCTGGCCACCTCAACCTCCCTCCCCTTTACCTCTCTCCATGTAAACTCAGATGAACCTCTCCTGGGGATCCTCACTGTGGAGAATCTTTTCACCATTAACCTAAAAGTTTTATTAGTGATGCTGTGATGATGGATGAGTAGTCTTGAGGTTCTGCCCAAGAATAAGACGGATAAAGCCAGAGAGAACATTAATTAATTAGAGAGCTTCCAAAAGCTCCAATATACACTGAAACCAAGCTTCCTACCCAAGAGCACATAAGTGTCCAGGAGTAAGACATAACACGCAAAAACTCTCCAGCAAACGCAGGACATAGCCCTGAGCATCAATTTACAGGCTGCCCAGAGGCATCACCAAATCCATAGACATATCAAAACTCAATACTGGACACTCCATTGCACTCTAAACGAGAAGAAATCCCGCTCACCACCAGCAGAACACCGACACAAGCGCCTCCAACCAGGAAACCTTGACAAGCCACCATCCAACCCCACTACACGAGTGAGGAACCTCCCACAATCAAAGGGAACTTCCAAACTACCAGATATACAGAAAGGCCACGCCTAACACAGCAATCTAAACAAGATGAAAAGGCCAGAGAGATTACTCAGCAAGTAAAGGAAAATGAGAAAGGCCCACTGATACCAAACATTAAGAGGAGGAGATAGCGGAATCTTCTGAAAACATTTTAGAATAATGATAGTAAAAATGATCCAAAATATTGAAAATAAAATGGTGTTACGACTAAATAGCCATGGAGACAAGGATTGAGAAGATGCCCATTGAAAGAAATGTTGTTACAAGGACCTAGAAGAAATAAAAGGAGTCAACTATATTTTGAATAATGAAATAAAGGAGATATAAGACACGCTGGGAGGGAACCAACAGGTAGAATTAACAGAGGCAGAAGATTAGGATAGTGAGGTAGAAGATAGAATGGTGGAAATAAACGAGTAGCAGAGACGGAAAAGAAAAAGAAAAAAGAATCAAAAGAAAATGAGGAAAACTCAGGGAGCCTCTGGACAATAATGAAACCCCAACATTCGAATCATAGGAGTCCCAGAAGAAGAAGATTAAAAAGAATGGACATGAAAGATACTCGAGGAGATAATAGTTGAAAATTTCCCTCAAATGAGGAAGGAGACTAGTCTCCAGAAGTCCAAGAAAACCCAGAGGTCCCAAACAGGATAAACCCAAGGCGAAACACCCCAAGACCACATATTTAATCAAATTAACAATGATCAAACACAAAGAAACAAATTATTAAAAGCAGCAAGGGAAAAACAACCAAGTAACACACAAGGGGATCCCCATAAGGATAACAGCTTGATCTTTAATAGAAACTCTTCAGGCTAGATGGAATGGCAGGACATACTTAAAGTAAGATAGACGAAAAATCTACAACCCAGATTACTGTACCCGCGCAAGGATTCTCATTCAGATTAAGAAGGAGAATTCAAAAGCCTTTACATGACAAGCAAGAACTGAGGGAATTCAGGCACACCAAACAGCTCTCCTGTCAAATGCTAAAGGATCTTCTCTAAACAGGAAACACAGAAAGGGATGTTTAAACACGAACTTAATTAAAACTACAATGCGTAAATGGCAAGGGAACCATACTTATCAATTAATTACCTTTAAATGTAAATGGGTTGATATGCCCCAACCAAAAGACAAAGAGTGCTGAGTGGATACAAAACAGACCTCCTACATATGCTGTCTACAAGAGACCACCTCAAAACTAGGGACACATACAGACTGAAAGTGAAGGATGGAAAAATATATTTCATGCAAATGGAGACCCAAAAGAAGCAGGAGTGTAAATACTCATTTCAGATAAAATTAGACTTTAAAATATAAAGGCTGTGAAAAGGGACAAACGAAGGACACTTACTTAATGATCAATAGGGTCAATCCAAAGAAGAAGATGTAACACATTATAATGTAAGTATATGAAACCCAACATCAGGAAGCACACCACATATATAAGGCAAATATCTAACAAGTTATGAAAGGCCGGAGTTAACATTAAACAACAATTGTTGGAGACTTTAAACACTCCACTCACACCTTGATGGATTAGATCAACAAATACAGAAAATTAACAAGGAACTAAAACTTTTAAATGGATACTATAGACAAATTAGATTTAATCGAATATTTCTGGATCATTTCCAGCCCAAAACAAGCAATTTCACCTTTTTTCTCAAGTGCACATGGAACTTTCTCCTGGTAGATCACATCCTGGGGCCTATAAATTAGCCTTGGTAAATTCCAAAAAATTGAAATCATCCCAGCATCTTCTCTGGACCACAATGCGAGGTAAGACTTAGACCTCTATTACAGGAAAAAAACTATTAAAAATTCCAACATATGGAGGCTAAACAAACACGCTTCTGACATAACCAACAAATTACAGAAGAAATCAAAAAAGAAATCAAAATTGTTAGAAATCGAATGAAAATGAAAACACAACAAACCCCAAAAAATGGGGACACTGTAAAAGCAATGCTAAGGGAAGTTCATAGCAATACAGGGTACCTCAAAAACAACAACTCCACCCCTCAAATAAATAAATACTTACACCTAAAGCAATAAGAGAAGGAAGAAATGAAGCACCCGAGGTGTTAGTAGATAGGAAAGAAATCTTAAAAATTAGGGCGAAATAAATGCAAAAGAACAAAAGAGACCATAGCAAAAATCACAAAACTAAAAGTTGGTTTTGTCGTAGACTGGAAGATAAACAAAATTGACAAGCCATTAGCCAGACTCATCAAGAACAGTTCAAACTATATTAACCCCCCCCCCCCCCCCCCCCCCCCCCCCCCCCCCCCCCCCCCCCCCACCCCCCCCCCACCCCCCCCCCCCCCCCCCCCCTTATTTTTTTTTTTTTTTTTTAAAAATCAATACAACACCGAGAAGAATCACTCACACCCACCAAAATTTGTAGAAATGAAATAATGGAGAGATCACAACAGACTACACAGAAATACAAAGCGCTCATAAGAGACTTATACTACCAACAGCTATATGCCAATTAAAATGGACAACTTCGGAAGAAATGGACAATATTCTTAGAAAAAGTATAAATTTCCAAAAAATTGAACAGGAAGATAATAGAAGATCCTAAACAGACCCATCACAAAGCACGGAGGAAATCGAAACTGTAATCAGAATCTTCAGCAAAACAAAAAGCCCAGGAACAGACGGCTTCACAGCGGATTCTACCAAAATTCTAGAGAAAGAGCAACACCTTATCCTACTCAAAACTTCCCTCCCCCCACACGATCCATTGCAGAAGATGGTAAACTTTCCAAACTCATTCTATGAGGCACCATCACCCTTTATTCCAAAACCAGACAAAGTTGTCACAAAAAAGAAGAAAAACTACAGAGCCAAATCACTGTGATGAACATAGATGCAAAAATCCTTAATAACAATTAGCCAAAACCACTCCCCCGAAACCAACATCATATTAAATAGTTTCATACATCATGACCATGTGGGCTTTATCCAGGAATGCAAGGGTTTCTTAACATCCGCAATCAATCCAATGTAATTCACACATTAACAGGAAAGATAAGAACAATATGATTATCTAACTAGGGTGTCAAAAAGCCTGTTGACAAAATTCAACATCCATTATGATAAAAACTTCTCAAGAAAGCTTAAGGAATAGAAGCGAATCTTACCTCAACATAAATAAAGCTATATATGACAAAACCACAGCAAACATTATCCCTCAATGAGTGGAAAACTTGAATGCATTATCCCCTGAAAGTCAGGAAAAAGGCAAGGCATGCCCACTTTCACCACTACTATTCAACATAGTTCTGGAAGTTTTTGGACTAGCAATCAGAGCGGAAAAAAGAAATAAAAGGAATACAGGATAGGAAAAGAAGAAGTAAAACTCTCATGTTTGCACGATGACATTGTCCTCTACATATGAAAACCCTCTGAAAGTTTTTCTTACCAGAAAACTACTAGAGCTAGACTAATCAATGTATTTATAGTTAATGATTGCTAGGATACAAATTAACACACAGAAATCCTTGCATTCCTTTATACACCAGATAATGAGAAAACAGGAAAGAGAAATTAAGGAAAACAAAACCAGTTCACCATTTGCAACAAAGAATAAAGATATTAAGGATATTTTATAAAGCCCCCCCCTCAACACCCTCCCCACACCTCCCCATCATCCATCCACCACTCTTCCACCCCATATGATCTTACCCACACCTATAACATTAATTCCTCCAAACCACACTATCCCATCTACACACCCACCCCACAACCTCATATGTGTTCCACCACACCCTCACCTCATAAAAAAAAATATTCCCAATTCACCCCACCAAACCCAAAAATACATTCACTACAACTCCCATCACCCCCCCCCCCCCCCCCCCTACACATCCTCCAAATCTACCTCCTCCATTTCTACACTCCCCACGCCCCCCCACCCGTCAACACCAAACATGCTACTTCCGATTTTACTACAAAGCACAGTCATCAAGACAGTGTGGGTTGTACTCCCCCCCCCCCGCGCACCCCCCAAGGCTAGAAATTAGATCAATGGGGAACAAAATAGAAAGCCCAGAGATAAACCCACGCACTATGGGGCACCTTATCTTTCGACAAAGGAGGCTAAGAGAATAGACAATGGAGAAAAGACAATCTCTTAACAAAGTTGGTGTGCGGCCCCCCCCCCCCCCCCCCCAACTCACTGGTCACCATCTTGTAAAAGAATGATGAAAACTAGAACACTTCCTAACACTCATACACTAAATAATAACTCAAAATGGTATTAAAGATCTAATGTAAGACCAGAAACTATAAAACTACCTAGAGGAAAAATAGGCAAAAACTCTCCGACATAAATCAGCAGCAGGATCCTCTATGACCCACCCCCCCCGAATATTGGAAATAAACGCAAAAATACACACCCCCCCCCCCCCCCCCTGGGACCTAATCAAAAATTAAAAGCTTTTTTGCCCACAACAAAGGAAAACTATAAGCAATGCGTGAAAAGACAGCTCTTCGAATGGGGAGAAAATAATAAGCAAACGAAGCAAAGACAAAATTAATCTCTAAAAAAATATACATAGACTCCTGCAGCTGAATTCCAGAAAAATAAACGACCCAATAAAAAAATGGGCAAAGAAACCTAAACAGACATTTCTCCAAAGAAGAATACAGGTCTAACACCAACACACCCAATGACCAACGCATCGATCAACATCACTCATTTATCAGAGAAATGCAAATCAAAACCACAATGAGAGGTACCATGTACATCCAGTCAGAATGGGCATGCTATCCAAAAAGTCTCAAGCAATAAATGCTTGGAGAGGTGTGGAGACCCCCCCAACCCCCCCCCCCCCACCCCCCCGGGAAACCCTTGCTGTACACGTGTTTGGTGGGAATGCAAACTAAGTAACAGCCCCCCCCCCATATGGACCCCCCGCACAGTGTGGAGATGTCCTTAAAAAACCTGGAGAATTAGACTGCCATATGACCCAGCAATCCACTGCCTAGGCATTATACACCGAAGGAAAACCAGAATTGAAAGAGACGCGTTGTTTTGTACCCCAAATGTTCATCGCACAGCACTGTTTACAATAGCCAGGACCTTGGAAGCAACCTAGATGTCCATTGGCAGTCCTCTCAATGGAATAAGGAAGCTGTTTTGGTACATTATACACAAAAAAAAATGGAAGATTAATCGCCATTAAAAGACATACATTTTGAATCCGTTCCTATTGAGTGGATTGAAACTGGAGCCCATACCCCAGAACCCCCAACCAACACGTGAAGTGAGCCAGAAGAAAACGCCACCAATACAGTATATATGCAATGTATTATCGTAAACATTTTCCAAACGAAGGTAATGGTAACCCTAATATGTGAGACAGAATAAGAGAAACAGATGCATGGAACAGTCCTTGTGGACTCTGATGGGATGAAGGTCGGAGGGTTGGACATGTCTGGGACCCTAATAACATTGAAACATGTATATTGTCATATTAGATTGTGATGCAGAACACCATTCCATGTTCCTTAGCCATGTGGACGGTTCATGCTCCAACCCCCCCCCCCCCCCCCCCCCCCCCCCCCCCCCCCTGTGGATCTATGGGCTGACACTGAGGGATGGGCTGGGGGCCCCCCCCCCCCCCCCCCCCCCCCCCCCCCCCCCCCCCCCCCCCCCTCCCCACCCCCCCCCCCCGCCTCGCCGAATGTCGGCCCCCCGCCGGCGGGTTATTGGCCCCCCCCCGGGGGGAGCACATGTGAATCCATGGATGATTCAGTCGTGGTATGGCAAAAACTACTAAATATTGTAAAGTAATTAGCCCCCACCTAAAATAAAAAATAAATAAATAAATAAAATAATAAAAATAAAATAAAGTAATTACAAACAAATCCTAAAAAAAATTAAATAACAACTTAACAAAAAAAAAAAAATAAATAAAATTAAAAAGCAGAGACTTTATTTGCCAAACAAAAGTCCGTCTAGTCCAAGGCTTGGTTTTCCAGTGGTCCATGTATGGATGTGAGAGTTGGACATGTGAAAGCTGAGCGCGCAGAATTGATGCTTTTATGAATGTGGTGTTGGAGAAGGACTCTTTGAGAAGTCCCTGGACTTTCCAAGGAGATCCAATTCAATCCATCCTAAAGAGATCAATCCTGGGTGTTCATTGGAAGGACTGATGTTGAAGCTGAAACTCCAATACTTTGGCCACCTCATGCGAAGAGTTGACTCATTGGAAAAGACCCTAATGCTGGGAAGGATTGGGGGCAGGAGGAGAAGGGGACGACAGAGGATGAGATGGTTGGATGGCATCACCGACTCGATGGACATGGGTTTGGGTACGCCTCTCCCCCCCCCCCCCCCCCCCCCCCCCCCCCTCCCGGCCCCGCACCCGCTCCGCTGGAGCCACCCTCCCCCCCCGACAGTGAGGGCTGGCATGCTGCAATTATGGGGGGTCGCAGAGAGTCGGGGTTGAACACAACTGTGTGGACTGAACTAGAATGAACAGTAGTTTTAAGTGGATCAGCTTTGATGATTACTCTTCAAACTGGTCATGGTCAGAGATCCAATGGCCGGCTACTATTGCTCTCATCTTCAAAGATTCCTTCCTTTGCAAAACATTCTTGAACCACCACTGCCACTGTACGTTTGGTAGCAGGCTCCTTGGGCCAAATGTGTTTGTTTATGTTCCAATGTTTTGTGTGTGTGTGTAGAAGAGATCTTTTTGACCCATTTTGAATTGAATAAAAAAATCGCTCGAAAAAGAAAAAAAAAAAAAAAAAGATAGAAATGAAAAGCAAACTGACAATGTTATGGCAAAAACCACTACAATATTGTAAGTACTTAGCTCAATTAAATAAATAAAAAAAGAAAGAAAACTGATAAAAGAGGTAATAACAGAAAATTCAAGGACAAAAAACTGTAGATAAAAATCAGTATTTCAAAATGGGAGAGGTGGGTTAAATCCAGTTTTAATGCCAGGCGATGTAGGGATGAGGTTTATCCCGTGGGTCAAGGAAGGCCCCCCAGCGAGTAGGGCCCCCAATTCAAACACCCACTCCAGATCATTACTAAGCTGGATCAGTCGTGTGACAGAGGAGTCTTGGTGGGCTTCCAAATCCATGGGGTCACAAAGAGTTTGGACCATAGAACTGCGTCAATGAGCCACACCATGACACAAATGAATTGAGTACGATGAATGTTTTTAGGACTTGGGTTAAAGAAGTTAATTTCTGCTGCACATGACCAACCCTAACCCGCTCAAGTTCAAAAATGGAAGAAAGAAATGGGCAATCCAAGAGCAGAACAGAAACCCCCCCCCACCAGACATAGAACACAGAGATCGTGAAAAAAAAACCATGTTGGAAATAAAGGAAGCAGGTAAACGGTTCCTAGCTGTTAAGGTGTGTCCCCCCCCCCCCCCCCCCCCCCCCCCAAGTGCAAGATACACGGGCTGAGGGCTTTCAAGCTAGCAGAAAATCAACTTCAGTCCCCTTTTTTTTTTGTGAGTTAATGCCAAACATTTTTAAGGCTTATTCCTAAAAGTAGACCAAAAAGAATCTAAAATTTAGTTGGAAAACAATAGTCAGGCCTGTGCTTAGAACCATACTCTTACGACATTAGCAACAGAAAAACAGATTTAAAGGTAGGCAAACTTGAGAAATAGGTATGGCTCTGCGGAAGCTGTTGCAGTAGTCCAGGTAGGTAGAGAAAAGACAGGCTGAGCAACATAACTGCAACAGGAAATGGAGAGGTTGAGACAGATGCAATAATGTTAAGAAGCTAAGCTGCAAAATAAAATGTAATCCTCATAATTCCCCCCCCCCCCCCCCCCCCCCCCCCCCCCCCCCCCCCCCCCACCTCCCGCCCCCCCCCCCCCGCGCACTCACTCTTTTTCATCTGATACCCCCCCCTCATTAAAGCAATATCAAATGATTCAACGTTGACTATTAAACAGTTGGCCCCAACACCCCCTCCCACCACAGGTTCTATAAGGAGAAAAAATTAGATATGGGATAAGTCAGTCCAGTTTGGATTTTAAATAAGGTGTTTGGGAAAAGACATCAAATGAAACGTATGCATCTGGGAAGAAATGTGAGCTGTTCTTGTTTCCATAAATTGAATTATAGTTGGGGATCTGAAGCCAGACATCCTGGGTTTTAAATTTCTCACTATACTATTTACTGGAGAAGGCAAAGGCCACCCCCAACCACATAAAACTGCCTTGAACAATCCATGGACGGAGCGGCCTGGTAGGCTGCACCAGTGGTGGTCGATAAGCGAGGCACCCCCCCCCCCCCCACCCCTCCCTACCAAAACACCCGCCGCCACTCATCCAAACCCATACACCCATTTTACCCCCCCCCCCCCCCCCCCCCATTTTCAAGCACTGGACCCGAAGCCGAGAAATGGCAACCCACTCCAGTGTTCTTGCCTGGAGAATCCCAGGGACGGCGGAGCCTGGTGGGCTGCCGTCTATGGGGTCGCACAGAGTCGGACACGACTGAAGCGACTTAGCAGCAGCATACTATTTATAGTCTATGTGACGCCTGAAAAAGCTATGGCAATTTCTTGAGCCTCATTTTCTCACTAATAAATGGGGATGACAATAAGTACAACCGTACACGTTACATTAATTAGGATTAATGAGATTCATACAGGCTAAAGCACTAAGGAATAGTACCATTACAACAAACCATTCAAACCAAATGTTAATTCTCTGCGTGTTATTCTGTACCAACACCCTAGCCTTTAACTTTTATATTCCCACAGGAATAACTCAGAAGTTGAGTTTGGTGCAAATTTTCAAACCACCAAAAAGAATAAATAGAAACTTTCAAGGTCTTCTAGTTCTCTGGAATTCATATACCTGGATTTAGACTATGTATTCATATAGAAGAACTGAGTAATACCTGATTAAAAAGAAATTAAAAAGTGAACTATAATACAGAGAACAAATATAATCAATGATAAATATATTATTCCTGACCATAATAGTAATACAATAAATGTTTGCTAAATGGATAAATATTGAGAGCAAGAGGAGAAGGAGGTGAGAGGATGAGATGGTTGGATAGCATCATCAACACAATGGACACGAATCTGAGCAAACTCAGGGAGATAGTGAAGGATAAGAAAGCCTGGTGTACTGTGCAGTTCATAGCATTGCAAAAAGCAGGAAATGACTTAGTGACTGAAAAACAACAACAAATGGATAAATGATTCTGTCATCAAAACAAAATGCAGGTATGAGCACAAAAATTTTAAATCAGCATTCTTGCATTTGTTTACATCAAAAGTCAATTTAACTTGTGTTGTATAATACATTAAAAAAACATTTAAAAAGCCATATTTCTTCTTTAAATTATCTCATTATATTAAACTGATATCAATTATTCTATTAAAGCCTACATATAGGAACATTACTGTCCAAGGATCAACTCTCATTATATAATATTAACCATAAGAACTAAGATATTTTTATACCTCTTTTCGCATTCCATAGTTTGTTTTGGTTTGTTTCTTATGACATAAGTTGAATGATTAAGAATCCTAGAAGTAAATCAGCACATTAATTTCATAATATATTAAAGAGAATAATGTATATACATGATATAAAAATGTCGATAATAAACTGCATCTGGTCCATGAAGATCTTTGCTAGAAAACAATATTTAAATATTATTTAGATCAGATGCTCATAAGCTCACTGGCTATTATGAAGGAATGAAGCTCACCAATTCTTCCATGCATTTTCTTTTATAAACCCTTTCTCGAGGCTTGGATATTTTCCAGCCATGTTATTTTCCTGTGCATATCTAACTTTTAGCTGAGACAGAAGATAAAGAGATGCAGATTGTTTAAGTACCATCATAACTGATTTCATTTTTCCCAGCATAGCAAATGATAGGGCCATGTCGATGTAATAAACAATCATTTTGTCAAATAATAAACCTTAATTCCAAATGCAAAGCCAGTGCTAAAGTTCAATTCTTTAAAAAAATTCACAAGTCTATAAAACTTTTAATAACGGAATGAAACAATATACTTGAAGAAAATCAAAAAAAGAAAGAAAAATAAAGAGTGATAAACCATTACATGAGAGAACCATTTGTTCATAATTTTATATAATTCCAAGTATTGATCTCAAAGTCAAAAGCAATGACTAATAAACTATCTTTAATATAAGTAACTAATATATTTGAGTTCTTAATATTTATCTATTTACTACAGATATAAATGTTAACTTTCAATTTTAAAGTTTAGTTTTATAAGGAGTAGAATATCTGCCTTTTATTCAAAATAATATAATCAGATGTCAACTACCAAAAGAATACACAGAAGAAGAGAATTTCAAATTAAAGATACATATTGACTGTTAAAATATATAATGAAATAAATATGTTGGTAATTCCAGAAAGATGGTTTCATAAAGAAACCAATTTCCATTACCCCAGTTTTTCTCACTAGCTAAGATCTAGAAGAGCCTCAACAGGAGGAAGCTACAGTGAGAGGCAAATGACAAGTATCACACACAAAGCAGTGTAGCTTTGCACCAAGTGATTTCTAGATTACTGACACCTTTATTCTTCTTTGTGTGGACAGGCACTAAAATCGTACTGAATCCCCAAAGGCAGAGGAATTTAGATAATAAAATATCTAAGAACATCAGGAAAAAATACATCATTAAAGAGTAATTTTTTAAAAAGGAAGTGAATCCTAAGAATTCTCTTCACATGGGAAAATATTTTTTCTGTTTCTTTAGTTCTGTGTATGAAATGATGGATGTTCACTAAACTGCTTATGATAATGACTTCATGATCTATGGAAGTCAAATCATAGGACTGAACACCTTATACAAGGCTGTATGTTAATGATATCTCGATAAAACTGAAAGAGTAAAAACTGATTTAAAAAGGCGATGTAGCACTGCAAAGTATCCTGGAGGAGGGGGAGGGTCAGAATTATTCCCTTGGAAGGGGCCATCCAACTACAGTGCCCTCCACTGCAGTAAATTCGGAATTCTCCCCACACCACACTCACTAGTGTTGTGACTATTGATGTGCATGAGTCACATTAGAGAAGAAAAATGTTGAGTTCTACTTACTGATAAAATATATTTCATATACTTGAAAATTCTCTGAAAAATTTTACTGTGTACATTGATATTTAATGTTTTACTGTGTGATTACCAGAGTCAAAATAAATGTCTGTTTTACCTAAATATCTATTATAGATTATTAACACACTTCCCTAATCCAGGTACCAGTACTGAATTTTAGGTAAAAGTGTATATATATAATTCAGCTGCATCAACTTGGCCACTTAATACTTAAGGCGTCCACAAGCTCTAGATACCTTGATGCACGTCCTGCTGCTCTGGTCCTCTGGAAGAATTTTTCACTGAATGATGCTCTATAACATAAAGGCCTCCGTCTGTATTCATATTTCACGTACATCAACCAAACCAAAAGATGGAAGAAGTAAGATGTTTTGGGAGAGGATAGGGAAGTCATTAGTAAAGCAAGCAGAAAAGAAAGAATGGATAGATTTTAAGGGTTGAGAGAACTACCTAATTAGTTATAACAAGCTAGAAGTTAACATGATGCTCCTCAAATTAAGAGTTCATATGATCAGAAAAAGAAAAAAAATCACATGAAAAAGTAATGTACATAATTTCTATAATTCAAAAATAAAATAATAAACTGCTCAAAATCTGATTTTGCCTTATGTGTTCCTTAATTATATTTCAAAATAACTTTCATAATTATTTTTAAAATTTAGCTGTATTACATAGTACTCAGAAGTACATCTTTCCACAGTAAGTAAAAACTCTCAGGACACATGTAAAAGCACATCAAATAATTATTAAAAGTAAATATGTATTAGAAAATACTACAGAATAAGCTAACAGGAATAATGAACATGCTATGCGAACCAATCAACTGAAGCTATTCATTGCAAAAGTCTTCATATAATCTTTTCTTTAGCATGAAAATCAAATTTTAAAAAGCCAGCTAAACATTTACTTATTAAGCCACATAGTAAGAAAATCAGTATAAGAAAGAGCAGTAGCCACTTCTCTAATACTAAGATACATAAGTAGAGTTGGTGGAAATTTGAAGAATTGGTTAAATAATTTACAGAGAAATATTATTTTAAGATAATATAGTTTTTTATTTAACTTCCAAAATTATAGTAAAAATAAAATTATGATTTGTGGAACAGCTATTTTAATATAGACAACGTCACTGACTCAAGGGGACTTCAATACACTCAAATATAAGTAAAAATAATCCAATCTTTTAAGAAGGAGGATAAATATTAGCTTTTAAAATTTAACAATAAACTGTCAATACAAAGTAGTTTAATATATGCATCTCAATTAGACAAAGAAGGGCAGTCGTCTAAATAACTAGGCTTCAGACTTTGAACACTTATGATTTATCTACTTGACAGTTTACTTGGCGATCTCTTTTCCCACCCTTTTTGATTATTAATTCTGTGCAATATTCTCTTGTTATTTTCCTAGGATAGTTTCATCCACCAAGTACTAGTATAAACCTTATTAAAGAATTACATATATTTTTTCTAAAAATAGTGTGAACTAAGGTGGCAAAGCTGCTCTAAGAAAACCATCACTGAACTCAACATAAGCTGTTTTTAAATTCCCTCTAATTTTGAAGTACAATGTCTGGCTTCTTTTAGATTTAGCTGAGAGTTAACACTGCATTTACTTTCCACTAATAGCTAGCTAAAGAACAGCTAAATAGTAAGCATACAGTCAAAGTAGAA
The DNA here is from genome assembly GCA_024291935.2 of Okapia johnstoni. Classification (NCBI taxonomy): domain Eukaryota; kingdom Metazoa; phylum Chordata; class Mammalia; order Artiodactyla; family Giraffidae; genus Okapia; species Okapia johnstoni. The sequence continues at coordinate 84,821,746 of CM044305.1, forward strand.
ATCCTAAGTGGTACTTCTTGCTATACAAGAATAATCTTACCCAAGATAAAATATTTTAAATCAAGACTAACAATAAATAGACAAAAACATAGCAATGATTATATTAAAACTTAAAAAGAAATATTACAAGTTCTGGTTGATTTGCAATTTTCAATAGCATTTCAGATTCTTCATTTAATAAAGCTAGAATCTAAAACAATACATTGTGAAAGGGGAAATCTACAACCAGAGAAGGTATAAAAACTCAAATCCTCTAAGGAATATATTTTTTTACAAGATTACTTTTGACTTTTAGACTCACTCAAATTTATGTGTTGTAACAGCAAACAACAATTTTAATTCTCTAAATCTAAGAGATATAAGCAATAGCAGGATATTTTAGAAGGAAGGATGATATTATTTAATGGAAAAAATACCAGATTTAGCATAAGAAAATTCTGAGCCCAGTTTAAGTTTAGCCATGAGCAGAATTGGCTAGGGATCTAAATTGTCTACAGATTACACATTTTAAAAGTAAAATGCACTCCTTACTTTATGACCAGATATCATAAAATTTTAATGCCTTCAAAAATTAGACATAGTTATTATAATATTAATGTCACTGATTATTAATCCAAAAAGCTCTTATATTTATATTCACTAATATCTGAAAAGGAGAATGGCAAAACAGCTCAGAGAAAGAAATTAATTTTGCATAAATTTCAACAATAACAACAATTATGTAGAGAGAATATATTAACTAAATGAATGGTTCCTACTAGCTTTAAATTTGATCTCATTTTCAAGTAATTAACCAGTAACAGTATTAACGAATACCTACTATGTACAAGGCAGAGCTAGGTACTGCTTTGTACTTATTACAAAAAGCAAGACCTATGAAACATCATTTGATGTATTTAGGTTGAAAGAGTAATTTAAGTCAGAGGGATAGATATAAAACTAATACAACAATAGGAGAAAACTGAAAATATAGAAATGATAGATATGGCTATATTAAAATCTAAAATTATACACTCAAATGCAATTCTGGACATGAGGGAAATACACATTTTTGTGGGTTCTTATAAAATCAATATTCTCTGTTCATAATGATAAACGCAATTTTTTCACCTGCCAAGTAGGGGAGGTAGAAACTTAACTATTTTTTAAGCTACATAGAGCAGGTGGTGGCTTGCTTCATCAAACCCCTTAAACCAATGGGGCCATCAATACTTTAATTATATTGAAGGGGGGAAAACACATACAACCTCATAAGTAGTCAATTTTAAAAAAGGCGCATTAGAAATGAATCACAGAAAAGATTAGAAGATAAGCTTCAAAAAGGAAGACAGAAAAGGGTGACAGAAAGTTATGACAGAAGAAAAATGTCAATTGGGAATGAGGATACATTAGATATAGAAGGGATAAAGGTATTTTCTAGTGTGGTTTTTAATTCTATAAATGTAGTAGCAGTGCACAAAGAGATAATTAGTGGTTATTTTAAAAAATATTATAGTGGCCCCTAATAACACACATCAGTCATTGAATAAGTTTTAATTGTAATTATTTTTCAAAACATCTTTAAGCAAATGCCAACATACATTTTAAACATCCTAAAACATGGTCCCATGATCCATAAACATTTGTTGCTTTGAATATGTAAAAAACATAGTAGTTATCCAAGTTAAAAGCACCAAAATTATTCTTTTAATTTTCTCAAAACAAACAAAAACTCAGTTCTGCTTTATTATTTCGAAAGTATTAATATAAATGTAGCACTCTTAGTACATGAAGATGGCAATAACAGCCAACCCTCCACAGCACACAGATCCTTCTCTGTATAAAAAATGGACTTGCACTGATTTTATACTCATTAACACAATGTCCTCCTCATTACCAATAACATGCATTTGGAGAAAGCCTAGCCATAGGGAGAAATGCTCCTTGACCAAGACACAGACTAAAGTGAACCTCTGACTCTCAAACTGTCACGCTGATTTAATCAGTGATTATATAATTCAATCTTAAGGAATTTACACATATCCCAAGTAACTCAAAATCAGATAAAAAGCACACTATATACTTGTGACATGTACTTGGAAAAAATGCTTATATCATGCTATTGTGAGCTAAGATGAATATCAATTATTATTATTTAGCACAAAGGAATAAAAAAGATACTGAAGCAATAAATAGAATGACTATATGAGTATAAAGTATTCTGCTAATTATAGATGTAATTTTATATTTCTTTCCTAAGTATTTCCTATTGTCTCTTACTAGATGGTCTTCTTATTTACTGTTTATTTGACAATCTTTAAATATCAGATTTTTTTTTTCTTTTCTTTTTTTTTTTATTTTGAATATCAGATTTAATGATTACAAAATTTGCCCATTTAAACCTCATTACTGAAAAAAATACCTGTTCTTCTGATCTTGCTGCAATAACTGAACAGCTATTTCCCTCAAATCAGTTACTTCCTTCAGACCATCATCCTCTTCCTCAGCAAGTAATTGTTCTTTCCCAAGTCTGAAAGGTAACATAAACGTGATTTATCCAAAAAGTAAGGCAGATGATATTTTATGCCAGCTTTCAGATGTAGAAACCATTTTTTATTTTTAATAGCATGTGGAATTTTCCTGTATTTAAAATGTTAAAATAAGAAATAAAGAATATTGAAGCAATATACAAACATATTAATATCTATCTTCTCTACTCAACAGAAAATGTCACACATACTGGTTATATTAATATAATTAATGGCTAACAAAGTAAACTGTATTACCATTTTGTAATTTCTGAAATGTGAAATGGCCATAGTAATTTAACAATGCATATTCTCGATCTTGAGTGTAACAAGGACCACAGAGCTCTATTTGGCCTATCTTTAGAAATAAATAGAAAATGTTATGAAAATTTTTCATTTTATCAAACCACTCTGCTTTTATCAGTTCATTTATTGTGATTTTTAAAATCTCTGTGTAAAATGTTTAAGTAGTGGAAATGCAAAATAGATTCAGATAAGATTGGCAAATTTGCAAAAAAAATTCATTAACATATATGTATCTTTTTTGTCATTTAAAAAGAACAAAGAAATTTTAAAATTGTCCTCTAAACTCTAGTAATTTTATCCCAAAGGCATTTCATTTAAAAAAATGGTGTCAGGGACTTCCCTGGCAGTCCAGTGGTTAAAACTCTGCATTTTCAGTGGAGAGGACACAGATTCAATTCCTGGTGGGGAAACTAAGATCATGCATGCTGCATGGCACGGTAAACAGGCAAGTAAGTAAGTAAATAAATAAATAATGGTATCAAACCTAAGACTCTGTATCTTTACCATATCTGGCATGCTACTGGAGTCTCTCAAGGTAAGACAACTGTCCTCATGCAATAACATGAGAAAGTAAGAGAAAAATGAAACAGAGAGTAAAACAAAGCACTGTATCTCCTTATGGGGCACCAGAGATGATTAATTAATGACTATTAAAAAGTTACCAATGAGGTCATTGGAGGGAAGCACAATATAGAGAAAAGAGAAAAACTTGGGGATCAGAGAGCTAGACTCACACCCGAGGTTCTAGTGGACACTAGCTAAGTGGTTTTAGACAAGAAACTTAATAGTTTCCCAGCTTCACCTTCCTTATCTGTAAAAATGTGGACAATATCCACCCTGTAGGATTTAGTGAAGATTAAGTAAGAAACATAGGAAAGCATGCAGCACAGATCCTGGTAGATGGTAGGTATTCAACAAATACTCTTTCCTTTCTGAAAAAATGTGGGTAGGTCAATTTCTATTGTTTCATAAGATAAAGGATACAGAAAAAAGATCCAAAGTAAATTATTTTAATTAATAAAATAGAGAATTAAATACCCTTAAAATTACCATAACCAGTCTCATGTAATGTAAAGTTTATTAAACCAAGAGTCAGAACACCTCAGTTTGAGACATTTGAAACTCCAGGTCTCAGTTTCCTAATTGGTCAAACTATACCAATACCATCTGTTTTAAAGAACAGCTAAATAGCTCAAATGAGGCAATGTATGGGAAAGTATAATTTTCTTCAATAATAATAATAGGGGACATTATAATTACACTTATGGAGAAAAAACAGTGTATATACTGCATTCAACTTATATGTTTACTATAATTTTCAGCTTCATTGAGGAAAGCAGACAGATGAAATAGTCACAAATTTCCTATCTGAACTTAACAGGTAAACGAACAAAGAATTTATTCATTCAAGCAGAAATATCTAATGATATTTCAAGTATTTAATAAGCAGTACTTCAATTTGCAAATTTATGTGTGTTTACCTTTTTTCATCTCCCAATTCTTCATTTTTCTGAGATTTTTCAGGACCTTTTTCTTTTCCCTTATATAAAAGAAAGTTATCATTTTAAATCGTATGGTTCACTTTTGTGAGATTAAGGAGAACGTGTTATTGATATTTGTTCAAAGTTTTCTTTACCTTAAGGAAAGCAACAAATGATCCAATATGTGCATCTCCTTGTTCAGGAACTACTACATCATCTGTGTTGGCGTCAGTAAAATCATACACCTCCTGATCTAAGTATAGATTAATACTTATTAGAAAATATGAAGAGTAAACAGTGTGCTCTGACACTGCAGTGCTTCGAAAAAAGTATATTTTTTTCAATAAAAGAGTTGATCAAAGATACTATAATTTGGGGGCTTCCCAGGTGGCGCTAGTGGTAAAGAACCCATCTGCCAATGCAGGAGATGCAAGAGATGTTGGTTCGATCCCTGGGTCAGGAAGGTCCCCTGGAGGAGGGCATGGCAACCCACTCCAGTACTCTTATCTGGAGAATCCCACAGAGAGAGGAGCTTTACAGGCTATGGTCCATGGGTTGCACAGAGTCGGACACGACTGAAGCAACTTAGCAAGCACGCACACACTATTATTTTTAAAGCCCACTTTAAAAAAACTATTCATTTTTAAAAAGGGCTATATACATGACATAAAAACAGCAGACACCTTATGAATTACCTTTCTGAGAATCAGGTTTACTTCCTACTGAGTGACTGTCATTTCTTGATGTCTGCTCTCTATTTGATTCTGAGACTTGAGAATGAAGGCTGACTGTGTCATCATCTGATGGCTGAATGCAATAAGTAAAAAGTAAAAATGAGGCATTTTATACATATGATAAGGATTAAGTTGCTTTAATTCCATATATGAAGTACAGAACACCTGATTTAAATATCCAGTTTTAAAACCAAAAATTAATATGAGGTTTACTGTTTTGCTTTTAAAACTGCGCATGTCTTTTTTTTTAACTTGAGGTCATAAAATGCAATGCTGATCACATTTTTAAGCAAAATAAATGAAATGTGTGCAAGTGCCTTTCTACTTCAAAGCTCTAGTAAAATTTTTTTGTTTTTCTAATAAAATTTTAAAATAAAATAGTTCAGTAATAGAAAAGACTCACTTCTGTTGTAGACAATCGTTTCTCTCCATTATCACTTCCGATTCCAGAGTCAGGACCATGATTTTTATTTGGATAAAAATCTTCCATACTGTGGAAATACAAATTCTAAGGGCAGTTAGGTTTTTCTTCTTAAATAGATAAAACATAACTGACCTAAAATTTCGCTAGATAATATAGAATATATATTTTGATATGTAAGATCCTTAAAAACATGAGGAGAAAAATATCAGATCATATAAAACACTTTATTCATGTCCCTCATGTAATATTTTGACATGCTCTGTTGTAAAATAGGTTAACAACAGCCTTAACAATAGCCTATCATTTCTCCTGAGAGATCCAGAAAAGCAGATATTTCTGCTAGAAAATCATCTTGATAAAGACCTATTTTTATGAGTTTGTCAAATTTCACCATATAATGTTGAAACGTTTTTTAACCTTAATACAACCATTTCTTCTTCATTATCTCTAAAAATATATTTAGCTTCATAAATAAAGACCATTAAGTAATTAAAAGAAAAAAGGCCAAAAAATGCCTGTAAAGCATTGAATAAGCAATTGTTTTGGTGTGAGGAAAGAGCTGTCCTTGCAACTTTCTGAATTACAGTATGCCACCCAGGTTGCAAAATAGTTTTCACTTTAATTTGCAAATTTACCATATACTCTACATTGACCACTGATTATATGCCAAGAATTGGGCTAAGTTTTTTTTTTAAGTATTTTAAAGATAATACTTCACATTCCTTGTGAAAACTCTAGCAGGTTATTGGTGCTTTCTCATTTTACAGAAAAGGAAACTGAGGCCAGGAAGGGTTGAAAAAATGACCCAATGACATACAACTTGCAAATGGCAGTCTAAGTTTTATCCCAAGATTATCCAACACTGAAGTCCCTGATCTGCTATATTTCTTCCCCAAATACTGATTTTATACTTTTCAGGAGTACATCAACAAACTTAGGGAAGCAATTACCAAGGGTTAAGGCACTATGCTGAACACCTGAGACGAGATGAATTTTAATATGTTTGCTTTCAAAGCGTTCTCAGCCCAGAGGGGGAGTATGCTTATCTGTTCTGAAGGATATGACAAAGGTAAATGGGGCCTCCCAGATGGTTCAGTGGTAAAGAATCCACCTGCCAAGCAGGAGACGAGGGTTTGATCCCTGGGTCGGGAAGATCCCCTAGAGAAGGGAACGGTAACCCACTCCAGTATTCTTGCCTGGGAAATCACAGTCAGAGGAGCCTGGCAGGCTACAGTCCATGGGGTCGCAAAAGAGTCAGACACGACTTACCAAATAAACAACAACAACAAAGGTAAATACAAATCGCTGTGAGAAAATAGAGATTAATTCTCCTTGGGAAGGTGAGGAAAGGCCTCACCCAAGAAAGCAGCATTTGAGATTAACTTTGAAGGATGAAAGACAACAATTGCTAGCATTTGCTGAGTGTCTACACTGTGTTAGATACTATGCCAGGTGCAACTCATATTTTATTTATAATGAAATTGTACAATTTATGCCTTACTATTTCTTCTTACAAATGAAGAAATAAAGTTAATAAAAGTTAACTTTCCAAGGGGAAATATTATGACATTTACTGAGTATCATTTACTGAACTAGTTGCCAGGCACACATTTAATTCTCACAAAAAGCTTATGAAGTATATATTGTTAACATTTTAAATAAAGAAACAGGCTCAGAGAGATTAAATAACTTACACAGGCCAAGGAGGAATTAAGAGGTTAAACCATGATTAGAACTGAAATCCATCTGACTCCACCGCCCAATGATACATCCATATACTATACTATACTAACATACATTGGTGTGTTTGAAACAGATGACAATGATAATAACAAGCTATTTGTTGAGGAATTAATAAGACATTGTGATAAATACTCTATATGCATTATTTCATTCAATCCCAACATCATCCATATGATTATTTTCCTTTTCACATACAAGAAAGCTAAAACCCAGAGATAATATGACACAAGGACATACAGTTATTAAGAGACGGAGAAGAGCTTCACGAGGATATTATGTCTGACTTCAAAAGCTAAAGATAAGTATAACTACTGCAATGCCTATATAGAATAAAGAGTTTACAAAATATCAAGGAAAGGTATTCTAAGTAGTAAGAACCATATAGCCAAGAACATGAGTGAGAAAATAGAAAGTACATACGAGAACTTTCTAAGTAATTCAATACCAGCTCTGTGTGAGAGACAAGCACATCCAAGAGCCACAAATAAACTCTACTGACCTGCCCTGTCCAATACAGTAGCCAATAGTCATCCTTGGCAACTGAGCATTTGAAATGTAACGAGTCCAAAATGAGACATGCTTTAAATGTAAAATACACACTAGATTTCAAAGATTTAAAAGAAAGTGAAATAACTCACTAGTTTTTAACATGTAACTATATATTGAAATTTCAATTATATAGAAGCTTTATACAGTCAGCAAAAACAAGACCGGGAGCTGACTGTGGCTCAGATCATGAACTCTTTATTGCCAAATTCAGACTGAAATTGAAGAAAGTAAGGAAAAAACCACTAGACCATTCAGGTATGATCTAAATCAAATCCCTTATGATTATACAGTGGAAGTGACAAATAGATTCAAGGGATTAGATCTGATCAAGTGCCAGAAGAACTGTGGATGGAGGTTCAAGACACGGTACAGGAGGCAGTGATCAAGACCATCCCCAAGAAAAAAAAATGATAAAAGGCAAAATGGTTGTCTGAGGAAGCCTTACAAATAGCTGAGAAAAGAAGAAAAGCTAAAGGCAAGGGAGAAAAAGAAAGATATATACATCTGAATGCAAAGTTCCAATGAATAGCAAGGAGAGGTAAGAAAACCTTCCTCAGTGATCGATGCAAAGAAATAGAGGAAAACAATAGAATGGGAAAGAATACAGATCTCTTCAAGAAAATTAGAGATAAGAAGGAACATTTCATGCAAAGATGGACACAATAAAGGACAGAAATCTTAACGACCTAACAGAAGCAGAAGATATTAAGAAAAGGTGGCAAGAATACACAAAAGAACTATACAAAAAAGATCTTAATGACCCAGATAACCATGATGGTGTGATCAGTCACCTACAGCCAGACATCCTGCTGTGCAAAGTCAAGTGGGCCTTAGGAAGCATCACTACAAACAAAGATAGTGAAGGTGATGGGATTCCAGCTAAGCCATGTCAAATCCTAAAAGATGATGCTGTGAAAGTGCTGCACTCAATATGTCAGCAAATTTGGAAAACTCAGCAGTGGCCACAGGACTGGAAAAGGTCAGTTTTCATTCCAATCACAAAGAAAGGCAATGCCAAAGAATGTTCAAACTATGGCACAATTGCAAGCATCTCACATGCTAGCAAAGTAATGCTCAAGATTCTCCAAGCCAGGCTTCAACAGTACATGAACCAAGAACTTCCAGATGTTCAAAGCTGGATTTAGAAAAAGCAGAGGAACCAGAGATCAAATTGGCAACATCCGATGGATCATCGAAAAAGCATGCGAGTTCCAGAAAAACATCTATTTCTATTTTGTTGACTATGCCAAAGCCTTTGACTGTGGGATCACAATAAACTGTGGAAAATTCTTAAAGAGATGGGCTTACCAGACCACCTGACCTGCCTCTTGAGAAACCTGTATGCAGGTCAGGAAGCAACAGTTAGAACTGGACACGAAACAACAGACTGGTTCCAAATAGGAAAAGGAGTACGTCAAGGCTGTATATTGTCACCCTGCTTCTTTAACTTATATGCAGAGTACATCATGAGAAACGCTGGGTTGGAGGAAGCACAAGCTGGAATCAAGATTGCCAGGAGAAACATCAATAACCTCAGATATGCAGGTGACACCACCCTTATGGAAGAAAGCAAAGAAGCACTAAAGAGCCTCTTGATGAAGGTGAAAAAGGAGAGTGAAAAAGTTGGCTTAAAGCTCAACATTCAGAAAACTAAGATCATGGCATCTGGTCCCATCACTTCATGGCAGATAGATGGGGAAACAGTGGAAACAGTGACTGACTTTATTTTTCTGGGCTCCAAAATCACTGCAGATGGTGATTGCAGCCATGAAATTAAAAGATGCTTACTCCTTGGAAGGAAAGTTATGACCAACCTAGACAGCATATTAAAAAGCAAAGAAACTACTTTGCCAATAAAGGTCTGTATAGTCAAGGCTCTGGTTTTTCCAGTGGTTATGTATGGATGTGAGAGTTGGACTATAAAGAAAGCTGAGCACCGAAGAATTGATGCTTTTGAACTGTGGTGTTGGAGAAAACTCTTGAGAGTCCCTTGGACAGCAAGGAGATCCAATCAGTCCATCCTAAAGGAGAGAAGTCCTGGGTGTTCATTGGAAGGACTGATGTTGAAGCTGAAACTCCAATACTTTGGCCACCTGATGTGAAGAGATGACTCATTTGAAAAGACCCTGATGCTGGGAAAGATTGAGGGCAGGAGGAGAAGGAGACAACAGAGGTTGAGATGGCTGGATGGCATCACTGACTCGACGGACATGGGTTTGGTTGGACTCCAGGAGTTGGTGATGGACAGGGAGGCCTGGCGTGCTGCAGTTCATGGGGTTGCAAAGAGTCGGACATGACTGAGCGACTGAATTGAACTGATAATTGTCCAATGACTTCCCACTGTACTTTAAATAAAATTCAAACTTCTTACCACAGCCTCCAAAGCCCCCATATAACTTCAGCCCTGACTATCTTTCCAAAGGCAACTTGTACCACAATGCTGGCCTCCTCTCCGTTTTTTTAACATACCAAGTTTCTTCCTAAATTAAGACCTTTGCACATGGCATTATTTCTGCCTGAAATGTTCTTTCCCTCACTCTTTCCACAGCTAGCTTCTCTCCTTTCAGGTCTTGACTTGAAACCTCACCTTCCCAAAGAGGCACTCCCCAACCACACTCCTGAAACATGTTTCTTCCCTTCAAAGCACATATCACAATTTGAAATTATGTGTGTGTGTCTGTGTTCTTGTTTTATTTACCAACCAACTCCTCCACTAGAATGTGAACTCCATGAGGGCCGAGGCCAATATGTAATTCAACAAACCTTCAATCTACCGGTAGGCACTCAACTTAAATAAATAAATGACTAATATAATGAATGTCATTACTAAAGTAATTTTGAAATAAATATAAAACCATACTAATAGAGATTAGTATAAGAATTAATTCTAATTTTTGTAGAATTGTTTGGTCTACTATCTTTTAAATATTTCAGTCAGGGATAGTCTCCCTTTGTATAGTGATAAATTATCTCTGATCCATACAGAAATGAATCAAAAAATATCCATATAGAAATGCATCAAGAAAATGGAGGTGAAAGGTAACCACAAATGTCTTACTCTTCCACTAACCTCACATCCAAGTCAAATTCTACTTATTACAAATGTACACCACAGTGATCACAGGAGAATATTAACAGTTGTCAAGTGCTAAGAAATTAGTTCTTCTGTACTAGAATGTCAGAAGTACATTTTACTTTACATTTTACTACTAAAAGCTTTAATAATAAATTTTTTGAGAAAACTCCAAATTTATTCTACTATCAGAGGTTCACTCTATGATGGTGATATTTCACTTCAGCTAATTATTGATTTTAACACTGACCAATCATCCTAAGTATATTCAGTTCACTCAAGATAAACAAATATCATCTATATAGAGAGAGAAGACATCATTGTCATGAAAACAGAATATTACATTACCTGTCTGTGAGAGGTTGGGAGGGGATTCTTTTACTCAATGATGGAAGATCCAGAGAATCTGGTTTCTTATCCATTCTGCAACACGCTTGGATATTTAAGTATTTAAATATGTGTACTTTACCTTTTAAACATATCTGTCAATAAATAATAGAGTAAGATTATAGTTCCAAGTATAAAGTCATTTACCAGCTTAGTAATAAATTTTAATAACTTCAAATTACTCTGAGATATAACAATCATGATAGATACTTTACATATTTAAATACTTTGTAATTCTGACACTAGATGAAGAAAATCTGACAGCACTGACAATAACTAAAACTACTGTGGTCTCTGTTCTTATTAGAAAAAACTAAGTTAATTTTTCTGTATTTCCCTGAACTATTTTGTTAAAAACACAATGTACAAACCACTAAACAATATAAAATTTATAATTCATAAAAGTTGCCTTCACTAGAAAAAAAGAAAAGAAATATATTCATTGTAGTGGTAAGAACAGAGGAAAAAAAATAACCCATGTAATTTTTTAAGGTAACCTCATCAGAACCACTAAGTCTAAACACTGGAAGAAAGTTAATCAAAAGAATGCAAATACAGGATAAATTTGTTGAAAGGTGTGATGGTAAGCCACTTAAAATAAAACAAAACAAAATTTTAAATGGTCAATTCAACTAATATAATATTCAGGAAAGTTATTTTCATTGGCAATAAAGAAAAAGAATAATGAGGGGGAAAATACTGTGTGAAAGAAAGTATTTTATATAAAAAAGATAGACAATGAGCAGTAGGGAAACAATAAGTTGGCTTTACAAAGGATAACTGCAGTCACCATAAATGTTATCAAATAAGTATTTCTCAAAATTTAGAATAGAAAATGTTGTTTTATGGATGCACATAACCTAGCAACACACAAAAACAATCAATAAAGAAAACAATAGAAAGAGCACATTAAAACGTAATTATCATTTCAGGTAGAAAGGAAAAACGCTTCTTAGATAAATCTAATAGATACCAGATCTGACCTGACCACTGAAAAAATTCATTTAAAAGGAAAATGTAAACCATTTGTGCTTTAGAATAGATAAATCTATTTTACCAATTAAAATGTATCCTATTATCTATCCAAATTTGTAAAAATTATCTATTTCTAAATTAAATGCTGATAAATTATTTTCTTTTGTAAATTTAATTTATATCATAATTCATATACAGTTTTAAAATCAAAGAGAATTATAAAACAGTTAACAAAAAATTAATCCCCTGTTCCACCCCTTTCAATTTCTAAGACCAGTCCCCACATTTAACTCTTTCAGTTGGTTTTTGCTTTTTACCTTCATATTTATAAATAACATGGTTCTAGTGGTATTTTTTATCTTTCAATTATAGATTTATAGAGGTCTTACTAAGGAAGATGGGGACTCAAGATTTCTTGTGTTATCACTACCACTGACGTGCCAGATAGATAAGCCCCAGGCTGGGCAGCTGAAATCTGTCCCCTGTGGACAGATAATTCAAGATAAAGATAATGGCAGGAACAAGGAGGAGCTGAGTCCTGCTTGAACTTGGATAGAAGATAAAGAGACCACATATTTCTCATTCTTAAGGTCAAAGAGGCCTCTCTGACTACACATGTGCAGAAAGGTTCCTCAGTAGGTCAGAGAAGGGAGGGGGCACCAGACCATAATATGTTCTTCTTCCTAGAAGCCCTTGCCTTTGGAATCCAACTTGGCTAAGAGATGCACAGGGGAGGACCCTGAGTTAAACGAAATGGGGATTCAGAGCCAGGCAAAAGCAAGATGACTGGCCAGAGGAGACTCGGAAAAAGTGCCCTATATGAGTGATTTAGGGCTGGAGTTCTCTCATCATTGTGTGGGGCGGGGTGTGGGCCCCCCCCCCCCCCCCCCCCCCCCCCCCCGGGTCCCCCCCCCTTTCTCAACTTCTCTCTCTCTCTACTTGGGGGAGGGGGGGGGGGGGGGGCTGGGGGGGGGGCGTTGGGCGGGGGTTGGGGTGGGATTTGGGACGTGCTCGGGGTCGGCCACACACACTTTCTCCCCAGGTATGTATCTCTGCCTTGCTTCTGTCTTAAACAAACTGTTTCTCTGTACACTCTCCAACTTGTATATGTTAGTCGCTGAGTTGTGTCCAACTCTTTGCAACCCCATGGACTGTGTACCCCACTGGGCTCACCTGTCCGTGGGCTTGTCCCGGCAAGAATACTGGAGTGGGTTGCCATACCCTTCTCCAGGGGTTCTCCCAACCAGGAATCGATCCTGGGGTCCCTGCATTGCAGGCAGATTTCTTTATGTCTGAGCCACCAGGGAAGTGCTTGTGACTTAATAATAAACTATAATGTACTGTTTTTCCTGTTTTTGTCCTCTTGAAACATTCTTACCTTTCAAACAAGGGGCGAAGAGCCAGGGCGGAAATTTTGCTTCTTAGCCTCTAGGCAAGGTTAATCTCTAGACAGGGGAACTTAAGATCTTGCTTCAAGCCACTTCATCACATGCCATCTGCCACATGGAGATTCACACCACTATCACATATCATCAAACCACCATTCTCCCATCCCACCCGACAATCCCTAATCCTCTCAATCAATAGTAAACATACTTCCTCACTCTTTAGAAGCATAACATAGCGGTTGGAACATGAACTCTGGAGTTAAGATTGCCTTGGTTTGAAATCAGGCTCCACCACATGCTAGTCATGTGACCTTGGAAAAGACAGGAAACAGCTACAGCTCTGTTTTCTCTTATATAAAATGAAGTATAATGACAGTACCTATTTTATAGAGTTGCTATAAGAAATGAGTGAATGCATGTAAAGCATTTTCAATACAGTGCTTGGAGCATGGTAAGTGCCATATAAATCTTTGCTATTATTATATCTATGTCACAGTTTTTCATTAAATCAAAATCTAGTACTTACTACAATATGATCAAGAAAGTAGTCACAGTTGAACCACTGAGGTTAGTTAGATTCATTTCCCTTCATTTGTAAGTTTTTGTTTTTCCTAAAGCGACTACTTGCCCCATTTACCTCCTTTGCATAATTTTCTGATGCGAAGAACTGACTCATTGGAAAAGACCCTGATGCTGAGAAAGATTGAAGAAGGGAGGAGAAGGGGACAACAGAGGATGAAATGGCTGGATGGCATCACCGACTAAATGGACATGACTTTGAGTAAGCTCCGGGAGTTGGTGATGGACAGGAAAGCCTGGTGTGCTGCAGCCCATGGGGTCGCAAAGAGTCAGACACAACTGAGCAACTGAAACTGAACTGATAATTTTCTTTATGCCTATTACTAATTCATTCACTGACTCTGACAGAACCTGTAAACGTTCTCCTACAGACAAAATACATCAAGTCAGCTATCAACTTCTTTATTTCTTTTTCTATTTTCTTTTGGGAGACAACCCTTTCCCCACCAAATTGATTGGTTGCTAGACTCTAGCTCCATGCATACCAGTCTATCTTAGACATGAAGAATTCTTCTTAATTTGCTTCTTCATTTTGATATAGTACACCCTCTACTGAATTTCTAGTAAAGTGTGCAGGACAGCTAAAATTTCTGAGATCTTGCATGTTTGAAACTGTCTTTTTTTTCTATCTTACAATGGACTGATAGTTTGACCTTACAAATTTGGGAATATTCCTTCAGTCACTAAAGGCATCATTCTAACATCTTCTAGTTCCCCATGCTGCTGCTGAGAAGTCATTCTGATTACCACCACTATGAATGTGACCCATTTTGTCTTCATGGAAGCCTTTCAGTCTCTGTCTTTCATGTTAGAAATTATTTCTACAATGTCTAGTGATCCATGGCTGTCTGTTCATTTTCAAAAGAAAAATGATAAGAAGTCAAATGGAAGCTCTATGCAAGAAGGAGAAGTTTATCAATGGTCAGCCCATGTCTAGAGAACAGATCGTGACTGTACAGTGCTTCAGGAGACTGCCAATGATCAGTATAACTACAGGTCTTTTCTCCTAGTTCAATCAGTCTACCAAGAGAGAAATCATCCATCCTAAGTCACATAAGAGAGGCTGCAAGCATTCTGGGAGCCAAACAAGAGAAGTCTACTGACACTGCCAACATTCAGTATGTATGCATTCACTGTTGTCAGCATGGAATCTCATTCGTGCCCATAGCTGTACCTGCAGCCCCTAACTCTGGTTGAATCTCTCTACAGCTGTGCTTTCCAATATAGCAGTCACTAGCCACATGTGGTTATTTAATCTAAATAAAACTAAAAATGCAATTCTTCAGTCACACTATATACTTTCAAATGCTCAATACCCACTTGTGGCTACCATATAGGACAGTACAAATATAGAATATTTCCATCATTACAGAAAGTTCTAATAGACAGTGCTGCTCTAAAGAGTAAACTCCGGGCTTATGCTGAGGGAAGGAAAGATTCTCATTTCGCTGATGAGTTGAGGAAGAGACTCTGAGAGAATCCACCTACTCCTCAGGGTAAACCCCAGGGTTCTGCTAAGGCAAGGGAGGGGAAGCAATGTAGCTGCAGACTTAAGGCAAAAATCAGTGCAAACTTAGGCCTGTATTGTTGAATATATTAACAACCAGTCATGTAAAACTGTTGAAATTTCAATTAATCAAAATAAAATTGAATTGAAAATTTTGTTCTTAGTCACACTAGCCATATATCAAGTACTCAATACCAATAGAGGAAAACAATAGATTGGGAAAGACTATAGATCTCTTCAAGAAAATTAGAGATACAAGAAACATTTCATGCAAAGGATGGGCACAGTAAAGGGGACAAAAAAGTTAAGGAAGAAACGGGAAGCAAAAGATTTAAGAAATGGGGGGCCAAGAATACCAAAAAACTATACAAAAAAAAAAAATTTTAATTTTCCCAGAAAACCCAAACGATGGTTTTTTTGTGACCCATTTCCCCTACAGCCAGACATTTGCAGGGGAAAAAAATCAAGGGGGCCTTGGGAAAAGAAAAAATTCACTTACCAAAACAAAGTAGGAAGGTGAGGGGGTTTTCCAAAAAAAGCCTTTTCAAATTTTAAAAAGATGATGCTGGGGAAAAAGTGCTGCACCCCTTTTTTCCCAAGAAAAATTTTTGGGAAAAAACTCAGAAAAGGGGGCCACAGGACGGGGAAAAGGTCATTTTTCTTTTCCATCCCAAAGAAAGTAAATTGCCAAAGAATGTTCAAGCTATGGCAAAAATTGCACTCATTTACTTTGCTAGAAAAGGGGTTAATGCTCTAAAATCCCCAAAGCCAGGCTTCCCCGTACATGAACCAAGAAACTTTCAGATGTTAAAAGTGGCATTTAAAAAAGGGCCCAGGGGAAACCAGGATATCAAATTCCCAACACCGCTGTCCTTAAAAAATTTCCCAAAAAAAAACTCCTTTCCCCCCCTTTCCCTTTTTGCTTTTAAAGCCTTTTTTTTTATTTATTTTTTAAAAAAATTTTTTTTTTAAAGGGGGATTGGGGAAAACCAAAATCACCTGACCTGCCCCTGACAAACTTTTTTTTGCGGTTTAAAAAGCCAAAAAGTTTGAAACGGACAAGAAACAGGGAAACTGGTTCCAAATTTGAGAAAGGAGTACATCAAGGTGTATATTGTCACCCGCATATTTCACTTATATATAGAGGGGATCCCTTAAAAAAAGCCAGGGGTGGATTTAAAAAAAGCACCAAAGCTGGAATCAAAAAATTTTAGGAAGAAATTTTTTTAAAAGCCCCCAGATAGGAAAAAGCACCCCCCATTTTGGGAGGAAAACGAAAAAGGAACTGAAAAGCCTCTTGATGAAAAATGAAAGAGGAGAGTTTAAAAAGCTGGCTTCAAAACCAACACGAGGGAAAACTAAAAATTTGGCATCTGGTCCCCTAACTTCCGGCAAATTTGATGGGGGTACAATGAAAAATTTTGACGAAATTTTTTTTTTCATGGGGTCCAAAAAACCTGCAGTGGTGACCCCTTTTCAGCCTGGAAAATTTAAAAACACTTGCTCCTTGGAAGAAAAGGGTATGACAAAACTTGACCCGCAAATTGAAAAGGAGAGACAAATTTCTTTAAGACAAAGGTCCAACAGTCAAAACCCTTTTGGGTTTTTTTTGTAAACATGGGGTAAATGTGAGGGTTTGGATGGAAAGAAGTTTCAGGGGGGTTTTGGTTCCAAGGGTTTTTTTAGTAAGGTTCCGGGGCCAAAACTTTTTGTGGGTCCCTCAAGGAAAATTTTTTTTTTGCTTTCCAATTTTTTTTTTTTCCCGGCCTTCCCTTTTCCATCCCAACTCCTTTGGGCCTTTGCCTTCAAAAAACTCCATTTCCCCCTTGGGGTGGGTGAGGGCCCTAAATAATTTTTATCCTCTGTGGGCTCCTTTCCTCCGGGCCCTTTAAACCCTTTCCCGCATCAGGTTTTTTTTAAATTTTGTGTTTTGCAAAACGGGGGCCAAAGATATTTGAGTTTTTTTGCTTCAACATTTAGTTTCCCTTCCCTTTTAAAATTTTGCATCTGGGTCTCCCTTTAGGGATGAACTAGTTGGAAACTCCCTTTCAAATCCCAAGGGGTTTTCAAAAAGGGCCTTTTACAAAACCATAGTTCAAAAAACATCAATTTTTTCGGCCCCAGCTTTTTTTACAGTCCCCAACTCTCACTCCCTACATGACTACCCGGGGAAAAAAAAACCTTGACCCAGACGGAAATTTTTTTGACAAAATTTTGTTTTTGCTTTTCAATATTGGGTGTTTTTGGGGTTTGGGCATTTCTTTTCTTCTAAGGGAAACAAGGTCTTTTAATTTCATGGCCTTTCAGTCACCTTTTGCAGTGATTTTGGAAACCCCCCAAGGAAAATAAAATTTTGTCATGTTTTTCCCCCATTATTTGCCATGAAATTTATGGGCCAGAAACCATGATCTTTGTTTTCTGAATGTTGAGCTTTTTAAGCCAACTTTTTGACTCTCCCCTTTCATTTTTCCCGAGGGGCCCCTTTTGATCTTTCCCTTTTTGTTATAAGGCTTGTGTTATCTGCTTTTCTGCATATCTGAGGGGGGATTTTATTTCTCCCCGCAATCTTGAAATTTCCGCTTGTACCATCCAGCCCTACTACTTGCATATAAGTTAAATAAGGGAGGGTTTACAATTTTTATAGCCTTTTACATTAAATCCTTTCCCGATCCCCCGGGTTTAGTCGGTTTTTCCATGTCCAGTTCTAAAAATGTTGCTTCCTGACCTGGCATACAGTTTTCTAAAGGGGGCGAAAAAGGTGGTCTGGTATTTTGCAATTTTTTAAGAATTTTTTAAAAAGTTTGTTGGGATCCCCCATATTTAAAAGGTTTCGCTTTCTCAATAAAAAAGGGGAAATAGTTTTTTTTCTGGAACTCGCTTGCCCCCCCTTTTCGATTGAAACCAACAGATGTTGGGCCCAATTTTTTATTTTCTGTTTCCCCTTTCCTTTTTAAAAACCAGCTTAAAAACATCTTTGGAAAATTTTACTCATTTTAAAAAAGGGCCCCGGAGCCAAAGGGTTTTTAAAATGTGGGGTTTGGGGGGAAGACTCTTGAGGGTCCCTTGCACAGGAAGGAGACAAACCCAAATCAATCCTAAAAGGAAAATAAAACTCTGAATATTTTATTGGAAGGACTGATGCTGCAGGAAGCTCCTTTTTACTTTGGGGTACCTGGGTGTGAAGAGTGAAATAAATTTGGAAAAGACCCTGATGCTTGGAAAAAAACTGAAGGCAGGAGGAGAAAGTGGAAACAGAGGGTTGGGGATTTTTGGATGGCATCAGGGGCTCAATGGACATGAGTTTTGGGAAATTTGGGGGGGATTTTTGCGAAAGGACCCCTGAAGCCTGGCATGCTGGGAGTCCATTGGGGGGCACAAAAAAGTCTGACTGACTGAGCAAAAAGAACAAAGATAGTATTGGAAATCAAAAAGATGATAAAAAACATTTCCTTTTTTTAGGAAAATTTAAAACATACCAGATTTGGGCCACCAAAATAGACCCGATTATATTCTTTGCAGCCAAAAAATTTGGGGGAAAACTTTTATACCCGTCAGCAAAAACAAGCGAGGAAACAGACTTTTGGCTCAGATATGAACTGCCCTTTCTGCCAAATTCAGGACTTTTAAAAAAAGGGAAAGCAGGGAAAAAAACCAAATGGTCTTAAATTAGGTATGGAAAATAGATTTAAATCCCTTATGAGTATACAGGGAAGTGACAAATTGGATTTTTAAGGGGGTAGACCTGGGTTTGACAGAGTGCCTGATGAACTATGAGACACAGGTTCGGTAACATAATAGGCTCTTCAAAGATAGGCTCGATAAAGGACAGAAATGGTATGGACCTAACTGAAGCAGAAGATATTAAGAAGAGGTGGCAAGAATACACAGAACTGTACAAAAAAGATCTTCACGACCCAGATAATCACGATGGTGTGATCACTCACCTAGAGGCGGACATCCTGGAATGTGAAGTCAAGTGGGTCTTAGAAAGCATCACTATGAACAAAGCTACTAGAGATGATGGAATTCCAGTTGAGCTATTACACAGAACTGTACAAAAAAGATTTTCATGACCCAGATAATCACGATGGTGTAATCACTCACCTAGATCCCGACATCCTGGAATGTGAAGTCAACTGGGCCTTAGAAAACATCACTATGAACAAAGCTACTGGAGATGATGGAATTCCAGTTGAGCTAATTCAAATCCTTAAAGGTGATGCTGTGAAAGTGCTGCACTAGATATGCCAGCAAATTTGGAAAACTCAGCAGTGGCCACAGGACTGAAAAGGTCAGTTTTCATTCCAATCCCAAAGAAAGGCAGTGCCAAAGAATGCTCAAACTACTGCACAATTGCACTCATCTCACATGCTAGTAAAGTCATGCTCAAAATTCTCCAAGCCAAGCTTCAGTAATATGTGAACCGTGAACTTCCAGATGTTCAAGCTGGTTTTAGAAAAGGCAGAGGAACCAAATATCAAATTGCCAATATCCACTGGATCATAGAAAAAGCAAGAGAGTTCCAGAAAAAAATCTATTTCTGCTTTATTGACTAGCCAAAGCCTTTGACTGTGTGCATCACAATAAACTGTGGAAAATTCTGAAAGACATGGGAATACCAGACCACTTGACCTGTCTCTTGAGAAACCTGTATGAAGGTCAGGAAGCAGCAGTTAGAACTGGACATGGAACAACAGACTGTTTCCAAATAGGAAAAGGAGTACGTCAAGGCTGTATATTGTCACCCTGCTTATTTAACTTATATGCAGAGTACATCATGAGAAACGCTGGGCTGGAAGAAACACAAGCTGGAATCAAGATTGCCAGGAGAAATATCAATAACCTCAGATATGCAGATGACACCACCCTTATGGCAGAAAGTGAAGAACGAAAGAGCCTCTTGATGAAGGTGAAAGAGGAGAGAGATAAAGTTGGCTTAAAGCTCAACATTCAGAAAACTAAGATCATGGCATCTGGTCCCATCACTTCATGGGAAATAGATAGGGAAACAGTGGAAACAGTGTCCGACTTTATTTTTTGGGCTCCAAAATCACTGCTGACGGTGACTGCAGCCATGAAATTAAAAGATGCTTACTCCTTGAAAGGAAGGTTATGGCCAACCTAGATATCATCCTGATGGCTGGGTAGGATTGGGGGCGGCGAGGAGGAAGGAGACGACGAGGATGGAGGATGGTATGTGATGGCATCAACCGACTTGATGGGACTTGGGTTTTTGGGTAGAATCCGGGAGTTGGTGAATGGGACAGAGAGGAGGCTGGCGTGCCTGCAATTCATGTGGGTCGCAAAGAGTCAACACGATTTATCTGAGCGAGCTGAACTGAACTGAATGTTTTTCAATAGCAGAGTCTTAGTATTATACAAACCTTCGTGTTTTCCTGTCTTTCATACCTTGTATTTAGTTACATCGTTTCTATTCAATAATCTCCAAAGAAACACTCGAGCCATTCCCAGATTGAACACTGTAAAATAACTCGTTTCTTGTTCGCTTTCTCTCCATATCAGACATAGGTTTGGGTTTCAATCTGTATGGTAGCTACTACCAGGAGTCCAGCCAGCTTTTAGTATTTGAATTTACAAAAATGGCACCCGTTTGCAATGAGTGGAATGCACCTTTGTAGGAAAAGAGAAAAAAAGGCAACTCATTCTGGATGCATACACAAAACCAGTGCCAGGGTACATAGCTTGGAAATAGAGTCCAGGCTGGCATTTCACTACCATGTGCCTCCTCAATCATATACTCTTATGCAGTGTAAGTGGAGATCCTAGTTACCACTATTTCACCTATTTTCCATTTTCCAAAATTCTGTTGCCATCTCTCCCCTGCTGTCCTCTTTTCTCTCAATCTTTGTCTTCATGGGTATATAGTTTAGTGTACTGCTTTACTAGGAGAAGGCAATGGCAACCCATTCCAGTGTTCTTGCCTGGAGAATCCCAGGGATGGCGGAGCCTGGTGGGCTGCCGTCTATGGGGTCACACAGAGTCGGACACGACAGAAGCGACTTAGCAGCAGCAGCAGCAGTACTCCTTTACTATCATTTTAGTGGATTCCACATGAATTTAATTCTCAAACTAAAAGTCAAACCAGTCAGTCCCAAAGGAAATCATCCCTAAATATTCACCAGAAGGACTGATGTTGAAGCTGAAGCTCCAAAACTCTGGCCACCTGATGCGAAGAGCCAACCCATTGGAAAAGACTCTGATGCTGGGAAACATTGAAGGCAGGAGGAGAAGGGGGCACCAAAAAATGAGATGGTTGGATGGCATCACCGACTCACTGGACATGAGTAAGCAAACTCTGGGAGACAGTAAGGGACAGGGAAGCCTGGCATGCTTCAGACCATGGGGTTGCAAAGAGTTAGACATGACTGAGTGACTAAACAAAAAAGTAGGAATTAATACTTTTCAACTTGAATCTTTCTTTCTGTTATGATTCCACCTCAGTTCAGTTCAGTTCAGTCACTCAGTCATGTCTGACTCTTTGCGACCCCATGAGCTGCAGCATGCCAGGCCTCCCTGTCCATCACCAGCTCCCAGAGTTCACCCAAACTCATGTCCATTGAGTCGGTGATGCCATCCAACCATCTCATCCTCTGTCATCCCCTTCTACTCCTGCCCCCCAATCCTTCCCAGCATCAGGGGTGTTTTCCAATGAGTCAACTCTTTGCATCAGGTGGCCTAAAGTATTGGAGTTTTCAGCTTCTCAACATCAGACCTTCCAATGAACATCCAAGGACTCATCTCCTTTACGGGATGGACTGGTTGGATTTCCTTGCTGTCCAAGGACTCTCAAGAGTCTTCTCCAACATCTAACAGTTCAAAATCATCAATTCTTCGGCGCTCAGGTTTCTTTATAGTCCAACTCTCACCATCCATACATGACCACTGAAAAAAAACCAGAGCATTGACTAGACGGACCACTGTCAGCAAAGTAATGTCTCTGCTTTTTAATATGCTGTCTAGGTTGGTCATAAATTTCCTTCCAAGGAGTAAGCATCTTTTAATTTCATGGGGCTGCAATCACCATCTGCAGTGGATTTTGGAGCCCCCAAAATAAAAGCCTCTCACTGTTTCCACTGCTTCCTCCATCTATTTTTCCATGAAGTGATGGGACCCCAGATGCCACGATCTTAGTTTTTCTGAATGTTGAGCTTTAAGCCAACTTTTTCACTCTCCTCTTTCACTTTCATCAAGAGGCTCTTTAGTGCTTCTTTGCTTTCTGCCATAAGGGTGGTGTCATCTACATATCTGAGGTTATTGATATTTCTCTCCCGCAATCTTGATTCCAGCTTTGTGCTTCCTCCAGCCCAGCGTTTTCTCATGACGTTACTCTGCATATAAGTTAAATAAGCAGAGGTGTGACAATATACAGCTTTTGACGTACTCCTTTTCCTATTTGGAACCAGTCTGTTGTTCCATGTCCAGTTCTAACTGTTGCTTCCTGACCTGCATACAGGTTTCTCAAGAGGCAGGTCAGATGGTCTGGTATTCCCATCTCTTTCAGAATTTTCCAGTTTATTGTGATCCACACAGTCAAAGGCTTTGGCATAGTCAATAAAGCAGAAATAGATGTTTTTCTGGAACTCTCTTGCTTTTTCAATGATCCAGCGGATTTTGGCAATTTGATCTCTGGTTCCTCTGCCTTTTCTAAAACCAGCTTTAACATCTGGAAGTTCACGCTTCACATATTGCTGAAGCCTGGCTTGGAGAATTTTGAGCATCACTTTACTAATGTGTGAGATGAGTGCAATTGTGTGGTAATTTGAGCATTCTTTGGCATTGCCTTTCTTTGGGATTGGAATGAAAACTGACCTTTTCCAGTCCTGTGGCCACTGCTGAGTTTTCCAAATTTGATATTGAGTATAGCACTTTCACAGCATCATCTTTTAGGATTTGAAATAGCTCAACTGGAATTCCATCATCTCCACTAGCTTTGTTCATAGTGATGCTTCCTAAGGCCCACTTAACTTCACATTCCAGGATGTCTGGCTCTAGGTGAGTGATCACACCATCGTGATTAACTGGGTCATGAAGATCTTTTTTGTACAGTTTTTTTGTATATTCTTGCCACCTCTTCTTAATATCTTCTGCTTCTGTCAGGTCCATACCATTTCTGTCCTTTATCGAGCCTATCTTTGCATGAAATGCTCCCTTGGTATCTCTAATTTTCTTGAAGAGATCTCTAGTCTTTCCCATTCTATTGTTTTCCTCTATTTCTTTGCATTGATCGGTGAGAAAGGCTTTCTTATCTCTCCTTGCTATTCTTTGGAACTCTGCATTCAAATGGGTATATCTTTCCTTTTCTCCTTTGCTTTTTGCTTCTCTTCTTTTCACAGCTATTTGTAAGGCCTCCTCAGACAGCCATTTTCCCACCTATTGGTGCTAAAAAGATATTCCAATCTATCACACAACTAATCTCAAGTAAATATAAACCTGAGTAGGACAGAGGTAGAGAGAATCCTTAGTCTATCCTTTTAAAATAACACAAACAAGCAGAATTATCAGTTCACAAGCAGAAAGTTGGTATCTGGGTTATCTAAATCCTATTCTCTAGAAACGAAGCTAAACTTCCTACAAAAGTGAAAAAGCCACTTCCCAGAAAAAACACTTTTGACAGTAATACCTCAAAAACAAACTGACTCCTAACTCTGATGCTTTTGTATTTACCAGAAACATATAATTTTGAATAAAAATAAAAGGAGCAAGTACCATCGTTTTAAATTACAAACCTGTGCTGGTGGTACTTGCAAAGGATTGTTATCCAAAATCATTACTTGCAAATGATGCAGCTTCCTGTAACAAACTGGAATTTCGGTCACTTTGTTACAAGAGAAATCCAGCTTGACTAAGGGAAGATCTCCTAATTCTGTTAGGAAACAAAAATAATTTAATTAAATTCTATATAGTTATTCTCTTATTCATGTGAGTAAGAACAGTGAGCATCTTACCATCTGGTAACACATGAAGATTATTTCTTCTTATATTTAGCTCTCTAAGTGATTGTAATTTTCCCACTTGTTGAGGAAGAACCTGAATCTCATTGCAGCTAATATCCTAAGGAAAAAAGAAAAAAAATTATAACAAACTAATGGAGAAATAGAGATACATTTCTACTTTTTAATTAAAGCACATGGCTAATAGCTAGCAAGTCATCTCCAATGTCATTTCTCTAAATATGGATTATCAGGCAGATTTATATTTATATTACATCTTGAAATCAATCCAGCACAATTAACATAAATTTTTCTGTGTAAAAGTGTGAGGTTATAACTTAGTAATACATAAGTCATCATTTTGAAAATCTCAACTGAAGACCATACTTACCAACTAAAACCAGAATGTGCTTTTCATTCATAGGTAAAATGAAAGAGAACTATCAATCACTGGGATAATTTGTCAATTATAGTAGTTGTTTGGGCTTCCCTGGTGATTCAGATGGTAAACAATCTGCCTGCAATGCGGGAGATCTGGGTTTGATCCCTGGGTTGGGAAGACCCCCTGGAGGAACGCATGGCAACCCACTCCAGTATTCTTGCCTGGAGAATCCCCATGGACAGAGGAGCCTGGTGGGCTACAGTCCATGAGGTCTCAAAGAGTCAGACATGACTGAGCGACTAAGCACAAAAAGTAGTCGTTTTGAGATACCTGGTTGGGCAGGAGGTGAGAAAGTCAAGGATTTACAAATGTGAGCTGGAGAATCAAAGACCATGGTCAGAATCAATTTAACAAAACCTGTTTCTATGAGGGATTACAGGCTCAAAATTTGGTGGCTCACATCATAACCCTAAGACATTCTAAGAGATCTGGTCAGAACTGCCTCATGGTTACCTTAAAATACAAACCTCAATTTAAAGGTAAACAATACCACGTTTCCATAATAATAGAAGAAAGGAACAGCTTAAGTTATTAAACTGTGCAGTCCTCTCACCCTTTCTTATTATCACATCAACAGAAAGGGAAGAAGAATCTGCAAGATCTCAGGCAGAAGTCATTCTAGACACACTGCAAGTGAAATTCATATTCTATTGCAACTGCCCCCAATTTCCAACTTTGACTGGAAATGACATTTAGCTTGGAAGGAAAGGTGTGGCACATAGCATTGTACTGTTTTGTGGCTCAAAAGGATCACCCACACACGTTGCAGTCGTGTCTATCCAAAAGTAAAAAAGGCAGGAGGGTAAATTCAAAAGAAGAATATTGTTGTTCTTTAGTCACTGAGTCGTGTCCAACTTTTTTACGACCCCATGGACTGTAGCCTGCCAGGTTCTCCTGTCCATGGGATTTCCCAGACAAGAATACTGGAATGGGTAGCCATTCCCTTCTTCAGGGGATCTTTCCAACCCAGAGATCAAACCCTCATCTCCTTCACTGGCAAGTGGATTCTTTACCACTGAGTCATCGGGGAAGCCCCTAAAGAATATTGCTGCTGCTGCTGCTGCTGCTGCTGCTGCTGCCAAGTCGCTTCAGTTGTGTCCGACTCTGTGCGACCCCATAGACGGCAGCCCACCAGGCTTCCCCGTCCCTGGGATTCTCCAGGCAAGAACACTGGAGTGGGTTGCCATTTCCTTCTCCAATGCATGAAAGTGAAAAGGGAAAGTGAAGTCGCTCAGTCGTGTCTGACTCTTTGTGACCCCATGGACTGCAGCCTACCAGGCTCCCCTGTGTCTGGGATTCTCCAGGCAAGAACATTGGAATGGGTTGCCATTTCCTTCCCCAATGCATGAAAGTGAAAAGTGAAAGTGAAGTCTCTCAGTTGTGTCCGACTCTTCGTGACCCCATGGACTGCAGCCTACCAGGCTCCTCTGTCCATGAGATTTTCCAGGCAAGAGTACTGGAGCAGGCTGCCATTGCCTTCTCCACTAAACAATATTAAATAATATCTAATCATCTAACCTATAGATTTAAAAATGTATCTACATGCCTCTTTCAAATGTATCTACATGCCATCTTCATTCAACAACTATTTATCAAATACAAACTATTTGCTAGGCACTGTTCTAGGTGCTGGGGATGTATCAATGAATAAAACAAACAGAAATTCCTACCCTCATAGCTCTTTATGGATACTATATTATAGCAAAGGGAGTAGATTACACAATATACTAGAAGTGCTATGCAGGCAAAAAACAGAGCAAGGTAAAGGAAAATGGTAGTGCTAATAATATTGGGGAAGGATAGGAATTTAGATTGTTTCATCAAGTAGTTAACATTTGAGAACCACTATCAGAAGTGAGAGTATGAGCCATGCCAATACATAAGAAAGGAATATTCCAGACAGAAGGAACAATAAATGTAAAGGCTCTTAAACAAAGCGTATGTAAAATGTACGAAGAACAGCAATGAATCCAGTGTAGCTAGAGAAAAGTGGGAAAGGGGAAAGACTAGGATGGAGGGAAAAGTTTTGGCTTTTACTCAGAAATGTGGCCAGGTACCAGAAACTTTTAAACAGAGGTATGATACAATCTAACTTATGTTTGACAAAAGATCACCTTAGCTATTGTGTTGAGGATAGTCCAAATGATGGATAAAAAAACTTCAGAAAAACATCCATTAAAGTAGATACTCTGGCTCCCTCCCAAAGGTGCCTAATACTGAAGATTTCCATACAAAAATTTGATAAAAATTTGACAGGCAGCTGCCACTTCACAGAAGAAACAAACCCGGCACAGGATACTGAACCACTCACCAATGGGTACTCTACAAAATACTCAGCTGGGATTTGAAGGCCTGAGAGTATTTCCTAGATGTAATAGCAGACTTCACTATAGCTGGCTATGACATTCCTAGGATACACTGTCCTGGGAAAACATTTCCAATGACAGGTGAAACATCCACAAATTAATTCTGTGATGTAAAATATATCAATTAAAAAAAATAAAAAATAAAATTATCAGTTAGCGATGCTAATCCAACCTATCCACTGTTACTGATTTTGAAAGTTAAAAGCACACTAATTTACAGTACTGAGTAAATAAATGATGATTAATATGTTTTAATATTATGTTTAAATAAAAATTTGTTACTACACTAAATCTCAAAATCCTAAATATATTTGAAATTTCATTTATCCAAAAACTATCTCATGTAATATAATTTAAAACATAGGGTCAAAAACTGAATGAAAAAGAAAGAAAAAAGAAATTACAGAGCCATAGAATCTTTTTTTAAAAATATTTATTTATTTGGCTGCATCCAGTCTTATTTGCAGACATAGGATCTTTGTTGCATCATGCAGGATCTTCCCTTACAGCGCTCCGGCTCTCTAGTGGCAAGTGGACTTAGTTGCTCGATGGCATGTGGGATCTTAGTTCCCTGATCAAGGATGGAACCTGCATCCCTTGCATTGCAAGGTGAATTCTTAACCACTGGACCATCAGGGAAGTCCCAGAGTCATAGAATCTTAAAGGAGAATGTACATAAAATCTTTAAAAAAAGAAGTGCACATCATGTGAAAGTATGTGGTGTGCAATGTCAAATCGTGAAAGTAACAGAAACCCTTGTATTTATGAGTGTTTTGTTTAGATCACATCTGGCATCTTCTGTTCATTTCTGAGTGTTACATTAAAAGACACTTTAATAAAACAGAGCGTTTTCAGGATAGAAACAGCTAAAAATAAAAGGCAATAAAGAATAGAAATATAGAAACTATAAAAAAGAATAAAGGCAATAAAAATATTTAAGCCACAGAAAAACAGGTCTTAGAGTTTGGTAAAATGGAGAGTACACACACAACAAATTATAAATATCTGAAGGGAGGAAAAGTTATCATTATCTATACTTCTTCACATGATAGTCTCAAGACCAACGGATAAAAGTGATGGAGCATGTATCTTAGCTCAAAATAAGAAAGTTAACAAAATTTTGCAAAAGAGAATTAGGGCTGCCTCAGATACACAAACACAAAAGATTTGTCCACCATTGAAAATATACAACTAGATGTGTCAGGGATTCCTGCGTTAGGAAGTCGTTTTATCTGATTACTTACAAGATTTCTTATAATATTAAAATTCTGTAGTTCTACAACATAACAAGACTAAACTCAAAGAAGTTTCCTTGCATTACAACTGCATATGCTTATGAATTTTAAAAAAGGCATTCCTGAAATTTCTGTTCATTACATTCTATTTGTACATTAATTTCCCATTATAAACTAGTACATAAATTCCTCAAGAAAACTTTTCACCCTCCACACATAAAAAATCGTATTTATGAACACTTGAAAAAAATCTATGTATTGGAAAAGCATTACTCAAGATAAAATAGAAAATAAAAAATAAACAGCATGGTATATTGTGTAGAAAGATGTGAAAATAGCTCACTGTTTTGAAGATTTGATTATGTTTCTCTGAGTTCATTGTCCTGTAATACCTAAAATGATATGTTCAAAGTAATTACTTTAAATTATTCCTATATTTCTACAATCAATTATATATAAAGGCCTCTTTCCATTTATCTTCATTCCAAAAGTGTTGTAAAATTACATGAGGATATAGAAGGTCATTTTATTAATTCTGCTGCATGTAGGCATTGTACTCTCTTATCTCCTCTCTCTGAAGCCTTCACTGAAGTCCTGTAAAACCTTAAAAAAAATAACCTTACCTTTTCCTGATCTAAGAACTTTACTGTCCACAAAAAGGATAGACAATTGCTTATTTGTTTGAAAATATTTTTTAAAATTTGTAAGCAAGTCTTCTGATCTCACTAGGACTAAGGAACAACCAAGGTTTTTATTGTAGTTGTGAGCTAAAATCAGATATAAGCAAGGGTATCTCAAAACCTTAAAGAGAACTTAGGCATATACCAAGCTTTCTTCTTTTAATTAGAGTGAAATTCCATACAGGAATTAGTCTCCTGAAACATAAAGATATGTGTTATGCACATTATATACAATCAATACAACTATTTTACTCACCAATTCCATTAAATCTTTTAACTTCCCGATTTCTTCTGGAATGGATACCAGTTTATTATTACTGAGGACCAAAACTTTAAGGGGAAGATCGAATAGGTATTTTGGCAATGTTGATAAAAGATTTCGACTGAAAAGAATAAGAAAGTCTCATTATGAGAAATAAGTCTGAAATGAAGTATGTTGAAAAAGAACAAATCACTTCAAAAGTAAGAATTTTTCACTAAATAACAACTATTATTTAATTAATGCTTACTTTGTAACAGGCTAATACCTTTACATGCACTGTTTAAACCCTCATATTAACCTCACAAGACAGGTGGTATTATTTGCATTATACAAATAAAATTAAAGGTTAAATTTGGTTAAGTCACTTGCCCAGGCACAAGACTGCGCTGTGACCTGTAATATTGTCCTACACATCACCAGCTCTTAAAACTCAGAATTTTTCTGAGCTAGAGAAAATTCTAACTCAGAAGTCTTCTCAGAATTCTTCCGAGCTAAAGAACTGTCAGAACCTTGATCTCTGGTATAATTTCACTATATTCAATACCTCTACACTTCTAACTAAGGGAAGGCTCCAAGGATAAATTTGCATGCACTGTGTTCAAATTTATGAAAGATTGAATAGAATTATACCTTTAAAAATATGTAGTAACCTTAACCCATTCTCTTTTGTTGCAGGTTTATGGTGGTAGAAACATAGGGGATTCTACTAGCACCTTCCTTTCAGCTCATAGTTGGTACAACATTCCTGTCTCTGCAGATGTATTTAAATATAAGGACAGCTAACATTTGTTATTATGTAGCAGGCCATGTTCACAGTACCTCACATGAATTAACTTGACTAATCCTCACAACAACCTATTTTAGGAAGATAGATACTACCATAATGCCCATTTTACAGATGAAAAAAAAGTCTAAAAGAGATTAGCAAACTGCTCAAAGTCACAGAGCTGGTAAGTGAGAGAACCAGGATTCAAATTCAGTCGATTTGGCTTTGGGTCTCTTACCCTCAAACTAATTTTGGCCAAATTTGCATGCCAATGTAGACCAACCCGAGCTATCCCTGCTGTAGACTAAATGTTTGTGTTCTCTCCACTCTAAACTATAATGTTGAAGCCTAATCCCCAATGTGATGGTACATGGAGGTGGGGCTTTGGGGAGGTAATTAGTGGCCTTAAAAAGAGACCCCAGAGAGCTCCCTTGCTCTTTACTCCATGTAAGGACTCAGCTAGAAGAGAGTCATCTATATAAATCAGGAAACTGGTCTTCACCAGACACTGAATCAGCTGGCACTTTGATCTTGAACTTTCCAGCCCTCAAAACTATGAAAAATAAATTTCTGTTGTTTATAACCACCCAGTCTATGGTATTCTGTTATAGAGCCATGAATGGACTAAGACAATCCTACTACCAAAATATATATAAAGTGTACCACTACATTTACATAGTACCACTACATTTGATATTTTGTATATGTCAAGCATTCCATTAAGCAATTTGCTATTATTTCCCCTGCTTTTCAAAGTGATATTTATAGGCTTGTACATAGCATTTTGTATAACACAGAACTCCAGTGTTACCCCGAGAGAGGGACTTCAAGCCCTTTTGCCCCATTTTATGCCTGCAGAGGATGTCCAGAAACACTAGACTGGTTTAATCACATGGCACAGACTTGAATAAAAAGAGCTAATGCCCCAAGACCAGAAATTCTAGCCAGACTGTTGGGATGTCAAATATGCTGGGTGTTTGTCACAATTCTTGCACTTTAAGGATCAAGTACAATCCTTCGGAAAGTGGTCTGTCTGGAGCACACAGGGTTTTCCTGAGGATTCTACTAAAAAGAAGCATAGTATACAGGAAGAAAGAATAAGCTAAAAATATTTTACAAGTTTCTCAAAATCTTTTCACCAAAATAAAAAAAAAAATAGGAAAAAGAATGGCACATACAAACTGAATCTAACCTCCCTCATACCAAGAAAGTTTAAAAACTGGTTTCATTTGCTTCCTTAAGAAGGCATGGTTTATTTGAGTTAGGCACAGTTTTTTCAGCTTCTCTATTATTATAACACAGTTTAATAAATCATAAATCTTCACTTTTGCCACATGTTTTAGAGATAGCCAAAGGAAGCCAGTCATTAGAACAAGTGTTATTTTAATATAGTGCGTTTATCTCATTTTTGTGTCTGTTAAACAAAATTACAAGTCAAATCTTTTAGAGATCAAAATGAGTCAAGAATCACAAAAAGTTTTAGTAAAAAACTATTCTAAAACCCCCCGTTAAATGTTAATATATAATGCTAATTCATATTTATGGGACAATTTGCTTGTTCAATAAAAGACAAATTAAATTATATTATAGGACAAACACTTAAAAATACCTCAACTTTCCTACAAACCTTTCCCAAGCCAGGCCAAGGAGATTATGTACCAGTTAGAGAAAGGAGAAACCAAATAACCATATCTATGGAAGGAAATTACCTTTCACATTTTAAGGTTAAAATAGTTCGTTTCAGTTAACAAGTAATATGTACTGCCAGGTGACAACACTGAAGGAGATATAACTATAATAATATCACAGGAGTAAGGAACATTATCATGTTTATGTATATGATTATATTTACTACTTCACATATTTGGAATTTAGACAAGTAATTCATTAAGGAGAAGTTTTCCCATTTAATTCATAAACATAAAAAAAGATAAGCAGTTATAAAATTAAGTCACAATATACAGTTTCACTTCACTGTATTCATTCAGTAAGGCAATTCTTGTTCTTTATACTTATTCAGATGTTCAGTTATTATAAAAACTAGCACTAAGCTAAGATTGAGCAGTTCATACTCAGCCCACTATGCTGGCTTTTATTCGAATCTTGGCTCTACCGTTGAGTATGTGTAATTTTGTGCCATACAGTTAACTCTATGCTTTCAGTTTCTAATCTGCAGTGCAGGATTAATAACCATATTGAAAATGTTGTGAAGATGAGATGAGGCATATGGGTAAAGTATTTCTTACCACTGCTTTGGCACACCAGTAAGGAACTTATATTCATACACATCAACTATTAATCCACTTCTTAACCTTCCAATTAAATTCCAATCCAATCTATACATCCTTTGATGGTAACAACAAGAGTGGGCCACAAGAGTGAAAAATATAACTTCAAGAACTGTTTCTTTACAATGTTCCACTTTAATTGGGGATGGCTTAATAATTAAACCTGTGTTGTGTGTGCTATGGATTTCAGCAAGAAATATTTCTGTTCTAAAGCCTTGGCTATCAAAGCGACCTATGGACCAGAAGCATCGGCCATCATTACATCAGAGAGTTGTTGCAAATACTGGCCTATGAAATCAGATTTCTGCATCTGGCTTCACTGTGGGCATTGAAGTTTGTGAAGACTGCTCTCAAGAACAAGACCAAAAGCCTATAAAGTAATGTGTGGACTTATAGAAAATACAAATAAAATACTGTTGGTCATAGGTTACATAGCCAATACCACAATTACATTCCTTTGCAAACTAAAAAGAAGTAGAACTGTATTAAAAACAACAAAATTTGATTTTCGCCCCCCAAAATTGTTTCCTTACCTAACTGTTAAGGATGTAAACATCTGCAGGTTTATAATGGCTTCAGGAATGTTTTGATTCAATTATGATATAAATTTAATGTTTCATGAGGTGCAAATAACAGAACCTCAGAAGAATTTCTGTAAAACGATTTCTTGAAAGATCTGAAAACTTAAAAGTAATGTCTGCATGTTCAAACATTACACTAAACCTACATTTGTGGCGGGAATTAACTGAACTATTTCGATACTTGCGGGAAAATCACTGAGAATCCAACACAACTATTCAAAATACTGAACTTGACCTTTTGCCTTCACCTGGATGGCAAAATAATATAATAGAAATATACTCATAGAAAAAGTTGTTCATTAACAAAAACTTGCACTGATAGTAATTCAACTATCTTTAAACATTATCTTTTTAAATTTGACCACTTGAAGAGTTCTCTCTGATATTTAATATAAATGATAAAAACCTTCCCTTGATCCCACATCCCCTCCCATCCACCTCATCACTCCTTTACAGCCAAAACTTAATAAATCTACTGCATAACTATTTTTATTTCATTACTTATCTTGGAATTTTAAACCCAATATAATTTGCCTTCTATTCATTATTTACGTTTCCACCAAGGTCTACCAACAGACCTTCATATCAACACCACACATCCATCTTGAAATATTTCTCTTCTCTTGGCTGGAAAATCAACTTCTGGCTCAATCCTATTATAATCCCTGGCTGCTACTAAGTCTCTTGTCTGAATTTCTCCTCTACCCACTCTGTGAATGTTTTTGTTCCTAAGGATTCTTGATATAAGTTACTCTTTTCATTAAGACATACTCTATTAGATGATTTAATCACAAAAACTAGGGGTTACTATTCATTACATTAGATCAATTTCAATTACATATAACATGTTTGAACACTTATGTGCTAATTTTGGACTTCGTCTTCGTGATCTCTCAGGTACCTCAAATTCTGCAAATGCTAAAATTTTAACTGCAAGTTCTGTTCGTCACATATCTGTTTTCTCTCACTTAGATAATGGTCAACCAAAATTTCCTCATGAAGTTGCTTCAAGCCAGAAACTTGGCACATTTACACTTTGTATTCCTTCCTCTCCTAAAACTATTCCAAGTACAAACAAATATTCTATTCACTTAAGGTTTTCACACACACCAACACACACATCACACACAAATGCGTATTATTTATAACTATCTATACATACTACTTGAAACTTTGTTATAATGACAAATTTTGAAAAAATACTTAGGATATCATGTGGCAGGTTGAATAAAAAATACCCTATTTCTCAACCAAAGGTATTATTGACTTTTTGCGTTGTAACATTTTTGTTGTATGGGCTATCATGGGCATTGTAGGATATAAGCAGCATCCCTAACATCTATCTACTTGATGGCCAGCTAACACTCCTCTAGTCTGGTTATGTCACAAAATATCGTCCCTTGGACATTAAACCCTTCCTTACCTTGTTGAGAACTTTCTACCTGGAACAATTATTCAAATCAGCGATCTTAATAGGAATTACTGTCACTAAGGGACTTCCCCAGGGTGGTGCTAGTGGTAAAGAAACCCACTGCCAATGCAGGAGACTTAAGAGATGCAGGTTTGATCCCTGGGTCGGAAAGATCCCCTGGAGAAGAAATGGCAACCCACTCCAGTATTCTTGCCTGGGAAGTACCACATGGACAGAGGAGCCTGGAGGGCTACAGTCCATAGGGTCACAAAGAGTCAGACACGACTGAAGCAACTTAGCATGCACACTACCACAATACTTTGCTAACATATTCATATATACTTCTTTGGTTTTAAATCAATTAAAGACTATCTTTTACCTTATCAAGAAAAATCATAGGGACGTTTACGAATCCACATTGTCAACACTGTAGATTTAAAATGGTTAAACAACAAGGACTTACTGTTATATAGCACAGAGAACTTTGCCAATGTTATAGCAGCCGGATAGGAGGAGGAGTTTGGCGGATGGAGGGATACTTGCTATATTGTACAGCTGAGTCTCTTTATGTCACACACTGAAAACTATCATAACAATTGTTAACTCTGGCTCTACTCCAATCTAAAATAAAAGTTAAAAAGAAGAACATCTATGGTGTTTGATTAGGCATGTACCACTCATTTAGCATCTGGTCTGCCACATAAGGAACAGCTTATACCAACACTAAATTCTCACTCTGAGGGTTGAGACCTATTTATTTAGCAGTATAATAATTTGCTAATCAGAATATTAAATATACAATGTATGTTTTTATTGGTATGTGTGTATACATGCACAACTCATTCACCTAATGCAAAATTTCTGTAACCGGCTAAAGAAAACATTAGTTATGTTTTATAATATAAAAGTTATTTGGATTCTTTTTCTTCTTCAAAAAGACTCTGAATAACTAAATAATAGGACTAGACAGATTATTAGAATCAAAAATCTGTACCTGAAATAGTAGCAGAGTTTTCTATTTACTGGGCTCATTCTCCTCTAGATACCCAGGCATCATGCATTTTATTGAGGCGGAAAAAACTTAAGACTTCTTTTTTTTAGTTTTGGTATTTCTTTGTACATTTGAATTTTACCTCTTATCCCTTGTAACTTCAGGAACTATAGGAGTTGACAAATTATGCTTTACAGTTAATTTGAAATCCTTAAAAACAATTCTTGCCCATTTTGTCTATTCTGATGTAATATTTTAGTAAGTACTCAGAAATCAATTACTAGTGGCCCCTAGAATTAGATGACGGTAGCTTGCATGGGAGGATGGCAAGAATAAAGATAAAAAATAGAATTAGAAATATATTTTGATATTAGTTACTTACAAGAATTGGGCAGTATGTTGTCTATGTGGGATAAATATAGAGATAGTAATCAAGAAAGGAACCCAGGGGGGGGGGAGAAGACTGGAGGAGAACAAGATTGCAGAGAAGTTGGATAGAAGTGCTTGCCAAAAACACCAGTGAGAGCTGGACAGGAGTACCCTGACCACCAGAAAAAGAATATATAGAACAAGCAATGTTCAGTAGGATGAAGGAACTAGGGGGAAAAAAACAGGAGTGTAAGTAGGATGGGACCTGCCTCAGTGGGTGGGGGAACTGAAAACAGGGGTCCAATTCCCACATCTCAAGGCAATTGTCTGGGTCACAGGAGAAACATTTAAGGCTGAGGTGAAGCAGCTATCTGTGGGTAGGCCCTAAATGGAAATGAGAATCAGACAGCCCTTGCCACAGCATACATACCACGGAAAGGGATGCAGGTCCCCTAGAGGCGCAGCAGCCGGGCGCTGGAGCATAGGGTTTGTTAGAGAAATCCCAGGGTTGAGGGCTGCTGTTGACTGCAGAGAGATGGACAAGGGGCACCTGAAGGAGGAGCTGTGGTGGGAAATGCTGTGGAGGAAAGCCAGGGCCGAGCCATGGAAGCAGGCATATACTGCTGGTGTCATGCATGGGGGTGGAGCCATCACCATTTGCCTCTCCTTCTCCCCACATGGGGATAGATCGGTAACTGAACAATAGAGAGGCCTGGCCATAAAGCACTGATGCACAAAACAAACAGAGAAGGACCCCACCCAGACAAGGGAGCCTCTAGGTGCCTGAACAGGTGGAGTATGGAGAAAGACTAGCAAAGAGGCCTTCTGATCCACCAACTCCAGAGGCTTGAAAAAAAAAAAAAGCGATGATAGGGCCATAAATTCTGTGGTGAGGCCAGTCTGTGTCCGCTGCACATTGCATGGCCAGGGGTCCCTGCAACCAAGCAGCTGATGCCACTTATGTTTAAACCCTCACTGGGGGCAGACCACATGTCTTCCGGAAGCCTCAGGAGCAAACCCCTCATGGACGACCACATACAAAGTAGAAAAGAAATAAAAACCACAGTTGAAACCCAGAGGCAGTATGGTAAGGAAGAAGACCCAAAACCTTCCACAGCGGATACATGCTACAGATTAAATAACATGATCAGAACTAGGAGCCTGTGTCTATGGATACATAAAAGACATTGAGGGTAGTTCCCACAAGGAGGAAATGCACTAGTTCTGCATAGCTGTGACATTGGAGGCAAGAGAACCACACAGGCAGTAGGTCAGATTAAGAGTCTGAGCTGCCCCACCACTGCAGAGCCAGGGACCAGCTCAGTGCTGGATTGCATTATAGGCAGGCGAGGTAGACTGTGACTACCCAAGTGAAGGAATGGACCCGGCAGCTGTGACTCAAGAAAGAACATTTACTCCTATCTTATATTTTGACTTGTTCTGTAGTTTCTTTGGGTTTTTTTTTCTTTTCCTTTTTTCCCCTCTGTTGTAGTGTTGAGTTTATTTGCACTATGATAGCACATGTTTAATTAGTGTTTGAGTTTTTTTTTTAAATCACCACTTTTTATTTCTGTTATATACTATTCTCTATGTTGGCCTTGTGCACAGTTCTGTGGAGTGTTTCTTTTTTTCTCTATCTCTTTTTTTTAATTTTAATTTTTAAAATATCTTAAACATATTATTTCTTTCTACTTTTATTCCTTTGTTTTGTTTTTCTAATTGTTTCCTTTCCCCCTTTGCAGTTAATTTTTAATGGAAATAAATTTTTCTTTATATAACTCTGTTTAATTTGCAGATCTACGCTTTCTTTCTGTTACTCCGCCTTTCTTTTTTTCCACCATATTTGTTAGTTTTAGTTTTCATTGCTTTATTCCCAGGATGGACTCCTTGCTTTATTTTTGTTTTCTAGTTCTGTGTTTCAGTTAAATTTTGTTCTTAACTGGTAGATATTCACACCTTTGGTTTCATTGTTTTGCACTCCGGGGCAATCTATTATACTTTTTTTTGTTGGGACTATTCTTGATTTTGCTTATGTGTATATGTGTAATATATGCATATTCCACTATTTTAATTATTATTTTCATGATTTTGTAAACCTGAAATTGTCTGGGGATCATCTTATGCGTTTCTCTTTTGGGGTATTCTGTTTTAATTCTAACGTAATGCCATAACAACCACCTGTGGAATCTCTGTTCATGGCCAGTGATCCAGCCCTGAGCCTTCAATAGTGGTAGAATGACTCCAAGACCCTTAGACTACAGAGAACTCTCTAACACAAGGGGAATAGCAAATAGTGAGACTCCATAACGGAAACCACTTGTCTAGAAGACCCATATCACCCAACTACCAGTAGCACCCTGTGCTATACTCATCCCTATACAACAAACAAGATAAAAAATACTCAAACCCAATCATTCAGTAGCAGGATTACACCTCATTCCCTAGGGGCCCCCTACCCATCAAAAAAAATAAATAAACTCAGCACAAATCTATTGTACCGTAAGCCTACAAAAACCCACTGAACAACCTTGAACCGGCAGGGAACCAAAGGAAGAAAGAAATTTAACCTTGAAGGCTGGTGAAAAGGAGACCTCAAACACAATAAGTTTTAAAAAATAATGAATAAGGCGGAGCAATACTGCACAACATGAAGGAACAAAACTGGAAACACAGAAGTCAAAAAAATGAAAAGGAACTAGGCAACCTATTGAAAAAGGAATTCTAGATAATGATAGTAAAGATGTTCAAATTCTAGAAAAATAGAATGAAGAATGTAGAATCAATAACTAAGCATAGAAGAATAAAGAGTAAACTTATGAGAAAAAGAACACAATTATTGATAATTTATAGAACACTCTAGCAGGATACATAGCAGAAATATCATGAAGCAGAAGAAACAGATTCAGTTAGCTGCGAATTAAAAATCGCGTTGGAAATACAACTGCTAAAGAGCAGAATAAAGTAATAAAGAAAGAAAAAAGAAAGAGAATGAGAGGGAAAGGAC
This sequence comes from Okapia johnstoni, assembly GCA_024291935.2. Lineage (NCBI taxonomy): Eukaryota > Metazoa > Chordata > Mammalia > Artiodactyla > Giraffidae > Okapia > Okapia johnstoni. The sequence goes on from CM044305.1 coordinate 84,860,745, forward strand.
TCAGTGACCACTGGACATTAAACATGCCAACAATTTGACGTTACAGGGGTCCAGCAAAAAAAAGAGATATTGAGAAAGTGTATGACTCAAAATTTATTTGACAGGTTTTCTATCTTTCTGCAGAAACTTACAACCCAGAAGGGTAAAAGAGGATATAGTTAAGTACTGAAAGGGAATACTTCTACAACAAGATTACTTAGTCAGCAGGATCTCTTGCAAAAATGTTGGAGGATAGTAAAAGATTTTCAGATAAGCAAAAGTTTTATAAGAGAATTCAGTACCATACATCAACTTTTAGCAAACAAATGATAAAGGGATTTTATAGTCGGAAATACAAGAGAAGATATACAAAAACAACCCATAAAAATTTACAAAAATGCATAGGAACTCATATATATCATATAAATGTAAAATGATTAATAATGCTCAACCAAAAGTCACAGATTGGTTTGAAGGGATACAAAAACAAGACCCATATACTGCTTGTCTACAAGAAACCCAGACTTGACTCTAAAGACACATATAGACTGAAAGGCGACGAGGATGGAAAAAATATATTCCATGCAAATGGAAAGCAAAATCAGAAAGTGGCAGATGTAATCCCTCATATCAAAAACGTAGATTCAAAATAAAGATTACTAAAGAGATAGGAAGGACGCTACATAATGATTCAAGGGATCAAATCCAAGAGGAAGACTTAACATTTGTGCATATCTATGCACCCAACATAAGAGGTACCCCTCACTACAGAAGACAAACACTAACAGACCATAAAAGGAGAATTAACAAGATAACACAATAATAAGGAGGGAGACTATGAAACACCAACGTAACCAATGGACTCAGTTCCACCAAAAAAACAGAAACTTAACAAGGAAACACATCTTAAATGGATACATTAGATGAGAAAGGAATTTCACTGACATCTTCAGGACAATTCCATCCTAAAATGCAGAAGAATACCCTTTCTTTTCAAGTGCACATGGAACATTATACAGGGATAGAATACATCTTGGGGCACAAATCAAACCTCAGTAATTTTAAGAAAACTGTCAATCGTAATCAAGCTTATTTTTCCAACCTGCTATGAGAACTAGATATCATTTACCAGAAAAAAAAAAAAAACTGTAAAACACAAAGCAAGGAGATTAAATAATACATTTCTAAATAACGAACAGGTTACTGAGGAAATCAAAGGGGAAATCAAAATATTCTGGAATCAATGACATTGAAACACGACAGACTCAAAACCTACGGTGATGCTAGCAAAAACAGTTCTATGAGGGGGATAAGTTTAATAGAATACAACCTACCTCAAGAAACAAGAAAACATTCGAAATAGACAACCTAACTTTATACCTAAACAAACTGGAAAATAAGAAACCATAACCTCAAGATTAGCAGATGGAAAGCAACTCATAATATCTGAGCAGAAAATAAATGAAAACAATGAAATAAAGGAAAAATTCGTAAAGATTATTAATTAGTAAAGATTTACTAATTATTAATTAGTGAAGATTATAAAACTAAAAGCTGGTTCTTTGAGAAGATAAACAAAATTGACAAACTTTAGCAGATTCAACATGTAAAAAAGAAGAAAAATCCAAATCAGCAAAAATTAGAAATAAAAAGGAGAGGTTACAACAGTACAATGCAGAGATACAAAAGGATTATAAGAGTACTACCATGAACAACTTTATGGTACAAAAGTGGATAACTGGAAGAAATAGGGACAGATTCGCATAGGGAAAAAGCTCCATCTTCCTAGACTTGAAACCAGCAAGAAATAGGAAATATGAAACAACCAATACATGCACTGAGAATCGAAACTTTGATCAAAAAATCTCCCAAAAGATCAACAAAGCCCGGGCCTTCAAATGGCTTCAAAGGTGAGTTCTATCATACATTTAGGAGAAAAGCTAATGCCTATCCTTCTGTAAACTCTTTCAAAGAAAATTGCAGGGAAGAAACTTTCTAACTCATTCTACAAAGCCACATCACCCTGATTCCAAACCAGACAAGGAACACAAAAAACAGAAATTAGAAGGCCAATATCACCAATGAAATAGACGCAAAAAATCCTCAACATAAATTCTATCAAAACAGAATTCAACAACACATTATCAAAAAGCTCATACACCATGATCCAAGTTGGGTTTATCGAGGGGTTGCAAGGATTCTTCGATATATACAAATCAAATCAATGCGGTTACACCACAATTAACAAATTGAAGATATTTAAAACATTATGATAAATCTTCAATAGATGCAGAAAAAGCATTTGACAAAATTCATTACCCACTTTATGCTAAAAACTCTTTAATAAAATGGCACGAAGGAACCCACTCAATAGTAATGGCAGAGCATATATGATAAGCCCTAAAGGAAACATTATTCTTAATGGTGCAAAGCAGAAGCCATTTCCCTAAGATCAGGACAAAGACAAGGGTGTGTCGACTTCTACACCATTATTATTCAACATAATTTTGGATTGTCATAGCTACAACAATCAAAGAAGAAAAAGAAAATAAAAGGAAACCCAGATCAGATAATGAAGAAGTAAAGTTCTCAGATGTTAGCAGCATGACATGATACTATCATAGAACCTTAAGAAACTAATCAGAAAATTACTGAACTAATCAAGTGAATTTTAGCACAAGTCACAGGATACAAATATCATACACTGAAATCACTTGTATTTTTATATACAAACAATGAAAAAATCAGAGAAAGGAAGAAATTAAGGAATCAATCCCATTCACCACTGCAACATACACTAATAAAATATCTAGGAATAAACCTACCCTATGGAGACAAACAGAACTGCATACAAAATTATATACACTAATGGAAAGAAATAAAAAATGACATAAAGGATGGAGAGATTTTCCATGTTCCTGGGTAGGAAGATTAACATTTGAAAAATGGTCTATAACTACCAAATGCAATCTGCATATTCAATGAGATTCCCCTTTCAAATTACCAAGGGAACTAGACAAAAATTTCACAATTCAAATGGAAACACATAAAGACCCCGAATAGCCAAAGCAGTCTTGAGAAAGAAGAATGGAGTTGGGAGGAATCAGACCTTCCTGACTTCAGACTATACTACAAAGCTACAGTCATCAAGACAGTATGGTACTAGCACAAAAACAGAAATATAGACCAATGGAACAAGATAGAAAGCCCAGAAATAAACCCAGCAACTCATGGGTACCATTATTCTTGACAGAGGAGGCAAGAATTTATACCATTGGGGCAAAGATAGCCTCTTCATTAAGTGCTGCTAGGAAATTGGACAGCTACATGCAAAAAACGAACTTAGAACACTAACAACATACAAAAGATAACTCATAAATGGATTTTATTTTTTATATTTGTTTTTTTTACTTTTTTTTTCTTTTTTTTGTTTTTTTTTTTTTTTATTTTTTTTTATTAATTTTTTTTATTTTGTTAATTTGTTGTTTTTTTTTTTTTTTTTTTTTTGTTTTTTTTTTTTTTATTTTTATTTTTTTTTTTTTTTTGGTTTTTATTTTTTTTTTATTTTTGTTTTTTTTTGTTATTTGTTTTTTTTTTTTTTTTTTGTTTTTTTTTTTTTTTTTTATTTTTTTTTTTTTTTTTTTTATTTTTTTTTTTTTTTTTTTTTATTTTTTTGTACTTTACCAGATGCAATCATTTTTTTTTTTTTTTTATTTTTTTTTTTTTTTTTTTTTTTTTTTTTTTTTTTTTTTTTTTATATTTTTATTTTATTTGTTTTTTTTTATTTTTTTTCTTTTTATTTTTTTGTTTTTTTTTTTTTTTTTTTTTTTGTTATGTTTTTTTTTTTTTTTTATTTTTTTTTTAATTTTTTTTTGTTTTGATTTTTTTTTTTTTTTGTTTTATTTTTTTTGTTTTTTTTTTTAAAAGATCCTAAATTTAAGACCAGCAATATTAAAATTCTTAGGAGGAAAAATAGGCAGAACACTGATGAATAAATCAAAGCAAGATTTCATATGACCAACCTCCTAGAAAATGTAAATAAAAACAAAAGTAAACAAGTTAGAATCTGATTAAACCTTAAAAAATGCTTTTGCACAGAAAGGAAAACTATAAGGCCAGATGAAAGACACGCTCAGATTGGGGAGGAAAATTAACAGCAAGTGAAAACAATCTGACAATTAATTTCCAAAATATACAAGCAGTCATACACCAATACCAGAAAAACAAACATACAATCAAAAGTGGGAAAAGACCTAAACAGACATTTTCTCCAAAGAAGACATACAGATGGCTAACAAACACATGAAAAGATGCTCAGTATCTCTCATCATTAGAGAAATGCAAATCAAAACTATGAAGTATTAACCTCACACGGGTCGAAGGGCCCATCATCAAAAGTTACAAACAATAAATGCTGGAGAAGGTGTGTTGGAGAAAAGGAACTCTCTCTTGTCTGTTGGTGGGTATGCAAATTTGATTAGAACCACTATGGAAGATGGTATGGAGATTCCTTAAAAAACTAAGAATAAAACCACCATATGACCCAGCAATCTCACTCCTAAGCATATACCCTGAGGAAATCAAAATTGAAAAAGACACATGTACCCCCAATTGTTCATGCCAGCACTATTTACGTATTTACAATAGCTAGGAACATGGAAGCACCTTGATGTCCATTGACAGATGCATGGATAAAGAAGCTATGGTACATATATACCGTGGAAATATTACTCGGCCATAAAAAGGACGCTTTTGAGTCGTTCTAATAAGGTAGTTGAAAACCTATATATATTTAAAAGGTAGATCTCTTGATATGCATTACACAATATAAAGGAGTATTTTCAAATTAGGTAGATCTGTTATACAGAGTGAAATAGTCAGAAGCGAAAGATAAATAATGTATACTAACGAATATTTACAGAATCTAGAAAGCATGGTACTGAAGAATTTATTTGAGGGCAGCAATAGAGAACAGACATAGGAACAGATTATGGACACGGGGAGGGGGGGAGGAGAGGATTGAGATGTATGGAGAGAGTACTTACATTACCATAGATAAAATAGATTAAGCAATATAGACGGGCAATTTTGATATATGTCTCCGGAAAACTCAACAAGGGGACTCTCTCTGTATTAACCTTGAGGGGTGGGAAGGGGAGAAGGAGGATGGGAGGGAGAGGTTCAAGAGGGAGGGGACATATGTTTACCTATGGCTGATTCATGTTGTGTTTAACAGAAACAACAAAATTTTGTAAACGCAATTATTCTTCAAGTAAAAAATTAAATTATAAAAGAAAGAATGGCATCAGAATTATGGTTAGCAATAAAATGATTGACTACTTAACATAAAAAGTGAGAGGTGGCAACAGGATTTTATATTTATTTTTGCAGTATACGGCTTTGTTTTGCTTTTTAGATAGCCAGGGATAGAATCCACGGGTTCAAATTTTACATTTGTACAAACTAACTGATATCTCAAAGAGTATCCAATAAGGGATTGTCAAATGGCCTGTTAATCAGATCATTTGGATTCATCGTGCAGGTCTGGGATGGATACATAAATTGAAGATGTGGGAATATGGTTAGTATATTAAAATCATGAAATGAAAGACATTACCCTAAAATCAGTAGTACTAGTCAAAAAGAAATTCAATCCTGGGCACCCAGAAGATCCAATGTTTATAAGTTGAGCAGAGAAAAAAAAAGAGCAAAGCAGAGGAGGACTAAAAAGAAAATAGATCCAAGTAGAAAAACAAGAACAATAAATAAAAGAGATCATTCAAAGAAGCAATTGGAGAAAAAGCAAAAAATATCAGGTATTAATAACCAATCGGTTTTAATAATATAATATAATTATCAAAGTATTTTTATAATTTTATATATTTATTCTGTGATGCTTTATCTTCCTCTTCCCTCCAAAAACAAGATCAGTTAAATTACAAAGTAAATTTTGAGTTCCCTTAGGGAATTTAAAATAAATTTTCATTCATAAATATATTCTGAATGACGCTAATAAATACATTTATTCAGTAAACATCACTTAAAATTACAATTATTTTTCTAGTATAATTGAGTAAAGCAAAAAAGCATAATAAAGTCAAAATTAAAACTCAAGCCATTATAAAGCCTCTAAGAAAATCTTGTTCTAGGCTTTTTCAGATATTTTTTTCTTTTTCATTTTGTTTTATTTTAGGGGGCTCGTTGCATTGCTTATTTGTTTACTTGTTAATTGGAGTATAGTTGATTTAGGCTTTTCCAATATTTTAAATCTGTATAAACATCTTTTCTAAGAATGGGGTAAACAGAATAACAGTGCCAAAAGAAAAATACAACCATAGAGGCAAAGGTAGGCAATAACACAAAACAATCTGTATTTTAATTTCTTGATCTATCTCACACTAACAGCATCTCGTATTTTCCTTCAAAAAAGTAAAAATTAACTTTTACATAGATATAATGGATAAAATTTAACCTCTGATTTAATTTTTTTATCTTGTGATGTACAATTAAATAAGATTTTATAACATTAAAAATCATTTAATGAACACATGCACTAAGGCAACTAGAATAATATAAAGAAAGAACATATTATACTCAAGAAATACATGCAAAATTGGTATTTTATTTAATATGGTTCCATCTAAAGATGGAAAACAAACTTTTAATTCCTTCCTGATGGTGAGATTCATTTCACAACAGCTTTAAAGTCTACCTTCTTAGGGGACAAGTAAGACTTGGGAAAAGACAATTGTAAAAATGTTTCACCTTTCCCACATACACACAAGAAAAGAAGTTAAATTCTGCTCTTTATCTTCCTGTAGTGAGCTGAATGGTGGCTCTCAAAGATATCAGGTCCTAGTTCCTGGAACCTGTCAATGTTAGCTTATATGGTAAAATTTTTTGGCAGATGTAATTGTCTTGCAGTGGAGATTATCCTGCATCATCCAGGTGGGTGCTAAATGCTATCACACATATCTTTATAGGAGGACAACAGAGGGAAACGAGAGACACATTGAGGAAAAGGCCATGTGAAGATGGAGGCAGACACTGGAGGGAGGCAGACACTGGAGTGATGAGGTCACGGAATGCCAGCAGTTACCAGACGCTGGAAGAGGTGAGGAGTGGATTCTCTCTGAGAGTCTCCAGAGGGTTTATAGCCCTGCTGAAACCTTGATTTTAGCTTCAAGTCTTATTTTGGACTTCTGGTCTCAAGAACTATAAGAGAGTAAATATCTGTTGTTTCAAATCACCAAGTTTATGGGTCATTTGTTACAGCAGCCACAGGAAACAAACACATTTCTCAAAAATAGTTTATCAGAATTAATGAGAAAATGCCTGCAAAAATATTATTAAATAGTTGTACATTTTTTTCTTAAGTAGTAAGGTGATAACTCAATTAATTAGTAACCTTGAGGATAAAAACCTGTACCACCAGTGAACTAGGTTTCATCTTAGTTTTTATTATAAATCATATCAAGCAGTATTGGCAATAACTCAACAGTAGACAGACTGCTGTGTACTATTTCCTGCCTTCCTTCAAACTGCTCCTTGTAAAACTGCTGGGAGCCTGTTAGAGACATTAATAGATCATTTTAAATAATCTGATCTAAATTATGTTCTGTATCACTCAAGTTTCAGAGGTCAAAAAAGCTAGAGAAGGGAGAAAAGGAGTCAGATGGAATGGAAATCTGTTTGCTGCCTCCCAAGCTGCAGCCACAAGAGCCACAGATGGTTCCATCTGTCATTGAGTACAATTCTTGGCCCACTGGCTATCATTTCTGCCAAGGTATAGAAAATTACTTTCAGAAAGTATACTATTATACTATACTAATTTCAGTTTTGTCTTACTCACTGTACAAAAGGCTGTATGACTTTTGTCACAAATTGTGAAAATGAACTAAGATACATGACTCTTCTCTGGGTGATATTTAATAGTACAGACTGCTATAGTTCCTCTTATTTAAAAAAAATCCTAGATCATCTTTGAAAAACTGTCACATTTTCACCTATGGAAAAATGTCTAACAAATGATGGGTGTTGTTAGAACACAGGCTCATAATTAACAGAGATGGAGAATTTTCTGCTTAAAGAAATATGACACTTAAATAGAGAAATAATTTGAAATCAGAATTGTAAATTCAAATCAACAATAACCTAAGTGGAACTAAAGCAAATACTTCATACACACACTTGCGTGCATGAACACAAACACGCACCTTCCATATATGCTAGATCTGAAAGCTGTAGGCTTCGCACAATTATTTCTAATCTTCAAAACAACCTTATGAGGTAGCCACTACCCCTCATTATACACATGAATCAAAGACATATTGAATGGCATGTCTAATGTTAAAAAACAATTAGTAATAATTGACAGCACAGAGGTTCTCAACTCAGATGTGACTTCAAAGTCCATGTTCTATGTGTGGTCGTCCATTCCTCCAACACATTATGCATTGTGACTTCCTATCCCAGATTTCAAATATTCTGTTCCATTGAAACCCAAAAGTAGAGTCAAAGAAATTCTACATCTCCTAACCACATTCATATCCTAGGTTTCTTCATGCAATAGGAAGCAGAACAAAAATCTTACTTCAAGCCCCAATATTTAGTTAAGAAAATAATGAACATTATAAACTTTCAGCTGTTCCCAATTTAGCATTTCGGAACTGCTTAGTCTGAGCCAACACACAGCTTTCTTGGCTCCTTAAAAGAGAGGACCCTTATTAATTTTTCAATATTTTAACCAACTCAATTAACAAGGATTAAAGAAAATTAAACAAGTTTCTTCAAAAGATTTGTAACATCTTTTAGGCAAAACCATTCTGTTGAGTACTTGTCAAGAACTCTAAAGGATCTGAAACTTCAACCGACTTGTCAGCCAACAAGCCAGCCTAACACACTTTAATGGGTGCTGGCAGAAGGCATGAAACCCCTGTGTGAGTCAAAGGACTTAATTACTCACAGCACAGCAAGTGGCATGACCAGCATATCTGTAGCAGTTCCTCTTGCTCCCCAAATATCACTGGGGCAACATACATGGGTATAGATGGATACCTGCACATACAATACACCACATTACAGAAGAGGAACTCCGAATTAAGGGAACTCAAATCTTTATAATAGACAGTATATATGCCTGCACTGTGTTCAAAAAGAAACATTATTTTTCTTGATAATAAGCATAACTGTCCTTTGCTCTGGAGACAGAAATTATCTCATTCTTCCAAAAGATGGTCCTGAACAAAGGGCTGTTAGTGCTTCACTGGCAAGATGTGTAGAAACATGAGACCCATGGAATATTATCTCCCAACTCTACCATGTACATTCCTTATTGACCAGATATTAGAAGTTGCAGCCTCACCACAGAAAATATACAAGGTAAAATAAATATCATAAGCACCAAATTCTCTGTAGTTCTGCACTTAAGAGTCTGAGACAGAGGCAGGCAAATCCTTATTCTTACCTTCCAAGTCTCATTATTTCCCAGGCAGCATCCTAACTTGAATCATAACCTGTGTCACTCATTCAAAATTCCATAAGGACCATGAATCAGGTACTACATGCTAGAGTAGATTAAAAGCCAATCCGATACCACCTCTAAGAAGTTCTAATTATTGCTCCCTACTAGCACCAAATGTTATCAGCTCAGATTATAACACTTTGGTGAAAGGAGCTATGCAAAAAGAAAAATTACCCCCACTTAGTTTGACTAAAATTGTGATTTGTACAAACATGTTGTGATGGGACCAATACTTCATCATCCTTGGGGTTTATCTCACAGTTTACAGAAGTCCTATAGACTGAAAAATGAGGTATAACTGTTATTTAGTAGATGAGCACTAGACTGTATCTGAACTATATTCTAATTCTACTCATGACTACCTATAAAAGATTGCCCAAATCACTTAATTACTGCTCCTCACTACCTCAGAGCTATTGGAAATGAGTAAACATTCTTAAATCCCTAGAGGAAATAAGCAAAAGAAACAAAAGGAAAATTATCAGTTTGCACCCAATGATGCATAATGTTCATAAAGGTACAAAATAAAATGCTGAAAACTGACTATTATATTCAGTTCTTATTTACATGAAAAATATATGCTAGAATTATATGTCTTTAGGAAAGTGCATAAAATCAACTAACGTAAATACTTATTTCCCAATATGAAAATGAAAAAATTAAATTTTCTGTGCTTTTCAGTAATTGGTGTACATAAAATCTGATTAATATGCTCTAAAGTACTAATGCTTCCTTATCTATTTTCTCATCTAAAAGAAATGTCAGGAGCAGAAACAAAAGCAACAAGAAAACAGGAGGCACCACAGCTGTCTGTCGATAAAAGAATGGAGAATATCTTTGAAGTATTAGACCCTGATGTTGGAACCTGATGGGAAATGACAACCCCATGGCTCTGGCATCTGCTTTCAACAGATGCCCTCAGCAAAGACAGGTGATTTCTTGATTCAGTATTCCCTAAAAGGGTATTGTGCTGTTGTTCAGAACAAGATAATGAAAAATCAGTCTATAGCACTGAAGACTTATTGAATAAGATGCATAGCTCAAGAATTTCTAAGCTACTTCATGATGAGTTAAAGTATTAACCAAAAGTACAGTGCAGAGAAAAAAGTGACATAGATATTCAAAAAAGTGAATAAAAATGCTTTAAAGCCAACAGTTATGAGAAACAATAATAAGCAGACCTCAGTGACCTGCAGCAACCAATAATGGAAGACTCCTTTTGAGCACAGGCACTTTGGTGCAAACAAAAACAGATGCTGCAAGGAGAAACCACAGCTGCTAACCAGAGGACAGATTACATGCATGCTCGGTGAGAAAAGGACTTTGAGTCATACAACTACTAAGCCACGTGGAAAGACAAGACTTTATTTTTTAAGGGGGGAAGGGGAAGCTCTATGCACAGCTGTCTGTAGAAAATTCTACATATTGTTTCAATTTCACAAAAAAATAATGCAGTATAATGACATTCAAACATCAAAGTGATGTTTGAAAATGGCACTCTACTTCAGCCCCTATAAAATTTATTATACTATAAATTTGGCATTTTGAACTCATGTTGTATTATTTATTAAGTGGTTCTCGAAAAATTTTTATTTTCAAAAGACAAATGTTATAGCCTCATCACATAACTTTTACTAAAATAAGTTTCAGATGGAAGAAAAAGATAAACATAAAAATGAATCATAAGAAACTAGAAAAACATTTTAGTGAACAGTCACTCAATACTAGTTCTTTCAAAGCATCAAATGAAGAAATAATTCACAAATGAAAAGATTTCTAGATTTAGCTATATAAGTTTTACATAAAGAAAACTACAGTCTATCAAAGAGCAAAATGAGGGACTTCTCTGGTGGTCCAGTGACTAAGACTCTGTGCTCCCAATGCAGGGGCCTGTGTTCAATACCCAGTGAGGGAACTATATCCCACATGCACCAACTGGGAGTTCACAAGCCACAACAGAAATCTCGCATGCTGAAACTAACAGTTCATACGCTGCAATTAAAGATCCCCCATGCCGCCAACGAAAATCGGAAGATACAGAGTGCTGCAAGTAAGACCCGGTGCAGCAAAATAAAAAAAAAAATTTAAGCAAAATGATACTAACAGTTCATACATAAAGCCTGGGCCAAGGACATAAATCGATTCAAAAATAAAAATTATCAGTGACCAAGATGTATGTGAAAATACATTCAACCTCACTGTTAATCAAAAGAAGAGTAAAGAATAAGACACTATGATTTGCCCATCACTTTAAAGGTTCTCAAAGATATTACAGAGGCTTCCCTAGTAGCCCAGCTGGTAAAGAATCTGTCTGAAATGCAGGAGACCCCAGTTCTATTCCTGGGTCAGGAAGATCCCCTGGAGAAAGGATAGGCTACCCACTCCAAACCCCAGCTGTGTTGGTAGAGCTGTCACAGCCAGAATCCCGAGCGGTGGTCGCCAAGATCTGCAGGGTGAGAAGGAACCAGTCTGACTTAAGTAACTGATGACAAGTGTGTGATCCAAGCTTAGGGAATGTGTCTAAAAGCTGCTGGTCCCCCTAGTGTCTAGAATCTGCTGGCCCCCTGACAACCTTCAGATGTGTAAATGAGCACAGGAATCAATCAAAGAGTAGAAGGACGTGCGCTCATGTTCTCCTGTGAGAACTCCAAAACTGCAACTTGATGCTGAACAACCATTGACAGGAGAATGTTGGATTCTGCCAAAAAGATACCTCATGTCCAAAGGCAAAGGAGAAGCCCCAAAAAGATGGTAGGAGGGGCAAAATAGTGTTTAGAATCAAACCCCATACCCGCCAGAGATGCTCGGAGGGCTAAAAAAAAACCTTGTGCACACTGGGACCCAGGGACCCCACAGAGACTGAGCCAGACCTGCCTTTGAGTGTTTAAGTGTCTCCTGCAGAGGCCAGTCAGCAGTGGCCTGCCATGGGGACAGGGGCTCTGACCGCAGCAGACTTGGATCACGCAGCATGTGGCATAAGCCCTCTTGGAGGAGGTCACCATTAGCTTCACCATAGAGCCGCCAGGTAGATGACCCACAAACTGCAGAACAATTACATCAAAGAAATTCTTGCACTGTTAAGAAAGTTCTAGGACTGACAACAGATTTACCAAACTGGGGATCTGGCAAAGGGACTGAGAACCTTCACGGAATTTGACTTTGGAGGCCAGCAGAATTTGATCACAAAACTTCCACAGGACTGGGGAAACAGATTCTTGGAGGACATAAACCAAACCTGTGTGCACTAGGAGCCAGGAGAATGGAGCAGCGTCCCCACAAGAGACTGAGTCAGACTTGCCTGTGAGTGTCCAGGAGTCTCCGGTGGAGGCATGGGTCAACAGCTTGGCCTCAGGCCAAACAACAGGGAGGGAACACAGCCCCACCCATCAACAGAAAATCAGATTAAAGATTTACTGAGCATGCCCCCCCCACATCAGAACAAGATCCAGTTTCCCCAACAGTCAGTCTCTCCCATCAGGAAGCTTCCATAAGTCTCTCATCCTTATTCATCAGAGGGCAGACAGACTGAAAACTCTAATCACAGAAACTAACCAAACTGATCACATGGACCACAGCCTTGTCTAACTCAATGAAACTATGAGCCATGCCGTGTAGGGCCACTCAAGATGGACAGGTCATGGTGGAGAGTTCTGACAAAACGTGGTCAACTGGAGAAAGGAATGGCAAATCACTTCAGTATTCTTGCCATGAACAGTATGAAAAGGCAAAAAGATATGACACTGAAAGATGATATCCCCAGGTCGGTAGGTGCCCAATATGTCACTGGAGAAGAGTGGAGAAATAACTCCAGAAAGAATGAAGAGATGGAGTCAAAGCAAAAACAACACCCACCCAGTTGTGGATGTGACTGGTGATGGAAGTAAAATCCGATGTTTTCCTTCCAGAACAATACTAGAAAGAACAATACTGCATAGGAACCTAGAATGTTAGGTCCATGAATCAAGGTAAACTGGAAGTGGTCAAAAAGGAAGTCGCAAAAGTGAACATCGACATTTTAGCAATCAGTCAACTAAAATGCACTGGAATGGGCAAATTTATCTCTGCTGCTGCTGCTGCTGCTAAGTCACTTCAGTCGTGTCCCACTCTGTGCGACCCCATAGATGGCAGCCCACCAGGCTCTGCAGTCCCTGGGATTCTCCAGGCAAGAACACTGGAGTGGGTTGCCATTTCCTTCTCCAATGCATGAAAGTGAAAAGTGAAAGTGAAATCGCTCAGTCGTGTCCGACTCTTAGCAACCCCATGGACTGCAGCCTACGATGCTCCTCCATTCATGGGATTTTCCAGGCAAGAGTACTGGAGTGGGGTGCCATTGCCTTCTCCAAATTTATCTCAGATGACCATTATATCTACTACTGTGTGAAACAATACCTTAGAAGAAATGGCGTAGCCCTCATAGTCAACAAAAGGGTCCGAAATGCAGTACTTGGATGCAGTCTCAAAAACGACAGAATGATCTCTGTTCGTTTCCAAGGCAAACCGTTCAATATCACAGTAATCCAAGTCTATGCCCCGACCACTAATGCTGAAGAAGCTGAAGTTGAATGGTTCTATGAAGACCTACAAGACCTTCTAGAACTAACACCAAAAAAAGATGCCCTTTTCATCATAGGGGACTGGAATGCAAAAGCAGGAAGTCAAGAGATACCTGGAATAAGAGGTAAGTTTGGCCTTGGAGTACCAAATGAAGCAGGGCAAAGGATAACAGAGTTTTGCCAAGAGAACGCACTGGTCATAGCAAACACCCTCTTCCAACAATACAAGAGACAACTCTACACAGGGACATCACCAGATGGTCAGTATCAAAATCGACCAATTATATTCTTTGCAGGCGAAGATGGAAAAGACATATACAGTGAGCCAAAACAAGACCTGGAGCTGACTGTCACTCAGATTATCAGCTCCTTATTGCAAAATTCAGGCTCAAATTGAAGAATGTAGGGAAAACCACTAAGTCACTCATTATGACCTAAATCAAATCCCTTATGATTATAGAGTGGAGGTGACAAATAGATTCAAGGGACTAGATCTGGTACACAGAGTGCCTGAAGAACCATGGATGGAGGGTCATAACATTTCACAGGAGGTGATGACCAAAACCATCCCCAAGAAAAAGAAATGCAAGAAGGCAAAATGGTTGTCTGAGGAGGCCTTACAAATAGCTGAGAAAGGAAGAGAAGTGAAAGGCAAAGGAGAAAGGGAAAGATATATCCAACTAAATGCAGAGTTCCAGAGAACAGGAAAAACTAGAGATCTCTTTAAGAAAACTGGAGTTACCAAGGGAACATTTCATACAAGGATAGGCACAATAAAGGAATAAAACAGCAATGATGGAATAGAAGTAGAAGAAATTAAGAAAAGGTGGCAAGAATACACAGAACTGTACAAAAAAGGTCTTAATAACTCAGTTAACCACAATAATGTGGTCAATCACCTACAGCCAGATATCCTGAAATGTGAAGTCAAGTGGGTCTTGAGAAGCATTACAACAAAAGTGATGTAATTCAATTCATTACAAAGGACTGATGCTGAAGCTGAAGTTCCAATACTTTGGCCACCTGATGCGAAGAACTGACTCATTGGAAAAGACCCTAATGCTGGGAAAGACTGAAGGTAGGAGGAGAAGGGGACAACAGAGTATGAGATGGTCAGATTGCATCACTGACTCAATGAACATGAGTTTGAGAAAACTCCGGGAGTTGGTGATAGACAGGGAAGTCTGGCGTGCTGCAGTCCATGGGGTCCCAAAGAGTCGGACACAACTGAGCAACTGGACTGAACTGAACAACGAACAAAGCTAGTGAAGGTGATGGAATTCCAGCTGAGCTATTTCAAATCTTAAAATATGATGCTGTTAGATTGATGCATTCATTATGCCAGAAAATTTGGAAAACTCAGCAGTGGCCACAAGACTGCAAAACATCAGTTTTCATTTCAATCCCAAAGAAGGACAATGCCAAAGAATATACAAATTACTGTACAATTGCACTCATTTAACATGCCAGCAAGATTATGCTCAAAACCCTTCAAGCTAGGCTTCAGCAGTACGTGAATGAAGAATGTCCAGATGTACAAGCTGGATTTAGAAAGGCAGAGGAACCAGATATCAAATTGCCAATATACGCTGATCATAGAAAAAGTAAAGAATTCCTTAAAAACAAATGGGACCTAATTAAACTTAAAAGCTTTTGCAAAACAAAGAAAACTATAAGCAAGGTGAAAAGACAGCCTTCAGAATGGGGGAAAATAAGAGCAAATGAAGCTACTGACAAAGAATTAATCTCCAAAATATACAAGCAACTCCTGCAGCTCAATTCCAGAAAAATAAGCGACCTAATCAAAAAATGGGCCAAAAAACTAACCAGACATTTCTCCAAAGCAGACATACAGATGGCTAACAAACACATGAAAAAATGCTCAACGTCACTCATTATCAGAGAAATGCAAATCAAAACACAATGAAGTAGCATCTCACGCTGGTCAGAATGGCTGCTATTCAAAAGTCTACAAGCAATAAATGCTGGAGAGGGTGTGGAGAAAAGGGAACCCTCTTACACTGTTGGTGGGAATGCAAACTAGTACAGTCACTATGGAGAACAGTGTGGAGACTCCTTAAAAAACTGGAAATAGAACTGCCATATGACCCAGCAATCCCACTGCTGGGTGTACACACCAAGGAAACCAGAATTGAAAGAGACACGTGTATCCCAATGTTCATCACAGCACCCTTTACAACAGCCAGGACATAGAAGCAACCTAGATGTCCATCAGCAGATGAATGGATAAGAAAGTGGTGGTACATATACACAATGGAATATTACTCAGCCATTAAAAAGAATGCATTTGAATCAGCTCTAATGAGGTGGATGAAACTGGAGCCTATTATAGAGAGCGAAGTAAGTGAGAAAGAAAAACACCAATATAGTATATTAGGGCATATATATGGAATTTAGAAAGATGGTAACGATGACCCTATATGAAAGACAGCAAAAGAGACACAGATGTAAAGAACAGACTGTTGGACTCTGTGGGAGAAGGCGAGGGTGGGATGATTTGAGAGAATAGCATTGAAACATGTATATTATCATATGTGAAATAGATCGCCAGTCCAGGTTCGATGCATAAGGCAGGGTGCTCAGGGCTGGTGCACTGGGATGACCCTGAGGGATGGAATGGGGAGGGAGGTGGGAGAGAGGGTCAGGATGGGGAATGCATGTACACCCATGGCTGATTCATGTGAATGTATGGCAAAAACCATCACAATATTGTAAAGTAATTAGCCTCCAATTAAAATTAAAAAAAAAATCTACTTCATTCACTATGCTAAAGCCCTTGACTGTGTGGATCACAACAAATTGTGGAATATTCTTAAAGAGATGGGAATACCAAGCACCTTACCTGCCTCCTGAGGTAGGTATGCAGGTCAAGAAGCAATAGTTAGAACTGGACATGGAACAAAATTGGGAAAGGAGTACGTTAAGGCTATATATTGTCACCCTGCTTATTTAACTTACATGCAGAGTACATCATGAGAAATGCTGGGCTGGATGAAGCACAAGCTGGAATCAAAACTACCAAGAGTAATATCAGCAACCTCAGATATGCAGATGATACCACTTTAATGGCAGAAAGTGAAGAGGAGCTTAAGAGCCTTTTGATGAAGGTGAAAGAGGAGAGGGAAAAAGCTGGCTTAAAATTCAACATTCAAAAAACTAAGATCATGGCATCCGGTCCCATCACTTCATGGCAAATAGATGGGGGAAATGTGGAAACTGTCAGATTTCATTTCTTGGGCTACAAAAGCAATGCGGACAGTGACTGCGAAATTAAAAGATGCTTGCTCCTTGGAAGAATAGCTATGTCAAACCTAGCCAGTGTTTTTAAGAAGCAGAGATATCACTTTGCCAACAAAGGTCTGTATAGTCATAGCTATGGTTTTTCCAGTAGTCATGTATGGATGTGAGAGTTGGACCATAAATAAGGCTGAGTGCTGAAGAATTGATGCTTTCAAACTGTGGTGCTAGGGAAGACTCTTGAGAGTCCCTTCAACTGCAAGAAGATTAAACCAGTCAATCCTAAAGAAAATCAACCCTGAATATTCATTGGAAGGACTGATGCTGAAGCTGAAGCTCCAATACTCTGGCCACCTGATGAGTTAGGCTGATTCATTGGAAAAGACCCTGATGCTGGGCAAGATTGAAGCCAGGAGGAGAAGGGGAGAACAGAGGATGAGATGGTTGGATGGCATCAACAACTCAATGGACATGAGTTTGAGCAAACTCCAGGAAATGGTGAAGGACAGGAAAGCCTGGCACGCTGCAGTCCATGGGGTCAAAAAGAGTCAGACATGACTTGGCAAATGAACAACAACAAATATTATTATATAACCCAGCTATTTCATTCTCAAGTATATACACAAGCAATTCTTGCATATGTACAACAGGAGACATGAATAATAATGCTTATAGTAGTACTGTTCACAAGAGTAAAAATATGCTAACAATATTATGGCCACCAGTGAGAAAGTGGATGAAGTATGCTATAGTTGCACAATGAAAGACAATTCAGCCATCAAAAAGAATGAACTACAGTTTCATACAAAAATTTGTATCTTCACAACTCAATAGTAAGTAATATAATATTAAAATTACCAGTTATATAAAGCAGAGTTATGTATTACATTTTTTAAAAGTTCAAAACAAGAACTAAGCAATGTATTATTAAGGAGCTAGCTTACTGGCTGGAAGCTGTCTTAGTAGCAACAAGTGACAAGCAGCTTTGCATATGAGAAAGAGTGCTCAGGCTACAGTATGAAGAACTAATTGGACTTGAAGCAAACCGAAAGTGAAGCAGAGAAATCATTTGGGAAAAACTGCTGATAGGGTCAGTTAAAGGTGAGGAGAGGAGGACATGAACAGCAACAACAACTGACACTGAGATTAGACAGGAATGAAACAGAATTAAAAGCTATTCAAAGAGTTATGATCAAGAGCCCTTAAGTCCCAACCATATATAGAAGGTGAGGGAAGGTGAAGAGTCAGGAATAATTCCCAAGTTTCTAGTCTGCGAGACCAGGGGGCCTAGGGTCAATACAAAAGTTGATTTTTTTGACATTTTGAGTCTCAAGAGACTCTGGGATGTGAATATTCATGTAGTATCCTCTTTTTATGATTAAGTATAAAATCTGACCCTTTCCCCTTCAAAGCCTATCCTATAATCGATGTCACCACTCCCTCTTCAAATTTGCACACTGCTTTGTTTTTGCTTATGACATTCATCTTACTCTAGCCAAGCAGTGCTCAGTCTTGGCACCATTGACATTTTGGACCCGGAAAGTCTTTGTTGTGTGTGCAGTCCTGTTCATTTTAGGATGCTTAGCAGCATCCCTGGCTTCTAACCACTAGATGTCAGTAGCATCCCCAAGTTATGACAATCAAAACTGTTTCCAAAAACCAGTGAAGTTGCTTAGTTGTGTCCGACTCTGTGATCCCATAGACTGTAGCCTACCAGGCTCCTCCATCCACGGAATTTTCCAGGCAAGAGTACTGGAGTGGGCTGCCATTTCCTTCTCCAGGGGATCTTCCCAACCCAGGGATCAAACCCAGATCTCCCTCATTGCAGGCAGACGCTTTACCATCTGAGCTACCAGGGAAGCCCCAACATTACCAAATATCTCCTGGAGGCAAGTTCCCCATTTCTTAAAACCATGATCTAGCCTATATAATAGATACATGAATACTTAATTTATAGCACCACTGTAAATCATAAATTCCCTAAGTTGGCAGCAACTTTACCATTATGTCCATTTATATAAAATAGATATGACAAATGTACTCTTACATACTCATCAAGGTAGATTAAGGAGATAGTTATCTATGTTTTACTATTTTTAATTTATAAATATCTTTAAAAGTAATTGATTTCCCATTGACACAGGCATCTCCAACCAATTAGCTAAAGCACTAGGATTTATATATTGGATTTTTTTTTAAGAGGGGAAAATTTCTATGCTGCACATTCTGGAGTCTTTTAGGGACATAATCATTTAACGAAGTCATTTTTGAATCAAATCCAAATTCACAAATGTTCTAGAATTGGTTAGTCTCCATACAGTTCAAATAAAAGTTTATGCACAGTCATTTTATTTCTGTCTCTTGTCCCCTTAAATCCCTAATATTAAGCATAAAATTTCACCGAAAGAAGCATAATTAATTTAAACACCAATCCATGCCTCAAATTATAACAGTACACAGATAAACAATGTCCACAAATAGGTAAGACCTTACTTTCCTATTTGGAAAAAAAAACTTAAAAAAAATTTTATCAAAATATATATTAGACAATATCTATTGTTTAACTATCCATTACAGTCTACTGACTGGTACTCTATAAGTGGAATGTTATCAATTTATAATTTATTTGAAACAGTAGAAATGTAAAGATTAAAAGTTAGACCTTTAGCAGACTGAATACACTAGTTTAAAATGAAACTGAACACAAACTTAAATTATTGTTATAAAACTCACTTGTACAGTTTTCTTTTATCACATTAAATGGTTCCCTGGAGTATAAGGTATTTTTTTTTTCTATAAAAGGGAAATGGGGGGAAAAAAGGGAAGCAGAGAAAACTTTCTGAAACTTTTCAGAGAACTGATTTTAAGAGTATTACAATGCTTCAAGAACTACCTAAATATACACAAAGTATAGAGAAAAGTAAAAGGTTTCCCCTTCTAAATTGTTCATGATGATGAACAGTCTCTGTACAATGGGGGTGGGCACCATACAGTTTAAGTATCCCTTAGAGTGTACTGTTGGGATGGGCTAGGAGAATGATATACCCTTTTGCAAAGTGTGACTGTATGCCTTGGAACTTAAATACCACCTCCCAGGAAATCAATATGCTCTAAGTCTTCAATTACTTTTATTTGTGAAAAGTGTCCTGAACATCACTTCTCATGCTGTCAATGAGGTTCTGGATCTTGTATATCTTTATGCTTTTGATGATAAATAAATACTTCAGAGTTTGTTACAAACAATCTAAACCAAAATATTAAATTTTAAACTTTAAGCCAGTGTCTCTATAATCCTAATTCTAAAATATTCCAATCAACCACTTCTGTTCTTTCACCTGTCATGCAGTATATATGGTAATTTTTTTTCAGAAAACATGGTAAGCTCATATTTTGCAAATGTAACTAATCTAGCTGTTTATCACACAGTCCTAATTCTAAACTGTGGCTTATTCTCCATAATGACTCCTTCAAGCATTTTGCTCTATTGAGTACCTATGCCTATGCTTGTAAACTTGTTTTCCCAGATGACACTGCATTGATTAACATTAAAATTTAAGACACTATTGTCCCCAGGGATCTACATTCCCGTCCACCTTAGCAAAAGTCAGGGAACTAGGTAACCCCTCCCTTCCATTGCTAACGACTCTCCACCCAGTCCATGAAGATCCTCCCTCCTGGTCTTGTATTTTAACATTGAACTCTCCACCAATTCCCTCCTCTCAGCCTCCAAGTATGTTTGAGAAAATACAGAGTGAACTTTCTGCCCTTAATATGCAATGCCATTCTCAACTCCATATGGGTGTTAATTTCTCCCCTGAAAGTCTGCAATTGTCCCTTTCTGCTTAATCCTAACCAACCGGGCATGCATGGGGTCGCAAACAGTTGGACACGAGTTAGCAACTGAACTGAACTGAAGCTGATCCCATAGTGATCATTTAACTCAAGATTCAGCAAGAGTTAACTTTATAGGAAATTCTCTTAAACTAACTTAACTCCCAATAAAATTAAGCCTTATGCCACAGTTCCATATAACTTATTTGTATAGTTTATTAAAATATATATTTTTAATATTGCTACTCTCTTTTCTAATAATTACATATATTACTGTACACGTGCACCTATTTTATAAACCTTTAGAGGATCATGTTTCCAGAGTTAGAGTTTAATAAAAGCTTGCTTAATGTACCTATTGTAAAACCAATACCCTGAAGACAAGCTATGCAAATACCATGCACAAAACAAAATACACTGCACCATAAACAGAAACTATATAATCTATGAAGCTAAATAAGCATTCATCTTTCAGATTAAATCACCTATTTATTAGCAATGTTTATTAATAGCTTTGTTATAAGAAGAGGAAGTGTTGTAATAGAAATAACACTGGAATAGTGTTAGACTTGGAAAATCTAGCCTCTGACCCACACTCTGCCATATACTAGCCATTTAACTTCAGGCAAATCACTTAACCTCTCTCAACAACAAAGGGTAATTACTATGCACTCTGCAAAGCCCACAGGGGTATTATTAGGATACAAAAGGGTAATATACATGAAAGTGCTTAGAATTTACAAGGAGCCGTATAAATGGTATAATTTTAATGACAAACATACACTCTGATTTAAGATAACATTTTGTTTTTTTTTTAATTTGTGTTTTTTATTTACCATGGGTTTTGGGTTGTTTTTTTTTTAACATTTTAAAATGTGAACTTGCAAAAGAAAGAAATTAAGGGGCAACTATTTATGCTCTAGAAGAATTCATCACTGAATAAAACACTGCAAGGTTTAGCAACTCAAATTCAATTCTGAACCAATTAAAATATGAGTCAACCAACAAAAATGTCCTTCATATTCAATTTTTCAGCAAGATATTTATTACATAAAGCAAGGCAGATATTTGACTCTGGCCACAAAATCACAAGCTTATTCCACTGAATGCACTAAGATGGCCTTCACCTATGTAACAAAATCAGAGGCTGCAAAGTTTAACTGGCTCCATTTTACAAGCAGATACAATGCACCGTGCTCCACAGTTGAAGAGGTGAACCAGCACATGTAGGAAATACTAGGATTGACTCCAGGTTTACAGGAAAACATGTGATTCACCAGGACACAGCATAATCTGATGTATGTAAAGAATTCCTAAATCTGTTTCACAGACCTATTGTTTATGGACATAAAGAAGTATGAAGAAGCAGAGGGGGCAGCTGCAAATAGACTGAGACTTATTTGTAGTACTGGTGACAGTCAAATATGAAAAGTTGCCAAATTTGTTTGCATAGCTATTATCCATTATCATTTTTAAGTCAACAAGTATCAGAGTATCCAGATAGACTAAAAAAGTTCTAGGAAATTTCCCTTTGTCTCGCCAAGTCTACCCACAGACCAGCAAAGATAAGACATTACAACCAGATTTAGCTACTTCCTGAAACTTTCTGATCCCTGATTTCATGTTTTTATATGGGTGAGGATTTTAATTAAGAAGTATCTGGAAGGCATATCAATTCAAACCACCAAATGGAGAATCAAGTAAATTGGCAAACTCTCCCTTTCAAATGTTAATCGCCTGGAAAGGCTGCCATAATTAGTTATTAGCAGTTGAGCTCCATCCCAGCAAAGAAAGGGGAGTGAGGCTGAAGAGGGGAAAAGAAATAAGGAGGGCAGCAGGAGGGAGGGGACAGGTGAAGAAGAACAGACACCAGAAATGCAAAGAGAAATAAAAAAGATACCGAAGTTAAACTCTGCCATCAGTTACCTATAATCCACATTCCCTCACAGGAAGACTATTAATAGAGAAAATAAGATTTTGCTGCTACATATTTTAGAGTCAGTATTTTAACACAAATTTATCCAACAATATTAAATAGTTATCCAAGGGAACTGGAGACACTATAGTTTCCTGGTAAGTTCCTAGTCACTACAGACATAATATGATGGAAAAAATGAGTCTGCTTCACATAATTCTATCAAAAAGAGTACTGAACTAGAACGTGAACATTTGGTTCTGATCTCTGTACCAGAACTTGAACATTTAGTTCCTTCCTAGCTTTGGTTTTGACTTTCTTGACAATTAGCTTTAGGTTAGTCACCAAACTTTTATCAATACTCTCATTCTAAAAAATTCTAGAGTTTCCCAACCCTGACTGCACAGAAGAATCACCTGGGAATACTTACACACACACACACATACACACACACACACACACCTGGGAATACTTACACACACACACACACACACACACACACACACCCCTCTCTTTCACACACACACACACACCCCTCTCTTTCACACACACACACACACACCCCTCTCTTTCACACACACACACCCCTCTCCCCACACACCCCCCCCTCTCCCACACACCACACCCCCCCCCCCCCCTGAGACTCCCCCCCCCCCCTATCCCCAAGGTGGAAAACCACAGGTCTATTTCATCTTTTATGTACCCAAACCCCTCCCTTCCTTTAAATATATCAATTTCCCCTTCTAATCCAATTTTGCTTTAACCTAGATTCTCATCACCTCACACCTAGATTAACAAATAGCTTCCTATCTATTTTCCCTTCTTGCAGTCTCTTCCCAACTCAATAAACCATTGCTGTCTAACTAATCAATTTGGTACTGAAACATTATTCCACTGAGAGTCATTTTAAGTATAACAATAACAACAAACAGAGCTGTTTTCATTGAGCAGAGACTATATTGCATATATATATTTATACATTTGTATATGTACAGGTATGTATGTATAATCTCAAACATGCTCTATTTTTCTTCAATTCCATTTATATATAATGGATACTAGTCTCTTTACATACAAGATTATTGCCCCTAACTAGTTGTGGTTGAATTTGGTCAAAAATGAATGGCAAATGAATCAACCACAGATTTCTAATTTAAATTCTCAAGTGTTCCCACAAGGAACACTCATTCAATTTTTTTAAAAAAGTAAAATGAGGTGGAATTATCTCAAAAAGTTCTCTGTTACTGTAGACACTGATAAAGTTTATGATGAATGAATTTTACCAAGAACAAATATTGTTCTGGTTTGTGTTAAAACTTGCCTCAGAAAACAAACTGAAGCCTTAAAAGCCAATGGTTATAATCATATAAGATGATATTCATATTTATGAAAAATATTATTAAGTACAATATAAGCAGTATATAATGAGAAAACTAAAGAAGTGTATTACTTATTCCTTGCCCTTAAGCAGCTTTCCATCTTCCCAGGGAAAGCAAAACATAAAAAAGAAAATAAAGCCAGCACTAGCAGGTAAGTGGTAAAGACATTAAGTACCATGGAATTCAAAGAAACAGGAGACTGCCCTGGACTAAGGGAGCTGGAGACAGCATCTTGGAAAAGCTGGGGCTTGAACAAAATTAAATAGGTGGAGAAAAGGAAATCTCATGAATATGGATCTTCTACAAAGATGAGGCAGAAATTCATAAACTATGTTTGAGGAACTGGGAGCTGACCTAGTTGGAACAGAGGGTTCTATGTAGGAGCATTTGAGGATTCAAGGTTGCAAGAATAAACTGGAGCCAGACAGTGAAAGGCCAGAATGCCAACCTAGGATGCTTCAACTTTACACTATAGATAGATAAATCTTTTATAGCTAACAACAAACAAAACAACAAATCCCTATAATGATGCAGTCTGAAACCATTTTGCTTGAAGCCTTTGAAGAACATACCAAGTAGTAAAATGTCCTGCCAATATATCATGAATATGTGAACATACTGTTTAGGAAATCTGTTCAGAGTGAAAGAGTAAATACTCAAATATGCTTTTCAACATACAAAATCATTGATGGTTCTTAGGATAACTCCTAAGATAATAACTGGATAGAAGGCTTCAATTTTAGGTTCTCTTCTTCCCCACCCTAATCCAAACACACATCTTGATTTAATATCTAGAAACACAATACAATGAAATAGTGTTATTCTGAAAATAAGAGGTCTTTTATTACCTCCCATTATGAGTGAATTTACTTACTACATTGCTTCAAAATCACTAAATTTATTAAGATCATTTTGTCCACGATTTCTTTCAGCAAAGCAGATGAAAACAGATACACAAATAACAAATTTGAAGATTATGAAAAGTGAAAAGTCCTTCATCAAATCACAACACACCTAAAATAATCAGCATTGGCTTAAAAGGCAGAGGGGAGACTGTTCATAACAAAAAATGCCATCCACAACAAAGAGTACCAGAGAGTATATGAAGAACATTACAATAGCCAATTTCTCATCCAACGTGATAAGCCATTAACCCACAACTCCAAAAAGAATGGAGTTAATTTTGATTCTCAAAAATGCCCTTACAATTTTTGGTTACATCTGTAGTGAAAATTAAGACTCCACCCCCCAACTCAAAACAAGGATTCTTTCCCTTAGTAAAGCAGACACATAAGTGATTGATGATTTAATTTGCCGTTGCAGCAAATACTAATTTAATCACCACTACCTCAACACCAGGAAAATGACAAATCTCAGTATTTAAAGGCATACGTGACAAGAAGGCAAGAGTATTCTAGGATGATTAAAACACACACAAAATAAGAACACAGAAAAAAACCGTGGCAATACTGCTGCTGCACTAGGAAATGGGATATACCATTCTAACAGGCACGCATGGCTTTAAAGAAAATGTATAGATTATGGTCTTATGTATTGTCTTTTTTTCCTCCAGGAAAGACCGGAACATCCACGAAGAGTTGGAAGAAGTGCATTCAGGAAGGTGTCAATGCCTCCCTCCCCACCCCTTTAGTGGGGAAACTCGCTTTAAAAATAATGCTCTTTCACTCCTCACATCCCACCCGGTTTCCACAGACCCTTCAGTCAGCATTCCCCCCCCCTCGCCCCCTGGCCTCCTGGCCGCCCCCCCCCCACCCCCTCACCCCCCCTACCCGGCCCCCGCCACTTCCCTGCTCTGCCCTTCACATTCAGAACTGGCTGCTCCGACTCAGTCTCGCCGCCCCCGCGCACCCGCCCAGACCAGCAGAGTCCAACAACGCAGCCACGCAGCCACCCAGAAACCCACCGCCCCCACCTCCTCCTCGCCCGGCTGCCCCTCCCCCTCCCCGTCTTGTCACCTGCTTGGGTGGTATCCGTCAGGTCGTAGCCGCTGCCCGGGAAGTCTCGGAGTTTCCTACCGCTGAGGCTCAGGATGCCGGAGTTGCCCGCCTCCTCCAGGGCCCGGTCCAGGCTCCTCACGGTGTGTTGAGGCTGCAGGCTCCCCGGGTTCCACTGCGGCCCGCTGGGGAACGGCTGACCGAAAAGAGTCGGTACCGGGATGGGCACCACCAGGGTCCCACCGCCGCCGCCGCCTCCCACTCCGGCTCCGCCACCTCCCCCTCCGGCCCCACCACCGCCACCGCTACTTCCACCTCCACCACAACCGCCGCCCCCGCTGTTACCACCACCTCCCTGACTCGCCGCCATGTTCCTGGGAGAGAGAATAGCCCCCGACAATACTCGGAGCCTGTGCCGCGAGTGTAGGGGGTTCTTAGGACGCATGCGCAGGCTGGGGGCGGGAGGTGGGGGGTGCGAGGTAGAGGGTGGGCAGGAACCAGGGGGCGGGCTGGGAGGAGGTGTTGGGTGTGGAAGAGACGCTGTTCAAACGTGCAAAATGCTTGCTTTAAGAAACGTGCTATCAGAGAAAGGATGCTAAATCCTGGTTCCGCTGCTTTGGGTACCAAAATCTTGCGAAGCGACACCAGCTTAACTCTAGGTCGTCAGGGATATGACCCCAGATCTCTAAGTTGCTTCACCCTTTGAGATCTGCAAAACAAAAGTAAATATATTAGAGATGAAAGGGATTCATTTCAGAATATTTTGAAGCGGATTTAGAAGGACTATCAGCTACCTGATTGAAACGCTTACCGCAAATGCCTCAGGAATCCTTTAGCAGTGTTAACACGGAGAGAAACTTTGGGGAGGAATATGGGTGCAGAAGTGTGTTTTAAGCCTACATGAATTTTGCCATAATTTAGAATTCCAAAATAAGAAAAGCCTTTTTAAATGTTTTCAAGGAAGCCTCTCGTTTCAGTGTATGTGGGTCTCAGCCAAACTGCTGCCTTCCAAAACTTGGAAAAGTTCTCTACATTCTGTTCTATAACTCTTTGAAGTGCTGCCAAGGTCTCCAAAATATCTCGAGTTTCTTCTCATCATGTCAGTATGGCTGATGGAAAACTCTGATCATCAAACAGCCTTAAAGTTTATTTTTGATATGCAGGCTTTAGTTTTAGGTAGAATTCTGAAGATTTAACGCTGTGGATAGGAAGCTAATCAATTTTGGATTTTAGGAGTTCATTCTTGGAACCTGAAGCCAACCATTCAGGTTACTGTCATCCCTCCACTCCCACTCAGAGTTATTCAAATCTTTTTCACCCATAGAAAAGTTATACAAGAAAACTGTCAGAATACTTGGTCATATTCAGTTATCATTAATTTGAATATCTTGTGCATCTCTTTTACATCCACTTCAGTTTAAGCAATCTATCAACAGTCTCATTTTCTTGGAGAAAGCTCCACAAAAATCACTACTTTGGGGAAAAAATACAGGAAAGAATTACAACTTGTCTAAATTGCTTTGTGGCCATATAGGTTAACTAAGATAACTATGGTGCAAGAAATTCCATTTGCCAGATGTATGACCCACAGAAGGAAGAGTACTGAGAATCAGACCTCCACAACAAATTAGGAAGTGAAATCAAATTATTTAAACTCACCGGTGTCAAACAAGAACGTTCTACCTTATATCTCATCTTTCTTACATCGCAAATCAAATTAGGTATTAATTGAGAATTCCCAGAATCAAGAAGGGTGGAAAGGGAAACTAAATTCATTAGATAGAGATAAGATTAGGGAAGGAACATTTAATAACTAGGCAATAAAAAAATTAGTGATTATTTAAAACAATGTGTTGGACTCCATGAAAAGTATATCCTCAGAATACCTGTTGAGAGAAGGCCTTGTACAACCAAATTTAAGAAGAAAAGTTATCTTTCAAAGAATTTAAAAGATAGTCTAAGTAGAAAAAACAGGAAGCCTACAAGGTAGGCTAGATATACATGAAAATCAGGCAAAATAACACATTCTGAAGCTCTTTGACAGAGTTTTGAACAAAATATGCAGTCTATTGAATAAAGCACTGGCCAACTACTAATATGATTTATATTCAAGAGAACCAAGCAAATTGATAGTTACTCAACATTTATAAATAATATAGAGAAGAAGAGGCAGAGTCCAAAGCTCCAAGTTCTTCTATTAGAGATCAAGATTATTGGGATAGACTACAGGATGTTTTTACAAGCCTATAAATAAATCAAAAGTGAGATGTTTTATCTTGGGATCTAGAACAAGGCAATGAACTTGGGGATGAACTAGACAGAACTATAATATGAATTTTTGTTAAAATTCTGATCAAGATGCAGGAAAAAGCCAAGGGAGTCTCTGCAGTTTGTTTCCTGAAAACATTAGTATTTAACATCGGCTAAATACTAAACTCAGGGGAGAAGAAACAGTGAAATGTTGAGTATCATCAAGACATATCAGAGGGGCCTCCCTGGTGTCTCAGCAGTAAAGAATCTGCCTGCAATGCCGGAGACGTGGGTTCTATCCCTGGGTCGGGAAGATCACCTGGAGGAGGGTATGGCAACCTACTCCAGTTAAGATTTTAAAAAAATTTTTAAAAAGACATATATTAGCAACCCTGAAAATATTAATTTATATCATACTGAACTATTCTACAGCTGCTGCTGGAATGTGATGTGAAGTTCTGCTCACTCCACTCTCAGCATAAGTCCTAAATTAGAGAAAGCCTTAAGAAGTACACCTAAAATAATTAGAGAAATGAGAGAAGGAGAAATTTACTTGGCCTTCATCTCTCTGGTAACCTGATCTTCAGTCCTTTCCAAAATCCCTGTTCTGGCATGGAACCTTCAGAGGAGTGAGTATACATTAACTTATTTTAGCATAATCTATAGAACACTATATATGACATCCCTGATCCTCCTTTCCCTGACATCTTTTTGTTTCTTAGGCCTAGCCACGCAGCTTTCTAGATGGGATCTTAGTTCCCCCATCAGGGATCAAACCCAGGTTCCCTGGCAGTGAAAGCACTGAGTCCAAACTACTAGACCACCAGGTAATTCCCCCTTTGCACTGCTTTAACCAATCCTAACAAATTCATTAATCCCAAAGTTAATACTTCTTAACTCAAAAGGGATTTGGAAAAATTACTATTACTTAAAAGAGACTATTATATAACTAACCTTTAATGGTGATGTCAATAAGCACTATTATGTTCTATCTTGGTTAGAATCCCTGCTATGATGCTTATAAGATGCAAAATAGACAAGTCATTTAAGCTCTCAAAGTCTCAGATTTCTTGTCTATAAACCAAGGATCATAACATTATTAGCTATCTCAGAAGACTGTAGTGAGGATTACATGAGATATTTACACAAAGTACATATATTATAACGGTTGTTATCTTTTTTTCTATGTTTACTTTGCCAGTAGAACACTGAGCAAAGTGAATGATGAATTATCAGCACAGCAGTTCTTAAATTCCTCTGTACTACTGTGCTACCAGCATTAATAGACCTTTTTCCTCTGTGTTGCTCTTGAAGTTACATCCTTACTGATTTACCCCAGGTTTCTGCCTCTCCTAACTTTTGTGTTTTCACTATATGATCCAGTAACTTGATTCCAATTCTTGCTTACTGTCTCTAATGCAATCCCAGGTTTTTGACCTCTGTGTTCCTAGTATGTTAAACTGATATCATGAAATTCATTTAAGTATCTGTTCCAAATCCTCCTTTAAAATATATCTTAAATGTTTTCACTTTAGGTAAACAACACAGGGGTTCTCAAGGCAAGAATACTGAAGTGGTTTTCCATTCCCTTCTCCAGTGGACCACATTTTGTCAGAACTCTCCACCATGACCTGTCCGTCTTGGGTGGCCATACATGGCATGGCTCATAGTTTCATTGAGTTAGACAAGGCTGTGGTCCATGTAATCAGTTTGGTTAGTTTTCTGTGATTGTGGGTTTTCATTCTGTCTGCCCTCTGATGAATAAGGATAAGAGGCTTATGGAAGCTTCCTGATGGGAGAGACTGACTGTGGGGGAAACTGGGTCTTGTTTTGATGGGCGGGGCAGTGCTCAGTAAATCTTTAATCTAATTTTCTGTTGATGGGTGGGACTGTGTTCCCTCCCTGTTATTTGACCTGAGGCCAAACTATGGTGGAGGTAATGAAGAACTGACTTATTGGAAAAGACCCTGATGCTGGGAAAGATTGAAGGCAGGAGGAGAAGGGAACGACAGAGGATGAGATGGTTGGATGGCATCACTGACTTGATGGACATGATTTTGAGTAAGTTCTGGGAGTTGGTGATGGACAGGGAAGCCTGGTGTGCCACAGTCCATGGGGTTGCAGAGTTGGACACGACTGAGCGACTGAACTGAACTGAAGCAACAAAGGTCTATTAAAAAATCCTGAAGAGTTTCTTATTAGTGTATAAAATACAGATTGCTTAATTTTTGCTTAGTTTAGCTTGGCCAAAAGAAAGTAAATAAAATATCACATTAAATTATTCAGACTGTTATGTCCAATTAGGAAATATAAGGTTGAGAAAGATTTTTTAGTCTTCTTTGGTGTTACATTCGAAAGTCTTCTCTTTATAGGTAAACATGGAAACAAGCCATATGCCTTTTGGGAAATCTTGTATAATTATCTTCCTCTGCTGGCAGTATGTGAGAGAAAACAATGAAATAGGGCCTTTTCAAGCAAAATCTAAATTCCTAAAAGGAGGACCTAGGCAACTGTCATGTTACCTCTAAGCAGGCTATACATGTGTAAGGGAAAAAATAAAAGATGTTAATGACATTTCAGTAAAGCCTGTTAAAGGAATTGGGCTTCCCAGGTGGCTCACCTGCCAATGCAGAAGACTTGGGTTTGACCGCTAGTTCGGGAAGATACCCTGGAGAAGGAAAGGGCAGCTCATTCCAATATTCTTGCCTGGAGAACCCCAGAGACAGAGGAGGCTACAGTCCATGGGGTCGCAAAGAGTCGGACACAACTTAGCGGCTGAACAACAAAAACATTAAAGGAATTACAATACCAAGATAGGTTAAAACCCCAGGAGAAAAGATAAATCCCAAAAAGGTTTAGATTCTGTATTTCCTTAAACAGAATGAAATAGAAATATTGGACCAAAATCTGTGTATAAAATGAAGGTTGGAATGAAATGAAGAATCAAGTTGGGCATCTACCAAAGTCTAATTATATTTGTTTACCTTAAATTTTGCTTCAAATCTTCATCACTATATATGGCAAAGTGTGTCTGTTAGAGGTTTATGGGGTTTTGTTTCTTTCTCTAAATCAAATAAACATATGAAATAAATCTCTGTGGGACTGTGACTGAAGTGACTCCGGGCCTGGTGGCAGTATGCCTAAATTATGGTTTTTTTTTTAATTTATGATGCAATTTCTTTAAAAGGCTGAATCTGTTAACCTGAAGCTCTCAAGTGATAACTGGCTCACACATGACCCTAAAATCCAGTGCTTCTCTCCATGTGGCAACAAGACTATTTCTTCTGAACCATGATCATGATCGTGACCCCAGTTAGCCTATTGGTGGGTTGTCAGAAAGAAGGGTCAAAGCTCTGTTCCCTCAGTAAGAGAGTGTGTTATGAAATATTGCAGAATATTTTAGATGTGTTTTGTTTTGGTGTGGCAGTCAGAAATTTCAGCCTTCACTTATAAGTTCAGGTTGTCAATGCTGACCCTTAAGAAGATACTTACTTCTGCTTAAGTACTTTGTCTACATTTATGGTATGATTCTACAAAGTAGGAGAAAATATATTGGTTCTGATGACCTCATGTTTCACACTTCCAGGCTCTAATAGGTGTATTAATGTAGGAAACTAACATACTTTGCCACTCTTTTGTGGTTTTAAAATCTCTTTTTTAAAACAGCTAGCCATAGTCATTAAATAATGGAGTAGATAATTCTAAGGTACTAATTAGTAAAGTGTTAGGTTATCCTTGATGACTTCATCCTCTTCTTCCATTTTGTATTTCTTAAACACTCCTTAATAAAATCTTCATCTTAAATACCTCTACTTAGAATAAATTCTCTTTTTTCCAGGACACATACTTCAAGTTTCAGAGGACTTTAAAATTTCCTTAGCTGGTTGTGATTTCTCCTACTGGTCATAGACAATAGACTTTTGATAAGCTGGCAAAACCAAAGATATAAATGCACCGTACTGTTTGACTACTAGCATCATCTCCACTTTCACAACCTTAACTCAAGTCACTATTTTCTCTGGACTACTACAGTTGCCTCCTAATTGACTTTTCTGCTTCTACCCTTCTACCACTTAATAATTATGTAGCCTTGGACAAGAACCTTAGTTTCTTCATGCCTCCATTTTCATCTGAAAAATAGGAATGATAATACTACCTACCTTATAGGAATATTATGAGGATTAGAATTACTTAATATGTGTCTAGCATATGGTAAGAACTTTAGCTAGTATCATTATCATTATGTTATCATTAAAATATTCCACAGGCTAATAATATCTAGCAGTGAAAGGTAAATTATCTCTCTTAATTGCACAAGAGTCTTGTGCATTGGACATTATTATTATCCCCATTTTACATGTGAGGAAACTACACTCCAGAGAAATTAAGCAGCTAGGTCAAGGTCTCAGTTGAGAAGTGGCACAACAAAATTTGAATAGAAACATACCTGACTGCTCAACTGAGGCTCTTAACCACTGTAACTTTTGGCTGTAATCTATTGATATTTGTCTTGTATCTTTTCTCAGTCCAAAAATTCTTAGCTGTTTAACTCCTTCCAAACTATCTCCATAAAACAGTTGCTAAGTGCTGCCTGGTTAACTTATATAAAATCATTAAGTTTATTCACTAACAACTTTCATCAAGTTTCAAATCAACCTTTCTTTTTTTTAATTGAAATATAATTTGTTTCAAGTGTACAACAAAGTGACTGGATATATATATATATATATATATATATATATATATATATATATATACACACACACACGCATGCTAAGTCGCTTCAGTCTTGTCCAACTCTTTGCAACCATATGGACTATAGCCCATTAGGCTCCTCTGTCAAATTCTTATCCACTATGGGTTATTACAAGATATTGAATATAGTTCCTTGTGCTATACAGTAGGTCCATGATGTTTAACTATTTTATATATATTAGTGTGTATATGTTAATTCAAAACTCCTAATTTATCCCTCCCCCCACCTCTCCCCTTTGGTAACCATAAAGTTTTTTTCTGTGAATCTATTTCTGTTTTTAAAATAAGTTCGTTTGCATCATTTTTTTTAGCTTCCATATACAAGTGATATCATATGATATTTGTCTTTCTCCAACTTACTTCACTTAGTATGATAATCTCTAGGTCCATCCATGTTGCTGCACATGGCATTATTTCATACTTTTAAAAGACTAAGATTCCATTATACACACACACATGCATATATATATATATATATATATATATATATATATACACACACACACACACATACACACACACACACACACACACCACTTCTTTACTCATTCATCTGTCAATGGATATTTACATTGCTTCCATGTCTTGGCTATAGTAAATAGTGCTGCTATGAACATTGGGGTACATGTATCTTTTTGAATTATAGTTTTGCCCAGGAATTGGATTACTAGATCATATGGTAACTAACTCTAATTTAGTTTTTTAGGAAACCTCCATACTGTTTTCTATAGTAGCTACACCTATTTACATTCCCACCAAACAGTGTAGAAAGTTTCCCTTTTCTCAACACCCTCTCCAGCATTTACTATTTGTAGACTTTTGATGATGGCCAATTTACTTTTCTATATGGGCTTGTATTGACTGGATTCTTTTTCAAAATACCATAAACCAAATTCTTCTAACAGCCTTTTTAAAGGTTTTTCTCTCATTATGAAAATACTCATAATCCTAATTCATAAAGACAGCCAAAGGGATACACTTTAGTGATAAGTTTTTTACGTATTTGATTCCAGGCTTTCCTATTAGCACAAACCTTTATTTTATTTATAAATATTTATAAAACTTATTTATTTTATGAAATTATTTAAGTACTTTTATTATTACACATTATTTACAGATATTATAACTATATACTATATATTGTATAGTACTCTATATTATATAACCACATACCACTGGATATGTACATCTGCTATGGGATATCTAGGTTCTTACCAATATTCCTTTATTATATATAAGCTTTCTATTAATATTATTATTAATAAAGAATTTTTCTTATTATTCATTAATGTTAGATTCTAAGAATTCAGTTATTCAATCATAGAGTAGAAGTACTTTAATCCTCTTAATAAACATTGCCAAGTTATTTCCAAGAAGCTTGTACCAATTTACATTGTCAATAGCAATATAAGCAAGAAAAAAAAATTTTTTTGGCTGCACCACATGGCTTGTGGGATCTTAGTTCCCAGACTGAGGACTGAACTCGTGTCCTCAGCAGTGAAAGTACAGAGTCCTAACCATTAGACCACCAGGGAATTTTCTAAGTAAGAATATCTCTGCCAGTATTGGGAATGTTCAGTTTTTAAATATCTTTACTATATTATATATGACACAGAAAAAAAATGTTAGTTCTTCTGCTTTAAGGGCAAAAAAACTTAGCCTCTCACCTGAAACCATCAAAAATTTGGACAATGTATATAGAACAATGACTTTCAAAATACTGAATATCAGTCAACAAAAACAGTAATACTGGCATGAGACACAAAAGAAGTAAAGCCTGCAAATGCCCAATCTTATTGTTTTGAGTGAGTTTCCAGAAACTTCTTCAGCTGGAAAAAAGGGAATCTATGAAAAACCTACAGCTAACAATAAACCTAATGGTGGAAATGTGCGTGAAGGTGTGCTCAGTTGTGTCAGACTCTTTGCAACCCCCTGGACTGTAGCCTGCCGTGCTTTGCAGTCCATGAGATTCTCCAGGCAAGAATACTGGAGTGGGTTGCCATTCCCTTCTCCAAGGGATCTTCCCAACCCAGAGATCGACCTGCCTCTCTTATTTCTCCTGCATTGGCAGGCAGATTGTTGACCACTGAGCTGTGACTGTGAAAGACTGAATGCTTTCTCTCTAAGATCAGGAACAAGACAAGGGTGTTCAAGGGTGTCCAATTCATGAATATTGTACTAAAGTTTCCAGATGGAGTAAGAAAGCAAGAGAGAAAGAAATGAAGAAGGTAGAGAAGAGAGGGAAGGGAGGGTAAGAGGATGGAAGGGAAGTGGGAAAAGAAAGAAGGAAGGGAAGGAGGCAGGCATCCAGATTGGAAATGAGTCTTTATTCACAGATAATATGATCATCTATTTAGAAAATAAATGAAATCTATAATAAGGCTAAAAGAACAAATAAGTGAGTCTGGCAAAGGTAAAGGACAGAAACTCTGACAAAGATGTGAAAGACCTGCACACTGAATACTACAGATTATGGCTAAAGGAAATTAAATAAGACATAAATAAATAAATAGAGAGATATATCATCTCCATGGATTAGAAGACAATATTGCTATGATACCAGTTCTCTCCAAAGTCTCAGCAGGCCTTTTTTAGAAGAAGCTGACAAGCTAATTTTAAAATTCATATGAAAGTGCAAAAAATCTAGAATAGTGGAAACAATTTGGAAAAAGAAAACAAAGTTGGAAGGCTAAGACTATGAAAATGCAAGACTTACTACAAAGCTACACTAAGATAGTGTTGTACTGATATAAGTATAGATAAATAAATCAATTGCACAGAATAGAAAGCCCAAAAATAATCTCTTGTTTATGGGCAAATGACTTTTGTAAAGACAAGTCAGTAGGAAAAATGAAGTTTCAGCAAATACTGCTAGCACAATTGAATATCCATATGCAAAAAAGACAAAGCTAGATCCATACTTCACATCACATCTAAAAATTTACCAGTAATCCATCATAGACGTATGCAAAATCTAAAAGTTAAAACAAAGGAGAAAATATTTCTGGCCTTGATGTAGACAAAGACTTCTCAAATATAACACCAATAGCACAATCCCATAAAAGAAACGATTGATGAATTGGACTTCATCAACATTATAAACCTCTGTTCTTTGAAAGACAATGTTCAAAGAATAAAAAAAACAGAATGAGAGAAAATATTTTCAAACCATACATAAGATAAAGACTCGTAATTACACTATGTACATAACTGTCCAGAGTGATGAGAATCATAAGTAATATTAAGAAAACAAACAACCCAATAAAAAAATGAGCCAAAGATTTGAACACTTCACCAAAGAAAATATCTGGATGGCAAACAAGCACATGAAAAGGTGCTCAATATCATTACTCATTACTGAATGAAAAATAAAACTATGAAATACTACTATACCTCTATTAGAATTACTAATATTAAAAACATTAACCATACCAAATGTTAACAAGGAGGTGGAGAAACTGAAACCCTCATACTCTGCTGTTGGAAATGTAGAAGGGTAAAACCACTTTGGAAACAGTATGGCAGTTTTTTAAAATGTTTAACAAACATCCACCCTGTGGTTCAGGTGGTCCACTCCCAGGTATTTACTCAAGAGAAATGAAAGCTCACATACATACAAAGATTTACACATGAACGTTAACAGAATATTTGTCTGGATTAGTCAAAAACTGTTAGTCAAGTAGTCAAAAACTGAAGACAAGTTAAATGTATATTAATAGAAGAATGGATAAACAAATTGGATTATCTCCATACAATGGAATACCTTTCAGTAACAGACAGAAATGAACTACTGATACAATATAACAATGTGAATGAATTTCAAAATAAATATGCTGAATGAAAAAAGCCAGAAAAAAAAGAGTACATAATGTATGATTCCCTTTACATAAAACTCAAAAAATGCTAACTAATCTCTATGGACAGAAAGCAGACTAGTGGTTTTCTGGAGGCATGTAGAGGTTGGGAGCATGGGAGAAATCACAAAGGAGCATTAAAAGGAGCATCAAAAAATTCTTGGGGGTAATAGGAATATTCACATTTTAATCATGGTAATGGTTGCATGGGTGTGTATATATGCCAAAAATTATCAAATTTACACTTTCCATATGTGCAATTTATTTATTTATTTTTTTGTGTGCAATTTATTTGATGTCAATTATACCTCTAGAAAAATGTTAAAATTGAGAAATTATTCATTGCAAAATGAACATGGAAAAGATTTTTTAAAGGTTAAAATTTCAATAAAATTAAAGTTAATACAAAAAATATTTAAATGTTTTAATAGCATTTAATATAAATTGACCAAAGAATTAAATTGGATGAGTTGAGTTTATTCTTTTTTTAATTTTTATTTTTAATTGGAAGATAATTGCTTTACAGTGCTGTATTGGTTTATGCCATACAACAACGTGAGTTTACTCTTAATATGCTTTCTTGACAAAAATAATGAAATGTAATTCTGAATTAAGTGTTTGTATATAATTAGGAAATGAATATGTCCTTAGAGTCCAAATATCTACTGTATCAAAATGGCCCAAAATATTGGAATAAAAATGGTTTAGCTCTAATTGAGATAATTGAGGCAATCATCAGTTATATCCCCTGATGAGTTTCCAATGTAGTTGTAGAAGGAAGACTTGCATGTAATAAATAATTAAATAATAATTAAATGATAAAGTATGTGATTCCATTTATAATGGTACTGGGAAATCAGAGAATAGAGTTAAGGAAATCTTTATGGAGGAACTTGATCTGAATCTTGAAGAGTGATGGCCTAGACAGAGCAGAAGGGATATGACACCTCAGGAAAGGACAAACACAGAAATAGGCATGTGGTGTTTTAGGAACAGTATTCAACATGGCCTGACCAGAGCAAAGGGGGCATATTGGGGAGAATGGAAAATAAGCTTACATAAGTAAAATGGAACTGGATTATGGTTGGTCTTGAAGTCAGAAAGAGGTGATTAGATTGGATTCATTAGATAAATTTCTCAGAGTATCTGGCATCATTATGCTCGATGAGTTTAAGCAGAAGGAAACTGGAGTGGTGAAATTAATTGTGATGTTAGACTAAGGTAGTGGTGTTAGAGAAATGTTTAGGAGACAAATTTAAGAGAGGTTTTACAGGAAGACTCAACAGGGTTTGGAGATGGATTAGACATTTATCCCCTAGTTCTATTCCTTGTTTCCTTGACATTTAATTGATATTTAATGTTAATTTAACATTTACATCTCCTTTCACATCTATATTCAAGAGTAATTACATAGTCACATTTATATAATCTAAGCCTGGGATCGTTTCTCTTCTTATCCAAGCATAATATATCATCTAATACTTCCTGATTAATTTATTCAGTATTAAGAATTCTGAGTTCATTTTCATTGATGTGCTGTGTATAATTATGTTCTATTATAACCTTATTTCATAATCTGATACACTGTTTATTCTGATTTTTTCTTACACAAGATTCATTTTCCAATGTATATATCAACCTTTATCTTAAAAAAAGCTAATATTTTAAACTTAATTCTCTGTGATTTAGTGTAAATCACTAACAATTTACCTTTTTATTCTAGTTACTTCTTACTGTTCTTGTACATTCTGAACTGATATCATTATCAATTGCATTCCATATGGTCTTCTGGACTCTTCCTTTGCAAAATAAACATTTCTGGCACAGAAAGCTCCTTTTTGTGTGTGTGTGTGAGATTGCCTACAGGATATTTGTGCCTTGAGAGAGAGAAAAAAGAGACAGCTGGAAGAGCCTGTCTCCCTCAAACTAACCCTAACTTTCTTTATTCCCACTGTACAATTTAGCCTAGAGCAGGCTAAACCATGTGAATTATTAACCCTCAACCGACTAAGCAACAATCTCCAGTAAATGGTTACCTCGAAAGCTGAACAGAATATTTTTGAAAATAACACTTTCAGAAGAAATTTTCAACAAATATCTTCTCTGAAATAATCTTTTTTGATGCTGCATCACACCATCCCATTACTCTTTTTCTATTGCCACCACATTAACCCTTTTGACTTCAAGGTCAAACTCAGCCTTGGATCAAAACAAAATAGCAACAACAGCAAAACTCTTATTAAAATAGTCTCAAACTCAAATCCATCTCCTTCCTGCCATCCTCAATAGACCCTAGTCATCTCTTTCTTGGACTATTACACCAGCTTCCTAACTAGTATCCCTGCTTCTGGTCTTGCCTCTCAGTTCAGTTCAGTCGCTCAGTCATGTCTGACTCTTTGCAACCCCATGGACTGCAGCACGCCAGGCCTCCCTGTCCACCACCAACTCCCGGAGTTCACCCAAACTCATGTCCATTGAGTTGGTGATGCCATCCAACCATCTCATCCTCTGTTGTCCCCTTCTCCTCCCACCCTCAATCTTTCCCAGCATCAGGGTCTTTTCAAATGAGTCAGCTCTTCCCATCAGGTGGCCGAAGTATTGGAGTTTCAGCTTCAGTATCAGTCCTTCCAATGAACACTCAGGACTGATCTCCTTTAGGATGGACTAGTTGGCTCTCCTTGATGTCCAAGGGACTCTCAAGAGTCTTCTCCAACACCATACTTCAGAAGCATCAATTCTTTGGTTCTCAGCTTTCTTTATAGTCCAACTCTCACATCCATACAAGACTGCTTGAAAAACCACAGCTTTAACTAGACAGACCTTTGTTGGCAAAGTAATGTCTCTGCTTTTTAATATGCTGTCTAGGTTGGTCATAACTTTTCTTCCAAGGAGCAAGCATCTTTTGA
The DNA here is from genome assembly GCA_024291935.2 of Okapia johnstoni. NCBI lineage: Eukaryota > Metazoa > Chordata > Mammalia > Artiodactyla > Giraffidae > Okapia > Okapia johnstoni. The sequence continues at coordinate 84,900,903 of CM044305.1, forward strand.
TTTCATGGCCGCAGTCACCATCTGTAGTGGTTTTGGAGCCCCCAAAAATAAAGTCTGCCACTGTTTCCACTGTTTTCCCATCTATTTGCCATGAAGTGATGGGACCGGATGCCATGATCTTCATTTTCTGAATGTTGAGCTTTAAGCCAACTTTTTCATTCTCGTCTTTCACTTTCATCAAGAGGCCCTTTAGTTCTTCTTCACTTTCTGCCATAAGAGTGGTGTCATCTGCATATCTGAGGTTACTGATATTTCTCCTGGCAATCTTGATTCCAGCTTGTGCTTCATCCAGCCCAGCATTTCTCATGATGTACACTGCATATAAGTTAAATAAGCAGGGTGACAATATATAGCCTTGACGTACCTCTTTTACTATTTGGAACCAGTCTGTTGTTCCATGTTCAGTTCTAACTGTTGCTTCCTGACTTTCATACAGGTTTCTCAAGAGGCAGGTGAGGTGGTCTGGTATTCCCATCTCCTTCAGAATTTTCCACAGTTTGTTGTGATCCACACAGTCAAAGGCTTTGGCATAGTCAACAAAGCAGAAATAGATGTTTTTCCTCTGGTCCTTCCTATTTCCACATTGCTGCCAGAGTGACTTATCAAAAATAGTCACTTGCCACTTTCCTTATTTCCTACAAAAGAAGGTCCAATGCCTTTAGTATGGCATATCGGGCCTTTCATGATTTTGTTCCTGCCTATTTCTCCAGTCTCACCTCACCGTTCAGATGCTTTTTACTTTATGCTCTGATCTAGCCATACTAAATCATTTATATTTCCTGCCACACACCATGCTGTTCCTCTTGACGTAAATGACCTCCCCAAACTCTTTGCTCTGAGTAACTCCTACTCATCCTTCAGGATTCAGTTTAGGCATCACTTTTCCAAAAAGCCTTTCTTCAACTTCTCATCAGTTGACTTCCCTCCAGTTCACTGCATTCTCGAAACACTCTGTGTGTATCTCTATCATATTAGTTATTACACATTATCACTTTTGGTCTTGTTTCCTTTCTCTCAGATGTGAACTCCTAAAAGGCAGGGACTGTGTCAAATTCGTATTTGTGTTCTGGAACATAGTAATAACTCAAAAATATTTGTTCCAGAACAGAAAAATGCAAAATAAGTCTTAGCATAAACACCTTATATTTTGCTCCCAACCCCTTTTGAGGCACACATATATGTATATGAGAATCAAAGTCATTTAATCCTAACATCCACAATAGAATGATTTTTTTTTCTCAGACTCATGTTCAAAGTTTGCCTCTCACCACGTCATAGTTGGGATCAACTCTCTATTCTTGTATTTAGCACAAAGTTGCCATTTGCCAAAGCTTTGTCATTTGAAAGCCTGGTTCCCTTGTTAGACTTATAAGGCACTAACAACCAATTTTCCTCAATGTGATTGCCCCTGTCCCTGGCAATTTCTGGGAGCCTCAGACTCCAGGCTTGTGAGCAACTAAATTCCACTGCTTACTGCCCTAAGGCCAAATCTAAGAAAGGTTTTCTGGCTCATAAATTTTTCCTGCTGTTTGGAGTAGAGGGCACAGAGCCTGGGTGTCATAACAGAAAGTGCTAATCTGTACATGGGGTAGATCGAAGCATGTAAAGCCAATTTGTAACAGTCTATGATACTTTTATGAGGTTAAAAGCATCTTGCCAGATCTATTCAAATTGTATACATGTGGGAGAATTGTGCTCATAGCTATTTTTAGAGTTTTTGATCATCTTCCACAAATATGCCAAGGTACCCTCAGTAGTCTATTAGAGATCAAAAATATTTCCAAAGATGTGTGCCAAGGTCCAACTTCTTCTGATGTGGCAGGACTGATTACAGGATGCTGATTCTTATTGTAGGTTAAGTATGTCTCCTAGCTTTCTAATAAGGAGCTAAACAGATTGCTTATCTGCTGACTTCAGAGAGAGAATCAGTAGGTAATAGTGAGCACCAGCTCTTATACATGGCTGGCAGTAGGAAATCTCATGGGCAGTGGGAGAAAGAAACTTCAGTCTTTGAGGAGTCTGTGTGCCCCCTTTAGTGGAAATACTATACATTGCTACCCCTCTTCAAGGTATACTTTCATTTACTGTCATCTCATCCCATTCCCTCTTTCCTCTTTTCTGTGACTTTGGGTAACCCATTCCCTGTAATTCATTTCTGCTCTATCAGGTTTTATTTAACAACAGAATCACAGTCAATAATGTGACACCTCTACTGAAAATTGGTGACACAATTGTGTACAATTTCAATAGAAGTACATAAATCAGGTTAAAGGAGATACTGTCTTCACTTCACTTTTTGTTCATCAAAATACAACTGGATATTTGGTTCCAGCATGAGAGCTACACTTAAAGAGAATAAACAAATATCCAGGGAGTTCAAAGATCAAGTGTTACAAATATCATTTATTGTGAAAAATTTTAACTTTATTTTCCTGGGCAGTGTTTCTTGATGAGTAGTTTATCTGCATCAAAATTATCTGGGATGCTTGTTAAATTTTCATATTCCTAAGATCCATCCCAGACCTGCCCAATCAGTGTCTCTGGGAAATGGACTAGGTGATCTAGATTCTTAACATGCCCTCTAAACAATTATTTTGCATATTAAATCTTGACAACTAATGATTTTACAAAGTACACCATAATGGCTTTCAACTGTTTGTAAGGGTTCTTATATGGAAAAAAGAAAAGATTAAATCTGAATTGCTTAAGAAAGGAAAAGCATAGTTTTGTCCAAAGCTGATATTCCTGGTCTCTTTGATCTTTCCTTCATTTAGCATTCATTTATAAGCAACTACTATGTGCTAAACATTGTGCTATGTTATAGACATACAATGGGCAACAGGCAGCAGCATTCCTGTCTTTGTGGAATTTATAGTGTCCTGAGTAAAGGGTAAAAAGTACAGTTATAGAGTGACTCAGTGGTAAAGAACCTGCCTCCCAGTGCCAGAGATGCAGGAGACATGGGTTTGATCCCTGGGTAGGGAAGATCCCCTGGAAGAGAAAATGGCAATATGTTCCAGTATTCTTGCCTGGAAAATTCCATGGACAGAGAAACCTGGTGGGCTACAGTCCATGGGGTCACAAAGAGTCAGACACAACTGAAGCAACTGAGCATGCACGCACAGTTATAGAATAATAAGTGGTGTGGTGGAGGAAATGTAAGGTACTAAGGGGACATAGAAAAAGGTCACCTAACTGAACTTGGGAGTCAGGGAAAGCTTTCTGGAGGAAATACTATCTAAGCTGAGAATTCAGCCATTAGCAGGAGTTACAGTGTTCTTGCCTGGAGAATCCCAGGGACGGGGGAGCCTGGTGGGCTGCCGTCTATGGGGTCGCACAGAGTCGGACACAACTGAGGTGACTTAGCAGCAGCAGCAGCAAGGCAAGGGAGGGAAGAGCTTGTGCAAAGGGCAGGAGGTAAGAGCATGCTCAATCAAGAAAAGATAATCAAGAAGGTAATTCAGAATGGCTAGAGCAGGGCTTCCCTTGTGGCTCAGTTGGTAAAGAATCCACCTGCCATGCGGGAGACCTGGGTTCGATCCCTGGGTTGGGAAGATCCCCCAGAGAAGGGAAAAGCTACCCACTCCAGTATTCTGGCCTGGAGAATTCCATGGACTGTATAGTCCATGGGGTCGCAAAGAGTCAGACACAACTAAGTGACTTGCACTTCAGAGCAGAAGTACCACAAGATACAAAATGACTGAAATGGTACATACAGTGTTCACACTCTCTGGGCCACATAAATTATCATAAAAGTTTTGCTTTTACCCCAAAGGCAATTTGGAACCATTGAAGGGTTCTAATACAAGAAATAATATGAACAAATATTCAGTATACAAAAAACCCATTCCTTAGTACACAGAATAGTCTCTTGCTCTGTCTTTCAGCACCAGTGTTCTGGGAACTTACCCGCTTATGTAGGCTCCAACTAGCTTTGATCTCTTACACAGTTTCCTGTGACTACTGCCTGCTTTCTGAGTGCTACTTCACAGCCATCATAATATAAAGTTGAAAGTAAATATGTGGTTGTGGATCCACACTAACTGGTCTTAAGCTAGGTATACGACCTTTCTAAGACTTGGTAAGTGGTTCATCACCACAAGATCATAAGCTCCATGAGGACAAAAGTCTGGTTCACTATGCTATCCCTAGAACCTGGGACATCTTTATTACTTAGCTAATATTTGTTGACTGAACAATGAATCCACAAAATGGGGACTCTGGCACATACTTACCCCACTGTTGTGGTTAGCATTAAAAGTGATAGCTACATAATGAGTATAATGCCTGGAACATAGTGACGGTCCACAAATAGGGCTGTCATTATTATCATGATGCCTGCTCTTGGCTCTAGAGCACCACTTTATCTCCCTATTCTATCATAATTTACAGCTTTGGCTGGATACCAGTGACCCTGACTTTTCAACTCCTTTGTATGAGATTGCCGGTTGCCTCAATACTTGGTAATAATTTCTACATTCTCTCTGTTTCTGTAATTGTGATTCTGATTTCACCCAAACCAGAAAGATTAATAAAAATGTCATTTAATGTATGAGTCCCTTCGGTGTTCACCTGAAACTGTCACAGCATCGTTTGTTAATTGGCTATGCCCCAGTACAAAATAAAAAGTTTAAATAAAGAAGAAAAGATACCTGTACCCATTAGTAGTCACTCCCTTTTCTCCCCAATCTCTAATCTACTTTCTATTGCTATGGGTTTGTCTAGTCTAGACATTTTATGTAAAGAGAACCATACAAAAAGTGTCATTTAATAATTCTAATGTATTGAAATTAATGCTGAAAATGTATAATTCAGAGTATTAAAAATATATTATTTACAACCTTAATAATAATAATCTCTGAAATTAGAGTTGTACAATATAATTAAAAATAAAAGGAAGATGAGTCAATCAAAAAAGGGAGCATAGTACAGAATTTCATAAAAGAAAACCCTATCAACTAATATAAAAACTGATGCAGTACAACTTTGTTTTCAGCTGCTTTTATATATTAGACACCCTCAAATTCTTAGAGGGCAAAAGCAGGTGATTTGGAAATAGTGATGATGTGAAATGAACTGGGACAAGATAAATTTGGTGAATTGTTCTGTCAGCCCTGAGGCAGGGAATGAGTCTGTTTACCAGCTGTCTGCCTATCTTCCTAATGTATCTGCTGGTACATTAATGCCATATAAATGAAAACAAACAGTAGTCTTGCCAATATAGGTGAAATTCTGAACAAGTGACCTAAATAAAGGTAACTGATATGGTAAGAGAAAGAATAATGCTACATAACTCTTTGCTGAATTTTATATTTTAAAGGCCTTAATCTCTAAAAGAGAACTAGATTGATTCATAGGGATTGGATTTAAATTTTTGTAGGTCTAATAATCAGGCCTCCCAGGTGGCCCAGGGGTAAAGAATCTGCCTACAATACAGGAGATGCAGGAGATGTGGATTGGATCCCTGGGTCAGGAAGATCCCCTGGAGGAGGGCATGGCAACCCACTCCAGTATTCTTGCCTGGAGAATCCCATGGACAAAGGAACCTGGCCGGCTACAGTCCATGGGATCACAAACAGTCCGACACAACTGAACGACTAACAGTCACAGAGTGTCACAGGGTCACAGAGTCAGAAAGGACTGAAGCAACTGAGCACACACGCACTCAGGTCTGATAGTAATAAAAATTTTAGTTCGTCCAAAGATAAAAATAATTAAATGACTAGAATGAGGAAAAGACATAAATTTGTGTCAGTACCTTGGTTAGCTCAACATCACTGATCAGCTTTAGAACACTATTATAGGAGCAAAACTGTAATACATAATATAATTTTACTTAAATGTTTGAAAAATAGTTGCTAATATATGAAAATGTTCAGTTATTGTATAATAAGTAGAGAGCCAATCCTATTTTGTCCTAAGTTATTCCATTACATTTAAAGAAATTTTTAGAAAGCAAAATACTTGCTATGCTAAAAATAATAGAATAAAGATATTCTATCTTCCATATATCAAACCTCTTCAGAGATTAGGCTTCATAAGTCTATCTATTGGATTATATTATGAATCCCTATCAAAGAAGATCCTGTGAAGAACATGACTAGATTTTAAATTCATGATTTTAGAGTATACATAGCAACAGTCACAAAATTACAACAAGCAGAATGCATGCAGGTTTACACTTACCAAATGAAAGGGTATAGGCAGAAATAAGTCTTTCTCCCTAGTCTCCCTGTGGAGGAGACACGTTGAGCAAATCTCTCCTTTCTTTATCTGCCAGTCCAATGTTGAATGCAGGCCTTATTGTCTCAGCTAACTAACATTTAGGAAATCATCAAGTGTCTTCACTGTAAGGCCTTTCACAAAGTTAACATATGAACTGAGACAGAATGCAGAGGAGAATGAAACAAAAATGTGTAGCTGAAATGCTGTCAGAAAATCTCTGAAAAATTAAGGCTAAGTCCCATTTATTTGTGAGAGAACCAGTTCTGGAAGGCTGAAGATACCTGAAATATATTAAAAGAGCCGTTTTTCTATCCATCTGATTTGGCAGTGGAGTGCCTCTTAGTGTCCATGGTAACTCCCATAGAGTGGTTTGGAAATTCATCATTAAAAGGCTTACACATTAAAATATAATGGATCAGCCATAGAACTTAGGTAATGCTCAGTTTCTGAACTTCAAAACAAGTTTAAACCATTCTATACCTTTAAGAACATATTATCAAAGCAATTGATATATTAAAAATTACCCAATTTTCAAAATCCACATCAATATAATTTTTCAAGTACTACAAAGTATAGTTAGTGATTATGGTACAGAAAAGATAAAAACATGACAGGCTTTGGAAATCTAAAATAGTCTCACAAAATATAAATAGCATATATAAACTATAATCATAGAAATATTAATAAAGGAATATTGGAAAGTACTTCTATTGATGTCTTAAAATGGCCATTCAAACTGTAGCGAAATCTTAGGAATTGAAAAAAAGAAATCTGTCTTGGTTTCTACTTCTAAAAATTACTTCATCTGCGATAGTACTGAGAATTGGTTAAACAGCATGGAAATACTTTACTGACCAGCTGTTAATCAGTAAGTGAAGTCAGTGAGACATGACTAATCCCAGAGGAAGAGCTTTTGAATATGCCTCAGTGTGGGTAAGACCTGGTGGAAACTCAGGGTGTATTTAGCTAAAATTAAGAATTTGAAAGTCTTAACCCTTCAGTGGTTTGAAATGCATTTTGTGCATTAAAAAAAAAGTCTCCGAGTGAATTGTACTCAATCAAAAGAACTATAGGCTCCAAATACAATATACCCCCAATATTTTTAGATTGAGGTCAAGAATGTTGTGGTCTGATGGGAAAATTAAAATAAAACTAAATGGATAAGATTAATCACCTGGGAAAATAGAGACTCAGGAAAATAGCCTCAGGAAAACAGCCCATGTAAGAAATGACTTATAAGCATTTTTTACATTGGACTAGAAAAGTTTCCTAAGTCAGAAGCAACCCCCTTTAAAAGAATGTATCAACTTTAAATATAACAATCAGTGCTCGCTTCTGCAGCACATATACTAAAATTGGAATGATACAGAGAAGATTACCATGGCCCTGGACTCCTGCGCAAGGATGACACACAAATTCGTGAAGCGTTCCATGTTTTTAAGTAATTAGCCCCCTACTAAAATAAATAAATTTATTTAAAAAAATAAAAAAAATAAATAAATAAATAAATAAATAAAAAATAAATAAATAAATAAAAATAAACATAACAATCAACTATAATTAAGGCTTTTTTAAACATTTTCTTTCATGAGGAAATTTGAAATGGAAGAGAAGTCTTGATAATTGATAAAGAGATATATTAAAGTGGGCTTCCCAGGAGGCTCAGTGGTAAAGAATCTGCCTGCCAATGCAGGAGCTGCGGGAGACATGGGTTCAATCCCCTGGTCAGGAAGATCCCCTGGAGTAGGGCATGGCAACACATCCCAGTATTCTTGCCTGAAGAAATCCCATGGACAGAGGAGCCTGGTTGGTTACAATCCATGGGGTCTTGAAAAGTCCGACATGACAGCACGCACGCCCTTCAAAGTAAGGTACTTAAAGTATAGCAATTTGTCCATTTCCTCAGTGCCATGCAATTGAGAGGACTAAAGAAGGATTCGGTTCTTTTTGACAGCTCCATCCCTATAGAAAGAATGGATGCATCTAATTATCATAATTGGATTACAGTAACCTTATTATTAAGATAATTCGGTCCTCATACTTCTTTTATACCAAAGGAGAAGTTTATTCTAGCATGTTTTGCATTGTGAACATTGCCCCTCAAGTCCCTGATAAGTAGACTCTGTGTGCACTATGACTCTCCACCCCGCTACCATGTATAGAATCCTATAAGATACAGCCTTAGCAGCCAGCTTAGACTCTTTCTGTGCCATCTTATGTAGAACATGGGCTTCCCTGATGGCTCAGATGGTAAAGAATTCGCCTGCCAATGCAGGAGAGCCAGGTTGGATCCCTGGGTGAGGAAGATCCCTTGGAGAAGGGTATGGCAACCCACTCCAGTATTCTGGCCAGGAGAATTCCATGGACAGAGATTACAGTCCATGAGGCTGCAAAGAGTTGGACATAACTGAGAAACTCTCTCTCTCTCTCTCTCTCTCTCTCTCACACACACACACACACACACACACGCATACATATATATATAAACATATATTTTATACAAACCCAATGGAATATTATTCAGCCATAAAAATGAAAGAAATTCTAATACAACAACATGGATGGGCCTGGAGGACATTATGCTAAGTGAATAAGCCAGACACAGAAAGACAAATACTGTATGATATCACTTGTATATGGAATGTGAAAAAGTTGAACTCAGAGAATCAGAGAGTAGAAGAGTGGTTACCAGTGGCTAGAGTGTGGGAGTTATGAGTCAATGTTAGTCAAAGGATACAAACTTCCAGTTATAAGGTGAATAATTTCTGGAGATTTAAAATGCACAGTATGGTGATTATAGTTAATAATACTCTACTGTATACCAAAAATTTGCTAAGACAGTAGATCTTAACTGAAGTGATAGATGTGTTAATTAATGTCATTTTGGTAATCATTTCATGATGTACATGTATACTAAATCATCATGTTGCACGTATTTTAAAAAATCACGGAGGCGGGGCTAAGATGGCGGAGGAATAGGACGGAGAGACCACTCTCTCCCCCACAAATTTATCGAAAGAACATCTGAAAGCTGAGCAAAGTTCACAAGACTACTTCTGAACGCTGGCAGAGGACGTCAGACATTAATCAAGTCAGCGCATTATCTTCAGAAGGAGGTAGGAGAAATTATAAAAGATAAAAAGAGAGACAAAAGAGTTAGGGACGGAGACCCGTCCCGGGGAGGGAGTCGTAAAAGAGGAGAAATTTCTAAGCACCAGGAAACCTTCTCACCGGCGGGTTTGGGGGAAGATTTCGAATCTCGGAGGGCAACATAACCGGGAGAATCAATAAATAAAACCCACTGATTGTGTGCCTAAAGGCAACTTCCAGTAAAGAACCCCAGACGCCCGCATCCGCCACCAGCAAGTGGGTGCTGAATGGAGAGGAGCGGGCGGCACTGCTTAGGGTAAGGACCGGGCCGAATGCCCTGAGGGCAATCGGAGGGAGCTAACGTGAGATAGTAACCTAAACTGTGGGACAGCCAGAGAGAGAGAGAACTATCCCGCGAAAAGCCCAAAGCTAAGGCACTGCCGGCCCGCTCACAGAACAAAGGACTGAGCGATACAGGGGAAGAGCTAGCCGGCTGCGGACCGCCCCATCCCCCGCCGGACACAGCGGGCAGGCGGGACCAGCCAGAGCTGGAAAGGGGCAAACTCGGCTCCAGAGAGGGCACCCCCTACCAAACTGCAAACAGGCTCCCAGTTTCTAAGCAAAGACTGCCTGAGATCCCGGAGGGTCTACAGCCGCCGGGAGGGTCGCAGCCTGAGACCAGCTCCCCAGAACCGACACAAAGCACACCGGAGCCGGAGCCGGGCGTGCCCGTAAACCGAGGCGGGGAGCAGGGAGGTGAGTGCGCTCGCCAAACTCCCGGCTGCCTGAGCTGCTCCCGCCGGGAACGGCGCAAACCACGAACCCAACCGAGTCTGCGCCTCGGTGGAGTACCCGGGAAGCGCGCCCATAAACTGAGGCGGGGACCAGGGAGGTGATAAGCCGCATCGCCCCAACAGGGGAGAGTGTGCTCACAAAACTCCTGGCTGCCTGAGCTGCTCCGACTGGGAACGGCGCAAAACCGCCGGCCCAACCGAGTCTGTGCCTTCGTTGGTGGAGTACCCGGGAAGGGCGCCCCGTGAACCGAGGCGGGGAGCAGGGAGGTGATAAAGCCACACCGCCCAAAAGAAGGGGGAGTGTGCGCTCGCCAAACTCCCGGCTACCTGAGCTGCTCCGACGGGGAACGGCGCAAACCGCGAGCCCAACCGAGTCTGCGCCTTTGTGGAGTACCCGGGAAGGGCGCCCGTGAACCGAGGCGGGGAGCAGGGAGGTGATAAGCCACACCGCCCAAACGGGAGTGTGCGCTCGCCAAACTCCCGGCTACCTGAGCTGCTCCGACGGGGAACGGCGCAAACCGCGAGCCCAACCGAGTCTGCGCCTTTGTGGAGTACCCGGGAACCTGAACCTGAGCAGTTTAAACCTGGGAAGTGCGCGCATATCAGGGCCCACCCCCCGGCAGAGTAACCTGAAGCCTGAGCGGGGTAGACGGGGAAAGCACACACGCCGTCAGCGGGGGCGAACCCAGCGTGGCCGAGACACTGCGAGCTCTCCACACACACGCCAGTGATATTGGTTTGCAGTGGTCCTCTCTCCCCACAGCAGGACTGAACAAGTGAACCTAAAGAGACCACCTCCGCCCCTTTGTGGCAGGGCGGAAATTAGATACTGAAGAGATCTCCAAACAAAAGCCAAATAAACAGAGGGAAGCGCGTTGGAAGGGACAGGCCAACAGATTAAAATCCCTGTAGTTAACACTGACTGCATTGAAAGGGGCCTATAGATCTTGAAAAAAGTATAAGCAGGAACAAGGATCTATCTGAAACTGAAGAGACCCCACACGGCTCACAACTGCTCCAGAGAAAGTCCGGGATATATATTTTTACTATTATCATTTTTTTTTTTAATTTTTTTATTTTTTTTTTTCTTTTCTTTTTTCTTTAAGACCTCTATTACACCTTTAATTTTCATTTTCATAACCCACTACTACCTTGAAAAAAAAACAAAAAAAAAAAAAAACCCATTATTTTTAAAACAAACTGCGTACATATATCTTATACTTTTTTTTTTGTTTTCTTTTTTTTTTTTTTTACTGTTTTTTTCCTGTCTTTCTTTTTTTTTACTGTTATACTGTTTTACTGTCTTTTTTCTTTTTATACTGTTTTCTTTTTTCTTTTTTTTTATATTGTATGATTTATAAGAGTCTAACCTCTACTCTAGATTTTTAATCTTTGTTTTACATATTTGATATCAATTTTTGCGCATTTAAGAATACAATCTTTAGTACCCATTTTTACTCAGGAGTGTGATTACTGGCTTGATTACTCTTTCCCTCTATTGACGCTCTTTTTTCTCCCCCAGGGAACCTCTATCTCCCACCCTCATCCTTCCCTTCTCAACCCAATTCTGTGAATCTCTGAGGGTGTTCTGGGTACCGGAGAACACTTCGGGAGCAGAATACTGCCCAGATCTCTCTCTCCCCTCTTGATTCCTCCCTTTCTACTCATCCTCACCTCTATTGCCTTCCTCCCCCCTCTCTATGTATCTCTGTGAACCTCTCTGAGGGCTCCAGACTGTGGAGAGCACAGAGGGAAGTGCTTACTGGCTAGACTGTTCTCCCCACGTTTGAGTCCCCCTCCTCTCCTCCTGGTCACCTCAACCTCCCTCCCCTTCACCTCTCCATGTAACTCAATCAACCTCTCTGGGTATCCCTCACTGTGGAGAATCTTTTCACCATTAACCTAAAAGTTTTATTATTGATGCTGTATGGATGGAGTAGTCTTGAGGCTACTGCAAGAATAAGACTGAAAGCCAGAGGAAACATTAATTAATAAGAGATCTTCCAAAAGCCTCCACATATACACTGAAACCAAGCTCCACCCAAGAGCCAATAAGTTCCAGAGTAAGACATACCACGCAAACTCTCCAGCAACGCAGGAACATAGCCCTGAGCATCAATATACAGGCTGCCCAGAGGCACACCAAATCCATAGACATCTCAAAACTCAATACTGGACACTCCATTGCACTCTAAAGAGAAGAAATCCAGCTCCACCCACCAGAACACTGACACAAGCTCCCCCAACCAGGAAACCTTGACAAGCCACCCATCCAACCCCACCCACAGTGAGGAACCTCCACAATAAAGAGGAACTTCAAACTACCAGAATACAGAAAGACCACGCCTAACACAGCAATCTAAACAAGATGAAAAGGCAGAGAAATACTCAACAAGTAAAGGAAAATGAGAAATACCCACCAAACCAAACAAAAGAGGAGGAGATAGGGAATCTATCTGAAAAATAATTTAGAATAATGATAGTAAAAATGATCCAAAATATTGAAAACAAAATGGAGTTACAGATAAATAGCCTGGAGACAAGGATTGAGAAGATGCAAGAAATGTTTACCAAGGACCTAGAAGAAATAAAAAGAAGTCAATATATATTGAATAATGAAATAAAGGAGATAAAAGACACGCTGGAGGGAACCAACAGTAGAATAACAGAGGCAGAAGACAGGATAAGTGAGGTAGAAGATAGAATGGTGGAAATAAACGAAGCAGAGAGGAAAAAAGAAAAAAGAATCAAAAGAAATGAGGAAAACCTCAGGGACCTCTGGGACAATATGAAACGCCCCAACATTCGAATCATAGGAGTCCCAGAAGAAGAAGATAAAAGGAAAGGCCATGAAAAGATACTCGAGGAGATAATAGTTGAAAATTTCCCTAAAATGAGGAAGGAAATAGTCACAGAAGTCCAAGAAACCCAGAGAGTCCCAAACAAGATAAACCCAAGGCGAACCCACCCCCCAGAATATTGGAAATAAAAGCAAAAATAAACAAATGGGACCTAATTAAAATTAAAAGCTTTTGCACAACAAAGGAAACTAGGAGCAAGGTGAAAAGACAGCCTTCAGAATGGGAGAAAATAATAGCAAACGAAGCAACAGACAAACAATTAATCTCAAAAATATACAAGCAACTCCTGCAGCTCAATTCCAGAAAAATAAACAACCCAATCAAAAAATGGGCCAGAGAACTAAACAGACATTTCTCCAAAGAAGACATACAGATGGCGAACAAACACATGAAAAGATGCTCAACATCACTCATTATTAGAGAAATGCAAATCAAAACCACAATGAGGTACCATTACACACCAGTCAGAATGGCTGCTATCCAAAAGTCTACAAGCAATAAATGCTGGAGAGGGTGTGGAGAAAAGGGAACCCTCTTACACTGTTGGTGGGAATGCAAACTAGTACAGCCACTATGGAGAACAGTGTGGAGATTCTTTAAAAAACTGGGAATAGAACTGCCATATGACCCAGCAATCCCACTGCTAGGCATACACACCGAGGAAACCAGAATTGAAAGAGACACGTGTACCCCCAATGTTCATCGCAGCACTGTTTACAATAGCCAGGACATGGAAGCAACCTAGATGTCCATCGGCAGACGAATGGATAAGGAAGCAGTGGTACATATACACAATGGAATATTACTCAGCCATTAAAAAAATACATTTGAATCGGTTCTATTGAGATGGATGAAACTGGAGCCCATTATACAGAGTGAAGTAAGCCAGAAAGAAAAACACCAATACAGTATACTAATGCATGTATATGGAATTTGAAAGATGGTGATGGTAACCCTATATGTGAGACAGAATAAGAGACACAGATGCATAGAACAGTCCTGTGGACTCTGAGGGAGAAGGTGAGGGTGGGACGTTCTCTGGGACAATAACATTGAAACATGTATATTGTCATATGTGAAGCGGGACACCATTCCATGTTCTATGCATGGGACGGATGCTCAGGGATGGAGCGTTGGGATGACACAGAGGGATGGGAAGGGGAGGGAGGTGGGAGGAGGGTTTGGGAGGGGGAGCACATGTGAACCCATGGCTGATTCATGTCAATGTATGGCAAAAACTACTACAATATTGTAAAGTAATTAGCCCCCAACTAAAATAAATAAATAAATAAATTTTTAAAAAAATAAAATAAAATAAAAGTAAAAAATCACATATATAACCTAAATATATACCATTTTTATTTGTCAATCATACTTTAATAAGGTTATAAAAATTAAATAAATGGATCTTACATTTTGCTTACATTTTACATTTACTCACATTTTATATACTGCTTTTAGAAAAATCCATAATATATATAAACAATGACACCAAAATCAGAAATTAAGGAATCAATAAATTATTTCAAAAATATTTTTATTATATATTCATACTTTATTGTTGATAATAAATTACTCTGATAGCTTTCAAATGTGAATCAGTTATAGACACAACTTTTTAGAAATGTTTCTAATATTTAAAATGAGGGGTAACTTAAAAATATGTAGAACATTTGACAATCTTGTTATCTTCATTTCTTTTACTCCCCACATCCAATTTTGCTCCTTCAAAATATACTCCAAATCCAACCACTTTATACTGTAGTGTTCCAAATGACAATCATCTATCACCTGCATAATGGGTCTCCCTATTTACCACTTCCACTCTTGCCCTCTACAGTCTTTTCTCAAAACAGCAACCAGAATGATTCATATTTAAAACATAAGTCAAATCACCACTTCACTCCTCTGTTCAAAACTTTGCAAATGGCTTCCCACCTTAGTCACATAAAGAGCCATAAACGTTATGATAGCTCCTTCCTAGTCATGCACAACTTTCCCTCCTTCCCTTCCCCAACCTTTAATACTCTGACCTCCAGTTCAAGAATGAGGAAGAAGATGGTCTTTTCTCCCTCCACACTTTTCCTTTGATTATAAAACTGTAGCCCACTAAGTTATTGGCATGGCACCCTCTCCTCTGCCTGCTTGTAAGTCTCACAAGCTTCCTATTCTAATAAATCACTTCTTGTCTATTACTTTGTCTCTCACTGAATTTTTCCTGTGCTGAGACATAAAAGACTGGAGCTTTTTGGAGTCCCCCAAAATGCCATCTAAAGGTTTCAAAATGTCTTCTCATCAAGGCATTTCGTGACCATTCTATTTAATATTACAACTTCCAGCAACACACAACTTCTTATCTCCCTTCATATTTTTTTCTCCGTAGCACTTATCACTTACACTATTCATTTTACTTACTTATTTTATATATGATCCATCTTCCCTCACTAGAATGTAAGCTCCATGAGGGCAGGGATTTTTGTGTTCTTTATTCACTGTTGTATTCACACAATGTAGAACAGTATCTAGTTCAGTATGTATTTATTGAATAAGTGAATGAATGAATGAAGCATGTGAGATGATGCTTCTTTCTAGGAGCATTCCCTTCCATATATATTAATATGGAAATAACATTCTCTGGATTCTTCTCTCCCTCTACAACCAAGTATTACTCTTAAGCATATTCCTGAGAAGTATCCAAAAGTTCTCAGGAACACCAGACATAGTAACTTGATTGCTTTTAGGCATTGACCATGTGGAACATCTAAAAAGTGTGAACTGTAATGAACTCAGTTCACATACTTGCTTGTGATGACAATCCAAAATGATGACTTCTGTCTTTATGGAACTAAGTGGTCTTATATTTTGCCTTCCTATATTAATAATAACAAGTTAGATAAATGTGCAATTGTAGCTTTACAACTGTGTCATCCAAGGGAATCTGTGCCAATGATTCCCTTATTCCTAAGTGTACACACCCAGAGAACTTGCTCTCTATTATTTTCCAATACAGAGCAATAGAGAGGTACTAAGAGCTGAATTTCTGTTCATGAGGTGCAGTTCTATCACTGATTAATTTTTTTCTTATATCAATAAAAACAATGGTATACATACTGTGTTTGTGTATGTGTATACAGGCTTTTCATTTTGTCCATATTTTAAAATGAGTATTCAGTTCAGAGACTAGTCAAATTCTACATGTAGAGTTAAATAGACTCCAAATCCTCCCACATGAACTAAACTAAGGTAGTGAGATGTAGCAGAACATGCCACTCCAAAATATGCCTCTTTAGCATATGGATTATTTTGAGCTAATTATTTTGAGAGGCAGCAGACACAGAAGAAGCTCTGAAAACAGAGAAGTTACTCTTTCATAAGGGAAATTTACATTTATAGAGTAAATGTCCACTTGTATGTGGTTCCCTTTCTGTACCAGGAAGAGAAGAAAAACTCTAAATCAGAAGAGAACCTTATCAGTGGATAAGGTGCATACTTAAATCTGCATAACAAACCTTGCCCTTGTTTACTGTGCTTTTCCTGGCCACCTCCCATAACTGGTTCCCCACTTCCAACATCTTTATTCTGTTTTTAACTAAAGATGGAATTTACTTAAGGTGATGGCTTGAGCCATCTTGGGGAGTTAGTTTTCCTGGGTACCTCCCATGTATACATGAAGTATACATGTTAATAAAGTTCTGTCTGTTTTTCGTTTGTTAATCTGTCTTTTGTTACGTGTGTGGGGGGGTAGTTTAGTCGCTAAGTCGTATCCAATTCTTCATGACCCCGTGGACTGTAGCCTACCAGGCTCCTCTGTCCATGGGATTTCCCAGGCAAGAATACTGGGGTGGGTTGCCATGCCCTACTCCAGGGGATCTTCCTGACCCAGGGATGGAATCTGAGTCTCCTGCATCGCAGGTGGTTTCCTGCATTGCAGGTCAATTCTTTATAGACTGAGCCACCTAGGGGTCACATCCAAGAACTAGGAAAGGAAGAGGGAACATTAATTTTCCCTCCCCTATAGTAGATAGGAGATGGCAACCCACTCCAGTATTCTTGTCTAGAAAATCCCATGGATAGAAGAGCCTGGTGGGCTACAGTCCATGAGGTCGCAGAAGAGTCAGACACCACTTAGCCACTAAACAACAACACAACAGTAGCTGTAAACAATCCACCAGTTTTTAGGGGAAAGGGAAGCCTGTAGGAAACCTTTGCAGGTAAGGGGAGTTAGTAGTAGCTTGCTGTGTCCTAGTGACAGTATCCTCATTTATTAGTTAGGTAGCACTATCACTAAAGTATGTGCACAAAGAGCATTACACATGCAGAATTATGAGTCATGAAAGTAAAGCAATAGCAACATTTGGAAAGCAAGCATTGACTCTTATCAAAACCAAAACATAAGCCCAAGGGTCCTTACAGCTAAATTGAAAAGCTAAAGGTGAATGTATTGATTTGATATCCTTTGAAGATACTGCAGTTCCTTTATTTCTTACTTGTTTCTGTGTTTTGAAAAATGAAAACTGGAAGTTGCTACATCTATTTTAAGATATCAGTTTGGTATACAAGGCAGCAATTATGACAACATTTGTATTAAACATCAGAAAAAATGGTGAATGCTACTTAAAGCACTTGAGTGTGAATGTATTTTCAGTGTAATGTTTAAAGAAGAAATAATCGAAAGGAAGAAGATAAATGATAATTGTGATTATTATTATATGATATTTTCTACAATAGTAGAGAAACCAAAAAATGTTCCCTCCTATTCATTTGCAGAAGGTTCTTAACAAGAAACCCATATATTCTTAAGAATATTTCAGAGTTGCCAAATATGCAAAAGTATACAACAAATAATGCTTCACTGAGCTTGTGAAAGTAGATAATTTATCTGAATATCTGAATGCAGGAGAGTAATAGACAGGATTCAGTCCAGAAAATAAAGCAGTCACATTAATGAGGAGTGTAGATCTCTCACTGAATGCATTCTTTTCCTCCTCAAAATATAAGCTATTTGATTACAGTTGAAACTATGGCAGAACTGAAAAATAGAGTTTTTCTACTAAAAAAACATGCTTCTTTGAATTTTTGGATTATGGGATACAGAATGGATGCATTTCCTTTCACCTCCATTTGTTTGAGGGTAGATATTTCAAAATGGTACCAAGATGATACTGTGAAAGTGCTGCACTCAATATGCCAACAAAATTTGGAGAACTCAGCAGTGTCCACAGGACTGGAAAAGGTCAGTTTTCATTCCAATCCCAAAGAAAGGCAATGTCAAAGAATGCTCAAACTACCACACAATTGCATTCATCTCACACACTAGTAAAGTGATACTCAAAAATCTCCGAGTCATGCTTCAACAGTACGTGAACCGTGAACTTCCAGATGTTTAAGCTGGATTTAGAAAAGGCAGAGGAACCAGAGATCAAATTGCCAAAATCCATTCGATCATTGAAAAAGCAAGAGAGTTCCAGAAAAACATCTACTTCTGCTTTATTGACTATGCCAAAGCCTTTGACTGTGTGGATCACAACAAACACTGGAAAATTCTGAAACAGATGGGAATATCAGACCACCTTACCTGCCTTCTGAGAAATCTGCATGCAGGTCAGGAAGCAACAGTTAGAACTGGACATAGAACAACAGATTGGTTCCAAATCAGGAAAGGAGTACGTCAAGGCTGTATAATGTCACCCTGCTTATTTAACATATGCAGAGTACATCATGAGAAACGCTGGGCTGGATGAAGCACAAGCTGGAATCAAGATTGCTGGGAGAAATATCAATAACCTCAGACAGGCAGATGACACTACCCTTATGGCAGAAAGTGAAGAAGAACTAAAGAGCTGCTTGATGAAAGTGAAAGAGGAGAGTGAAAAAGTTGGCTTAAAACTCAACATTCATAAACTAAGATCATGACATCTGGTCCCATCACTTCATGGCAAATAGATGGAGAAACAGCGGAAACAGTGGCAGACTTTATTTCTTGGGGCTCCAAAATCACTGCGGATGGTGACTGCAGTCATGATATTAAAAGACGCTTGCTCCTTGGAAGGAAAGTTATGACCAACCTAGACGGCATATTAAAAAGCAGAGACATTACTGTGCCAACAAAGTTCCATCTAGTTAAAGCTATGGTTTTTCCAGTAGTCATGTATGGATCTGAGAGTTGGACTATAAAGAAAGCTGAGTGCCAAAGAATTGATGCTTTTGAACTGTGGTGTTGGCTAAGACTCTTGAGGGTCCCTCGGACTGCAAGGAGATCCAACCAGTCCATCCTAAAGGAAATCAGTTCTGAATATTCATTGGAAGGACTGATGTTGAAACTGAAACTCCAATACTTTGGCCACCTGATGTGAAGAACTGACTCATTTGAAAAGACACTGATGCTGGGAAAGATTGAAGGCAGGAGGAGAAGGGGACGACAGAGGATGAGATGGTTGGATGGCATCACCGACTCAATAGACATAAGTTTGAGTAAACTCTGGGAATTGGTGGTGGACAGGGAGGCCTGGCGTGCTGCAGTCCATGAGGTCACAAAGAGTTGGACACAACTGAGCAACTGAACTGAACTGAAGCAAGATTATCACACTAAATTGAAACTTCTTGGCTAACTTTTCAAATTTTTCAATGATATAGGTATTTTTTTACAATTGAAAAATAAAAATAAAATATCCCACCACCTTATTCTCACAAGGTTACCTTGACAGGCAGTGTAATGTGACTGGGAAACTAATTTTCTAGTCTTATTCTGCCAATTCCCTCTTAGCTGTGTGCTGTGAGACGAAGAGCTAACCTCTCTGAAGTTAGGTTTCTTTGTCTTTAAAATGACAGGGTTATGTTGGACTGTCTTCAGGGCTCTGTTTCCTTTTTGCTGTTGTTGTTGCTGTTGGCTGCACCATGCAGCTTGTGGGATCTTAGTTCCCCACCCAGGGATTGAACTCAGGCCCTCAGCAGTGAACACACTGCCTACCTAATTCTAACCACTGGACAGCTAAGGAATTCCCTCTTTTCCCATTTAATAATCCTGCACCTTTTTAAGATTATTATTCCTATTTCTAAGCTGGGCCTATTTGGTATAGAACAAAAGAGAGACTTGGAAGAAAATGAAGTAGAAAGTGAAAATCAATTTAGGCAAGAGAAAAAAAAACTGTAGGCTTGAATTATCCAAGTGCGCATAAGAGATAAATAATTTCTTGAACTTCTGTTTGTAGCATATAATTGTATTATATGTAATGCAATTAATAATATTCAGAATGCCTCCATTTTGAGGAAGACTAATTTTAAATCTTTTACTAAAAGGTCACTTCTTTAACAAGTACAAAACATTGTTAAAAAAACATTTAAATAGCAAATGTGATATTTATCAGTAGCACCATTTGAGGCAGAATTGCTTTCCTGTGTTCCTAGCAAAAAGGTGTTTTCAAAGTCATACCTGTGATGATACATCCATACTCTTCAGTTGTGATATTTAGTTATTACCACAGAATACACTTTTCTGGTATTTTGGTATAAAAGGCATTATGACATCTAAAGTTGATGCTTTACTTGACTTGAATTCATGGGTATAAAAATATGCTTTTTTGCTATCATGAAAATGGGTAATGCCAAAAAAGATAAATTAAATAAATTATTTTTTTCTGACATTCACACTGAAGATCATAAAAGTAACACATCTGATTGAAACAATAGTAACCATATTAAATTGTCTTTGAGAGTTTAATAATTTTCTCTTTTTAAGAATAGAGAAAAATAACTTATAAATATCTTCCTAGGGAATGTTATTTTCTACAAATTAAATTTTAAATTCTATAGTTTTTCAATACAATTCAGATTAAACAAAATGAAATATAGCATAACCTCACACAATGTAAATAAACTCTTTTTCAATTTAAAAAATAGCATAACCTCTGAAATCTTATTTTTGCTATTCTGCACCTGAAATATGCCATTATGTCAATTAGAAAAATAATCCTCAGTCGATTCAGTCACTCAGTCATTTCTGACTCTTTGCAACCCCATGAACCGCAGCACACCAGGCCTCCCTGTCCATCACCAACTCCCGGAGTCCACTCAAACCCATGTCCATTGAGTCGGTGATGCCATCCAACCATCTCATCCTCTGTCGTTCCCTTCTCCTCCTGCCTTCAATCTTTCCTAGCATCAGGGTCTTTTCAAATGAGTCAGATCTTCATATGAGGTGGCCAAAGTATTGGAGTTTCAGCTTCAGCATCAATCCTTCCAATGAACACCCAGGACTGATCTCCTTTAGGATGGACTGGTTGGATCTCCTTGCAGTTCAAGGGACTCTCAAGAGTCTTCTCCAACACCACAGTTCAAAAGCATCAATTCTTCAGTGCTCAGCTTTTTTTATACTTCAACTCTCACATCCATACATGACTACTGGAAAAAACCATAGCCTTGACTAGATGGAACTTTGTTGACAAAGCAATGTCTCTGCTTTTTAATATGCTGTCTAGGTTGGTCATAACTTTCCTTTCAAGGAGTAAGCGTCTTAATTTCATGGCTGCGATCACCATCTGCAGTGATTAGTGGGGCAAAAAATGGCATTACACATGTTGACCAAGAAAATTATATTTCAGAAACAGTACTGATTGTAAATGTGCTACACCTCAATGTTAGAACTAATTTACAAAGAGACCATTTTTAAGTTGTATTTGTAACCATTGGGATTCAGGGCACAATACTCTAAATTATGGCACCTTGGCATATTGAATATTTTAAACTGAAGGAGAAAACAGCAGAAGCAGGAAGGTCACTGAATTCTCCCCCACTCCTCCCTGTTATGGCCCCTCCCTTGAAACAAGTCATAAAACCCTCATACAAGATTGTGTCATCCCTATATCTAGAGAAAAGGACCCATTCTTTTCTCCAAAGACAAAGGGATGCCAACAAGAATCCTAACAAGCAGACCTTGCTAACTTTCCCCTGCAAGTGAACTCGCTCAGTCGTGTCCGACTCTTTGCAACCCCGTGGACTGTCGCCTACCACGCTCCTCCATCCGTGGGATTCTCTAGGCGAGAATACTGGAGTGGGTTGTCATTTCCTTCTCCAGGGGATCTTCCTGACCCAGGGATCAAACCCCGGTCTCCCGCATTGGAGGCAGACGCTCTAACCTCTGAGCCTACTGCAATTATCTGCTGTTGAATTAATTAAATAGAGGCCATTAGACTGAGGTGGCTCTAGTGCCATGGCATTCTACATAAGAAAATTAAAATCTAAGCCTCTGAATGCCTCAAGGTTACAAAATCAAAAATGCTAAAAACTACCACAAATAGCCAGTCAAGTTTTAAGCTACAGCAAAGCAAAGAATTTCTTTTCATTCTCTCCTATAAATCTTTTCCTTAGCTTATGTTCCTGGAGTGCCCCTAACTACTTCAGGTTCGGTGTTGCCAGATTTGAATGGGTAAATGCTCAAAAAACTCTTAACATGTTTAATATGCCTCAGTTTATCTTTTAACACCTCATGCTCCTTAATCTACCATATCCCTCCACAACTGTCCACTCTTCATTGAAACTGGCATAAAACACTCAGGTCTAAATGTTTACTTAGGTCTTTATCTCCTTATGGAAGCTCCCATGTCACATAAAACTTATATTAAATAAATTGGTATGCTTTACTTGTGTTTATTTGTCTTTGTCAGTTTAATTTTTGGACCCAACCAGGGATCCTAAGAGGGTCATGGAAAACTTTTTCCTGACCTGGGCAACTTTATTTTATTCATTTTATAATTTTCTATGAATTTATTTATAACAAGAATTTTTCTTTTTCTAACCCTATTTTAACTATTCAACCATGGAAAATATTTATATATTTTGTGGAAAATTAGGTATATTTGGTAAAAAAAATCCTCAAGAACAAATAAAAATTGTATACTAATTAGCAGAAAAATAATATTATTGCATTTTTTGTATGCTAGACACTCTGCCATGTATTTTACATATATTTTCTAATGTGAAAGATGGTTTACTTGTTAAGGATTTATATTATGTACAATAGATATTTTAAATTTTAAATAAAATAAATTTTAAAACTAGATTTGCAAAATATTTTCCACCTGAAAATTACTGAAATCTGTATTACTGCATACTAGTAGAAAAAACTTTGCAGTTTTACTGCATACCAGGAGAAAAAACAATGTCATCAATTGTATTATCAGACATTAGTTTTAAATAGTTTTATTGAGTTGGAAAATGGTTACTTAAAAAATAAAGGAGCTTTTTTACAAATGGCCAAAAGGCACAGAAGATGCTCGACATCACTAATCTTCAGGGGAATGCAAATCAAAACTACAGTGAGATATCACCTCACACTCGGTAGGATGCTACTATCAAAAGCAAGCAAACAGAAAATAACAAGTATTGGTGAGGTTGTGGAAAAATTGGAACATTTATGCACTGGTGGCAGGATTGTAAAATGGTGTATCTGCTAGGAAAACTGTAGGAAGTTTTCCCAAAAACTTAAAAATAGAACTACCATATAATCCAGCAATCTTACTCCTAGGTATATATCCAAAAGAATTAAAATCTATATGCCAGTAAATCAACTATATTTCAACTTTAAAAAAAAAGGATACACCAGGACTTCCCTGGTGGTCCAGTGGCTGAGACACACGCTCCCAAAGAAGAGAGCCCAGGTTTGATCCCTGGTCAGGGAACTAGATCCGATATGCCACAACTAAGACCTGATGTGGCTAAATAAATAAATAAAAATTTTTAAATGTTTTTAAAAAAGGATATGTCATTATGTAAATCTTTGAACAGTTATCCTGGCTAAGAAAAGAAACCATTGCACATTTAAATTAATGCATATATATTCCCCTAAAAGCATGGAAATAAAGACTGCCTTTTTACAAAGTAAACTAGCTGAAAATGATAAAGATCTGGTGATCTGATAAGAAGATAATTGTGATTTTCAGTCTGAATATTGTATAAGGTCTATGTAATAAAGGTGAAGATTAGTTCAAATCCAAATAGTTTCTAATGTGTATCAAAAAATCACAGACTATAGATCAAAATCTTATCACTTCTCATATAAGTGATGTATATGTGAGAAGGTGATACTGAAGGAAGTGGGTAAGAAATGGGGAACATAGTGAAAGGTTGTTGCTGAGCCGCAGAAAAACGGCCGGGATTCTTGGCCTCTGGAGGAGAAGAATTCAATCCTGGGCCAGAGACGAGGCTGGATCGCTCGGAGCTTTGGTGTGATCAAGTTTTATTCAAGTATAAAGGAGATAGAGAAAGCTTCTGACATAGGCATCAGAAGGGGGCAGAAAGAGCACCCCCCTGCTAGTCTTCAGCTGGATGTTATATAGTCACTAGCAGTTTGTTAGTGTAAGAAAGGAATGTCTTAAAACTCAGAATGGCACCAGACCCCTCATCCATAAGATGCATTTTCGATAATCTGGGCACCGGACATTCCAGGTCATAAAAGGATTGACTTGAATTTTGCCGAAAGGCAGATCATGCAGGGAGTTTCATTTACATAGATTAGGGGAACAATGTCTGAGTATAACAGGCTGGTTTGCCAAGCAGGTTCTGAGCCATTAGGCGAAAGACAGCCTTTGGGGTAAATGCACAGTACATTAACATAGCTTAAGACAAACATTTCCATAAGAAAAATGCATTGGTTATCTCAAAGTTTGAGAATAGTTAACTTCAGGTGAAACCAGGTGTCATGGCAACACAGTATTTTAAGAGAAACCTCTTTTAAATTTGTATAGAGAAGGGAAAAAATGTCGCTAGTTTGTTTCCTCCTGCTGCTTAAGGGACGGGGGAGCCTGGAGGGCTGCCATCTATGGGGTGGCACAGAGTCGGACACGACTGAAGCGACTTAGCAGCAGCAGCCGCTTAAGAGAAATAAAATGTCTGACACTTGCAGCCTATTTCCTCCGTTTGGAGACCCCTGGCCTTCCTGCCTGTTGCCCTCTCTCAGTAGTATTAGTCTCCATCATTCTATAGACAATTAAATGAATATAAAAGGACTCCCAGTAATGAGATAGATCACCTGTTAACATCCACAACATTTAGAGAGCTCCTAAAGTCAAGAAAATCTAAATATTCCAGTCGAAAACCAGGTATGGTATATAAACATACTTTGCAAAAGGAAAAGTAGCAAATAGCCAATAGAGATGAATCAAAAAGTCAGCCTCAGTAACAATTAAAAAAAATGTTTCTATGCAAATATGGTCTTAGCTTTGTCATGTTGACAGAAATTTGTTGGAAAATTCACACTTTTAAGTACATTTTGGTGAAAATTCTCTGAAGGACCTTATCAGTATTGGATATCCTTCCAGTTAGTTATTCTAGTTGGGGGAATTTATTTTAATTAAATAATTAGAGACATGCACAAAAATTTTGTGTGTCTCTATCACAGCATTACGTCTTGTGCAGCGTAAAATTGGAATGAGGCTAAATGACCAACAAAAATGGAATGGCTAAATAAATTATGATACACAAAGGCAAGGAAATACTATACAGCTTTAAAAGACTACTTAATGGCTTAAGAAATTACTAAGGTGTTTAGATTTAGAAAGGAAATAAACTATATATTTAATGCTACCTTAAAAATACTACCTGTTTTAAAGCAAAAAGAAAATATATGCATCAAAAAACATAAGAATATTAAATGTTAGCAAGTGTTTTAAAAAGTAGATACCATTAGGTGGTACACAGGATTGTTTTTAAAAATTATGAGTAATATATCTTTCTCATATAAATATATACATATTACTTTTGTCAGTTTTAAAATGTTTATGATGGGGGAGGACAACTTAGGAATTTAGGATTAACATATACACACTACTATATGTAAAGTAGATAAACAGCAAGGACCTACTATATAGCACAGGGAACTATACTCAATATTTTATAATGACCTATATGGGAAAAGAATCTGAAACAGAATATATTTGCTGTACACTTAAAACTAACACAACATTGTAAATCAACTATACTTCAATAAAAAGTAATTTTGGGGGGCCACATCACATGGCCTGTGGGATCTTATTTTCCTGACCCGAGATCAAACCTTGCCCCCTGCATTGGTCATGTAGAGTCTTAACCCCTGTATTGCCAGGGAAGTCCCAAAAAATAAATTAAAAAAATACAGAAAAATAGAATGTACACAATAATGTTCCTTTATAAAATCAGAAACACTGAGTTATTTTTAGATATACATTTGCCCTATTAAGTCTTCCCTACCAAAGCCCGTCTATACCTTAAAAAACAAATATTGTTCAGTCGCCAAGACATGTCCAACTATTTACAAGCCCATGGACTGCGGCACGCCAGGACTCCCTGGAGTTTGCCTAAGTTTATGTGCATTGCATCAGTGATGCCATCCAACTGTCTTGTCCTCTGTCACCCTCTTCTCCTCCTGCCTTCAATCTTTCCTAGCATCAGGGTCTCTTCTAATGAGTCGACTGCTTGCATCAGGTAGCCAAAATCAGATATGTTGAGATATAATTCACATACCATAAAATTCACCCATTTAAAGTATACATTATATTGATTATTGAAAGTATGGCATTGAAATTTCCAACTATTATTTGTTGAACTGTCTATTTGTTGCTTCAGTTCTGTTGGTTTTTATCTCATGTTTTTGGGTCTCTGTTGTTAGGGGCATATGTGTTTGTAATATTTTCTCTACATTTTCATACCTTAAGAGAGAGTAGTTATTCCATCCTCTGTGATTCCACAGCACATTGCTCATTAGTCTATCACTTTTCACAATTCACTGTCATTTTTATTATTTTTGTACTTGTCTGTCTCTCTCTACTGTGTCTCATCTATCTGCATGGCAGAATCTAGTAAGTACGAGAGAGAAAATAAGTAGTGAAGAAATGAATGAACTAATCCCCTTGTTTCGTAATTAGCCTCAAAGGTATTCTTGCTGTGCTTAGCATTTTGAGTTAAAGGTAGTGATCAAATCCAACTCCAAAAAATGCAACTGACACTTGAAAATGTCAAATTGAATTTGGTTAAAATTCCTTCCTCAAATTTCTTTATACATTTCAGTATATGTAACGTGCAATTCAATTGTGTGGGAAAAAGTTAGCATAACTATAAAGGTTGGATTCTATTCTTTTGTAACTTCTATATGTTTACATAAATTATTTCATTTCTCTTGTTTTTCTGAGTTTAAATATCCCCACCACTATTGCCCATACAGTTTTTTCAGTAGTCATGTATGAAGGTGAGAGTTGGACTATAAAGCTGAGCACCAAAGAATTGATGCTTTTGAACTGTGGTGTTGGAGAAGACTCTTGAGAGTCCCTTGGAGATACAACCAGTCCATCTGAAAGGAAATCAGTCCTGAATATTCATTGGAAGGACTGATGCTGAAGCTGAAACTCCAGTACTTTGGCCACCTGATGCAAAGAACTGTCTCATTGAAAAAGACCTTCCTGCTGGGAAACATTGAAGGTGAGAGGAGAAGGGGACAACAGAGGATGAGATGGTTGGAGATGGCATCACCGACTCTATGGACATGAGGTTGAGCAAGTTACGGGAGTTGGCAATGGACAGGGAAGTCTGGCATGCTGCAGTCCATGGGGTCCCAAAGAATTGGACACAACTGAGCGACTGAACTGATACTGATTGCCCTCAGTGGAATGCCAAAAGTTAGAAACTGGAACAGAAAAAAACAAAACAAAACCCTATGAATAGTAAATGTTTGCCCCATTTATTTCTATTCTATTTGCTATCTACCATTAATCCAGGTTTGTAACCTAGAATTGCAACATAGCAGGAAATAACAGATGATTTACGTCTCTGTTAGTCTATATTTTTTGGCCACACTGCCTGCAGGTCCACCTCTAAATAAAAATGACGCCCCAAATCTTGGCTTTCTGTTGTACGGATGCTGGAACAGGGGAAATAATGGAGACCAGAGTTTTATGGGAGCGAGAAAAGTAGTGTTGCCAGGCAAAAAGAGAACATAGTAGGCTAGTGCCTTTCCTTTGAGAGAACTGTGCCCCTCTTCCCTGGGGAATTAGTGTCACTGAGGTGTCATGTCCAAACTCTTATGCAATCCCCATGGACTGTAGAGGGCTTCCTCTGTATCATGGGATTCTCCAGGCAAGAATACTGGAGTGGGTTGCCATTCTTTTCTCCAGGGTATCTTCCCAACCCCAGGGATTGAGCCCAAACCCAGTGAATCAAACCCAGGTTCCTCCCGCAATTGTGGGCAGATTCATTTTACCACCTGAGTCAGGGAAGCTCCTGGGGAATAGGGAGAGGTCTAATTATACAGGGCTCCTGGTGGTGGCCGGGGTGGGGGGTGGGGGGATGGGAAGGTGATAAGCATCTAGGCAGTGACATGCTTGCATTCTTCTGATGGGTTGGTGGTGAGGTAAGTAGGAAATCAGCATCCTCAACCTTCAGATCCAACTGGTCTGGAGTCTACATGCTTGCATGCAGCATGCTATCGCTAATCATTAACTTTTCCTACCTGGAGGGGGTTCCAATATCTGCAAAATAGGTTAGATATTGTGTGTATCCACTAATGGGAAACATGACCTTGCCCCAAGTCTACTCTTAACTGTTTCTCCCGGGTCTCACATCTACTCCCTTCCCTAATTAACAGCTTCTTGAATTTGCCCATTGGAACTCAGGGAAGTTCATGAAGTTTGAATGAAGGCCATTTCCTGTAATCAAAGAAATAGGGTCACAGAAAGTCTTTGTGCCCAGGAGCCCCACAGAGCTCAAAAGTCTCCTCAGAAACCTTCTGTTTGAAACATATGTACAAACATAACTTCTACAAGATCATAATCTATATATTTTCTTGCAGAAAATTCAGCAACTAAGCTCAAAGAAATCATCCCAACAAAGCAAGATGTTTGCAAAACTGAGAAGTACCCTGTGGAGCCCTCCCTGGTACAAATCCCTTCCATGCCCCCCATTTCTTATTTGTAGGAAATAGGCTTCATTCAGCCTCCTTGACCTTCCTTAAGTTCCAAAGGGCAGATTCTAACACTTGCTAATCAGGGAAGGAAGGGGGATTCAGAACAAAGAGGGGAAATAATAATGCAGCCTTAGGGTAGGTAGTGGTTCTTTCTCAAGCAATAAGCATAACAATATCTTTGAACAGAAACTAAGGCCCCAGTTCAGGTGGAGGATGGCAAGTGCTGGGAGAGAGTAAGTCCTAGAGCACTTCCCTATTGCCTCACCACCAAATCACATACCTTGCAGCTCTCCCCACCCCAATTTTGCCTATAAAACTTCTTCCTGAAAACTATCAGGGAGTTTGGGGTTTTTGAGCAGGGTCCTCCTGATGTTGCTTGGCTTTGCAATAAACTTTTCTCTGCTCCCAAACTTTGACATTTCTGTTTGTTTGGCCTCACTGGGCCACAACACACACAAACTTACATTCTAGTATGGGGGTTGGGAATTTTGTTCTATTTAAGCCAGATCGATTTAAAAATCAATTAGGTTGGGTAATCCACCACATCAACATGCTATGGAAGAAAAATAGCATGATCATATCAGTAGATGATAAACAAAAACCTCTCATAAAATGGTTTTGAAAAATATGGGTAAAATGATCCCACAAACTATCAAATGCTAGGGCTGTAGTGATAATTACAAAATTAAGGATGTATTCCTGAGGTTAAGTAGCAATAATCTTAGACTGATATTTAAAACTATGCATGTAAAAAATTTTTTTTAGTTACACAAGCAACCCTTTATAAATCTTGTGGTGAGGGAAGCAAGAATTTACCACTTATAAGAATAGATAGATATGATGGGTGGAATTGATATGGGTAAAGATATAAAACATTGTTGGGGAAACCCTTTTGACTGATTTGGGGCCCTCCAAAATCACTGCAGAGGGTTTGATGCACCCCAATAAAATTTAAAAAAGATGCTTGCTCCTTGAAAGAAAAGGGCAAAGACCAAACCCATTGGGTTAAAAAAGGCAGGGGAAAACTTTGCCAACAAAGGTCCATCTAGTAAAAAGTATGGTTTTTCCAGTAAGTGTAACGGACGTGTTTGAAGGGGAAAAAATTTTAAAAATTTTACATAACCCCCTTTCTCCTTTTTCCTCAAAAACTCACTTTCCTTTTGCAAAGCCCCTAGAATTTGGGGTCAAAAAATTTTCAAAAAAAGGGGGAAACCCTTGTAATATAGGAACGGGGAGTTTACCCTCCCCCTTTGTCCTCCCTTTTAAAGCAATTGCCCACCCCTGCAACCGGTTTTAATATCCCCTTTTAGGCCACCCATTCCCCTTTTCCATTTTGATTTGCTTTTCCCATTTGCAAAAACCCCTTATTTAAATAGCCTATTAAACAGCAAAGTGTTGCCCAAACTCGTCTAAAAAAAATTTCTTTAACCCTTTTTTGTTTTGGGGCTCAAGTTTGGGGAGTGTTAACTCACCGGGGGCCCACCGGGGGAAAAAAACTTATTTTTCCCCCAAACTCCCCCAGTGGGGGTGTTTGGTTTCTTGAGTATGGTTTCTGCAACGTGGGGATTTGGGACTATAAAAAAAAGGCTAAAGCGCCAAAGAATTTTATGTTTTTGAACTGAAAAGTTTTTGGGGGAAGACTTTTGAGATTCCCGGCCTTAAAAGGGGGAACCCAAACCCATTCAATCCAAAAGGGAAAATCACCCCTGAATTTTTCTTGGGAAGGCCCTTGATCCCTGAAGCGAAACTCTAATACTTGGCCACCTGAGCAAAAAGGGGGGACTCATTTGAAAAGCCCCTGTTTCCCGGGGAAAGTTTAAAGGGCCCAAGGAAAAAGGGGGGATACAGAGGAGGATAGGGTTTTGGATGACATCACTTCGATTTAAATTCTGGGGGTTTGGGGTGGATGGCAGGGAGGCCTGGCCCCCCGCAGCCCCAGGGGGCCCCAAAAAAAAATCGGCCCCAACGACTGAGCGACTAAAACTGGACTGGTTTTGGGTGGGTTTGAGGGACAAACCCCCAAGGCCCTTAAAGAAAAAAATTTTTCAAAAAAAATAGCGGGAAAAAAAAAATTTTTAGCAGAAAAGTCCCCTGCCTTTTTCCGTCAAAAAAGGTTTTTTTCACCCTTTTAAAAAGCCATCACCTTGGGCAGCCCCCCCCCAAACCCTAAAAAAGGGAAAAATCTTAAAAGGGAATTTCCAGGATGGAAAAAAACGGATACCCCACCAAAATATTTTTAAGATTTGTTCAAAGGGAAATTTCAAAGAGCCAAGACTTTTGCATTTTCCCCCCTTAAAAAAAAGAAAATCATTAACTTGAGAAATCTTTTTTTAATGTGTTTAGCAGTAATCTCTTTTTTTTTAAGAAATTAAAAGGAAATTCCCAAAAAAGGTTTTAACCCTCGTTTTTTTCTGTTTTATGGCCATGTCATTTTGGTCTATTCAGATTTTCTAAATTTTTTTAAAATCAATTGGGGGAAATTTTTTTTCCCCGGAGTTTTTTCCATTTTTATCGGGAATTTTTCTAAGCCCCGTTGGGATAAAGTTGTTTTTCCCAAAAATTGCCCTTTTTAACCTTTAAAATTTTTTTTAGGTCCGTAGTTTATATCCCCCTTTTAATTTTTTTTTCTTGGTAATTTTTTTTTTTTGGGCCTTTTTGTACAGTTTTCAGGATCCCCTTTTTGGGCCAAAAATGGGGGGCCCTTTAAAACCAGGACCATGGCAGTGAAAACACTGATTCCCTAACCACTGGACCACCCAAAGGGAATTTCCCCGCCCTTAATCTTTTGATTTTTTGAAAATCATGTTTTTTTTTTTCCCGCAAAAAAATTTTTTTAGTCTGGGGTCCTCCCTTTTCCTTTTTTGGAAAAAGTCCCCCCCCAGAAATAAAATGAAATTTCCTTTTCCCGGGCTATAGTCCTCAGTAATGCCCCGGAAAAAAAAAATAATTTCAAAATTTAGGTTGGGGGCAATTTTTTTTCCGTTTAACACAACAGAGGTTTGAAAAAACAGAATTGTGGCTAAAAAATTAAACCCGAAACTTAATCTAAAGAGGCCACCCCCTCCCATACAAATGATCTGGGAAAATTTTCCCCCACCGCTATTGGGTTTCCCCCAAAAAAAACGGGTATTGTGGGGTTTAGCTTTCCCTGGGGGAATAGACAAAATAAAACCCGGGCCCGAAAAAAAAAAAATATCAGTTTGGAAGCTATTTCCCAAGAAACTACAAAATTTTTTAAAATTGGGCCCTCGGTGGGTTTTGTCAAACTACCCCTGAAACGGAGCAGGACCATATGGTTTCCTTTTCCACCCTTTCCTCCAACCTGTCTTCTGCCCGTTTTTTCCCCCTTTGGGAAAAAAAAATCAAAGAATAATTTAATCAAAAAAGTGAGAAATGCTTTAAAAAAAGGAAAACCCAAAAAAAGGAACTAAATAAAAATTAAATATCCCCTTTAAGCCAGGGCCCCAAAGGGCCTTTATTCCCTTTTTTCAAGGGTTTTGATAAAATTTTGAGTCCCCCATCCCGTTTAGAAAGTCTTATTTAAAAACCAAAACACCAGGGAAAAAGTTTTTTTTAATTTTTGACCAGACTGTCCCAAAAACATGAGCGGGCCCAAAATTTTAAAACAACCCCCAAAAAAAAGGGAACAAGTAAAACCCTGGAATGAAGAATTTAACCTTTTAAACCCAGAACAACCCCAAAATGATGTTTTGTCAGGCCACTGAAGACAAATTTGAAGATTCCCATGCTGTTTTTTGCATGGGAAAACCAACCCCCCCTGATTGTCTAAAAAAGCTCTCACCCCCCGCTTGTTGGGGGGGGGGAAGTCCCCCCTTTAGACAGAAAATTTTCCCCCACCATCTCCCCCCCAGTTTCCAGGCTCTGATATAAAACAAATTTTCCTTTTCCCCCACCGGGCCCGTTTATTTGGGTTTTGGTGGGGAGCAGAAAAAAACCCCCCCACAAATCCTTTTAGTAACCCCCTACAAGGGTTTTAAAAATTGCTGCTGCAAATGCTTTTTTCGACCCCTTTAAACCCCCAAAGGATTTC
The DNA here is from genome assembly GCA_024291935.2 of Okapia johnstoni. Taxonomy (NCBI): domain Eukaryota; kingdom Metazoa; phylum Chordata; class Mammalia; order Artiodactyla; family Giraffidae; genus Okapia; species Okapia johnstoni. The sequence goes on from CM044305.1 coordinate 84,933,846, forward strand.
AAGGTTAAAAGAGAAATGGGAAACCTCTTTCTCTGGAAAAACTGGAAAAGAAAAAAAGGGCCCTTTAGTTTGGGTTAAAATATTTTTTTAGGGGTGATTTTTATGAGCCCCCAAATTTTTGCATTCCTAAAATTTTAAAAAAGCACTAAATTTCTTCAAAGGTGAAAGTTTGGGTCCCTCCCTAAACCCCGCAGGAAAAAAATTTTGAAAAAAAAGGCATGTTTTCATTTTACTCCCGACCCCTTTCCAATATCCCCATATATACTGACCTTCCCCCCCTATACCCTGTGAAAGTTCCCGAGCAAAAAGAAAATGCGGGTTCCTGGGCTGTAGTCCTTTATTTTGCCTCGGAACCCCAAAACCCGACACTTTTAAAATGTGCATTTTTTTTTTTAAAATTAGCAAACCCCTACCCTGGCTTTCCGGATTTAAATTTTCTCCCTTTCACAAAAAAGGAATTTGGAACCCTTTAAAAAAATTTTTAAAAAAAGGGAAAAAAAAGGGAAAGTCGTCTCTTTTTCTGGGTCCCCAAAAAATTAGAAGGATACCAGTGTGATACTTCTAGAACCCCAAATTCTTAAAGACCCTTTCGGAAAATTCTTTTTTTTTTAATTTTTCTTGCTGGTGGTGCTGGTGGCGTCTTGGTTTTGTTTTTGTTTTTAAAATTCCCCTTCCCCCCCTTTTCCCCGTTTTTTTGAAATTTAATCAAACAAAAAATTGGGGGGTAGGAACAATTTGAAAAGGGGAAACCGCTCATAAAATTACTTTGCATAAAAATTGCTTCTCCCCACGGAAAAAACAAGGAAGTATTTTTAAAAAGTTTTGGCCTTGAAAAACTTTTTTGCCTAGTTCCATTAAATAAGTGTTGGTTTTAAAAATGAAAACTCCCTTTCTTTTAAAATTTAAGGGGTAAAACGACAGTTTTCCCCAAAAGGGTTTTTTTCAAATCAAATGTTTAAAAAAATTGGGGATTTTTTAATCAAAGGGCCTTTTAGTTTGGGAAAAAATGAAGGGGCCTTTTTCCCAAATAGGTTAAACAAAAAAGGAAGATTTATTAAAAGAATCTAGTGGAAGTCAACAGAAAAAGAAAAAATAAATTTTTTTCCTCCCAAAAGATTGGAACTGTTTTTAAATTTTTTTGATATATAAAAGTATTTGGGGCCCGTTGATCACATTTAACCCCCCCTTGAAATGCCTTTTTTCATTTGAATCCCCTTAAAAACCCCACCCTTTCCCCGGGTTTTCCATTCCTTTAACTGCTCTATTTTCCCTTTTCTTTTTTTTGGTTCCCCCCCCTTATCCCCCCGAAAGGAGGGGATGGAAACCCACTCCAGTGTTCTTTTCCTGGGAATCCCCTGGGGCCGGGGGGCAGAAGGGCTGCAATTTCCTGGGGGTTTTCAAAGAGTTGGCCACGACTGAAACCCACTTAGAAAACCGCACATCCCCTGACCCGTAAGACATTTTGGGGTTCAAAATTTTAAACATACCTCAGAGGGGACTAGGGGGGGACCTTTATATTTTACCCATTTGCTTTTGGGGCCCCAACCCCCAGTACCCCCTTGGGGTTCCGGGGGGGTCGGGGGTATGGGGGAAGGGAAAGGGGGGTTCCATTTTCAATTAAAAGGGTTCCCAAAAGGGGTTAAACTGGTTTTGTTTTGTTTTGGTTTCTTTTAAGGGGGGGCCTTAAAAAACCCATTTGGGGGGAAGGGGTTGGGGGGGTTTGGAACATTTTTTGGAGACCCGGGGAACCCAAGTTCTTAAAACAATTTGGTTTTTATTTATAAAACCACTGGGGGTTTTCAGGGGGGGAATCCCTTTTAAAAAATTTTGAACCTCGACTTTGGGACTTTTGGGGAAAAACTCGGGCCAAATCCCCCAAAACCCTTTTCAAAACCCAGAATTTTGGGGGAATGAAAAAACCCATTGGGTTTTTAAAAATTTTTTTTTTATTTATTTATTTATTTAATTTATTTTTTTTTTTTTTAATAAATTTATTTTATTTTTATTTTGGGGGGGGCTTTTAATTTTTACTTTAAATTATTGTTTAGTTTTTTTTTGCCCATTAACCAAAATTGGGCCTTAAACCTTTAAAAACCTTATTTTAAACTTTTAACTGGAAGAAACGCCTTGGTCTCCCCGGACTTGAATGAAAGATCCGGTTTCTTTATTTGGGCTTTCTGAGTGAGGGGTTCAAAACAAAAAGACAAAATTTCCAGTAAAGGTAAAAATGTAATTTAATTTTTGGTGGAGAATCACTTTCCACCAAACCCGGCCGGGTTTTTGGCTTTTGGAGTGGGAGAGCCGGACAGAGTGTGGGCCATGTCAGAAGGCAAGAGTGGCCTCAAAATACTATGTGGTTTGTTTTTATGGGCTGGGTAATTTGATAGGCTGAGTGGGAGGATTATTCTAACACAGTATTTGGGGTAAGAGGTGAAGATTTCCAGGAATTGAGTCACTGCCCACTTATTGGTCTTTGATGGTCACCTTTGGAACTGTCATAGTGATGGTGGATGTGTCACTTAGCTTATGCTAATGTATTCCAATGAGTGTATGAGGAGGCTCAAGGTCCACTGGAAAGCAAATATTCTACCATCTTCTACCTAGTTGGTTCTAGCCAGTTTTCATCATATCCTATGTCTATGTCATTCTTTTAAAGGCTGTGCCCTGCCCCCTCCCTCCTGTTCTAATTTCATCTAGTCACATGATTTTCAAAAGTAGATATACACTGATGTCTTCCAAATTTGAATCTCTAGCTCAGACTTCTCCACTGAAAGTTTGTATAATTGACTACTTGATATCTCTACTCAAATACACAATGGTAATCAGAAACTTAATTTTTTAAGGCCAAATTCTTTAAGAAATGTTTTATTGAAGTATAGTTGATCAGTTAGGGAAACACTGGCTGAAACAACCTACCCTGACCAGGTACCATAGTAATCATTTGCGTGAGTTATTCTATGACAGAAGGTCCTGGTAAGGAACACAGAACTAACAAGCCACCACCAACTGGAAGAATTTGGGAAAGGTCAAAAAGAGGCCTACATGTCCTATCAACCTCCCAGGATTCTCCTCACTGGAATCCATCTTGGCTGAGTGATGTGTGTACTGCCAGGAAGGACCCTGGAGTTAGAGTGATTGGCCAGAGACGAGGAAACTAATACCATTACCATAAAATCTGAAACAGAAGCCATGTAGCAGAGCAGTTCTCCTGGGGTTGCTTACCTTGCTGCTCTCCACTTAGTACCCCTTCCCAATAATGTCTCTTGCTTTGTCAGCACATGTCTTTCCTTGAAAAATTAATTTCTGAGTGTTCAACAGGAGCCCATTCTCAGGCCTGGAAGGGGTCCACCTTCCTGCAACAGATTTACAAGGTTAAATTAGTTACTGCTGAACACAAAGTGACTCAGATATACATACATTCTTTTTCTTATTCTTTCCCATTATGTTTTATCTCAGGATATTGAATAATTCCCCGTGTTATGCAGTAGGACCTTGTTATTTATCCATTCCATATATACCACTTTGCATCTGCTAATTCCAAACTCCCAATCCTTCCTTCCTCCACCCCAGCTCCCAACCCAAGACCAAATCCTAATCTTACTGAAACCAAGCAGCACCCTGTGGGGGCCCTCTTGGGCATGAAAGCCTTTCTGCATCCCAGTTCTTATATGCAGTGAAAAGGCTTCAGCCTCCTGGGCCTTCCTGAATATCAAAGGGCAGATTCAAACAGTTGCTAACCAGGAAAATAAGGGAATGCACAAACAATGGAGGAGCAATCAAGAAACAATAGTGTAGCACCTAAAGCAGTGTCCTGTTTCCTTCTCAAGTGACATTCCTAACATCATCTTTGTGGTTTTTCTGGATGGGAGGGGAACTAAGGCCCCCACGCAGTTGGAGGATAGTAACTTCAGGCTGAGCACAGCATTCCCACAACACTGCCCTGGTATCTCTCTATCAACCAATCAGGAGAAAGTCACACACTCTGCAGCCCTCATCCCAGATTTTGCCTATAAAAACTTTTCCCTGAAAACCATCCAAGAGTTCGGGTTTTTTGACCATGAACCATCCCCATTCTCCTCGCTTGGCCCTTTAGTAAGCTTTTTTTCTGTTCCCAAGTCTGATGTTTTGCTTTGACCAGCAGGCAAACTTACGTTTGGTAACATTAACTCACAAACCCTGTTCCTCCCCCGTTTGGCCCCATTTCAGTAAATGGCAACTCCATTCTTCCATTTTGTTCAACACAAAAGTTTTGAAGTCATTCTTGACAATGTGCCTTCTATCACACTCTATATGCAGTCCATCTGCAAATCCTGTGAGATTTACCTTTAAATTACATCCAGAATCTTCATCACCACATCTCATCACCTCTACTACTATGGTCTTAATTCAAGCCATCATCATTTATTGCCTGGATTTTTGATGTCAGCTACAAATTGGCACTTACCTTGGGCACTTGCCATCTACCTCTACAATGATTAAATCATGTGCTGCTACAGCTGTTGACCTTCAACACCTACTGAAGGGAGTTCAGGTGGAGAGCAAAAATGAGGCACTATGTGCTCTGGAAAAACTGGCAGAACAGGTCTTCAGATAGTTAGATATTTTCAGGAGCTGATTTGATGAGCCCAATTCTTGCATCCCCTCATATTTAGAAAAACGCTAAATTCCTTCATGGTGACATCTGCTCCTCATGACTAGCAGAAACCTTCTGCAAAAATATGTGCTTGGTTGCATGTACTCTGCCTTCACCAAAATCACATATATACTGACCTTTCCCCCATACCTCTTTGGATCAATATCTCAGAGTGATCTGAGATGCTACAGTCCTCATTTGCCCCAAATAAAACTTGACTTGAAACTCTTACATTCTGCAATTTCTTAAGTTGGCAATATCAAGAAAATGAGTCCAGAGGAAATGGAAAGAAATATTATGATTACGTATGGCAGCTAACTGGATTGGTTGTGATTACATTATGAAAGAACCCCTCCCCTGGAAATATTAAAGGAAAAATTTTTCAGGAAGCTGGATATATTTTAAAAATATATGGAAATAGAAACCATTGAAATTTGAGTTATTGTTATTGTTAACTCTTATTAATACCCACAGGCTGAAGGTGAAGTCTAAGAAAGTTTGTGTAATACATAGGAAATTTTTTATTCATTAAGATTTTGCCTTATACATTTATTTCTTCTCTTATTCAAGATTTATTATTCCAATCATACTCTTAATTCCATTTTTTCTGTCTCCTCTAAGATAGGAAACGTGTCTATTGATTATTTCCTATTCTCTTCCTTGTTTTTAATGCCTTTCTTTTCCCTAACTCCTTTCCTATAGCCTATAAACATGTTTAAATAAATCTTTTCCATTGAAAAGAAACACTCTATCTTACCTTGTGGAAGTAGTTGTTCAAACAATGGGTTGGAGTTTAGCATCAGTATTTACTAGCTATGTGTCCTTGGGCAAAATTTTAAATGCCTCTGTGCCATTTCCTTACCTGTAAAAATGAAATAATACTAGTTTTTATTTTATGAGGTTATTATGAGAGTTAAAGGGTGACTAATGAAGCTCTTAGAACAGTGCTTGCCAGATAGTAAATGCTATATGTGTTTGCTAACTAAAAATTAATTAATTAACCAATCAACCCTCAATTTATGGTTTGTTAGAACTCTGCTGACACTGCATAAGGAAATGGCAACCCACTCTAGTATTCTTGCCTGGAGAATCCCATGGACAGAGGAGCCTGGTGAGCCACAGTCCATATGGTAGCAAAGGGTCGGACATGACCGAGCTACTAACACACACACACAGAACTCTGCTGAAGGTTAAAAAAAAAAACCTCCTAACTACTAAATTTAATGTATTATTCACTTCTTCACTAATTCGACCTTCCAGCAATACTTGACCCAGTTCAGTTCAGTTCCGTTGCTCACTTGTGTCCCACTCTTTGCAACCCCATGGACTGCACTACGCCAGGCCTCCCCATCCATCACCAATTCCTGGAGTTTACTCAAACTCATGTCCATTGAGTCGGTGATGCCATCCAACCATCTCATCCTCTGTTGTCCCCTTCTCCTCCCACCTTCAATCTTTCCCAGCATCAGGTTCTTTTCCAATGAGTCAGTTCTTTGCATCAGGTGGCCAAAGTATTGGAGTTTCAGCTTCAGCATCAGTCCTTCCACTGACTGCTCAGGACTGATTTCCTTTAGAATGGACTGGTGGGATCTCCCTGCTGTCCAAGGAACTCTCAAGAGTCTTCCCCAATACCACAGTTTAAAAGCATCAATTCTTCAGCGCTCAGCTTTCTTTATAGTCCAACTCTCACATCCATACATGACTACTGGAAAAACCATAGCTTTGACTAGACGGACCTTTGTCAGTATAGTAATGTCTCTGCTTTTTAATATGCTGTCTAGGTTGGTCATAACTTTTCTTCCAAAAAGCAAGCGTCTGTTAATTTCATGGCTGCAGTCACCATCCACAGTGATTTTGGAGGCCAAGAAAATAAAGTCTGTCACTGTTTGTGAGGAGATACCCCATGTCCAAGGGCAGAGAAGCCCCAGCAAGATGGTAGGAGGGGTGAAATCGCATTTGGAATCCAACCCCATACCTACCAGAAACACTCAGAGGGCTCAAACAAACCTTGTGCGCACTAGGACCCAGAGACCCCACAGAGACGGAGACAGAACTGTGTTTGAGTGTCTCCTGTGGAAGCACGGGTCAGCAGCGGACTGCTGCAGGGACAGGGGCTCTGGGTGCAGCAGACCTGGGTATGGCATAAGCTCTCTTGGAGGAGGTCATCGTTAACCCCAGCATAGAGCCGCCAGAACTTACATAGGCCTGGGAAACAAACTCTTGGTGGGCACAAATGGAACCTTGTGTGCACCAGGACCCAGGAGAAAGGAACAGTGATCCCACAAGAAACTGACCCAGACTCGCCCTGGAGTGTCCAGGAGTCTGCGGCAGAGGTGTGGGTCGGCAGTGGCCTGCTGTAGGGCTGGGGACACTGAGTGTAGCAGTGCATGCATGGGACCTTTTGAAGGAGGTCACCATTATCCTCATTACCTCCACCATAGTTTGGCCCCAGGTAAATGGCAGGGAGGGAACACAGCCCCACCCATCAACAAAAAATTGAATTAAAGACTTACTGAACATGGCCTTACCCATCAGAACAAGACCCAATTTCCCCCTCAGTCAGTCTCTCCCACTAGGAAGCTTACATAAGCCTCTTATCCTTCTCCATCAGAGGGCAGATGGAATGAAAACCACAATCACAGGAAACTAACCGATCTGATCACATGGACCACAGCCTTGTGTAACTCAATGAAACTGTGAACCATGCTGTGTAGGACCACCTAAGACAGATGGGTCATGGTAAAGAGTTCGGACAAAATGTAGTCCACTGGAGAAGGGAATGGTAAACCACTTTAGTATTCTTGCCTTGAGAACCCCATGAACAGTATGAAAAGGCAAAAAAGATAGAACACTTGACCCAGTGGACTACTAAATTCTTTTTGGAATTCTCCCTTTATTTCCTGGACACCACTTTCCTGGTTTTTCCTATAACTCTCTGATACTTGCTACTCAATTTCTTTTGTAATTTCCATGGGGTTCCATCTTTAATCCTCTTCCCTTATTGCTCTATAACTCAAATATGGTAGGAAAAAATTGTTTCAAGTCTTTCACATAATAAAATAAGTCCCTTCATAATCTAATCTCTGCTAATTTCTTCAGATTCATCTTTCAGTACCTCACCACAATGAATGGCTTGCACTTTCCAGAGTGTCCTGGTAGTGCTGATTCCTCTGCCAAGCAATATCCTTCCTACCCCTACAATTATTCCTTAATTTTCAAGTCTTAATTAATTTTTTCTTGATACATTAAGTGAATTTTCTCCCTTTAAGTCATATATATATATATATATATATATATATATATATATATATATATATATATATGTTTTATAGCTACCAGTATCCCCAGGGCACAATGTTGTAAGGGGCTCAATATTTGTTGTATGGACTGAATTATAACACTTAAATTAATATTTTGCATGTATGTATTTTTCACTGGCAACTGTATATGTCTTTAGAAAAAGATTAGCTTATTGGGACGTCCCTGGTGGTCCAGCAGTTAAGACTCTGCACTGGCACTTTAGGGGCACCAGTTCCAGAAGAAAAAAAAACAAGAGATTGACTTACAGTCTTTAGGACTCTGGCCATAAACACTCAGTTACCTTTAAAAGCTCTTCAGACATTTATGTTGTGATTTCTGTAACAACTTGAACAAGTTTTCAGCTCTCCAAAATTATTAATTTGATTTTTACTTCCCCTGAAGAACCAGTGACACAGGATTTCACTAACATTTAGAAGTGGTGTATATGGAGCTTAAGTAGGCAATAAGTGCGACAATTCCATTTTTCTTAAGAAAAGTCATGGACAAACTTTTGGGGAAGTCGCGAAATAGTATGTGTCACTATATACCTCTGAAAGTGAAAGTTGCTCAGTCGTGTCCGACTCTTTGCAACCCCATGGAGTATATAGTCCATGGAATTCTCCAGGCCATAATACTGGAGTGGGGAGCCTTTCCCTTCTCCCGGGGATATTCCCAACCCAGAGATAGAACCCAGGTCTCCGCATTGTGGGTGGATTTACCTGCTGAGCCACCAGGGAAGCCCACTGGATGAGTCTTAACTGCTAGATTTATGGTGGTTCTTTGCATTTAAGAGAAACAGAACCAGTCCATCACATCAAGAATGTAACATTGTATCCACCAGAAACGCCAGCTGCAAAGAGGAGAAATGGGGTTCTTCTGAGAGCTATAAAAAGCAAGGATCAAGCAGTCTCTTTCTCTCTCTCTCTCTCTCTCTCTCTCTCTCTCTCTCTCTCTCTCTCTCTCTCTCACACACACACACACACACACACACACACACACAAAGTAGCTGACTGAGTAGTGTGCGTACAGGAGAAGAAGCAATTTTTAGAAAGAGCGGGAAAGAAATGGGCCGGTCTTCCTACTAATTTTTTTTTTATTGGTGAGCCAAGTTTCTGATTGGATACCTGGCAGGGTAGATGCCAAGCTCCACCTCCTGGGTCTCAGGGTCAGCAAAGTGACAGTGATTGGAGGACGAGTTTTGTCAGAACCCTAGTGAACAGTGCTGGGGGCTCCACGCTAGTTCGGAGTGTGGTGCAGTCACGCTGAGGAGATGGCTTCTATTTCCAAAGGAATATTTTCTGGAAAGGAGGTGACAGACACCGACAAAGAGGGAAAGATGGACCTTTTAGATATGTCTCTAGGTATGTATCAATAGATCCCTGTGGTGAAGGGCAGGCTGGAAGCCGGGCTGTGAGTCGCACCCTCAGGCAGGGAGGCTTTCCGTTAGCTAGCGCCAACTGCCGCCATGAGAAAAAAGAGCGATCCGAATCCCCACCCCCACCCCCCAGGCCCCTGCCCTTCCTCTCTGCTCGCATTTTCCCGCTTCTCCAGCCCTGGCCTCTTAGATGGAAAACTGGCCAAACCTGACAGGAATTGTGTAAGGATTGCTGGAAGGGGTCTGATGTGGGAGATAAAGAGCCGGCTGTATCCGTCTATTTTATCATTCAAAGGAATGGTAGCACGTTACCCTTTTCACACTCAGGCGCAGTTAGTCACCCTTGCTCGTCACAAAGGGCTGGATTCCAGGGGTGAAGAAACAAGCCTAAGGCTAGTTTTTGAGGCGTGGTGGTCCGGCAGCCAGACTGGGCAAAGGGATGGTTTATTTGGTTGCCTGTTTTTTGATTGATACCTGTTCAGTCTAGACCACCCTTCACTTCTGCTGGTGCCCTCCAATCTCTCATGGCTTCCCTAGTAGCTCATTTGGTAAAGAATCTTCCTGTAATGCGGGAGACCGTGGTTCGATGCCTGGGTTGGGAAGATCCTCTGGAGACAGGAAAGGCTACCCACTCCAGTATTCTGACCTGGAGAATTCCATGGACTGTATAGTCCTGGGGGTCGCAAAAAGTCAGACACGACCGAGTGACTTTCACCTTCACTTTTCCAGTCTCTCACCTCAGACCTCTACTGTCTCAAAGCCACTTAAAAAATGGCGGTGGGGGGGGCAGGGAGGACGTACCACATAAATGAAGCGGGGGGGAGGGGGGCAAGAGATGGCGGGTGTGGCAGCACAGAGCAGAGGAAAGGAAAACCTTAGTCATGGCGGGGGGCAGAAGGAGCAACAAAGCATCAGCGACTTTAGAAAAGAGAAGTAGAGGAACATGGCAGGGAGGTCTAACTGGATGTGGAGGCGAGGAGCAAGGAGGAACAAACCTGGGGATGGGAATAACAGTAGGAAGAGATTTCACCTCAGAAATGAGAGTGGGAGAGCAAAGCAGGGAGGGCAGAACTTTGAAATGGAAGGGCACAGAGCAAGGAGGGCTGATCTTATAAGTGAAGAAAGAGAGAAAGGACAGACATCAGAATTGAGGAGGAAGGAGCAGGGGTTCAGACCTAAAATATGAGACAGGGAGAAATAGTAAGGGCAATCATTAGAAGCAGAGAGAAAAAAGCGGAGAGAGAGAGAGAGGGAAAAAAAAATAGTGGGATGAGCCAGGAGCAAGGACCTTAGAAAAGAGAGAGGAAGAGCAAGTGGGGAGAGCAGACCTCAGAAATGAGCAGAGCATTGCAGCCAGGGAGGACCTCAGAAATGGTAGGGAGCAGGTGGAGTAGACCATAAAAATGAGAGGGTAAGAGACCAGAGCAGGGAGGGTGGACTTTTTAAAATGAAAGTGGATTGTCTTTTTAGTGTTAGTGTTTTTAGTTGTCTTTTTAGTGTTTAGTATAAGAGGTCTTTATGTTGTGGACACTGGAACCTTCTCAGATATATGATTTAAAAATATTTTCTCCTGTTTTGTGGTTGTTTTTTCATTTTCTTGACTATCCTTTGAAGCACAAAAGTTTTTAATTTTGACGAAGTACAATTTATTTTTTTCTTCTGTTGTTCATGCTTTGGTATCATATCTAAGAAATTATGATTTACTCCTATGTTTCTAAAAGTTTTCTAGTTTCCACTTTGATTCATATTTTATACTCACATCATTGATTCATATTGAGTTAAATTTTTGCCGATAGTGTGAAGTAGAATCTAGCTTCTCTTAAATTCTTTTGCCTGCGAATATCCAGTTGTTGCAACATCATTTGTTATAAAGACTGTTCTTTCTCCTATTAAATCGTCTTTCTTAACTTCATTTTTGGATAGTACATTGCTTTCCTAACTTCATTTTTGGGTCGTTCATTGCTAGGGTATATAAACAGAATTTATTGCTACCCAATAAATCATTGAGTAAATCTTCATCATTTCTTATTGTGGTGTGCAGGGGCTATTCTTCACTGCGGTGCAGCAGGCTTCTCATTGTGGCTTCTCTTGTTGCTGATCACAGGATCTAGGCATTCAGATGGATTTCAGTAACTGCAGCATGTGGGCTTAGTAGTTGAAGTTCCCAGGCTCTAGGGCAGGAGCTCAGTAGCTGTGGCACAGGCGCTTAGTAGCTCTGTGTCATGTGGAATCTTCTCAGACCAGGGATTGAACCCATGTCCCTCGCTTTGCAAGTGGATTCTTAACCACTGGGCCACCGGGAAGCCCCAGGCAAAACTTTGGGGTAGCCATTTAAGGCCCTTCTAGTTTGAAGCCAAGAAAGATACACCATAAAGAGCAAATATATGTTGTTTCTATGAAAGTGAAAAGTGAAAGTGTTGGTCACTCAGTCATGTCCAACTCTTTGCGACCCCATGGACTGTAGTTGGTGAGAAATCTATGCTTTTCCAATAAATTTCCCCATGCTTTTATTAAAGTGAAAAGATTACTTTTAACAGTATATATCTTTGGATAGCTACACATATGCGTTAGAAAAGAATTTTATATTATTTTTATATTACATATATGCTGCTGCTGCTGCTAAGTCGCTTCAGTCGTGTCCGACTCTGTGCGACCCTGTAGACGGCAGCCCACCAGGCTCCGCCGTCCCTGGGATTCTCCAGGCAAGAATACTGGAGTGCGTTGCCATTTCCTTCTCCAGTGCATGAAAGGGAAAAGTGAAAGTGAAGTCGCTCAGTCGTATCCGACTCTTAGCGACCCCATGGACTGTAGCCCACCAGGCTCCCATGGATATTATTTATGGGGGTTTCTCTGGTGGCTCAGATGGTAAAAAATCTGACTGCGGTGTGGGAGACTCGGGTTCCATCCTTGGTTGGGAAGATCCCTGGAGAAGAGAATGGTTAGCCACTCCAGTGTTCTTGCCTGGAGAATTGCATGGCCAGAGGAGCCTGGCGGCCTATAGTCCATGGGATCTCATAGAGTCAGACATGACTGAAAAGCAATTTTATATTATTTGTATACTACATATATGATTTCATATTATTTATACACATATAAATATATTATTTACATTGAATGCACGGATCTTACTTCCATTGTATTAAAATAGGAAAAGGCTCTATACATTTATTTTCTTTTTTTGTCACTAGTAAACATTCTCAAAAGGCATTATAAATGTTTATTAAGAAATAAAAGGCAAAAGTTGGACCAAAATTGAAACTGGCAACAGCAAGAAATTACTGGGAACTGCACCTCCCATGTTCATGACTTCTATCTAAATGAGACTAAGGCAAATGGTTCAGTAGTCAGAAAGAGAGGAGCCCTTTGGCTTGTTAGATATATTATATCATAGATCCATAAATGTTTATAAGGTATCCACTCTGCATTAAGCATTATCTAGACACTTGGTGTACTGATAAATAAACATGGTGTCTTCTCAAGTATTTAATAATGTGGTTGGAGAGGCAGATAAATAAATGTAGGCAGTTATATGTTGTTTTAATGTTCCCAAAGTATTATGTGTTGTCAGAGTCTCTCAGAAATTGAGAGGAACCTTAGATCACTTACATTTTTTGAGGTTTCTGGTATTTTAAGTATTTTAATTTTTTTTATTTTAAGTATTTTAAAAATGACAAAACAATGTTTACAAAAATTGGGGTATATTTTAAATGTTTATAAATAATAAAATAGTGCTTTCAACATATTCTAAAACACCAGGCAGTATAGTTAGGCTTTTCACAAAAAAATCAATTCTTTAATTTTAATAAAAATTTAATTATTCATATGGCATCTCAAGCAGCATGATCTATTTTAAACGGTGTGAGGAATGTTGTTTCTTCAACCCTGATAGTATACTTCTGAGACTAAGTATATCTCACTTGATTCAAGAATTCAAATTTGAGGCTTTTTGGTGAGTCCTGGACCAAATGGTTCTCCTTGGGAAACTGGATTTTCCAGATGGATTCAGTGGAGAATGTCATCACAGGGAGTAGCAAGAACAAAGCACCATGTCTCTGTAATGATGTATCTTGAGAACTGAGGCAAAGGATACTGTCTTCATAACCTCACAGACTATGTTGAAAGGATCCTTACACATCTTACCCAGGCTCAAAAACATTTGTTTTCTCTTCTTTATGGACAGGTTGAGCAGCAATTTAATTTCATCTCTAAATCATAGCTGATAAGATATTTTGTTTAGTTTTTAAAATAATTTTATTTATTATTTTTTTTGGCTTTGGTGAGTCTTCATTGCTGTGTAGGTTTTTCTCTGATTGCAGTGAGCAGACCATGGATTTATGGCAACACACTCCAGGGTCGCACAGAGCTCAGACAGAGTCAGACACGACTGAAGTGATTTAGCAGCAGCAGCATAATGTCACTTAAAAAAAAAAAAAAAAACACCTGCAATGCATCCAAGGGTGTAAATAACCGAGAGTTTTGAAAGTAATTAAGCTTTTAAAATAATTTTTATTCTTTTCTGCTTTATTAAGATATAATTGACATATACCACTGTGTAAGTTTAAGATGATGTATATTGTGATGATTTGATTTGCATATGTATTGTGAAATGTTTACTTCAGTAAGAAAAAGTAATTAAGGTTTTAAATAAGTTTGTAAATGACCATTATGTGTAAAAAATCAAGACTGCTAGTATTTCTCAGTTGTTTTCTTTTCTGCTGTGAAACCATTATTCATCTTGGCTGCCTTAACATACACCTGTATACTCAGAAGATAGAAACCTCAAAATAGAAAAATGAAGTACTTTTTTAGAGACCATATGCATAAACATGAGAAACTTTTTAGTGTCAATAATATTAAATGCTAATTCAAGTACTTATTAAATATTCACTATGTATCTAAGAGAATTTCTATGAAACAGAAATACTTCTTACATTATACTTTTTTCCTTCAATTTTCTAATGTTATTGGTAGAATTTCAGAGCTAGAAGGGACTATAGAGACTATCTTGTTTCCGAACAGTCAAATAAGGAAGTGTCTAGAAAGAGAAAGGAATGTCATTGCTAAACTCATTTCACTTAGGCAATACCTGATGTCTTTTTTTAGTTCTCATGGTACATTTTTATGTTGGGGCCATACATAGTTTTTCCTAATACCTTTCTTTCCAATTATATTTCAATTTAGACATTTGTGAATTTAATATGAAATATTGGTGAAATCCCAAATGCTAGGCTTATTTTCAGAAAACCTAGCACAGAAGCACAGAATGGGTGTTCAAGATTATGGACCTGAGGTATTTTTCTTTTCTCCCTTTGAATCTGGAGCACCTTCATGATTATAATTTCCTACTCACTTAACTTACATCATAGTTGACATTTTAAATACTGACACTAGACCTTACATTAGTTTAGATGGGTACTATTCCATACAGTGGAGAAGGCAATGGCAGCCCACTCCAGTACTCTTGCCTGGAAAATCCCATGGATGGAGGAGCCTGGTGGGCTGCAGTCCACGGGGTCGCAAAGAGTTGGACACGACTGAGCAACTTCACTTTCACTTTTCACTTTCATGCATTGGAGAAGGAAATGGCAACCCACTCCAGTGTTCTTGCCTGGAGAATCCCAGGGACGGGAGAGCCTGGTGGGCTGCCATCTATGGGGTTGCACAGAGTTGGACACGACAGAAGCGACTTAGCAGCAGCAGCAGCAGCAGCAGCATGCTTACAGGCTTTTCCTGAGGTGACCACACCATATCAGTGTTTTAAGTGCAAAGAGAAATGGAATAGTCAACACTTGGCAAGAGGTGAGATAAAAGATCTGTATTAATAGACACTTTCTACTTAACTGTAAGCCCTGCAGAAACTGACTTGTAAAATAAATAACAAACATATTGTTACTTATTGTAAAATAAGTAACAAACATACTTGTTTTTAAGGATTGAATGTTATATTAAATGCATGCATCTTGCATGTTTTCTTCCACTTTCCTCCTTTTGTGGTCTAGGCAACTTTGCAGTATTTGCTTAAACAAGTTCCCTTATTTTAGAAAATGAGGAGAGTTTCTAAAGACAGTCAAATGAAATAAAGATTATTAGATAACAGAAAGGCTAGTTTCTTTCCAAATAGCTGTGCAGTGATAATATAAATTCTCTTTCTACTTAAAAAGCATTGATCAATTTCCTGATCTCGTGTGATACCTAGAATATCACCAAGCACATTGATGCTCTCAGAAACTGCTTGTTATTTGGTAGATTGACATGGCACTGTGCTAGAGATTGTATGGAATACTCCCCTTTGTCTCTGTCCATAATCCTTGCTACTTAGCTTCTGACACTCAAGGCTTTTCATCATCCTCCTTATCTGTCTGACCTTTCTCCCATAACTATCTGGCACCAGTCTTCCATTCTAGCCAAGCTGAACTTCTCCTTGAAACATATTATATTAATTCCTGTCTCCAAGGCTTTTTTTGTTTCTCTTTCATGGAATGCTGTGATCTTTCCCCTCTTCAAACCCTATCCCTTTTACCCACCTCTGCTACAAGGATTTTGCAGTTGTTCCACTACACAGTAGTCTGTCTTTTGTCTGCAATCTTGGAACATTTAGTGCCTGTGTTATTCATTTGATTCTTAATCATATACAGGCAATTCCCAACTGGCAAATGTGTTGTTATGTTTCAATACCTCATTTGTGCACCAGCTGTTGAGTGCATAAAGAATTGCATGCATAGAAAACAGTATTTTAAAGAGTGTACAGGTTTCTAGGGCAATGCACTAAAGTCTATTTGGCTCACTGATACTTGAATTGAAACAAACGTTTATAATAATATTTTATGCAAAAATGATTTTCAGGGTCAAGCAGGATTCTAGGAAGATATCTCCCCTGCCACAGTTCTAAGAATATCTTTCTTTGGATTCCTCCTCCTTCTCAACTGGGCCTCATTTCCTTGGTTACCTGGGGAGGTCTTTCATAACTGATGATTGAGTGAGAATACTTGAGCTCTGGGGATGTGCTTGTATTTGCAAGGGGATGAGTAGAAGAAGGTGAGGCTGTGGAGGTCTCTGTAGTCAGTGTTCCCAATGGGTCTGAGGTGGATAGGGACTTCTTGTTTTCCTTTTCTTTTTTTCCTGACACCACCTTAGTATATAATCTTTTATTTCTTCATGCTTGCAATATTGTTGATCCTTCTGTCTACTGCAAAATAATTCGTCTTCCTTTTTATAGTCTCACTTTATTCTGCAATTTATTGCAAATCACAAATTGATTCTTCCCCAAACCAACAATTTCATAATCTCCCTCTTTTGCTCTTTGAAGATTCTCCATTGCTCACAGCAGTTGTTTGAAATCTTGGCTAAACATCAGAGTTACTCGGAGGACTGTTTTGAAAAATCACAAATATTTGAAATTCACTATGG
The DNA here is from genome assembly GCA_024291935.2 of Okapia johnstoni. NCBI lineage: Eukaryota > Metazoa > Chordata > Mammalia > Artiodactyla > Giraffidae > Okapia > Okapia johnstoni. The sequence goes on from CM044305.1 coordinate 84,950,561, forward strand.
CCCTACCAAGTCATAATCTTGGATAGGGGCTCTGTATTTTAAAATAAGTCTCTCCAGGTGATTCTGATGCCCAGCCAGGGTAGAGAACCACTGACATATAGGATAAAATTTAAAAATCTTAGCTTGACTGTTGGGACCAGCCCAACAACGAGCTAACCTGAGGGAGTGGTGCTGCAGAAGAATAAGAAAAAATAAGACTCAGAAATAAAGTGGTGATCAGAGGGCTGATGCCATTCGCAGGCAAAAGCCCAGATCCTAATCTTTGCATGCTTTTTATTGTTAACATCTACTTCCTTGTACTTCCTTGTGCTCTAGAGATATCCGTTCTTTACAATCCGAGATCTGGGATAAAGATATACAATGCACAGTCCTCAATGTCAAACCTTCAGGCCTTTCATGACTTTGTTTAGCCCTTTAGCTAGTGACACCCTTTCTCAGCAACTCTCTCGAGGCTCTGGTTATGGGAACAGTCACTAACAGTTTTCCATCCGTCACATCAGTACTTCAACATTTTGTTTTCAAGATGTCTTTCCCTGATGTACTTTTTACTGCCCCCAGCCCTTCGCCTGGGGGTGATTGAGAAAGTCATTCTTATTTTTCAAAGAAGCCCTGTTAATTATAGTACAGGCTTGTGCATAGCATATTCCCTACATTTGACTTTCAAAACTCTCCATGTTTATGAGAGTTGTGTTCTAATCCCAGTTCTGACAATAGTTAACCTTGGTTATATCACTTCTCTCTGGGCCTCAATTTTTTCATTTGTAAAACAAGGGATTGGTACTTTCCTACTTAATGTTTCCATTCTAGATTTGGGGTGATTCTAGGCTCATTTCTACCTTTATATTATAGCTAGTGGTATATTTTAGTCTTATTTAATGAAAGCTGATTTAGGAGGCCATTTAAACTAAACAAATGTGTGAACGATTATTTTCAAGGCAAAAATATACCAGTGACATCCCTTTCATCTTTTAGACAGAATTTCATTTACCTGTGTTACAGACTGTAGGGACAGATTTCTGCTGACTGTTGTGTAGCTTGTTTTTCTGCACTCTTCTTTTGTGTCCTTATATCTTCCCTTGCACAAGTGATACGTTTGTACAATTGATGTGAAATTCAATTTTAAGATAAATATAACAAATATGGAAAAATGCTAAAGAGAAAATTGAATTTTCTATTAGTTAAATGAATTTTATATAGCAACTGTGGGTGTAGTCATTAAACCTGAACCTGTATTACGGGGCTGCTGATGTTTTAAAGAGAAGCCAGTACTATCACTTATGAGTCTAAATTAGCTGAAAACAGTGATCATTTTATTAAAGAAAATTTAAATGTCAACACTATAACAAAATATTTTTTAGTCTAGAGCAGTGAATGACCTTAGAGTATGGCTAAATAAGTGAGAAAATAATCTATTTACTGACTCCAAGAGTCTCCTTATTGTAGATTTGGTTGGATACCAGAGCATATTTCTACCTTCTCTCTTCTAGAACAATTATTGTGAATCAAAATTTCTTGATGGCTGTTGGCCAGGTAGCAGATATGAAACTTATACGGATTTCTTCAATGTGAACTTTGACAATCTCTATAAAACCTATTTGGGAATGACATTTTTATGAAAATCTCATCTTGTATGAAATGTACCACATTTTGCTGTCTGTAATACTACCACTATTCATTACTCTTTCTCTGATGTTTGTTCATTCATATTATTAGGGAGTTATATGATATTTGGATTGAGTCGAACTGAGATGGGAAAATGCTTCCATACAATAATATATTCATTCAAAAGGAAAAGATTTGAAAAATCCTATGGGGTTAATATGACACTGTCAGGATGACACTGAAACTGGAGTCTTTATAATGTTGCGTGTAAGTTGAACTAACGGAGAAGGATTTGACTTTAGGGAAAGAGGACTCTAGGCATTTGTGGAGCATTTTATATATTCCACTCATGAGTTTAAAAAGATTGTGTGACTTACAGGGTAGTTTGATTCAAAGTTCAAATGGCTTAAGTTCTTTTGGGCAAATAAAGCCACAGACAGGATTTAAAGCCGTGCTATAATTTTCCTGTATAGCACTGTGGTTCAGAACAAGCCTAGTAACAGTTACATACCAAATCTTAGACTGACCAAATCAAGGGGACAGGGCAAAATGGTTGCTTGAATACTGGGTTAAAGGTTGCTGTTGCACTAATTGAATGCTAAACTTGACTTGGTGCAATTAATTACATAGATTTGAAAGGGAAATGCTATTTTAGTAGGAATACCACATTCAAATGAATGGTCACTAGCCTTGGTGCCGCTGTTTTAATTCTCCCGATAGCTGAGCTTTTGAAGGAGGAAGTGTATAGTGGCAAGGATCTTGGCTTTAGAAGCTGTCCCAGCTTGTTAACATATTAATTTTCTGCCCTCAAGTAAGTCATATAATCTTCCTCAGCCTGTTTTCTTCTTCTTTTTTTTTGTTTGCTATGCTGCCCAAGCCTGTGGGATTTTAGTTCTCCAACCAGGGATTGAGTCTAGGCCCTTAGCAGTGAGAGCATGGAGTCCTAACCACTGGACCACTAGGAAACCCCTGTTTTCTTCTTTAAAAGTGAGGTTAATCTCTACTGACCTCTAAGGGTGAAGGTATGGTACCTAGCGTATATCAGACACTTAATAAATGTTTGTTCGTGTGTTATCTTATTTACTGAGAGTCTCATATGTGCCAAGTACTGTGCCAAGAGCTTTTATGTGGAAATACTCTGTAAACTTTAAAGTATTATTCAATTTAAAGGTGTTATTTATTTATTTTACATTTTAAAATTTTTTGGCTGTGCTGCACAGATTGCTAGATCTCAGTTCCCCAACTAGGGATGAACCCAGATCACGGCAGTGAAAGCCCAGAATCCTAAGCACTAGGCCACCAGGGAACTCCCTTAAAGGTGTTATTATTAATCTACATGGTTTACCCATTCAGCCATCTGTGTCATGAAACATTAAATAAATATTTCTCAACTGTAGCTATCGGTCTACGTGAGCCTTGAGAAATTGTCTCTTTTTTCCTAATCCTTATGTGATTCTAAGATAGAACTTGACATAACTTTTGGTCACTCTGAGGACAGGAAAAGTTTAAAGTCGCTGCAAGTTGTGTTTGAGTGCCACAAGGCAGAGCACACCTTAATGTGAAAGCACTTACTTCATTGTAAAAGATACCGACTCTTCATTTCCTCCTCTCTGGAAGTTTTGCTTTTCTATATGGGAAGTCATCCGTTTCATTGGGTCCCTGTAGGCTGGATAGTGGTTGTTTCAGAGCTGATGAGGGAGAAGGGTTGGAGATTCAAACAATCTTCTGTGGTGTCTTGTAAGATGTTCTGATAGTGCACTCCCTTTTACAGCTGACCCTTGAACAACACGGGTTTGAACTATGCGAGTCTATTTTGTTGACTGGAAAAAAAAAGCGTAACTTTAAAGTTGAGAATTATATTTAATTTGTCAGACTTTCTGAGGACTTAAGTCCTGAAGACAGCCTCTCAGATAGCTCTGTGGGACTGCTCCAAAGAGGTAAGGGAGGAGCCAGGATATATAGAAAAACCAGGTAGTCAGAACTTCAAAAGATAACTATTAGTCTGAGAGAACCGCACATCTCAAGTTAATGAACTTAGTGCTTTTCTATGTGTCCCTGCGTGCTCTGTTGCTTCAGTCGTGTCTGACTCTGTGTGACCCCATGGACTGTAGCCCGCCAGGCTCCTCTGTCCATGGGATTCTCCAGGCAAGAGTACTGGAGTAGGGTGCCATTCCTTTCTTCAGGGGATCTTCCCAACCCAGGGATCAAAACCGTGAATCTCTGCATTAGCAGGCTGGTTCTTTACTAGCGCCACCTGAGAAGCCCATTTCTGTGTGTGGAAAGATGCAAGAGTCAGGATTCATTGAAATCATTCCTTTGATATGCACCTTAACTATCTAGGGCCAGTATCCTGTGCTTTTTCTATCCTGGATTCCCTCAGGGTATACGGGCGGGGGCTACAGTAGCTGATGGCTTGGTGATAGCAACATCCTTTGTTTACTAATATGGCTAGCAACATTCTTTGTTCACACCTTATACCCGGATTTGTTTTAATAGTAAATACTATAGTCTGCACCATCTCTGGTTGATTGAATCCACAGACTCGGAACTGCAGATACAAAGGAACCATGGATACTGAAGAACCATGTACAGGGAGGGATGGCTATAAATTACATGCAGATTTTCAACTGCAAGGAGGGTCAGCACCCCAACCCTCATGTTGTTAAAGGGTCAACTGTATTGTAACGAGAAAAAAGTCTACAGAAATTTGTACAGATTTTAAATGTAAATTACAGGAGAAACAACAGAGGAAAAATTAAGAAAAGGGAATCATAAAAAATACAAGGAACAAAATTAACGACTATATCTGCAGGAGATGTTACAGCCAATGGCTGCTGAGAGGCATAAAGAACAAATGCTTAAAATAGGATTGTCAAGAAATGATACTCAATTGATTATTGGGCTTTACCCTGATTTTTACCTTTGGAGATGTCAATCATTTCAAAGAAAATTAGAATCAGATTTTTGGAGACCTGAGGCAGGACTAATACTAAGCAGAATGATAAAGGAGTGGTTAATCTTTGGTATCCAACTGTTTATTCTGTGCACCCTTCTCGGCTCCCCCTCTTGATGCTAGTTTCTCTGCTGTGTTTTAGTAGTTAAGTCATGTCTAACTCTTTTAGACCTCATGGACTGTAGCCTACCAGGGATTTCCCAGGCAAGATTACTGGAGTGGGTTGCCATTTCCTTCTCCAGGGGATCTTCTCTATCCAGGGTTCAAACCTGCGTCTCCTGCATTGGCAGGCAGATTCTTTACCACTGAGCCACCTGGGAAACCCTAGTTTCTCTGCTGCTGCTGCTGCTGCTAAGTCGCTTCAGTCGTGTCTGACTCTGTGCGACCCCATGGACGGCAGCCCACCAGGCTCCGCCGTCCCTGGGATTCTCCAGGCAAGAATACTGGAGTGGGTTGCCGTTTCCTTCTCCAGTGCATGAAAGGGAAAAGTGAAAGTGAAGTTGCTCAGTCGTCTGACTCTTAGCGACCCCATGGACTGTAGCCTACCAGGCTCCTCCATCCATGGGATTTTCCAGGCAAGAGTACTGGTAGTTTCTCTAGGTCCCTCCAAATGCTTAGCCTGTGCTTATTTCTGAAGATACCTTGACCTAAGTAAGCTTTCATCTACTGACAGAACATCCAACCTTTAGAGCTTTCCATCCCAGATTGTTAGGAGAGATACTTTAGAGTAGGTTGTACCTGTTTCTCATCCTTCAAATAACGCCATATAAATGCTCTTCACACGAGTGCATAAGAACATGCCTGACTGCTCTTGGCAAGGCAGCAGTGAGTGGTGGCATGAAGCGAGATCTTAATTCCCTGCCCAGGAATTGAACCTGGGTAGCCTGGATGAAAACCAGGAATCCTAGCCACCAGACCAGCAAGGGCTAGAGACTAGAAGCTATTTTTCCCTGGCTTTCCCCAGTGAAAAATGCATTTCTCACAGAAGTAAAAATTGTAAATGCAGGTACAAAGTTTATTATTAGAGACATAGCACAACAACAAGTGGGAGAGCACACAGAGAAGCAGTTTGTTTAGTTAAGATGAAAGTAAGGCAGAGATGCATACCTGGGGAGAAAGAGTGTGGGTGTCCCCCTAGTGAGGAGGAGCACACTAAAGAGGTGGTTAAGTCACTTTTATAGGACAGTTCTTCCGGTCTTTGTCTTCCTTCTGGCCAATTGTCCTGCTTTGCCCCCCCCCCCTGGCTAATTTGTTTCAGGATCTTTTCCCTAGTTGTGCACACACCTTTCAGCCAAGATGGATCTTGATATAAAGGCATCTGGGAGAAGCAAGACTCATTAGGGTCTGGCATCGTGCACTGACTTTTGACCCCTCAAGGAGCCTTTCTGTACATGTGCAATGTTTCCCTTGCCCCAAGGAAGAAAAATATATGGCCTCATGATCTTGTACTCGCAGTTTAGCCCTTCTCTGTTCCTACCATGCCTATTATCGTAACATATCCACAGGAGACAAAGTCTGACTAATTTACCCTGTATCTGTTGTTACTTACATTTTGGAGGGCAAACAGGAGGCTGATTGTTAATGCCTAACCTGGAGCCCACCTATCTCCTGTTTCAGGAAATGCAAACAGAAGGCTAGTGGTAAGTGCCCAGCCTGAAGCCCACTTTTTTCCTACCACAATATATGTAAGCAGGTGGCCAGTTGTAAATGCTTAGCCTGGGGCCCATTTGTCTTCTATGTCATGACTGCAAAGTAAAGTTTGAGTACCTTCTACTACTACAGTAATCTTGGTTCCTGACTTTGGTATCTCCTATCAATGTCCATTGCCCTTGTTTTCTCTCTTACTTTTCAAGAAAATAAATGCAACTAATTATTTAGCTCTTACATATAGTCTTACATAAGTGCCATCTTACATATAGGGATGATGCTATTGCTGTATGTTTCCCTGAAACTAAAACAACTTAGTAAAATCATTTATTTAAATGATTTCCCCTTAAGCTACTTTATGCTGAGAGTATTTTATTTTTGCATAAATGAACTTACTATAAATCTGTTTAACAGGGACTTTTCTCTTTTCCAGGAAACAAATCCTAAAATGTCTGCATTCTTTGATCTTTGTAATGGTTTTATAAGTGCATTATTATTATAGTGTTGTTTTTCAGGGCTACCATTTTTTAAAAATATTCTGAAATATAATGAGGTAAGAATATAGATTATGCTCTTGAGACACATTGTTGTAATTCAGCTTTTTCCATTGTCTTTATTTTTTTCTGTATTTTCTAATACAGATGACATTGTAATACTTAGAAAGATAGGTATAAGCACTAAAGGAGAAAAGAACTGGACACCCAAAAAGAAAAAAAATAGCTCATTTTCAAGACAGCAATCAAATGTTCATAAGCATCACCAGCAGAGAGGTAAGTTATACAAAAAAATCATACATGGTAAAAAGAGTCTGAAATATTTCTGAGTAACTAGATAAGCAAATTCACGAACTTGGAATGTGTTTTAAAATTGCATTATGTTGCTAGTCTAATCTTTCTTGGAAATGCATGCCTATAAGATGGTAAAACTTTATGCCATGACAAATGAAAAAAAATTATATGAATTACTTCCTTAAGGGAGAGCAGGATAAGAATGAGAAATGTTTTGTACTTGTTCACAAGCCTGTCTGGATGGTCCAATTTTACTTTAAGGAGGCAATACAGGAGGGTTAAGAGCATGGTTAACAACCTGAGCATCATGGTATCTATATTTTGAAAAAATAAATGTTATAGGCAAAGAGAGTGCAGAACAAAGACAGCCCTTTGTATCCATAATTACGTTGGTCAGTGCAATGTAAACATTTCAATATGAACATGTTAGGCATTGCCATAGTAGAGAAGTCTTTTCAGCCATTAAGGATCTCCATAGTCTAGTGCACAGGTTGGAACCATCTTGACATTGTGCATACTCTGAGCCCCTTCCAGCTGCCTACCCAGCTTCATTATAGTTCTTGTTTAAATCTTTCAGTGGCTTAGCAGGTTCTGACAAAAGTAGAGATGGTGGTTATTATAGGGGCAAAGCTACTAAGAATGGTGGGAGGGCACAATCTCATGTTTCCAACTAAACATAAAATAGATCTTTGTTAGCCTTTTGGAGATCTATCTTCTTTGATCATTCCTTAAGCTGTCTTTACACCCAAATCAAAGAAATGATTGAGGCAAATATTCACAGGATTAATACAAAACAGATAGTTTTGTTCCATCTCTCTTTTTTCTATTAGAATATCCTTCTTTAAAAAAAACATTTATTTATCGATTTTTGGCTGTTCTGGGTCTTTGTTGGTGTGCTTGGGCTTTCTCTAGTTGTGGCAAGTGAAGGCAACTCTCTACTTGTGGTGCCTGGGCATCTCATCACTGTAGCTTCTCTTTGTTGTGGAGTGTGGGCTCTAGGACACACAGGTTTTAGTAGTTGCCACATGTGGGCTCAGTAGTCATGGCACACCGGCTTGGTTGCCTGGCAGCATGTGGGATCTTCCCAAAGCAAGGATTGAACCCATATCCCCTGCATTGGCAGGCAGATTCTTAACCACTGGACCACCAGAGAAATCCTCTGTTAAAGTATTCTTTCAATTAATTTCAAATAACATGTCCCAACTTTTGTGGCATATGAAACCAAACTTGAGGTACTGTATACATAGAAGACTGCTGTATTAAGATACACAAAGAAACAGTATGGTAAAAACTGTTCTAGAGTTCACTGAGACTCTCAGATGATATCAGACTAATGAAATATCAAAAGCTTTGCATATATGGGTGTATAGCTTTAAGACAATAAGATCACAGGTAATACTTTCTGAAAGATATGTTGAATTTATTGACTGAAAATACAGAAAATAATTCTTTTTTGAAGGACATTCAAGAAACAATGTTGAAGAAAGAAATGACAAAAAACCAAACAACGTTGAGAAAAGAAATGATGAAAAACCAAACCAAGAACCTTTTGGATTGAAGTTTGGACAAAGCCCTTTAAACAAGCAACCTTTAATGAAGCAGGTAAATAAATATTAAGAATTAACCAATATAAAGGCCCTAAATTTGATATATTCCTTAATGTTAAGAATTATTTTAAATTCTGCTAAGAGTAGGGATTTTTTTCTTAATATTCCCCCATGCTGCCTTGAACATAATTTAAATTCAATGTTTGCTAATTTATTTTTCCTCTGTAACTGTTTCATTTCATTCAAAAATGTTTTGTTATTTTCAATCACTGCTAGAAATTTTGAATTTATAAAATGCCAAAATCGATGATTGGTTTCATTATTTGTCTTGTATAATCATTCTCATTTTTGTCCTCATATAATAAGAGTCTTTGATCTAAAGTTTTAGTATAAAAACAATTTTAGCAGACATGTAAATGAATTGTAAAAACTAGAAGTTGGATGACATAGTGCATGACATAAACTTTAGAACCAACAGATAGGACTTACTGTAGCTGTACATCTTATGGTAGCAAATTCATCATCACTAAACTTGTATAGATGAGCCAGTCACTGGACAGAAATTTGAGAGGTGTTCATATCCAGATTTCATAAGTTAACACTGATGCTATGGTTTCAACTTGGCCTATAAAGTGTTATGTGGTCATTTAGTTAAAAATGGTGGTCCTGGGAGCTTAAAACATTTTTGCTAAATTATATAAATGCAAATTTTGGGGTAGGAGAACATGTTGCATTTTCAAATATTTAGAGGATGGATTTAGCAAGTATTAAATGTCTTTAAAATCTATTTATTTTTAATTGAAGGATAATTGCTTTACAATATTATGTTGGTTTCTGCCATACATCAACATGAATCAGCCATAGGTATGCATATGTCCTCTCCCTCTTGAACCTCCTTCTCACCTTCCACCCCATCCCACCCTTCTAAATTGTCACAGAGCACTAGTTTAAGCTCCCTGAGTCATAGAGCAAATTCCCACTGGCTATTTTACATATGGCAGTGTATATGTTTCCATGCTACTCTCTCCATGCATCCTACCCTCTCCATCCCCGTGTCCACAAGTCTGTTCTGTATGTCTACATCTCCTTTGCTGTCCTGCAAATAGGTTCATCAGTATCATCTTTCTAGATTCCATATATATGTTTTTATATACAATATTTGTTTTTCTTTTTCTGACTTACTTCACTCAGTATAATTGGCTCTAGGTTCATCCACCTGATTAGAATGGACTCAAATTTGTCCTTTTATATGGCTGAGTAATATTCCATTGTATATATGTACCACAGCTTCTTTATCCATTCATCTGTCGATGGACAGCTAAGTTGCTTCCATGCCCTGAAAGTGAGAGTTGCTCAGTTCTGTCTGACTCTTTGCAACCCCATGGATTATAAAGTCCATGGAATTCTCTAGGCCAGAATACTTGAATGGGTAGCCAGTCTTTCCCTTCTCCAAGGGATCTTCCCAACCCAGGGACTGAACCTAGGTCTCCCGCATTGCAGGCAGATTCTTTACCAGCTGAACCACAAGGGAAATCTCCATGCCCTAGCTATTGTAAATAGTGCTTCAGTGAACATTGGGGTACATGTGTCTTTTTCAATTATGGTTTTCACCTCACACTGGTCAGAATGATAATCACCAAAAAATCTACAAACAGTAAAGGCTGGAGAAGGTGTGGAGAAAAGAGAACCCTCTTACACTGTTTGTGTGAAAGTAAATTGATACAGCTACTATGGAGAAGAGTATGAAAGTGAAAGTGAAAGTTGCTCAGTTGTGTCTGACTCTTAGCAACCCTGTGGACCCTGTGTGGACCCTGTGGAGAATTCCAGTCCATGGAATTCTCCAGGCCAGAATACTGGAGTGGGTAGCCATTCCCTTCTCCAGGGGATCTTCCCAACCCAGGGATTGAACCCAGGTCTCCCACGTTGCAGGCAGATTCTTCACCAGCTGAGCCACAAGGGAAGCCAAGAACGCTGGAGTGGGTAGCCTATCCCTTCTCCAGGGGATCTTCCCCACCCAGAAATCGAACCGAGATCTCCTGCATTCCAGGCAGATTCTTTACCAACTGAGCTATCAGGGAAGTCTGGAGAAGAGTATGGAGATTCCTTTAAAAACTAGGAATAAAACTACCATATGACATAGCAATCCCTGTACTGGGCATGTACCCTGAGCAACTATTAATTAAATGTCTATTCTAGGCACTATACAAGGTATCAGAATAGCCCTGCTTCAAACATTATATGTGGTGGTAGGAAAGAAAGATAAGAAAGAAATTTAATGCCAGGCAGTTAGCAGTACATGTTCTAATAGAGTATAAGTTATATATTGTGGGGATGCAACAATGCATTCTAATTAGGCAGACTTGTGGAAGTTTGATGGAGGAGATGACATTTAATCTATCAGGTGAGGATTTTGATAAAGTTTGGAAAGAAGGACATGAGCTTATACTCTGAAATGCATAAATGAGCTAAGAATATTGTAAAATAGTATTTTCAAATTGACAGCATCTATTTCTCATACTTTTGAGACTTTTGAGACTGTCATTATAACAGGACTCACTGGAAAAAAGTACTTTGCAATAAAGAACTATATTAAAATTTAAGCATAATTATTCCATTAATAAATTGAGAAACAATTATAGTTTTCAATCATACTTTGAAATCCCAATAAACCAGTTTTGTATTTCACAAGATTTAATCTTAATATTGGTAAAACACAATTGCATTTATTCAGCACAATTCTTTTTGATAGTTTCTGTTGTTTATAAGGAAAGTTTCTGTTGTTTTTGCTTGTTTCTGTTGTTTTCTAAAGGTAGAAATCTGTGCTATCCAATTTGATGAAATTATCATTTTTATATAAATATTTGTAAAAAGACTACAAGTTCCTTTGGAAAGGTACTTGGGGGCATATGAGTCTTTAGGAGATAGATCTCTATCCTTCCTGCTGACCCACTGTGTTCCCAATACTAGTCACTTAGAAAAGAAAAGTGGTGCATGTGCATTCCACCCAATCTCCTTATTTATGTTTTATAGTAGAAAATCTGGAGAGTGACTATGACTTTATGCTTTAGCAAAACAACAGATTAATCATATTTTTTTTATTTTACTGAAGTTTTATTGAATATTATTCTGTATGCCAATACCTCCTCTGCCTTTTAACGATGGTTTTCAAGTTCTGGTAGTTATACTAAAAAGTCACAATATCAGATCTAGGGCATGTTTTTGTTTGCCCATCAGTATTTGCTAGTGAAAAGCTTTTTTTCTTAGCATGGTCTATATGACTTTGTCCACTTATATTTTTGTAGTATCATAGAAATTTGTCAAAGGTTTCATTATTTCCATTTGACTGATTCACTCAATTGCCTTTTTTTATTTTAAAAAGTGAAAAGGTAGAAAGACTGAGTTGTTGCCAGGTCAATTTACTAAACTATTAAGTCTATCTTCTGTTTTCTTTATATTCACTTGCCTTTCTCGCTAGAATTAAGTGTTAGTTTATGTGGAAGAGAGAGTTTATTACAAGTTATTTTTTAACTGCAGTATAGTTGATTTACAATACTGTGTTAGATGGTAGTTTCTTTTTAATGATCTTGAACAGATGGAGAATAGATACTATGATTTTGAACATGATCCTATGTTGAAAAGTCTTTTCTTTACATCTGTGTCTTTTTTGTTGTCTTGCATATAGGGTCATCATTACCATCTTTCTAAATTCCATATATATGCATTAATATACTGCATTGGTGTTTCTTTCTCTGAATTACTTCAGTTCAGTTCAGTCGCTCAGTCATGTCGGACTCTTTGCGACCCCATGAATCGCAGCACGCCAGGCCTCCCTGTCCATCACCAACTCCCGGAGTCTACCCAAACCCATGTCCATCGAGTCGGTGATGCCATCCAGCCATCTCATCCTCTGTCGTCCCCTTCTGCTCCTGCCCCCAATCCGATCCAGCATTAGGGTCTTTACCAATGAGTCAACACTTCGCATGAGGTGGCCAAAGTATTGGAGCTTCAGCTTCAACATCAGCTCTTCCAATGAACACCCAGGACTGATCTCCTTTAGGATGGACTGGTTGGATCTCCTTGCAGTCCAAGGGATTCTCAAGAGTCTTCTCCAACACCACAGTTCAAAAGCATCAATTCTTCGGCGCTCAGCTTTCTTCACCATCCAACTCTCACATCCATACATGACTACTGGAAAAACCATACCCTTGACTAGACGGACCTTTGTTGGCAGAGTAATGTCTCTGCTTTTCAACATGCTATCTAGGTTGGTCATAACCTTCCTTCCAAGGAGTAAGCATCTTTTAATTTCATGGCTGCAATCACCATCAGCAGTGATTTTGGAGCCCAAAAAACTTAAGTCTGACACAGTTTCCACTGTTTCCCCATCTATTTCCCAGGAAGTGATGGGACCAGATGCCATAATCTTTGTTTTCTGAATGTTGAGCTTTAAGCCAACATTTTCACTCTCCTCTTTCACTTTCATCAAGAGGCTCTTCAGTTCTTCTTCGCTTTCTGCCATGAGGGTGGTGTCATCTGCATATCTGAGGTTATTGATATTTCTCCCAGCAATCTTGATTCCAGCCTGTGTTTCTTCCAGCCCAGCGTTTCTCATGATGTACTCTGCATATAAGTTAAATAAGCAAGGTGACAATATACAGCCTTGACGTACTCCTTTTCCTATTTGGAACCAGTCTGTTGTTCCATGTCCTGTTCTAACTGTTGCTTCCTGACCTGCATACAGGTTTCTCAAGAGACAGGTCAGATGGTATGGTATTCCCATCTCTTTCAGAATTTTCCACAGTTTATTGTGATCCACACAGTCAAAGGCTTTGGCATAGTCAATAAGGCAGAAATAGATGTTTTTCTGGAATGCTCTTACTTTTTTGATGATGCAGCGGATGTTGGGAATTTGATCTCTGGTTCCTCTGCCTTTTCTAAATCCAGCTTGAACATCTGGAAGTTCACGGTTCACATATTGTTAAAGCCTAGCTTGGTGAATTTTGAGCATTACTTTAGTAGCGTGTGAGATGAGTGCAATTGTGTAGTACTTTGAGCATTCTTTGGCATTGCCTTTCTTTGGTATTGGAATGAAAACTGACCTTTTCCAGTCCTGTGACCACTGCAGAGTTTTCCAGATTTGCTGGCATATTGAGGGTAGCACTTTCACAGCATCATCTTTCAGGATTTGAAATAGCTCAACTGGAATTCCATCACCTCCACTAGCTTGTTCGTAGTGATGTTTTCTAAGGCCCACTTGACTTCACATTCCAGGATGTCTGGCTCTAGGTGAGTGATCACACCATCGTGATTATCTGGGTCGTGAAGTTCTTTTTTGTACAGTTCTTCTCTGTATTCTTGCCACCTATTCTTAATATCTTCTGCTTCTGTTAGGTTCATAATATTTCTGTCCTTTATCAAGACCATCTTTGCATGAAATGTTCCCTTGGTATCTCTAATTTTCTGGAAGAGATCTCTAGTCTTTCCTATTCTATTGTTTTCCTCTATTTCTTTGCATTGATCGCTGAGGAAGGCTTTCTTATCTCTCCTTGCTATTCTTTGGAACTCTGCATTCAGATGGGAATAGCTTTCCTTTTCTCCTTTGCTTTTCACTTCTCTTCTTTTCCCAGCTATTTGTAAGTCCTCCTCAGACAGCCATTTTGCTTTTTTGCATTTCTGTTCCATGGAGATGGTCTTGATCCCTGCCTCCTGTACAATGTCACAAACCTCCATCCATAGTTCTTCAGTCACTCTGTGTATCAGATCTAGTCCCTTAAATCTATTTCTCACTTCCACTGTATAATCATAAGGGATTTGATTTAGGTCATACCTGAATGGTCTAGTAGTTTTCCCTACTTTATTCAATTTCAGTCTGAATTTGGCTATAAGGAGTTCATGATCTGAGCCACAGTCCTCTCCGGGTCTTGTTTTTGCTGACTGTATAGAGCTTCTCCATCTTTGGCTGCAAAGAATATAATCAATCTGATTTCAGTGTTGACCATCTGGTTATGTCCATGTGTAGAGTCTTCTCTTGTGTTGTTGGAAGAGGGTGTTTGCTATGACCAGTGCGTTCTCTTGGCGAAACTCTATTAGTCTTTGCCCTGCTTCATTCTGTACTCCAAGGCCAAATTTTCCTGTTACGCCAGGTGTTTTCTGACTTCCTACTTTTGCATTCCAGTCCCCTATAATGAAAAGGGCATCTTTTTTGGGTGTTAGTTCTAATAGGTCTTGTAGGTCTTCATAGAACCGTTCAAGTTCAGCTTCTTCAGCGTTACTGGTCAGGGCATAGACTTGGATTACCATGATATTGAATGGTTTGCCTTGGAAACGAACAGAGATCCTTCTGTCGTTTTTGAGATTGCATCCAAGTACTGCATTATGGACTCTTTTCTAGACAGTGATGGCTACTCCATTTCTTCTAAGGGATTCCTGCCCACAGTAGTAGATATAATGGTCATCTGAGTTAAATTCACCCATTCCAGTCCATTTTAGTTTGCTGATTCCTAGAATGTTGATGTTCACTCTTGCCATCTCCTGTTTGACCACTTCCAATTTGCCTTGATTCACGGACCTAACATTCCAGGTTCCTATGCAATATTGCTCTTTTCAGCATCGGACTTTGCTTCCATCACCAGTCACATCCACAGCTGGGTATTGTTTTTGCTTTGGCTCCATCCCATTGTTCTTTCTGGAGTTACTTCTCCACTGATCTCCAGTAGCATATTGGGCACCTACCAACCTGGGGAGTTCATCTTTCAGTGTCCTATCTTTTTGCATGTTCATACTGTTCATGGGGTTCTCAAGGCAAGAATACTGAAGTGGTTTGCCATTCCCTTCTCCAGTGGACCGCATTCTGTCAGACCTGTCCACCGTGACCCGTCCGTCTTGGGAGGCCCCACACGGCATGGCTTAGTTTCTGAGATAGACAAGGCTGTGGTCCGTGTGATCAGATTGGCTAGTTTTCTGTGATTATAGTTTCAGTGTGTCTGCCCTCTGATGCCCTCTCACAACACCTACGGTCTTACTTGGGTTTCTCTTACCTTGGACGTGGGGTATCTCTTCACAGCTGCTCCAGCAAAGTGCAGCCGCTGCTTCTTACCTTGGACAAGGGGTATCTACTCACGGTGGCTCCTCCTGACTTACTTAACTCTGTATAATAGGCTCCCATTTCATCCACCTAGTTAGAATTGACTCAAATGTGTTTTTTTTACAGCTGAGTAATATACCATTCTGTATATGTACCACAACTTCCTTATCCATTCATCTGTCAGTGGACATCCAGTTTGCTTCCATGTCCTGGCTATTGTAAACAGTGCTGCGATGAACATTGGGGTACATGTATCTCTTTCAATTTTGATTTCCTCAATGTATATGCCTAGCAGTGGGATTGCTGTGTTGCATGGCAGTCCTATTTCCATTTTTTCAAGGAATCTTCACACTCTTCTCCATAGTGGCTGTACTAGTTTGCATTCCCACCAACAATGTAAGAGGGTGTCTTTCTCTGCACCCTCTGCAGCATTTATTGTTTGTAGACTTCTTGAAAGCAGCCATTCTGACTTGTGTGAGATGATACCTCAATGTGGTTTTGATTTGATTTTCTCTGATAATTAGTGATGTTGAGCATCTTCATGTGTTTGTTAGCTATCTGTATGTCTTCTTTGGAGAAATGTCTGTTTAGTTCTTTGTCCCACTTTTTGATTGGCTTGTTTATTTTTCTGGTATTGAGCTGTATGTGTTGCTTGTATATTTTGGAGATTAATTCTTTGTCAGTTGTTTCATTTGCTATTCTGAATGTTGCCTTTTCACCTTGCTTATAGTTTCCTTCATTGTGCAAAAGCTTTTAAGTTTAATTAGGTCCCATTTGTTTATTTTTGCTTTTATTTCCATTACTCTGGGAGGTGGGTCATATAGGATCTTGCTATGATTTATGTCAGAGAGTGTTCTGCCTATGTTTTCCTCTAAGGAGTTTTATAGTTTCTGGTCTTACATTCAGATCCTTATTCCATTTTGAGTTTATTTTTGTGTATGGTGTTAGAAAGTGTTCTAGTTTCATTGTTTTACAGGTGATTGACCAGTTTTCCCAGCACCACTTGTTAAAGAGATTGTCTTTTCTCCATTGTATATTTTTGCCTCCTTTGTCAAAGATAAGGTATCCATAGGTGTGTGGAATTATTTTGGGTTTTCTATTTTGTTCCACTGCTCTATATTTCTGTCTTTGTGCCAGTAGCATACTATCTTGATGACTGTAACTTTGTAGTATAGTCTGAAGTGAGGCAGGTTGACACTGACAGTTCCATTCTTCTTTCTCAAAATTGCTTTGTCTATTCGAGACTTTTTGTGTTTCCATACAAATTGTGAAATTATTTGTTGTAGTTCTTTGAAAAATACTTTTGGTAGCTTGATAAGGATTGCATTGAATCTATAGATGGCTTTGATTAGTATACTCATTTTCACTATATTTATTATTCCAATCTAAGAACATGGTATATTTCTCCATCTGTTTGTGCCATCTTTAATTTCTTTCAAGGTGTTTTATAGTTTTCTATGTATAAGTCTTTTGTTTCTTTAGGCAGATTTATTCCTAAGTATTTTATTCTTTTCATTGCAATGGTGAATGGAATTGTTTCCTTAATTTCTCTTTCTGTTTTCTCACTGTTAGTGTATAGGAGTACAAGGGATTTCTGTGTGTTAATTTTATATCCTGCAACTTTAATATAGTCATTAATTAGCTCTAGTAACTTTCTGCTGGTGTCTTTAGGGTTTTCTATGTAGAGGATCATGTCATGTGCAAACAGTGAGAGTTTTACTTCTTCTTTTCCAGTCTGGATTCATTTTATTTTTTTTTTCTTCTCTGATTGCTGTGGCTAAGCCTTCCAAAACTATGTTGAATAGTAGTGGTGAGAGTGAGCACCCTTGTCTTGTTCCTGATTTTAGAGGAAATGCTTTCAATTTTTGGCCATTGAGGTTAATGTTTGCTGGGGATTCACTGTATATGGCTTTTATTATGTTGAGGAATGTTCCTTCTATGCCTGCTTTCTGGAGAGTTTTTTTTTATCATAATTGGGCATTGAATTTTGTCAAAGGCTTTCTCTGCATCTATTGAGATAACCATATGGTTTTTAACCATTCAATTTGTTAATACAGTGTATCACATTGTTTGGTTTGCAAATATTGAAGAATCCTTGCATTCCTGGGATAAAGCCCACTTGGTCATGATGTATCTTTTTAACATGTTGTTGGATTCTGTTTGCTAGAATTTTGTTGAGGAGTTTTACATCTATGTTCATCAGTGTTATTGGCCTTTCATTTTGTTTTTTTGTGGCATCTTTTTCTGGTTTTGGTAGTAGGGTGATGGTGGCCTCATAGATGAGTTTGGAAGTTTTCCTTCCTCTGCAATTTTCTGGAAAAGTTTGAGTAGGCTAGGTATTAGCTCTTCTATAAATTTTTGGTAGAATTCACCTGTGAAGCCATCTGTGTGGGCTTTTATTTGTTGGAAGATTTTTTATTACAGTTTCTATTTCCCTACTTGTGATGGGTCTGTTAAGATTTTCTATTTCTTCCTGGTTCAGTTTTAGAAAGTTATACTTTTCTAAGAATTTGTCCATTTCTTCCACGTTGTCCATTTTATTGGCATATAATTGCTTATAGTATGCTGTTATGGTCTTTTGTATATCTGGGTGGTCTGTTGTGATTTCTCCATTTTCATTTCTAATTTTATTGATTTGATTCTTCTCCCTTTTTTTCTTGATGAGTCTGGCTAATGGTTTGTCTATTTGATTTATCTTCTCAAAGAACCAGCTTTTAGTTTTGTTGATTTTTGCTATAGTCTCCTTTATTTCTTTTTTCACTTATTTCTGCTCTGATTTTTATGATTTCTTTCCTTCTAATAACTTTGGGGTTCTTCTTTTCTTCTTTTTCTAGTTGCTTTAGGTGTAAAGTTAGGATGTTTATTTGAAGTTTCTCTTGTTTCTTGAGGTAGACTTTTATTGCTATAAATCTCCCTCTTAGCACTGCTTTTACCTAATCCCATAGGTTTTGGGTTGTCATGTTTTCATTTTCATTTACTTCTATGCATATTTTGACTTCCTTTTTGATTTCTTCCATTATCTGTTGGTTATTTAGAAGTGTGTTGTTTAGCCTCCATATGTTTGTATTTTTAATAGGTTTTTTCTGTATTTGATATCTGCTGCTGCTGCTGCTGCTGCTACGTCACTTCAGTCATGTCCGACTCTGTGCGACCCTATAGGTGGCAGCCCACCAGGCTCCACCATCCCTGGGATTCTCCAGGCAAGAATACTGGAGTGGGGTGCCAGTGCCTTCTCTGATTTGATATCTAACCTTACCATATTGTGATCAGAGAGATGCTTGAAATGATTTCAATTTTTTAAAAATTTACCAAGGCTAGATTTATTGCTGAGGATGTGAACTATCCTAGAGAATGTTCCGTGTGCACTTGAGAAAGAAGGTGAAATCAAATCCATTGTTTTAGGGTGAAATGTCCTATAGATATCAATTAGGTCTAACTGGTACATTATTTCATTTAAAGCTGTGTTTCCTTGCTAATTTTCTGTTTGGTTGATCTGTCCATAGGTGTGAGTGGGGTGTTAAAGTCCCCCACTATTATTGTGTTACTATTAATTTCCACTTTCATACTTGTTAGCATTTGCCTTACGTATTGAGGTGCTCCCATGTTGGGTGCATATATATTTATAATTGTAATATCTTCTTCGTGGATTGATCCTTTGATCATTATGTAGTGTCCTTCTTTGTCTCTTATCACAGTCTCTATTTCAAAGTCTATTTTATCTGATATGACTATTGCTTCCCCTGCTTTCTTTTGGTCTCTATTTGCACGTAATATCTTTTTCCAGTCCTTCACTTTCAGTCTGTATGTGTCCCTAGGTTTGAGGTGGGTTTCTTGTAGACAGCATATATAGGGGTCTTGTTTTTGTATCCATTCAGCCAGTCTTTGTCTTTTGGTTGGAGCATTTATCCCATTTACATTTAAGGTAATTACTGATAAGTATGATCCCATTATCATTTATTTGTTGTTTTGGGTGCGTTTTTATCAACCTTGTCTGTGTTTCCTGTCTAGAGATGATCCTTTAGCATTTGTTGAAGAGCTGGTTTTGTGGTATTGAATTCTCTGTTGTCTGTAAAGCTTTTGATTTCTTCTTCATATCTGAATGAGATCCTTGCTGGGTAGAGTAATCTTGGTTGTAGGTTTTTCTCTTTCATCACTTTAATTATGTCCTGCCATTCCCTTCTGGCCTGAAGAGTTTCTATTGAAAGAATAGCTGTTATCCTTATGGGGATCTCCTTGTGTGTTATTTGTTGCTTTTCCCTTGCTGCTTTTAATATTTGCTCTTTTTGTTTGATCTTGTTAGTTTGATTAATATGTGTCTTGGGGTGTTTCACCTTGGGTTTATCCTTTTTGGGACTCTGGATTTCTTGGACTTGGGTGGCTATTTCTTTTCCCATTTTAGGGAAGTTTTTGACTATTATCTCCTCAAGTATTTGTTCGTGGCCTTTTTTTTTTTTTTGTCTTCTTCTGGGACTCCTATGATTTGAATGTTGGGGCATTTAACATTGTTCCAGAGGTCTCTGAGGTTGCCCTCATTTCTTTTAATTCTTTTTTCTTTTTTCCTCTCTGCTTCATTTATTTCCACCATTCTATCTTCCATCACACTTATCCTGTCTTCTGCCTCAGTTATTCTACTGTTGGTTCCCTCCAGAGTGCTTTTCATCTCAGTTATTGCATTGTTCATTATTGATTGACTTTTCTTTATTTCTTCTAGGTCCTTGTTAAACATTTCTTGCATTTTCTCAATCCCAGTGTCTAGTCTATTTATCTGTAACTCCATTTTGTTTTCAAGATTTTGGATCATCTTTACTACCATTATTCTGAATTCTTTCTCAGGAAGACTTCCTATCTCCTCCTCTTTTGTTTGGTTTGGTGGGTTTTTATCATGTTCCTTCACCAGCTGAATATTTCTCTGCCTTTTAATTTCCTTTAGATTGTTGTGTTTGGGGTGCCCTTTCTGCAGGCTGGAAGTTTGTGCTTCCTGTTAATTGTGGAGTCTATTCCTTGTGGGTGAGGTTGGACTAGTGGCTTGTCATGGTTTCCTGGTCGGGGGAGTGTGCATCTGTGTTCTGATTGGTGGAGCTGGATCTCTTCTCTCTGGAGTGCAGTGAAGTGTCTGGTAGTGAGTTTTGGGGTGTCTATGGGTTTGGCATGGCTTTGAGCAGCCCATCTTTTAATGTTCAAGATTATGTTCCTGTTTTGCTGGAGAAGTGGTGTGGTATGTCTTGCACTGGAACTTGTTGGCTCCTGGTTGGATCTTGGCTTCAATGTAGGTATGGAGACCTTTGGGTGAACTCTAATCTATTAAAGTTCCCTGGAGCCAGAAGTTCTCTGATGTTCTAAAGTTTTGGAGTTAAGCCTCCTGCCTCTGGCTTTTGGTCCTTCTCTTGAAGTAGCCTCAAGTCTTCTCCATCCATACAGCACAGATGATAAAACCCCTAGGTTAATGGTGAAACAATTCTCCACAGTCCTGAACACCCAGAGAGATTTACAGAGTTTTATAGACAAGAGAAGAAGGAGGAAGGAGATAGAGGTGACCTGGAGGAGAAAAGGGAGAGTCAAATCTGGAGAGAGCAATCAAGCCAGTAATCAAATGCCTCCTTTCGAAGAGATTGGGCTGGCTTTCTGGGTGCCTGGTGTCCTCCGCCAGCATTCAGAAGTTGTTCTGTGGAAGTTGCTGAACATCCAAATGATCTTTGGATGAATTTGTGGGGGATAAAGTGGTCTCCCCATCCTATTCCTCCTCCATCTTGGGACAGCTCCCAAAATATCATTATGATTTAATGAGCTCAATGGAGTATTTGTTTCATTCATTTTTCAAAATTGCGGTTCTTTTCAGGACAAGTACAATGACAAGTCTAAGGCCCAAGCAGAGATGAATCAAAGCCAATCAGAGTGGTACCAACATCAATCGGAAGGATTTCAACGACAATCAGAAGAAAATCGACACTATTCAGAGAGATCTCGAGGCCAAGCAAAGAGATCTCATGGTCAAGAAGAGAGATCTTATGGCCATACAGAAAGATCTCGTAGCCAATCAGGGAGATATCATGATCAAAGAGAGAGGCCTTGTGGGCAAATAGAAAGATCTCATTACTATACAGAAAGATATTATGGCCAGTCAGAGAGATCTCATTACCACTCTGAGAGATTCCATGTTCATGCAAAGAGATCTAATGTCTTACTAAATATACCTCATGGCCAAATAGGGAGATTTCATGGTCAATCAGAGAGACCTCATGACCAATCAGGGAGATATTACAGATACTCACCAGTAGAAACTGAGTCTGAATTTGACAGGTAAAAACATAATGAATACTTAACTATTAATGTATCGAGTGATGTGGAAAAGTAAAGGGATGCTCTATATATGTATATTTTAGTGGCTTAATATGTATTTTTGAAACAGACATTGAATTGAGATAAAGATATTAATACAATAGAGGTGATATATACATGACATCAGTATTATTTCAACTTGATGATGCCCTTTAGCTATCATCCAGTTTCCCAATTACTCTAATTAAGTTGCTCTGTTTAGGTCAGCTTTTCTGGAAGAGCCCAGGTGTACTCAGTCTTTCCTACTGAGCCTTCCCCACAATAAAAATATATTGACTTAATGTCCCATTCCCTTTAAACTTTCCAACCTGCTAGGCTAGCTGATCTAACAACAAACTATGCTACACTGATAATAGATAATCTCTGATAATGAATTTCTGTTTCCATCCTTCACCTCCTTTCTAAAGAGTCTTCATAGACTCCTCAGAAGACAAATAATAGGTGTATCTTTGGGCAGCTGAACTTTTCTGCTTTCCACAAATCAGACCATAGGAGAGGATGCTAGTTTATGCCTAGATGCAACCCTAACCTAAATGTACTTTAAATATTGCATATATTCACTATCGTCTAACGAAACTGTCTACTGTAACAAAAGAACCAGAGAAATTTAATCATATCTCGGATTGTTTGTTTTAAAAACCTCAAGACATTTTATTGTGATTGTCTAGGTAACTGAGTAAAATAATTATTTTTAGTTTAAATTTCTCAGTGATTTCCTTCAGTTTGCATTGCCTATAAATGTCTAGTTAAATATTCTAACTCATATTAACTGCATAGAATTGCATATTTCAGCTAAAAATTTTCAAAATGTATATGTGGGTTATTATATATATAGACAATGTCTGATGTAGGCACTGCTTTGATGCTAAAGGCCCCAGATTTCTTATATTAGCAGTATACAAATAAGTTACTATAAAAATTTAAATATATTTAACACTGATAAACAATTCATGTTTTTGCATTTATCAGGGATTTTCATATTTTGCTTCATTTTACACATCAATTTTTTTTTGTCAAGTGGCATAACAATTCCACTAAGGCACTGAAATTCCACTACTGTTTTCTAGTTACATATTTTTGTCATTTTACAAGTGCATTTTAAAATATGATGAGCAAGTCTGTCAAGTATTTTCTCCTTTATCTTCTATTATTATAATTTTTTTGTATCCTTAGCATAAGTAAGTAATTCTTTCTTGGTTAAAGTTATCAAATGTAGAACTCTTACTAAAGAACACGTAGAGTACAAAAAATTAAAGTACTTTTATAATTGATCCCTTGGAGATTAATTCTTCTACTTGATAACTTTCCATTCTAATATATATATTTATATATATATATATATATATATATATATATATATATATATATACACACATAAAGTTGACCAGTTAGGTTTAATAATATCCTTAAAATATCCTTAAGACCTGGAGGTGGCTATGCACTAACTATAAAATGAAGACTTCAGTAATCTGATGTCCCCACACATTTTCCACTCAAGCTAGCTTCTTCAGAAGGCAAAGACAAACCAGAAATGCTAAACTTCTGCCTTAACTTTTAAGGCATTTCTGCCTTTAAAAAAAAAAAACCAAATCATCAGTGTAGAAGTTCAATGTGATCTGAATAAAAGACATGCGGCTAGACAAACATCTGGAGTAAAATATGATAAAATGTTAGGAGTATTGTTTATTTATGGGGATTTACAATGATTTTTTTCAATTTTGAAAAACCAATATGATTTTTTAAAACTCTCAAGAGGATTTTTTATTGTAAATAAGATGTGAACTTGTATTTTTAATAACGCCAAGATACTTGATAACAATTTTAGCTTTTGCCCCTTTTTCCTGATTTGGTAATTATATATCCATAGTCAGATTCCTTCCTTGGCTGGAATGACATGTATGAAGCTTAACATAATAAAAGCTGTCTTCCGTAACCCCCTCTAAGTAGCCTACAAAAATCTGTATATCTTTACATTAGCTGGGCTGTCTCTTATGAAAGCATTTCTAAACACAGACAATAGCTTCAGAGAAAATGAAGTGTTTAGTTTTAGAGTGTTTTCCATTTAAACTCTAATAATAGAGTGATATCTCATTATCATGCCATCATTCCAAGTAATTATTGAAATAGATTCAAAATCTGATTATAATTGACAAATCAAATCTTTTGGGTCTAAAATTACTAATATGCTGTATATAGAACAGATCTCTAAAAAACAAAGGTCTTTTCAGGACTGGTTATTTGATTTCCCAACTCTTGAATTTTCCCTAGACCTATTTCTTACTCAGTTGCTAGTATTTTTTATTTTTTGGAAGATGTTGATGAGAATCTGGTCTGTGTTCATCTAAGGAATTTCTAATAGAGTACAAGTAGCATGAGTGAGTGGAAGGCAATGTAGGAATACTAAGATGTGGCTTCATGTCCCAACTCTGTCACTTAAATATACAGCATTGAACAAATTACTTAATATTTCTGGGTCTTAATTTCCTAATATGTGAAAGGAGAAATTTGGACTACATGACTAAAGATCTATACCAACTGAAAACATCTTGTGAGTTCATGAAAATGAATTTTATTTGTTCATTTTATAAAAATTGTGCTAAAAACACATAGCATAAAATTTACTGTCTTAACCCCTTTTAACTGTATATCTTAGTAGTATGAAGTATATTTACAATGTTCTCAAAGCTCCTCTGTCCACGGAATTCTCCAGGCAAGAATACTGGAGTGGGTTGCCATTTCCTTCTCCAGGGGATCTTCAGGATCCAGGGATCAAACCCGGGTCTCCTACAATGCAGATGGAAGTTTACCATCTGAGCTACTAGGGAAGCCCAATTTTAAGGCTAAATGATATTCCATTGTGTGTATATACCACATTTAGTTTATCCATTTATCTGTTGATGGACATTTGTGTTGCTTCTACCTCTTCAAATAAGCTCTCTGCAGCCCTCCTTCTCAGATTTTCATAATACATATATTGATAATGTCTCATAAGTCCTTTATGCTCTCTTCATTTTTCTTTATTTTAGCTCCTATGCCTTGATTTCAAATGACCTGTCTTCAAGTTTGCACATTCTTTCTTCTGCCTAATTCAGTTCTGTAAGCTTAAGAGGAGGGACACAAATGGGTATACAAAATGCCATGGATATTCTTACCCCATTCACTGAAACCTCTTCTTGGTTTTACAATGGCCTGGATACTGTAGCTTCTCAACTGGTCTCTAGAGTTCTCACAGAGGTACTCTAGTCTACACATTGTTTTAACTTGAAGTCTTTCTCTGTCAGAGAAGGGGGGCCTGTAGCTTCCTAATCCACCACTGTCTTAGTCTGCTTGTGCTGCCTTAACAAAATACCACAGACTGGGTAGCTTAAACAACAGGAATTTGTTTCTCACAAGTCTCTAAGCTGTAAGTCTGAGATCAGGGTGCCAGCAGGGTGGGGCTCTAGTAAGAGCTTTCTTCCTAACTTGTAGATGGCCACCTTCTTTCTGTGTTCTCACATGGTCTCTTTCTCTTTTTACAAAGACACTAATCCCATTGTGGAGATCCTACACTCATGACCTCATCTAAGCCTAATTCCTTCCCAAAAGCCCTACCTCCAGATACCATCACATTGGGGGTTGGGGCTTTAACAGTGGATTTGGGGGTGGGGAGGTGGGGAACAAAATCATTCAGTCCATAATAGCCATCTTGTTGACATCATTCCTGAAACAAATTTTTAAACAAAAAATTCAATCATGCCTGTTTAACTTATCATATGTTTAACTTATGTTATCATACGTTTAACTTATGTTTAACATGTAGTAAGTAATATAAATCACAAGCTAAAAATCACTTATCAAAACACTATACTGGATTTTAATTGCATCTAATGTCCAGTCTTAAATCAAATGTTTAAATATGTACAATAAAATAATACTGCTTGAAGATATAAACTCCCAATAATAATATCTTTCAAAATAAATGATTGCTTTATAAAGTATTACCATTTATGATTCATATTAGGACTTTTGCATTGAAAAGGAGTGAATACTTATGGAAGCTGATGCAGCCAAGACGTGATTCAAGGAACATGAATCGAAATGTAAGTATCAGCACTTTCAAATTTATGGCAGAGAAACTGTGGTTTTACAGATTTTCATTTGAATAGCTTTCTTTCTGCAGCCTTTGTTGACATCTACTTATACTGATGATTACTTTAGTACATTTTAAAACTTGTTTATGATATTGACCTTGTAGGTTGTCATGATTAACTGAAATATATGCAAAACATTTTAGGCTAGAAACTAGATTGTAGTAAGCATTCTATACATTGGAGTTCTTATTATTTTATCATCACTATGATAATTATATAAAATTATCCATTAAAATCACTAAATGTCCATTATGGCAATATTAATATGAGAACCTTAAAAGTTCTTGCATTCTAATTAATTTTATGTGATCCAGATTATGTATATAAGTAAAATATTTATACACATATGTATGTACACACACATATACATGTATGTATACACACTCATTCATTATTGAAGGAATTTTCAATGTGAAGTGAGAAATCCCCACTAGAATATGGGACAAATATGAATATTCTTTAAATCAGAACAAAACCTCACAGTGGTCCCCAATCTTTTTGGAATCAGGGACCAGTTTCATGGAAGACAATTTTTCCAGACTTGGGGGGTCAGGGATGGTTTTGGGATGATTCAAGTGCATTACATTCATTGTGTACTTTATTTCTATTATTATTACATCAGCTCCACCTCAGATCATCAGGCACTACTAGATCCCAGAGGTTGGGGACCCCTGCAATCTAACAGGCTTTCAGATACAGTTAAAACCTCACAAGTGTTTCTATTTTTCATTCATTTCTTGAATCTGATCTCAGTTCCTACCATTTAATTAAATTTTACTCTCAAAAATTTATTACTTCCTTGTTTGTCAAACTCAATGGCCTTTTCTTAGTCCCCTTTTCCTCTACTTCTTTGTAGTATTTCACTTATTCATTCAGCAGTCATTGGGCTCTATTTGCTAGAAATGTGCTATGTACTTGAGAAAGAATCTTTAAGAAAGTAAAAAAGAAAGGAAGGAAGGGAGAGAGAGAGTGAAGGGTGGGGGGAGGGAGAGAGACAGAGAGAAAGAAGCATAGCATAAACATTTAGAGGTATGCCCAAGGTACTATGACAGCACAGGGGAAAGAATCTCAAACCAGCTAGGGAGGTCAGGGAGCATCCTAGAGTAGATAGCATTTGAGTTGAGTCCCAGAGGCTGAGTAGGAGTAAGCAAAGCAGAAAAGGTGGGAAAGGTACTCCTGTCAGAGGAAACATCAAGTGTAAAGGTGTAGTAGTGAAAGAAAACATGGCATATTGGGTAAACTGCAATTTACTTAGTTTGGCCAGAGTGCAGTGATTTTTAAACCAAGATTTTGTTGAAACTAGGGATTCTTTCACTTTAAACACAAAAATAAACTCAAAATGGATTAAAGGTCTAAACATAAGACCAGAAACTATAAAACTCCTAGAGGAAAACATAGGCAAAACACTCACCGACATAAACCACGGCAGGATCCTCTATGACCCACTTCCCAGAATATTGGAAATAAAAGCAAAAATAAACAAATGGGACCTAATTAAAATTAAAAGCTTTTGCACAACAAAGGAAACTATAAGCAAGGTGAAAAGACAGCCTTCAGAATGGGAGAAAATAATAGCAAATGAAGCAACGGACAAACAATTAATCTCAAAAATATACAAGCAACTCCTGCAGCTCAATTCCAGAAAAATAAACGACCCAATCAAAAAATGGGCCAAAGAACTAAATAGACACTTCTCCAAAGAAGACATACAGATGTCTAACAAACACACGAAAAGATGCTCAACATCACTCATTATCAGAGAAATGCAAATCAAAACCACAATGAGGTACCATTTCATGTCCGTCAGAATGGCTGCTATCCAAAAGACTACAAGCAATAAATGCTGGTAAGGGTGTGGAGAAAAGGGAACCCTCTTACACTGTTGGTGGGAATGCAAACTAGTACAGCCACTATGGAGAACAGTGTGGAGATTCCTCAAAAAACTGGAAATAGAACTGCCATTTGACCCAGCAATCCCACTGCTGGGCATACACACTGAGGAAACCAGACTTGAAAGAGACACGTGTACCCCAATGTTCATCGCAGCACTGTTTATAATAGCCAGGACATGGAAGCAGCCTAGATGCCCATCAACAGATGAATGGATAAGGAAGCTGTGGTACACATACACAATGGAATATTACTCAGCCATTAAAAAGAATACATTCGAATCAGTTCTAATGAGGTGGATGAAACTGGAGCCTATTATACAGAGTGAAGTAAGCCAGAAAGAAAAACACCAATACAGTATACTAACACATATATATGGCATTTAGTCAATCGGTAAAGATAACCCCGTATGCGAGATATCAAAAGAGACACAGATAAATAGAACAGTGTTATGGACTCTATGGGAGAGGGCGAAGGTGGGATGATATGGGAGAATGGCATTGAAGCATGTAAATTATCATATGTGAAACGAATCGCCAGTTCAGTTTCAACGCATGATACAGGGTGCTCGGGGCTGGAGCACCAGGATGACCCAGAGGGATGGGATGGGGAGGGAGGTGGAAGGGGGGTTCTGGAAGGGGAAAACATGTACACCCATGGTGGATTCATGTCAATGTATGGCAAAACAAATACAACATTGTAAAGTTAAAAAATAGAAAATAAACTAATCAAAAAAAATTAGTTTGAAAGCCATTGAGTTCAAGTATCAAATGAATCCTAACTTTTACTTGAAATGTCTGATTGGAGTAGAAGTGAGATTTTCTAAAATTAAGTTATTAAGGGTAATACAGCCCTCCATCTCACTTAGCTATCTTGAATACAGTCAAGTTCACAGGTCTACTATATAAAGATTATGAGGATACCTTTGTGGATTTTATCTACCATCACTGCCTTTCCCCTTGATCCAGACAAGTATCCAGGCCATATTTAGATCTTGAGAGTTTTCTTCTGTGTCACTACTAGCTATAAGGCCTTGAAGAAGTAATTTAATTTTTCTGAATCCCTGTTTCCTTATTTGTTATGTAAGGAGGTTGGACTGCTTGATCTTTAAGGGTACAGTCTTTAACATTCTTGCATTCATGAATGGGGTGGGGGGAAACCTGAAATTGAATGTTAGACTGAGGATCAGGCAAAGAGAATGTTGTTCCTGAAATGTCAGTCAATTTAAAGTATAGAAAATAATCACCTGTGCTGAGTAAGGAAGGCTTTTTCATGACTGGTTTTAACATTTCCCATTTAGATATCACCGGAAAATGATCACCTGTCCTATGAAAAGTTTCAAAGATATGAAAGGTAATTGCAGACAGACATCTGAACTACTAACTTTAATTAGTTTTAGGGGAAAAAATGAAACAAAAATGAGTGTAACTTCTAGTAGGGGCCTCTAGAATCTGATTCTGAACAATCCATAACAATTTTTATAAACAATCCTGTAGAATCAGAAAATTCTGGCTCCATTTTATGTTTATATTTGAGATTCCCATGTGTCATTTTCCTATGGTGAGTATAAATGTCTTGATGTTGTATCCTTTCTACTTAAAGCATGCAAGAATTGTCACCTGGAAGAATTCAGTACCATTCCTCATGTTCAATCTTAAGATTAAAATCCTTCTGCTGTTTAATAATAATATATATTAAGTAAATTTCAGTATTCCAAATGATCTTAGTTTTAATCATGGAGGACTTTGCCCAATGATGATTATCAGAAGTATTTGTGTATCCTTTCAGAACTAGAGCACAAAAGGTAAGAATGCTTTTACATTCCCTTTAAAATGGGTCTTACCAAAGGCGTCGGTGGTAGGGTTGAAAGAGCTGCAGACATAGAAGCAGATTAATAATAACAGCTAACATTTCCTGAGTACCTATAATGTGCTAGGCACTGTGTTGAGCATTTTACATTTGTAATTTAATTTAATCCCCAGCAATCCTGTGAAGTAGCTATGAACATTTCCATGTTACAGATGAATAAAATAAGCTCAACAGACTGTATTAATTTTCTTGAAGTCATACAACTAACAATATAATTCAAGTTTTGAATATATGTTCAAATTTGGCTTGTGTGGCTACAAAAACAGTGGGCTTTCTATTCTACCATACTGCCTTTCTATAGGTACAAGTAAAGATAAGGTTAAGTTCTTTAAAAGCCTACAATATTAGTTTCCTCAGTTCAGTT
The DNA here is from genome assembly GCA_024291935.2 of Okapia johnstoni. Classification (NCBI taxonomy): domain Eukaryota; kingdom Metazoa; phylum Chordata; class Mammalia; order Artiodactyla; family Giraffidae; genus Okapia; species Okapia johnstoni. The sequence continues at coordinate 84,980,771 of CM044305.1, forward strand.
CAGTCACTCAGTCGTGTCCAATTCTTTGCGACACCATGAACCGCAGCACGCCAGGCCTCCCTGTCCATCACCAACTCCCGGAGTCCATCCAAACCCGTGTCCATTGAGTCGGTGAGGCCATCCAACCATCTTATCTTCTGTCGTCCCCTTCTCCTCCTGCCCTCAATCTTTCCCAGCATCAGGGTCTTTTCCAATGAGTCAGCTCTTCGCATCAGGTGGCCAAAGTATTGGAGTTTCAGCTTCAATATCAGCCCTTCCAGTGAACATCCAGGACTGATCTCCTTTAGGATGGACTGGTTGGATCTCCTTGTAGTCCAAGGGACTCTCAAGAGTCTTCTCCAACACCACAGTTCAAAAGCATCAATTCTTCGGTGCTCAGCTTTCTTTATAGTCCAACTCTCACATCCATACATGACCACTGGAAAAACCATAGCTTTGACTAGACGGACCTTTGTTGGCAAAGTGATGTCTCTGCTTTTTAATATGCTGTCTAGGTTGGTCATAACTTTCCTACTGTTGCTTAAATAAATTACCACAAACAGCAGATTGAAACAGTAGCTACTTATTATCTCACAGTTCCATAGTTCAGATATCCAGCTGTGTTTGGCGTGTTTTCCACCTAGGGTCTTAGGGAGGGGAAAACAAGTTTCTGGCCCTGGGTTGCTCTCTTATCTCCAGGCTCTGGGGAAGAATCTGCTTCCAAGTGTATTCTAGTTGTTGGGGAAATTTAGTTGTGGGAATGACATTTCTGTTTTCTTGCTACTGTCAGCCAGTAGCCTCTTTGTTTCTAGTGTGTGCGTGCTAAGTCCTTTCAGTCGTGTCTGACTCTGCAACTCTATGGACTGTAGGCCATCAGGCTCCTGTGTCTGTGGGATTCTCCAGGCAAGAATGCTGGAGTGGATTGCCATGCCCTCTTCCAGGGGATCTTCCCAATCCAGGGATTGAACCCGAGTCTCTTATGTCTGTTACATTGGCAGACGAATTCTTTACCACTAGCACCACCTGGAAAGCGAGATAGCCTGAATTCCCTTTCATGTGGGGCACCCTCCGTCTTTAAACCATCAACAGCATATCATGTTCAGTTCATTCCTTGAATTATTCTGACTTCCTCTTTTGCCTCTTCTTTTGTTTCTGTGATGTGATTAATTTAGGCCAACCCAGATAATCTAGTATAATCTACCTAAAGTCAATTTATTAGTAACTTCACAAATTATAAGATCTCTTTTTTCAGATAAGGTAATATATTCATGGATGTTATATCATATTCACAGTCCTGAGAGAACTCTTTAAGGGCCATTTTTAGAATTCTCCCTACCACATCCAGAATGTTACACTTACCTTCTTTTAAAATTAAAAATGCAGGGCTTCCCTGTGGCTCAGTGGTTAAGAATCCACCTGTTAATGAAGGAGCTGTGGGTTTGATTCCTGATCTGGGAAGATGCCACATGCCATGGAGGAGCTAGGCCTGTGCTCTAGACCCCGGGAACTGCAACTACTGAACCCATGTCATCAAGAGCCTGTGCTCCATAACAAGATAAACCACTGAGATGAGAAGCTTGCTCACTGCAACTAGAGAGTAGGCCTAGTTCGCTGCAACTAGAGAAAGCCTCTGTGTAGTAACCAAGACCCAGCACAGCCAAAAATAAATAAATAACTAAAAATTTAAAAATAAAAAATGCAATATATTTTGTTTAATAAGCTGAAAAAACATTTATACATTCTATGATATATTATCAAAAAATAAAACGATAGAGAAATTATGGCTAAAAGTTAATTAAGAAAACAATAGTTATTTAATTACTCAGAGCACTCTCTTCTTTCCAAGTCAAACATTGTTTTTGGTCCAGTTGGGTCCTAGTAGGAGCAGTATTTACAACTAGAAAAAAAAAGCAACAATGAAAAAATACTTGACTTATTTAAAGTTATAAATTATAGCAACTTAGCTGACACTATCAAGATAACCATATAGCATTTGGGCTTTTGTTCTCTACCTCTGACAGAATATGACTACATGCTATGGTTTGAATGTTTGCGTCTCTCTGAAATTCACATGTGATGGTGTTAGAAGGTAGAGCCTTTGGGAGGTGACTAAGTCATAAGAGTGGAGCCAATGGGACAGATGCTTTTATAAAAGAGACCCAAGAAAGCTCCCTTGCCCACTCCACCCTGTGAGGACACAGCTAGAAGTTGGCAGTCTGCAATCTGGAAGAGGGCTTGCATCAGAATATGACCATGCTGGAACCTTAATCTTGGATTTCTGAGCATCTAAAACTGTGAGGAACAAATTTCTATTGTTTATAACCCGGCCAGTATATGAATTTTGGGACATCAGCCCAAACAGACTAAGACATTAAATATGGCAAACATTTTCTCTTGAACTATTTAGCCACCCATTTAAAATTTTTCTCTATTGTTTATTTACATGAACAGCTGTTATAATAACACACAGCAAAAATCAGGCCCAGTAGCAACCATTTAGGAGAGGATAAGGTAATGGCTCCCCACTCCAGTACTCTTGCCTGGAAAATCCCATGGATGGAGGAGCCTGGTAGGCTACAGTCCATGGGGTCGCGAAGAGTTGGACACGACTGAGCGACTTCACTTTCACTTTTCCCTTTCATGCACTGGAGAAGGCAATGGCAACCCACTCCAGTATTCTTGCCTGGAGAATCCCAGGGACGGTGGTGCCTGGTGGGCTGCCATCTATGGGGTCGCACAGAGTCAGACACGACTATAGCGACTTAGCAGCAGCAGCAGCAGCAGCAGCAGCAGCAGCAGCAGCACCCTTGCAACATGGCATAATGAAAGTTTTCAATAGCCAGTCTGCTTTTTGTATTAAATCTTATGTGTCTATATGCTCCAGCTCTTTTTTTTTTTTTTTTGGTAACAACTTCATTGAGATCTAATTTTCATACTATAAGGTTCACCCATCTAAATATACAATTCAGTGGCTTTTAGTATATTGTTTGTGTGTGCTCAGAGGCTCAGTTGTGTCCCAGTCTTTGCAACCCTATGGACTATAGCTCTCCAGACTTCTCTATCCATGGCATTTTCCAGGCAAGAATACTGGAATAGGTTGCCATTTCCTTCTCCAGGGGATCTTCTCAACCTAGGGATTGAACCCACATCTCCTGTATTTCCTATATTGGCAGGTGGAGTCTTCACCTCTCAGCCACCTGGGAAGCCCTTTTAGTATATTAACAGAGTTGTATCACTATCGCTGTAATCTAATTTTAGAACATTTTCATTAACCCCAAAAGAAACACGTTGTAGCCATTTGTAGTTTCTTCCCCTTTACTCCCTTCCCTTGCCCACCCCAAGCCCCCAGACCAAGCTAACTGCTAACCCATTTTCTCTATATATGGAGACACTGGCTACTTTTGTTCCAAATGCCTATAGGCATGACCATACTTTAATAATAGTAAAACTTCTTTGGTATTTAAACAGCAGAAAAACTCATCTAGTGGTTTTGAAGTGACAATATGAAAAAGGCTAGATTAATGCATACATATGATCCTCTTGAATGCCATACTCCCAGACTCAGTACTTGTAATCTTAATACTACTAAAAAGAACCTTGAAGATTCTTGAATATACCTTCTTAATTTTATAACTGGTGAAAATGAGACCTAGAGAGATTAAATTGAATGGCTCAACATTACTCATCTGATTAATGGCTGTCAAATAGATTTTAATTGAAACATTATGCTTAATTGACAGACTCAGGAGGCATGAGATTAAAACTTCACCCCTAATGGCTATATATGCTACAACCAAGCATTTTCAGAACCAGCACAATGGAATACACCTGAAATACAACTTCCCAGCAACTGGTAATCAGGTATATATAATAAAATTGTATGATAACGCTTTTCATGAAATGATAAAAAAATTCATGTCTACTTTAGGTATATACAAGGGTATCTTTTATGAATAGAAAAAAAATGTAGTTAACCAGAGCCTATTTGGAGCCCCTAATACACAAGAAATTTCTTCCCTATGTTTCACCTTTGTGAAAGACACAAAGGTCTATGAAATAAGCCAATCTCAATTACTTATTTTTAAAATGAACTTCAAGTTAAACATGGATTTAGTTCAATGTACTATATGTTTACATCTGTGGTGGCCTTCAGGCTCAACATGGTTCTCACTTGCCAAGAAGGCAACCATGTAGTTATGAGACTATGTACTAAAGCAAAATAATGTACTAATGTATTTTTAATGATTTTCACATTGGGGATTGAAATCAAAAGAGTTATTTGCTAACCTTCAGTTAGCAACAGGTTTAACTAATCAGAGCATCCTATTCCACACACATTCAGATTTTTTTCTGCATAGAAATATATGGCCTAAAAGTGGAAAATAGGCAGTATAGAGTAATGAATGTACCCCACTTGGGCCTCAGAGCAGTATCAATCTTGTTTCTGATTTAGGTTTTGGGGTGGTGTTGAAAGGATATTTCTTGAAGATTGAGAAAGAAACTTGGGTTCAAGGGCAGTCTATATAAGGATGAAACTAGAAATTAAGTCTTGGGAGATCTCTGAGATATCTGATTGTAGACTAATAACACCAACTGGAAATCACTTGGGCATAGGGGTATCTTCACAAGGCAGATTACCAAATTCCTGGGCATAGTTAAGGCACTTAATCTCCACTTCATAGAAGTAAACCTGATCCTCACTCCACTATGGGCACTTACCCACTTACTCTGTGGGTTAATAGTATGCTTTCTTCCCTATGTCTTCAATTAAAGATGCCACTATTTTTGATGCCACTATTTAGCCTGTAAGAACCAAGAGGTGGCCTCAATGATATACCATAGATCAAACTACTTCCTGCTTCTGGGATCACAGAGAAGAGCTCTATGCAGTTTCTTCAGTTCACTTTTCTTCCTGACACTCACAGGCTTCTCCAAGCATCCCTGTCTACTTCTAGTAACTAAGTTTCATGAGTGTTTTGTAAGATTGTAAACCTTCTGAGGTCATAGCTTTTCTCTCCTTCACAGACTAAGCTTTCACTCAATGAGAGATTCTCTAAGCTGAGGAAGAAAAACCCAAGATCAGTCAGTTTTGAAGACCAAAATTATTTTCCCTATTGAAAGTTTGCTGTTAACAGATATCGCTGTGAATTTTATGCAAGAGCACATATATTTTCTTTCAATATTTAACTTTTTATTGCTTTTGTTAATGTATTTTTCCTTAGGTGTAAGCTTTGATGTGAGTGATCTGTTAAAACTGTTTACTAAAGAAAAAATGTTTAACTTTGTTTACATAAAAGAACAGAAAAGTGAGCAATAACGGTGATTTAGAATGAGAAATTCAAGGAATACAGCTATGTTTTCAGAATTACATATCTTTTCGACATTAGAGAATTTCTTTCTTTGCTTTGATTTGTTCTTTGAGCTCTAGAACGCATAGATGAATCCTAAGTAGACTATATTGACAATAGAGTAAGGTAATTGATATCTTCTGTAACTAAATACTCTGTGCCTCAAAGTCAGTAGACTGAATTCTATTCTTTAATTATTAAAATGCTAAATTCGTATCTGAGTTTTTACATTTTTTCTTAGGAATTCATGTTTTTACTTTTGACACGAATTTATAAGAATGTTAAACTCTTCTACTGTCATTGTTTTGTGAATACATTAAGTTAATAAAGTTTAAAAAGAAATGTGACTTTTTTCCTGTCCATTGATACTTGGGGTCCAAAGTAATAATGATCTTGATACAGATTATCAAAGTGTTAATTTAAACTTCATCTGTTCAAAGTGTACATGAACCTCAGCCTGCCAGCTAAGCCTGTTGTTAGAGTACACTGAAAAATCCATTTGCAATTATTTGATAAGCACCATGCTGGTGGTTTTTAGCTTAATTTCATAATGTCTGTCCTTGTATTTAACAGTTGTTTGTGCAAAGAATGGAATACAGTATAGAAATACAGAAGTTGAGTTCTAATTTGGCTCATTTAAAGCATCGCCTTCTAAACCAAATTAACAGATGGTAAAGATTCTTTTACTAATGGTATTATGCTGAGAAACAAAACAAACATCACTTTGATTTAAGATGTGTAGATCATGGGACTTCCCTAGAAGCTCAGTGGTAAAGAATCCTCCTGCCAATGTGGAAGACACAGGTTTGATCTCTGGTCTGGGAAGATCCCCTGGAGAAGGAAATGGCAACCCACTCCAGTGTTCTTGTGTAGAAAATCCCATGGACAGAGGAGCTTGGCATGGCACAGTCCATGGGATCGCAGAAAGTCAGACACAGCAACTAAACAGCAACTTTGCTGTAGCAAAGTGTTTGCAAAAGCTGCAAATTCTTATTTTGAATATAGAGAATGACAATGTACAAGCTTTGTAATTTGCATCAAGTGGAGAGAGAATGTTTCTTCTGATCACAGCAGCAATATATGTTCATTGAAGAAATTTTATAAAACACAAAATGCCAAAACACACATGTAACAGCTGTAATATCTACCTCCATATTTCTTTTCTTGACTCTAAGATTTCTTCCACAGCAAAGCTTCCCACAGTGTCTGTTCAGTTTAGTTGCTAGACATTTAGGCTGTTTCTAGTTTGAGTTTTTATTAGTTAAACTTGTGATGAGCATCCATGTAACTATACCTTTGCAATATATCCCAGTTGTTTCCATATGATCATTTTCTAGAAGTATAGTTGCTAAACAAAATAGTATTTATTATATTTAGAATATTTGGAATGTTACACATATTGATAAGTTACTGTATAGAATATGTACAGAATATGAAAAGGCTTGTCTTCTCATACCCTTACAAACAGAGAATATGGGATAGATATATACTGTTTTTACTCTCTTGCTTAATGATAGATAATAATAAGTTAATAGAAACAGCATAAGTTAATGAACCTAGCAATATTTTCCCAGCACCGAATGGTTTCTTTTCTATATTAAACAGCAGCTTTTAAACTCACAACTCTCTCCTTCTCTACCTTGAATAACATTGAAGTACAGGAACATAAACAATCAGTTTGCTCAGTGCTAAGAGATAAACACTCCAGCTATTAGTCAGTGCATGAACAAAGAAGTAGGTTGACTGAATTTTCCATTTTTGCTTCATTTGGCACCAACCATAGTATTAATTTTTGAAGTGAGGTTCTCTCACCAGCTGATCATCAGCATTGCCTAGGAACTTGCAAATTTTGAAACCTCACCCCAGACCTACCATATCAGAAACTCTGGATGTGGGCCTCAGCAGTCTGCGATGCATGCTAAAGTTTGAGGTTGTACAGTATACCACTCCTTAGTGCTAACTAAAATCCCTACCCAAGAACCGGTTAAATTATAGAGCCTACCCCATCTCCCTCTCTCCATCTGTTTTAGTCTTTCTGCCTCTTACTCTCGCCCCCTCCTACATCTCCACTCAAATACTCTATTCAGCATTTAATAGTAGATGTCAAGGGCCCTCTGCTTGGCTACATCTGCAGCACTCTATTGATGCAGCCACCTTCACCTGATCTTAGGTTTCCTAGAGACAGAGCCTGGGATGTAGCAACTGATTACACTCTATGTATTGGTTGAGAAGCGGTGAATAAGGTAGAGCTAGAAGCAGCAGAGCTGGCATTTGAATCCATATTCTTAACCTCTTCAGCATTCATGTCTTTGCTTCAAAATTGTTGTCTCTTTCGGGATGTTTGGTGGCTCAGATGGTAAAGTATCTGCCTGCAATGCGAGAGACTCTGGTTCCATCCATGGGTTGGGAAGATCTCCTGGAGAAGGGAATGGCTACCCACTTCAGTATTCTTGCCTGGAGAATTGTATGAACAGAGGAGCCTGGTGGGTTATAGTCCATGGGGTCGCAAAGAGTCAGACATGACTGAATGACCAACACTTGCTTACTTTCCCTACTCTGCTGACTATGGATTCCATTCTTCAAACTGCAGCTCTGTTATGTTCAATGGGCTTAAATGAGGGACAACACTACAAAGCTGTCCATACATGATTTCACCTCTTTATGATTTGATCCCTGGCTATGCTCTTATCTTACTTCCTTCCAGTTTTCTCTCCCACACACTTTTCCAGCCACACTTGCTTCCTTGTTATGCCTCTAACAGTATAGGTATGCTTCTCTTCAGAGCATTTGCACTTGCCTTTCCATCAGCCTAAAAGACTCTTCCTCCTAGACGTTTGCATGGCTTCCTCCTCTGGTCATTCAAGTTTCTGTTCAAATGTTACTTCTTCTATCACCTCAGAGGGACCTTCCATGACTACCTTATCTAAGATAGCACTGCAACCACTTGGTCCCCTTATTATTGTTTTCTTTTTCTTCACACAATTTATCATTATCTAACATTTACTTCGATCTCCATTTGTTAATTATTACCCTACCCTTAAATGGAAATACAGGGTTCTGGGTGCAATAGACCTGGGTATGGCATAAGCCCTCTTGGAGGAGGTCGCCATTAACCCCACCATAGAGCCGCAAGAACTTACACGGGACTGGGGAAACAGACTCTTGGAGGGCACAAACAGAAACTTGTGTGCACCAGGACCTAGGAGAAAGGAGCAGTGACCCCACAAGAGACTGACCCAGACTTGCCTGTAAGTGTCCAGGAGTCTCTGGCAGAGGCATGGGTCAGCAGTGGCCTGCTGCAGGGTTGGTAGCACTGAGTGTAGCAGTGTGTGCAAGGAACCTTTTGAAGGAAGTCCCATTACCTTCATTACCTCCACCATAGTTTGGCCTCAGGTCAAGTAACAAGGAGGAAACACAGCCCTGCCCTTCAACAGAAAATTAGATTAAAGATTCACTGAGCACGGCCCTGCCCATCAGAACAAGACAGTTTCCCCCTCCATCAGTCTCTCCTATCAGGAACCTTCCATAAGCCTCTTATCCTTCTCCATCAGAGGGCAAACAGAATGAAAACCACAATCACAGAAAACTAACCAATCTGATCACATGGAACACAACCTTGTCTAACTCAATGAAACTACAAGCCATGCCATGTAGGACCACCCAAGATGGACGGGTCATGGTGGAGAGTTCTGACAAAACGTGGTCCACTGGAGAAGGGAATGGCAAATCACTTCAGTATTCTTGCCTTGAGAACCCCATGAACAGTATGAACAGGAAAAAGGATAGGACACTGAAAGATGAACTCCCCAGGTCGGTAGGTGCCCAGTATGCTACTGGAGAGATCAGTGGAGAACTAACTCCAGAAAGAATGAAGAGACAGAGCCAACACAAAAACAACACCCAGTTGTGGATGTGACTGGTGATGGAAGTAAAGTTTGATGCTATAAAGAGCAGTATTGCATAGGAACCTGGAATGTTAGGTCCATGAATCAAGGCAAATTGGAAGTGGTCAAACAGGAGATGGCAAGAGTGAATGTCCACATTTTAGGAATCAGCAAACTAAAGTGGACTGGAATGGATGAATTTAACTCAGATGGCCATTATATCTACTACTATGGGCAAGAATCCCTTAGAAGAAATGGAGTAGCCATTATTGTCAACAAGAGTCCAAAATGCAGTACTTGGATGCAACCTCAAAAACGAGAGAATGATCTCTGTTCGTTTCCAAGGCAAGCCATTCAGTATCACAGTAATCCAAGTCTATGCCCCGACCAGTAATGCTGAAGAAGGTGAAATGGAACGGTTCTATGAAGAACTACAAGACCATCTAAAACTAATAACCGAAAAAGATGTCCTTTTCATTATAGGGGACTGGAACGCAAAAGTAGGAAGTCAAGAAATACCTTCAGTAACAGGAAAATTTGGCCTTGGAATACAGGGTGAAGCAGGGCAAAGGCTAATAGAGTTTTGCCAAGAGAACACACTGGTGATAGCAAACACCCTCTTCCAACAACACAAGAGAAGACTTTACACATGGACATAAGCAGATGGTCAATACTGAAATCTGATTGATTATATTCTTTGCAGCCAAAGATGGAGAAACTCTACACAGTCAGAAAAAATAAGACTGGGAGCAGACTGTGGCTCAGATCATGAACTCCTTATTGCCAAATTCAGACTTAAATTGAAGAAAGTAGGGAAAACCACTAGACCATTCAGGTATGACCTAAATCAAATCCCCTTTCAATTATACAGTGGAAGTGACAAATAGATTCAAGAGATTAGATCTGGTAGACAGAGTGCCTGAAGATTTATGGATGGAGGTTGGTGACATTGTACAGGAGGCAGGGATCAAGACCATCCCCAAGAAAACGAAATGCAAAAAAGCAAAATGGCTGTCTGAGGAGGCCTTACAAATAGCTACAAAAAGAATAGAAGTGAAAGGCAAAGGAGAAAAGGAAAGATACACCCATTTTAACACAGAGTTCCAGAGCATAGCAAAGAGAGATAAGAAAGCCTTCCTCAGTGATCAATGCAAAGAAATAGAGAAAAACAATAGAATGGGAAAAATTAGATGTCTCTTCAAGAAAATTAGAGATACCAAGGGAACATTTCATGCAAAGATGGGCACAATAAAGGACAGAAATGGTATGGACCTAACAGAAGCAGAAGATATTAAGAAGAGGTGGCAAGAATACACAGAACTATACAAAAAAGAACTTCACGACCCAGATAATCACGATGGTGTGATCACTCACCTAGAGCCAGACATCCTGCAGTGCAAAGTCAAGTGGGCTTTAGGAAGCATCACTACCAACAAAGCTAGTGGAGCTGATGGGATTGCAGCTGAGCTATTTCAAATCCTAAAAGATGATGCTGTGAAAGTGCTGCACTCAATATGCCAGCATATTTGGAAAACTCGCAGTGGCCACAGGACTGGAAAAAGTCAGTTTTCATTCCAATCCCAAAGAAAGGCAATGCCAAAGAATGCTCAAACTACCACACAATTGCACTCATCTCACACGCCAGCAAAGTAATGCTCAAAATTCTCCAAGCCAGGCTTCAGCAATACATGAACCATGAGCTTCCAGATGTTCAAGCTGGTTTTAGAAAAGGCAGAGGAACCAGAGATCAAATTGCCAACATCTGCTGGATCATCGAAAAAGCAAGAGAGTTCCAGACAAGCGTCTACTTCTGCTTTATTCACTATGCCAAAGCCTTTGACTGTGTAGATCACAACAAACTCTGGAAAATTCTTAAAGAGATGGGACTACCAGACCACCTGACCTGCCTCCTGAGATATCTGTGTGCAGGCCAAGAAGCAACATTTAGAACTGGACATGGAATAACAGAATGGTCCCAAATCAGGAAATGAGTACGTCAAGGCTGTATATTGTCACCCTGCTTATTTAACTTATTTGCAGAGTACATCATTGGAAATGCCAGGCTGGATGAAGCACAAGCTGGAATCAAGATTGCTGGGAGAAATATCAATAACCTCAGATATGCAGATGACACCACCCTTATAGCAGAAAGTGAAGAAGAACTAAAGAGCCTCTTGATGAAAGTGAAAGAGGAGAGTGAAAAAGTTGGCTTAAAACTCAACATTCAGAAAACTAAGATCATGGCATCTGGTCCCATCACTTCATGGCAAATAGATGGGGAAACAGTGGAAACAGTGACAGACTTTATTTTGGGGGGCTCCAAAATCGCTGCAGATGGTGTCTGCAGCCATGAAATGAAAAGATGCTTGCTCCTTGGAAGAAAAGTTCTGACCAAGCTAGACAGCATATTAAAAAGTAGAGACATACTTTGCCAACAAAGGTCCATCTAGTCAATGCTATGGTTTTTTCCAGTAGTCATGTATGGATGTGAGAGCTGGACTTTAAAGAAAGGTTAGCGCCAAAGGATTGATGCTCTTGAACTGTGGTGTTGGAGAAAACTCTTGAGAGTTCCTTGAAGGAAGATCCAGCCAGTCCATTCTAAAGGAAATCAGTCCTGAGCATTCATTGGAAAGACTGATGCTGAAGCTGAAACTCCAATACTTTGGCCACCTGATGTGAAGAACTGAGTAATTGGAAAAGGCCCTGATGCTGGGAAAGATTGAAGGCGGGAGGAAAAGGGGGTGACAGAGGATGAGATGGTTGGATGGCATCACCACTGACTAGTGGAGATGAGTTTGTGTAAACTACAGGAGTTGGTGATGGACAGGGAGGCCTGGCGTGCTGTAGTCCATGGGGTCTCAAAGGGTTGGACATGACTGAGCAACTGAACTAAACTAAACTGAACCCTTAAACAGAAATACAAGGGACAGGGCAAGGACTTTCTGTCTCCCCACCCCCCCTCCACTCTTTTATCTCCAGTGCCTAACAACGTACCTGGTATAGAGAAAGTGCTAATAAATATTTGTTGGAGGAATGTCAGGATCATGGGAAAAAATGAATTTTGAATAAAAATCAGACTAGTGCAAAAAAATGCATTAAACTATTTTGGCAAAAAATGTGTTATTAGGAACTAAAGGAAATTGCTGTTTTGCTACATCCACTTTACGAGGTTTTTATAAATTTTCTAAAATAATCACATTTTACCTATATCAGAAAAAGACATTTGTGAATAAAATAATAAGTCACGAAAATATTTAAGTTGTTTTTGGTTTGTATATATGGTGTGTATAGTTGTGCTGAGGTTTTTTGTTTGTTTGTAAATCTGGCAGAAAAATTTCCTTGCTCCAGCTGCGTGTTGCCCCCTCAAGCAGTAGATGGCAGCATTCAACTTGTAAAAAAACAAATAGCCTTTCACTAACTTGTAAACCCTACTGAAAGATAGAGAGAAAGGAAGAAGCGGGGAGGGAGGGAGGGAAAGATGGAGGCACCTTAATGGTTAAAGTTCTGTAGTGTTTGGATACTTCAGAAAATGAAAACTTGTTTGGAGCTGGGAACATTTTATCCTTACAGCACAGTATCCCAGTTTAATTTAGACAGATGATATCTTCAGGCTGTTTAAACAACTAATCCTGAAAGTCCACTAGTGAAGAGGAATGATGGCATAATTTTATATTTCCCAGAATCACATTTGGTAGCTGTAGTCAAGACCAACCTTCTGTGGCAGCTGCTTTCAAAGAGTAATTTTAAGACTTCTGAACCATTACTTTCCCATTCCTGCATCTCTAACTTTTGTTATTTACTTGCTCAGTTGTGTCTCACTCTTTGCGACCCCATTGAACATAGCTCGCCAGGCTCCTCTGTCCATGCAATTCTCCAGGCAAGAATACTGGAGTGGGTTGCCATTTCCTCCTCCAGGGGATCCTCCTGACCCAGGGACTGAACCCATGTCTCCTGTGTCTCTTGCACTGGCAAGCTGATTGTTTACTGCTGAGCCACAGGGGAAGTCCGCAGCTCTGACTAATGCTCCCCCAAATTACTTTTCTTTGAACTCAGGTACATTAAACATTGTCCCCTTTTAAAATTTGGTTATCCCTAGAAGAATTTGAATAGTCACAGAATTTTAATGTTAGGTTTTTATGTTATGAATTTTAATGTTAGGTTTAATGTTAGAAAACTCTAGGTTTTTTCTTTGTTGGAGAAAGAAATCTGAGACTTAAGGGCTTAAACAACTCCCCACCCCCTCGCCCACCCACCCATGACCAGTGGTGGAGCTGAGTGAAACTAGGCCTAGGCCCCAACCTTCAGCCCACTATATTTTTTATGTTTGCTTGTGTTTTTCAGTATCATACTGCTTCTCTTTAAGAATATATATATATACCAAATCCTTTTTATTCTTGTCATCCTGTATAGATCTTTCCCATCCTGTGAGATACAGGTTAAATCTCACCCCTCTATAAAAAGTTTTCCCTCAATCAAACTCAGGATAGACGTGCCCAGTGACTCAGTAGCATAACCCCTGGATATCATAGTACTCTTAATTAAATACCATAAATGCTACTGTATTTTAAGCTAGTATAGTTAGATACATCAATTTAAGGGAGGTAAGTTTTCAGTGGAGCAAATGTGAACTAAATTTTGTGTGTAATGCATTAGTAAAAGACTTTCATTGTTTGATTTCACTTGAAACACTAATGCTTTGTACCTGTATTGTGTGACTTCCCTTGGGTAGCCAATTAAAAGTGATGAGAAATCAGGAGGCTCAGAATCTGATCATAACTTTAGTTGTTAACTGGGTATATAATTTTTGAGCTACCTTAACCCTCTCTATGAATCAACTGAAAAATGGGGATGATATACCTGTTGACAAACAATCTCTATAGATTCTATTTTCTTTTCTCTGCTCTTTTCTCCAGTACCACTTCCCTAGTTCAACACTTTTATCATCCTTAGTCTTATGATGCTCTAGCCAGTCAAATTATGGTCTGCAGCCAAGCAACAGCTTGCTAGAAATGCAGAATCTTGGGCTATACTCCAAATCTATCAAATTCTCCAAAAAGAATTTGCATTTTAACCAGATCTTTAGGTACTCACATGTACATTAAAATTTGAGAAGCAGTGACCTAAACTAATTACAGCCTTTTAGCTCGTTTCTCTGTCTCAACTGTGGCTCCTTCCAATCCACCTTTACATTCCACCTAGGAAGGTCTTTTCAATAGGCCAAGCTGGTTATATTACTTCTCGATTTTAAATTCCTCCCTATTATGAAACAGCAATAAGGAAGGGTGGGGGGGGGTGGGGGGGTTTGGGGGGGGGGGGACAAGCATGTCTTCCTTGAACCACTTATGAGTTTTGTGATTTTTGACAAATGATTCAAACTTCTCTTGGTCTCAGTTTCCTTCATTCATAAAATGACAGTAAAAATGTTTTTTTTTTTAGGGATCTGGGATGAGGATTGTTTTAGTTTTTTTATTGCACATTGACAAAAAAATGTCTAACCTCCTAGGGTCAGGATGAGGATTAAATTAGTCTTTATATGCAGAAATTTTGCGGATGAAAATGTGATGTCTGAGATTTAGTTCTGAGTAGTCCATGGCAGTGGGGAGGGTGTGGATGGGGATACAAATGAAACAAGACCAGAGTGGCAGATTGTGTCTTCAAAGTATGGCTGCAACAATATCTCCTATTGCACGTGCTCTTCTGCAATGTATCCTCGACACTTCTCCACTTTAAGATGAGAGCCTAAACAAACACTTGTTGGATCTTGAAAACATTATGCTAAGTGAAAGAAGCCAGACATAAGATGTTACTGAAAAACTATACAGGAACATTCATAGTTGCATTATTCATAATAATCAAAAAGTAGGGGAAAAAAACACTCAAATGTCCATCAACAGATGAATGAATAAGCAAAATGTGTGGTATACCCATACAATGGAATATTATTTATCCATAAAAAGGAATGAGTGACTTGAAAGAAGCCAGACACAAAAGGTCACATGATTCTACTTACCTGAAATACCCAAAATAGGTAAAAAACATAGAAAGAGAAAGCATACTGGTGGTTACTAGAGGCAACCTTTAAGAGATTGAACCTAATTCTGGTTGCTTTGAATCTTAGCACTTACAGTCTTATAACTCACTGATAATCAATGTGCAGAAGTGATGCTGTGTGACTTCTAAGATGATATCAGAAGAAGTCATGGACCTTTCACCTAGTTCTTTTGAGAAACTTACTCAGGGAGAAACCAGCAAGAAGTCTGACTACACTGAGATCACCATAACAGAAAGACTATATTTACATACTCTAGTCCACATTCTAGCTCATCTCAGCCTTCCAGCTATTCCAATCAAGCCACCAAATGTAGGAGTGAAGCTGTCTTGGGCCCTCTGTACCAGCAAATCCACCAGCTGAGTGGCCTCAGTTGGTGCTATAAAGAGTAGAATTGCCCTGCCCAAATTCCTGGCCCCCACAACTCATGGGATATAATAAAATGGTTGCTTTATGCCACTAAGTGTAGAGGGTAGTTTTTTATGCAGCAACAGATAACCAGAACAATTGGCATGAGCTGATAATTGTTGAAGCTGAGTAATGGATACATGAAAGTTCATTATATCAATCTCTCTACTTCTGTTTTTCATAACAAAGCTTTTTAAAAAAATGTTTAAAGTACTCAGCTCAAAATTGGCCATAAGTCTATTAGCTTTTTTTTTTTTTTGCTTCATCATGCTGCATGTGGGATCTTAGTTCCTCAACCAAGGATCAAATCCATGCTCCCTGCAGTGGAAGTATGGAGTCCTAACCACTGGACCACCGGGGAAGTCCAATAATAGTTATTATTTTTGTGAATGGAAGTAGTCAACAAATGATAGCTGTTATTGTGAATGGAAAAACATTTAAATTGGTTAGTTACAGCATTTAGGGTCCTCTCTCCTGATGACTTCTTCAAGCTCATCCCTCATCAACTCACACCCTTCGATTCACTCCCATATGTTCCAGAAATTACCAAAATACTTATAGTTCCTAGAATGTGGTGTGCTAATTTATCCCTCCAAGATACTGTCTATGTTGCTTTCTCTTTTGAGGGATATTTACCCATCATGGTTTCCTTATAATCTTTCAACATTCAGCTCAAGTGTAACCCCATCAGGGAAGCTTTTTCTGACACAGATGTAGAATTTGTTTCTCCTGTTGTTAGGCTCCTAAACACTTTTTCCAAGACATCAGCACTAGTTTATTATGTTTATGTGAGTGTTGTCTGTTTCCCTTTCCCAGAATGTGAACTCTTTCCCACTGTGCTGTGTGGGATTAAGCAGATGAACATGCCAAAATCTCAACCTTCTTGAAGCTTATGGTGCAAGTAGGGAAGCCAGACAATAAACAAGTAAATCTATAATTAAATTATGATAAGGCCAATGATGGATACAAGCAGGATATGACAATAGTGGGTGGAAAAATGCAAACTCCTCTCTGATAAATATGACATTTGTGTTGAGACTAGAAACATGAGTAGGAGTTAACCTTATTCACAAGCCAAGGCCTAGCTGAAGGCCTGGCACATAGTAGAATGAATTTTCTGTGTTCTGTGTTCTAGCGCACAAGTTTCTTGTGAGAATCACATGGGATAACATTGGCAAAAGTTCACTGAAGAGTATAAAGTGCAACAAAATGCAGCTTCACTACAAATTATATCCTGAGGGATAGGAAGTACTCTAAGAATTCACTCCTTTATTAGAGTCAGACTCAGAAAACTTCTGCAGACAAGCAAGTTCTGCGCTGGCCAAGTGTATCCAGCCATACGATCTTCTCTACAAACATAATTTTCTCATTCTGTTTGAATCATCAGCATGGCCTTTAATAAGATAGAGGAGGGAGTAGACACATGGCTTTTGTGGGCGTAGATTTGGATGAAGTCCTATGGCAGGAAGGGAGCCAGCTCTGGTACATTGACTGGATGATCAAACTGGATGACTTTCAAGAGTGGAGGAGGATGCTCAAGAGAGTGGCAAGTGGGGAACATGATTGAAAATAGTAATTTTAACAACATATATACCCCTCACTGATTCTGTGTTCAAGTGTTTGAATTCTTCCCCTTTCTTTACCTCCCTGACTTATAATTGCCCAAATATTTCCTGTTTATAGTAAGACCAGAAGAAAATTAATATATATTTGTCTACTAGGGCTTCCCTGGTGGTTCAGTTTGTAAAGAATCCACCTGCAATACAGGAGACTGCTTGCAACAAAAAAGACCAGGGTTCGATCCCTGGGTCGGGAAGATCCCCTGGAGAAGGAAAGGGCAACCCACTCCAGTATCCTTGCCCAGAGAATTCCATGGACAGAAGAGCCTGGTGGGCTACAGTCCATGGGGTCACAAAGAGTCAGACACCACTGAGTGACTAACACTTTCACACTACCTTTTCTGATTTAATAATTTTATTTGGGCTCCTTATTTGATATTACTGTTTTAAAGTCTTAATGTTTTGGTGTAATAAATTTCATACCCCAATGATTTGGAATTTATGTTTCCATAGTATCCTGGTGGCTATTCTAACTATCCTAAGGAACATTGGGAGACATCTTGAGAAGCTTCAATACAGTACAAGTGTGTTCACCTGAATAGTCTTGAGGAAAAGGTCCCTTTGTGATGTAAAAAATATTAATGTCTCTTGGAAAAGAGCCAAGTTCAGACATGGAATGTGCATTGGTTTAAAAAGATTAACAGAGGCGGAAATTGTAAGACAAAAAGATGCTTACAGATCTCTGGATTCACAAATGAGTAGTTAAAATAGTGCTTAATACTATCATTAATAAATATCCGAGGAAGAAAGAAAAGTGAGAAGAAATGATGAATAAAATGCGGTTGGGCGGAAATGATTTGGAAAAGAACTAATTAGTAAGTCAACTGATTGACCAGTGCACGCAAAGTCAAAGAAAGACCTATTGCATACCCAGTACCAATGGGTACTGGGCTGGACACTACCAGCTCCCCTTGTAAAGCTATTGCCACTAGTCCTGTCATCTTTGCCGGCTACTCAAGTGTAGGTAGGCCTAAGTTCAAAAAAAGAGCCCCCTTCACTTGGTTACTATATGTGTTGTCTCTTTGCAATAAGTATCTCCAGCAGTCTCCAGGGACAAGATGCTCTGACTTCAGATAACTGGACACAGCTCTGGCAAGGAATATTTAGACAGTAGAGATTGTTCCATTAGGAACATAAAATCTCTTAGAGCTAACATAGTATCTTTATTTTGATTTTACATCATTAAATTATACTGTGATATAAAGTCTATACATTAAGTTGTTCCTCTGAATAGATCTCCTAACCTAGGAGATAACCTACAGAGAAAACAGGTAGTTCACACTTGGATTTTGGTGCAGTTCAGATTTGGAATAGTATAAGGCAGTTATCAGGACTCAGTCATCCTTGAGTAAGATGACTCTCAAGGTTTTAGACCCACAAGAGCTGAGAGGGAAGACACTTGACGTTTGAGAGCCAATTTCCTCTTCTCCCACTCCATATGGACTAGTTTGACCGTCCATAAAGCCTCTGTCCAGATCTGTCTTTCTCTACCTTAAACCACTGCCAACAGGCCCTACTTCTGCTCTTCTACCACAGCCCAGCAATCTTTACTTTGCACCCCAAATTGGTTTTTGGAATTGACTCTAATAGAAATCTTTCAACCAGGGTAGTCTGTTCAATATTCTGTTGTGCCCAATAAATATTAGGAATTACAGTACAGTGGGTTGCTCTTTATAGTGACCATTAAAGTGTTGTTCACTGCCTTTTGTTGTTAAAATGCTGAGAACCCACTGTATAGTATTTTACTGTTCTTACACAGTAATAGAAAATGGCTCCAGCGTATATTTTTTATGTTTCCTTTTTAAAAATTAAAAACTGATGATTCATAAGTGTGTCTATAGGAAGCAAGGCAAGGCTTCCAAAAGGTGTTAACTGTGAAGACCTGGTGAAGATGCTCAAGATGAAGGGGCTGGGGACAAAAGAGTTGAGAAGGGCTTGAGAATGGCAGTTACTCAGACATCAGGAATTCCCTTGAAGCTACTTTGAAACCACATTAGAAATCAAGGAAGAGAAAGGAAAGAATTAGTTTGGACTTGGCAGAACCACAGCCACACTCATGGGTGTTCCTTGCCAGGATTTACATGTACAATTCTGTAGATTCAGGCAAAAAGTCAGGTTACAATACTGCGTATACAAGTTCTCCAGTGACACATTAAATCATCCCTTGAGAATCTGTCACTTTGGATGTAGTTTCTTTTCATGCCCCAAGATGGAGCTGAAGCAATGCTATCTTCTGCAAACTCAATGTATTTGGAGAACAAGGAAGAATACGGGAACTTCTGTATGTTCACACAGCAAGTGCAAAGGAAAAGGAAGCATTGTGTTTTTTCTTCTAAAGCATCGTGTTTCACAGCTGAGGAACATGTTGTAGTATGAGAAAAGTACAGAATCACTGCAACTGTTTGGACTGGCTTCTTTTTCTCAGCACAGTCACAACTATCTTCTCTGGAAAGGAAAGCCTACATTCCATACCAGACCACAGGTGAGGTTTTGAGGGCTAGGGATTTGTTTCTCTCCCTTGCCATCCTTGTCACGCAGGTTTTCACCATTCAAGAGGAATAAAGGATAGATTGAGAGATCCTGAGTGGGCCAAAAGTCTGACAAATAACCAGGTATTTTCATAAAATGGATGAGTTTGGTAATTGCCAGTTCTAGCCTGGTTCTGCTTCCAGCTGGTTCCTTTTTCAGCTGACTGGCCCAAGTAACTATTGGGATCATTAAAGCATCTAAGGGCTGAGGCAAGAGGAGTTTGATATTCCATTTCCTACTCACTTGGATAACTGTTTCCTCCAAAGCAGGGAGCTAACTAAGACATCATCACTGCTTTTTTTTTTAAATGAAGGAGCTAGATTTTCAATCTGTTTCTTAAATATAAGGACCTTTTAGCATACAGTGAATCTTTAAAATATCTAGTATTTAAATAGAGCCAAGACTAAGGGAAAAAAAGGATGTGGTGTTTCTAGAGTCACAGAGTCTTTGGCATATTACATGATTATTTATTAGTTATTGAGCACTTGCTATGGGCAAGCCACTGAATTAACCATTCTACATCATTTATTAATCATCGCAACAACTCTATGAAGTAGCTACAATTATTATCCTCATTTTTCAGATGGGGAAACCGAAGCTTACAGAGGTTACCCAACCCCAAAGGTAGGAAGTGGTCGAACTAGGTGTCTTACTTTAAAAAGTTGTCTTCTTAATCACTGTGCTACACAGTACCACTCTTCCAAGGGGTTGGTGTGGCTGAACTCATCAAAGCCTGATTTCATCTCTTCTCTCTTTCCTCCATTTTGTGATTTCCTACACAGTGTTCCCCTGCCTTTGGATGAAATATTTGAATGACTTTTGGGGTCACCTCAGGTACAGCCTCCGCTCTGCAAGCTAAAGTTAATGAAATCCATTTCCCGGTCGGAAAGTCAAAATAGCAGAGAAGAAAGTCACTGAGATGGAGCACTCAGGGAATGGATGAGATTGGGCAGAGACATTCTTTTCCAAAAGGCAGGAATGACCTAGGCATTCAGAAATTGAGAGCCAGATGTTTGGACAAAACCTTAGATCCAATTTGAATCTTAGAAGTGTTGAAATCATTTATGAAATCCTTGGACTAAAACTTCAGAGAGTGGAGGGTAAGGAAGGGGGCCTAAGTAGGGTAATTCATCTTGAAAATAAATAGATCACCCATTCATATCAGAAACAGAACAAATGTTTGGACTCCCTACAGAGGAAGAATGAACAATATTTGCTGTGCCTTTTAAGATGACAGATATGTACCATTCTGAGCCTAATTATGAATGAGTACAAAGATATCTTCTTTGTTTCTCCATCTCTGCAAATATGCAGATAATTGAATTTAATTACATTTGCCCCTAATAACTAAGGGGGAAGATCTAGTGACTTATTGACTGACAGTGCCAAGTTGGGTACTGATCAGAACCTGGAGCTGACCTCAACCTGCTGAGATAGGTTTTTTAACCTAAAGGAGTGCTTTGGAAGGAAGGAGACTTCTTTGCTGTTAGCAGTAAACTGAGAACACGTGAATAGAGGGGAGGTGGTAAGTTGGAAAGAACCTTGAAATTCCACAATACTATAATCCATTGTCTGGACTCTGATGGGAAAATGAAACTGAATTCTCCTCCCCTCAGTTCTTGCCAAGAGCATTTCTTCTCCAGTGTGTTCTCCCTGACTCCACCCCTAATAATAATAATGTGTGTTGTTTTTCTGAAACTCCAAAGAACTCTCACACACATTTATATTTCATCTGTACAACGTGGAGAGGATGGAAAGGAGAGATGTCCTTTTATACAGACGAGAGCACTCAGCCCCAAAGAAATTAATTGGTGGTGCTCAAAGTCACACAAGGATATTAGATGTAGAGCCAGGTCCACTAGGTCATCAGGGTCTGAGGCTATTACTCCTTTTACACACCAAACCATGCTGGTTTGGAGTACTGGTTCTCAAATTTTCAGGTCCATCAGAATCACCTGGGAAGCATTTCACAAATGCAGATTTATAGACTTGACTGTCAAAAGTAAAGTAGGTATGGATAGGTGTCCAGAATTTGCATTTTTAACAAGGTTGCAAATGTTTCTAATATAAGTGGTCTTTGGGCCATACCTCAAATGACAATGAATCTATAAGCCCCGAGCTGTTCAGAGATTTGGCTTCCCTGGTGGCTCAGATGGTAAAGAATCCACCTGCAGTGGAGAAGACCCAGGTTCCATCCCTAGGTCAGGAAGATCTCCTGGAGGAGGGTATGGCAACACACTCCAATATCCTTGCCTGGAGAATCCCATGGACAGAGGAGCTTTGCAGGCTACAGTCCATGGGGTCACAAAGAGTCAGACACGACTGAGCGACTAACACTTCACTTCAAATTACAGTGAATCCATAATCCCTGAATTGTTCAGATATTTCATTTAAATCTCTCTATATAATATTTTTTTAAAAAATTAATTATCATTTTTGGCTGTGGTGGGTCTTCATTGCTGCATGGGCTTTTCTCTAGTTGTGGTGACTGGGGGCTACCCTCTAGTTGCAATACACTGGCTTCTTTTGCTGCAGAGCACAGGCTCTAGGTGTATGGGCTTCAGTAGTTACGACTCCCAGGCTCAATAGCTGTGGCGCGTGGGCTTAGTGGTTCCGCGGCATATGGGATCTTCTCGGATCAGGGATCAAACCCTTGTCTCCTGCACTGGCAAGCAGATTCTTTACCACTGGGCCACCAGGGAAGTCCTCTATAGATTATCTTTTAATTAAAAGTTCACATAGGAATAGAAGAAAACTAAGAGGGCCATTGTTAAGAGGATCATGAAATGAGGGGGTAGAAGAGAGTAGAGGTTGTCTTTGGCAAAGGATACTTGCTCCTCCAACTGTCTCCCTCCAAAGTCCCTTTTCCACATGAAGGTTGAGTCAAATATCAAAGGAATCCTTGAAGATAAGAATATCTTGGAAATTGGTCCCTGAGACATGTGGCCCATGGCTAAAGAAAGGGACTGTGCAAACATGGCATAAGGGCGACTCTAGGTAAATAGAACAGATGTACATGAGCTCCAGGTGTTTGTTATTAATAGCACAGCTGGTAGGTTCTTTACTCTGGAATCAAATTGCCTAGATTTGAATCCTCCCTCTTCCAATTATTAGTTGTATAACCTTAGGAAAGGGGGATTCCCAGGTAGCTCAGTTGTAAAGAATCCACCTGCCAATGCAGGAGACACGGGTTGAATCCCTGGATTGGGAAGATCCTCTGGAGCAGGGAATGGAGACCCGCTCTAGTATTCTTGCCTGGAGAATCCCATGGACAGAGGAGCCTGGTGGGCTATGGTCCATGTATTCACAAGGAGTTGGACACGACTGAGCACACATGCAGACAACCCTGGGGAAGTCACATAACCCTTCCATGGCTTAGTTTCCTCGTTGATAAAATGGAGATAAAGTTACCATATATTTCATAATGTTGTTGTAAAGATTAAATGAAAGAACACATGTACACCACTTAGAACAATGCTGGCATCTAATAAGCAGTAATAGTATTATGATTAATTACAATTTTCCTGAGTCATCATTGGACTGCAATTAATAAAGATTGGCTTGTGCCTAGAATCAGTTATTCCAGTGATTTTCATGTCTGCCTATGCCTGTGAAGAGCCATAGATGGCACTATTGTGGCAGTCTGCTAAGTCCCTTTTCCAGACTAAAAGATGAATCCTGATGAGATATGAATCTTCAAGTGGCAGCACCACAGGGCAGAGACAGATCACTAAAGACAATACTTTTCTCTCAAAAATTATTCAGTGGAATTTAATATAAATCTGGTCAGTGGCAGTAATAGCAAAGCACACATTCAAAACACTGTGGTGCAATGCAGTTATTCCTCTTGTAACTTATTCATCATGATTATGAAGATGATGGAAGGGCACTGAGGCTCCTCTAAGAGGATAAGGATGGTCTTTGGGGACATAGCCTCAGTCAGCTGCCCAGCATGGCATGGTGGCTGGTTATAGCTGTATGGGCTATTCCTATATGAGCTTTTAATGAAAAAACCAGAGACTGGCTTTCCAGAATTTGCTTATGGGTAGTATTTTGGGATTTTGGCAGTTGGTAGCTTTATGGGAAGAGCTTCCCTGATGCCTCAACAGTAAAGAATCTGCCTGCCAATGCAGGAGATGCAGGGCAGGTTCAATCCTTGGGTGGGGAATATTCCCTGGGGGAGGAAATGGCAACCTGCTCAAGTATTCTTGCCTGGAAAATCCCGTGACAGAGGAGGCTGGTGGGCTATAGTCCACGTGGACACGACTTAGCAAGTAAACAACAACAACCACAAAATTTATGGGAAGTGTATTAGATGTCTGGAGACCCTAGGGTATAGGGGTGTGTGTGGGTTGGAGAGAAGAGGGAGAAATAGAGAGAGGCTGGAGGAAAAAGAAGTTGACAAAGACAGAGGGCAATCATATGAATATGCTTTGGGTGAGAGTGGGGGCTGTGGATAAAAAGCAAGAGATGAGAATTTTTGAGAGGGGATGGTGGGAGACAGAGAGGATCTAGCACTGTGTCCAGAATCTAGAAGCTTCTGAAGCACATCATGTCTCACAGGAAAAGCAGTGTCATCCTAGCCTGAGTCAGTGCATCTACCAGCAGCTTTGCTCCCTGCTGTCTGTATGGTCACTCACACTCACAGGAACATCTACTTTCATGCCCCCAAGTCATTTCATGGAATGTTCATCTGTACCTCTGCTGCTCACGTGATGGAGAGCCACCCCACAAGGCATCAGAGTACCAACAAGTAGCTTAGGTCGAACTGCAAGGGAAACATTGACAAATATAAGATACTTATATTTGTAAGTGTCTGGTACCAATTATAGCCAGTTAGCACTTAAACATTCAAGAGGCTAGGCCAGCAGTGGTATCAATATGGAGGTTCAGAGGCTTACGTCTTTGATGAGGTGCATATGTGCATCTAAAGAACACACTTGCACATAGAAATCTCTCAGTAACTGGCTGCTTTCATGAAACTAATGTAAGAAGGATAAATCCATTCATGGAGTTCTCTTTCAACAGGTTCAGTTACATAGTGCAAACTGTTCACAGATCAGACCATTTATTCCCAAATGAGCGTCTGTTTGGCCTGGACCCAAGGCCTGCTAGGCTACAGGGCAATGGTGGCTGCAGGAGCAGCTTTGGCTACTGTGCTTTTTGTGCGCATGAGGCTCCCACATTTTACCCTTGGAATTGGATAGTCCCTTGCAGAATACATTGAATTTGGAGGATTTTTTTCATGTATTTTGCAGCCTCCAAAAACACCCAAGGTTTTCATTATAATCATAGCTCAGTTGAACTTTGACTAGATTTTATACAGACCAAGTTCAGTTTAATCACTTACACAGAAGGACATCGTGAAATATGTTTTCATTCTGATTGTTTTGCACCTAACTGGGAGACAACTACCAAATAAAAAGGCTTTCAGGATTTTTCTACCAGACTATAAAGTCTCTTTAATTCTTTGACAGATGTACAGTTTGAATTAACTAAAGCCAGGGTTTTCAGGAGGCCAGAAAAGAAGGCTAGAATTAATGAAAATTAATTGTTTTGCCTTTTGGAGACAAACCGAATAGGCAGAACTATTTATCCAGAGCCAGGTTCTTAAAAATACCTAGTGAAACAAAGAATATAGGCACATCCTTTCGTACTTTCTGTCATTCATAATGCATTGTAAGGTCCTTGAGAGCAGAGACTATAGTCTGCTCATATGTAAAACACCACTACCAACATAAAGTAGGCATTAAATAAATATTTATTAAACTCTTGATGGAAGTCAGGCAGTGGGGTAAATGAAAATTGGGCAGGGAAGTGGCCTAAAATGAACATTAAAACACAGTGCACTTTCTCGTCTACTCTCTATGATTTGCATGAAAAAATTTGTGCTCCTTAAGCTGAGCCCATCTGTATGGCAGGGCCAAGTTTATATAATATAATTAAAGAGCCTATCTTGATAAATTTCTCTCTCCAAAACTTCATCATTTTATTCTATCCTCTTGCCTGAAATCTCAGGATAATAAGATGCCTTTTGTAAAGTTCATGAATCTTGGAGGACCTTCCTGGTGATCAGTCATTCATATCCTAGTATGAAATTGTTGGACCAGGTTGCTCTACTCTTAACACCCAAATGAGATTAGCACTGAGGAAAAAAGAATTTTAAAGAGGTGGGAGGATGAGAGATGGTGCCAGATTGAAAGGGAAGTGTGTTGGAGCATGGGAATATACAGTCTGGGTAGCTCACTGCAGATCCAGGTCCTAAGTGATGTAGGGGCTGGAAGTGAATCATATGTATAGATGCAGAAAAGAATTTGATGACAGAGTCAAATTTAGAATCAAATCGTAGATGATAAGAGTTAGGATTCTTACCTAGGATACCTTTAATGCCAACAGGGTGTGGAGCTATAGAAAGGTTAAATGACTTTCCCAAGGTCACATAACTATTTCTTGGTTGAGTTAGAAATAAAATCAACAGAACTTTAATCTTTTCAGCATACCATCAATTAAACTCAGTTTGAGAACTCATTAAGCATTTATTACATACTCTGCACTATGCTACACACACAACTGGGAGTTCAAGTTCCATTTACGATATTTTACCACTATGAAGTCTTCCATTTTCCTTTCTAGTAATAAGGACTTCTTACTGTGAAAGCCAAAATACATGAACAACTTACTAATTTGTGCTGGGACATTGGAATTTTTAGAGATAATGAATAAAAGTCTCTGCCTTACAGGAGATTCAAACCAACCAGGGTAACAAATTTAATAAAGCTAGTTATTTAATAAAGCCAGTAAACTAACTCCTCTCTTTGGAATCAACTTAAATATCTCCCTCTCCAGATCTATGTAGTCACCAAATCATGTAGATTCTGATTTCATAGTGTCTCCCAGATTTGCTCTTTACTTATATAGCCTTCATTTGCATCTTAGTCTGCCTTCTCATCACCTCTCATATGGATTATTATAATAATCTCTAAATTGATATTCCTATACCTATTTTCTCTTGTCCTTCCATTAATGCACACCTATGTCAGATTAATATTCCTATAACATCACTTTATGTACACACATCACAAATCTGGTCAAAAGCATTTAATGTTTCCCACTGACCAAGGTTAAAGGCCAAATTTTAACACTGACTTCACAGTCATGCCATTTGTCCTCCTTTGTAGTCATCTGTTTATGGACATGCCTTGTTCCTGACACTAGATTGTAAAGTCATAAGGGCAGGGATTCTAGCTTCTTGTCTTTCAACTCCTATATCCTAGCACAAATTAGGCACTCCATAAATGTTTCTTACTGATGATAATCACTTCCTATTATCCTAAAATATTATCACTTAATGTCCATAATCAAACTTACAGAAGACTTCTCTGCATTTGCTAAAGGTGTTTGTAATTTGTTGTTTGATTTAATCTTTGTAACCATTAATTTTCAGAATAACATTTCTTATTATCTATAGTTTCAAACACTTTCGCATGGAATTAAGTCAAGCTTTGGCAGAGACTGACCAAATTCCTTATTATGTATCCCAAACACCTACACTGTTATGATTTGACTTGCCTCTCTGTTTAAGCTTAAATCTGTCTTATCACTACTAAATATACAACGCATCCTCACCAAGAATACTAAGAGGAACAAATAACTCTCCCTTCTCTTTGTGCTTGTTCTTTGTACTGGTTCCCACAGTGGGTATATTCCCAATGGATCCATTGGGAGTCAACAGGAGTTTTAGCTGAAGGCAAATGATGGATTATGCTCACTCAGAGAAATTCCATACTCATTTTTAACCAGCTGGGAAGCAAGATGTCAAGGAAAAACGATTGACTTAGCAATCAGAATAATAGCGTTCTAGATCTGGTTTTGCTGGCAACTAACAGTATGATCTTAGAGTCATATAAATACTCTCTGTGAATCTATTTGCACGTCTTATCAAACAAAGAGGTGGTGGATTTGATTCAGTCATTTTACAGAACTTTGATGGTTGTTGAATACATGATAAGCATGGTACAAGGCACTTTAAGGAATAGAAACATGAACCAGACATGAGTTTCTGTCCTTGAGAAGGTTCTAAATCTAGAAAGCAAAGTTATGTGCCCAAAGGATTGAAATACAAGGTAAACAGGCATAAGAACTGTAAAATAGATACAGATAAAGAATGTAATGATATCACAGATCCCTTCAGCTTAATATGATTTACAATTAATTTTTCATGGAGAAAACACTTCCCTTCCCAAAACAGAGATATTGTGATTATTTGTTAAAGTGTTTCCTGCACAATGTGCATTGCCTCCTACATCTTTGGGAAAGTTAGGAGAGCCCAATTGAATGATTTTGACCTTAGTCACAAGGAACTGGAAAAAGAATATTTTGCAGAAAGTGTTAATAGTCTTTAACAAGTCAGCAGGAAAACAACAGGAGTTTTTAAAATTAGATGCTTTTTTTCTCTTGGCCACCTGTGAGATCTTAGTTCCTTGACCAGGGATTGAACCCATGTCTCCTGCAGTGGAAATGCAGAGTATTAACCACTGGACCACCAGAGAAGTCATAGAGGCATTTTTTAAAGTAACTTTTTTATAAAAGAATGTTAAGACAAAAATCAAATCACACATGACTGAGTTTCTGCTATACTTCTAGTCCTCCTCAAGAGGTGGTAGAAGTTAAAAATGAAACTCAATGTATGGTGCCCCTCCTTGTGTAGGTAGGGAGATAAGACTAATTATACAGAGGATGATTTTTAAACAGTTTGGTGTAAAATTACATAGTACAAACTGTGATAGCATAGTAGGTATGAGAAGAGAAACATTGCAATGGTGGAAAGATCTGTCTTTAGAATAGTCATATCTGAGTTTAAAGCCTTTTCTACCACTTACTGGTTTTGTGACAAAGGGCCTATTGCTTAAGTTCCTATTGGAACTCAGTTTCCTCAACTGCACAATGAACATAATTGTAGAACATGCTATGCAGTTTTGTTGTGAAGATTAAATGAGCTAATACATGTAAAGCACCAAACACAGTGTCTGACCCATAGAGATACTTAATGACTGTTTGTTGGATGTGATAATAAAGATGGCTTGAAATACCTGAGGAAGAAATTCAGCCCACTAAGGGCATTTATAGATGGAAGAGAAGAGGGAGTACGAAAATATATAAATGAAATCTGGTTATAATTTTGACCTATATGGAAAAAAATCAAAAGAGAGGGATATGCATTATCTTATATACTTCCACAATACATATGTGTGTGTGTGTTAGTCGCTCAGCCATGTCCAACTCTTTGCGATACCATGGTCTGTCCATGGAATTTTCTAGGCAAGAATAATGGAGTGGGTAGCCATTCCCTTCTCCAGGGGATCTTCCTGACCCAGGGATCGAACCCAGGTCTCCTGCATTGCAGGCAGATTCTTTACCATCAGCGCTACTTGGGAAGCCAATGTCCAGTGATAATTAACAATCTAGTACTTCTTTGGTTGGCATGTCTCTTTTCAACTTAGTCATTAAACTCTCTCATCAGCGAATTGTTAAATATCATAGCCCTATTGAAATTTGGTTCATGGATCATCAGAGTAAATGCAAACACAACTTGCTAAACTCAACACATTCTCTTTTGATCTGTTGGCAACTCCCCCCCCCCCCCCGCCGCCCCCCCCCCCCCCCCCCCCCCCCCCCCCCACCCCCACCCCCCACCCCCCCCCCCCCCCCCCCCCCCCCCAACCCCCCCCCCCCCCCCCCCCACCCCCCCCACCCCACCCCCCCCCCCCCCCCCCCACTAAATGAGTAAAACTTTGACAAATACTTCCAAGTACCATAACTCTTTGTTACAGCAACCTTTCTAAAATTGTTGAAACTGGGCAAAGTATCTGACCAGCCTTGCACCTTTGTCCTTTTTACATAGTTAATACTGTGATGACTGACAGGCCAAAAATAGTTTGGTGCTTTGGGATGAAATGTCTTATTAGAAACAGAAGATATGAATCATCAGAAATAAAATTTGGAAGCAAGAAGCTTATCCACTGAGTTCAGTTTTCAAGGAAGAAAATTGAGTACATTGTTGGGAATAAGTTGTTTTCTAAGTTTGATATGAACTATAGATATACTGTTTTCTCTGAAGCATAAGGAAACAGCAGTCTCATGGTCTTTGACACACTAGAGTTACTGTGGAAACATCCCATCCTACTTTGATTCATGAACTCTGGGTTAGGAATATTAATCTGGAAAAAACAAAACTCCTTCTATTTAACTTTCCAATGAAATTGAACTCACTTTTTGTGTCCCATTGCTTGACTTTGAGCAGAGGTAACTGTACTCTCTTCCTATGGCCCTGCGTGATTAGAAAAACTCACAACAGCACTTGGCCTCTAGGTTGTCTTAGCCTGACCCAGGCAATCACCCCTGGGCATATTTCCAGGGGTTAGGAGAAAGCTATTTTTTGGGAAATTGATGACATTTTGAATAAAGGAGGGGGACAAAACATAAAAGCATTTGAGGAGACTGAACATGTTAGAATCAAGTTCTCTTCAGAGAGTTCATCTTTCTGTACACAGCCAGTAACTCTAAGACGAGAACCTCATTTCCCTACCCTCTGTAACTGAAAGACTTCTCTCTATCATGAAAAGAGGTTATTCCCTGAAGAGTGCATTTGCTGTTAAAAGAGGAAACATAAGTCTAGTTTTTGAAATTAATTGTTTGCAATTTCCAAAGTTGATCAGGAGTCAGGCAGCAATTTTAGGGTTTAGTAATCCAAGTGTCCTTAAATAGACTTGAGGCCTGGAGCCACAACCAAGAAGTATGTCATGATCCTGTGGGGGACAAACACATTATTTCCTCCAAAAGATTTTTAAAGAAACTGTAAAAATAGTCAAGTATATTTTATGATAAAAAGAATGAGATATTTTGAATAAACAGGTAATAGGATACAGGCACACAAAAGATATAATTAAACTGTAATTTTTAAAAATGTCCTCCCAGCATGTAACATTAATAGGTATTTTTCACAATTAAAGATTTTAAGATCTTGTCTTTCCATCTGGAGATGGTTTTAACATGAAACTATGGTAGATGAAATGGATAATTCAGGTTGCAAGTCTATGAATTTTATATTCCTTTCCAACTGCATGTTGTTTCCCTCCCAAGATACCGTCTCTGAGGTTTGCCAATTACAACAATGTGACTATTTTGAAAGAATGTTCATTTGAGTTCCCAGCAAAAATAATTTCAAGGAGACGCTGCCATTCAAAACATTCACAAATGAACTCCATACTTCATTACCTCAATTGCAGGCACAAATATAAAGGAGCTATGACTTTTTCATTCAAAATATGTTTTTGACTGAAACAAACAGAAAAATCATGCTTTCTGTTAGAAAATAGATGCCTCAAGACTGCCTCTACTGTGAACATGAACTTGACAGTTGTGTTCTGTTACTGACAATGACATATACATTTTGTTCTCTATGGAACCTATTTTACTATCTCTGACCGTTTTATAACTGTTTAGGTTTATAGGCTATATTATATCTGTGCCCATGACAAACCACTGAAGATAAAATGTGCAGAGGAAAGAGAATGTGGTTTATTGGATGCTAAACTAAACTGAAAGTCAGCAGACTTCGGTTCTATTTCTGGCTTTTCTTTGGACAAATCATACCTTCCTTGACCTTGAGCAAGTCGTTTACTATCACTCTACCCCAGATGGTGCAATTAGACCTCATTTTAAGAAAACTCCAATACCACAATTTTCCATATCATAATGTATAAAGTAGGGAATAAATGTAAAATACATTAATTGGAGAACTGCTCATTTGCAGTTCTTTAAAGCCCCCCTACCTAGCAGCAGCATCAAAAGTATGGCTAAAAACAAACTCCAGAATAGCACTGGGAATACATAATTCCTATGACCTCAAGTGAGATCTGTCGGGCAGTTATGATGAGAAAAAGGGAAACCCAGGAGAAAGATTTGCAGTTATTCTCACTCCTTCCCTTACTTTCTTCATTCCTTCCTAGTTTTATTGGGAAAGGAGTATGAATTGCTGAATGTTGCTTGCACTGAGGACATCCACAGTGTTGATACTGTTGACCAGAGGGAAGTTCAACCTGAATAAGGCCAAAGAATAATAAGTGAGGGTTTTATGGGTGAGAGGAAGGGGAACAGTCCATCACCTGCACATCTGATAGTGTAATGGGAGTTTCAGAAGGGGAAACTGGTATGATTGTCAGACTATCTGGGATTTTTAAGCACATAAGCTATAAACTGAGGAAGGCTTTCTTATCTCTCCTTACTATTCTTTGGAACTCTGCATTCAAATGGATATATCTTTCTTTTTCTACTTTGCCTTTCGCTTCTATTCTTTTCATAGCTCTTTGTAAGGCCTCCTCAGACAACCATTTTGCCAAAAAGGCAAAAAAAATTTCTTTTCCTTGAAGATGGTCTTGATCCCTGCCTCCTGTACAATGTCACAAACCTCCATCCATAGTTCATCAGGCATTCTATCAGATCTAATTCCTTGAATCTGTCACTTCCACTGTATAACTGTAAGGGATTTGATTTAGGTCATACCTGAATGTTCTGGTGGTTTTCCCTACTTTCTTCAACTTAAGTCTCAATTTGGCCACAAGGAGTTCATGATCTGAGCCACAGTCAGCTCCCGGTCTTGTGTTTGCTGACTGTATAGAGCTTCTCCGTCTTTGGCTGCAAAGAATATAATCAATCTGATTTCATTGTTGACCATCTGGTAATGTCCATGTGTAGAGTCTTCTCTTGTGTTGTTGGAAGAGGGTGTTTGCTATGACCAGTGCGTTCTCTTGGCAAAACTCTATTAGCATTTGCCCTGCTTCATTCTGTACTCCAAGGCCAAATTTGCCTGTTACACCAGGTATTTCTTGACTTCCTACTTTTGCATTCCAGTCCCCTATAATGAAATGGACATCTTTTTTGGGTGTTAGTTCTAGAAGGTCTTGTAGGTCTTCATAGAACTGTTCCACTTCAGCTTCTTCAGCATTACTGGTTGGGGAATAGACTTGGATTACTATGATATTGCATCCAAGTACTACATTTCAGACTCTTTTGTTGACAGTGATGGCTACTCCATTTCTTCTAAGGGATTCTTGCCCATAGTAGTAGATATAATGGCCATATGAGTTAAACACACCCATTCCAGTTCATTTTAGTTCACTGATTCCTAAAATGTCAACGTTCACTCTTGCCATCTGCTGTTTGACTACTTCCAATTTGCCTTGATTCATGGACCCAGGTTCCTATGCAATATTGCTTTTTACAGCATTGGACCTTGCTTGCATCACCAGTCACATCCACTGGTGTTGTTTTTGATTTGGCTCCATCTCTTCATTCTTTCTGGGGTTAGTTCTCTACTGATCTCCAGTAGCATACTGGGCACCTACCGACCTGGGGAGTTCATCTTTCAGTGTCCTATCCTTTTTCCTTTTCATACTTTTCATGGGGTTCTCAAGGCAAGAATACTGAAGTGGTTTGCCATTCCCTTCTCCAGTGGACCACGTTTTGTCAGAACTCTCCACCATGACCTATCCATCTTGGGTAGCCCTACATGGCATGGCTCATAGTTTCACTGAGTTGGACAAGGCTATGGTCCATGTGATCAGATCATGTGAACATTTCATGCAAAGATGGGCACAAAAAAGGATAGAAATGATATGGACCTAACAGAAGAAGATATTACGAAGAGGTGGCAAGAATACACAGAAGAACTATGCAAAAAAGATCTTCACAACCCATATAATCACGATGGTGTGATCACTCACCTAGAGCCAGACATCCTGCAGCGCAAAGTCAAATGGGCCTTAGGAAGCATCACTACAAAGCTAGTGGAACTGATGAGATTCCAGCTGAGCTATTTCAAATCCTAAAAGATGATGCTGTGAAAGTGTTGCACTCAATATGTCGGCAAATCTGGAAAACTCAGCAGTGGCCACAGGACTGGAAAAGGTCTGTTTTCATTCCAATCCCGAAGAAAGGTAATGCCAAAGAATGCTCAAACTACCGCACAATTGCACTCATCTCACAGGCTAGTAAAGTAGTGCTCAAAATTCTCTAAGCCAGGCTTCAACAGTACGTGAACTGTGAACTTCCAGATGTTCAAGTTCGTTTTAGAAAAGGCAGAGGAACCAGAGATCCAATTGCCAACATCTGCTGGATCATTGAAAAAGCAAGAGAGTTCCAGAAAAAACATCTACTTCTGCTTTATTGACTATGCCAAAGCCTTTGACTGTGTGGATCACAACAAACACTGGAAAATTCTTAAAGAGATTGGACTACCAGACCACCTGACCTGCCTCCTGAGAAATCTGTATGCAGGTCAGGAAGCAACAGTTAGAACTGGACATGGAACAACAGACTGGTTCCAAATCGAGAAAAGAGTATGTCAGGGCTGTATATTGCCAACTTGCTTATTTAACTTATATGCAGAGTACATTATTGGAAATGCCAGGCTGGATGAAGCACAAGCTGAAATCAAGATTGCCAGGAGAAATATCAATAACCTCAGATATGCAGATGACACCACCCTTATGGCAGAAAGCGAAGAAAAACTAAAGAGCTTCTTGATGAAGGTGAAAGGGGAGAGTGAAAAAGTTGGCTTAAAACTCAACATTCAGAAAACTAAGATCATGGCATCTGGTCCCATCACTTCATGGCAAATAGATGCGGAAACAGTGACAGACTTTATTTGGGGGGGGGGGCTCCAAAATCACTGCAAATGGTGACTGCAGCCCTCAAATGAAAAGACGCTTGCTCCTTGGAAGAAAAGTTATGACCAACCTAGGCCTATTAAACAGCAGAGACATTACTTTGCCAACAAAGGTCTGTCTAGTCAAAGCTATGGTTTTTCTAGTAGTCATTAATGGATGTGAGAGTTGGACTTGAAAGAAAGCTGAGCACTGAAGAACTGATGCTTTTGAACTGTGGTGTTGGAGAAGACTCTTGCACAGCCCTTGGACTGCAAGGAGATCCAACCAGTCCATCCTAAAGGAAATCAGCCCTGAATGTTAATTGGAAGGACTGATGCTGAAGCTGAAACTCCAGTACTTTGGCCACTTGATGGGAAGAATTGACTCATTTGAAAAGACCCTGATGTTGGGAAAGATTGAAGGCGGAAGGAGAAGGGGATGGCAGAGGATGAGATGGTTGGATGGCATCACCGACTCAATGGACATGAGTTTGAGTAAACTACAGGAGTTGGTGATGGACAGGGAGGCCTGGCATGCTGCAGTCCATGGGGTTGCAAAGAGTCAGACACGACTGAGCGACTGAGCTGAACTGACTGAAACTATAAATTAAGTTGCTCTTTTTTTCCAAGTCTCAAAAGCATCAATTCTTCAGTGCTCAGCTTTCTTTCAAGTCCAACTCTCACATCCATTAATGACTACTGGAAAAACCATAGCTTTGACTAGACAGGATATGGCTTTTTTTCAAGGTTACTCTAAGGGGAAAAAAACAAAAACAAAAATCCAGGGATGCATTTACTTTATACATTGAAGAATAGTTAGAGCAGATTATTTCTATTTAATTTCATGGCCTCAACTGAACTGAGTATAATAATAATATAGAATTAGAGAATTCTGGAGCTGGAAGGAACATTAGAAATAACTCAGTCATTTTATAGCATATAAACATGGTACAGGAAAAAAAAAGTGAGTTGCACAAGATAAAAGCTTAGTAAATACTGACACTATAAATCAAATATTCTGAATCTCATTACAGTGATAAATATTGTATTTCATAGATTTAACGTCATATGACCCGGAAAGTTCCTAGAAGTAGTACCATTTGAATTTTCCTTCTTTCTGTAAGAGGTCTAACTACTAAATATGAACTAGTTACTGAGACCATAATTGACTTTGGTTTGATGTTCCCCAGTTGTCATTTTGGCTTTGATTTTTTTCTACCAGTATCACATATGTTATTAATTATTATGATTGTTATTATTAGTTTCAGAAGGATGAAAGGAGGAAAAAATGTTAAAAGGCTGAAATGTGTTATCCAATAAAGTCACAGTATCTTCTACAGAAAAGTTTGAATAGGGAAGAAAATTCCTGATGGTTTATTTTCCTGCTTTAAGATAGTCAGCAAAATTCTTCTGTCTAAAGCAATCTTTTACAAATTTGTAGCATTACAAGGGCCACTGTCGTCACATACAATGCTTCTGGCAAATTACAAAGTGTTACTTCCTGTAGGCAGACAAATTGAGAAAAAGTGTCCCCTCTTAGTGAGTGGATGAAACACAAAACATCATAGCTTCTGGAAGTGCCTGTGCTAGGGGGATTTTCCTGCCTCCTGCCCATCCACCCAACATTTATGTGCAAGGTGCACCCTTAAGCAAAACCATGGGCACTATTCTCTCTATTCCAAATGCCGTCACTTCTGTCTGCATCTTCTTTTTTGGTAATAAGTAAAAACTCAGCTGTGGAAAACACAGTCTTGCTTTTCCTTGGCGTGACTTCAATATCAACAAAGACAGGAGTCCCAAGTCTCTGTAGTATCCTAGCAATAAGCATGAACTTGTACATTTCAAACACATTGACCTATTCTGGCACATTTGCAGGCTGCCCTTCCCCTCTTCGATCCAGCCAAATCCTACTGATGTTTTCTTAAGGCCTCCTCTTCTCTTCCAAGCAGTCTTTGCTGACTCATTCCAATTCTCATTGATATTTCTTCCTTACATCCCTTAAGATTTGTTGTCTGTTGAGGATTTGGAATGGATTAATACAGCATTGAATGGCCTTTGGTGAGAGGAACCAGTAATGCTTAGATTACCAGGCTGTACAGAAATGTCAATGGCATTTCTGTAGGAGTGGTTTCAGGTCAAGGCGGAAGTCAGTCTGGAGACTATTTGGCAGCTCTGTACGTGGAATAAGGTAGACTTCTAAGTAAGTAAGAAAGCAAGTGCCCAGCTGCCTGATGCACCCAGTACCAGCACATGCTGCTCAGATTCCCACTTTCTTGGCCTGTAGCACAGATGCCCACCCAGCCTGTGTTCTGAAAATGGGGGATCCATCCTTCTACATGGCAATGGTTAATTATAATTGAAAGCATGCCTCCTAAGTAATGGAGATTTTACCATGTCCATTATATTCAACATGAAAAACTTCTGTGGCCGGTTTAAAAATGTGAAAAAAAAATCAAGAAAGCTTGTTGTTATTCAATTGCTCAGTTGTGTCTGACTCTTTGCAACCCCATGGACTGCAGCATGCCAGGCTTCCCTGTCCTTCACCAACTCTCGGAGCTTGTTCAAACTCATGTCCATTGAATCGGTGATGCCATCCAACCATCTCATCCTCTGTTGTCCCCCTTCTCCTCCTGCCTTCAATCTTTTTCCCAGCATCAGGATCTTTTCCAATGAGTCAGCTCTTTGTATCAGGTAGTCAAAGTACTGGAGCTTCAGCTTCAGCATCAGTCCTTCCAATTCAGGACTAATTTCCTTTAGGATGGATCTTTAGGATTTCCTTTAGGTTGTATCTTCTTGCAGTCCGAGGGCTGCGCAAGAGTCTTCTCCAACACCACGGTTCAGAAGCATCAGTTCTTTGGTGCTCAGCTTTCTTTATGGTCCAAGTCTCACATCCATACATGACTACTGGAAAAACCTTAGCTTTGACTAGACAGACATTTGTTGGCAAAGTAATGTCTCTGCTTTTTAAAATGCTGTCTAGGTTGTTCATAGCTTTTCTTCCAAGGAGCAAGAGTCTTTTAATTTCATGGCTGCAGGCACCATCTGCAGCCTAAGAAACTAAAGTCTGTCACTGTTTCCCTTGTTTCCGCATCTATTTGCCATGAAGTGATGGGACTGGATGCCATGATCTTCATTTTTGAATGTTGAGTTTTAAGCCAGCATTTTCACTCTTCTCTTTCAGCTTCCTCAAGAGCTTCTTTATTTCTTCTTCTCTCTCTGCCATAAGGATGGTGTCATCTCCAAGAAAGCTACTAAATTATTAACTGCCATATTAATGAAGAAAATTTATTTTAGTAATGTAGCTGATTCTCTATAACACTTGCCACCAGATGCCCCCTTTCTTGAAACTGGCTCTTGTTTGAGTTAAAAAGACATGAGCAATTTCAAGTCTACACTTTCAACTTCAAAAAGAAAAGGAGCTGAACAGGGCATGGGAGGAATAACAGGAATTGATGTGACTCCTGTTGATATCTTATCGAATATGTATGTATAAGTGTTTATTTTTTCTACTGGCTTGTGATGCTAATAACTTTTACTTTTGAGGTTACTTGGAATAAAGCTTGCTTTTCTGTGAAAAAACAAAACAATCCCCAAAAAGGAGGGAGCCAGAAGGCCATTTTACTTCTCTTTCTATCCTAAAACCTATTCCAAATCTTAACAGTCCAATTGAAAAAAGGTCAAAGATGCTAATGAAATAATAGGATAAAAATGCATATTCATAAGCTCCAAAGCCTAGATAGGTATGTGTATGTGGTGTGTCCGGGGTGAGGTTGGTGTACAATTCCTAGATGAGATTGCCTTGTGGTTCCTCTTACCTAATCATATGCAGCTGAACAGACTACAGTAAGAGTGACAGATGGGCCAAGCTTGCTCAAAGCAGCTCCTATGTTCTTTTTTTTTTAAGGTTTTTTTCTGTTATATTGGAGTATAGTAGATTAACAATGTGATAGTTTCAGGTGTGCAGCAGAGTGATTCAGTTATGCATATTCATTTATCTTTTCTTTTTCAAATTCTTTTCCCATTTAGGTTATTAAAGAGTATTGAGCAGAGTTCCCTGTGCTATACAGTAGGTCCTTATTTATTTATTGGCTGTGCTGGGTCTTTGTTGCACTGTGCAGGCTTCTCTAATTGTGGAATGAAGGCTTAGTTGCCCTGTAGCATGGGGGATCTTAGTTCCCTGACCAGGGATTGAACCTGTGTCCCCTGAATTGGAAGGTGGGTTCTTTACCATTGGACCATCCTGGGAGTCCCTATCTATTTTAAATATAACAGTGTGTACACGTCCATCTCAAGCTCCCAATATATCCCTCCCCCCAATCCCCTATGCTTTTATGGATGGGAAAGAGCCCACTTCACACCAGTTGCTCTATTCACCATCAGAGAAAGCAACCCCTGGAGGTCAACATTATCTGGGGGCCATTTGATTATATTCAATGTAATAATTCAATGTAATTATATTCAGTCAGAGACATAGGATGGTCTCTAATTATTTTATAAATGTTTATTGTGAATCTCCAGAAATATTAGACACTCACTGAGAGCCAGGTCAATATCCTTGCTGCTTCTATTTCATAAAGATCTTCAACTGAGACACATAGTAAGCACTCAGTCAATTGTTTGTATGATTATATGTAAAAACAAATCCTTATTTTTGAAACTCAATATAACCTGGTTTTACAGATATGAGGATAATGGCATAATATTACATTCAAAGAAGGTAGAAAAGAGTTAAGAACTGGTAAAAGAATTTAAACCGTCAAAAGAAGCTCCACTGGATGAAAAAAGCATACCCTCAAACCTTCTAATTATAGGCTAGGCTCTGTGAGTTAATGACATTTCTTTATAAGACATGCAACTTTTTTTTCTGTCTGGAAGCAACACACATTCAGGAATTGAGACGAACATCAATAGAACAAAAGCTGTAGCTCAGCTGTTTGGAGGAAATCAATTCAAACAACTCATAATTTGCTGGGTGACACATCATGAAACATTAAGCTAAGTGGCAGCACCTGGCTTCAGAAGCGTGCTCTCTAGGACAGCTACCAATTTATTCACGCTGAAAAGGACCGTCTCCCCCTCCCCGCCCCTTTCACGTAAAGCTTTTAAAGCAAAGTGATGATGATATCAAAGGGCTCTTACAAAAAAAGCTTCCCAACAGACAGTTATATCTTTGTCAGGTTATTTTCGGAGAAGGCAATGGCAACCCACTCCAGTACTCTTGCCTGGAAAACCCCATGGACGGAGGAGCCTGGTAGGCTGCAGTCCATGGGGTCACGAAGAGTTGGACACAACTGAGCGACTTCACTTTCAGTTTTCACTTTCATGCATTGGAGAAGGAAATGGCAACCCACTCCAGTGTTCTTGCCTGGAGAATCCCAGGGACAGGGGAACCTGGTGGGCTGCCGTCGATGGGGTTGCACAGAGTCGGACACGGCTGAAGCGATTTCGCAGCAGCAGCAGCAGCAGCAGGTTATTTTGTGCAAGAAATGTCATTAATTCACTTTCTCAAAGAGTGAACAATGAACTATACTAAAGAAAGGCTTTGGGACCAGAATTTGTGAGGTTCAGTATGGAAAGGAGGCATGCAGCATGGTAAGATATACATAGAACAGAGGTCTGGTTCTCAACCTGGGGAGGTTCCAGTGAATGCGTTTTCATTAGTAACTAGGATTAGAGAAAGGAAGCACAAGCCTCTTTGTACCTTCAAGATAGCAGGTAGAGAAAAGGAAACTGGATCATTATGACTGGCTACTTGATGTCCTAGAAAAGTCAATGAAAGTGGAGTTAATAGAAGGTAAAAGGGGGAGAAGGCTGACCTTGGGTTGACTGAAAATGATGGTCAGTAGGAGTACCCTGTTAGTGCTGATGCAAGGTACTGAGTGTCATGGAGAAACATTGGGGAGTAGTCACCACATCTTTGGCCAAAAGTTCATATTGAATGAAGACATACCATATGGCTAGTTTGAGCTAGTTGAGGTGGGGGATATAGAAGAAATGTAGTCACTTCCCTCAAAAAGTATATCATCTAATGGAGAGAAGAAAAAGTGACCATTGGCCGTTTCCTATGTGTCAAATAGTGCTTTTCCTGTTATCTTACAATGTAATCCCCACAACATCCCACTGAAGTGAGCACTCCATTGTACAGATGAGAAGACTGAGGTTAAAAAAAAAAGCGGCACACCTTGAATGCAAATGAATGCAAAATCATTCATCCAGTAAGTGCCAGAGCCAAAATGCGGCCTGTGCTCTTCCTCTAGAGTCTATACATTTAATCACTAAAGTAGAGCCAACTGTAAAATGGGGATTAAAAAGTCAACCACAGAGTTGTGAGGAAAATAAATGAGTTAACATATGACACACTGCTATATTTAAAACGGATAACCAACATGGAGGGAACTCTGCTCAATACTCTGTAATAACCTATATAGGAAAAGAATCTGAAAAAGAATAGATACATGTATATGTATAACTGAATCACTTTGCTGTATATATGAAAGTAATGCAACATTGTTAATCAACTATATTCCAATAAAATTTTTTAAAAGAATCTGAAAAAAAAGAATGGATAGATGTACATGTATAACTGAAACACTTTGCTGTACACCTGCAACTATCACAACATTGTTAATCAACTATACTCCAATATGAAATAAAAAGGTTTTAAAAATGGGTTAACCTATGAAAACAAAGAGTGCCTAACATGGAGCCAATGTTCAAAAATGGTCAGTTATATATATATAAAAAAAAGTTCAGTTATCATCATCTTTACTGTCAGCAGTGTTTTCCTACCTCTTAATGCAGGAATCCTTTTTACAACATCCTTGACAGGTAGTTCCTGGCTCTTGATTGATTATACATCTCCCCAGGGGCAGGAAGCTCAGTACTTGAGCAAGCTG
Source organism: Okapia johnstoni (assembly GCA_024291935.2). NCBI lineage: Eukaryota > Metazoa > Chordata > Mammalia > Artiodactyla > Giraffidae > Okapia > Okapia johnstoni. The sequence continues at coordinate 85,022,187 of CM044305.1, forward strand.
CTTCATTGTGCAACAGCTCTTTTTGTTTACAGAGATTTCCTTTGATCAGCTGAAATAAACCTTACTATAACTTTTGCCCACTGGCCTTACTTCTGCTATTGATATTAACACAGAATAAATTGGCACCCTCTTCCACTTGACATGACAAATTAAATGTGACAAGAAATAGAGAATCACTGAAGATTTTTGAGCTGGAGTAAAACACAAAGAAAGGCGAGTTTAAGGAAGATGTGCTTGATGAGAATAAGTAGAGGTGAATTGGAAAGCAGTGAGAATGGAGGGTAGGAGGCCAGGGAGAAGGATGTGGTGGTGATCCAGGTTGTATGGACCAAGACAAGAGCAATGACAGTGAAGATGGAGAAGCTGCACAGATAAAGGAAATCTTTCATGAGGAAATCAGATAGGGCTTGGGGACAGGCCAGATATGGGGAGGGGGATAAATAAATCTCATTGATGACCTTGTTCAGAGGAGCTAAGTTTTTGTTTGTTTGTTTGGGGATGGGGTGCATTTGGAGGGTGGGAAATTGGTGAATATGACTTGTTACTGTTGCTCAGTTGCCAAGTTGTGTCCAACTCTTCATGACCCCATGGACTTCAGCACACCAGGAATTTTGCTTAGAGTTGACAATTGAATAAGCCCCCAAAATCCACTACTTAGAGTTGATTGGTAAGAGATACCTGGGTAAGAGATACTAATTTTAACATCATCAGTCAGAAGGGTCAAATAGGTTAAACAAACTGTTGATTCAGGGCTTCAGATGGGAAGGTGAGAACCTGAATGTGGTCCAGTAGCTAGGTATGGTCCTGTCTGAAACTCGGAAGGACCTGGAATTCTGAAGCCTCTCACTGCCCTTCCTCTCTGCTGTCCCTTTCTCTTCTTTTGATGGTGCCTCTTCCCTATCACTTGGGTCTTCCATACCCTTATCCCCCTCCACTTGCCCTCCTATTAATATTGTGATGAAGGTAAAACTAACTTTAGTGGGTCAAGGTGGTCATGTGGCAAGAACATAAACTAAGAGTCAAGAAACCTGTGTTCATCTCAGCTCTCCCACTCCTCCTTCTGAATCCCAGGAGGGCACTAAAGGCCCCTACAGCTCAAAAAATCAACATGGGTCCAACCTGTCTTTTCTGAACACAGCCCTATTTCATTGGCTCAGTGCCATGAACCTGTTTCCAGATTCTCCATTCACCCTAAGGTGAAAAGACACCCCAGCTTAGTGCGTCTTGCTGAAATGAAAGGAGTAGATACTGTGTTTAATGGATAATCCAGAAATAATAGTCTTTGGTATTAGAATGCAGTCTGATAGAGATATGCAAATACATACCTACTAATACAGGGAGTTGGTGATAGACAGGGAAGCCTGGCGTGCTGCAGTCCTTGGGGTCCCAAAGAGTTGGACATGACTGAGCGACTGAACTGAACTGAATACAGGTGACCCTTGAACAATGCTGGGGTTGGGGGCCTGACCCTCCAGTGAGTGGGAAAATCTACATATAGTTTATAGTCACACAGTATCTGTGGTTCCTCCATAAGCGACATTTCACACCCACTGAACTGTGGTATTTACTATTGAAAAAAAATCTGCATATAAGTGAACTCTCACAGTTCAAACCCATGTGGTTCAATGGTCAACTAGAGAAGGACTCTTTCACTCTCTCCTGAACTCAGCTTTGATGGTTCATTGGTGGAAAACTGGCAAAGATATCTTGGGGGAAGACTGCAGTTTCAGTGAATAGACATCTCACACCAAAAACCTAGACTTACCTGTTTGTTGTATAGTTTATGTGCAGATATGTAGATAAGTACAAAAAAATCTAGAGAGTTATATACAGAACAGTTAATAGCAGTTCCATCTGGGGTAGAGAATAAGATCAGAATGAAGGGATTAGCACTGTATTCTAGATTGCTCAGTGTGTGAATTTTTACAATGAGAATGTTGTTGTTTAGTTGCTAGGTTGTGTCTGATTTTTTGCAATCCCATGGACTGTAACCCGCCAGGCTCTTCTGTTCATGGGATTTCCCAGGCAAGAATACTTGAGTGAGTTGCCATTTCCTTCTCAAATGAGAATATAGTCCTGCATTAACTTGTTTGACATAAAAAACAATAAAAATGCCTTTCATTCTTATAAAAAAGACAGAATACTGGAGTGGGTAGCCTATCCCTTCTCCAGCGGATCTTCCCGACCCAGGGGAAGATCCTGGGTCTTACAGGCAGATTCTATACCAACTGAGCTATCAGGGAAGTCCTTAAAAAAAAAGACAATAGTTTATTAAATTCAAGAAACTTCCTTCTCTTTTGTCCCAATATCACCAGTCTCTCTAGCCTCGCAGCCACCTAAGAAACAAAATGAAGAAAAATGATGTTTACACTGCTGTATTTAAAATGGATAACCAACAAGATCCTACTGTATAGCACAGGGAACTCTGCTCAATGTTATGTGGCAGCCTGGAGGGCAGGGGAGTTTTGGGGAAAATGGATTCATGTATATGTACGGCTGAGTTCCTTCGCTGTCCACCTGAAACTATTACTACATTGTTAATCAGCTACACTCCAATATAAAATAAAAAGTTTAAAAAAGACAGTAAAAAAGATGTTTAAAAATAATATAAAGAAGAAATGGAGTGTTTCAAATGGCCCCAGGAAGTCTGACTGGTGGGCTACCGTCCCTGAAGGTTAATCCAGCTGTGTGTCAGGCAGTAAATGCGAGGGGCCTCTTTAACCTCCTCCCACCATTTGACAAGCAAACAAGAGAAACTGTGGCTGGTGTGAGTTCACTGCAGAGGTGGGGAGTTCTTCAGAGCAGTAATGACAATGTTCTGCCTCCCTAGATATGGTACATTTCAGAAGCTGCTGACGTGTTGATGCCTGCTAAAACATGATGTGGGAAGAAGAATGAATGTGGGCAAGCTTGGCTAGCCACTCAGAGGGAAATGATCTCATTTCTCCTGCTGGGCAACCCCCAGTTGATGGTAAATGGAATAAGACAGGGTAGCATTTAAATTCCATCATTATGGCTTTTTGTCTTCGAAGCCACAAGTTTACAGATGATGGCTTCTATTGTCTCTTGAACTCTTTATTGTAGCTGTAGCCAGAAAAGGAGAAAGATTCAGAAACACTGTCTTGGCCACAATTTCATTCTCCTTCTTCTCTTTGGGGATAATCCCATTATTATTATTATTTTTTGAATGTACAGGGGTGGCCTTTGGCACTTGCTATGGTCTTATGTGCTGGCTGGCTGGTTGGAAGTCAAGAATATTGGTGTCTTTAATCCATAATCTCTCTCAGTGCAATTTGTCTATGAGATTCCTTTCCTGTCCTGCCAGAGGGTAGTAGAGTTATAATTCATGATCCTGTGATCTTCAACATGACTTCTGGCATACTGAGTAAGTTCTTTGTTCTTTTAGGACAGAACTGTCACTCATCGCTAAACAGCCCTTCATTTTTTTCCTGAACACTGGCTCTTAGAATCATAGATTTTCAGGGATGGAAGGAAGCTGAGAGGTCGTCTAATCCAACCCCTTACTAGTTGACTCCAGGCAGCGCCTAAGCATGGTGAATTACTTCACGCCCCAAATAAGTAATGGTTGATGAAATGAAAAGGGTTACTTGTGAAGGTCAGAGAGGGAACACCTCCATAAGGACTCCAAAAGAGATGCGTGTGCTAAAAGGTATGATGTAGGGGAAAGGTATATTTAATAACTTCTTTGTTTCTCTGAGATGAACCAGGTATGAACCCTAATTCAAAACTGAGAACCTCCTAATAATGTAGTAATAGTGAAAATAATAATGATGATAATTAAAAGTAAGAACATTTAAAATCAGTTAAGATTTTTCTGAACACTGGTGTGGAGCTAAGTTATTCATATAAATCATATAATCATCAAATCACTCTTTTGAGTCTCATGCATGCAGTCATGTCTGCATTGCTTCAGTGGTGTCTGACTCTTGCGACCCCATGTACTGTAGCCACCAGGCTCCTGTGTCCATGGGATTCTCCAGGCAAGAATACTGAAGTGGGTTGCCATACCCTCCTCCAGGGGATCTTCCCAATCCAGGGACTGAACCCAAGTCTCTTATGTCTCCTGCACTGGCAGGCGGGTTCTTTACCACTACCACTACCTGGGAAGCCTTTTGAGTATCATACTATCCTCCATTTTACAGATGAGGAAACTAGGGCGTAAGGAAGGTCGGAGTGGTTTGCCCAAAGCTGTATGCCTATCAAGTGGCAGAACTAATATTGGAACCTGGGAATTAGTCTTTACCACCAGGCCATCCTATCCTACTACTGTTAAAAGATAGTTACTATAGAAAATAGTCATCTCCCAGATTTGTTCCCAGCTGCCTGGCTAGGGAGGGGATTTGTTTCATCATCTTTTCTCTAGACCCCCTGAGATACTTCTCAGTTTATAAGCTTACCTTTGAGCTAAAGCTGGAATATTCCTTGCTTCTCTCCTTTCACACAGATTATGTTTTGGTTTCAGCCAAGAGCAGGAGAAATGATTCCCTGAGCTTTGGTTATCTTACTGGTGCATTTGGAGCAGGTGATGTGTTTAAAGGAAAGATAATAGCCTATGGTCCTGGACAGTTGGTCTGAGAGGAATTAAAATCCTATTCTGGAAGGGTGGGATGGGGTGGAAGGTGGGATGGAGGTTCAATAGGGAGGGGACATACATATACCTATGGCTGATTCATATTGATGTTTGGCAGAAACCAATACAATACTGTAAACTAATTATCCTCCAATTAAAAATAAATAAATTTAATTGTATAAAGAAAAAACCCTTATTCTGATCCAAAGAATAAGGATTTTTCATACAAGCTTTCTGACCGGCTCATCAAACATCCACAAATCTATCAAATAGAATGAAGTTTTGTGTTAAAATATCTCAAGGATATATTTTTCTACTAAAGTGCATCTTTCTTTGAATACTAAAATTTTAAAAGCTTGGATGCTGTGCTGTGAGTAAACAGCAAAAAGGGTAAGGATACCACAGAAATAAATAACCAGAATCATATGTAAAAGGGACCCACTGTTTTGTTTCCCATTCATACTTTACCAAATGCTCTCCCACATTGTTGCTTCCCAACATCCCTATGAAGTAGGCAAGACAAATTTTATTTTCCTTACTTGGAGAGAAAGAAAACTGAGACACAGAGTTTAAGGGGATCACTCAAACTTATGTGGTAAAATTATGAAAAAGACAGAAATAAGATCCAGCAATCTTTTTATCTAGCTCTATCCATATTGGATAGTTTTATACTGATGGATATCATGTTTACAATTTTTTAGTATTATGAAAGATTCCTAGAAATTTTATCATCTTCCTTTGGCCTTAAAGATCTTACTGTTAATAATGTCCTTATCAGAGAAGAAAAAAAAATAAAAGGAATCCAGATTGGAAAAAAAGAAGTAAAACTCTCACTGTTTGAAGATGACATGATCCTCTACATAGAAAACCCTAAAGACTCCACTAGAAAATTACTAGAGCTAATCTATGAATATAGCAAAGTTGCAGGATATAAAATTAACACACAGAAATCTCTTGCATTCCTATACACTAACAATGAGAAAACAGAAAGAGAAATTAAGGACACTATTCCAATCACCATTGCAACAAAAAGAGTAAAATACTTAGGAATAAAGCTACCTAAAGAAACAAAAGACTTATATAGAGAAAACTATAAAACACCTTTGAAAGGAGTCAAAGATGACACAAGAAGATGGAGAAATATACCATGTTCATGGATCAGAAGAATCAATATAGTGAAAATGAGTATACTACCCAAAGCAATCTATAGGTTCAATGCAATCCTTATCAAGCAACCAACGATATTTTTCACAGAACCAGAACTAATAATTTCACAATTTGTATGGAAATACAGAAAACCTCAAATAGCCAAAGCAATCTTGAGAAAGAAGAATGCAACTGGAGGAATCAACCTGCCTGACTTAAGGCTATACTACTAAGCTACAGTCATCAAGACAGTATGGTACTGGAACAAAGGCAGAAATATAGATCGATGGAACAAAATAGAAAGCCCAGAGATACATCCACGTACCTATGGACACCTTATTTTTGACAAAGGAGGCAAGAATATACAAAGGAGAAAAGACAATCTCTTTAACAAGTGGTGCTGGGAAAACTGGTCAACCACCTGTAAAAGAATGAAACTAATACACTTTCTAACACCATATAAAAAAATAAACTCAAAATGGATTAAAGATCTAAATGTAAGACCAGAAACTATAAAACTCCTAGAGGAAAACATAGGCAAAACACTCTCTGATGTAAATCGTAGCAGAATCCTATATGACCCATCTCCCAGAGTATTGGAAATAAAAGCAAAGATAAACAAATGGGCCCTAATTAACCTTAAAAGCTTTTGCACAACGAAGGAAACTATAAGCAAGGTGAAAAGACAGCCTTCAGAATGCGAGAAAATAATAGGAAATGAGGCAACTGACAAAGAATTAATCTCAAAAATATGCAAGCAGCTCCTGCAGCTCAATTCCAGAAAAATAAATGACCCAATCAAAAAATGGACCAAAGAACTATACAGACATTTCTCCAGAGAAGACATACAGATGGCTAACAAACACATGAAAAGATGCTCAACATCACTCACTATTAGAGAAATGCAAATCAAAACCACAATGAGGTACCACCTCACACCAGTCAGAATGGCTGCTATCAAAAAGTCTACAAACAATAAATGCTGGAGAGGGTGTGGAGAAAAATGAACCCTCTTACACTGTTGGTGGGAATGCAAACTAGTACAACCATTATGGAGAACAGTGTGGAGATTCCTTAAAAACCTGGAAACAGAACTGCCATACCACCCAGCAATCCCACTGCTGGGCATACACACTGAGGAAACCAGAATTGAAAGAGACACATGTACCCCAATGTTCATCGCAGTGCTGTTTACAATAGCCAGGACATGGAAGCAACCTAGATGTCCACTGGCAGACGAATGGATAAGGAAGCTGTGGTACATATATACAATGGAATATTACTCAGCTATTAAGAAGAATGCATTTGAGTCCGTTCTAATGAGGTGGATGAAACTGGAGCCTATTTATTATACAGAGTGAAGTAAATCAGAAAGAAAAACACCAATACAGTATACTAACGCATATATATGGAATTTAGAAAGATGGTAACGATGATCCTATATGCGAGACAGCAAAAGAGACACAGATGTAAAGTACAGAATTTTGGACTCTGTGGGAGAAGGCGAGGGTGGGATGATTTGAGAGAATAGCATTGAAACACATATATTATCATATGTGAAACAGATTGCCAGTCCAGATTCATTGCATGAGACAGGGTGCTCAGGGCTGGTGCACTGGGATGACCCTGAGAGATGGGATGGGGAGGGGAGTGGGAGGGGGGTTCAAGATGGGGAACACATGTATACCCATGGCTGAGTTATGTGAATGTATGGCAAAAACTACCTCACTATTGTAAAGTAATTAGCCTCCAATTAAAAAAAAATAATCTTGCTGTTTGTTTTTTTTAACAATTTTTAAAATTTTATTTTATTATTTATGTTTGGCTCTGCTGAGTCTTCATTGCTGTGTGCAGGCTTTCTCTAGTTAGAGCAAGCAGTGGCTACCCTCTAGTTGCAGTACTTAGGCTTCTCATTGTGGTGGCACTCTTGCAGAGCACAGACTCTAGAGTTTGTAGGCTTCAGTAGTTGTGGTACACAGGGTTAGTTGCCCCATGGCATGTGGAATCTTTCCAGACCAGGGATCCAACCCATGTCCCTTGCATTGGCAGGCAGATTCTTAACCACTGGACCACCAGGGAAATCTTGTCTTTGCTCTTTGATTTCCATGTAAAATTAGTCAAAGCATTAATATATGACATCTGTGGCAAATTTTCCTATGTCTAATTTTTGAAGAGTCAATTCATGGTCCCTGTCCACACTAAAGATTATCACAGCAGTAATCTTTAATGTTTGTCAGTATGATTGGTTGTACAGTTGGGGAGAAGAGGGACAAATAGCACTAACTGAATATCAACTACATGCTGGATACTTTATGTGCAGTGTCTCATTTAAAGCTCTCAGTAGTGAAAAAGGAAAATATCACTATTGTCCCACTTTACATTTAAGAAATTTACTCTTAGAAATGTTAAATAACATGGCCAAAGCCCCACAAATGTCAAATTATGAAGCTAGGACTCAAACTGGTGTAGTCTGATCCCAAAGTCCAGGTTTGTAAACAACAGTGCACACTGCTTTCTAGTAACTGAAGCTGCCCTGTGTGCTGTGCTTAGTTGCTCAGTCATATCCAACTCTTTGTGACCCCATGGACTGCAGCCCACCAGACTCCTCTGTCCATGGGGATTCTCCAGGCAAGAATGCTGGAGTGGGTTGCCATGTCCTCCTCCAGCGGATCTTCCCAATCCAGGGATCAAACCCAGGCCTCCAACATTGCAGGTGGATTCCTTACCATCTGAGCCACCAGAGAAGCCCAAGAATACTGGAGTGGGTAGCCTATCCCTTCTCCGGGTGTACTTCCTCACCCAGGAGTCGAAACAGGGTCTCCTACATTGCAGGCAGATTCTTTACCAGCTGAGCTACCAGGGAAGCCCATAACTGAAGCAACATAGATACTAATAACTCATCTAGAGTGTTTAGTATCTATCAACCACTATGCTAACTTTGCCTTCTTTACCACATTAATTATTAAAACCTGTGAAGTAGGCACTAATATTATCCTCATATTATAGATGAGGAAAAAATGCGTTAATTGCTCAGTCGTGTCTGACTCTTTGTGACCCCATGGATTGTAGCCTGCCAGACTCCTCTGTCCATGGAATTCTCCAGGCAAGAATACTGGAGTAGGTAGCCATTCCCTTCTCCAGGGAACAGACTAATAATGTTAATTTGTCATACAGCTCATAAGGGGAAGAACCAGAATAATTACTATACAACCTCTGGGTTCTCTGTGTGCCATTCAGACAACACAGCTCATGAAATATGAAAAAGGAGTTAAGAACCATTTTGCAGCAATAATTTGAGTTGGAACGTATATGCAAAGTCACATATCAAAAACTCATGGCCCATGAGAAACATTACTCTTTCATTCTCAAGGTTACTGACTAGTTATAGGGGGATGGGGGCATTTTGGATATGTTAAGAAGCCCTTGGTGAAGACAGAAGCCATTAATTGTCAGTAAGGTTAAGAACAGAAGTGTCAACTGGGATACAGTTTATTAATTTGTTGGCTGTGATGACAGCCAGTTCATGAACTTGAGCCCTGACGTATATAATCTTTTATATTTTGTACTTGTTTTGGAAATTTTATAGATGAAAAGAACTAAAATAATGATGAAATGAAGTGCTGTGTAATGATACATGAGCTATGTTGTCAAAATACATGACAGGAAAAGTATATGCAGACAGGGGCTTCCCAGGTTGTGCTAGTATTAAAGACATCTGCCTGCCAACGCAGGAGACACAAGAGACTCGGTTTGATCCCTGGGTCAGGAAGACCCCTGGACGAGGGTGTGGCAAACTGCTGAAATATTTTTGCAGGGATAATCCCATGAACAGAGGAGCCTGGTAGGCTACAGTATGTGGGGTCACAAATAGTCAGACTTGACTGAGCGACTGAACACACAGCACACACAGACAGACAGGTATCATTTGGAATCCCAACTCCGCTGCTTCCTGGTTGTGTGATCCTGGTCAAGACGTTTGACTTCTCTGAGCCTTAGTCTACTTGTCTTTAAAATGAGGCTAATCTCACAGGGATGCTGTGAGTCTCTAATGAGGTTAAACATGCAAAGATCTTAGTCTTGAATTTGGCATGTAGCAGTAACTCAGTATATATCAGTACCCCTTGCCTTTCCCTTGAGAATCATTATTTAAAATTATCTCCATACAGCAGGGACTTTTTAAGATCTGAAAATAAACATTTTTCATGTATTTATTAGTAATAGTAGTCTCATATTATTTTACCATTTCTACTTTGTTAGGCAGCTGTGTCTACCCTTGACCCTGTGCTTCTGAGTAGCATATGCAGAAACTGACGCACACAAAATGGATTACTTTGTGGCTGACAATAAGATTTGCACAAAATTATTGCTGCATTCTAATTTGTTTACTCTCTTTTTTTCCTTTTCATCTGCTTGGCAGAATTGTTGAAAGGGCACTTAGAAAACCATAAATGCATGGGAAAGTAAGCTATCGAAGCAGACACACAGAATTGCCTGGTGTGCTTTACAACAACTGGCAAATTAACCTTTATCCATTGACAATACTTCAGAGTTAAAGGAACAACTGTATGAGACTCCATGCAGCTGTCTCATTTGCTGGTACATGTTCCTAAAATAAAAATTAAAAAAAAGAACCCCACACAAATGAATTGTCTTTTCCCTCCCAACAATCCAGCTACTCAGCCCTTCTTCTTACCCATTTTTGTAAACACTATGTTGACCAAGAAGTGTCTGGAGATGGGAGGATGGAGAAAGCTTGCATTGTTTATTGAATCAGAGGACGTTTCCTTCAAGCGACCTAAGGCATGTGTGAGTGCTATCATAAAAGCCACATTTTAAAGGGGTGAAGTCATCACAAACGCCGCCTTAGAAGAGAGTGCTGGTGCCAAAGCCTATCCTCAACAGCATTCCCAGATTTGCTTTTTTCAAAATCCAGAGATTTTTTTTTTTTGAAACACATAAATCAAGAGTGAACAAGCCAAAGGTTCAGCAGTTCACTTCCATGCCTTGCTACCCTTCATCTTAGAACTCAAATTCTTAGCCAGGTTGGGGTCGGGGGCTAAAAAGAAGGAAATACAGAGATGGGGGGGGACAGGGCCAAGAATATGAGAAAGAAAACAAGCTACACCAAGGTATAATAATCAGTAATCCTAAGCAAGAGAAAGCAGAGGAGAGGGAAAGTCATTTAAAATCAAAGAAAATAGAGAGGAAGGAAAGTTAGTTAAAATTGGCATATAGCAAAAAATTTTTAACTTCCATTTTTACTAATGAATGCCCTTTAGTCTGGAATTAGAATTCTGTAAGGTCAAACAAAGAGCCACAGTTAATTCCCTGGGAGACTCCAATTTCAACTTGGATTGGCTTTAACAATAAAATAAATTTTATGCAAATTCAGAAAGCAGCAGACACAAAAATTGAAAGAATGCAAAAAGCCTCTCCTAGGTGAGCTTGGTAGCCTTACACAAAGGGAAATGGAAATCTTTTCATGCAATTGCCCTTTACTCCAAAGTTCTACTAATCCTGACCTTTCATGTTTGTAAAACATCAAATACGGATTAAATGAAAACAAACCACTGGCATTAGATTTTAGAAAAAAATGAAGGCCAATTTGAAATGCTTTTTATTGGTTAGGATCATTCAGGTGAATTATGGTGCTTAGTAATTGTTCAGGCAATAAAGTGGGTATAAGCTTTCTCTCTTATCATGACATTGTGTGCACACTTTATTCTCCATGGAGGGAAAAAAAAAAACAAACCTCTATATAATGAAGAAAGGAGATGCACTTACGTTGGACTTTAGCAGGAGTCTGGCTAATAGAGGTCTGTTCCTCTTTGGAAAATATGAGCAATTCCCAACGTGCAAAATATACAATCACACACGCAGTCATCATGCCACTCTCTCTCCTTGCCTGCACGTTTTGTCTCCAACACTAAGGGACCACACACCAGTCTCCTTTCATAAGCCCCTGTCTGACACTCTCAGACATTTCAGGTTTATCCTGGCAAAGCCCACATTTAATTTTCAAGATTAAAATCAGAGACTATTAGAGCTGGAAGTTATGTATAACTAGCTCAACCAGTGAGCTATTTCCCAGAACCTTTATGTCCCCAGTCCCCCAAATGCTCATCCTTTAAATGACAGGCAATATTGACACAATTAAAATAGCTTGTTGGCAAATTAAATTTCCTTCCTCTTTTCAGAAAAAAATTATGTTAAGTTAGGTTTAACTCTACACAGTATTTGCCTTAGCTATAATCTTGTCAATTCACTTTAGTGACTATTTATGAAAATGTGTCATTCTAAGTCCTCTCAGGCATTTAGAGGTGAATTAGAAGTACTTATTTCTTAATTTGTTCTTCTCCTATTTCTTATGATCCTCTCTATCTCCTTTATGCATATTCCTAAGAAAGAGATAGGGAAAATCGGAGGGAAAATGTTAGGAGAGGCTGAAGTTAGTGACTGCAAGTTACCCAGAATGGATGAGAGTCTAGTCAAGGCTCTGGTTTTTTCAGTGGTCATGTATGGATGTGAGAGTTGGACTATAAAGAAAGCTGAGCGCCGAAGAATTGATGCTTTTGAACTGTGGTGTTGGAGAAGACTCTTGAGAGTCCCTTGGACTGCAAGGAGATCCAACCAGTCCATCCTAAAGGAGATCAGTCCTGGGTGTTCATTGGAAGGACTGATGTTGAAGCTGAAACTCCAATACTTTGGCCACTTGATGCAAAGAGGTGACTCATTGGAAAAGACCCTGATGCAGGGAAAGATTGAGGGCAGGAGAAGGGGACGACAGAGGATGAGATGGTTGGATGGCATCACCGATTCGATGGACATGGGTTTGGGTGGACTCAGGGAGTTGGTGATGGACAGGGAGGCCTGGCGTGCTGCGGCTCATGGGGTTGCAAAGAGTCAGACATGACTGAGCGACTGAACTGAATTGAAAAGGGGCTGAAATATTCTTTCTTGAAAAAAAATAAAAATGAGAGAGTGGATGTTGTGAATTTGAAAATGGATGACAATAATTTTAATGTCTCCATCTCTCTCTCTCTTCAAAATCACCTAAAGTTGAATTGTACTGCACATTAAGAATGTCTAGTTGTACTTTAATTACAATATATTTCCTCTGATGCTAACCTTCCTAGTGTCTGAATTTCCCCAGATTGAGCAGCAGCTGTATAGCACAGGGAACTCTGCTTCATTTGTGATGACCTAGAGGGGTAGGATGCCGGAAGGGAAGGGAGGCTCAAGAGGGAGGTGATATATGTATATATGTAGCTGATTCACGTTGTTGTACAGCAGAAACTGACACAACATTGTAAAGCAATTATACTCCAAAAAAAAAAAAAAAAGAGTGAAAGAACCAGGATTGACTTGAACAACAACGCAGAAACCATAATATTCAGTAGAATTCAATGCTGTTTCCAGGAATGCAAGAATGGAAAACATCAACGCAATTTAGGCTAAAACAAAATATAGTAATACATATCAATATGTATCAAATCATCTAGCATACAGCCATATACAGAAAGGCCTATAATTTCTCTTGGTAGTAAAAAGTATGTCACTTTAAGTCCTCCATGGCTAGATGATTGTGTGAAAAGTAAAAGAAGCAGATTACAAAGGATACACCCAGGCATGAAAATGAATGCTGGGGGTGGAAAAGGAAAAGGTGTAAATGTTTTGTTATTTAGTCACTAACTCATGTCCAACTCTTTGAGACCCTATGGACTATAGCCCTCCAGACTCCTCTGTCCCTGGAATTTCCCAGGCAAGAATACTGGAGTGGGTTGTTATGACTTCCTCCAGGGGATCTTCCAGACCCAGGGATGGAACCCATGTCTCTTATGTCTCCTGCATTACCAGGCAGGTTCTTTACCACTGAGCCACCAATTCTCACAAGAACCTCTTGAATCTGTATTGTCTCCATTTTATAAATGAGGAAACTGAAATTCAGGGAGGGGGAATGATGTATTAGCTTTCTAATGTTGCTGTAAAAAATCATCACAAATTAGGTGACTTAAAACCTCACAAATTTAGTAGCTCAAAGTTTTGTAGTTGGGAATCGAAGCACAGTTGGCTTACCTGATTCTCTGCTTAAGAGTCTCATAAGGCTGAAATCAAGGTGTTGGCTGGGCTATATTCCTTTCTGGAGGCTATGGGGTGAATCTGTTTCCAAGCTCATTCAAGTTGTTGGCAGATGGTGTTTTTTCAGAAGATTTGTAGCTCCTCATTTTCAAGTGGTCAGTGATTTAACTGTGGGTCTCATTGTGGGTCATAAATGTACACATTTTGTGCAAGTTTTGCTTTCATTAATTAACTTTCTTGAAAAATTTAAGTTCTGTGCCAAAGTTTTCATTAAACTCATACTTTCATTTCTTTGAGTTCCTTGCTCTTGAAAAGGTTTATTGAAAAATAAAAAAGCATTGTCAAACTTGGAGAAGGAAATGGCAACCCACTCCAGTATTCTTGCCTGGAGAGCCCCATGAACAGAGGAGCCTGGTGGGCTACAGGCCATGGGGTTGCAAAGAGTACTACCCAACTGAAGTGACTTAGCACACACACAGCACACTGTCAAACAATTTAAAAAAAGGTATTTCCAGAATTGTGTTCCATTTGTAGGCCTAATGCCCCATTTTCTTTGCTAGCTGTGAGCTGAAGGCTGTCCTCAGCTTCTAGAGGCTGCCTGTCCTCCATCTTTGAAAGTAGCAACAGTGGACAGAGTCCTTCTCACTCTTTGGTCTCTCTGCTGTCCCCTCTGCCTCATCTCTTCTCCGCTTTCTATTTTTTTTTAAACCACTTTAGTGAGGCATGATTTATATATAAAAAGCTTTACATAATTAGTATATACAACTTGATGCATTTGGGAGTAAGTATACTATACCTGGGGCTTCCCTGGTGGCTCAGTGGTAAAGAATCCTCCTGTGATGCAATGGAAGTGTTAGCTAAGGATATGATGGTAATCATTTTGCTATATATATAAGTGTAAAAAATCAATATGTGTACAACTTAAACTTACACAGTGTTATATGTCAATTATATCTCAACAAACCTGGGTTGGGGGAGAACAAAATTCTGAACTTTCTTGGCCATTTATACCTCCAAATGAAATTTAGAGTCAGTTTACCAATTTTCAATGTTAAAAAAAAAAGAGTTCTAAATCATACTACTCTACAAGTCATTAACTAGCTTTAAAACTAAAATCGTTCTAAACTATTTACCTACACATGCATATGGCTCTAGTCAGGCATTGTCATGTCCTTGCAGTCTCCAAGCAACAATGACTGATTCTGTCAGCACCTAGGACAAGCAAGGTGTAACTGTTGCTTCTCCACCTTCCCTCATACTACTGGTTTGATCTATGGAGGTAGGGAACCTCTCTGCCTCCATCTGGCCTTGGGAAAAAGCTTGTCACCTTTGATCAGATTAAGATTTCATCAAGTGCCTAGGGTTGTGCTTTGGGTTA
This sequence comes from Okapia johnstoni, assembly GCA_024291935.2. Lineage (NCBI taxonomy): Eukaryota > Metazoa > Chordata > Mammalia > Artiodactyla > Giraffidae > Okapia > Okapia johnstoni. The sequence continues at coordinate 85,037,381 of CM044305.1, forward strand.
ACCTTTTGGCCTCTGATTTGGGATACATTGGAATCTGACTCAAACCTGTAGATGATGAACAAAGGTCAAGATAGAGGCAAGCAGGTTCCCCAGGGGGAAGAAAAAAGTCAGACACTGGAGGTGGAAAATTAGTGTAGGCTCAGAGAAACTGGAGGATTTTTCTCTTACTTTGGAATAAAAAGCAATTAAAACTCCCCCAAGTCAATTCAGTCTTCCATTGCCTCTATACCACCACCTTCCCAAGCCCCAGCCTTCCCCAGCAACACATTCACATCTACACATACACTCCCACACACATATATGTGCACAAGAGAATGCTCATTGAGAATAAGAAGAGGAAGGGGTTCAGGACTAAAAGCTTGTTGAAGACCCTTTGAGGGACCCTGAGACAAGCTGTAAAGGCAGTGCAGTAGGTGATGGAACTGAGAGCAGTCCCTCTCATGCAGGAGTAATGACTGAGTGCCACAGCGTTTCTGTTTTAAGGTCAAAATCTGTGCATGCCCATAACCTTCCTGACTTCAATATGGCCACTTTCTCAGACCTATAAATCCTTTATTTCCTGAAGAAATTCCATCAGTTAAAAAGCCAAATATTTGGCTCTTATTAGATCCAGACTTTCATCTATAGTTTCAAGGACCTGCGTGCCCTTTGGGTTTAGTTTGCTAAGACCTGGTCTAACTTCAAATAGGAATAAAAAGGATATAAATATAGGAAACAGTTAATTTATTTATATCCGTATAGAGGGTGGATGGGGATAACTACATAGCACATTTTTTAAAGCTATTTATTCACTAAGACAAGTGATTCAGAATTATAGTTCCCTTTCTTATCTTCAAGAAACTTGTAATACAGGAAAATTCAACAAGTGTCTATTGACATGTCCCTATGTCTATCGTGATATCTCAAAAGAAGGTGCTCAATTATTGTTTGAAGAAAACTGTGATTAGTTAATTTTATCAGTCAAAAAGACAGAGAATTTAGAAATATCTTTATTTCCCTGGTTGCTCTCTGTGGAGTTTGGAAAGAAACAGGATTCATTTCTAGAAATGAATGTATCTGCTAATCAAGGTTCTGGAATGAAAAAAAAAGTTGGGGCTCAGGTCAGATTAAGAAATAAGTGAAGCTTGTTTTACTTCCCTTGATTACCTAGTGTTGGTCTTATATCTCCCTCCCCACTTTAGTGCATAAGGAGAAGCATTAATTGGTGATGACAGAGGATGAGATGGTTGGATGGCATCACCAGCTTGATGGACATGAGTTTGAGCAAACTCCGAGAGTTGGTGATGGAGAGGGAAGCCTGGCCTGCTGCAGTCCATGGGGTGGCAAAGAGTCGCATAGGACTGAGTGACTGAACTGACTGACTGAACAACATTAATACAATCTTCTCTGCCAAGTTGGAAGGATGGAGCAATAGAAAAAAAGATAAGTTTTGAAATTTGAACCCTAGTAGGATTTATTCATAATAGGTGGCCCTGGCCTACAAGAGGCTTTCTTTGGGTGAAGGCTTGTAAATATACCATAGATAGGAAAGATGTTACTGGAATCTTGTCAGAAAGACTTGCATCTTCCTCAAGGTCAGTTTCTTAGAAACAGTAACCAGAAAGTGACAACTGTGAAAAATTGTAACCATCCAACTGCACTGAAACTTCCCTGACATGACACAAGGTCATGACGAAAATTATACACGGGGAATGGGAGTGAAAAATGGAGAATGAAGAAAAGGGAGGGATAAAAATGAAAAATACGGGAATAGCTTGTTAGTTTTCAGAGAAGAGTGGGCTCTGGCCCTTTCTATGAGTTATTTTACTGAGAGAAAACAGCCTTGCTGTAGAGAAGGATATTCATCTAGCTATGTTTATTGTCTGAAAATAAGACTATAGAACTCAAGAATATGCCCTCCCTTTTTTAAACTCTTCTCATCTATAATTTGATTCTTTGAGAGATGTGCCCATGCAGAGGGAATGCCCTGAGCCAATGGCCAATGTGCACTATCTCACTAGATCCAGCTGTAAATTAATAAATGACTCCTTAGTTTTATGTGAGTCTTTTGCAAGTGTAGTTAGTGTAAAGCAATCCGCCAGGACTTGACTATTTTGCAAAAACTAAATAGACTGAATTTCTGGATCTGTAAAACTGAGAATCTGAGCCTGAACCCATGATGAATTTGCAATCAGCGCTCTATTGAGCTTTGATAACTTTGGTATATTAAGCATTCTCATTGTTATTCTCTAGCTCTCATATGGCCTGCAGGTCAGATTTACTTTAGCTAGAAATAAATAGCAAAACAAAAAACCAACTCCCGGCTCCACACACACACACACACACACACACACACACACACACACACACACACACACACACACACACACACACAAAGACAAGAAAGGAAGAAAGTAATATAGCTGAAAGAAAAAGGGCTTTAGTATCATAAAACTTGAATTTGGACAAGATACTCAAGCTCCTACCCTCCACTTTCTCATTTGAAAAAGGGGTTAATAATACCTACTTCTTGAATATTTCTTAAGATTATATAATGTATATACAATAAAAACATATATAATATGTATAAAACATCACTATATACATACACAGAAGTCTATATTAATAGTATGTGGAAAAGGAGATAAAAGCTGTAAATTTTGTAACTGCCATCCTGGGATGAATTTATATTTTAAATATTGTTGCTGTTTAGTTGTTAAGTCGTGTCCAGCTCTTTGCAACCCCATGGACAGTAGTCCACCAGGCTCTTCTGTCCATGGGACTGTCTAGCCAAGAATACTGGAGTGGGTTGCCATTTCCTTCTCCAGGGGATCTTCCCGACCCACGGATCAAACCTGAGTCTCCTGCTTGGCAGTTGGATCCTTTACCACTGAGCCACCTGGTAAGATTAAACATACCTTAGACCTAATTCAAAGGCATAAATGTCTTCAGGAGTCATTTCAGACCCCAGTCAGGAAGCAAAGTGGCAAAAGAATTTGAGTGACTCAGGTCTCATCAGGATCTTAGGAAACTGCCCTCTAATGACACCTAAAAGTAAGTCTTCAAGTCGTCTACTAAACCCACGTAGGGAGGATGAAATCATTAGGGAGCTGCTGCTCACATAAGCTTTATATAAATGGATGTTTCATAAAGATATGGTTGTTGTTGTTCAGCCGTCCAGTCGTGTCTGACTCTCTGCAACCCCATGGACTGCAGCACGCCAGACTTCCCTGTCCATCACCATCTCCTGAAGTTTGCCTCAGCTCATGTCCATTGCATCCGTGATGCCATTCAGCCATTTCATCCTCTGATGCCCTCATTTCCTTCTGCTCTCAATCTTTCCCAGCATCAGGGATTTTTCCAATGAGTCAGCTGTTCATATCAGTTCAGTTCAGTCACTCAGTCGTGTCCAACTCTTTGCGACCCCATGAACCACAGCATGCCAGGCCTCCCTGTCCATCACCAACACCCAGAGTCCACCCAAACCCATGTCCATTGAGTCGGTGATGCTATCCAACCATCTCATCCTCGGTCGTCCCTTTCTTCTTCTGCACTCAATCTTTCCCAGCATCAGGGTCTTTTCCAATGAGTCAGCTCTTCACATCAGATGGCCAAATTATTGGAGTTTCAGCTTCAACATCAGTCCTTCCAATGAACACCCAGGACTGATCTCCTTTAGGATGGACTGGTTGGATCTCCTTGCAGTCCAAGAGACTCTCAAGAGTCTTCTCCAACACCACAGTTCAAAATCATCAATTCTTTGGCACTCAGCTTTCTTCACCGTCCAACACTCACATCCATACATGAACACTGGAAAAACCATAGCCTTGACTAGATGGACCTTTGTTGTCAAAGTAATGTCTCTGCTTTTAAATATGCTATCTAGTTTGGTCATAACCTTCCTTCCAAAGAGTAAGCGCCTTTTAATTTAATGGCTGAAATCACCATCTGCAGTAATTTTGGAGCCCCCAAAAATAAAGTCAGCCACTGTTTCCACTGTTTCCCCATCGATTTCCCATGAAGTGATGGGACCAGATGCCATGATCTTAGTTTACTGAATGTTGAGCTTTAACCAACTTTTTCACTCTCCTCTTTCACTTTCATCAAGAGACTCTTTAGTTCTTCTTCACTTTCTGCCATAAGGGTGGTGTCAGCTGCATATCTGAGGTTATTGATATTTCTCCTGGCAATCTTGATCCCAGCTTCTGCTTCATCCAGCCCAGCGTTTCTCATGATGTACACTGCATATAAGTTAAATAAGCAGGGTGACAATATACAGCCTTGATGTACTCCTTTTCCTATTTGGAACCAGTCTGTTGTTACATGTCCAGTTCTAACTGTTGCTTCCTGACCTGCATACAGATTTCTCAAGTGGCAGGTCAGGTGGTCTGGTATTCCCATCTCTTTAAGAATTTTCCATAGTTTATTGTGATCCACAGAGTCAAAGGCTTTGGCATAGTCAATAAAGCAAAAATAGATGTTTATCTGGAACTCTCTCGCTTTTTCGATGATCCAGCGGATGTTGCAACTTGATCACTGGTTCCTCTGCCTTTTCTAAAACCAGCTTGAACATTTGGAAGTTCACAGTTCACGTATTGCTGAAGCCTGGCCTGGAGAATTTTAAGCATTACATTACTAGCTTGTGAGATGAGTGCAATTGTGCAGTAGCTTGAGCATGCTTTGGGATTTCCTTTCTTTTAGGATTGGAATGAAAACTGACTTTTTCCAGTCCTGTGGGCACTGCTTAGTTTTCCAAATTTGCTGGCATATTGAGTGCAGCACTTTCACAGCATCATCTTTCAGGATTTGAAATAGCTCAACTGGAATTCCATCACCTCCACTAGCTTTGTTCGTAGTGATGCTTCCTAAGGCCTACTTGACTTTACATTCCAGGATGTGAACTCACATTGCCACTGTGGGCAGGAATCCCTTAGAAGAAATGGAGTAGCCATCATAGTAAACAAGAGTCCAAAATGCAGTACTTGGATGCAATCTCAAAAACAACAGAATGATCTGTGTTCATTTACAAGGCAAACCCTGTAATCCAAGTTTATGCCCCGACCAGTAACGCTGAAGAAGCTGAAGTTGAACAGTTCTATGAAGACCTACAAGACCTTCTAGAACTAACACCCAAAAAAGTTGTCCTTTTCATTATAGGAGACTGCAATGCAAAAGTAGGAAGTCAAGAAACACCTGGAGTAACAGGCACATTTGGTCTTGGAGTACAGAATGAAGCAGGGCAAAGGCTAATAGAGTTCTGCCAAGAGAACGCACTGGTCATAGCAAACACCCTCTTCCAACAACACAAGAGAAGACTCTGCACATGGACATCACCAGATGGTCAACACTGAAATCAGATTGATTATATTCTTTGCAGCCAAAGATGGAAAAGCTCTACACAGTCAGCAAAAACAAGACTGGGAGCTGACTGTGGCTCAGATCATGAAATCCTTATTGCCAAATTCAGATTTAAATTGAAGAAAGTGGAGGAAACCACTAGACCATTCAGGTATGACCTAAATCAAATCCCTTATGATTATACAGAGGAAGTGAGAAATAGATTTAAGGGACTAGATCTGATAGGCGGAGTGCCTGATGAACTATGGACAGAGGTTTGTGAAATTGTACAGGAAACAGGAATCAAGACCATCCCCAAGAAAAATAAATGCAAAAAAGCAAAATGTCTGTCTGAGGAGGCCTTACAAATAGCTGTGAAAAGAAGAGAAGCGAAAAGCAAAGGAGAAAAAGAAAGATACACCCATTTGAACGCAGAGTTCCAAAGAATAGCAAGGAGAGATATGAAAGCCTTTCTCAGTGATCAGTGCAAAGAAATAGAGGAAAACAATAGAATGGGAAAGACTAGAGATCTCTTCATGAAAATTAGAGATACAAAGGGAACATTTTATGCAAAAATGGGCTCAACAAAGGACAGAAATGTTATGGACCTAACAGAAGCAGAAGATATTAAGAAGAGGTGGCTGTTCACATCAGATGATGAAAATACTGGAGTTTCAACTTCAGCATCAGTCCTTCCAATGAGTATTCAGGGTTGATTTCCCTTACGATTGAATGGTTTGATCTCGTTGCTGTCCAAGGGACTCTCAGGAGATTGGTACTCCCAACAAATTGTCACAGGAGACAATTTGTCACAGGAGACAATGAAAGTAGACAATTTCTACTTTCATCTTGGGAAAGCCTGTTGAGAAGAAATACAAATAATAATATTGACCATTTGTTCAGCATTTACATTGTGCCTGAGACTGTGTTTACAAAATATGTCTATAACAATTTTCACATGTGTTTGTTTTATCTCACCAAGGTTATTCTAAACTCTTTGAAAACTATGTGTCACCCTCATCGCCTAGTACTGCTGCTGCTGCTGCTGCTGCTGCTAAGTTGCTTCAGTCGTGTCTGACTCTGTGAGACCCCATAGACGGCAGCCCACCAGGCTCCTCTGTCCCTGGGATTCTCCTGGCAAGAACACTGGAGTGGGGTGCCATTTCCTTCTCCAACACATGAAAGTGAAAAGTGAAAGTGAAGTCGCTCAGTCGTGTCTGACTCTTCGCGACCCCATGGACTGTAGCCTACCAGGCTCCTCTGTCCATGGGATTTTCCAGGCAAGAGTACTGGAGTGGGGTGCCATTTCCTACTCCAATTTCCTAGTACAGTGTAGGGATAATGGAAGAAAAAAAGCTATGGATGCTGGTGTAGAACTACTACTAATAACATTCATCAATTTGTTACCATAAGCCAGGCAATATATTAAAGTGCTTTTACATGATTTATCTCATTCAATTCTGTTAATAACAGATGAATTAGGTACTAGTATCATCCCTATTTTACAGATGGATGTATTGCAGCTTGAAGTTTAAGTCACTTGCTCAAGGTCACAGAGTTATAAGTGGCTGAGTATGGATTCAGTCAGGGCCAGTGATTTCAAAAACCATTCTACTACCACCCTGTTAGGGACTTCCCTGGTAGCTCAGATGGTAAAGAATCTGCCTGTAATGTGGTAGACTTGGGTTCGATCCCTAGGTCAGGAAGATGCCCTGGAGAAGGGCATGACCCATTCGAGTACTCTTGCCTGGGGAATTCCATGGACAGAGGAGCCTGGTAAGCTACAGTCCATGGATTCCCAAAGAGTCGGACATGACTCAGCGACTAACACAAGGACAAAGACCACCCTACTACCTCCAGGCTTGGTTTTAACATTTATCTCAGGCAAACTATTTAAGTTTATAAGATATATCTGGTAAAATTGAAGTAATGATTTCCATGCTTACCAAAATAGAAAATTGTGAATTCATTGTTTTGATCCTGAGAATGATGAAGTCCTAAATTAAAACTACTCCTTAGAGTAGTCCTAGAATGTCTAATTACATAATTTATCATGGGTTCAAGCTAGTTTTAGAAAAGGCAGAGGAACCAGATAGCAAATTGCCAATATCTGCTGGATCATCAAAAAAGCAAGAAAGTACCAGAAAAACATCTTTTTCTGCTTTATTGACTATGTCAAAGCCTTTGACTGTGTGGATCACAATAAACTATGGAAAATTCTTAAAGAGATGGGAATACCAGACCATCTGACCTGTCTCTTGAGAAACCTGTATGCAAGTCAGGAAGCAACAGTTAGAACTGGACATGGAACAACTGACTGGTTCCAAATAGGAAAAGGAGTACGTCAAGGCTGTATATTGTCACCTTGCTTATTTAACTTATATGCAGAGTACATCATGAGAAACGCTGGGCTGTAAGAAACACAAGCTGGAATCAAGATTGCGGGAGAAATATCAATAACCTCAGATATGCAGCTGACACCACCCTTATGGCAGAAAGTGAAGAAGAACTAAAGAGTCTCTTGATGAAAGTGAAAGAGGAGAGTGAAAAAGTTGGTTTAAAGCTCAACATTCAGAAAACTAAGATCATGGCATCTGGTCCCATCACTTCATGGGAAATAGATGGGGAAAGAGTGGAAACAGTGTCAGACTTTATTTTTGGGGGCTCCAAAATCACTGCAGATGGTGATTGCAGCCATGAAATTAAAGGACACTTACTCCTTGCAAGGAAGGTTATGACCAACCTAGATAGCATATTTAAAAGCAGAGACATTACTTTGACAACAAAGGTCCATCTAGTCAAGGCTATGGTTTTTCCAGTGTTCATGTATGGATGTGAGAGTTGGACGCTGAAGAAAGCTGAGTGCCGAAGAATTGATGCTTTTGAACTGTGGTGTTGCAGAAGACTCTTGAGAGTGCCTTGGACTGCAAGGAGATCCAACCAGTCCATCCTAAAGGAGATCAGTCCTGGGTGTTCATTGGAAGGACTGATGTTGAAGCTGAAACTCCAATACTTTGGCCACTTGATGCGAAGGGTTGACTCATTGGAAAAGGCCCTGATGCTGGGAAGGATTGGGGGCAGGAGAAGAAGGGGACAACAGAGAATGAGATGACTGGATGGGATCACCAACTCGATGGACACGGGTTTGGGTAGACTCTGGGAGTTGGTGATGGACAGGGAGGCCTGGCGTGCTGAGATTCATGGGGTCGCAAAGAGTCGGACACGATTGAGCGACTGAACTGAACTGAAGATAACAAATAAATACAAAATTTTCCTTTTTATCCAATTTATATTAAATATTATTGGTAAAAACAATCAGCACAAAATAAAGCTGAAAAAGGTAGTAACTGTATTTGATTAAAAAGTTATTAGATGAAAACCTAAGAATAACATCTTTTCAGTGACAACGTAAAAACTTGGCCTGATAAATTAGATTTAGTGGAACTTACCAAGACAAAAGAAAATGGATAAAAAACACACTAATAAAAATATGTCATTAACTGCAAATTGCATCGAGAATGAAATACATTACAAAATATAGATCTCTAAAGTATGAACCCAGCAAATGGGACTATGTAGAAATAATGGCCATAAAAGTAAAGCTACATATGTACAAAAATAACTTTTATTAAAACCTTTATGAAGAAATTAATTAATTTTGATAAAAATAATTTAAGAATATTTAAAGTGAAAATGGAACATTTTTACATATTGTAACTTTAATGTATAGAAACAGTGATGAAATAGAAGGGCTTAGTGGTATTCTCTCCAGAAAATACTTTAATGAAGAAAATTAATGTTGTTATAATTTGGAATCATTACAGCTAAATGTTTTAAAAAAGTCAGCTCTGAAACCAGACTGATTTTGAATTCCAGCTTTACCACTTAACTATAATTTTCAGTCAGTAGCTTAACTTCTTTGTACCCCAATAACCTCATGTGTAAAATGGGGATAAAAGTATAATAGTATGCACTTCATTAGGCTCTCCCAAGGAGTAAAAATATTATATATAAAATCCTTTAAAGAGGGCCTGGCACATAGTAAGTGCTTTTCAAGCATTTAGCCACATATAGATCTTTACTTTCTCCTTGATTAATTACAGGGCCCCGTGTTGCTTGATGTTGTGTCATGATTATTGCATAACAACTTGCTATATAGTCATTATGATATGATTGCAGTTGAAAGAATTAATGTGCTATCAATGATTAAAAGTCCCAGGCTTGATAAGCAAGTTTCACTTCAATTGCCAGAATTAGATTGTTTTGCAATGGTTACAGGAAAGAAGTTGGTAGTTTTTCAAGAGTATCCTGCAATGCTTAATTGGAAACTATTTTGTTCTCTATTGTTGGGGAGGCATGTGGGTAGTGTCTGTAGATAGGAATTGGTCTTCAGAAAAAATACATATGGTTTACACATATATATGTTCACCTTATAAAGTTGCCCTTTTATTCAAAGATGCTGAGTTTGAACACATTTCTACTATGTATTTCAGTATTCTGCTCATCTCAATTTCTTTGCTGATAGATAAAAAGTATGTATCTCTTTCAATAATTCATTCTGGTGTTTAACAGATCTAATTACATAGAGATATTTAAGTCTGAGAGCAGCTGGGGGTGGGGAAATCCAGGGGGAAAATGGGCTAGAGAATATCTTTCCTTCACCACTAGTGTTTTTTTTTTTAATCCCATGAGGAAAAGTTTTCAGACTTTTTAATTTTCCCCATCCTACCAACTCTGGGAGTTGGTGATGGACAGGGAGGCCTGGCGTGCTGTGGTTCTTGGGGTCACAAAGAGTCAGACACGACTGGGCGACTGAATTGAACTGAACTGAAGCAGCTTTTTTTAGACTTCATATTGCCTATCACCATCTCTTTTGTCCTCTCCCTCTTTACTACCCAGTTTTCAGGCTCAATTCATTTTCTATCTCCTGCCTCATTTAACTAATCAAGACACTGAGTTCATATTGCATCCCTGATCATGACCATGAAAATTTTGGCCTCATTATTTGTATTGGTCTCTGTGTCATGTGTTCTCTTCCTCTACTATTCTCAACCACTTGAACTACCTGGGGAGCTTGAAAAATGTTGATGTCTGGGCCCCACCCCAGAAATTCTTATTTAGTTGGTCTTAGCAACAGCTTAGAGATGGGGATCTTAAAAAGCTCCCCAGGAGATCTTAATATGCAGCCAGTGTTGAGAACCACAATTTTAGCCCATCATGAAAGTAAGCTCCTTTATAATAGAGAATGTTTTCCATTAGCAGTCCTCAAACTTGTTCAGGCGCTGGAATATCTGCAAGTTATGGTGCTTTTTGAAGAACACTGTAAAATATGGATGTATTTGATTGATTTATGTAAATGAAGAGCAATTTAGTGACAAAGAAACTACTGTGGTTTGAGTAAAAAATATAAAAGCACAGTCCAGAGCACATGTAACCAAAATAAGCTTTTGCGCCAAACATGATTGGCTGGTTCCCAGTTTCCCCCTAATATTCTTTGGCTTCTTGTTCTGTCATCTGTTGGCATTCACTAACAGTCTAGTAGTAACAGGTATCAAACTTTAGACAAGAATTATGGGCCAAAAATAAAGTGATTGAATTCCATCTTTTTGCTTTCCTTTTCCTGCAAAATGAGAAAAGCCTACTATTATTAGATTTTTAGTGTTGGAATACTTCCATTCTTCTTGCAGAACACCCAACACAATAATAATGGCTGACATTTATTAAATTCTTATATAGCAGCTGCTCTGCTTTATATACATTATAACTTATGTTATATGTTTATAAAGTGTATAATCATTTTGTTATGATAGTTTTTGTTGAAAAGGGATGAATGCTATACTAAGAGTTTTACTTATAAATAACTTATCTGAAATAGACCCTTTAGATCTCTTCATGAAATGAATTTGTATTTAATTAATAACCATGGCATGTACATGAATTTGTAAATGGTAATTATACATGCAAGATATTATTTATTTGAATAAAATGTTTGGAGTCCTACAAATTATTTCACAGTTGGTTAGTAATAGGCCTACAGGTTGTAAACTGTTGAATGGCAAGTTTGTAGTTTGTGGCAGGCTCAATGCATGTGTGTGTGTTAAGTTGCTTCAGTCATGTCCAATTCTTTGCGATCCTATGGATTGTAACCTGCCAGCCTCCTCTGTCCATGGGGATTCTCCAGGCAAGAATACTGGAGTGGGTTTCCATGACCTCCTCCAGGGGATATTCCCAAACCAGAGATTGAACCTGTATCTCTTACGTTTCCTAAATTACCAGGCAGGTTCTTTACCACTAGTGCCACCTGAGAAGTCTAGCCTGGATAACTCCTAAAATATCCAGGTCCTAATCTCTGGAACCTGTGAACCTTTAGCTTATATTACATGAAATACTCTGCAGGTGTGATTAAATTAAGACTCAAGGTAGAAGAGTAGTCTATAGGTAGGTAGGGCCCTACCTATAGGGCCCTACCAGGTGGGCCCTAAATGCAATCACAAGCACCTTGTAAAAGTAAAAGGAGATTTTCTGGTGGTGTCTTTAGGGTAGTAAAGTTGCAGGATATAAAATTAACACACAGAAATCCCTTGCATTCCTATACACTAACAATGAGAAAACAGAAAGAGAAATTAAGGACACAATTCCATTCACCATTGCAATGAAAAGAATAAAATGCTTAGGAAAAATCTACCTAAAGAAACAAAAGATCTATATATTGAAAAATATAAAACACTGATGAAAGAAATCAAAGATGACACAAACAGATGGAGAAATATACCATGTTCATGGATCAGAAGAATCAATATAGTGAAAATGAGTATACTACCCAAAGCAATCTATAGGTTCAATGCAATCCCTATCAAGCTACCAACAGTATTTTTAACAGAACTAGAACAAATAATTTCACAATTTGTATGGAAATACAAAAAATCTCAAATTGCCAAAGCAATCTTAAGAAAGAAGAATGCAACTGGAGGAATCAACCTGCCTGACTTCAGGCTATACTACAAAGCTATAGTCATCAAGACAGTATGGTACTGGGACAAAGACAGAAATATAGATCAATGGAACAAAATAGAAAGCCCAGAGATACATCCACGCACCTATGGACACCTTATCTTTGACAAAGGAGGCAAGAATATACAATGGAGAAAAGACAATCTCTTTAACAAGTGATGCTGGAAAAACTGGTCAACCACCTGTAAAAGACTGAAACTAGAACACTTTCTAACACCATACACAAAAATAAACTCAAAATGGATTAAAGATCTAAATGTAAGACCAGAAACTATAAAACTCCCAGAGGAAAACATAGGCAAAACACTCTCTGATGTAAATCATAGCAGGATCCTATATGACCCATCTCCCAGAGTATTGGAAATAAAAGCAAAAATAAACAAATGGGACCTAATTAACCTTAAAAGCTTTTGCACAACGAAGGAAACTATAAACAAGGTGAAAAGACAGCCTTCAGAATGGGAGAAAATAATAACAAATGAAGCAACTGACAAAGAATTAATCTCAAAAATATACAAGCAGCTCCTGCAGCTCAATTCCAGAAAAATAAGTGACTCAATCAAAATATGGGCCAAAGAACTAAACAGACATTTCTCCAAAGAAGATATACAGATGGCTAAGAAACACATGAAAAGATGCTCAATATCACTCATTATCAGAGAAATGCAAATCAAAACCACAATGAGGTACCATCTCATGCTGGTCAGAATGGCTGCTATCCAAAAGTCTACAAGCAATAAATGCTGAAGAGGGTGCAGAGAAAAAGGAACCCTCTTACACTTTTGGTGGAAATGCAAACTGGTACAGCCACTATGGAGAACAGTGTGGAGATTCCTTAAAAAACTGGAAATAGAACTGCCATACCACCCAACAATCCCTCTGCTGGGCATACACACCGAGGAAACCAGAATTGAAAGAGACACATGTACCCCAATGTTCATCGCGGCACTGTTTACAATAGCCAGGACACGGAAGTAACTTAGATGTCCATCGGCAGATGAATGGATAAGAAAGCTGTGGTACATATACACAATGGAATATTACTCAGCTATTAAAAAGAATGCATTTGAATCTTTTCTACTGAGGGGCCTATTATATAGAGTGAAGTAAGTCAGAAAGAAAAACACCAATACAGTGTATTAACACATATATATGGAATTTAGAAAGATGGTAACGATAACCCTGTATGCAAGACAGCAAAAGAGACACAGATGTAAAGAACAGACTTTCGGACTCTATGGGAGAAGGCAAGGGTGGGATGATTTGAGAGAATAGCATTGAAACATGTATATTATCATATGTGAAATAGATCGCCAGTCCAGGTTTGATGTATGAGACAGGGTGCTCAGGGCTGGTGCACTGGGATGACCCTGAGGGATGGGATGGGGAGGGAGGTGGGAGGGAGTGTCAGTATGGGGAACACATGTACACCCATGGCTGATTCATGTCTATATATGGCAAAAACCACCACAATATTGTAAAGTTATTAGCCTCCAATTAAAATAAATTTTAAAAAAGTAAAAGAAGATTTGGCATAGAAGAAAGGCAACATGACAATCTCAGCAGAGAGTGAGAGACATGTAGAGACAAAAGGAGACATATTTGAAGGTGATATGCTACAGTCACTATAGATGGAGGAAGGCAACACAAGCCAAGGAATATGGCTCTAGAAGCTGAAAAATATAAGGAAATAGATTCTCCCCCTAGAGCTTCCAGGGAACATGGCCCTGCCAATGCCTTGATTTCAGCCCAGTGAAACTGATTTTGGACTTTTAGCTTCCCAAACTATAAGAAAATAAATGTGCATTGTTTTAAGTCACCAAGTTTGTGATAACTTGTTGCAGCTGCTACAGGAAATTAATATGAAGTTGTTCCCCACTTAGATATTGTCAGCAAAAATTGAGGTCATGATTTTAGGTATAGGCCATTACTACAGTTTAAAAAAAATATTTAAAAGAACACTTCAAAACCAAGGAAATATTGACTGAACCTATTGCTTTCTTTTTAAATGGATGTGGTATGCAGTAGAAAATGGGTTTATTGCTAATGTAAAAACCATTTTAATTGAACAGTCTTTGAAGAAATTTGGCTCTATTTTGGGATAATAACCACCCTGCCCGAGATGTGCCAAACCGACCCCATATGTGTGGTTTACATAAAGAAGGGCACGTTTTTTGAAGGATGTTTTGGAGAAAAATAACTAAAATCCTTATGTAGTTGTTGCAGTTCAACTCAAAATTCTTTATAGAAAAATTAGAAAGCACTAAATGATGTGTGGATTATCAGTTGTGTTAAACAAAGAGCCTATTAGACTGAGATGGTTCTAATACCTTAGCAGCCAACATAAGCAGACAAAAACCTAAGCCTGTAAATGCCTCAAGGTTAAGAAATCAAAACCTGAGGGCAACCAATCACAACAAGCCAACTGAGGCCTTTCCAAATAAGACAACACTTAAGCTATAGCTAATCAAATTTCCTTTCTTTGCTTCTTTCACCAAACAGAACTTAAGTCCATTTGCCTGGATGTAGCAAAGCCAATCTACACTGAGTTATAGGGAAGGAAAGCACAGTGTTTATTGCAGGTGCCAAGCAAGAAGTCCAGGTAGCTAGTGCCTAAAAGACCTGAACTCCCCTACGGCATTCAGGGAAAGGTTTTTAAAGACAGTGTGAGGGAGGGAATTTCTGGAATGTGTGATCAGCTGATGGACATTCTTCTGATTGGTGAGGTTATTGGGAATCAATATCAACCTTCTTGTTCCAACTGGTCTTGGCGTCTAAGACTGTGCTTGTGGGCAGAATACAGTTAACTTCTTCCACCTGGTAGGGGTTTCTGTATCTGCAAAACAGGTCAAAGGACAAGAATCAAAATATTATTTATTGCCCTTAAGGAGGAACTAAATGTCCTTGAATTTATTTAATGGCTAAACTATTATTTTGTCTTGTTTGACTGTTTTCCTTTCTTCATTTTCTCACTTCTCTGATTAAATTTACTCTTTGAAACTTGAAGGCCTAGGAGGCTAATGTTTTTCTAAGGACAAGAGGCTGGCGGAGGATGGGGGTATGCTGTTCTAGAAAGGCCTGTTTGGGTCCTGCTCAGTTACACTTACACCTTTTCTCTGTAAAAGTCTTTCCCTTAGCTTGTATCAGTGGAGCACTCCTAATCACTTACAATTTGACACTACCCAACTTAAATTGTTGTTCAAAAAACTCTTAATGTTTAATACACCTCAGTTTATCTTTTAACAGTTTTTTTTGCTTGCAAATGGTGCTTATGAATCAAATAGGTTATCAAGACTTGAATGATTCAATGTTATCAGATTAGCCATTCAATTAAGAATTTGGCATTTTTCTCATATAAAGAGGGCAAAATGGAGGCACCCACATTCTGGTAATGAACTTGTGGCAAAATCACATGTTTGGCATCACTTAAAGTGAGTTTGTCTTCCAGAAAATCTATCTAGAAGCCAACATGGATACTGGTGTGTCATTTGTAATTAAAAATGGGGAGTCCATGTGAAGAATACAAAAATAAAACATCATTTAATTAAACAGGTGTTCTTCTTGGGAAGGGTTGTTGCAGTTAGGCTGGGGAGTGAAACTATTTTTCAAAAAGCTTGGGTAACTCAAAAATGACTGACCCCATTAAGGGTCACTTTAATGACCACTATAGAAGGCTAATCAAAATAAACAACTATCCCAATAAGTACCAAGCCATAAACTCTATCATTGAGTCTATGTTTTGCAAAAGAAGAAAAAAATATGATTTTTTGTTTTGGAAGATTTTCACTTTATCAACAGTATGCACCCTGGAGACTATCTGCCTTTTGTTTTCTGGTTACAACTTGCTTCTAAGCTTCATCTTTATTTTAATGTCTATTTTGTAACATTTATTTCTGTC
The DNA here is from genome assembly GCA_024291935.2 of Okapia johnstoni. NCBI lineage: Eukaryota > Metazoa > Chordata > Mammalia > Artiodactyla > Giraffidae > Okapia > Okapia johnstoni. Next base: position 85,053,606 of record CM044305.1, read on the forward strand.
TTTTAGCTGTGGATCAAATAGTAGAGTAAGGAAGTACAAGCATTTTATAAACAGTAAGGATGAAAAGCAATTTGCTAAATATGCTGCCAATGTTTATCATTTCAAGCCAATAAAGCTTATTAAAAGCAAATTATTTGTCCTTTCTTGGTCCACTAAAATCACTTTCACCAAAGTGGTCTTAGTTACTGAATTAGAGTAGCATAGTTACTGAATTAGATACTGCTGAATTAGTAAGTTTATACTCCCCCAAAGAGTATTTAGTAACTCAGCACATCTGCAATTTCTAAATTACTGCTCTTATAAACAAAGAGATAACTGGAGGCTACAATTGAATAACTCTCCAGAAAGTTGTCTATTCCAGTTCACTGGGTGATATCTTTATGGGGATTCTTTATATCATGTAACTCAATATGGAAATAAAAAGTTGACAGTAGCAGACCTTGTAAGGTCTCTGACTTTGTGATAGGAAGCTTCGGTGCTGTCTGTCTAGTGAAGGACCCTGAAATGTATATATAACCTGAAAAAATCTGGATCCTCAAGCAATGGAGTACAAGCAAAGGGCATGAAAATCTCATATTTTTGTTTGTTTCTGAAAGATAACCACCGTGGCTGTGAAATACGGATTTAAGTACAGATCGGGAGTTCTATTAGACTACAATATTGAAATAATGCTTGAAAGAGATGAACTGGAGCCCAAATTGAGCTTCTCAGGTGGCACTAGTGATAAAGAACCCACCTGCCAGTGCAGGAAAGATAAGAGACATGAGTTTGATCCCTGGGTCAGGAAGATCCCCTGGAGGAAGGCATGGCAACCCACTCCAGTATTCTTGCCTGGAGAATCCCCATGGACAAGAGGAGCCTGGTGAGCTGGCTATAGTTCACAGGGTTGCAAAGAGTCAGATATGACTGAAGCAATTTAGCATACACACATGGAGCCTAAATTATTTGTCTATTATACCTCAATAAATTTGACATGAATCCTAGGGAAAAAAAAAAAAAAAAAAAAAACTAGATCATAGTATTGGAAGCCAAGAGTTCCATTTAAGTTAGGTCCCATCAGGTCTCTTGGGAATAAAACAGAAGATGATCTTTTGAACGACAGTAGGTTCCTTTACACAGAGATAAAGAATCTTGTCACAGGGAGCCCACAGCACTCTGTGATGACCTAGAGGGGTAAGATGGGAGAGGGAAGGGAGGCTCAAGAGGGAGGGGATATAAATATGTCTTTTAATTTCATTCCTGCAGTCACTATCCACAGTGATTTTGGAGCCCAAGAAAAGAAAATCCGTCACCGCTTCTACTTTTTCCCCATCTATTTGCTATGAAGTGATGGGACCAGATGTCATGATCTTAGTTTTTTGAATGTTGAGTTTTAAGCCAGCTTTTTTCACTCTCCTCTTTCACCCACAGGCTATAAACGCCTTGCATTTTCATGTCTTGTACACTTCAACTAAGCTTTTCTTTTTCATTTCATACGTATCTTTATTAGTTGTAACACATCTTGGAATATTCTACTTCAAGTTGTACAGAATTAGAGTTTTCTCAACTTCTTTGAAAATATTCTCTTCTGTAGCTGTTCCACACAGACTATTCATAGGGCCTGATAGTTGAAGCACTTCAAACTTAGCCTCCCCAAATAAACAATTAAGCAGTATTGATAACATCTGTCAACTCATCAAGACCCAAGGAAAAGCACTCAAAATAATTTGCTTGTTTTTAATTGACTACTGGAGTTGCTCCTACTGTCCTCAACTCTGAACAACTGTTCTCACCAAAAAGCTAATAGTTTTAAACAAGTTTATTTTTTCTAGACACATTTCTGTAGCCACTGCAATCAAACATGATTTAATTAACTCACCATCAGTAAATGGCTTTCTTTGCCTGGCTTAGAAATAAACCACTTGGCAACTTACTTTGGTGGCAGCCTTATTTTCATTTATTATGTTTGTGAAAAAATTCTGTTATGATGAGAAACTCTACTTTAAATGTTTCAATTTTTCTGACCATTGCTTTTCTGTGAGTTGGGAATATTGTGATGAGTGTTTAGTCTGGTAATAATGTCATATGTTCTATTTTTTTTAGCACAGTTCTAGTGCCAATGCACAATAAATGCAATATTTTACTATCTGCTACGGACTGTATTGTGTTGCCCCAAAATTCATATATTGTGTCTCTAACTTTTAATGTGACTGTATTTGGAGATTGGGCTTTTAGGAGGTAACTAAGGTTAGAGGAGTTTATAAAGGTGAGGTCCTAATCCTATCAGATTGTTGGCCTTCTCAGAAGAAGAATAGAGAGGGAGGACTTTTCTCTTCACATGCACAAGTAGAGGAAGGGCCATGTGAAGACATAGTAAGTAGGCAGCCATCTGCAAACCAAGGAAAGAACTTTCCCCAGACACCGACTTGACTGGCACCTTGATCTTGGGCTTCCCAACCTCTGGAGAGGTGAGAAATTAATTTTTTGTTGTTTAAGTCACAAATTTTATGGTGTTTTGTTAATGGCAGCCCAAGCTGACTAATACACCATCTACCTAGACAACTCCAGTGTGCCTTAAGAGCATAACAATCAAAGATCACTTTCCTTTCCTTGTTTTGACACAAGTATGCACTGGTAATCTTTTTTTAAAAGGTGCAGGATGAAGATAGGCATAACACTTTGAGTGCTGTAGAGTTATAAATGTGTCACTGTGATTTATAGGATTTATAGTGCACTAAGCAACAATGTGCATGGATGAGAGAACCACATTTGATCTTTGTTGCAAGTACTCAGCTCTGCTGTTACAGTTTGAAAGCAACCACAGACAATGCACAAATGAGTGAGAATGTCTGTGATCGAGTAAAATTTTATTTATGGGCATTGAAATTTAAATTTCAAAATTTTTACATGTCAGGAAATATTTTTTTCAACCACTTAAAAATATTTAAAACCTTATGAGAAGAAAACATGAGAAAAGTTTATGACATTGGAGTTGACAATGATTTCTTGGATATGACACCAAAAAGGGCAGGCAGCAAAAAAAAATAAACATTTATATATATATATATATATATATATATATATATATATATATATATATATATATATATATATATATATATACAAGTGGGACTACTAAACTACAAACTAAAAAATTTCTCTGCATCAAAGGACAATCAATAGGGTAAAAAGGCAACCTACGGAATGAGAGAAAATATTTGCAAATCATATATGATAAGGGGTGAATATCCAGAATATGTAGAGAATGTCAACAACTCAGTAACAACAATACAACCTGATTAAAAAATAGGCAGCAGATTTGAGTAGACATTTCTCCAAAGATGATATACAAATGGCCAACAAGCATGAGAAAAGATGTACATCACTAATCATTAGATAAATGCAAGTCAAAACCACAGTGAACTATCACTTCACACATATTAGGATAGCTACTATTTTTTAAAAAATGGAGAAGGAAATGGCAGCCCACTCCAGTATTCTTGCCTGGAAAATCCCATGGACAGAGGAGCCTGGCGGGCTACGGTCCATGGGGTTGCAAAGAGTCAGTCATGACTGAAGTGACTTAGCACGCATTATTAAAAAAACAAAAAGGAAATAAAAGTCACCAGGATGTGAAGAAATTGCAATCCTTGTGCATTACTGATAAAATGTCAAGTGGTGAAACTACCATGGAAAACAGTATGGTGGTTCCTCAAAAAATTAAAAATAGAATTACCATATGATCTAGCAAACCCACATCTGGGTATATTTCCCCCCCCCCAAAATGAAAGTAGGTTCTTAAAACACACCCATGTTCATAGCAGTATATTCACATTAGTCAAGTAGTGGAAGCAATCCAAATGTCCATGGATGAATGAATGGGATAAAGAAAATTTGGTGCATACATACAACAGATTATTAACCTTTTAAAAAGGAAATCTTGTCACACGCTATCCATGGATGAGAATTGAGGACAGTATGCTAAGTGAAATAAAGCAGTCAAAAAAGGACAGTTAATGATTCCACTTATGAGGTATATGGGCTTCCCAGGTGGCTCAGTGGTAAAGAACCCACCTACCAATGGAGGAGACACATTTTCGATCCCTGATCTGGGAAGATCCCCTAGAGAAGGAAATGGCAACTCACTCCAGTATTCTTGCCTGGAGAATCCCATGGACAGAGGAGCCTGGTGGGATACAGTCCACAAAGGTCACAGAGTCAGAACTGAGCAATAAGCATCCTATGAGGTATATACAGTAGTCAAATTCATACAAAGTAGAATGGTGGTTACTAGGAGCTGGGTGAAGGGGGAAATGGAGAGTTGTTTAATGGGTATAGAGTTCTGTTTTTCAAGACGAAAAGGTTCTAGACATCTGTTACGCAGCAATATGAATATACTCAACACTACTGGACACATGTGAAATTAGTTAAGATGGTAAATCTTATGTCATAGGTTTTTTTTAAAACCACAATCAAAAGAAAACATTCTTGGATTGTGTGCCATATAAAAACACATTAAGCCAGACATAGTCAACGAGTTTGACTGACTCTTCCTCTTTGGCCAAGTTTGCTGACTCTTCCTCTTTGGCCCAGTCCCAGGAAAGTTCTCCCAGGTTCCATGCCTAATGGAACTCTATAAGAAGCACGTACCTTTGGAAAACCTAAGAAAACACATGCAATGCCAATGGACAAAAGACCCTTTCCTCTTAGAAGAGTTGATAGTACAATGACGGAAAGACTAGCAGAATTGGGATTGGAGGTAGTAAAAAAAGACTGGATAGTGGATGGGAGAGTGGTGTGGGCAACATTGTAGAGTAGGATATGTGAATGGTGAGGAATTTGCGAGCCCATTTGAGGAAGAGGAGGGAGTATGGACATTGACAATCTATTGCTCACCTTATCTCCTGGATGGTGTAGCTTAGGTGAGCAAAAGTTAATCCATTCATTCACTGTGTAATCTTAGGCAAGTCAATACTACTCCTTGCCTTATCTGTGAAAGAGGAGGGTTGGACAAGATCCCTAGTGCCCTTCCCAACTCTAAAAACCATGAAACTCACTAAGCTGATAAAGTGCCAACGACTCTATCCCTTCATTTAAACAGCTTTAAGAACAGGAGACCTTCTATGTTTCCTATTGGGTAGATATTTCTTTGTTTACCCTCATAAGTTGAGGTGACAAACTAATTACAGTCTCCAGAATCCTAACTCTATTTCCACAGCTGGGCCTTCTCTTGATACCTCAAGCTCTCCCTCCCCTGAGAATCCAAGGGTCTAGTACAGACAGGGAAGGGAACTGGAAGCCGCTGGTAACTCCAGTCTTTCCCATAGCAGTTATCTCCTCCCATTAAAAATCTCTGAAGTCAATTCCAATTCTTTAACAAGAACGGTTGGGGAATGGGTCTTGTTTATGAAAATAATATAAATCTCTGTTCATTTTGAAAACTCCTCATTATGTGTGACAGTCTTATCAAAAACAACAACAGCAATATTGTTTTAGCTTTTTAAAATCTCCTTTCCTCCTTAATCAGTGACTACTCAGGGAAAAGCAGGAGTTTCAAAGGGAGTCATAAACAGAGCTTCCTCCTTCCAGTTGTTCATCAGGCTCTGCTTTCCAAAAGGGAAGATGCCGTCTCACTCTTTGTCTCTAGGGTTTTGGGGGCGGGAGGGCCTTTATTAGTCTGGCTACTCCAGTAGCTGTCTCATTTGCTTTCCAGTTTGCAGCTGTCCGGTGATGCGTTTTATTTGAATCTCAGCCTCAGAACTGACTTGCCTTTGTTTCTGGTCTGAAGAGGCTCTGGTCAGAACACGAAAGTTTAGCCACACTGTTCAAGTTAAGCACAGTGCAGTGGGAAAACACGAACTGTAAGACTCTGGGATCAGATTAGACTTTTCAAAGTAAATCCCCTTTTCTCCATGTTTTGCTTTTGTTTACTTCTGGCACTAGTTGTCATGTTAAGCTCATGTTTACTCAGAAATTTTTGGGGAGTGATTTAATTATGATATTTTGTCCAAGAAAAAGGAAATAATTAAAAACCCTCTGGTTCCTTTGTGTGTTCATTACCATGTTATAGTTAGGGCATTAATAATAAAAAAATAATAAATTATTAATGATATATAAATTTGCAAATGAAAGTTGTGATTGGTTATACAACACTTGCACATACATGTTCTTGTTTTTTTTTTCTTTTTGTTTAAAAGCATTTTCTTACAGTTTTATTGATATAATTGATGTACAGCACTGTATAAGTTTGAGGTACAGCTTAATTATTTGACTTACGTACATCATGAAATTATTATCATAATAAGTTTAAGTAAGTAAGTGTTAGTTGCTCAGTCATGTCCGACTCTTTGTGATCCCATAGACTGCAGCCCACCAGGCTCCTCTGTCCATGAGATTTTCCAGGCAAGGATACTGGAGTGGGTTGCCATTTCCTTCTCCAGGGTATCTTCCCAACCCAGGGATTGAACTCGGGTCTCCTGCACTGCAGGCAGATTCTTTACTGACTGAGCTACAAGGATAGCCCCTATAACTTTAGTGAACACCTATCATCTCATAAATGAAAAATAAAAGAAAAATAATTTCCTCTTGTGATGAGAACTCTTATGATTGACTTTAACTTTCACATATATACATGTTCTTGCTGGGAAGATCCCCTGAGGAAGGGAAAGGCTACCCACTCCAGTATTCTGGCCTAGAGAATTCCATGGACTGTATAGTCCATGGGGTCGCAGAGTCAGACACAACTGAGTGCCTTTCACTTCACTTCTTGTTTAACACAAGCCCTGAGAGGTAGATGAAGAGTTGTATCTCCATTTTTGATGAAACTGAGGCTCAAAGAGATGGAGTGACTTGCCCAAGTCGGTGGTTAAGCCAAGACTTAGTTTTTTGTGGAACTGCCAGCCTTTTCTTTTTTTCCCCAGAAAAGTGGAGATGTTGCTTATGACAGAACTGAGATTCAGCCTTAGATTAGGCAACAGTAGTTGTTAAAAGCATGAAGCATTGATGTACTGGTCGGTAAAGAGCTGCTGCCTTGAGCCCTTCCAATGGTTTCCCAGGTTGCACCAGCTTGGGGGAGTCCCTCTGGGGTGTGGCTGCCCTGGTGCCTGCCAGCTTCCTTGTGCAGATTGCCATCTGTTTGAATCCAGATGACCAGAGTTGAGACAGCACCAGTTAGAGGGGAAAAAGTACCATGAGCAGCAGGACTGGCAGCTTAGAGTACAAATATGTACCTCTTGACTGTACCCTCCCTGCCAGCAAGGTGTTTGCCCACTGCTGGCCAGCTCTCCCTTGAGTACCTTCATTTAGCCACTGAAGAGAACACAGCCTCCCCAGTATATCGTGTGTGTGTTGTGTGTGTGTGCATTTGTGTGTTAGTCACTCAGTCGTGTCCAACTTCTGCAACCCCATGGACTGTAGCCCGCCAGGCTCCTCTGTCCATGGAATTCTCCAGGCAAGAATACTGGAGTGAGTAGCCATTCCCTTCTCCAGGGTATCTTCCTGACCCAGGGATCCAACCCAGACCTCCCACATTGCAGGTAGATTCTTTACCATCTGAGCCACCAAGGAAGCCCCCAATATATCGTACCATTTCTTAAATATTTTTAATATCATCCAGACTTATAATGAAGACAAGCTAACAACACCACGTTAAAGTAGAGCCTATCACTTGTCTTTTCCCCACAGTGGGTGCTCCATCCCCTGAACAGGTATCTGGTTCCTCAGGTTCCCTGCACCTCCCCTCCCCTCCCCCGTAGCCCCTCCCCACAGTACCCTTGACTTCACTTCAGGATAATATCTCTGCTAGATGTCCTCAGGCTTTTCTTCTCTTGCTTGCACCATACTCACTTACCTACTCAGAGCCTTACTTTTGAAAGTGTTAGTGACTTATGGTGCTTAAAGATACCACATCTTAGGGATGGCTTTTTAAAACATTGTAGTCTCTTTCTCTTTTAGCATTATAACTTTTTATTGTCACATTCTTGAATTCTTAAGAGGAACAAAATCTACAAATGCTTAATTATTTGAGTAGAAGGATACTGACTGTGGAAAAGAGTTCCAATCACCCCATTCAATGTAATCCTAATCCTACTCATTTTGTTCACTTTACTTAATTTTTTAAATTTTATTTTTTATTGATGCATAGTTGATTTACAGTATTGTGGCAGTTTCAGGTATAGCATAGCAATTCAGTATTTTTGCAGATTATATTCCATTATAGGTTATTACAATATAATGGCTATAATTTCCTGTGCTAAATCCTTGTTGCTTATCTATTTTATGTATAGTATGTTGTATTTGTTAATCCCATACTTCTAATTTTCCCCTCCCCTCATTTCCCCTTTGGTAACCATAAATTTGTTTTCTATATCTGTGAGTCTGTTTCTATTTTGCATATATTGATACAATCATCTGTACTTAGATTTCACATATAAGTGATATCATACAGTATTTGTCTTTGTCTGACTTATTTCACTAAACATAATATTTTCTAGGTCCATCCATGTTGCTGCAAATAGCAGTATTTCATTCATTTTTATGGCTGAGTAATATTCCATTGTGTATTCATATATACCACATCTTCTTAATCTAATTGTCTATTGACAGGCACTTGAGTTGTTTCCATGTCTTCGCTATACCTGTTGTGCTGTTGTGTCTAACTCTTTGTGACCCTATGGACTATAGCCCACTGGGCTCCTCTGCCCATGGAATTTTCCAGGCAAGAATACTGGAGTGGGAAATACTGCCATTTCCTTCTCCAGGGGATCTTCCTGACCCTGAGATCAAATCCTGCATCTCTTGCGTCTCCTGCATTGGCAGGCAGATTCTTTACCACTAGTGCTACCTGGGAGGCCCAAAGTCATCTGTATGTCTTCTTTGGAGAAATGTGTATTCAAGTCTTCCGCCCATTGTTTTTTGTTTGTTTTTTTGATGTTGAGTTGTATGAGCTGTTTGTATATTTTAGATATTAATCCCTTGTTAGTTAAGTTGTTTGCAAATATTTTCTCCCGTTCCATAGGGTGTCTTTTCACTTTGTTTCTGGTTTCCTTGCTGTACAAAAGCTTTCAAATTTATTTAGGTTCCATTTGTTTATTTTTGCTTTTATTTCTTTTGCCTTTGGGGACTGATCCAAGAAAACTTTGCTACAATTTATGCTGAAGAGTGTTTTGCCTGTGTTCTCTTCTAGGAGTTTTGTGGATTTACGTCCTACATTTAGGTCTTTAAACCATTTTTATTTTATTTTTGTATGTGGTATGAGGGAATGTTCTAGTTTCATAGCTTCACATGTTTTTCCAGCTTCATAGCTCTCCAGTTTTTCCAGCACCACTGTTAAAGAAAAGGACCATCATTACTGATGGTAGTTCAGCCCTGTGGGAGATGGGACAGGACTTATTTTTTGAGAGCTGATTTCTCTGCCCTCAGGCTATATATTTTAATAAACACCTACAAAACAAGTGGTTTTTTGATCAGTGTTTCCAATGAATATTGAAACAATTCTAAGATCCATTTTTAACTTTTGATTACCCTCTATTCAACAGGAAAATAGGGAGTCACATTTAAATACAAAAAATATGTTTGGAAGGAGGGTATTCCCTCCAAAGTCATAACTCTAAAAATGGACATATGGTGCCATATTATGTGGTTAAGAGCACAGGCTTTCACTTGCTTTTTACAAGTGGCAAGGTAAAAAAGAGGCTAAATCTAAAGATTAAGAGAGACTTAAAAGACATGAAATTAAAAGACGCTTACTCCTTGGAAGGAAAGTTATGACCAACCTAGATAGCATATTAAAAACCAGAGACATTACTTTGTCAACAAAGGTCCGTCTGGTCAAGGCTATGGTTTTTCCAGTAGTCATGTATGGATGTGAGAGTTGGACTGTGAAAAAAGCTGAGTGCCGAAGAATTGATGCTTTTGAACTGTGGTGTTGGAGAAGACTCTTGAGAGTCCCTTGGACTGAAAGGAGATCCAACCAGTCCATCCTAAAGGAGATCAGTCCAGGGTGTTCATTGGAAGGACTGATGTTGAAGCTGAAACTCCAATACTTTGGCCAGTTGATGTGAAGAGCTGACTCATTGGAAAAGACCTTAATGCTGGGAAGGATTGGGGGCAGGAGGAGAAGGGGACGACAGAGGATAAGATGGTTGGATGGCATCACCGACTCGATGGACATGAGTTTGAGCAAGCTCCGAGAGTTGGTGATGGACAGGGAGGCCTGGCGTGCTGCGATTCATGGGGTCGCAAAGAGTCGGACACGACTGAGCGACTGAACTGAAGAGACATATTAACCAAATGCCATTTTCTGACACAGACCTTGTTTAGATCATGATTCAAATAGCCTACTGCAGAAAAAAAATTATGAGACAATCGGGGAAATATGAACATGAACTGCACATTTGATACTAAGAAATGATTGTTGTGGGTATTGCTATTTTTCTATAAAGAGTCCATTCCTTTTGAAAATATATATTGAAATATTTACAAATGAAAAGATGAAAGAATCCACTTGCCAATGCAGGAGACATGGGTTCAATCCCTGGTCCAGGAAGATCCCATATGCCATGGAGCAACTGAGCCCATGTGCCACAACTATTGAGCCTGTGCTCTCAAGCCCAGGAGCCATGATTACTGAAGCCTGCATGCCCTAGAGCCTGTGCATTGCAACAAGAGAAGCCAGTGCAATGAGAAGCCAGCATATCTCAACCAGAGAGTAGTCCATGCAGCAAGGAAGACCCAGAACAGGCAAAAATCAATTTCAAAATTAATAATAAAGACTAAAAGAACAGAGCATGAAGGTGAAGTCAGATCTTCGCAAATGTAAACCTTGGCTCCTTTGCCTAGCCATGTCATCTCCTTACAGAATTAACCTCTCTGAGCCTAAATGTCATCTGTAAAGTGATGATAATGTGAAGATTGAATGAAAGAACATGTGTAAAGAACTCAGCATGGAGCCTGACACATAGTAAGAAGTCAATAAATAGTAGATCTTATTATAACCCAATTGTCCAGTTTTCTGGGGCTTACCTGGTAGCTCAGCTGGTAAAGAATCTGCCTGCAATTCAGGATACCCTGGTTTTATTCCTGGGTTGGGAAGATCCCCTGGAGAAGGATAGGCAATACACTCCAGTATTTTGTGGCTTCTCCAGTGGCTAAGATGGTAAAGAATCTGCCTGCAATGCAGGAGATCTGGGTTCGATCCCTGGGTTTGGAAGATCTCCTGGAGAAGGGAAAGGCTACCCACTCCAGTATTCTAGCCTGGAGAATTCCATGAACTATACAGTCCATGGGGTCAAAAAGAGTCAGACACGACTTTTTCTGAACCTATAACTGCAGATACTACAAGAGTTTATGCCCTAGGAAGTTCTTACCACTAAAGTAGAATCGTTTTGTGATACACAAATATCTACTGCTGTGTTCTCCATTGGAAGCACGTCTGGGAAAGAGAGGCTGTGGTAGTAGCAGCATAGGTGGAAATAATGGCAAAGAATCAGAGAAGCAGTCCTAAGAAATAAGGATGTCTTGCTTTGCAGCTCCAAGTTTTTAAAAGCATCCTTGAGAACACGTAATATCTGATATTTTTAATTTGCTTCCCCTTTTCCCTCCCCCCATACACTAGCTCATAGTGAATGTTGACTAACCAATTCTCCATGGAGCACTTCAGAATACAGAGGGAAGAAAGCCTCATTGTGTCACTGAAGCAGGAATAGGGGTCCACTGCTGACATGGTCCTTAGGCCTGGCATAGGACTAGAAAATTCTGGAATAGTACTTTAATTCTTTTAACAAGTATTTACCAAATGCTTACTATATGTCAGGACTCTGTCAGACACTTAAAATACATTATCTCAATATCTAATCAAACCCATTTTAGATATGAGTAGAATGAGGTTTGGAGAGATTATGTGGCTTGCCCAGGGATACACACCCAGTCAGTGGCAAAGCTGTTACTCTGAATGCAGAGCTATCAGACTCAGAAACCATGTTCCCTTAATGAGCTTGACTATAGTAACCATTTCATTATGTATATGTATACCAAAACTACATGTTTGTATCCCTTAAATACATAAAACTTTTATTTAAAAAATAATAAAGAAGTCATGTCCTTTACTTCTAAGTCTTCACTGTAACTTCATACAAATTTATTATCAGAATGGGGAGTACGAACAAGGGGGTCCTAAATCATATTTTTCTCTGAGCTTTATTAATATCTTGAAGATCTCTTCCCAGTATGGTTTATTTGTGTCACTAAAGCTGTGATGTGCAAATAGAAAGGCAGCCTTAGATGCATGGTGTTACATTGGTTTCCATATTGTTTTTCTTGAACTTTAAAGATACACAGAATTAAAGCTTTGTTTTGTTGTCAGGTCATCAGTGCTTCCTAAGGCCATGGTAAACTCCGTGGAGTTGGTGATGGTCAGGGAGGCCTGGCGTGCTGCGATTCATGGGGTCGCAAACAGTCAGACACGACTGAGCGACTGAACTGAACTGAACATGTGTGGTTTAAGGGACTTCAACTTACAGGATAGAAAGTTGTAGTGACAAAGGTTTTACTGGACATTTAGTCCAGTGGTTTTCATATGTTCTTGCATGAGGAATGTGGATTTATTGGGTAAGCTTCAAGGGCCAGGCACGGTGCTAGGCTTTAGGAATACAGTAACAAACAAGATGCCCTTACAAAATTTATCAGGAAAGACGCAGAGATTAGGCAAATAGTTGAGAAAATATTTTTGTTGCCTTTTTTTTCTGGTAAAAAGCTAGTGATACAGTGATATAGTCCAAATCCCTTACCATGGCGTATAAATTTTCATGACCTGGCTCCTACCTCTCTCTCCATCCTCTTTTTTTTACCATATCTATATTGTACTCTTCACCAGAAACCATGAAATGCTTGCAGGTCCCAGAACTCTCCATCTTCTTACCTCTAGGCTTTTGCCCAAGCTACCCTTTACCCACCAGCCTTACTTAGACCATATTCACTCACTAGGCTTATTAGCTCAGTCTTCCCTGAGGAACTGAAAGTGTTCCTCCTCTATTCTCCCATAGCATCTTCCATCCTTATCACTGAAAAATGATGTCAGGCCCAAGAAATATGAATTCCTTCTTAGCAAATCAGTTGGCTCATATTTAAGAACTGTTATCTAAACTTTTTATGCTCAAGCCAGACTTGACTTCTGTTTTGTTCCAGACTGCTAACTGCCTACTCAATATCTGTTCTCCCAAGACTCTTCAATGTATTAATGTGCCTAGCTAAAAATATCCATGCTCCTTAGTGTTTTGCAAACAGAGGTGAACAATGAGATACAAGCAGAAATCATGGGGTGGAGCTTCTGGGAAGCCCTTTTTGCATTTGACCTCCCTTCTACCCACTGTCTGGTATTTGAGTGTGATGCTTAAAGTTCCAGCAGACATCTGGGGACCATGCGGGAAAGGTCAAGAGAATTACAAACAGCCCTGACATTCTTGAGCTGCTAAACCAACACCAGCAACCGCCTACCTTTGGACTTCTCATTACATGAGACAAATAAACCCTCATGTGTTTCAACCACTGTGATCATTTTTTTTTTGTCTCCACTATGAAGTCAGTGCTATGAACTGTATTAAGATGAATGTTGGTTTGAGCTGCAAATATGATCAGAGCTGATATGCAGACTATGAAAAGCCCAGGTGAATGTGATAAGATCCTGAACTAAGCCAAGGGCAGGGTTAATGGGAAGGAGAAAACCTGCACCATTTGACTCAGACTCCAGGTGGCGCTGGTGGTAAAGAACTCGTCTGGCAATGCAGGAGGCCTGGGTTCCATCCCTGGGTCAGGAAGATTTCCTGGAGAAGGAAATGGCAACTCACTCCAGTATCCTTGCCTGGAGAATCTCATGAACAGAGGAGCCTGGTGGGATACAGTCCATGGGATTGCATACAGTCGGACACAACTGAGGATGCATGCATGCAAGTCCTGATAACAAGTAATTAAATGCTATTTAAAGGTGTACCATCCATGCTCATATCAGATATTACAATTTTCTTGAATATTAGGAGCCTCCCAAATGAGGTAGACAAGTAGAGAGACAGAGTTTACTCAAGCTCATGTCCATTGAGTTGGTGATGCCATCCAACCATCTCATCCTCTGTTGTCCCCTTCTCCTCCCACCTTCAATTTTTCCCAGCATCAGAGTCTTTTCAAAAGAGTCAGCTCTTCGCATCAGGTGGCCAAAGTACTGGAGTTTTAGCTTCAACATCAGTCCTTCCAATGAACACCCAGGGCTGATCACCTTTAGGATGGACTGGTTGGATCTCCTTGCAGTCCAAGACACTCACAAGAGTCTTCTTCCACACCACAGTTCAAAAGCATCGATTCTTTGGCGTTCAGCTTTCTTTATAGTCCAACTCTCACATCCATTCATGACTACTAGAAAAACCATAGCCTTGACTAGAAGGACCTTTGTTGGCAAAGTAACGTCTCTGCTTTGTAATATGCTATCTAGGTTGGTCATACCTTTTCTTCCAAGGAGCAAGCGTCTTTTAATTTCATGGCTGCAGTCGACATCCACAGTGATTTTCAGAGCCCCCAAAAATAAAGTCTGCCACTGTTTCCACTGTTTCCCCATCTACTTGCCATGAAGTGATGGGACCAGATGCCATGATCTTAGTTTTCTGAACATTGAGCTTTAAGCCAACTTTTTCACTCTCCTCTTTCACTTTCATCAAGAGGCTCTTTAGTTCTTCTTCACTTTCTGCCATAAGGGTGGTGTCATCTGCATATGTGAGGTTATTGATATTTCTTCTGGCAATCTTGATTCCAGCTTGTGCTTCATCCAGCCCAGCGTTTCTCATGATATATTCTGCATATAAGTTATATAAGCAGGGTGACCATATACAGCCTTGACGTACTCCTTTCCCGATTTGGAACCAGTCTGTTGTTTCATGTCCAGTTCTAACTGTTGCCTTCTGACCTGCATACAGGTTTTTCAAGAGGCAGGTCAGGTGGTCTGGTAGTCCCATCTCTTGAAGAATTTTCCCAGTTTATTGTGATCCACACAGTCAAAGGCTTTGGCATAGCCAATAAAGCAGAAATAGATGCTTTTCTGGAACTCTCTTGCTTTTTTATGATCCAGCAGATGCTGGCAATTTGATCTCTGGTTCCTCTACCTTTTCTAAAACCAGCTTGAACATCTGGAAGTTCACAGTTCACATATTGCTGAAGCCTGCTTGGGGAATTTTAAGCATTACTTGACTAGCATGTGACATGAGTAAAACTGTGCAGTAGTTTGAGCATTCTTTGGCATGGCCTTCTTTGGGATTGGAATGAAAACTGACCTTTACCAGTCCTGTGGCCACTGCTGACTTTTCCAAATTTGCTGACATATTGAGTACAGCACTTTCACAGCATCATCTTTCAGGATTTGAAATAGCTCAACTGGAACTCCATCACCTCCACCAGCTTTGTTAGAAGTGATGCTTCCTAAGGCCCACTTGACTTCACATTCCAGGATGTCTGGCTCTAGGTGAGTGATCACAGCATCATGATTATCTGGGTTCTGAAGATCTTTTTTGTACAGTTCTTCTGGTATTGTTGCCACCTCTTCTTAATATCTTCTTCTTCTGTTAGGTCCATACCATTTCTGTCCTTTATTGAGCCCATCTTTGCATGAAATGTTCCTTTGGTATCTCTAATTTTCTGGAAGAGATCTCTAGTCTTTCCCATTCTGTTGTTTTCCTCTATTTCTTTGCACTGATCACTGAGGAAGGCTTTCTTATCTCTCCTTGCTATTCTTTGGAACTCTGCATTCAAATGGGTATATCTTTCCTTTTCTCCTTTACTTTTCGCTTCTCTTCTTTTCACAGCTCTTTGTAAGGCGTCCTCAGACAGACATTTTGCTTTTTTGCATTTCTTTTTCTTGGGGATGGTCTTGATCCCTGTCTCCTGTACAATGTCATGAACCTCCGTCCATAGTTCATCAGGCACTCTGTCTATCAGATCTAATCCCTTAAATATATTTCTCACTTCCACTGTATAATCATAAGGGACTTGATTTAAGTCATACCTGAATGGTCTAGTGGTTTTCCATACTTTCTTCCATTTCAGTCTGAATTTGGCCATAAGGAGTTCATGATCTGAGCCACAGTCAGCTCCCAGTCTTGTTTTTGCTGACTGTATAGAGCTTTTCCATCTTTGGCTGAAAAGAATATAATCAGTCTGATTTCGGTGTTGACCATCTGGTGATGTCCATATGTAGAGTCTTTTCTTGTGTTGTTGGAAGAGGGTGTTTGCTATGACCAGTGCATTCTCTTGGCAGAATGCTATTAGCCTTTGCCCTGCTTCATTCTGTACTCCAAGGCCAAATTTGCCTGTTACTCCAGGTTATTCTTGACTTCCTACTTTTGCATTCCAGTCCCCTATAATGAAAGGACATCTCTTTTGGGTGTTAGTTCTAAAAGGTCTTGTAATCTTCATAGAATCGTTCAACTTCAGCTTCTTCAGCATTACTGGTCGGGGCATAGACTTGGATTACCGTGATATTGAATGGTTTGCCTTGGAAACGAACAGAGATCATTCTGTCGTTTTTGAGATTGCACCCAAGTACTGCATTTCTGATTCTTTTGCTTACTATGATGGCTACTCCATTTCTTCTAAGGGATTCCTGCCCATAGTAGTAGATATAATGGTCATCTGAGTTAAATTCACCCATTCCAGTCCATTTTAGTTCACTGATTCCTAAAATGTTGACATTCACTCTTGCCATCTCCTGCTTGACAACTTCCAATTTGCCTTGATTCATGGACCTAACATTCCAGGTTCCTATGCAATATTGCTCTTTACAGCATTGGACCTTGCTTCCATCTCCAGTCACATCCACAACTGGGTGTTGTTTTTGCTTTGGCTCTGTCTCTTCATTCTCTCTGGAGTTAGTTCTCCACTGATCTCCAGTAGCATATTGGACACCTACCGACCTGGGGAGTTTTCTTTCCGTGTCCTATCTTTTTGCCTTTTCATTCTGTTTGTGGGGTTCTCAAGGCAAGAATATTGAAGTGGTTTGCCATTCTTTTCTCCAGCGGTCCACATTTTGTCCACAATATTGTTAATCACAATATTGTTAATCAGCTATCAGTTCAGTTCAGTTCTGCCACTCAGTCATGTCTGACTCTTTGCCACCCCATTGACTGTAGGATGCTAGGCTTCCCTGTCCATCACCAACTCCCGGAGCTTGCTCAAACTCATGTCCATTAAATTGGTGATGCTTATTAAGATGTATTTCAACCTTCTTTTGTTATCTTTAATGTCTTAACCTCTTTCAGACTTTTTTCATGTATTTGTCTTTCTTTGTGCTTCTTACTGGGTGATATCATCTGAGCTGTTTTCCAATTCACAAATTCTCTTTGGCTCTCTGTTTAATCCATCAAAGGAGGTTTTATTTTGTGCTTAAAATATATTTTTTATTTCTCATAATTCCATTTGTTTTCTTTAATCTTCTGCTCAGCTTCCATAGTTTATTTCTCAATCATCTTTAACTTTCTTTTAGCATATTCAAAATCTGATAATTTTTATAACTTCAATCTTTGTAAAGTAAGTCTTTTCTGCAGCCTTCCACTCAGAGTGGCTTGTTTCTTTGTAGGTTTAGCAATTTTTTTTTTCTTGTGAGCTCATGCTCTTTGGAATTTTATCTGTAGGAATTCTTTTGAGGCTACTCTAAAATTCTTCCAGAGAAATTTTTTATTTACCACTGCAATTTGCCCAGAGGCACCATCAACCAAGGAGTGCTATAAACTAATGTTTCTGTTTGGTGGTTTTGATGACACAAACAGCATTCTGCTCCCCAAAGTGCTTGAGCATGGGCATGTAATTAGGAATACTCAGGAGAAATAGTTTCTACAACCACTCCCCACCTCCCTACCCCATTCCATAGGTTAGGTAAGTATCTTTTTGCAGAGAAGCGGATATTTTCTGGGTCACTCACTCAGAGTGACCCTTAGGGGATTTTAGCTTTATGACATGGTCTCCACTCAGCCCCACTACCTTGCTTGGATCTCAGACTTTATCTCCTGTTTCTGGTCCTACTACATAGTACTTAAATACCAACTCAAGGCCACCAGGGGTAAACAGATACTCCCAAGACAAACTCTGGCTTGATCACCTCTAGAAAATCAGACTCAATGCTTCCTCTGATTGTTTTCCTTGACTTAACTACAGCTCAGTTTCACTTTAAAAACAACACTCAAAATATTTTTTTCTAGCTTCTTAAGTCAGCTTCTCTTTCCCCACGTTGTGCTTGCCATGACAGGCACTGTTGTAAGTAGGCATTCTTTACTGGGAGGGATTTTCTCTGCACATTTATCCTATTGCCAGAAACAGAATTTGTTTTCTTATCTAACAATATTCTCTCTGGGTATTCTCATCCTCTCTTTAGACTATATTCTCTCTCTGAAGAAAAGTGAAAGTGAAGTCGTTCAGTCGTGTCCAACTCTTTGCGACCCCATGGACTGTAGCCTACCAGGCTCCTCCGTCCATGGGATTTTCTAGGCAAGATTTCTATAGAGGGTTGCCATTTCCTTCTCCAGGGGGATCTTCCCAACCCAGGGGTCGAACCTGGGTCTCCCACATTGTAGGCAGATGCTTTACCAGCTGAGCCACCAGGCAATGCTATTCTCTCTCTGGGTGACTCTCAAATCTATATTCTTGCCTTTTCCCTGAGCTTTGGTTATGACTAACAACTGCTTGCTGTATAGCCCCACCTAATTCATGGTCTCCTACCCTTTAAATTTATTCTGTCCTGTGTCCCCTCTCTTAGCCAGGGATACAGCAAGCTACTTAGTCAGGCTGGAAATATTACTATCCTCTTTAAATTATCCCTCTATCACATAGTCAGTTACCAGTTCCCAAGATCACTATCTGTGTTTCAGGGTAGCTGTTTCTACCCCATTCCCCATGTAAACACCCTGGTTCCGGCTCCTACTATCTAGATGGTATTTCTAGCCACACAACTGGTCTTTGGCCTCTAATTCATTTGATAACCCTCCCATTAATGAAACTGCCACCAAAACTTTCTTTACAAATCACACATTTGGTCAAATCACTTGCCTGTGCAAAAACCATTATTGACTTTCCATTGCCTACTATGGAAATAATAAAATTCTGACTTCTCTGTGTTCAAGGTACATGACAATGGGGGCCAATCTTTACAACCTTTTAATTGTGACCCTTTATTCTGTGATACCTATAATGCTCCAGTTACACTGTACTTGTCATTCTGTGATTTAACTGCTTTACCTGAAATACCCTTTCCCTCATCTTTACCTACCAAAATCCTAGTTTTCATTTAAGGTCAAGTTCATTTTTTGCGGCCTCCATAAAGTCTTCCCAGAAATCAATTACTCCTGACTCCGTACTCCCATAGCAGTTTCCTCTTTAGAAAAGTTTTATTTATGTTATTAATTTTTATTGGGAATATACTTGCTTTATAATGTTAGTGTCTACTCTACAGCAAAATGAATCAACCATACATATATATGTATCCCCTCCCTTTTGGATTTCCCTCCCATTTAGGTTACCACAGAGCATCAAGAAGAGCTCCCCTTACTATACAGTATGTTCCCATCAGTTGTCCATTTTATACAAAGTATCAATCTTGTATATATGTCAATCCCAATCTCCTAATTCCTCCCACCCCATCCCTTTCCCCCTTGGGATCCATACATTTGTTCTCTACGTCTGTGCCCATAGCAGTTACCTTAATCTTCTGTGGTACTTATCATATTGTGCCTTTTATTAGAGGTCATCCCCTTAATCTCTTGAAGGCAGTACATTCTGGTTTTTTGGGATCAGATAGACCAGGCTCAAACTTTAATTCCCACTATGACCCTCTCTGACGCTTCAGTTTCCCATTATAAAAGGGGGATCCATACATTTGTATCTCTACATTAGCACTGTGCCCATAGCAGTTACCTTAATCTTCCAGAGTTTTGCAAAATCTTTTTCCTGGCCTGCGGTGAATTTTGAATCAAACCCACTCAGCATTTTACTCTCTTTAGACACAGCACATTTTTTCTCTAAATCCTCACTCTCAGCACGCTTACTAACCAACATTCCTGATAAAACCAATGAAACCAAATGAATTATTTGGGGCTAGATATGAAGTTGGTCTTCTCCCTATTTCTTGTTCCAGCACCAAAAATGTTTATGCTATTATTACTTTACATTCCTTAAAACTACCAATATTCCAAAATAGCCTCTGTTTACCTGGATTCTATATATTTTTCTGTTCTGTTTTCAGTATGGATGCACCATATATTATGACATATCTGTTGTAACGTTGTCAGTAAGATTTCCATAAAAGTAAAATGTTTTAAAGTCCAACTTTTGTTTTTTTTAACTCTTCCTGGATTATATCTCACATAGCTGCAAATTCATCAAAATGCTCAAACGATATTGTATATGTCTCCAATTTTATTTGCTTTATGAATTTGAGAAAGATTTAGACTTTCGCTGCTCTAAGCTATTTTAGGAATGTTGAGCTTTATCATTTAGAGATGATAAAAATGGAATTTTCCTTTAGTTTAATCACACAGACAACTCAACAGTATTCTTGATATCTGATTATTGCCCCTTGGGTAAAGAGATATGGAACAACTCAATTACATGATACATTACAGGTGATCTCCCCTGCCCTTCAACACACACACACACACACACACACACACACACACACACACACACACACACACACACGTGCGCGCGCGTGTGAAATTCAATTAGAAGACTTTGTTCTTAAAACCAAAGGTTATACATGGCTGCCTAACTGACCTTTATTTGTGTATGTAACCCTTGATTCCTAACCTGTCTTTCCATTGGAAAAATCAATGACCCAGGGTATAGTCAACCTGGGCTTGTATATAGAACTAAGTACTATAGCACTTAGTTCTATTCCCTAAATAGTTTTTCTTTCATTAGTATCTGCAACCACCCCCTCCACCTCCCTAATATCCATCTTGCTCTCAGCTAGCTGTCAAGTAATCACTGGCAAGGAGGTGGCTGATAAGGCTAAAACCAGAGGTTTCCAATGGTAGTGTGTGTGAGTGAGAGAGAGAAAGGGGAAAGAGCTAGAGGAAGGGAGGTGTGAGAACCTAGAAAGTGGGAAATAGTGGGGCATGGCTGAGGCAACAATCATCTTAGAGGTCTAGAAATGAAGCCAGGATAGTATTTTCTGGTCAGGAATTTCTGTCCTAAGGTGTCACCTATTTCAATTAACAAGAACTTCTTTAATGTATCACAAGTTTTGAAGGAAGGTGTTTCTCCTGGCAGGATTTCAGGCACCCTGACCACTGTTGGGGAAGGAAGTTTGGGGATGGCTTTCCAAGGAACCATGACCATCTCAGTGGTATTATCTCTAAGGTCCTAAGAGAATTCTCTGACTTCCATCACTACTCAAACCTTATAGGATATGAGAGGCAAAAACTGGAAAACTGTTTCTTGCCATATCTTACAAACCAGACAAGTCAGTATGAGCTCAGTTTGCTTCAAGAGATGAATTTTGAGGAGCCCTCCTTTTTCTATTCCAGTTCCACTCACTCTAATATTATTGAAGAGGTACAACATGAGGTGAACATAAACCAAGTTTTACACTCTCTAATAGGCTACCTGGGAATAATTGGCTATGCAAACTCCTCTGGAAAAGCTGCTGGATCTTTTAAATTATGTTTGTGGCCTGACCTCATTTCCAAGTTTCACCTTTTAATAACCCTTGTGACATAGTTGAGGCTTTTGGTGGTTCCCCTCTTGTCTTCCCATGCAGTACCAATTCTCTTCCTCCTAGCTCTCTCAACCCCAAAGGCCTAATTCTCTCGGGGCCTTGGTCTGACTCAACCCACTTAGAAAATCACCTTTGCTTTAGGTATTAAGCTTGCCATGGTAACACTTTGTAATTTACAGAGCTTCTCCTCATCACATCTTTCATCTTATGGGACAGACACAAATATAAGAGTAGGTGAACATTTTCAAACATTTGAATTAAGGCCTCTTAAAGACAGAAAATCCTTCCCAAAACTAAAGTTACTGTTTTCTGCTCCTGCCTGTGTTTTTAATTATGTCTCCAGAGGAAGACTTTTGGTCTTCATGGTGGCATTTTGGACAATGTATTTAACATGTGCTGGAGAAGGAGGGACGTCAGAGACCCCCATAGGGAGCTAATACCTGCACCTTCTCAGAAGCCCAGCCACAAATTCACAATGAAAAATGGGAAGCATCAAGCTATAGCAGGGTTTCTCAGCTTTGACTGTACATCACTGGAGGTTCTTTAGAAACACTGATGCCTGGGTCCCATCCCAGGTGATTCTGACTTAATTGGTCTTGTGTGCATCCTGTACAGCCAGGTTTTTGAAGCCTGCCACCCTCGTTGATTTTAATGTGCAGCCATAATTGACATCAGCTGTGTTTTATGGCATCCTATGAGCCACCCCATCAGTAACCTATTGACATAATAGCAGGGTTTAGTTGGATTTTCCTCTTTCAAAAATCATCTTTGAAAAAAACAGGTGACTGAACCTCAACTAATGGTGTTAGTAATTTAGTTTTATTCTCTAGTATAAATTAATAAACTTTGGATATATCCAGAGCAACCAATATAACTGTTGCCTGGGATTGAAGGGATTCCCAGGTATGGGACTTCAGTTTTAAAAACTGAGCAATACTGAGATGACCAGGATGAATAGGACACCCTAAAAGGAGGAGAGAGTACACACGTGTCCCGAGAACCACAAATTGGGGGAATGTTCAACCTGGAGGCCAAGCTGTTTGCAAAAATCTACCCCTTTCAAGGGATAATTGAATTTACTGTTTTATTTAGTTGACATAGTGTTTTTGAAATATTAGTTTTTCCAAAAACAACAAAAGAATAATCCATTGCATGTTAACATCAGTGACATTTTAGGCAAGAGTGACATTGTTTTGCATTTCTGAAAGCCTTTTTCATGTTTGGTTTAACAGAAGATAGCTAGATTCTTAAACCTACTTCTGAATTCTGGCAGTCTTACAAAGGAGACTTTCACCATTACAGTGGCTTAGAAGTAGTAAAAAACAAAACAAACCAAAAACAACCACCAAAGCTCCACAGTCACTAAAGGACTTCTTAACCTAGACTTACATACCTTGGTTGGTGTTTGGTTCCTGCCTGGGCATTCTCAAGAGATACTTCAGTAGTTTGCTTGATGGATGGTATTAGCGCAGAATTCCAGTTGTAATTCAAAGCCCAGAAATAATCCATCTCCTCAGGGGGTGTTGAATAGAATTTGAGAATGGATCTGCAACTGGCTATCACATGAAAACTCTTTTCAATTAGAAGATTCCCACAAGAGGCAAAATATGTCATGTTGGTATCTACATGTCTGATGTGCCTGACTCAAGTCTGCTTTCTATAGGACAAAGCTGTTCTGTTTTCCTCAAATGGAAAAGGTTAGAGTTGACAGATGGGCACTTGGTAAATCTAAGAGGAATTCAGATTTGAGTGTACTAACAAATGCCTTTTAAGGAAAAAAATATTTGTAAGCAGTATAAGAGTTTTGTGTTGGCCTGTGCATCTTGAGTACAAAGTGGCAAGGTTTACAGTGGTTAAAAATTGACTTTGGAATCAGGCAGATGGGTTCAAAATCTAGTTTTGCTTCTTAGGACCTTGGGTGATTTGCTTAACCTCCCCTGCCCTCAATTCTCTGCCTTATATGTATATTAGAGAAAATTAGTCCTCCCTCATTGGATTGTTGTGAGAATTACACAAAATAATAAATATAAAGCAGTGTTTGTCAATCTTGGCACTGCTGACATTTTGGGCAGCACAATGCTTTGTTGTGGGAGCCTCTCCCAAACATTGTAGGATGCATTCAGCAGCATCTCTAGTCTCTACCCACAGCTACCCCTCCAAGTCACGACAACCAAAAATGTCTCCAGACATTGCCAAAAGTCCCTAGGATGGGGCCAAGGTAGGGGTGGGGGGATCAGGGAGTGGAGAATCACTGAATACACAGTGATAAGTGTCAGACCTGGAATATAGTAGGGACTTATTAAGTGGTGGCTATTATAATTGCTAATACTCTATCAGAGTTAGAATTCTTATTATTGATGCTAAACCCTAAAACGGAGAAGGCAATGGCACCCCACTCCAGTACTCTTGCCTGGAAAATCCCATGGATGGAGGAGCCTGGTGGGCTACAGTCCATGGGGTCGCTAAGAGTCAGACGACTGAGCAACTTCACTTTCACTTTTCCCTTTCATGCACTGGAGAAGGAAACGGCAACCCACTCCAGTATTCTTGCCTGGAGAATCCCAGGGACGGCGGAGCCTGGTGGGCTGCCATCTATGGGGTCGCACGGAGTCGGACACGACTGAAGCGACTTAGCAGCAGTAGCAGCAAACCCTAAAAATGTGTCAGTATACTCAACTCTGAGAATATCCTTTCAGCCTTACTCTTTTAGACTGTATAAACCAATCTTGCTCTGCTAAGAGAAATATCACAAAATATCGTTTTCCTACCTCACATCTCTTGCACCTAATTGTCCTGCAAGTCTAAGTTATTTTAGATTTATTGATGATATTCAGCCATTTAAACATCCACAAACAACTTAAAAATAGCTACATTACGAGTGAATATTTGTCAATAACTGATAAATTATGCCAATCTGATACATGCCTCCTTTGCTGCAAACTCAGCCTTCATTATGGTACAACTCTCACATCCATACATGACTACTGGAAAAACCATAGCTTTGACTAGATGGACCTTTGTTGGCAAAGTCTCTGCTTTTTAAAATGCTGTCTAGGCTGGTCATAGCTTTTCTTCCAAGGAGCAAGCATCTTTTAATTTAGTAGCTGCAGTCTCCATCTGCAGTGATTTTGGAGCCCAAGAAAATAGTCTCTCACTCTTTCCACTGTTTCCCCATCTATTTGCCATGAAGTGATAGGACTGGATGCCATGACTGTAGTTTTTTGAATGTTGAGTTTTAAGCCAGCTTTTTCACTCCTCTTTCACTTTCATCAAGAGGCTCCTCAGTTCCTCTTCGCTTGCTGCCATAAGGATGGTGTCATCTGCATATCTGCGGTTATTGATATTTCTTCTGGCAATCTTGATTCCAGCTTGTGCTTCATCCAGCCTAGCATTTCATGTGATGTACTCTGCATATAATTTAAATAAGCAGGGTGACAATATACAGCCTTGACATACTCCTTTCCTGATTTGGAACCAGTCTGTTGTTCCATGTACGGTTCTAACTGTTGCTTCCTGACCTGCATACAGACTTCTAAGGAGACAGGTAAGGGGGTCTGGCATTCCCATCTCTTTAAGAATTTTCCACAGTTTGTTGTGATCCACACAAAGGCTTTGGCATAGTCACTGAAGCAGAAGTAGATGTTTTTCTGGAGCTCTCTTGCTTTTTTGATGATCCATCGGATGTTGGCAATTTGATCTCTGGCTCCTCTCCCTTTTCTAAATCTAGCTTGAACATCTGGAAGTTCTCGATTCACGTACTGTTGAAGCCTGGCTTGGAGAATTTTGAGCATTACTTTGCTAGCATGTGAGATGTGTGCAATTGTGCAGTAGTTTGAGCATTCTTTGGCATTGCTTTTCTTTGGGATTGGAATGAAAACTGACCTTTTCCAGTCCTGTGGCCACTGCTGACTTTTCCAAATTTGCTGGTATATTGAGTGCAGCACTTTAACAGCATCATCTTTTTGGATTTGAAATTGCTCAACTGGAATTCTGTCACCTCCACTAGCTTTGTTCATGGTGATGCTTCCTAAAGCCCACTTGACTACATATTCCAGGATGTCTGGCTCTAGGTGAGTGATCACACCATCATGATTATCTGGGTCATTAAGATCTTTTTTGTATAGCTCTTCTGTGTATCCTGTCACTCTTGTTCTTATTAAAAGAAGGATCTCTCCTCTATGAGTCTTCGCTCCTCTGCTACTCTGTTTCTGGAAAGACTGTGGTCCAGCATTTACCTATTCTTTAGCCATGTCTTTATTCCTCTCTGTTGTCTCCTTTTCCCTCCATCATCAAATAAGATAGGTTTCCTCCATTAGAAAAGCCTTTTGCTACTGTCGTCTGAAACTACACTCTTATTTCTTTGCTGAGCACTCCCACACACTTCCTTCTCAGTTTCTTTTATTGGATCTTCTTGGCTTACCCAGCCCTTAAACATTTGCATTTCTCAGTGTTTTTTCTTCAGACATCTTCTCTTCTCACTCAACACCAACCTGTCCTACCCTCACACAGGGAAATCTCATTTTATCTGATGGATTCAATTATCAACTACTCATTTTCCCCAAATCTCTCTTTCTCTCTCTAAAATTCTCCTGAACGTGAGACACATTTGGCCAACTGCCTATTATATACCTCCACTAGGATGTCTAGTGAGTACCTCAAAATCAATATGAACAAAACAGAATTCATTATATTTTATTCTCAAAACTATTTCTTCACCACTGTTTCTTATATCAGCATGTATTCAGTTGTCCAAGCCAAAAGTCTTGATGTCATTCTTGGCTCTTCTCTCTACTAAAACCTCCCACTACCAACTAATTACCAAAACTGTCAATTCTACCTCCTACATATTTTTTGAATCTACCCACTCCTCTCAGTCTCTACTGACACCATCATCTCTCCTAAACTGCTGTAACAGCCTCAGAATTGGTCAGTCTGACTTTGATCTTGCCACTGTGCAAAGTCAGAGAGGTCTTTTTAAACCACAAATTTGATTATATAATTCTTCTGCTTAAACCCTTCAGCACATTCCCAATACTATTTTGTATTGAATGTAAAGTCTTTGACATGACTTTATAACATCATTTACTACCTGGTAACCTCTTCAACAATAGCTCTACAAAATCTTAGACTATTACTTCTTTCACTTGCTTGAGTGGTCATACTTTCTTTTCTCTTTGGATTACCACATCAGGTGTTTCTTACTTGGATCACACTTTGCTTCTCATTTGGCTAATTCTAACTTGTCCTATAGGTCCCAGTTTAAGTATTTCCTCTAGGAAGCCTTCAAGACCCTTCAAGTCTGGGATTGGTGGCCCTCTTTATGTGCTACTTTAGTACCCTATGGTTCCCCTATGTTGAATATAACAGATTGTCTTGTAATTGACAGTTTATTTAACTTTATTCTTCCAGACCTCAGTCTCCACAAGGCTGTTTCCAGGGCTCTGTTGCTAAATACATACTAGATGCACAAGAAATTTTTGTGGAATAGAATTGAATTAAATGTCACCATGGATCCTCACCAAATGCAAGGTTTTATTTCCATTTTTAATCTTTCTGAATACCCAAACTATTTGATCCTTCCCTGTTTCCTTAAAATTATTCTTCTTTGTTTTCAGAGACAACATTTTGTGCATATTATATTACCTTTCTACATTTTTGAGAAATTCTAGTCTTATTTGCTGACCCCTTTTCTGACCTTTAACTTTGGGCTTTCCCCCAAGACTCTGTTATTCACTCTTATTTCTTCTTCATATTCATTGTCTGGAACATAATAGGCATTCAAAACATGTTTGTTTTCTTCTTTTCCCCATTCTCCAGAAGCTCATTTAGTCTCATGGTTTCAATTATCTCCCAGATCCATGAGTAAACCAACAGAGTCTTGGTCACTTGATACCTCAAAAGAATGGTAAATGAAAAGCATGGCATTCAACCACCCTGATTCAGTTTATTCAATGTAATTTCTGTATTTGCAAGTTAAAGTCAAATCTCCTAATCACCGGGGCTCCATACATCAGGCGCGTCTAGTTCTCATGTCTACTTTATACCATTCATCCAATTAACCAGCAAGTATTATACAATTTTCTTTGAAATGTATCTGGTGTATTGATTTCTCTCTCTTTTTCCCCTTCCACTACTCTGCCCTCATATCTTTACCCTTAGATTACTATAATAGTCTTCCTAGTTGAACATCCTGACCTCAATATCACCTACTTTCAGATCTGTTTTGTATACTGATGCCAGACTACTCACTCGTACACACTCCATGGCTTGGGGATTTTCATACAGTAGACTCAATAAATATGAAAACACTAATTCACTTTCCCCTCAAGAACTTACAGGGGGGACGTCCCTGGTGGTCCAGAGGTTAAGAATCCACCTTTCAATGCAGGGAACTCGGATTGGACCCTGGTCTGGGAACTAAGATCCCACATGCCTTGGGGCAACTAAGCCCGTGAGCTACAACTAGAGAGAAGCCTTTGTGCCACTACAAAGAGCCTGCACACCACAACCAAGAAGTGAGAAGGTAACATTGACATATATATATACTACCATGTGTAAGATAGATAGCTGGTAAGAAGTTGCTATATAAAACAGGGAGCCCAGCCTGGCACTCTGTGAAGACATAGAAGGGTGGATGGGAAGAGGGTAGGAGGCTCAAGAGGGAGGGGATATATACATAATATGGCTGATTCAAATTGTTTAAGGCAGAAACCAACACAACATTGTAAAGCAATTATCCTCCAATTAAAAAAAAAGACCCAATGCAGCCATAAATAATTTAAAAAAAAAGAATTTACAATGGCTACAAATCATCTGCTAAGCTCAAATTCCTCTTTCTTTTCTCCCATCCCTGTGGCCCTAACCAACCATTTCAGCTTTGACAGAACCCTATACTGTTCTTCTAGGCACTCTGCTTTCCTGACTTGTTCAACTCCTTGCCTTTCCCAAAACAGAACCTACTTCATTCCATTGCCCTGTTGGTTCCTTTACCTTGAGCAAGAATACTCCCTTAATCAGTGCCAAAAGCCCAATATTTTTAACATCAAATTAAAATGTCACTTGTTCTCTTACCTTGGTAGTATTAATGCTTGTTCTGTGCCCCTGTTGTTCTTTGTTGGTATTTGAAACATTACTTTCTTCCTGGTATCATAGTATTATGTATGTCTGGGCTGTAAACTCCATGAAATCAGAAACTTTTATTCATTCTCATAACCCCTAGAGAACTGGAATCAGTGCCTGGAATGTGCACAGTAGGCATTTGGTAATTAATTTTTGAATTGATTTGGCCACCTCTGGAAGTTTCTTACCCACCCTGTTCCCTATATTCCCACTCTTGGTCTCTACTTCTTTTTTTTTCAGTTAGTTTATTTTCTATTTTTTCACTTTACAATATTGTATTTGTTTTGCCATACATTCCAGTCATGCAGCTCTCTTTGAATAAAATCGAGCTGGACACACCCAGCTCTGGTGAGACACTCTTAGTTTCAGCAGATGCAGCTTTTGGCTGTCTGCCTAATTTCTAAGACTCACCATAATCTGGCCAACCAATTTACATAGTTTTGCTTCTCATTTGTTTCTAAGCAAGTGTCCTTCACTCCACATTATGTTAAATATTTCAGCTCAGCCTTTGTTCACACTGTTATCTATACCAGAAATACTCTTCCCTTATTTTGATCAAATCCTCCCCAAACTTCAGACCCAGTTTAAGTCTTACTTTATCTATGATGTCATTTTTAACTATTTGAGCCCATGTTTATCTCCTTTGTGTCTGAATTCCTTTGGCAGAGATAATATAACATATTATGGTATTCTCAAATTCCTTCATGCATCTGTCTTGCTTTCCTCAGCAAGAATATTGGCTCTTTGGGCCAAAGAGCATATCTTAATCTCCTTTGGTATAGTGTGACTGATTATTAGATTGATAAATCAACAGGGCTATTTTCTTTCTTATTACTAATTTCTCATAAGTTGAAGCAAACTTAGATCCCCAAGGCCTACTTTTGATTATAAAAAAAACTATATAACTAAGTTTGTGAGAAAACCTAAAGATGAGTCAATATTACTCAAGAGTTTTAATATTAAATTTTTTAACAGCTAAATCAGAGTTTGTTAGCAGTTAATGTAGCTGGCTGTCTTGCAATAGGTTAAGGAAGCTGGGAGAACGTGAATTAAAAATGGTTGACCTCTGTGTTTACTTATGAGACATGGTTGTACAAGACCTTAATAAATTAAACTGATTATAATTTTTTAATGATAGGAGAAATTATAAAACCTAAATTCCAGGTGATTAGATCATTCTAGGACTAAAATCCATGTTGACGATATTTGGACTCCCATCATGGATTTAGTCCATTCATGCATTTAAGGGGATGTTTAAAAGCATGCATGACTAGGCCTGGTTTGACCCACAGAAGTCTGCATATACTCCACAGATGACACAAGGAAGAGTGAGTGATAGTCTCTCAGTGATGTCCAACTCTTTGCAAACTGTAGCCTCCCAGGCTCCTCTGTCCATGGAATTCTCCAGGCAAGAATATTGGAGTGGGTTGCCATTTCCTTCTCCAACACAAGGAAGAGCTGGAAGGCAAAGCTGGAAAAAAGACACAGCGTAGCTTACACCTCATGTGAATTGCCTTCTGTATTTTCAGGATGGGCAGGGAGAAAAAATAACAGCATTTCTCTTCTTATTTCTTTATTTTCAGGTTCATTTCTTATTCTAAAGAATCAGCTTCCTCTTCAGCATTTTGATATTTTTTTTTAACACAATGAACTGGTTAAGTTAGCTGCATTTGAATTTTCCTACTGTTGCTTTAAAACGACTACAATAAACTATGCTATTGATTCTGTCAGAAGGCGGACGAGATCAGACATTTTATAGAGGTCTGGTTTGCTTCTCACAATCACTCATTTCTATACTTTTTATATTAATGAGGGTAAAAAGTTGCATTCTTTCTTTGGTTTCTGTTTTGTCTTTCCCAGCTGCCACAGAATGTGAACTACTTTATCCTCAAAGTCCCTCTGAAAGCCTTTAACCCTCACCAGTCACTTGTCAATGCTTTAATGGGTCACTTCAGTCATCAATTTCTTATGGCCCAGCAATAGCTAGTTACAAGAGTATTTGACTAGAAATGTTCCCCAATTTGACAAAGCTTTCTATTTTAAAAAGGAAAACACTTAGAAAAGATGGTAATACAGAAATTTGAACATGAATGCTTGTAGCAGCATTATTCATAATATTTAAAAAATGGAAACAACCCAAACATCCATCAATTGATGAACGGATAAACAAAATATGGTATATCCACACAATGGAATATTACTTGCCAATTAAAATAATGAAGTACTGATAGATGCTACAACATGCATGAACCTTGAAAACATAATGCTAAATGACAAAAGCCAGACACAAAGGACACATATGAAATGTACAGAATAGGCAAATTAAAGAGACAGATAGCAGTATTTGCCAAGGCCTGGGGGAACAAGTAAATAAAGAGTGACTACTAATAGGTAAGGGCTTCCCAGGTGGTGCAATGGTAAAGAATTCGCCTGCAATGCAGGAGATTCAGGTTCGGTCCCTGGATTAGGAAGATCTCCTGGAGGAGGAAATGGCAACCCACATCAGTATT
The DNA here is from genome assembly GCA_024291935.2 of Okapia johnstoni. Lineage (NCBI taxonomy): Eukaryota > Metazoa > Chordata > Mammalia > Artiodactyla > Giraffidae > Okapia > Okapia johnstoni. Next base: position 85,084,950 of record CM044305.1, read on the forward strand.
CTTGCATGAGAAATCCCATGGACAGAGGAGCCTGTAGCCGTGGGCTACAGTCCATGGGGTCGCAAAAGAGTTGAGACTAAACAACAACAAGTAATAGGTAATGGATATTTGGGGGTGATGAAAATATTCGAATGAGATTGTGATGTTTGCATAACTCGGAATCTACTAAGAAAACCTTTGAATTGTATATTTTAATTGGGTGAGTTTGTATGGTATGTAAATTATATCTCAGTTAAAAAAGAAAAACGTAGAAAACCCCTATTGAGGACTGCACTAGATCCCATTTCAAACACTGGTTTTACATCAGAATCTCCAGAGGTGAGGATCTGGAATGTGCACTGTGACAAATTCCTGGGTGATTGTGATGCACAACTAAAGTTTGAGGATCACTGAATTAAAAGATATAAACTTTGCAATGTCTTCATGAGATCTAACTATATATGTTTCCACTCAAGGAGAGATTGTAACTACTGCCAAGTGAATAATACTCAACTTCTTTTTTTAATTTTCTGTTGTTATTGTTGTAGTTTGTGTATTTAAGTTTTTGGTGAATCTTTCTTTGCGTATCTACTTTCAATTTTCAGATCAAGTTTCTTTTAGACCTCTGAGAGGAATGGTGAAAACACAGGAAGCACTAATACTCTATTCCCTACTAAGTAAAGTCAGAGTTATTATCACTCTCACTTTTGAAGGCATTAGTTAAAAAATAGTTCAAGTTTTTCTTCCTTCCACAGCTAATGGGAGAAAAACCAGATTCAACATTATACAGCAAGTTAGAACTGAATGAATGAACTTTAGAACTTAAATTTCTGTCTTGAGAATTGCATATCAGTCTGTAGTATTTTTTAAAAAAAAAAAAAAATTCAAACTAATGTACCACATACCTCTAAAGAAAACCTCTTTTTCCTCTGATTTTAGGAATTATCAGCTCTCACTAGTATTGATCTTTCAGGAAGTATGCTAGATAGGTATTATGCTATTAGATGAATAAGACATAGTTCCTGACCTTGAGAAGTTCAGTAGAAGGAAGTAGGCAGTCTTATTCATAAACTGTATCTGTAATAATAGACTATGGTTCCACGTACTGAAAAAAAAAAACTGAATATGAAATATTAGTTTAGGTATTTGAACTTGGCAAAATGGAAAAGCTAAAAATCTTATCTTTCATAAAAGTCACAGTGATATATAGGCCATGATAATAGCATGAAATTTCAAATGCTATGTAGTAAATAATGTTGTTTTTTTCTGTTTTTCTTTTTTTAAAAATTAGAGTATAATTGCAATAATGATCCTTAAACTATTTCCTATAGTTTTAATAGTTGGACATACAGCTTGAGATATGTCTTGTTACTCTTTGAGACTTCTGCATATTTCCTGAATTTTCATGAGCTTTAAACTTATAATCTTAGCACTTTGTTATTACAGTGCTTGACATTTAATTACTGAAGCCTTAAAAATATAAGGACAATACCAGCAGAATGTTAAAAATCCTTGAAATGCTCATATTTTAGTAATTCAAGAAGTCTGAAAATAAGATTCATTTGAGAGATCTTTTTTATAGCCATGAGTCTACTGGAAATAACTTTTGTAGATCATGCTGCTCTCTAATATGGCAGACAGTACTATCTTTCCTAGTAAATGTAGCAGGCTGCAAACTGCAGTTTCTTTTACCAGTACTCTTTTTTCCTCTTCCTGCATCAAAAATTTTTAGATTCTGATATTAGATTTAGGTGAATTTATAATTGTTCTCATGTGCATTGCAAAAAAAGCAGTCTATTGGAAGCTCTTTTTCAGTTCTTTATTGCTAGTAATAAAGGAGGAAAATTATAAGTAAGTTTCCTAAAGTGATTCAGAAACTCAACTTCAGAAACCAATCATGGGATCAGGCCCTGTGCTGTGCTGGAAAAACATATATTTGATAGTACCACAAGTGCAGTTTGAAATTGGTCTTAATTAAGGTGGCTAATGGAAATAATTTCCTTAAAAAAAAAACCTTACAAACTACATGGAAAGAAAAGGTTAAACAAGAAAAATAGGTTACATGATAACATTTGTTATTTTGAAGCATAAAGTAAATCTTATAAATCTTCAGTTTCCTCCCAAATACTTTAGGATAATGATAGCCTGACTAATTTTTGAAAACCAGAATTCTATTTGCAACTACCTATCTACTTGTTTTAAAAAATGAGCGATTTTTACAGAATTTTTAGGTTCACAGAAAAACTGAGCAGAAAGTACAGAGTTCCTATGTACCCCCTGCTTACACCCACGCATACCCTCCCCCCACTGTCAACATCCTGCACCATTTGTTACAGAACCTACAATGATACATCTCGATCACCCAAGGTCCATAGTTTATATTAGGATTCACTCTCAGTGTTGTGAATTCTATGGGTTTTGAAAAATTATAATGGCATGTATCCACCATTATAATGTCATACTTAACAGTTTCACTGCTCTAAAAATCCTTTGTTTTCTACCCATTCATCCCTCCTTATCTTTTTAAAAGCTAGACTATTTCATATCTTTTATCTGCCTGATCCAGAGTTTCTCACCCAGGGACTCTTAACATTTTGGACCAATTTTTTTAAGGGCGTATCTTGTGTACTGTGGAATGTTTAGCAGCATCCCTGGCCTCTACCCAAGAGAGACATGCCAGAAACACTGCCATTCTTAGTTGGGCCAGCCCCAAATGTCTCAAGATGTTGTCAAATGCCCCCTGGGAGTGAGTGGCAAAACCGTCCCTTGTTATGAACCACTCACCTAATCCAAGGCCTACTTCTACTTTCAAGATCATGTCTATATTATTCTATTACAATTTGTACAGTTAGTCATTAAATGCCAGTCAGTGCATATTTACTCTGCGTACTCTGTGTTTGGCCATAGCCCGCTAAGAGCTATTAAACGTTTCAAATATTAGAAGTGTTAGGACAGATAATGAGCTCTTACCATACATGTAATTATATATAAGTCTATGCATGGTAGCTACATTAAGCATTGAGGCATGATTAATCAAATCAGTTAAATCATCTTCATGATCTTGTGACTATTCACAGCAGCATGAACAGAAAGGGAAAATGCACTGATTGATCTTTAAGATTGCTTAACTGATTGGACCTGCTATGCTGTGATCTGGTTCAGCAGTCACACAAAAGATATGGACTGTGTCCCTACAGAGAAACAGTTCTAAATAACTAGCCAGGGAAGGTGGACGCTATGCAAATCTCTACTCCCATTCTACCTCCACCACCACGTTTCCATGAAAGCAGGGAATTTTTGCCTAATTTCCATGGACAGTTGTCATAAATGCCTCAATCCTCCTCTCATTCAGCCTCTGTATATAGAGATGGACTAATGGGAAGCTGGAATCCTTTCTGATTCAGTCAGTTCCTCTGCTGTTCTGGTCGTTAAATTGGAATGCAAGTGAGCAAGGACAATTTGAGATTTTATTTGGAGATTTTCCTTGTAAAGATTTAGGCATTAAAGGAGTCATTTAATTTGTGACATAATTGCCAAAAACTAAAAATGGAATTGAAGTGGTAGGCTATGGGATATCTTAGCAAAACTAATCCTATTTGCATTATGGCCTCAAATTATGGGTTTCTCCCTTCTTGGGGGCAGACCTATTACACACATTTTGATTTCTCCTCACTTTTGTTTATTTGGCTTTTTTTATGATGGACCAAAAATAAATAAATTCAGAATCGACCCATTAAAAACAGTTTACTACATTTAGTTTTTATTTCCAAGATGCTTCTTGGAGGATATGGGGATCCTTATTCCTTGGGCTAAGTCACTTCACTCGTGTCTGACTCTTTGTGATCCCATGAACTGTATGTAGCCCGCCAGGCTCCTCTGTCCGTGGAATTCTCCAGGCAAGAATACTGGAGTGGGTTGCCATTTCCTTCTCCACTTTATTCCTTAGTTAGTGGTAAAGAACCCACCTGCCGATGCAGGAGAGGTAAGGCATGTGGGTTCGATCTGGGTCAGAAAGACCCCCTGATGGAGGGCATGGCAACCCACTCCAATATTCTTGCTTGGAGGATCCCATGAACAGAAGAACCTGGTGGGCTACAATTCATGGGATCGCAGAGTCAGACACAACTGAAGAGTCTTATATGCATGCATGATTCCTTAGTTCTTAGACTGAATTAATATATATATATCCCCCTTTGTGGACCTCCTAATTAATCTTCTCATCTGTAAGTAACTTGTAAGTTTCCTTCCAGCTCTAATTGTATCTGATCCATTGTCTATTGTAATTATTATAGACTGGGCCACAGTGCATGCTGGGACCTCAGCAAAAGGAACCAGAGGAAAGGGGTAGGAAAGAATCCTGGAGAGGGTCTAACTAAAATTTCATGACTAACTTGTTTGTAGGACTATTCCCTCAAGATTGAGTTTAGTCCATCACATCAGGGTTCAAAGATTGAGGCAAACTTTATTAAAGGCATGATCAGGTCCTGAACTTGGGATAAGAGAAAGCAGCAGGACTAAACATTTGATGGCAAGGCCTGCTATCAGGTCATCTATCAGGATTAGAGAAGGAGACCAACTAAAAAATGAAGCCATGCAGAGCAGGATCCAGCTCCTAGGGGCAATAGAGTAGAAAGGATTTCTTCGAGAATCAGTGCCCTAGCCAATCAGGTGGGAGCTCAGGGGAAGGTCTAGCCTCAAACTGAGAATTATAGCTCTAAGCAGAAAACCAAGGCCAAAAGCCAACCACAGAGGTTAGCCCAACACTGTTATATTGGGGAAGAGGAGGCAATTCAGTGAGCACACATCAGACATAGAGTCCTCGGGGAGCAATAAATATTCTATTATCCCTACTGGCAGGATGGGATGCCTAACATCCTGCTCTCTTAGGCAGGATTTGGCTCACCAGATGTCGGAAGTAGAGTACTCCTAGCCTCTGTCAGAACAAAACTAGGAAAGGCAGGGATTAACAGAAGCCTACCTTATATAGGTGGTGATGGACAGAGAGGCCTGGTGTGCTGCAATTCATGGGGTCGCAAAGAGTCGGACATGACTGAGCGACTGAACTGAACTGAACTGAACCTTGTATACTTCATTTCATTCAACTCTTGTATTTGCCAATGCTTAAATAGTAACAAGAACATCATACTCATTGATTGCTAACTTCTCTATGACTTTTACTTAGATCAGAATTGACTGCAACTTCCTAAGGAATTAAATGTGATCCGGCTCTGATTATGGGCTATGAGACTTCTGTATATCAGTGGAATTTACACATTACACCAGTGCTGACAAAATTTTTTCTGTAAAGGTCCAGATAGCACATGTTTGAGGCTTTGCTGGCCATACGGTGTCTGTCATGAATCCTTAGCTCTGTCATTGTAGAATGAAAGCAGCCATAGACAATATGTAAACAGATAGGTGTGGCTTCATTCCAATAAATCTTTTGGAACCTTGAAATTTGAATTTCATAAATTTTTATGTGTCATAAAAATAATGTTTTGATTTTTTTTCAACTTAAAAATGTGAAATCATTCTCAGCTTGTGGGCCATAGAAAAATAGGCAGCAGGCCATAGTTTGCAACTCCTGTACTAAAAGAAATTGCTTATTTAGTGAGCAGTGCATTACCTAATTCTGCCTAGCAGGACATCAACACCACAAGTGGGGCCACAAAATCCCACTGATAGAATTAGCCTTGCCCCAGCTCTGATGAAAGTCAGACCACAGACAGGGAGAATATAAGAAATTCTACATATTGTCCAGTTGTCAGTCTGTTGGAAGATCCTGCTCTGTTTCTACACTTTCTTCTCATAATAGTTCTCTGACAAGGTGGTTGTTGATAAAGCCACTTGAGTTGCCCTCCAGTTCTTACAAATATATTTTCCTTGTATGTCTGAGCTTCTGCTTGGCACTCATTTCCTACAGAATTGGTATCTGGCCATAACTCTCAACCCAAAGTCCTCCTGGAGATGGAAGTGCTGTATATTAATCTTAGTGCTTATGGCTGGATTCCTGTGATCTTCCTGATGTTAACCCTTTACCTGCCTGAATCACCCTCCTGGGGTTGGTCCATTTCTAGTTCATCCTGACCTGACCAATCTCACCAACTCTGACAGAGGCAGTTAGTATCATTAGCAGAGAGGCACATGGGAGAAGAAGATGGAAAACACTAATCATCCAAAGACTGTCTTTAAATAACTTTCATTATAACCCAAAACCAAGATGGTGCAATCTCTTTGTCATGTTCTATCCTTTAGAAAGCACAAGTGTCGAGAATTAAATTTCTTCTGCCACAATGAGTGTTCAATTGGAAATAAAAAGTATCCACAGTAAAATTCTTAGTAACCATAACAAGGTACAATAAAAAAATATTTAGTTTTGGTCTTTACAATTCTAACATTCAAGTCTCTTAATGGTTTGGGCTCATTCTTGATTAATTAAAAGTGTTTCCGAATTTAGTGGGATATGTTATGTGATTCAGTTGCACAACTTTAGAATTTCTTATAATTCTTTCACATGTACCTAATTCTATACTATGATAGGTAGCTATCCTCATATGCCAATGTATAAACCACTTCTTCAAGATGAAACTAAACATTATAATGTAGATGATACTACATTTCAACTTTTCATCAATATGTCATATATCCTTTGCAAAGGAAATTGGTAAACTGTATTGATAGCACTCTATTATGAGCTCTTTAACAACATCATCTTTTAGGATTTTAAATAGCTCAGCTGGAATTCCATCACCTCCACTAGCTTACTTCATAATAATTCTTCCTAGGGCCCACTTGACTTCACATTCCAGGATGTCTGGCTTTAGGTGAGTGACCACACCTTCATGGTTATCTGGGCCATTAAGACCTTTATTTTGTATAGTTCTTCTGTGTATTCTTGCCTCCTCTTCTTAATCTCTTCTGTTTCTGTTAGGTCCATGCCATTTCTGTCCTTTATTGTGCTCATCTTTGCATGAGATGCCCCCTTGGCATCTCCAATTTTCTTGAAGAAAGCTCTAGTATTTCCCATTCTATTGTTTTCCTCTATTTCCTTGCATCGTTCACTTAAGAAGGCTTTCTTATCCCTGCTTGCTATTCTCTGGAACTCTGCATTCAGTTGGGTATATCTTTCCCTTTCTCCCTTGCTTTTCACTTCTCTTCTTTTCTCAGCTATTTGTAAGGCCTTCTCTGACAACCACTTTGCCTCCTTGTATTTGTTTTTCTTAGGGATGGTGTTAGTCACTGCCTCCTGTACAATGTTACGAACCTCTGTCCATAATTCTTCAGGCACTCTGTCTACCAGATCTAACCCCTTGAATATATTCATCACCTTCAGTGTATAATCATAAGGGATTTGATTTAGGTCATACCTGAATGGCCCAGTGATTTTCCCTCAGTCACTCAGTCATATTCAATTCTTTGCAACCCCATGGACTGTGTAGCACATCAGGCTTCCCTGTGTGTTGTGTGCATCACCAACACCTGGAGCCTGCTCAAACTCATGTCCATCAAGTTGATGATGCCGTCTAACCATCTCATCTTCTGTCATCCCCTTCTCCTATTTTCTTCAATTCAAGCCTGAATTTTGAAATGAGGAGCTGATGATCTGAGCCACAGTCAGCTCCAGGTCTTGTTTTTGCTGACTGTGTAGAGCTTCTCCATCTTTGGCTGCAAAGAATATAATCAATCAGATTTCAAATGAAATTAAAAAGATGTTTTCTCCTTGGAAGAAAAGCTATAACAAACCTCGATAGCATATTAAAAAGCAGAGACATCACTTTGCTGAAAAAGTTCCATACAGTCAAAGCTATGGTTTTTCCAGTAGTCATGTATGGAAGTGAGAGTTGGACGATCAAGAAGGCTGAGTGCCAAAAAACTGATGCTTTCCAATTGCAGTGCTGAAGAAGACTCTTGTGAGTCCCTTGGACAGCAAGGAAATCAAACTAGTCAATCCAAAAGGAAATCAGTCCTGGGTATTCATTGGAAGGACTGACGCTGAAGTTGAAGCTCCAATACATTGGCCATCTGATGCAAAGAGCCAACTCATTGAAAAAGACCCTGATCCTGGGAAAGATTGAAGGCAGGAGAAGGGAGCGACAGAGGATGAGATGGTTAGATGGCATCACCGACTCAATGGACATGAGTTTGAGCAAACTCCAGGAGATAGTGAAGGACAGGAAGCCTGGCATACTGTAGTCTATAGGGTTACAAAGGGCTGGACTCAACTTAGCCACTGAACAACAACAAATTATGAGCTCATTTATTTTGGAGAATGACATCTAGGAATGTATTTCTTTTAAAATATAATTTTATTTATTTATTTTTGGCTGTGCTGTGTCCCTGTTGGTGTGCGGGCTTTTCTCTAGTTGTGGCAACTGAGGGCTACTCTCTAGTTGAAGTGCACAAGATTCTCATTGCAGAGGCTTCTCTTGTTGCGGAGACAGTTTCTAGGGCACATGGGCTCAGTAGTTGTGGCTCCTGGGCTCTAGAGTACAGGCTCAATAGTTGTGCCACACCGGCTTAGTTACTCTGCAGTATATGAGATATTCCCAGATCAGGGATGGAACCCATGTCTCCTGCATTGGGCATGTGGATTCTTCACCACTGAGCTAACAGTGAAGCCCATGGGAATGTGTATTTCTGATCTAAGTTTTGTACCTCACCTTTCATCAAGAGGAAATTTCTGCCAGGATTTTCAAATGAGGTTATTCACAAAAAATCTGCATTTTCTGCAATTCAGTGACACTTGATGATGGAGATAGCATGACATAAGGATTTAAAGTGCCCATTATTAAAGACCTTACTTGTATATAATTCTGAAAATCAGGTATCTAGACAAAGCCCTGATTTCTAAAAAGAAGTGTGGAGTTACAATCACCTGTTATTCTCCACAACCAGGACATCCCATCAAATTGGCTCATTTGGATTACTTTAGTTATGTTTATTCCTTTATCATATTTGGCACAGACACAAATTGACACTTTGGGAACCACTCCAGGCTCTTTGTTATACAAATATTACTTCAGAACAAAATATATAAATTCTTTAATGAATATATTTGTTCCATGGGAAAGTGAGTCTCATGATTTTATTTTCCCACGAACCACACAATTCTTAATAACACAGAACAAAGGAGTGATACTTTGAGTCACAAAAGAAACATGGGAAAATAGTGAGAAAAGCAAGGAAAGTGCTAATCTAACCAGCTTCAGCTTCCAACTTTGACACTGCTTCCATTGGTTTCAAACAATATCTATGTGCTTTTTTCCCCCTTTTGTTGTTGTTGTTCATTGCTTGGAGCTTGAAACTATAACAAAGAAATAGAAAATCTTTCCTTTCTTTCAACTCTTCAGTCTAGATAGTAATAATTTTTCACTCTAACATTCAGACTTACGTCTATAAGGCTTTTAACTAACTTCATTTATCTTAGATTTATACTACATCTGCTCATAGGAAATGTTTATAAATTCCTCATGAAGTCAGTACCATGCAGTACTCATTGTTATCCTTATTTATCATTGTTTCTGTGATGTGAGTTACCCATGCAGGTGCTCAGCTATTTCATCTCTCAAATTATGCCTTTTTGTCTTTGACCTTCATAACTCCATTCTGCTTAACAGGACCCCACAAGCTCTTTATTGTCCTTCACTTGCTCTATATTTTTTTTCTCTCATAATATTGGCTGAAAGGTTCTTGTGTGACATTCTCTGAGCCTATGTTCTGCATGGACTGGTATGTTAGAAGCTAACCTCCAATTACTATTTTCTGCTTTCCTTTTTTTAAAACAAAAATATTTATTTATTTATTTATTTATTTTATTTGGCTGTGCTGGATCTTAGCTGCAGCATGCAGGATCTTTTGTTTTTAGTTATAGCACATGGGATCTAGTTCCCTGACTAGGGGTTGAACCTGGGCCCTCTGCATTGGGAGCATGGAGTATTAGCCACTCACTGGACTAGCAGGGGGATTCAGTTTTCTACTTTCTTAAACTTGAAGCACTAAATTCAGAAGTCACAGAATTCTTTATTGATCATGTCCAACTTTTCTTTCTCTGATGACAACCTGCCTTCTGACTATAATTCCTGAGGGTCATGCCAAATCCCCCCCCCCAGCAGACCTAATACTGTGAGGGGAACCATGAAGTGAACAGGGACCTGGCACCAGAAATTTCTTAATCAGTCCTATCATTTCTGATTGAAAAACTCCCCAAACTCCAGAGGTCCTTTCATCTTCTGTTACCTTCATTCCCACAAACCAATTTCTTTTAGCATCATATTTCCCCACAAACAGTAGTCAAGAACTCTGGCTCTTCTTCCACCTTTCCATCTTTGATAGTGACATTTCTCAGTTGAACCACCATATTTATAGCTTTATGCTTTGTTTTACCAGTGTTGGCTCCTGCCTCTTAAGCATGTTCTTTATATATTTTGAACACGTGCTGCCTTTCTTTTTCTATTGCTCTTGCCAATATGATATCACACATCAGCTGCAAGTGGTATAATTTGCCATGACTGGACATGACCAAAGGAAGCCCTAGTGAGGACAAAAATGGAAAACTCCTAGATCCTGTAGTATAATACATGCAGAGAAAATCAGAGATTATCCTAGTACTGGCATAGCAAAGACTTCAAAGCCCCAGCACAGAAATTGGGCCTGGGTAATATGACTTCATTAGTAGAGGAATTACTGCCTTCTCTAGCAGTATGAGTTGATTCTGGGTGCTGAATATGGGGCCAAGGAAGGTGTAAAATAGAGCAAGCTAAAAGTTCACACTTCCCTAATCTGGTTGGTGTTTCTCTCTGTGTGGGATGCCTAGTCATCAGAATTTAGGGCATGCCTCTGAAAAATGCGAGGGAAACCATGGGCAGAAAGGTCAACCCTGATATCTTTATCTCATTTGCATCCTTTGAGCTGCTGACCTACTTTGAATATAAGCCAAAGTGCAAGTGACCTTGAATGGGACTCAGACTTTCTGAATTTGCCTCTTGTAACTGGAAATCAATTGTTCCTTTTCTTATTTCCGTCAATCTGCAGATCTTATCAGCAGGTCTCTAGGATAACACATAGAGGCAGGAGCTCTATGGGAGTCTTTACCCCACTCTTCCATTCAAATTAATTTCTTGTCCCCATCCCTTTTGTTGTAATTTTGTTGACCATTGATTCTGGATATGTGAATGTACTGACACTGAGTAAAATCAGTTGTTCTTCAAAAAAAAAATGTTTTGAGCACCTACAATATGCCAAGTACTGTTTTGAGCACTGAGGATATAGAACTGAACAATGGAGGTAAAAACTCCCCTGAAATTACCATTAGACAGTATGTTAGATGGTGAAAAGTGATAAGGAGGAAATAAAAGAAGCAAAAAAGCAGAACAAGGAGTGCTAGGGGCTACTTTCAATGGGTGAGTAGGGAAAACATCACTGAAAAGGTAACATTTAAGGAACAATCTTGAAGGAAGTGAGGATGCAAATCACACAGTATCCCAGGGAAGATAGTTTCAGGTGAAAAGACCAGCAAGTGAACACTCCCTGAGCTGAGAGCAGGCTGAGGATTTTTAAGAGATAACAAAGTCAGTGTGCCTGTAAAGAAGTGGGGAGAGGGCACCATGAAGGCTCATATGCAATTGCAGGGTACCTTTAATATGCCCTACCATGGCTGGAAGAGAAAGTCATGATTTGTTTGGGATCAAATGACTTTTCCTCATTTACCTGTGATAAATATACTTCCTACTTCCTTCCATGAGCATTTTCTGCTGTATCTCAAGCTAAAGTCTACTAGTCATCTTCTGGATGATGCACACTGCTCATCTTAGGTGTAAGTCCCCCACTAACTTTGTGAAATTAATACCAATGAATGGTATGCAGTTTCTAACATCTTATCTCCATTTTAAAAGCATGATATTATACACAATAATGAGAGCTATCATATGTTGGGTACCTGCCATGTCCTAGATACCTTACTAATGTTGTATAATTTGATCACCCAACAACCCTGTGAAGCAAATGAAGACACTGAGTTCATTTAACAGTTGAGGATCCTGAGGCTTAGTAAGGATGAACACCGTGCTTAACATTATAAAGCACTCAGTGGTAGAGTTGGGCTTTAAACCTAAGCTTCTTCTCCTTTCACCATACATCAGCATTGAAAGCAGCACTATTCACAATAGCCAAATGATGGAAATAATCTGAATTTCTATCAACAAATTAGTAGATAAGTAAAATTTGGTATATCCATACAGTGGAATATTATTCAGCCTTACAAAAGAATGAAATGCTAATACATACTACAGTGGGAATTACCCTTCAAAATAATATGCTAAATAAAAGCAGCCAAACACAAAAGACCATGTAGTGTATGATTTTGTTTACATTAAATGTCTAAAATAGGCAAATCCATAGACACAGAAAGCAGATTAGTGGTTGCCTGGGGCTAGGGGTATAAAAACAGATTAACTGTACATGAGCATGAATTATTTTATTGGGATAATGAAAATATTCTAAAACTGGAAATATAATATAATAGCTATGTGAAGTGAGAAATAGATTTAAAGGACTAGATCTGATAGACAGAATGCCTGATGAACTATGGATGGAGGTTCGTGACATTGTACAGGAGGCAGGAATCAAGACCATCCCCAAGAAAAAGAAATGCAAAAAAGCAAAATGGCTGTCTGAGGAGGCCTTACAAATAGCTGTGAAAAGACGGTAAGTGAAAAGAAAAGGAGAAAAGGAAAGATATTCCCATTTGAATGCAGAGTTCCAAAGAATAGCAAGGAGAGATAAGAAAGCCTTCCTCAGTGATCAATGCAAAGAAATAGAGGAAAACAATAGAATGGGAAAGACTAGAGATCTTTTCAAGAAAATTAGAGATACCAAGGGAACATTTCATGCAAAGATGGGCTCAATAAAGGACAGAAATGGTAGGGACCTAACAGAAGCATAAGATATTAAGAAGAGGTGGCAAGAATACACAGAAGAATTGTACAAAAAAGTTCCTCACAACTCAGACAATCACAATGGTGTGATCACTCACCTAGAGCCAGACATCCTGGAATGTGAAGTCATGTGGGCCTTAGGAAGTATCACTACGAACAAAGCTAGTGGAGGTGATGGAATTCCAGTTGAGCTATTTCAAATCCTGAAAGATGATGCTATGAAAGTGCTACACTCAATATGCCAGCAAATATGGAAAACTCAGCAGTGGCCATAGGACTAGAAAAGGTCAGTTTGCATTCCAATCCCAAAGAAAGGCAATGCCAAAGAATGCTCAAATTACCGCACAATTGCACTCATCTCACATGCTAGTAAAGTAATGCTTAAAATTCTCCAAGCCAGGTTTCAGTAATACGTGAACCGTGAACTTCCAGATGTTCAAGCTGGTTTTAGAAAAGGCAGAGGAATCAGAGATCAAATTGCCAACATCCGATGGATCATCGAAAAAGCAAAAGAGTATCAGAAAAATATCTATTTCTGCTTTATTGACTATGCCAAAGCCTTTGACTGTGTTGATCACAATAAACTGTGGAAAATTCTGAAAGAGATGGGAATACCAGACCACATGACATGCCTTTTGAGAAACCTGTATGCAGGTCAGGAAGCATCAGTTAGAACTGGACATGGAACAACAGACTGGTTCCAAATAGGAAAAGGAGTACATCAAGGCTGTATATTGTCACCCTGCTTATTTAACTTATGTGCAGAGTACATAATGAGAAATGCTGGGCTGAAAGAAACACAAGCTGGAATCAAGATTGCTTGGAGAAATATCAATAACTTCAGATATGCAGATGACACCACCCTTATGGCAGAAAGTGAAGAACTAAAGAGCCTCTTGATGAAAGTGAAAGAGGAGAGTGAAAAAGTTGGCTTAAAGCTCAACATTCAGAAAACTATGATCATGGCATCCGGTCCCATCACATCATGGGAAATAGATGGGGAAACAGTGGAAACTGTGTCAGACTTTATTTTTTTGAGCTCCAAAATCACTGCTGATGGTGATTGCATCCATGAAATTTAAAGACGCTTGCTCCTTGGAAGGCAAGTTTTGACCAACTTAGACAGCATATTAAAAAGCAGAGACATTACTTTGCCAGCAAAAGTCCATCTAATCAAGGCTGTGGTTTTTCCAGTGGTCATGTATGTATGTGAAAGTTGGACTATAAAGAAAGCTGAGCACCAAAGAATTGATGCTTTTGAACTGTGGTGCTGGAGAAGACTCTTGAGAATCCCTTGGACTGCAACGAGATCCAACCAGTCCATCCTAAAGGAGATTAGACCTGGGTGTTCATTGGAAGGACTGATGTTGAAGCTGAAACTCCAATACTTTGGCCACCTGATGCGAAGAGCTGACTCATTGGAAAAGAGCCTGATGCTGGGAAAGATTGAGGGCAAGAGGAGAAGGGGACGACAAAGCATGAGATGGCTGGATGTCATCACCGACTCGATGGACATGGGTTTGATTGAAATCAGGGAGTTGGTGATGGACAGGGAGGCCTGGCCTGCTGCGGATCATGGGGTCGCAAAGAGGCGGACATGACTGAGCGACTGAACTGAACTGAACTGAAAAGGCATTAGATGGTATACAAATTCCACCTCAATGAAGCTGATTTTTTTAAGAGGTAGGTCTGACTTTCTTGAGCTTTACTAGTTTAGGAGAACACAGTATATGATTCAAGTGAAAGGTACATTATCCAGGAACAAAAACGGAGCATTTTGTGAGGTGGGAGAGAGAAATAAGGTAGAGTAAGAGGCCATACATGAAAGCTCCTCCCCCCTCATCCATCTGACCATCATGAGAACAGAATCTGAGGGGATGAGTGAGGATTTGACAAACATTTTCCAACCAAGTTTGAGGGAAAATTGAAAATAGGGTGGAATTTTTACCCAATTTGGTCTTTGGAACTCAGAGATACCACCTTTCTGTGCCCCCTTACTAACAAGGGGTGATGATAACAGAAAAGAAATGGATACAAGACATATCTAGGCAGAGATGTAGTCCTATCTCCCTCAGCTACTACCTGGCATATGCTGATCCAGAAGATCCTACATGTTCCCAATGGAGGACATGGAAAATAGCTGAATGTTGAAAGCCAGCAGGCCTGCCATGGGGCCACTGCCATGAGGAGCAAAGTGACCCCATGGCAGGGATTTCAGGAAGACAGCCTCATCAAAGGGATGGAGAATGTGGCTGAGATTCAGGAGATCTGAAAGACAGGTAGGAAAAGAAATAGTACCAAGATGGCAGGGTGGTGAAAAACCCTGGCCCTTACATGGGCTGAGATCATAGACACTATGTTCCACAAGCCCCAGATTTCATCATTAAATGCCAGAAGAGTGCCAATGTTATGTGTGTGTGTCGGGGGGAGCATTTCTGAGGACATTACTATAGAGGCCAATGAAGAACCACACAAGGACACCCATGTCAGCTGGTTGCTCCTTCTCTGTCACCATCTTGAGGAGTAAGGGCATAGAAGTGGTTAGTGTGGCCACGGCTTGTCCAGGGGAAGGTTGAAACTCTGAGAATTATTCAAAGGAACTAAGATAAACCACAAAATACTTCTTTAAAAATTCCTTAATTTCCCCCCCTTTCTTGAAGTACAGTTAATTTACAATGTTGTGTTAGCTTCAAGTACAGCCAGGTGATTAAGCTATATACATATATACATATTCTTTTTAAAATTCTTTTCCATTATAGATTATTACAAGACATTGAATATACTTTACTGTGCTATACAGTATGCCCTTGTTGTTTATCTATTTTATAGATAGTAGTGTGTGTATGGAGAAGGCAATGGCATCCCACTCAGTACTCTTGCCTGGAAAATCCCATGGACGGCAGAGCCTGGTAGGCTGCAGTCCATGGAGTCGCTGAGAGTAAGACAAGACTGAGTGACTTCACTTTCACTTTTCACTTTCATGCATTGGAGAAGGAAATGGCAACCCACTCCAGCGTTCTTGCCTAGAGAATCCCAGGGATGGGGGAGCCTGGTGGGCTTCCGTCTATGGGGTTGCAGAGTCGGCCATGACTAAAGCGACTTAGCAGCAGCAGCAGCAGTGTGTGTATGCTAATCCCAAATCCCTAGTTTATCCACCCCCCAACACCGCTATCTCCTTTCGTAACAATAAGTTTGTTTTCTCTGTCTGTGAGTCAATTTATGTTTTGTAAGTAAGTTTATTTATATCATTTTTTAGATTCCACATGTAAGTGATATCATATGGTATTTATCTGAATACTTCACTTAGTATGATCACCTCTAGTTCCACCCACGTTGCTGCAAATGGCATTATTTCATTATTTTTATGGCTGAGTAGTATTCCATTGTGTGTCTGTATATATGTATACTTTTTGCCTTTTCATACTGTTCATGGGATTCTCAAGGCAAGAATATTGAAGTAGTTTGCCAGTGTCTTCTCCAGTGGACCACGTTTTGTCAGAACTCTCCACCATGTCCCGTCCATCTTGGGTGGCCCTACCATGAGCATGGCTCATGGTTTCATTGAGTTAGAAAAGGCTGTCGTCCATGTGATCAGTAATGCTGAAGAAGCTGAAGTTGAACGGTTCTATGAAGACCTACAAGACCTTCTAGAACTAACACCCAAAAAAGATGTCTTTTTCATTATAGGGGACTGGAATGCAAAAGTAGGAAGTCAAGAGATACCTGGAGTAACAGGCAAATGTGGCCTTGGAGTACAAAATGAAGCAGGGCAAAGGCTAATAGAGTTTTGCCAAGAGAACGCACTGGTCATAGCAAACACCCTCTTCAAACAACACAAGAGAAGACTCTACACATGGACATCACCCAGTGGTCAATACCAAAATCAGATTGATTATATTCTTTGCAGTCAAAGCTCTATACAGTCAGCAAAAACAAGACCGGGAGCTGACTGTGGCTCAGATCATGAACTCCTTATGGCAAAATTCAGACTTAAGTTGAAGAAAGTACAGAAAACCACTAGACATTCAGGTCTGACCTAAATCAAATCCCTTACGATTATACATTGGAAGTGACAAATAGATTCAAGGGATTAGATCTGATAGTCAGAGGGCCTGAAGAACTATGGACAGAGGTGTGACATTGAACAGGAGGCAGTGTTCAAGACCATCCCCAAGAAAAAGAAATGGAAAAAGGCAAAATGGTTGTCTGAGGAGACCTTACAAATAGGTGAGAAAAGAAGAGAAGTGAAAAACAAAGGAGAAAAGGAAACATATACCCATTTGAATGCAAAGTTCTAAAGAATAGCAAGGAGAGATAAGAAAGCCATCCTCAGTGATCAATGCAAAGAAATAGAGGAAAACAATAGAATGGGAAAGACTAGAGATCTCTTCAAGAAAACTAGTGATACCAGAACTAGAACAAATCATTTCACAATTTTTATGGAAATATAAGAAACCTCAAATAGCCAAAGCAATCTTGAGAAAGAAGAATGGAACTGGAGGAATCAACCTGCCTGACTTCAAGCTCTACTACAAAGCCACAGTCATCAAGAGAGTATGGTACTAGCACAAAGATAGAAATATAGATCAATGGAACAAAATAGAAAGCCCAGATATGGACACCTTATCTTCAACAAAGGAGGAAAAAATATATAATGGAGAAAAGACAATTTCTTAACACGTGGTGCTGGGGAAACTGGTCAACCACTTGTAAAAGAATGAAACTAGAACACTTTCTAACACCATACAGAAAAATAAACTCAAAATGGATTAAAGATCTAAATGTAAGACCAGAAACTATAAAATTCCTAGAGGAAAACATAGGCAAAACACTCTCTGACATAAATCACAGCAGGATCCTCCATGACCCACCTCCCAGAATATTGGAAATAAAAGCAAAAATAAACAAATGGGACCTAATTAAAATTAAAAGCTTTTGCACAACAAAGGAAACTATTAGCAAGGTGAAAAGACAGCCTTCAGAATGGGAGAAAATAATAGCAAATGAAGCAACAGACAATTAATCTCAAAAATATACAAGCAACTCCTGCAGCTGAATTCCAGAAAAATAAACGACCCAATCAAAAAATGGGCCAAAGAACTAAACAGACATTTCTCCAAAGAAGACATACAGATGGCTAACAAACCCATGAAAAGATGCTCAACATCACTCATTATCAGAGAAATGCAAATCAAAACCACAATGAGGTACCATTTCACGCCAGTCAGAATGGCTGCTATCCAAAAGTCTACAAGCAATAAATGCTGGAGAGGGTGTGGAGAAAAGGGAACCCTCTTACACTGTTGGTGGGAATGCAAACTAGTACAGCCACTATGGAGAACAGTGTGGAGATTCCTTAAAAAACTGGGAATAGAACTGCCATACGACCCAGCAATCCCACTGCTGGGTATACACACCAAGGAAACCAGAATTGAAAGAGACACGTGTACCCCTATGTTCATCGCAGCACTGTTTACAATAGCCAGGACATGGAAGCAACCTAGATGTCCGTCAGCAGATGAATGGATAAGGAAGCTGTGGAACATATACACAATGGATTATTACTCAGCCATTAAAAAGAATACATTTGAATCAGTTCTATTGAGATGGATGAAACTGGAGCCCATTATACAGAGTGAAGTAAGCCAGAAAGAAAAACACCAATACAGTATACTAATGCATATATATGGAATTTGAAAGATGGTAACGATAACCCTATATGGGAAACAGAATAAGAGACACAGATGCATAGAACAGTCTTAAGGACTCTGAGGGAGAAGGTGAGGGTGAGGCGTTCTGAGAGAATAGCATTGAAACATGTATATTATCATATGAGAAACAGAACACCATTCCAGGTTCGATGCATGAGACAAATGCTCAGGGCTGGGGCAATGGGATGACCCAGAGGGATGGGATGGGGAGGGAGGTGGGAGGGGGGGTTCAGGATGGGGAACACATGTAAACCCATGGCTGATTCATGTCAATGTATGGCAAAAACTACTACAATATTGTAAAGTAATTAGCCCCCAACTAAAATAAATAAATTTATTAAAAAAAAAGAAAATTAGTGATACCAAGGGAACATTTCACGCAAAGATGAGCATAACAAAGGACAGAAATGGTATGTACCTAACCGAAGCAGAAGATATTAAAAAGAGGTGGCAAAGATACACAGAAGAATGATACAAAAAAGATCTTTGTGACCCAGATAACCACAATAGTGTGATCACTCACTAGAGCCAGACATCCTGGAATGCAAAGTCAAGTGGGCCTTAGAAGTATCACTACAAACAAAGCTAGTGGAGGTGAAAATTCCAGTTGAACTATTTCAAATCCTAAAAGATGATGCTGTGAAAGTGTTGCACTCAATATGCCAGCAAATTTGGAAAACTCAGCAGTGGCCACAGGACTGGAAAAGGTCAGTTTTCATTCCAATCCCAAAGAAAGGCAATGTCAAAGAATGCTTAAAGTACTGCACAATTGCACTCATCTCACATTCCAGCAAAGTAATGTTCAAAACTCTCCAAGCCAGGCTTCAAGAGTACATGAGCAATGAACTTCCAGTTATTCAAGCTGGATTTAGAAAAGGCAGAGGAACCAGATATCAAATTGCCAACATCCACTGGATCATCAAAAAAGCAAGAGTATAATATAAATGTACTCAGTACCACAAAACTATACACTTAAAAATGATGAAGACCCCAATATTCATTGCAGCACTATTTACAGTAGCCTGGACATGGAAGCCAACTAGACGTCCATTGACAGATGAATGGATAAAGAAGTTGTGGTACATATATACAATGGGATATTGTTTATTTGCTAAGTCATGTCTGATTCTTTTGTGACTCCCATGGGCTATAGCCCACCAGTCTCCTCTGTCCATGGAAATTCCCAAGCAAGAATACTGGAGTGGGTTGCCATTTCCTTCTCCAAAGGATCTTCCTTACCTAGGGATCAAACCTGCGTCTCCTGCATTGGTAAGTGAATTCTTTACCATTGAACCACCAGGGAAGCCCATAATGGAATATCACTCGCTATAAAAAGGAACAAATTTGAATCAGCAGAAGTGAGGTGAATGAACACAGAGCCTGTTATACAGAGTGAAGTAAGTCAGAAAGATAAAAACAAATATTGTATATTAACGCATAATATGAAATCTAGAAAAATGGTACAGATGAACCTATTTGCAGGGCAGGAATAGAGACACAGCAGTAGGGATGAACTTGTGGACACAACAGGGAAAGGAGAGTGGGATGAATTGAGAGAGTAGCATTGACATATATACACTGCCATGTATAAAATAGCTAGTAGGAAGTTGCTGTAAAACACAGGGAGCTAAACCCAGTGCTCTGTGACAACCTAGAAGGTGGGATAGAGGCAGGGTAGGAGGAAGGTTCAAGAGGGAGGGGCTATATGTATACTATGGCTGATTCATGTTGTTGTACGGCAGAAACCAACACAACATTGTAAAGCAATTATTCTCCAATTAAAAATAAAATTTAAAAAATGGTGAAGATAGTAAATTTTCTGTTACGTATATTTTACCACAAAAAGTTGGAGAAAACCTGAAAAAGAAAGTGACCCATGGTCATACATCAGTTTAAGAGGTAAAATCAATCATTGAACTTAGATATGCCTGATATAATTCGTGTTCTTTTCACAAAACCATGCAAATATTACAATCAAATAATGTGACTGAGTTTATTTATAAACATAATAATCCTTTAAAGGAATCATTTTGGCCAACTCTGTTGTACTCTGATTATTTGAAAATTTTGTTGGACTTGTCTTCAAAAATGTCTTCACAGACTATGAATCATTGGTTTTATTCTTCTCAATGGTGGTAAATTTTAGTTCTTTGAGAGGGATTGATTTTGGGGAACTGACAATAGCCATTTTATTGATTTAAATATGATTAAGCTGGGTAATACAATTTAGCACAAATAAGTTGCATTTATAACATAGCACATATAATTGTGTTTATTTCCTTGCCTGATTCCTACACCAGCTCAGTACCTAAAGACTTCATAAATTAATGAGCAGATACGTAAATACATCTCCCAAAAGAATCACTTTAACTTTGAAGGTCAACACTCATTAGAAAACACAGGTTCAGGAATACCTATTTTGCTGAGATAGAGAATAGCCTAACTACTACAAAACAAAACAGATATACCATGTATTCCCTAGCAAGAGTTCACAATGATCAGTTGGAGTAACTCAAAAATAACATAGGTGGTCCTCTCAATAATAAGCTTCAATTTTATGTCTCATAATTCAGTCTCAGTCTGGCATCTTCCCTAGAGATTAAAACTTTCTTAAAACAGGCTAACCATCAACCAGAAAGATTCATGACTGCAATGTGCAGACTGTATACATAAGAATAAATACAATTTAGGAGGAGTTCTTTGTTTTATCTGAAAAAGATAAGAACCTCTGTGTGTTTGCCCATTTTTATAACCTAATCTCTTTTGGTAAGAATACAACTTTTGGATGCATCTGTTGGGCAATAAATTTCTTTTTTCATTTTCAGCCAAATGCTTGATCTGTAGACATATTACTTCTTGCTGATTTTAGAATTATCTGATTGTTAGAGAAGTGAGTGGGCTGTAATTAGGTTATAAAAATTTGAGTACAGATTATTTTAATGCAACATTATGCACAGAATGAGATAGAGAATAGCCTAACTACTACAAAGCAAACATTTGTAGTACTTGAGTATTGATATATTGAAAGAATCCAATTGAACTATACATTTGGTTACAGCTGAGTGTTTGATTCTATTCATAGGATGCATTTCTTTCTCAGTGTAGTGTCTATATACTATCCATCCCTAATCACTTAACTCCAAGCCAACATTTCCCAGGCATTCTCCTTCCCAAATACCAGACTCCTATCCAGTTGCATTTGGGGCATTTCCACTTAGGTATTCATAGTTAAGACTTAGGGATGGCTATGCACACTGTGTATTATTCAATTTACAGAGACTACCATATAAAATATTGTCTCTTGGAGTTGTACAACACACCTACCTTGTCTTCAGACAAGCACATTCAAAATTAAACTTACAAGTGCTTCCACCAAAATGACCTTATCTTGCTAAATTCCAT
This sequence comes from Okapia johnstoni, assembly GCA_024291935.2. Classification (NCBI taxonomy): domain Eukaryota; kingdom Metazoa; phylum Chordata; class Mammalia; order Artiodactyla; family Giraffidae; genus Okapia; species Okapia johnstoni. The sequence goes on from CM044305.1 coordinate 85,106,974, forward strand.
TTCCACTAAACTAATAGCGCTGCCTTTTCTCTATCACTTAGCTTTGAAGTTTAGAGGTCTTTTTGACAACTCCTCTTGTGCTCTACATTCTATCAGTGACTGTGCCAAACTTATTTTCCAGGCTACTGTCAGATCCATCTTCTGTTTTTCTTTCATGCTGAGAAACCTGACCATTCCCTCATTGTTTAGAATTGTAGAATTGCACATTTGAAAACAATAATGATGTTGCAGATCCAGGCCAAATCACTCTTACAGATGACGTAACAAGTCAAGTAAAGGGAAATGACTTGCTGATGGTTGTGTACATAACTAGTTTAGTGACAGAAATGGGATTAGAGTAGGAATCTCCTAGTTCTCACGCCTCCAATCCTTTCATTATAAAATTATTATTTTTCCCACCTGTCCCCCTCATCTATTTTCTGTCTCTCCCCACTTCAATCCATCCTACACTCTTTGACCAGATTAGTCTATATATAAAAGTATTACTTTTCTTTTTAAGTGTTTTTTGTTCCACATCATTTTATGAAGCACAAATTCATTAATGAAACAATGTAGATGCAGACTACTTTCTTTTTTAAATTAATTTTTATTGGAGTATAGTTGCTAATTTACAATGTTGTATTAGTTTCTGCTGTACAGCAGAGCCAGCTATACATATACGTATATTCCCTCTTTTTCAGATTTCCTTCCCATTTAGGTCATTACAGAGCATTGAGTAGAGTTCCCTGTACTACACAGTAGGTTCTCATTAGCTAGCTATTTTATACATAGCAATATATATATATGTATATATGTCAATCCCAATCTTCCAATTCATCCCACCCCCTAGCCCACTTGGGATCTATAAGTTAGTTCTCTACATCCATGTCCCTTTCTGCTTTGCAAATCTGTACTATTTTTCTAGATTGCACATATAAGCTGTATTATACAATATTTGTTTTTTTCTTTCTGACTTACTTCGCTTTCTATGACAGTCTCTAGTTCCATCCATGTCTCTGAAAATGGCAATATCTCACTCCTTTTTATGTTTGAGTAATATTCTATTGTATAATATATATGTACCACATCTTTATCTGTTCCTTTGTTGATGAATGTTTACGTTGTTTCCATGTACTGGCTGTTGTAAATAGTGCTGCGATGAACACTGGGGTGGATGTATCTTTTTGAATCACAGTTTTCTCCAGGTATATGCTCAGGAGTGGGATTGTTCTTTTTTTTTTTTTTTTTTAAAGGAGTATTTCTTTTTTTAGCTTTTTAAGGTATCTCCATTCTGTTCTCCATAGTGGTTGCACGCATTTACATTCCTACCAACAGTGTAAGAGGGTTCCTTTTTCTCCTCTCACCCTCTTCAGCATTTATTGTTTGTAGATTTTTTGATGATGGCCATTCTGGTCAGTGTGAGGTGATACTTCATTGTAGACTTGATTTCTTTCTCTAATAATTAGTGGGGTAGAGTATCTTTCCATGTATTTCTTGGCTATCTGTATACCTTCTTTGTAGAAATGTCTATTTAGGTCTTCCACTCATTTTTTCACTAAGGTTTTTTTTTTTGGTATTGAACTGCATGAGCTGTTTGTATGTTTTGGAAATTAATCCCTTGTCAGTTGGCTTCATTTGCAAATATTTTCTCCCATTCTGAGGGCCATCTTTTCATTTTGTTTATGATTTTCTTCAGTTTGCAAAAGCTTTTAAGTCTAATTGTGTCCCATTTGTTAATTTTTGTGTTTATTTTCATTACTCTTAGGAGGTGGATCAGAAAATTCTTGCCGCAATTTATGTCAAGGAGTGTTCTGACTATGTTTTCCTCTAAGTGTTTTATAATCTCTGTCTTTACATTTAAGTCTTTAATACTTGAGCTTATTTTTGTGTATGATGTTAGGGAGTGTTCTAATTCCATTTATTTTACATGTAGCTGTCCAGTTTTCCCAGCACCACTTACTGAAGAGACTATCTTTTCTCCATTGTATATTCTTGCCTCCTTTGTCATAGATTAGGGGGCATAGGTGCATGGGTTTATCTCTGGACTTTCTATCCTGTTCTATTGATCTATATTTCTGTTTTTGTTCCAGTACCATACTGTCTTGATTACTGTAGCTTTGTAGTCTGAAGTCAGGGAGCCTGATTCTTCCAGCCCTATTTTTCTTTCTAAAGGTTGCTTTGGCTATTCAGAGTCTTATATGATACTATACATAGAAAATCCCAAAGATGCCACCAGAAAACTACTAGAGCTCATCAGTGAATTTGGTAAAAGTTGTAGGATACAAAATTAATACATAGAAATCTCTTTCATTAATATACACTAACAATGAAAGATCGGAAAGAGAAATTAAGGAACCAGTCCCATTTACTATAACAACAAAAAGAATAAAATATCTAGGAATAAACTTACCTAAGGAGGCAAAAAACCTGTACTCAGAAACCTGCAAGATACTGATGAAAGAAATCAAAGACAACAAGACGGAGAGATATTCTTGGATTAGAAGAATCAATATTGTGAAAATGACTGCTGATGGATGTGTAAATTGATACATTTTGGAGAGCAACTCTGTAATATTTTTAAAGTTGAGAATACCTATATTCTCATGGGTTGAACATTCTTTGGCTTTGCCTTTCTTTGGGATTGGAATGAAACCTGACTTTTTCCACTCCTGTGGCCACTGCTGAGTTTTCCAAATTTGTTGGCATATTGAGTGCAGTACTTTCACAGCATCATCTTTTAGGATTTGAAATAGCTCGGCTGGAATTCCATCACCTCCACTAGCTTTGTTCATAGTGATGCTTCCTAAGGCCCACTTGACTTCATGCTCCAGGATGTCTGGTTCTAGGTGAGTGGTTTATCTGGTGGTTATGTGGGTCATTAAGATTTTTTTGTATAGTTCTTCTGTGTATTTATGCCACCTCTTCTTAATATCTGCTGTTTCTGTTAGGTGCACACATTTTCTGTCCTTTATTGTGCCCATCTTTGCATGAAATGTTCCCTTGGTATCCCTAATTTTCTTGAAGAGATGTCTAGTCTTTCCCATTCTATTGTTTTCCTCTATTTCTTTGCATTGATCACTGAGGAAAAGAAAGTGAAAGTGAAGTCGCTCAGTTGTGTCCGACTCTTTGTGACCCCATGGAATGTAGCCTACCAGGCTCCTCTGTCCATGGGATTTTCCAAGCAAGAGTACTGGAGTGGTTGCCATTTCCTTCTCCAGGGGATCACTGAGGAAAGCTTTCTTATCTCCCCTTTCTATTCTTTGGAACTCTGCATTCAAATAGATATATCTTTCCTTTTCTCCTTTGCCTTTTGCTTCTCTTCTATGCCAAAACCTTTGACTGTGTGGATCACAACAAACTGTGGAAATCTAAGCTCTGAACATTGGGGTACATGTGTCTTTTTCAATTCTGGTTTCCTCAGGGTACATGCCCAGTAGTGGGATTGCTTCCCTGGTGGCTCAGTGGTAAAGAATCTGCCTGCAATGCAGAGGACACAAGAGATGTGGGTTCAAGCCCTGGGTTGGGAAGATCCCCTGGAGAAGGAAATGGCAGCCCATTCAAGTATTCTTGCCTGGAGAGTCCCATGGACAAAGGAGACTGGTGGGCTACAATCCATCTGATATGACTGAGTGACTAAACACAGCATGGCACAGAGCTACCAAAGAAGGCATGTGAAATTTGGTGTATCACTCAGTCATGTCCAATTCTTTGCGACCCCGTGGACTGTAGTCCATGGAATTCTCCAGGCCAGAATACTGGAATGGGTAGCCTTTCCCTTCTTCAGGGCATCTTCCCAACCCAGGGTTCAAACCCAGGTCTCCTGAATTGCAGGCGGATTCTTTACCAACTGAGATATCAGGGAAGCCCAGTGTTGGTAGTAGTAGTAGTAGTATTAGTAGTGTATTAGTACTATTAGTAACAGTAGAAGTAGTTATTTACTGGGTATTTGAAATTGATCACTTTATAGAGGCTACAGAAGATTTTGTATTTCTATGTCTCTATTTTTATAGTGCAAGAGGGTTCCCTTTTCTCCACACCCTCTCCAGCATTTACTGTTTGTAGACTTTTTGATGATGGTCATTCTGGCCAGTGTGAGGTGATATGTCACTGTAGTTTTTATTTGCTTTTCTCCAATAATGAGCGATGTTGAGCATCTTTTCATGTGTTTGTTAGCCATCTGTATGTCTTCTTTGGAGAAATGTCTGTCTGGGTCTTCTTCCCACTTTTTGGTTGGCTTGCTTGTTTTTCTGGTGTTGAGTTGTATGAGCTGCTTGTATATTTTGGAAATTAATCCTTCGTCAGCTGTTTCATTTGTTGTTATTTTCTCCTATTCTGAGGGTTGTCTTTTCACCTTGCTTATAGTTTCCTTTGCTGTGCAAAAGCTTTTAAATTTAATCAGGTCCCAATTGTTTACTTTTGTTTTTATTTCCATTATTCTAGGAAGTGGGTCATAGAGGATCTTGCTTTGATTTATGTCACTGAGTGTTCTGCCTATGTTTTCTTCTAAGGGTTTTATAGTTTCTGGTCGTATATTTAGGTCGTTAATCCATTTTGAGTTTACCTTTGTGTATGGTGTTAGGAAGTGTTCTAATTTCATTCTTTTACATGTAGCTGTCCAGTTTTCCCAGCACTATTTATTGAAGAGGCTGTCTTTGCCCCATTGTATATTCTTGCCTCCTATGTCAAAAATAAGATACCCATAGGTGAAGGGTTTATTTATGGGCTTTCTATCTTGTTCCTTTTGTCTATATTTTTGTTTTTGTGCTAGAACCATACTGTCTTGATGACTGTAGCTATGTAGTATTATCTGAAGTCAAGAAGGTTGACTCCTCCAGCTCCATTCTTTCTCAAGACTGCTTTGGCTATTCAGGGTCTTTTTTGTTCCCATATGAATTGTGAAATTTTTTGTTCTAGTTCTGTGAAAAATGCCATTGGTAATTTGATAGGGGTCGCATTGAATCTGTAGATTGCATTTGATAGTATAGTCATTTTCACAATATTGATTCTTACTACCCAGGAACATGGAGTATCTCTCCATTTGTTTATGTCATCTTTGATTTCTTTCATTAGTGTCTTATAATTTTCTAAGTACAGTCTTTTTTGTCTCCTTAGGTAAGTTTATTCCTAGATATTTAATTCTTTTTGTTGCAGTGGTGAATGGGATTGATTCCTTAATTTACCTGATTTTTCATTGTTAGTATATAGAAATGCAAGTGATCTCTGTGTATTGATTTTGTATCCTGCAACTTTGCTAAATTCAGTGATTAGCTCTAGTAATTTTCTGATACTATCTTTAGGGTTTTCTATGTACAGTATCATGTTATCTGTAAACAGTGAGAGCTTTACTTCTTCTTTTCTGATCTGGATTCCTTTTATTTCTTTTTCTTCTATGATTGCTGTAGCTAGGACTTCCAGAACTATGTTGAATAATAGTGGCGATAGTGGACACCCTTGTCTTGTTCCTGATCTTAGAGGGAATGCTTTCCATTTTTCACCATTGAGAATAATGTTTGCTGTAGGCTTATCATATATGGCCTTTACTATGTTGAGGTAGGTTCCTCCCATGTCCATTTTTTGAAGAGTTTTAATCATAAATGAGTGCTGAATTTTTTCAAAGGCTTTTTCTGCATCTATTGAGATGATCATATGATTTTTATCTTTTAATTTGTTAATATGGTGTATCACATTGATTGATTTGCATATACTGAAGAATCCTTGCATTCCTGGAATAAACCCAACTTGATCATGGTGTATTAGCTTTTTGATGTGTTGCTGAATTCTGTTTGCTAAATTTTGTTGAGGAGTTTTGCATCTATGTTCATCAGTGATATTGGCCTGTAGTTTTCTTTTTTGTGTTGTCTTTGTCTGGTTTTGGTATCAGGATGATACCAAACTCATAGAATGAGTTCAAAAGTGTTCCTTCCTCTGCAATTTTTTGAAAGAGTTTTAGAAAGATAGGCATTAGCTCTTCTCTAAATGTTTGATAGAATTCTCCTGTGAAGCCATCTGGTCCTCCACTCCATTATTCTTGCCAGGAAAATCCCATGGACTGAGAAGGCTGGTAGGCTACAGTCCATGTGGTCGCAAACAGTCAGACACAACTAAGCGACTTCACTTGCTATTGACATAATGGATGGATCTATAGTATTTAAAAGGCAGGAACAAAAACCACGTGTATCAAAGCAATAAATATCAATAAGAAAATGTCGAGGGAACAAAACAAGATGCAAAAACACATATGGCGTGCTATTTATATAAAGTTTGAACACAAGAAAACAATACCACATATTGTTTATTGATAAATGTGCTCTTACCAGTAGTTAAAAAAACTTGCAAAGGAATGATAACCACTAAATTTAGCATTTTTGGCAAAATACTAAGAATTGATTTGTTTTCTTAGTCTCTGTATGTTTCACAAAAAATGAATAAATAGTACAGAATATCTTTACATCATTTTCTATCTCAAATCATCTCTCAGCAATGGTTTATATGCCACTCTTTGGGAAACAGTGCTATAGTGACTTAGAATATAGACCACAGAATTGGGGTTCAAATCTTGCTCTTCCATGTACTAGCTATGTAGACTTAAGAAAGTCAGTTCCTCTCTTTAAGTGGTAGTTTTCTCTTTGGTTGATTGGGGACTATCTACCTCATAGTTGTGGAGTTAAATAATGACTTAGGGATAGTCATGAAGGATAATTACTTCAAGAAAGCATATTTTCTGGTGAAAGGAAGTAGTGAAAATGAGAGTTGTTATTGAATCATTTATTACCTATGGGGAGAGGTAAAGGAAGACATTCTAGAAGAAGAGACACTTGATTTGACTGGCAAAGGGCCTTAAAGGATTAACCAGTTGTGCAAGGGAATCAAGGAGTGTTTTACACAAAAGGTATAGGATGGCATGTAGCAGAAGCATGAATGTACATAATCAAACTTGGGGAACATCCATGATCAAAGCTAAACATTTAATTTTTGTAGTCACTGTACATTGTAGTCAGTCTACTGTTGGAGTGTCTGACAGTATTTCACCTCCAACCTCGGGTGTCTCCTTTCAAAGCGCGGTGTAAGTCAGAACATACTTTGGAGATGATGATGAATGGTTTGGGGATGAATGGAAAGAATGATGACCTGTGGGAAGCAATAATTTATCTGGGCTTGAACAGGCTGTGTAGTCAAATGCTAAAAACAGACCTGGAGGGAAACAACGGTGAACACATCTAAAGATGATCCCCCTTTTCCCTACTTTTATTTCTCTATTTTCCATAGTATCTCCATTTTCCAGACACACTTTCCAGATGCACTCTGGAAAACTAGTCTGTTAAAAGAACATTATTCAAATTATAAACCTTTAGACAAGATTGCTATAACTGACGAAATTAGCTTTTTGTTGGGTTTCAATGGCTGAGCAATGGACTGGATCACTGCCTGGCTGGTTGAATTACATTAATAACCAGACTGGGAACTCAGGCTTGGCTATTATGTTGTCTTAAGGAGCAAAACAACTCAGAATGACTCATATCAGTGCTTTAAAGCTTGGGCTTTATGATAGTCAAAAATTAAAAATGAATAGAAAATTGCTAATGTAGTAGTGCCATATAGCCATAATGTAACTGTAACATTTTTTTCTCATGAATTAAAAACTCGACCTGAGTGGGGAAAAAAGTAAAATAGCAAAAGGGCCTGTGGAATAAATCAAAAATCTGTGGCCACACTGCCACAACATCATACCCAAGCTGTCTTGCTAATCATAACACATTAGCAACCATATGTCATATGGGTAAGACCAGTTTGAAGGCAGGAGAAGAAGGGGACAACAGAGGATGAGATGGTTAGATGGCACACCGACTCGATGGACATGAGTTTGAGCAAGCTCTGGGAGTTGGTAATGGACAGGGAAACCTGGCATGCTGCAGTCCATGGGATCACAAAGAGTCAGACACGACTGAGTGAGTGAACTGAACTGAACTGAAGAGCGGTTAGCTTGAGCCAATTCTCTTTTCAGTACCTATGTCCTCAGGGAAAAAAGGACAACCAAGACTCTAGAGTTATCACATGTTCACTGCTATGAAGGGAACTGCTATTGGAGCCAAGGCATTTTCCCCTTTGTCCAAACGTCTGAAAATAAGAATTATTCAAAGATGTCAGAAAGCAGAGGGGAGCAAGAAGGAAGATGGTTACTCACAAGCCAGGAAAGATCTTACAAGAACAGCTATGCAGCTTGGTTTAACAAGTCAGGTATACCAGCATCCCAAACGACACAGGATGTGGTTTCCTGGCTCGGCTTGTCCTGTTTTCTGAAGGCTGCCATAAATTGGTCTCCTATTTGTTTGACAACCTATGAAAATATTCATAGTGCTATTCATTTAGGAAACATAAAATGAAGATTGCTGGTTTTCAATGGGTGGAAAGTTTCACGAAACACATTTTTAAAGTTTGAGAAGCCAGTATTACTAAACTACGTTTTTTTTTTTTTTTAACTTTATAGATTAACTTTCATTCAAGACTTTAAACGTCCCTCCCTCCTGAAATAGACAGTGTCCCAATTCAGATAAGTAAGAGTAGTGGAGAGTGGCTGAGGTTTAACTGTCAGGGTCTGAGGTCCAAGACAACCAGGTAGCCTGTGTTCAAGTTTAGCCACTGACATCCCTGCCACACTGGTGGACAAGGCTCATCTCCCACAGGACTACAGGTGCAAGATTTCCACTGTCATACCTGCCAGGTCCAGGGAGCTGGGGCACTTCAAAAGGTGAATGTTGTGGAGAGGTGCTTCACAGATAGAAGCTACAGAAAGCTCCTGATCAGACAGCAAAGAGGTGAGGTGCATTGTAGAGTGGTGTCTGGATCCTAGACTAGGAGAGGTTGCCATGAGTCTGTCAGCTGAAGTGAAGGCAGTCCCCACCCTCCTGCTGGTGCAGAGGCTTCAGGTAGTCCTCAATAGATCCTCCCCTTGACCCCCACCCCACCTCCACCCAGATTCAGCTTCACATAGATGAAAAAGGGCAGCAGGATGAGAATCCCGGGCTTGGACCATTCCCGAGAGTCCCCAGCAGTAGAAACCCTCCTCAATCTTGTTCTCATCAGTGTCACAAAACGCAATCACCTTGTGCCCATTGGTGGCTGTGAGACCTCCAACCATACAGCTTTGCCTTCCTGTTTGGCTGCATTCCAGTTGGTGAAGGTTTACCGTGTGGAGTGCTTCCCTGGTGGCTCAGTGATAAAGAATCTGCCTGCAATGCAGGAGACACAAGTTCAGTCCTTGAGTCGGGAAGATTCCCTGGAGCAGAAAAAGGCAACCTACTCCAATATTCTTGCCTGGAAATTCCATGGACAGAAGAGCCAGGTGGGCTACAGTCCATGGGGTCGTAAAGAGTTGGACACGACTGAAGGGACTTAGCACACATGCACACACCCCGTGTGGGAGAACCTTTTCTTCCAGAGGAAGTGGGGCTAGATGGTGGCCTGGAGGACAAAGTGTGTAGCTACGTGCTTCTGGTAGCAGTAGAGAAGCTCTACTCTAAGGACCTCACTGATCTTTCTCAGGTGGTCCTGGAAGAACAGGTCCTTTGCTTTGCCCTGCAAGACAGAAAGAAAAGCATCCACCTTGCCAGTGTTTCCACTCCATGCTGTGAATTTTTCATTCCTATTATTGAATCTAAAGGCAAGGCGTTTCAGTACTGACTACAGTCCCAGAACCCTCCGAGATGATTTCCAAAAGAATGTATACAGAAATAATGTTAGGACAATTTACAGTTTGTTGCCTGTATCTTCAATGACTTCCAAATCACTTTGCATATATATTCATTAATTTTCATATCTGATTCTGAGGTGGCCAGAAAAGAAAACAGAAACTGAAACAACAGACTTTTTCCTCACTCTCACATTGCAGGCTAGTATTATAGGAAGAAGTTAAGGGGGGGCTCTTTTAGATTGCTGTGGGAGATTAGAAGAAGCAGATGGAGAAATCCTTGAGGCCCAGACATTGGGAATCAGAATGTGGGAAAGAATTTGAGAAGGAAAATTCTTCCTACTTTTAATTAAACAAACCACATAAATCAGAAGTACAAATAGAGCTGCCAAAAGGAGAATGTCCAGTCTTGGGAGTAGAAGCTGCTTGTTTAACTTTGTTGTCTTACAAAAGACCAAAAAAAAAAAAAAAAAAAAAGCAAAAAAAAAAAAAAAGAGCTAGTTTGGCAGAAACGCTAAAAGTTCAGTGTTTTTAGTTGGAGATTTGTTCCCCAGAACCACCCCCCTCAACAGTAGCTTTTATGCATTTTATGTTATCTTGCATTCTTCAGCGTCTCAGGCATCTTTACACTCAAGGAGTAGGAAAAAATTCCCCTTTTTGGAACAATGGTCACAATTCCCCCGATCATGAGCCTTTCCCGTGACATGTACATTAAGATTGCAGCTGTATCTGAGGAGTAATCGTAGGCCTTCTGATTACAGAAAGAGAACTGGGACTATGTGCCTTGTGCTCCAAAATGTCATCTGTCACTATCTTCTGAGAAAGAAAGATAGCCTGTGAAAAGCTATAAACAGCTTGTACAACCCCAGTAGAACCTTTTTTGGCAATCAAGAGCTGAAGCAAATATTCATGTGATATCCAAGACCACCAAGTACAAGGGTCTAACTGTTGCTTCCTGAAGGCTTGCCTTAGGGTGTTTAAAGCTTGCAGTTGCCTTTTTTTTTTTTAGTTGGGGGCTAATTACTTTACAATATTGTAGTGCTTTTTGCCATACATTGACATGAATCAGCCCTGGGTTTACACCCTGAACCCCCCTCCCATCTCCCTCCCCATCCCATCCCTCTGGGTCATCCCATTGCCCCAGCCCTGAGCATTAGTCTCATGAATCGAACCTGGAATGGTGTTCTGTTTCACATATGATAATATACATGTTTCAATGCTATTCTCTCAGATCATCCCACCCTCACCTTCTCCCACAGAGTCCCCATCTTTTGGTCTGCTACCACACTTCCTATGCTGCTAGGGTCTTCAGTATCTTTCCTCACTGATTATACATATGTTATATCATCTCGACTATTCAACAGCAAATTTCTGAACTTGTGGAGGGCAACATCTCCTACTTTGCTATACCTGGCAAAGGTTCTTGTCTCAAAACCAGAACTTTGAAGCCTTAGTCCACAACCTTTTATTGAACCAGTTTAAATTTTTTGTTTATTTTGAATATCTTTAGGTGAAAAAATAAACATTATTTTAACATAAACAATAAACATATATTCTTGTTATCAAAAGAGTTCAGTGAATAACAAATATATCAGTTTTAAAAATAATAGAGAATACTCCCTTTCCTCTACAAAAAGGAATCCTTGTGTACTGTTGGTGGGAATGTAACTTGGTACAGTCATTATGGAAAACATTATGGAAGTTCCTCACAAGACTAAAAATAGAATGAACATATGATTTAGCAATTCTACTTCTATTTATGAGGGGAAAACAAAAATGCTAGTTCAAAAGGATTATGTACCCCGACTTTCATTGTAGTACCACTTACAATAGCCAAGATATGGGAGCAACCTAAGTGTCCATCCATAGGTAAGTGGATAAAGAAGTAGTGGTATGTGTGTGTAACAGTGTCTATAATGGAATATTACTCAGCCATAAAAAGGAAACCTTGCCATTTGTGACAATATGGATGTACCTTTGAGGGTATAATGCTAAGTGAAATGCTAAGTCAGACAGAGAGAGACAAATATCATATAATTTCACTCATATGCACAATCTGAAAAACAAAAGAACAAACAAAACAAAACAGACTCAGATACATAAAACTAGTGGTCGTCAGAGAAGAGGAGAGTTGGACGATGCACAATATAGGTAAAGGGAGTTAAGACATACAAACTTCCAGTTATAAAATAAGTCATGGGGATATAATGTACACATAGGTGATATAGTCAATACTATTGTAATAACTTTGTATGCTGATGGATGATAACTGGACTTATAGTGATGATTATTTCATAAGGTATAAAAATATTGAATCACTATGTTAGACAAATGAAACTAATATAATACTATATGTAAAGTGGTGTTGGAAAAGACTCTTGAGAGGCCCTTAGACTGCAAGGAGATCAAACAAGTCCATCCGAAAGAAAATCAGTCCTGAATATTCATTGGAAGGACTGATGTTGAAGCTGAAACTCCAATACTTTGGCCACCTGATGGGAAGAACTGACACACTGGAAAAGACCCTGATCCTGGGAAAGATTGAAGGCGGGAGGAGAAGGGGACAACAGAGTATGAGATGGCTGGATGGCATCACCAACTTGATGGACATGAGTTTGAACAAGCTCTGGGAATTGGTAATGATCAGGGAGGCCTGGCGATTTGCAGTCCATGGGGTCGTAAAGAGTCGGACACGACTGAGCGACTGAACTGAACTGATATGTCAAGTATAACTTAATAAAAAGAAAGAACACTCCCTTCCCTCAATGCTGCTACCCCAAGAAAATGATAATAGTTTTCAAAATAATCTTGCAGACCTCCTTCAATGCTTATATCTGTCTTGTCCAAATTTTTCTATATTTTAAGAGAATAAATAGGACCGTGGTGTTCTGAAACTTGCTTTTTTTCACTTTATATCACTTGAAGATTGTATATATCAGTACACTTATATATTCTTTGTTTTTTAAGCTTCTATAATGTCACATTGAATGAACATACCATAATTTATTTAGTTCAGTTCAGTTCAGTTGCTCAGTTGTATCTGACTTTTTGCGACTCCATGGACTGCAGCATGTCAGGCCTCCCTGTCCATCACCAACTCTCGGAGCTTGCTCAAACTCATGTCCATTGAGTTGGTGATGCCATCCAACCCTCTCATTCTCTGTCATCCCCTTCTCCTCCCGCCTTCAATCTTTCCCAGCATCAGGGTCTTTTCAAATGAGTCAGCTGTTCGCATCAGGTGGCCAAAGTACTGGAGTTTCAATTTCAACATCAGGCCTTCCAATGAATATTCAAGACTGATTTCCTTTAGGGTGGACTGGTTGGATCTTCTTGCTGTCCAAGGAACTCTCAATATTCTTCTCCAACACCAGAGTTCAAAAGCATCGATTCTTCAGCACTCAGCTTTCTTTATAGTCCAACTCTCACATCCATACATGACTACTGGAAAAACCATAACTTTGACTAGATGTACATTTTTGGCAAAGTAATGTCCCCGCTTTTTAATAAGCTGTCTAGTTTGGTCATAAATTTTCTTCCAAGGAGCAAGCATCTTTTAATTTCATGGCTACAGTCAACATCCACAGTGATTTTGGAGTCCCCCAAAAATAAAGTCTCTCACTGTTTCCACTGTTTCCATATCTATTTGCCATGAAGTGATAGGACCAGATGCCATGATCTTAGTTTTCTGAATGTTGAGCTTTAAGCCAACTTTTTCACTCTCCTCTTTCACTTTCATCAAGAGGCTCTTTAGTTCTTCTTCACTTTCTGCCATAAGAGTGGTGTCATCTGCATATCTAAGATTGTTGATATTTCTTCCAGCAATCTTGATTCCAGCTGGTGCTTCTTCCAGCCCAGTGTTTCTCATGATGTATTCTGCATATAAGTTAAATAAACAGGGTGACAATAGACAGCTTTGACGTACTCCTTTTCCTATTTGGAACCAGTCTGTTGTTCCATGTCCAGTTCTAACAGTTGTTTCCTGACCTGCATACAGGTTTCTCAGGAGGCAGGTCAGGTGGTCTGGTATTCCCATCTCTTTCAGAATTTTCCACAGTTTATTGTGATCCACACAGTCAAAGGCTTTGCATAGTCAATAAAGCAGAAGTAGATGTTTTTCTGGAACTCTCTTGCTTTTTCAATGATCCAGCGGATGTTGGCAATTTGATCTCTGGTTCCTCTGCCTTTTCTAAATCCAGCTTGAACATCTGGAAGTTCATGGTTCATGTACTGTTGAAACCTGACTTGGAGAATTCTGAGCATTACTTTACTAGCGTGTGAGATGACTGCAATTGTGCGGTGGTTTGAGCATTCTTTGGCATTGCCTTTCTTTGGGATTGGAATGAAAACTGACATTTTCCAGTCCTATGGCCACTGCTGAGTTTTCCAAATTTGCTGGCATATTGAGTGCAGCACTTTCACAGTATCACCTTTTAGGATTTGAAATAGCTCAACTGGAATTCTACCACCTCCACTAGTTTTGTAAAGATTTACTGAGCATGGTCCCGTCCATCAGAACAAAACCAAGTTTCCCCCTCAGCCAGTCTCTTCCATCAGGAAGTTTCTGTAAGCCTCTTATCCTTCTCCATTAGAGGGCAGACACGCTGAAATCCACAATCACAGAAAACTAACCAATCTTATCACATGGAATACAACCTTGTCTAACTCAATGAAACTACAAGCCATGCCATGTAGGGCCACACAAGTTGAACAGGTCATGGTGGAGAGTAATGACAAAACGTGGTCCACTGGAGAAGGGAATGGCAAACCACTTCAGTATTCTTGCCTTGAGAACCCCATGAACAGTATGAAATGGCAAAAAGATAGGACACTGAAAGATGAACTCCCCAGGTCGGTAGGTGCCCAATATGCTACTGGAGATCAGTGGAGAAATAACTCCAGAAAGAATGAAGGGATGGAGCCAAAGCAAAAACAACACCCAGTTGTGGATGTGACTGGTGATGGAAGTCAAGTCTGATGCTGTAAAGAGCAATATTGCATAGGAACCTGTAATGGTAGGTCCATGAATCAAGGCAAATTGGAAGTTGTCAAACAGGAGATGGCAAGAGTGAACATCGACATTTTAGGAATCAGCGAACTAAAATGGACTGGAATAGGTGAATTTAACTCAGATAACCATTATTTCCACTACTGTGGGCAAGAATCCCTTAGACTAAATGGAGTAGCCATCATAGTCAACAAGAGTCCGAAATGTAGTTCTTGGATGTAATCTCAAAAACGAGAGAATGATCTCTGTTCGTTTCCAAGGCAAACCATTTAGTATCACAGTAATCCAAGTCTATGCCCCAACCAGTAATGCTGAAGAAGCTGAAGTTGAATGGTTCTGTGAAGACCTACAAGATCTTCTAGAACTAATTTATTTAACCAGCTCTCTTCGTGGACACTTTTTTTTTTTTTGCAAGGTCTGTTTTTATAACCATAGCAGCAATGAAATGCCTGTAAATTTTTGTTTAAAGATTGCTGTTTATCTGATTTCAAGAGTAATATGTGTTCACTATAGCCAATGTGTACAATAGAGAAAATTATAAATAAGATTAAAAACACCTGGAATCCTATCGCTAAAATATAAACATTGTAAACATTTTGGTATACAGTGTGTCTCTCTTTTGTGTCTCACAGTCATGTCCCACTCTTTGTGACCCCATGGACTGTAGACTGCCAGGCTCCTCTGACAATGGAATTCACCAGGTCAGAATACTCGAGTGTGTAGCCTTTCCCTTCTCCAGGGGGTCTTCCCATCCCATGGATTGAACCCAGGTCTCCTGCATTGCAGGTGGATTCTTTACCATCTTAGCCACCAGGGAAGCTACGCACTCCAGTATTCCTATGCTTCCCTTGTGGCTTAGCTGGTAAAGAATCTGCCTGCAATGCGGGCGACCTGGGTTTGATCCCTGGGTTGGGAAGATCCCTTGGAGAAGGGAAAGGCTACCGACTCCAGTATTATGGTCTGGAGAATTCCATGGACTGTATAGCCCATGGGGTCACAAAGAGTCAGATACGACTGAGCGACTTTTGCTTTCACTTTCTCTTTTGTGTGGGCAAGAGAATAAGGGAGTGACTGCTAGTGTTATTATTATTATTATTTTACTGTATTAGGATAGATATAACACATCCTGCTGGTAGTTCAATATGTATTTTCTCCACCTTCCTTACTAAAGAAATCCAATTCTGTCCTGTATAGCAATGTTTCCAGCTAAAAAACAATGTTTTCCAGTGTTGCTTAAAGTTAAGAGTAACCAGGTGACAGTCTGGATGAATAAGACGTAAGGAAAAGTTTACTGGAGGTTCTGGCACCATTTGCTTGCTTGATATAGGCAGTACGAGGTTCCCCTTGCTATTTCCTTTTTCTTTTTCTGGCATGGAACATGCTTGTGAGGATGAACGTGGAGTGCCACTTTGTGACCATGAGGTGACAAACATGAGGACAAAAGCCACAAGCTAAAGATGGTAGAATGGAAAGATAGAAGAAGAAGCCTGGGAAACTGATGACATTGTAGACATAATGCACAAGGTTTGGAGATCCTACTTCCATATGTTTTTGGTTATATGTTAAAATAAAACTGCTATTTGAATAACCTACTCTAGTCCATGTCCTACTACACACAACTAAATATAATCTCTGATATTCTGTATATACAGATCTCTTTATCTTTATTTATTTAACATTACATTATGAGCACTTCCCATGCTATTAAATATTTTTTTAAAACGTGACTTTTAATGGCCACATAATATGTATTTGTATGGGTTTATCATTACTTAACAGTTCAGTTCTTTTAAATTGTAGTTTACATCTAATTTCTAATTTAAATATATAATAGAATTTATATGGATAGATATTAATTTTGATGACATCTTTGTTTTCTTAAGATATCTTTCTAGGATTGGGATTATGATGTCAAAGAGAATATCAATTTTTCTATATTTTAATAAACATCCTTTCCCTGGAATATTATTTCAAGTTAACTCTCTAAGCAGAAGTCATGTATTAGAATAGTATTTTCAAACATATTTGCCAAAACCTAGATATTTTTTAGTGACTAACGATAAGAGAATAATGGTATTTTATTGTTGCCTTAATTTTTAGTTTCAATTGCTAGTTATATTAATTATTTCATATCTCCCTTCTCATTTTAATTTCTTCTTAACATATTATAAAATATATGCACAAGTACCTTATAATCACATGTTATTAAAAATGAAGTCTCTGAATCACATTACATCTTTCAGACACATTTCTATTGAAATTTACTAGAGCATCTGAAGAACCCATGGTTTCCTTGGATGTTTAACAAGTGAATAAGTGATTATCCCAGTTCCTACATGATTACAGCATTTGTGGGTTTTTCTTCCAGTTTTATTGAGATATAATGGACATACAGCACTGTGTAACTTGAAGGTATACAGCATAATGATTTGACTTACATATGAAATGATTATCACAATAAGTTTAATAAACATTCATCATCTCATGGATACAAAATTTAAAAAAAAATAGAAAAAAATAGTTTTCCTTGTGATGAGAACTCTTATGATTTGCTCTCTTAACAACTTTCATATATAACACATAGCAGTGTTAATTATGGGTTCCCTGGTGGCTTAGTTGGTAAAGAATCTGCCTGCAATGCAGGAGACCTGGGTTGGGAAGATTTCCTAGAGGAGGGCATGGCAACCCACTCCAGTATTATTGCCTGGAGAATCCTCATGGACAGAGCCTAATAGGCTACAGTCCATGGGATCACAGAGAGTCAGACAACGACTGGGTGACTAAGCACAGTGTTAATTATATTTATCATGTTGTGCATTACATCTCTAGTACTTACTACAACTGGGAGTTTGTACCTTTTGACTGCTTTCATCCAATTCCCCCTCCCTCCTTGCAGACCCCGCCTCTGGTAACCACAAATCTGATCATTTTTCTATGGGTTTGTTTGTTTGTTTTTGAAGTATAATTGACCTATAACATTGTTAGTTCCTGTTACTCAACATACTGATTCCATAGTTCTATACATTTAAGATTGATCACCAGGATAAATCTAGTTATAATATGTCCCCATCCAAAGTTATAATCCATACATATATGAATTCATTCAAGGTTCATAACAAAGAACTTGCTGTTTGTTTGATCATCAGGAGACAAGCCCTGTTAACCTCTAGTGTTTTATTCTGTTGTCTTTCTCTCATTTCACAACCCTGCACTTAATATAGTCCACAGAAGTGGCTTTTAATCACATTCTTCCATCCAAGAACTTGCTGTTGTTTGATCATAGACAAGCCCTTTAACCTCTCTGCATCTCATTTTCTGAGCCACATTCTTTTCCATTTATGTCTGCCCATTTTGCTGGCCTTATGTCTGAAAATGATTTACTTTGTTGTGGTCCAGTCAACTGCTTTGTAATCAGTATCAATGGTAATTAGAAAAAATCAAATCCATCTGAAAATGATTGATTCTGTAGCTCTTGGTTGACATGGCCCTTAGTCACACTGCAGGTCCCAACCAAACAGATAGCTCAGGAGGGATCAACAGGAAGGGGGAGCTTGAGCAGAGCCAAAAGAGAGATGATACCCCAGCTGCTGAGGTGGGCAAGCAAAGATGGCTTCCATAAGCATCACTGTCATGTGACAGTATGCATATTCTGTAAGCATCTATGCTGAACCTGTTGTAATGGTAAAATGCAAGGCTGAAACGTAAGTAACCTTGTCTATAAACACAGAGGGCAAAAGGAGGAGAGGGCAGCAGAGGATGAGGTGGTTAGACAGCATCGCTGACTCAATGGACATGAGTTTGAGTTTCGGGAGATAGTGAAAGACAGGGAAACCTGGCATGCAGCAGCCATGGGGTCACAAAGAGTCGGACATGACTGAGTGACTGAAGAATGACAACAACCAAACACACACATACACGCACAAAATTGGTTTCCATGAAGCTGTTCTATGATGAGAAAAATAAGATTGACACTCTCTCTAGATCATCCTTTTCTTCAACACCATGGCTTTTCTTGTTTTTTTAATTAATTTAGTTTTTAATTGAAGGATAATTGCTTTACTGAATTTTGTTGTTTTCTGTCAAACATCAGCATGAATCAGCCACAGTTGTACATATGTCCCCTCCCACTTTTCATTGTGAGCTTTAAAGGACTTATAGAATCATGTCAATTTTTTTTATTTATCAACATACCACACAATTCTTTCCAGAATCCAAATCAGAGTTCATTAATACTGAGACAACTTCACAGAAAAGCTATTTACTGGTTGTAATGGATAAGGTGACAAGATAATATTTTCAGGTTTTACGCAATTTTTCTCAATATATTTTCCACTTTCCTTTTCATCCGTCCATCCATGCTCTGTTCTCCTTGCCTTGGGGGAAAGAGTCAGAGCATCTGAGCCAAAAAGACCTTATGAGCTTGCAAGCAAGTTTAGTCAGTCATTCAAAGAAATCTAAGCTCTGAACATTGGGGTACATGTGTCTTTTTCAATTCTGGTTTCCTCATGGTACATGCCCAGTAGTGGGATTGCTTCCCTAATGGCTCAGTGGTAAAGAATCCGCCTGCAATGCAGGAGACACAAGAGATGTGGGTTCGATCCCTGGGTTGGGAAGATCCCCTGGAGAATGAAATGGCAACCCACTCAAGTATTCTTGCCTGGAGAATCCCATGGACAGAGGAGCCTGGCAGGCTGCAGTCCATGGGGTTGCAAAGAGTCAGTACAACTTAGCAACTCAACAACAACAATGGTAGCTTTATTCCTAGCTTTTTAAGGAATCTCCATACAGTTCTCTAAGTGGCTATATCAATTTGCATTCCCACCAACAGTAAAAGATGGTTCGCTTTTCTCCATACCCTCTCCAGCATTTATTGTTTGTAGACTTTTAGATGATCTGTGTGAGATGATACCTCATTGTAGTTTTGATTTGCACTTCTTTAATGATGAGCAGTGTTGAGCATCTTTTCATGTGTTTAATAGCCATCTGTATGCCTTCTTGGGCTTCCCTGATAGCTCAGCTGGTAAAGAATCCACCTGCAATGCAAGAGACCCCGGTTCAATCCCTGGGTTGGGAAGATCCCCTGGAGAAGGGAAAGGCTACCACTCCAGTATTCTGGCCTGGAAAATTCCATGGACTACAGTCCATGGGGTCGCAAAGAGTCAGACATGACTGAGCGAATTTCACATGCCTTCTTTGGAGAAACATCCATTTAGGTCTTCTGCCCACTTTTTTATTTTGATTGGGTTGTTTGTTTTTCTGGCATTGAGCTACATGAGCTGCGTGTATATTTTTGAGATTAATTCTTTGTCAGTTGTTTCATTTGCTATTAATTTCTACCATATGGAGGGTTGTCTGTTCACCTTGCTGATAGTTTCCTTCATTGCACAAAAGCTTTTAAGTTTAATTAGGTCCCATTTATTTGTTTTTGTTTATATTCCCATTATTCTAGGAGGTGGGTCATAGTGGTTTATGTCAGAGAGTGTTCTGCTTATGTTTTCCTCTAAGAGTTGGATGCAACCTCGGTGTCCATTGACAGATGAATGGATAAGAAAGTTGTGGTACATATACAGTTCTAATAAGGTGGATAAACCTACAGCCTATTATACAGAGTGAAGTTAGTCAGAAAGAAAGACAAATATCATATATTAACACATATATATGGAATCTAGAAAGATAGTGCTGATGATCCTACTTGCAGGGCAGCAAAGGAGACACAGACATTTTGGACACAGTAGGGGAAGGAGAGGGTGGCATGGTATGAGAGAATAGCATTGAAACATATACATTAACATATGTAAAATGTATAGATAGCCAGTGGAAGTTTGATGTGTGACTCAGGGAACTGAAAGCCAGTGTTCTGTGACAACCTAGAGGGGTGGGATGGAAGGGAGGTGGGAGGGGGGTTCAAGAGGGAGGGGACATATGTATATTTAATCCTGATTCGTGTTGATGTATGGCAAAAACCATCACAATATTGTAACTCTTTGTGACCCCTTGGACTATAACCCGCCAGACTCCTCTGTCCATGAAATTCTCCAGGTCAGAATACTGGGTTGGGTAGCCATTCCCTTCTCCAGGGGCTTTTCCTAATCCAGGAATCAAACCCAGGTCTTCTGCATTGCAGACAGATTCTTTACCATCTGAGCCACCAGGGAAGCCCTGAAAAGTAATTATCCTGTCATTAAAAATAATAAAATATTTAAAAAATTCAGCTCATAGAGGAAATAATTGCACAGGCAGATAGGATCTTCAAAATATAGAAAGAGAGAAGGCTTTTCCTCACACTAGAAATGGATTCTTCTAAGCTGGGGGAGAAGAGTGGAGACAAAACATAAGATTCTTGAATAGAATCAAGGACCTTTTACTTCATTTCGTAGCAGTTCTAGCAGGGAAGGATTAAGACCCTAGAAAGCAATGGCTGTGAGGTGTTTCTCAGCAGGCAAGTCTGTATGCAGAGTTGGCAAAGATTCCTGAGCCCCAAGAACAGTGGGAAAGCAGCCAAGGACCTTTGATTTGAAGGGGCCAGGAGAGTGAGCATCCCAGTAGTAATCTATATAGACCTCTGATTAATAACTAATAACTGTATGTTTGTCCTCTCATCACTGCTATTCACCCCAATGACCCCCAACATCCAGGCACCACATAAGATATTGACAGTGTGATACTGACAAATCTTGGGGAAAAGACCATAAGAAGTGACTGAGGTTAGTTTTTTTCCCACCAGTTCCCCACCATTGAGCCCTTGGGGTTCAATGTCTGAAAGATAGATGTTATTTTAAAATAGTTATATTATTGCACAATAGAGATGGAGGTCTGAGGGTCATACACACTATAACATCTTTAAGGGTCAATTCTCCCAACCCCACTTCTTTATCATGTAGTGGTTCACTTTGATGTTTTCTGCTCTGGTCAAGAAAAAAAAATTGTGACAGAAGGGAATTTATCTCATACTTATAAAAAGGCTTGAATATCTGTATCTTAAGATTTTGGCATTAACTTTTACCCCTAACTCATATCCACATTCAGGGTGACACAAAGCTATACCCAAACAAAAGTCAGTTTCAGAATGTTCAACTTATTATCAGCTAGCTCCACCATAATTTGAAGTTATGATGCCAGGAAGTCTAGTTATTTCAAATCTGAAAAGAATATCGCCAAACCACACCTTTCAAAAATGTTATTAACATATGATTTTTTTTTGCTAAACAAGGAATATGGGAAATGTAGTTGCATTCACAAAGAATGTATGGAGACTGCCAAGAAAGCAAATGATTTTTGGAAGTCACCCTTATTTGGAAATATTCAAGTCATAGAACCATGGTTGTTTAAACAAATTCATCTACCATATCTCCTTTAGAAAACATGTGCTTCCAAAATATATGAAAAGGATTGAATACTATGCTACTCAGTTCTATGATTTAGTTGAAAACAGCTCAGGTTAAGAAAAAAAATAGACAAAGCCTGCCAAGAATTGCAAGTAGCTTACTGTAGCTATTGTGATATAGTGGAAAAAGCAAAGCCTCTGGAGTTGGAGAGAACTGTTTGTGAAGCTTGGCTGCACTCTTAACTAGTTGGGTGACCTTGGGCAAGTAACTTTATCTTCCCTATGATTCATCTGTAAAAATAATTAAATTATATTAAATGAGAAAACATATGTGAAAGTGCTCATTGAAGGATATTCCCCCCTCTAGGCCACAATGAAAGAACAGAATAGTTATACATGGTTATTATGATATAAAGTAAAAAATACATGCATGCCTTAGTATGAGCACAAAACTAGATGAGTTCTGAAAGGCTTTGAATAGAGCAAAGCAATGTAAAGTGATATTTGGCCAAACGCAAAATTATAACTAGAGCAAGATACATTGAAATAAATTCTACTTATTCTACTTTAAACTGCTCCTATAAAAATCCTTTCTAAAGTCACTAGTTGCTTTATGAAATTTGCTATGAGTGGGACATCTAGGCAGTCTATTGTTTTTTTTAAATGCCAGGTGTTGCTATTTCTAAGGGAATTATGAGGAGAGTAATGAAAAATATGGGTTATTTCTATCCTTTTAGCCAGAATAAAACATCAGCTTGAGTCCAAAAGCAGCAAATGAGGTGACTCTTAGTGGAAGAAGACACTAGGGTTGATGGCAAAATTATAAGGTATTCACCCAACTCAAGGCATTCTCTCAGTTGTCCAAAAACTTCATGATGTTCTTTGTGTTGAAATAATTCTCCCAAGAAACCCATGCTCTACTGTAAGTGTTATAACCTAGGGGGCAAACTATGGCACACGGGTCAAATTTTGGCTGCTGTGTTTTTGTAAATAAAGTTTTATTGAAATACAGCCATCCTCATTCAGCTATGTGTTGTTATGGCTGCTTTTGCACTACCAAATTGAGAGGGTGGCACTGATATATATACACTACCATGTGTAAAATAGATAGCTAGTGGGAAGTTGCTGTATAGCACAGGGAGACCAACTTGTTGCTCTGTGATGACCTAGAAGATTGGGATGGAGTACGGGGTGGGAGGGAATTTCAAGAGGGTGAACATATATGTACACTTATAGTGATTCATGTTGTTGTATGGTAGAAACCAACACAACATTGTAAAGCAATTATAGTCCAATTTAAAAATAAGTAAATAAATAAATGAGTGGGGGAAGAGAGTTAAGTTGTGACAGAGACCACATGGTCCATAAAGACCAAAATATTTACTATCTGTACCTTTACAGAAAAAGTGTGTCAACTCCTGCTCTACCCCCTAACAGCTCATTTGCTACGTAAAATCAAAGGCAATATATTTAACCTATCTATGGGATATTTTCACTTTAAAAGATGGCCATTTGTTGATTGCCTGGGCGAAAATGTTTGAGCACAGAAAGCGGCCTCCTTGTGCACTTTGCCCACGCTTATTCCTTTTCCAAAATAAAAGAAGTCAGCAATGTGGCACCCTGCGTTGGAAAGTTTGCCACATTTTGAATTTAGTGTGACTGTAGACTTTGCATTACAACAGAGGCATGTGGAAGCTAATCTGAAGGTAGCTGCCTTTGTTTCATAATTTTACTTAAACAAACCTTAGTACAGCCAAAGTCAGCTTTTCAGGGGTCTACCAATCCCTTAGATTTGCTCTGAAATAATTTGGCTGAAACACATTAGCTGTGTCACATTCTTTATAAGGTTTTGAAAACTTCTTAAATCATAGCGATGATATTTCTTGGAATACTGAGCAATGAGCTCCGGCACTGGTGAGCTTCATAAAACTTCCTCCCAAATCACCATTGACAGTCTGATTCAACCCACAGCTCATCCTCCCAAATAATGTGGTTTGAAAGATAAGGAATCCAAATGAAGTAAAATAGCAGCTGCAAAAACAGCAGAAGACAGGAATCGGAGCAAAATCTCCATTCTGAGTATGCAAGACTTCAAGATGGAGTCATGCTACAACGAGTAATTCAAAAGCTATAACTTACATGTGTCAAAGGGTCTTTGATATAAAAATCTGGAGGAGAGAAAGTCAAGAAGATTAGTCTGGCTTTCTTTGTTCTTCATGGACATATTCCAAAATAAAGTTCAAATTAATGTTAGTTTTGGTTAGTTTTATCATGCCTACAACAAAAAATAAAGCATTTGCCATATTCTTCCCAATAAGTTGCAGGTTTGAAATATATTTTCAAACCAATGTGGTGGGGGGAGCTTCTTTTTAAAAATAGAATCAAAATAAATGCCAGTAAAGATTATAGTATGGCTACTGAGAAGAGGGAAATTTTAAATGGCAAATTAGTGTATCTTTAGCAACAGAGCAGCATATAATGATATAGTTTTCATACATTTCAGATAGCTCTTACTCAGTTCTATATCTGGTTCTGCCATTTGGTGGTAAAGAATTTCACTTCTCAGTTTTTCTCTGTGAGAGGGGGAAAAAAAACAGAATGAAAGCTATTCCTAGAATAATATGGTGATTTGAGGACTTTAAGTTCTAAATTGTGTTATAAGTGTATCCAGGTATATGCTGATTCTTTTGGAAGAAAAGAAGTAAGCTTTTACCTCATTCCCCGGGGGTTATTTGCAAATATACTTTGATACAGAGGTGTCATTTCAGAGCAATAGGACAAGTCCCAGTACACCAGAAGCCTCCCTATAGGGTCAGTAATTATTTAGGAGAGTCCAAGTAATGAAATTCCACTAGGTTAACAGCAATATAGTGATCCATCTACCCACAGGATTAGTGACAAGGCTAGAGTTGCAAACTGGGCTTGTGTCCTTAAAGCTGAGCAGCCAGCCACTGATGAGGGGCCTTGGACCACCAGTGAGGAAGACAAGAAAACTGAAACACTAAAGCCAGAGAATGGGAATATTACTGAGTCTTCTTGGGGTCTGCTCTTAAGGTAAATTTCACTGATCATCAGGAATCGGGGCAATTTTAATCTACACACAGACAGGAGCAAGCAGAGGACTTTTTAATTGTAAATTAGATCATGCTAACCTGCTGTTCAACACTTTCAGTGGGTTCCAGTCACTTTTAGAATCAATCTGAAATCTTAATCATGGACCAGTATTGGCCCTACATGCTTTTTCATTCTGGCCACCTCTCTGACCTCAGGTCTTACTGCTTAAATACCTTGCTCCAGCAAAAACCTTCTTGCTGTTTTTAGAACATGCCCAACTCATTCTCACCTCAGAACCTTCAGATTCGCTGCTCCTGTGGCCTGGAGTGCTTGTTCCCTGGACCTTTACATAGTTTATTACCTTAGTACATTAACGTCTTTATTCAAACATCACCACCTAAGAGTGGCTGTCTTTGATATAAGATTTACCCCCTGTTTACTTCATATCACCTCATCCTGCTTTTATTTTCCTTCCAATAATTATCATCATGTGATCACAGAATACCTATTTGTTGATTAATTTATCTCTCCCTCACCAGATTACAAGCTCCATGAGGGCAGGAACTTGGTTTTGTTCAGTCTTTATCCCTGAGGCTTAGGAGAGGGACTGACATATAGTGGGCACTCAGCTGATATTTATTGAATGGATAAATGAATTTCAAACAGATATTCAAATGAAATCAGCTTGTATAGAAATTTTTGCTTCCAGACTGTGGTAGACATCAAATATCTCAAACAGTCAAACATGCGACAATCAAATTTTAAATACTTCTGCAAAAGTTGATTCCCTAAGTGTCCTTTACCATTCCACAATTTAACTCGTGCTCTGATTTCATCCTACATGCAATCATTTAAGCTTGGTTCCTCTTCAGTAGCAAGGCATAAGGTTGGTATAATGCCAATTATTGGTGTCAGAATATCCAAAAACCCTATTTTGGCAAGGCTGGAGAATGATGTAAATTTCTTTTGTTCAGAAGAATCCCAGAAAGAACAGACATAATTACTCGAGTCAAGCCTCAATTTATTATCCCCACTTAGTGCTATATAACTGCATACTCTTGCACTTGGAGTGACTTGTCACTTAATCAGTAGGGCACTTTTAATCAGTACTCCCTATTGTTTATGGAGTTTGTATGATGAACTAAATTAATCCACACACTTATTCTGGAGCACCTTAGAGAGAAAGTTGGAAGATTCTGGATGCTATCTAGGGCCATGGAATGAAGACTTTATCTGTATTAATAAAGGTCAATACCTCAGTCAAGTATTAACAGTAACACCATTATTAGCTCTACTATGTACGTACCTAATTTAACAAATATTTCCTGCATTATTTTACATTACTCCCTTTTGGGTTGTATGGCATCACTGATTCAATTTACATGAGTTTGAGCAAACTCTGGGAGATAGTGAAGGACAGGGAAGCCTGGCATGCTGCAGGCCATGCGGTTGCAAAGAGTTGGACGCAACGAGTGACTGAACAACAACTGTCTTTTGGCATTACATATTCTACTCTGGTTGTATTGCACTACTCCTCTTTGTTGATTATTCCCTGTGGTTTTCTGCCTTAATACTTGTGGTCCTACTGTTTCCTATCTTGTACTATTGTTTGTTTCTTTTTAATGTATCTAATGTCAACATTCACTCTTGCCATCTCCTGTTTGACAACTTCCAATTTGCCTTGATTCATGGACCTAACATTCCAGGTTCCTATGCAATATTGCTCTTTACAGCATCGGACTTTGCTTCTATCACCAGTCACATCCACAACTGGGTATTGTTTTTGCTTTGGCTCCATCCCTTCATTTTTCTGGAGTTATTTCTCCACTGATCTCCAGTAGCATATTGGGCACCTACCAATCTGGGGAGTTCATCTTTCAGTGTCCTATTTTTTGCCTTTTCATACTGTTCCTGGGGTTCTCAAAGAAAGAATGATGAAGTGGTTTGCCATTCCCTTCTCCAGTGGGCCACATTCTGTCAGACCTCTCCACCATGACCCATCCATCTTGGGTGGCCCCACACGGCATGGCTTAGTTTCATTGAGTTAGACAAGGATATGGTCTGTGTGATCAGATTGGCTAGATTTCTGTGATTATGGTTTCAGTGTGTCTGCCCTCTGATGCCCTCTCTCAATACCTACCGTCTTACTTGGGTTTCTCTTACCTTGGACATAGGGTATCTCTTCACGGCTGCTCCAGCAAAGCGCAGCCACTGCTGCTTACCTTGGACTTGGGGTATCTCCTCACGGCTGCCCCTCCTGACCTTGAAAGTGGAGTAGCTCCTCTCGGCCCTCCTGTGTCCGCGCAGCCACTGCTCCTTGGAAGTGGGGTTCCTCCTCTTGGCCACCACCCCTGACCTCAGACGTGTGGTAGCTCCTCTCCTCCGCTCCTGCAACATCGCAGCCTGGTGGTCTCGGCGGAGGCCGCTGACACTGGGCGTGGGGTAGCCCAAGAAAAGAAATGCAAAAAAGAAAAATGGCTGTCTGAGGAAGCCTTATGAATAGCTGTGAAAAGACGGGAAATGAAAAGCAAAGGAGAAAAGGAAAGATATACCCATTTGAATGCAGAGTTCCAAAGAATAGCAAGGAGAGATAAGAAAGCCTTCCTCAGTGATCAGTGAAAAGAAATAGAGGAAAACAACAGAAGGGGAAAGACTAGAGATCTCTTCAAGAAAATTAGAAATACCAAGGGAACATTTCATGCAAAGATGGGCTCAATAAAGGACAGAAATGGTATGGACCTAACAGAAGAAGATATTAAGAAGAGGTGGCAAGAATACACAGAAGAATTGTACAAAAAAGATCTTCCGACCCAGATAATCACAATGGTGTGATCACTCACCTAGAGCCAGACATCCTGAAATGTGAAGTCAAGTGGGCCTTAGAAAGCATCACTATGAACAAAACTAGTGGAGGTGATGGAATTCCAGTTGAGCTATTTCAAATCCTGAAAGATGATGCTGTGAAAGTGCTGCACTCAATATGCCAGCAAACCTGGAAAACTCAGCAGTGGCCACAGGACTGGAAAAAGTCAGTTTTCATTTCAATCCCAAAGAAAGGCAATGCCAAAGAAGGCTTGAACTGCCGCACAATTGCACTCATCTCACACGCTAGTAAAGTAATGCTCAAAATTCTCCAAGCCAGGCTTCAGCAATACGTGAACCATGAACTTCCAGATGTTCAAGCTGGTTTTAGAAAAGGCAGAGGAATCAGAGATCAAATTGCCAACATCTGCTGGATCATTGAAAAAGCAAGAGAGTTCCAGAAAAACATCTATTTCTGCTTTATTGACTATCCCAAAGCCTTTGACTGTGTGGATCACAATAACCTGTGGAAGATTCTGAAAGAGATGGGCATACCAGACCACCTGATCTGCCTCTTGAGAAACCTGTATGCAAGTCAGGAAGCAACAGTTAGAACTGGACATGGAACAACAGACTGGTTCTACATAAGAAAAGGAGTACGTCAAGGCTGTATATTGTCACCCTGCTTATTTAACTTATATGCAGAGTACATCATGAGAAATGCTGGACTGGAAGAAGCACAAGCTGGAATCAAGATTGCTGAGAGAAATATCAATAACCTCAGATATGCAAATGATACCAGCCTTATGGCAGAAAGCGAAGAACTAAAGAGCCTCTTGATGAAAGTGAAAGAGAAGAGTGAAAAAGTTGCTTTAAAGCTCAACATTCAGAAAACTAAGATCATGGCATCTGGTCCCATCACTTCATGGGAAATAGATGGAAAAACAGTGGAAACAGTGTCAGACTTTATTTTGGGGGGCTCGAAAATCACTGCAGATGGTGATTGCTGCCATGAAATTAAAAGACGCTTACTCCTTCGACGGAAAGCTATGACCAACCTAGATAGCATATTAAAAAGCAGAGACATTACTTTGCCAACAAAGGTCCATCTAGTCAAGGCTATGGTTTTTCCAGTAGTCATGTATGGATGTGAGAGGTGAACTGTGAAGAAAGCTGAGTGCCGAAGAACTGATGCTTTTGAACTGTGGTGTTCGAGAAGACTCTTGAGAGTCCCTTGGACTACAAGGAGATCCAACCAGTCCATCCTAAAGGAGATCAGCCTTGGTTGTTCATTGGAAGGGCTGATGTTGAAGCTGAAACTCCAATACTTTGGACACCTGATGCGAAGAGTTGACTCATTGGAAAAGACCCTGATGCTGGGAAGGATTGGGGGCAGGAGAAGAAGGGGACAACAGAGGATGAGATGACTGGATGGGATCACCAACTTGATGGACATGAGTTTGGGTAGACTCCAGGAGTTGGTGATAGACAGGGAGGCCTGGCGTGCTGCAATTAATGGAGTCGCAAAGAGTCAGACACGACTGAGCGACTGAACTGAAATGAACTGAATGTATCTAACATACTTCTTCTAGTCAACTACAGGTCCAACCTTTCACAGAAGGGCAACCTCACCTCAAAAAGGAAATGAAAATAAACAAATCTAAAGATCTGATCAGAAGATTTCATGGCTAAAACTTGTAGTAGAACTACAGTAGTAAGAATTTTTTATGACAAATCTAGCCACTGAGAGTCTTGGGCTCACAGTGAAATTCCGTGAGGGTCCATCTCCAGTATTAGAGATCAGAGTGACATAGTTCTGTGTCACTCAGTTCAGTTCAGTTCAGTCACTCAGTCGTGTTCAACTCTTTGTGACCCCATGGACTGCAGCATGTCAGGCCTCCCTGTCCATCACCAAATCACAGAGTATACTCAAACTCATGTCCATTGAGTTGGTGATGCCATCCAGAAATCTCATCCTTTGTCATCCCCTTCTCCTCCCGCCTTCATACTTTCCCAGCATCAGCGTCTTTTCAAATGAGTCAGTTCTTCACATCAGGTGGCCGAAGTATTGGAGTTTCAGCTTCAGCATCAGGCCTTCCAATGAACACCCAGGACTGATCTCCTTTAGGATGGACTGGCTAGATCTCCTTGCTGTCCAAGGGACTCTCAAGAGTCTTCTCCAACACCACAGTTCAAAAGCATTGATTATTCGGTGATCAACTTTCTTTTTTTTTAATTAATTTATTTTAATTGGAGGCTAATTACTTTACAATATTGTAGTGGGTTTTGCCATACATTGACATGAATCAGCCATGGGTGTACATATGTTCCCCATCCTGAACCCCCCTCCCACCTCCTTCCCCATCCCATCCCTCAGGGTCATCCCAGTGCACCAGCCCTGAGCACCTTTTCTCATGCATCGAACCTGGACTGGCGATCTGTTTCACATATGGTAATATACATGATTGATTGCTATTCTCTCAAATCATTCCACCCTCGCCTTCTCTCACAGAGTCCAAAAAACTGTTGTATACATCTGTGTCTCTTTTGCTATCTCACATATAGGGTCATCATTACCATCTTTCTAAATTCCATCTATATGTGTTAGTATATTGGTGTTTTTCATTCTGACTTACTTCACTCTGTATAATAGGCTCCAGTTTCATCTACCTCATTAGAACTGATTCAAATGTATTCTTTTTTAATGGCTGAGTAATATTCCATTGTGTATATGTACCACAGCTTCCTGATCTATTCGTCTGCTGATGGACATCTAGGTTGCTTCCATGCCCCGGCTATTATAAACAGGGCTGTGATGAACATTGCGGTACACGTGTCTCTTTCAATTCTGGTTTCCTCAGTGTGTATTCCCAGCAATGGGATTGCTGGGTCATATGGCAGTTCTATTTCCAGCTTTTTAAGGAATATCCACACTGTTTCTCCATAGTCGCTGTACTAGTTTGCATTTCCACCAACAACAGTGTAAGAGGGCTTCCTTTTCTCCACAAACTCTCCAGCATTAATTGTTTGTAGACTTTTGGATAGCAGCCATTCTGACTGGTGTGAGATGGTACCCCATTGTGGTTTTTCATTTGCATTTCTCTGATAATGAGTGATGTTCAGCATCTTTTCAGGTGTTTGGTAGCCATCTGTATGTCTTCTTCGGAGAAATGTCTGTTTAGTTCTCTGGCCCATTTTTTATTGGGTCATTTATTTTTCTGGAATTGAGCTGCAGGAGCTGCCTGTATATTTTTGAGATTAATTCTTTGTCAGTTGCTTCATTTGCTATTATTTTCTCCCATTCTGAAGGCTGTCTTTTAACCTTGCTTATAATTTCCTTCCTTGTGCAAAAGCTTTTAAGTTTAATTAGGACCCATTTGTTTATTTTTGCTTTTATTTCCATTACTCTGGGAGGTGGGTTATAGACGATCCCTCTGTGATTTATGTCAGAGAGTGTTTTGCCTATGTTTTCCTCTAGGAGTTTTTTTCTTTTTTTCTTTTTTTAGACTTCTTTTTTTTATATTTTCTGGTCTTATGTTTAGATCTTTAATCCATTTTGAGTTTATTTTTGTGTATGGTGTTAGAAAGTGTTCTAGTTTCATTCTTTTGCAAGTGGTTGATCAGTTTTTCCAGCACCACTTGTTAAAGACATTGTCTTTTCTCCTTTGCATATTCTTGCCTCCTTTGTCAAAGATAAGGTGTCCACAGGTGTGTGGATATATCTCTGGGCTTTCTATTTTGTTCCATTCATCTATATTTCTGTCCTTGTGCCAGTACCATACTGTCTTGATGACTGCAGCTTTGTAGTATAGCCTGAAGTCAGGCTGGTTGATTCCACCAGGTCCATTCTTCTTTCTCAAGATTGCTTTGGCTATTTGAGGTTTTCTTGTATCTCCATACAAATTGTGAAATTATTTGTTCTGCTTCTGTGAAAAATACCTTTGGTAGCTTGATAGGGAGTGCACTGAATCTATAAATTGCTTTAAGTAGTATATTCATTTTCACTATATTGATTCTTCTGATCCATGAACATGGTATATTTCTCCATCTATTTTTGTCATCTTTGATTTCTTTCATCAATCTTTTATAGTCTTCTATATATAGGTCTTTTGTTTCCTTAGGGAGATTTATTCCTAAGTACTTTATTCTTTTCATTGCAATGGTGAGTGGAATTGTTTCCTTAATTTCTCTCTCTGTTTTCTCATTGTTAGTGTATAGGAATGCAAGGGATTTCTGTGTGTTAATTTTATATCCTGCAAATTTACTATATTCATTGATTAGCTCTAGTAATTTTCTGGTGGAGACTTTAGGGTTTTCTACGTAGACGATCATGTCATCTGCAAACAGTGAGAGTTTCTCTTCTTCTTTTCCAATCTAGATTCCCTTTATTTCTTTTTCTTCTGTGATTGCTGTGGCTAAAACTTCCAAAGCTATGTTGAATAGCAGTGGTGAGAGTGGGCATCCTTGTCTTGTTCGTGACTTTAGTGGAAATTCTTTCAATTTTTCACCATTGAGGATAATGTTTCCTGTGGGTTTGTCATATATAGCTTTTATTATGTTGAGGTATGTTCCTTCTATTCCTGCTTTCTGGAGGGTTTTTTTTTTTAATCATAAATGGATGTTGAGTTTTGTCAAAGGCTTTCTCTGCATCTATTGAGATAACCATACAGTATGTATAGTTCAATTTGTTCATGTGGTGTGTTACATTGATTGATTTGTGGATGTTAAAGAATCCTTGCATCCCTGGGATAAAGCCCACTTGGTCATGATGTATGATCTTTTTAATATGTTGTTGGATTCTGTTTGCTAGAATTTTGTTAAGGATTTTCGCATCTATGTTCATCAGTGATATTGACCTGTAGTTTTCTTTTTTTGTGCCATCTTTGTCTGGTTTTGGTATTAGGGTGATGTTGGCCTCATAGAATGAGTTAGGACGTTTGCCTTCCTCTGAAATATTCTGGAAGAGTTTGAGTAGGATAGGCGTTAGCTCTTCTCTAAATTTTTGGTAGAATTCAGCTGTGAAGTCGTTGGGTCCTGGGCTTTTGTTTGCTGGAAGATTTCTGATTACAGTTTCGATTTCCGTGCTTGTGATGGGTCTGTTAAGATCTTCTATTTCTTCCTGGTTCAGTTTTTGAAAGTTGTAGTTTTCTAAGAATTTGTCCATTTCTTCCAAGTTGTCCATTTTATTGGCATATAGTTGCTGGTAGTAGTCTCTTATTATCCTTTGTGTTTCTGTGTTGTCTGTTGTGATTTCTCCATTTTCATTTCTAACTTTGTTGATTTGATTATTCTCCCTTTGTTTCTTGATGAGTCTGGCTAATGGTTTGTTAATTTTATTTATCTTCTCAAAGAACTAGCTTTTAGCTTTGTTGATTTTTGCTATGGTCTCTTTTGTTTCATTTGCACTTATTTCTGCCCTAATTTTTAAGATTTCTTTCCTTCTACTAACCCTGTGGTTCTTCATTTCTTCCTTTTCTAGTTGCTTTAGGTATAGAGTTAGGTTATTTATTTGACTTTTTTCTTGTTTCTTGAGGTAAGCCTGTATTGCTATGAACCTTCCCCCTAGCACTGCTTTTACAGTGTCCCATAGGTTTTGGGTTGTTGTGTTTTCATTTCCATTCATTTCTATGCATATTTTGATTTCTTCTGTGATTTGTTGGTTATTCAGAAACGTGTTGTTTAGCCTCCATATGCTGGAATTTTTAATAGTTTTTTTTTCTGTAATTGACATCTAATCTTACTGCATTGTGGTCAGAAAAGATGCTTGGAATGATTTCAATTTTTTTGAATTTATCAAGGCTAGATGTGATCTATCCTGGAGAAGTTTCCGTGTGCACATGAGAAAAAGGTGAAATTCATTATTTTGGGGTGAAATGTCCTATGGATATCAATTAATATCAATTAGGTCTAACTGGTCCATTGTATCATTTTAAGTTTGTGTTTCCTTGTTAATTTTCTGGTTAGTTGATCTATCCATAGGTGTGAGTGGGGTATTAAAGTCTCCCACTATTATTGTGTTATTGTTAATTTCCCCTTGCATACTTCTCAGCATTTGCCTTACATATTGTGATGCTGCTATGTTGGTTGCATATATATTTATAATTGTTATATCTTCTTCTTGGAATGATCCTTTGATCATTATGTAGTGTCCTTCTTTGTCTCTTTTCACAGCCTTTATTTTAAAGTCTATTTTATCTGATATGAGTATTGCTACTCCTGCTTTCTTTTGGTCTCCATATGCATGAAATATCTTTTTCCAGCCCTTCACTTTCAGTTTGTATGTGTCCCTTGTTTTGAGATGGGTCTCTTGCAGACAGCGTATATAAGGGTCTTGTTTTTGTATCCATTCAGCCAGTCTTTGTCTTTTGGTTGGGGCATTCAATCCATTTACATTTAAGGTAATTATGGATAAATATGATCCTGTTGCCATTTACTTTGTTGTTTTCAGTTCAAGTTTATTCATCTTTTCTGTGTTTCCTCTCTAGAGAAGATCCTTTAGCATTTGTTGAAGAGCTGGTTTGGTGATGCTGAATTCTCTCAGCTTTTGCTTGTCTGTATAGCTTTTGATTTCTCCTTCATATTTGAATGAGACCCTTTCTGGGTACAGTAATCTGGACTGTAGGTTTTTCTCTTTCATCACTTTAAGTATGTCCTGCCAATCCCTTCTGGCCTGAAGAGTTTCTATTGAAAGATCAGCTGTTATCCTTTTGGGAATCCCCTTGTGTGTTATTTGTTGTTTTTCCCCTGCTGCTTTTAATATTTGTTCTTTGTGTTTGATCTTTGTTAAGTTGATTAATATGTGTCTTGGGGTGTTTTGCGTTGGGTTTATCCTGTTTGGGACTCTCTGAGTTTCTTGGACTTAGGTGACTATTTCCTTCCCCATTTTAGGGACATTTTCAACTATTATCTCAAGTATTTTCTCATGGCCTTTCTTTTTGACTTCTTCTTCTAGGACTCCTATGATTCGAATGTTGGGGGGTTTAACATTGTCACAGAGGTCTCTGAGATTGTCTTCATTTCTTTTAATTCTTTTTTCTTTTTTCCTCTCTGCTTCATTTATTTCTACCATTCTAACTTCTACCTCACTTATCCTATCTTCTGCCTCTGTTATTATACTGTTGGTTCCCTCCAGAGTGTTTTTGATCTCATTTATTGCATTATTCATTATTGATTGACTCTTTTTTATTTCTTCTATGTCCTTGCTAAACATTTCTTGCATATTTTCAATCCTTGTCTCTAGGCTATTTATCTGTAACTCCATTTTGTTTTCAAGATTTTGGATCATTTTTACTATCATTATTCTGAATTCCTTTTCAGGTAGACTCCCTATCTCCTCCTCTTTGGTTTGGTTTGGTGGGCATTTATCCTGTTCCTTTACCTGCTGAGTATTTCACTGCCTTTTCATCTTGTTTAGATTGCTGTGTTCTGGGTGGCCTTTCTGTATTCTGGCAGTTTGTGGCTCCTCTTTACTGTGGAGGTTCCTCCCTGTGGGTGGGGTTGGACAAGTAGCTTGTCAAGGTTTCCTGGTTAGGGAAGCTTGCATCAGTTTTCTGGTGGGTGGAGCTGGATTTCTTCTCTCTCCTTTCAAAGACAATGGCCTGCCTTTCTGGGTGCCTGTTGTCCTCTGCCAGCATTCAGAAGTTGTTTTGTGGAATTTGCTCAGAGTTCAAAGGTTCTTTCAATGAACTTGTCGGGGGGAAAGTGGTTTCCCCGTCCTACTCCTCCACCATCTTCTGCATGCCCCTCAGCTTTCTTTATAGTCCAACTTTTACGTCCAACATGACTACTGGAAAAACCATAGCTTTGACTTATGGAACTTGTTGGC
The DNA here is from genome assembly GCA_024291935.2 of Okapia johnstoni. Lineage (NCBI taxonomy): Eukaryota > Metazoa > Chordata > Mammalia > Artiodactyla > Giraffidae > Okapia > Okapia johnstoni. Next base: position 85,142,648 of record CM044305.1, read on the forward strand.
AAAGTAATGTCTCTGCTTTATAATATGCTGTCTAGGTTGATCATATCTTTTCTTCCAAGGAGCAAGCATCTTTTAATTTCATGGCTGCAGTCACCATCTGCAGTGATTCTGGAGTCCCCTAAAATAAACTCTGTCACTGTTTCCTCATCTATTTGACATGAAGTGATGGGACCAGATGCCATGACCTTATTTTTCTGAATGTTGAATTTTAAGCCAACTAATTCACTCTCCTCTTTCACTTTCATCAAGCGGCGCTTTAGTTCTTCTTCACTTTCTGCCATAAGGATGGTGTCATCTGCATATCTGAGGTTACTGATATTTCTCCCAGCAATCTTGATTCCAGATTGTGCTTCTTCCAGCCCAGCGTTTCTCATGATGTATTCTGCGCATAAGTTAAATAAGCAGGGTGACAATATACAGCCTTGATGTACTCCTTTTCCTATTTGAAACCAGTCTGTTGTTCCATGTTCAGTTCTAACTGATGCTTCCTGACCTGCATACAGGTTTCTCAAGAGGCAGGTCAGGTGGTCTGGTATTCCCATCTCTTTCAGAATTTTCCACAGTTTATTGTGATCCACACTGTCAAAGGCTTTGGCATAGTCAATAAAGCAGAAATAGATGTTTTTCTGGAACTCTCTTGCTTTTTCAGTGATCCAGCGGATATTGGCAATTTGATCTCTGGTTCCTCTGCCCTTTCTAAAACCAGCTTGAACATCTGGAAGTTCATGGTTCACATATTGCTGAAGCCTGGCTTGGATAATTTTAAGCATTACTTTACTAGTGTGTGAGATGAGTGCAATTGTGTGGTAATTTGAGCATCCTTTGGCATTGCCTTTCTTTGGGATTGGAATGAAAACTGACCTTTTCCAGTCCTATGGCCACTGCTGAGTTTTCCAGGTTTGCTGGCATATTGAGTGCAGCACTTTCACAGCATCATTTTTCAGGATTTGAAATAGCTCAACTGGAATTCCATCACCTCCATTAGCTTTGTTCATAATGATGCTTCCTAAGGCCCACTTGACTTCACATTTCAGGATGTCTGGCTCTAGGTGAGTGATCACACCATCATGATTATCTGGGTCGTGAGCAACTTTTTTGTACAATTCTTCTGTGTATTCTTGCCACCTCTTCTTAATATCTTATGCTTCTGTTAGGTCCATACCATTTCTGTCCTTTATTGAGCCCATCTTTGCATGAAATGTTCCCTTGGTATTTCTAATTTTCTTGAAGAGATCTCTAGTCTTTCCCATTCTGTTGTTTTCCTCTATTTCTTTGCATTGATCGCTGAGGAAGGCTTTCTTATCTCTCCTTGCTATTCTTTGGAACTCTGCATTCAAATTGGTCTGTCTTGCCTTTTCTCCTTTTCTTTTCACTTCCTGTCTTTTCACAGCTATTTGTAAGGCCTCCTCAGACAGCCATTTTGCTTTTTTGCATTTCTTTTTCTTTTTTCAGTAGTAGATATAATGGGTTATATCTGTGTCATTGGGTTAGCCAAAAACATATTTTAACAAATAATTTTAACACTTGCATACAAAGTCAAATAAGGCACATTTCCTGCCATAAGGGGTAAAAAAAAAAAAAGCATATGAACTAACAATATAATAAATGAGTTACATAATAAAATGCAACATGCTTAGGAATATATCATCTTATTCCTCTTTACCTCTGTCTCAATTTCTAACAATGTCTTGTACATAACAAATGCTTAATAAAGATTCATGAAATTGAACTAAATTCAATTTTCCAGAGTAGAAGGCATATATTCAAATTCCACCTTGGAATAAATATTCTTTGTTCAATAAAGACTTGCTATAGTGTATGTGGAACACCGGAAGTTGGTAAACATTAATTTCAAGTGCTAGGTCAAAATGACATTGAAAAATAAGATCAATTTAGCCTTATGTGTAAACTGCTACACTAAAATGGAAATTGAAAAATAAGGTAATAGGTACTTATGATGCAAAGTTTCAAGTAAGATATATGTTAATATATCACAGCATCACGAAAACTATGTTTTCTCACCTCCATCATTTTAAAAATAAATTTTCTTGGATTAAAGGCAAATAGGAAATCTTCCACGTTTCAGAGCCAGTTATCTTTGAAAATTCTGGAAATTCTTCCTTTCTTTTAATTTGGCTGTCCTGGCATGGCTTTCAGGATCCTAATTCCTCAACCAGGGATCAAACCTAGGCCCCGAGACTGAAAGTGTTGAGTCCTAATCACTGGACTGCCCGGGAATTCCTGGAAATTATCTTTTTTTCATTGAATATGTAATAGGCTCATTACCATAGGTTACCTTGTGACACAAGAAGGAAAATGGAGGCTCACAATTCAGTACTCAATTTCTAGATTTATTTTAATGTAAAGTAAAGGATGGTAGAGAGATATCTTGAATGTACTCCAACTTCAGTACTTATTTTAACCTACAAATTTGTGAGGTACAGGGCTGGATTAAACCCTTTAGAGGCATTTAGCCCTGAAAAGATTACAGTGACTCCACTTTATATATAATATAAAATTTAAAATACTACAATTCATTGAACTTTACACTAAAAAGTCAGTTTTACTACCTGATAGCTTGAAAAATAATGAATGATGTACTATCAACTAACTCAAGGCATTCTATTTTTCCCATAGTGACTATCTGGATGTCTTGTATAAAGTGATAAAACCAAGTTCTGCCACCCTGAAATTTGTGACCCAGGTTTATAAGCATGTGCTCAGACTACCTATTAGCACTTTGTAAGAAGAGACTCACATTGCCTCCTCTAGATTTATAATCCTAAGGACAATATTTCTTTAGTGCAATTCAGAGCTGAGGAACATCCAAAACTAAGCTTGCCTTGAGCAGATGTGTGAAAGATATAGGTCTTATACTGGCTACCAGCACAGGCCTTCTGAGATGCAGAGAAACCAGGTGCTGACATAGTGTGATTTGAGGGGTACCTTGGGGCAATCTGATCTTACTGACCTGTATTACTCACCATGTACTCAATCCTCATGGGTCTTCTTAAGGAGAAATGAACTGCTTATCTGAATTGAGACATTCTGTTATATCAGAGGAATAACATCTGCAGGAATTGGTTTATTAAACTAAAGTATATTCTTTTTCTACCCAGTCAAGATCAATTCAACCATATGTGTAAGACTGGTCAACTGTGATGGAGCAGGGATGGGGATGAGAGGAAAGGAAAGCTGAAATGTGGTTCATGTTTTAATTCTGTTTCAACGTGTTTTTTAGTTATGCTTAGGTGTAGCTGCGTTTTATAAAATCGAACTATTTTTAGAGGATGGTGTAGATCATAAAGGAAATACTCTTGCGTGTGTCAACTCGCTCACAGATGAGCTAGTGCATGGATGGCCAATTACAGATGGCAAAGAACAAGAGAGCAAATGAAGAGATTGAAAGGCACTCCATTTAGGAAAGAACTGGTCAGCAAAGAGGTGAAGGAAGTGAAGGGGTAGTTAATACTGCAGGAACTGATTAATTTTTCTGTTGTGGAGGTTGAGTGAATGAGATAGATTCTTCCTTGGCTTTCAGGCAGGGAAAGACTGGTCCAGGAAACAGAGCCAAGTGCCACAAGATACATGAAGCAGTCAAGATGCTTCTTCTAGGGTAGCTAAGCTTTATGTGGAAGGTGGGGAGATACAGAGGGGTTTAACTCTGGATGGAACTGTTAGAAGTCTAACTCAATAGCCAAAAAATGAAAACAGCCCAAATATTTATCAGTAGATGAATGAATAAACAAATTATGACATATACATATAATGGAATATGATTCAGACATTAAGAAAGGAACAAAGTACTGATACATGCTACAACCTGGATGAACCTTGAAAACATTAAGTTTAGTAAAAGAAGCCAGACATGAAAGGTCACATATTATATAATTCTGTTTATATGAAATGTCTAGAGTAGGAAAATCCATATGAACAGAAACCAGGGGCTGGAGAAGGGGAATTCAGAAGGAAGTACTTCAGGGGTAGGGGTTTCCTTTTGGGGTGATGAAAAATTTTGGAACTAGACAATGATAATGGGTGTACAATATTGTGAACCACTGAACTGTTCACTTTAAATAGTTACTTTTCTGTGAACTTCATCTCAGTAAAAAAAATTAGGTTTTATTCAAATCAAAGGAGCTCTAACTTTCAATACTCAAGGTCACTTAGTTCTTTTAAAGTTTGAGTGACATCAAAATCAGAAAATAATAACACTTAAAGATTAATGAGAACAGAAGCTAATTAGTTTTAAGTCTATTTCTATATGCTTTTATTTACTTATATGCTTTAACAAAGAATAAACAAAAATATGTATAACCCGTAGTGATACTCAAAATATTTAACAAGTTGTGCAGCATGGACATTGACCAATAAGGTACAATGCCAGCTGTCAACAACCAACAGACAAATATTTCCCTCACTTTATCTCTAATGACCAAATGTGATGGTTAATTTTATGTGTCAACCTGATGGGGTCACCAGGTACCCAGATATCTGGTTAAACATTGTCTCTGGGTGTGTCTGTGAAGGTGTTTCCTGGTGAGATTAGCATTTGAACTGGTAGAATGAGTAAAACAGATTGCCCTCCCCAATGTGAGTGGGCATCATCCAATCTGTTGGATGAGAAATAGAGCAAAAGGCACAGGAAAGGAGCATTTGTCCCATTTCTTCCTGACTGCATGAGCTGAAATATGGATCTTCTGCCCTTAGACTAGGAATTGCACCATTGGTTCCACTGGTTCTCAAGCCTTCAAACTCTGACTGAATCACACCACTGGCTTTCCTGGGTCTCTAGCTTGCAGACAACAAACTGTGGAACTTCTCACCCTCTATAATCCCAAGAGCCAATTCCTCATAATAAATCTCATTCTATATATCTATATATATCCTATTGGTTCTGTTTCACTGGAAAGCCCAACTAATACACCAAACTACTGGGAAGCTTAGCTGAGCAAACAATGAAGCCATAACCAAGGCTCCATCACCTCCCGTAAGACACTGCATCTGATTTACACACCTAGTACCCAGAAGAAAATAAACACCTTCATGAGCACTGGTATTTAAAGCCATATCATATATGTTTGTAAGGTATTATGGGCTGAATATTTGTGCCCCCTAAAAGTTCATATGTTGAAGCCCTAATCTCCACTGTAACAGTATTTGGAGATGGGCCCTTTGGGAGGTAATTAGAGTAATTAGGAGGTAATTAGATGAGGTCATGAGGGCAGGTCCTTAATCTGATGGGGTTACACCCTTATAAGAGACATCAAGGACTTCCTTGGTGGTGCAGTGGCTAAAACTCCGTGCTCCCAATGCAGGGGACTGGGTTCCACCCCTGGTCAGGGAACTAGATCCCACATGCCACAACTAAGATCTGAGGCAGCCAAATTAATAAAATAAATAAAATTTTAAAAAAGATACATCAGAGAAGTTGCCCTCCCCTCCATCACACAACTCTTAACACAGAAAGGTCATGTGAGCACACAGTGAGAGGGTAACTGCACGGCCTCAGAACAAAACCTACCTTGCCAGTATCTTGATGGTAGAGTTTCCAGCCTCCAGAACTATGAAGAAGAAAAAAAAAGTTCTGTTTTTAAAGTCACCAAGTCTATTGCGCTTTGTTACAGCAGCCTGAATGAAGTAAGACATAAGGGTTCCAATTTTTAAACTTTTCTCACCTGTATGAGGTCTTTATATTCCCTGTTTGAGGAGATCAAAGAATGATTTATACCCCTATCAAATGATATAGGGGTTTATTTTTTTCATTTCTAAAGTTCAGAACACTGAGGTCTTTATTTTTCCAGTGAATTGCTTTGAACAAGCTTTCTTTGACCTTTCTAACTTACTAGTGAATAGTTTCTTGCTTGGCTTAAATGTTTCAGTTACCTAGTGCTTTTCCTTGCATGGTCTGCAACAGGGAAAATCATTAGGCTGCATGTCATGCCCCACTTTCTGTTGTAAGATTCAGTCAACAAATGCCAGGAAAGGGCATCCACAGACCTTTGGAATTGAAACATGTCAACATGCTACATAAAGGTGAAGTGATAGATCTGGATGCCTTTTTATCATCCTTTCATCTGTTCTTGAACTGGTCTCAGACAGAATACATTTATGCTCTGATTCCTATGATTAAGACTTGTATCAAGATACCTGCTTTGTAGTTGTCTGACCAGGGAAATGCTAATTCTATTTAATCTGTAACTCATAAAATAACTTTCCATAAAAATAAAAGAATGAAAGCCTTTATATACTTGATTTGTCTCTTACATCTTTAAGACCTAATTCCCCTTCTATAAGGAGGAAAGCAAAATTTTGACTAAAATTTGTGAAAGGTAGACTTGCTACATTTAAAACAAGGTTCCTTTTGTATAGGTTTTTGAAATTAGCTCTCATCTAAAGTGCCTTAAATTGACTATTCACTTTTCTAATAGTGTTTCAGAAATCAGTCATTTTTTATTTTAAAATATTATTCATGTGGCATAATATAGTAGGAAATATAATCAAATGGCTGTTTTTTTGTCCATTCAGTAAATGTTTACAATCTAGAAAAACAAGTTGGAGGGTATGAGTGGTGTGCTGATTTAGGAGAAGAGATTGGGAGGTTCTCCATGCTAAGTAGTAAATATTCAACCCCAGAGCAGCAGTTATGGTAAAATCTGTGGAGAAGGTCACATAGAAAATGAAATAAAATGAGAAGTTCCATCCAGATTAAATTAATATAAAGAATAATACACACAAATAGAAATAATTAGTGGACTTTGATGCTCACTGAAATGCATGAATTCAGAGGAACGTTTTCTCTTGTGTTTGGATTCCCCATCACCTTTCCAATTGTGTGGCTTTCAGTTAGTGTATTTATCTTTATGGACACAATTGTGAGCATACTGTTCTTTTTGGTAATTATAAATTATTATAAAAATTAAAAATAAATATGGATTCAAAGAATAACTTTTTTAAAAGGACACTTTTATATAAAGTGTCTCAACCACCCGGGCACTGGTTTTGAAAAAATGGAAGGGGAGCTGGCTTTGAAATCAGAGAGGTGAGCTGTGGGACTCAGGTAAGTCTCTATTCTTCTGTTTCTTTATCTGTAAAATGGGGATATAATGGCATCTATCTTTTAGATGTCAAAAGTGTAGTACAAATAAATTCATGCAAAATACTTAGCATGTACTAAACACTACATAAATAGTCTTTCCAAATGCCTTATTTTAACTCTATTCTATTAGAAGCATCACTGAAGAATCTCAGTAATAGCGTTGTATTCTTTTACCATTCTTGCTGTAGCTTTCACAGTTTTTTTGCTGCACTGCTCCCTTATTATTCCTGTTCATCCTCTTCATTCTTTTAATGTATTATTTCTTGCCTAGTTTGATTTGCCAATGGCACTTTTATCTTTAGGGACTGCTGCTTCCTTTCTAGTCTACCTTTCTCTTCATCCCCTTTCCTACTATCTCTAGGCTTTCATCTGCTTTCACTCAAATCTTCATTCTTCTAGGACTTACAGCCTCTGAGGCATGTTTAGTGTTTGACAGATTCTTGTTCAGCAGCTAAAGCCCTTCAGAGGAAAAGTAATATATAAATGAGGTGAGACTGGGACATTACTTTAGTGATGTGACTAGATTTTTTTTCAATACACATGCTAGAACTTATAGTTTCTTTTTTTTATTTATTTATTTATTTTAGTTGGGGGCTAATTACTTTACAATATTGTAGTAGTTTTTGCCATACATTGACATGAATCAGCCATGGGTCCACACGTGCTCCCCATCCTGAACCCACCCACCCCCCTCCCCATCCCATCCCTCTGGGCCGTCCCAATGCCCCAGCCCTGAGCACCCGTCCCATGCATAGAACATGGAATGGTGTAGAACTTATATTTTCAAGTAAGTGTTGTTTTAGTCAAAGTAGTCACTGTGGGAATTCATTCATTTGTCTATAATGATAGAATTTTTATTAATAACATGGATCTCAGACAGTAAGTGTATTGTGATCTGGAAAGTTTATTGTGTCCCCCAATTCAGAGGCAGCCTTTCAACCTTCACAGTTCATCAACTGCTTCATGGTTCCACTTCCCAAATTCTCCGTCACAGTGGCCAGTCATTATAATCATCCTCTCACATTTAAGCTCAACTATATTCCTCCTTGCTATATCTTATATACCTGGAAAAAAATCTCAACTCCAGTTAAATCTAACTTTCTGCAACTTCAAATAGAACCTTAATGTTCTTCAAGAATCGTATTACATTTCCCAAGTCCATTCATTCTCCCACTCTCATAAATTGCTATTTCATATTTCTACTCTCCTCAAACTTTGAAAATTTCCTCCTCCCATTGTGATGTTCACCTGGAAGAAAATGGAAAACAGAAAACTCCCACAATCCGTGCCACTGCATGGACCCAACTACATACCGCGGAACTGTTCCTGTTTGCCCATGTTCTTATTTAGCACCAACTCTTCTACTTGTCCACTAGATCCTATCCCCACTCACCTACTCAAGGACATCACCCAGCAATTCATGCCTCTTTTTCCTGTATCACCCATTTTCTACTTTCTACTGTATCATTGCCATAAGCATTTAAGTAATACTGTTATTTCTCTCATTTATAAAATGACAGATCTTATTCTATGTCTCCCTCTAGCAACTGCTCCACTCATTTTTATTCTCTACTTTATAGCAAAACACCTCCTAAATAGAAACTGTCCATACTGCCATTCTCTGTTGAGCCCATTGCAGTCAGGCTTTTGCCACCATTGTTCCATAAAAAGTTCTTTCAGGACCACCAACGGTCTCCGCATTGATAAATCCAATGTTCAATTCTCAGTTCCAACCTTATTTGACTTATTAGCAGTAATGGGTATAGTTGATCGCTCTCTCTTGCTTGGCTTCCAGGACCTCACACTTTTCTAATCATTGATCTCTTTTTATGTCCTTTACCAATTCCTCTTATTAACCCAACTTCTAGAGAGCCTGGGATCAATCCTTGGTCTTTGTCACTCCTGCATCTATTGAACCCTGAGGCATTCTTTGGTAGTCTCATCCATTATTTAAATAGTTTTTGTATGCTAATGTATACCAAATCATCTAATCAGACTTCTCCCCTTTCAGACCTACACATACAACTGTTTACCCACTGTCGCTATTAGGGTGTCTAATAGGCTTCACACCCTTGCTGCTGCTGCTGCTAAGTCGCTTCAGTCATGTCCGACTCTGTGCGACCCCATAGACAGCAGCCCACCAGGCTCCCCCATCCCTGGGATTCTCCAGGCAAGAACAATGGAATGGGCTGCCATTTCCTTCTCCATTCACACCCTTAACAGACCCCAAATCAAATTCCTGTTATTGTCCCTCAAGCCTGTTCCCACATTTTACCCTTATCTTAGTAAAGAGCAACTCCATCTTTCCAATTGTCCAAGCTAAAGATCTGTTATCCTTATTCTTCTCCTTTCCCCATGACCCACATCTTATTCATTTACAAGTCTTGTCAACAGTACTTTCAAAATATATCTGGAATGCAAACATTTCTCACCACCTCTACTGCCACTGTCCTGGTCCAAACTATTACTGTTTTTTTTCTGGATTACTACAGTAGTCTTTCCCCGCTTCCACTTTTGCTCACCTCCCTGCAGTGTCTAGTCGCAAAACAGCAGCCAGAGCAATCCTGTTAAATACAAGTCAGATCACCTAACTTGTTTTCTCAAACACCATAATTTCTCAGAGTTAAATTCAAAGCTGTTACAATGACCCATAAGGCCTTACTAGATCTGATTGCCCTTTTCCCCTCTGAATTCATTACCAGCCACTCACCCTCTTGCTCACTTCAGGTCAGCCACACGGGTCTCTTATTTTTCCTCCTTCAGAGCCTCTTCACTTGCTTGTCTCTCTAGTTGTAATATTCTTCCCATAGACATCCACGTGACTCACTCCTTCACTTCTTTCAAGTCTTTCAATGCTGCTTTCTGTGACTATCCTAGTCACCCTTTCAATTGTACTTTCTCTGAATTATTGTTTTCTTTATCACCATTTCACATATATTTTACTTATGTTGTTAAATGTCTGTCCTCTCTTCTCAATCATAATGTAAGTTCATGAGGCAAAAATTTTGGTTGATTTGTTCATTGTGTCTACAGGACCTAGAATGGAGCTGAGCACATAATATGTGCTCAATGTGTTATGTTGTGTAAACAGTTTCTGGCTTAAAGGCCCCCAGCAGACAACCACTCACATTCTGTAATATGGCATACTTATCTGGGGATTCTAGGAGCAACAATGCTGATTTTAAACAACAAACAAATAACTTGGAAGTAAGGTAAAGGAAATAACAAAATGGAATTCCAAAGAGAATGAGATTGCAAAGATGAGAAGTTGAAGAACAAAGGGAAGAATAAGGCAGTGAGAAGTGAACAGCATGAGCCCTTTGACGGGGATGCTCCTAACGCCATCATCACGCCCCTAAGGCCCCTAGGTCCGTGGTGTATTTTCTTAATGTCCACCTGCACTGAAGTGAATGTGGTCCAGTTTGACAGTTGAGTGGGACCAGGAAGGCACTGATTAAGTTAGAAGATGTCTTAGAACATATCACAGCATCCACTTGGATATGAGGATTTCCTACTATTAGTTGCATTGGGATACAGACTATCCTACCATGTAATGTAGCGGTTGTGGAGGAACCACTGAAAGAGTTACAGAGGATAGAGAGGGTCTCTTATGATACCATTGTACAGTGAGTAGAGAAATTGCACCACTTTGGATTTTTCTTTGAATTCAAAACCTTGGAAGCCTATTAAAATCTCCATTTGCAGGAAGAATAATAATTAGGAACCCATATGGATATCACCAAGTACAAATCTGATGATGGAGGAGGTGGTATTTGATTGATGTGTGAGTACAGGCTAAACAACAATCTGTCTTCTGCCAACTGAGTGGTGAGTACAGCCAGCTTGTTCTGTATGATCAATTTTTGCCTTACACTACTAGATTCCTTCAGTGCCTAACACCTCATCTTCTATCTCTGGGTGAGTGGTAGCAATCCTCAAGAATCTTAGATTCTGGGCAAAATGTCCAACATCATTGCAGTGGAAAGTAGGGAGGTAGGGGATCAAAAACCCTATTCACCTGATGAGACTAATAAACTCATTCAAGCCAGGTATTGTGGATGCAGCAATGAATGATATACAACCCCTACCCTCAAGAGCTTAAACTCTCATGGGGATTGGAGTGGGGAGATACAGTCATATAAATAAATAGGCCATAATATAATGTGTTAGGCTTCCCTGGTGGCCCAGACAGTAAAGAATCCACCTGCAATGTGGGAAACCCAGGCTCAATCCTTGGGTTGGAAAGATTCCCTGGAGAAGGGAATGACAACCTACTCCAGTATTCTTGCCTGGGAAACCCCATGGACAGAGGAGCCTGGTGGGCTACTGTCCATGGGGTTGCAAAGAGTTGGGACATGACTGAGCGACTAATACATAATGTGTTAAGGGCATTGAAAAAGTAAAAGATGCTGTAAAAGAATATCAATGAAGGAAATCTAGAATGAGTGGGATCAAATAAATCTTTCAGGAGGTGATGCCTGAACCAAGGCCCAAAGAATAAGTAGGAAAATACTATAATAGGAGAAGGGACATTTTTGGCAGAGAAGATTATGAGCGAAGGAATGAAGGTGACTCATGGCATGGTGTGTTCTGAGGAATTATAAACAATTCATGGTTGCTGGCTAATGAAGTTTGAGTTAGTCAGTGGTGGATCATAAGGCTGGAGAAGCAAGGGAGAGCCAGATCTTGGAGGCCCTCTGTCCCAACTTAAGGACTTTCCCCTGTAAAAATGGGTGCAAGAGAACAGGGGGCAGTGGATATGAGCATGGAAATAACATAGTCAGCATTTCAGAAACTTTCCCCTCACTGCAAAATATAGGCTGCATTGAAAATGGCAAGATTGGAGACAGGTAAATCAGCAGGGAAGTAGTTATTGTAACTCAGGAGAAATGATGGTATTAAAACTAGGAAGATGAAAGTGAGGATGGAGAGAGAAGAGTTGAAGAAACATGTCAAAGCTAAATTAAGAAGGTCTTAGGTTTACCAGTGGGGAAAGGGAGGAGGGATAAATTGGGAGATTGAAATTGACTTCTACACACTACTATATATATATATATATATATATATATATATATATATATATATATAGGGTTGGGCAGAAGGTTCCAGAAAAACCCAAATGAACTTTTTGGCCAACCCAATAAAATACCTACTGTCTAGCACAGGGAACTCTACTCAATACTCTGTAATGACCTATATGGGAAAGAATATAAAAAAAGAGTGGATATGTGTATATGTATCACTGATTCACTTTGCTGTACAGTAGAAACTAACACAATGTTGTTAATCAACCACACTCCAATAAATATTTTTTAAAAATGAGTAGGTTGCCAATGACTGACTGGATGTTGGGATGAGAAAAAAAGGAAGAAGCAAGGATAATTTCTAGCTTGGGCATCGCTCTGCCATCCTCAAAGTGTCAGTTTTTCTACTCATTTATTCTCCTATCATAAGATGATTATTATAGTTGCAGCCATAACATCTAGACGTAACCATGACCAGTGGAAGCAGAGACCATATCTTTTTGAGCCTGTCTTTTTAAAAGAAAGGAAACTATTTACAGAAAGCCCCGATGAAACATCCTCTCATATCTCAATGATGAGAATCGAGTAATATATCCATATTTCAAACACTGGCAAGGAAAAGGAATTTATTATGATTGATTTAGACTAATCAGGATTCATGACCACATCAGGTGATATGATGGTGGAGATGGTCTCATGGATGTATACATATGTCAAAACATAATAAATTGCACACCCTAAACATGTGCATTTATAAAATAAATATGTAAATATTTTGATTATTCTTCAATAAAATGGTTTTGAAAAAACTTCCCATTGTCAAAAAGTGTAGAAATGGCATACAACATTTGTGATGTTTCTAACCTTGGAGGCTGGAAATGCACACTCATAGATTAGAAGTTCAGAGAAGACTTGAGTACAGAAATCTCCTTCAGTTCAATTCAGTCACTCAGTCGTGTTCGACTCTTTGCGACCCCATGGACTGCAGCATGCCAAGCCTTCCTGTCCATCACCAACTCCCAGAGTCTACTCAAAGTCATGTCCATTGAGTCGGTGATGCCATCCAACTATCTCACCCTCTGTCGTCCCCTTATCCTCCCACCTTCAATCTTTCCCAGCATCAGGGTCTTTTCAAATGAGTCAGTTCTTTGCACCAGGTGGCCAAAGTATTGGAGTTTCAGCTTCAACATCAGTCCTTCCAATGCATATTTGGGACTGATTTCCTTTAGTATGGACTGGATGGATCTCCTTGCAGTTCAAGGGACTCTCAAGAGTCTTCTCCAACACACAGTTCAAAAGCATTGATTCTTCATTGCTCAGCATTCTTTATACTGCAACTCTCACATCCATACATGACTACTGGAAAAACCATAGCTTTGACTAGATGGACCTTTGTTGGCAAAGTAATGTCTCTGCTTTTTAATATGCTTTCTAAGTTGGTCATACCTTTTCTTCCAAGGAGCAAGCATCTTTTAATTTCATGGCTGCAGTCAACATTCACAGTGATTTTGGAACTTCCAAAAATAAAGTCACTGTTTCCATTGTTTCCCTATCTGTTGGCCATGAAGTGATGGGACCAGATGCCACGATCTTAGTTTTCTGAATGTTGAGCTTTAAGCCAACTTTTTCACTCTCCTCTTTCACTTTCATCAAGAGGCTCTTTAGTTCTTCGCTTTCTGCCATAAGGGTGGTGTCATCTGCATATTTGAGGTTATTGATATTTCTCTCAGCAACCTTGATTCCAGCTTGTGTTTCCTCCAGCCCAGCGTTTCTCATGATGTACTCTGCATATAAGTTAAATAAGCAGGGTGACAATATACAGCCTTGATGTACTCCTTTTCCTATTTGGAACCAGTCTGTTGTTCCATGTCCAGTTTTAACTGTTGCTTCCTGACCTGCATACAGGTTTCTCAAGAGGCAGGTCAGGTGGGCTGGGATTCCCATCTCTTTCAGAATTTTCCACAGTTTATTGTGATCCACACAGTCAAAGGCTTTGGCATAGTCAATAAAGCAGAAATAGATGTTTTTCTGGTACTCTCTTGCTTTTTCAATGATCCAGCAGATGTTGGCAATTTGATCTCTGGTTCCTCTGCCTTTTCTAAAACCAGCTTGAACATATAGAAGTTCATGGTTCACGTATTGCTGAAGCCTGGCTTGGAGAACTTTGAGCACTACTTTGCTAACATGTGAGATGAGTGCAACTGTGCAGTAGTTTGAGCATTCTTTTGCATTGCCTTTCTTTGGGATTGGAATGAAAACTGACCTTTCCCAGTCGTGTGGCCACTGCTGAGTTTTCCAAATTTGCTGGCATATTGAGTGCAGCACTTTCACAGCATCATTTTTCAGGATTTGAAATAGCTCAACTGGAATTCCATCACCTCCACTAACTTTGTTCATAGTGATGCTTCCTAAGGCCCACTTGTTCACATTCTAGGATGTCTGGCTCTAGGTGAGTAATCATACCATTGTGATTATCTGGGCCATGAAGATCTTTTTTGTATCATTCTACTGTGTATCCTTGCCACCTCTTAATATCTTCTGCTTCTGTTAGGTCCATACCATTTCTGTCCTTTATTGTGCCCACTTTTGCATGAAATGTTCCCTTGGTATCTCTAATTTTCCTGAAGAAATCTCTAGTCTTTCCCATTCTATTGTTTCCCATTCTACTGGGAAATAGAAATCTCCTTCACCCAACTTTTCTCAAAGTTCTATCACAATGAAATCCTTCCACTGTGTAACAGTTGTTAATATCCCATAGACATTTTGGGAAATACTGCCCTGACAATGATTCTCGAAATGTGGCTCAGACACCAGCAGCATCAGCCTTACCTGCAGACTTGTTAGAAATGCAAATTACCGGGCTCTACTTGAAGCCTACTAAATCAGAAATCATGAGGTTGGGGCCCATGAATCTGCATTCTAACAAGTGCTTCAGGTGATTCTGAAGAACACTAAAGTTTGAGAAACCCTCTTTTAGAATGTGACTGGTCTCGTGTATTTCTGATAACTCTATGAACAATGATAGTATATTTGCAATGAATGAATAAATAAATCCTGTTGCTGTTGCTTAATCGCCCAGTCGTGTCTGACTCTTTGGGACTCCATGCACTATAACCTGCCAGGCTCCTCTGTCCATGGGATTCTCCAGGCAAGAATACTGGAGTGGGTTGCCATTTCCTTCTCCAGGAGATCTTCCCAACCCAGGGATCGAACACATGTCTTCTGCATTGGCAGGCAGATTCTCTACCACTGAGCCATCTGGGAAGCCCAAAAAATCCTACCAAGATAATATTTCTGTTTCAGTCCCAGCAGGATGACTATAATTTTAAAAACACAATAACAGGTGTTGGTGGGGATGTGAAAAATTGGATCCCTCATATATCAATGGTGGGAATGTAAAATAGTGAAGATTGGCAAAGTTTGGCAGTTCCTTATAATGTTAAGCATAGATACGGTGGGACTATGGTAGGAGCAGCAACTCTGCTCCTATGGATAGATCCAAGGGTACTGAAAATACAGTCACTTAAAAATTTGTTTACAAATGCTCATATCAACACTATTCATAATAACCAGTGGTCAAAACAACCCAAAAGTCCATCGACTACTAATGAACAGATAAAACTGTTAGATCCATGCAATGGAATATTATTTGGCCACAAAAAGGAATGAAGTTCTGATATGTGCTACAATGTGGATTGACCTTGAAAAGATGCTAAATGAAAGAAGCCAGTCACAAAAAACCCACATATTATACGATCCCATTTATATGAAATGTCCAGAACAGGTAAATCTGTAGGCACAAAAGGTATATTAGAAGTTGTGAGGCACTGACAGGATGGGAATATTATGGAGTGACTGCTAGTGGGACAAGGTTTGTTTTGAGGGTGATGAAACTGTCCTAAAAATTACATAATGGTGATGATTGTACAACTCTGTAAAAATTACATAATGGTGATGATTGTACAACTCTGTAAATATACTGAAACCACTAAGTTAAACACCTTAAAAGGAAAAATTTTATTGTATGCAAATTATATCTCAAAGATAACATAAAAAATGTAATGCCAGCTACCTTTGCTCTTAAGTTCAAGTTGGTTTTTAGCACTGTGTTATGTAATATCTGGATAGCATGCTGATGATACTTATCTGTCTTGAATTTTTAAAAATGAAACCATATGAAATGTCTGTGTTGCTTAATGCTCTGTTGAGATCTGGAATTTGATTATTCCACTTCCTCAAGTAAATTTTCCCCTCTTTAGTTGCCTGTGTGTGTGTGTATATACATACATATATATATATATATATATATATATATATACACACATGTATATATATATATATATATATATATATATATATAACATGATGAAAAAATTTTAAAACATAAATAAATAATAGGTTGGGTTGTTATTTCTTTCTCCAGGAGATACTCTCAACCCACAGATTGAACCCATATCTCCTGTGTCGCCTGCATTAGCAGGTGGATTCTTTACTGCTGAGCCACCAGGGAAGCCCTTAGTTTGTGGTAATTTGTTACAACAGCCACAGGAAACTAATGCACTGCCTTTCTGATTTTGTGAACTTATGCTTTGGCTCAATAAGTCATAGCCTGTGGGCCCTAAACTTCCAGGAGCCAGAAAAATTACAGCAAGGAATTCTCGTATCTTTATATGAAGCAAGCCTGGTATTAGATCATATACATTTATCTTGAATATATATCTAGTATTATTTTTTCAAATATGTCCATCTATGGTATTTAATAGTATATTAACTCATATTATTAAAGTCATAGTAATTTTCTGTCATTATAATACCTAAAACAGTGGCTATTAAAAATAATAATATTATGTAAGTTTACAAATGCATTTTTAATTTAAATTTATTGTTGTAAAATGAACATTTTAAGCTTACAATTTAAATCATTTTAAAATATATAATTCAGTGGCATTAAATGCATTCATAATGTAGTGTAACCATCATTACTATCTAGTTCCAGAAGTTGTTATCACCCCAAAAGTAAGCCCCACAAACATTAAGCAGTAACTCCATAATATCCCCTCCCTACAACTCCTAGAAACCTCCAATATGCATTCTGTCTCTAAGGATTTGCTTATTCTGGATATTTCATTTAAATATAATTATACAATATGTGTTATTTTGTGTCCAGTTTCTTTTAACTAGTCTGTTTTCAAAGTTCATCCATGTTGCAGCACGAATCACCACCTCATTCCTTTTCATGGATGAATAATATTCCATTGTATGGACATACCACATTTATTTATCCTTTCATCCACTGATGCACGTTTGGGTTGAGTCCATGTTTTGACTAGTGAATTTGAATAGTGTTGCTATGAACATGGGTATACATGTCTTTGTTTGAATATCTGCCTTCAATTCTTTGGGTTATTTATCTAGGAATAGAATTGCTGATTTATATGGATTCCCTTCTTGGATCACAGCTTTTTCATGGTGAAGGGGCTTGTGAAACTCAATGAAGCTGAGAGCCGTGCTGTGCAGAGCCACCCAAGTTGGACAGGACATAATGAAAAGCTCTGACAAAATGTGGTCACTAGAGGAGGAATGGAAACCCACTGCAGTTTTCTTGCCTGGAGGACCCCATGAACAGTATAAAAGGCATAAATATATGACAGTGGAAGATGAGCCCTCAACTTTGAAAGGTGTCCAATATGCTTCTGGGGAAGAGCAAAGGGCAATTATTAATATTAACAGCTTCAGTAAGAATGAAGTTGCTGCATTAAAGTGGGAACAACACTCAGATGTAGATATGTCTGGTGGTAAAAGTAAACTCCAATGCTGTAAAGAATAATATTACATAGGAACCTGGAATGTTAGGTCCATGAATCAAGGTAAATTGGATGTGGTCAAGAAGAGATGGTAAGAGTGAACATCAACATTTTAGGAATCAGTGAACTAAAACGGATGGAAACAGGCAAATTTAATTCAGATGACCATTATATCTACAACTGTGGGCAAGAATCCCTTAGAAGAAATGGTGTAGCCCTTATAGTCAACAAGAGTCCGAAATGAAGTACTTGGGTGAATCTCAAAAACACAATGATCTCAGCTTGTATCTAAGGTAAATCATTCAACATCACAGTAATCCAAGTCTATGCCCCAACAGCTGATGCTGAAGAAGCTGAAGTTGACCAGTTCTATGAAGACCTAAAACACTTTCTAGAACTATCATAAAAAAGATGTCCTTTTCATCATAGGGGATTGGAAAGCAAAAGTAGGACATCAAGAGATACCCAGAATAACAGGCAAGTTTGGCCTTGGAGTACAAAATGAAGCAGGGTAAAGGCTAACAGAGTTTTTTCAATAGAACACACTGGTCATAGCAAACATCCTCTCCCAATAACACAAGAGATGACTCTACACATGGAAATCACCAGGTGGTCAGCACAGAAATCAGGTTGATTATGTTCTTTGCAACTGAAGATGGAGAGGCTCTCTAACAGTCATCAAAAACAATACCTGGAGCTGATTGTGGCTCAGATCATGAACTCCTTATTGAAAAATTCAGGCTTAAATTGAAGGATGTAGGGAAAACTAGTAGGCCATCAGGTATGAGCTAAATCAAATCCATTATGGTTATACAGTGGAGGTGATGAATAGATTCAAGGGATTAAGTCTTGTAGACAGAGTGCCTGAAAAACTGTGGATGGAAGTTAGTAACATTATACAGTAGGCAGTAACTGAAACCATTCCAAAGAAAAAGAAATGCAGGAAGGCAAAGCAGTTGTCTGAGGAGGCTTTATAAATAGCTGAGAAAAGAAGAGAAGTGAAAGGCAAGGGAGAAAGAGAAAGATACACCCAACTGAATGCAGAGTTCCAGAGAATAGCAAGCAGAGATAAGAAAGTCTTCTTAAATGAACAATGAAAAGAAATAGAGGGAAACAATAGAATAGGAAAGACTAGAAATCTTTTCAAGAAAACTGGAGATATCAAGGGAACATTTCATGCAAGGACGGGCACGATAAAGAACAGAAACAGTAAGGACCTAACAGAAGCAGAAGAGACTATGAAGAAGTGGCAAGTATACAAAGAACTATACAAAATAGGTCTTAATGACCCAGATAACCACAACGGTGTGGTCACTCACCTAGAGCCAGACATCCTGGAGTATGACATCAAGTGAGCCTTAGGGACCATTACTATGAACAAAGTTAGTGGAGATGACAGAATTACAGCTGAGCTATTTCAAATTCTAAAAGATGATGCTGTGAAAGTGCTGCACTCAATATGCCAGCAAATTTGGAAAACTCAGCAGTGACCACAGGACTGAAAAAGATCAGTTTTCATTCTAATCCCAAAGAAAGGCAATGCCAGGAATGGTCAAACCACCACTCAATTGTACTCATTTCACATGCTTGCAAAGTAATGCTCAAAATTCTCCAAGAGATGGGAGTACCTCACCACCTTATCTGTTTCCTGAGAAACCTGTATATGGGTCAAGAAGCAACAGTTAGAACTGAACATGGAACAACTGATTGTTTCAAAATTGAGAAAGGAATAGGACAAGATTGTATATTGTCACCCTGCTTATTTAACTTATATGCAGAGTACATCATGCGAAATGTCAGGCTGGATGAACCACAAGTTGGAATCAAGATTGCCAGGAGAAATATCAACAACATCAGATATGCAGATGATACCACTCTAATGGAAGAAAATGAAGAGGAACTAAAGAGTCTCTTGATGAGGGTTAAAGAGGAGAGTGAAAAAGCTGTCTTGAAACTCAACATTAAAAATACTAAATCATGGTATCTAGTCCCATCACTTCATGGCAAACAGAAGGAGAAAAACTGCAAGCAGTGACAGATTTCATTTCCTTAGGCTCCAAATTCACTGTGGACAGTGACTGCAGCCATGAAATTAAGATGCTTGTTCATTGGAAGGAAAGCTATGTCAAACCTAGACAGTGTGTTAAATAACAGAGACATCACTTTGCTGACAAAAATCCATATAGTCAAAGCTATGGCTTTTCTAGTAGCCATGTACAGATGTGACAGTTGGTCCATAAAGAAGGCTGAGCATTGAAAAATTGATGCTTTTGAATTGTGGTGCTGGAGAAGATTCTTGAGAGACCCTTGGACTGCAAGGAGATCAAACCAGTCAATCCTGAAGGAAATTAACCCTGAATATTCATTGGAAGGACTGATGCTGAAGCTGAAGCTGCAGTACTTCAGCCACCTGATGCAAAGAGCTGACACATAGAAAAGACCCTGATGCTGGGAAATATTGAAGGCAAAAGAGGGCAGCAGAGGATGAGATGGTTAGATAGCATCACTGACTCAATGCACATGAATTCGAGCAATCTCTGGGAGACAGTGGAAGACAGAGGAGCCTGGCCTGCTACAGTTCATGGGATCACAAAACGCCGGACATGACTTAGTGACTGAACAGCAACAACAGTGTTACTTCTATGTTTAACTTGAGAAACTGTAAAAGCTGTTTTCAGTGCCTGAACCATTTTACATTCCCACTAGCAATGTACCAAAGTCAATTTCTCCACATCCTAGCCACCACTTATTGTTTGTGTGTGTGTGTCCTTCACATGAAAAAGAAATAAAATACATGGGGTACAAAATTAATATATAGTATCCATCATAATCAGTGTGAACTGACATCTCACTGTGTTTTGATTTGCATTTCCCTCATGATTAGTGATGTTGAGCATCTTTTCATGCGCTTATTGGAAATTTGCATATTTTCTTTAGAGAAATGTCTATTCAGGTCCCATGCCCAAATTTTCATTGGGTTGTTTCTTTTTAGTTGTTGAATTATAGGAGATGTGTATATAATCTGGATGCTTGACTCTAATAGATCTGTGATTTGTAACTATTTTCTCCCATTCCATTGATTGCCTTTTCACTATCTTGATACTGTTCTTTGATGCAGAAAAGTTTAATTTTGATGAAGTCCATTTTCTTTTTTTCTTTTGCTGATTGTGCTTCTGGGGTCATATCTAAGAAATCATTGCCAAGTCCAAGATTACAAAGTTTTACCACTCTGCTTTTCTTCTAAAAGCTGTATAGTTCTAGTTCTTATATTTAGTTTTTAATCCATTTAGAGTTAATTTTAGATCTAGTGTGACATAAGGGTACAACTTCTGTCTTTTGCATGTGGATATCCAGTTGTCCCATATTTATATGTTTGATGCTATAAAGGGATCCTTAAAGAAAGAATGTGCTCAGTAATATTCACTGTAGTATTCTTCATAGTAGCGAAAAAACTAGAAACACCAAACATGTTCAACAATAGATCAGTAAAATCAATTGAGATAGACCCTTGTGATGTAATATTATGTAGAAAAACAGTACTGTGTATATGTATTTGTTGTAGTAAAAAGTTATTCATAAACTATCATTAAGTGAAAATTTTGATTAAAATTAAGTAACTGCATACATGGGCTTCTCTGCTGGCTCAGTGGTAAAGAATCTGCCTGCCAATGCAGGGGACTCTGGATCAATCCTTGCAATTGGGAAGAGCCCCAAGAGAAGGAAATGGCAAACCAGGCCAGTATTTTTGCCTGGAAAACCTCATGGATAGAGCAGCTTGACAGGCTACGGTCCATGGGGTCACAAACTGTATACTGTATATATATATATATATATATATATATATATATATATATATATATATATATATTTATATATATTACACACACACACACACATATATATACACACACACATGTATATCTGTATATGCATAGAAAAAATTTTATGAGATGTACATCAAAGAGCTAACTGTGGCTATCTCAGATCCCCTGGAGAAGGGAAAGGCTACCCACTCCAGTATTCTGGCCTGGAGAATTCCATGGACTGTATAGTCAGACACAACTGAGCAATTTTCACTTTCACTTCTGGAGGTGTTTTTTATTTTCTTATTTTTGTTTAGATTTGCTTTCTAAATTTTTTATAGAATGAAGAATTATTGCTTTTGCAGTGTTTCATAAAGCTTTGTCTTATCAGTAATGGGCAGTCTCCATTTTCTAAAAGGTGAGAAATGATTGTTCTAGTCTGTCTAAGCCTCTAGTACCAACCTGTTTTAGCCTGTGTTAGCTGACTCCCTTGTCCTTGGCATCTTGCCTATCTGAGCTCTAATTTCCTTCTGATGCTTCTCATTAAAGCAAACTACACTTTCAAGTCAAGTCATTCTACCATGCAGTTCTTGTCTATTGGATTTTATCCACTGTAGAAAAGGTGTGAGTGCGGGACATGACTGTCACAGTTCATCTCCCAGCCTAGATTAGCCCTCATGTCTATTTTAAGTCTGTGGTTTAGTTGGTCAGATTAGCCTTTATTTCTGAGCATACCTTCAAAAACAATTGTGACTTCCAACTAGTGGAGGTGCTGCAGAAATTTGCATATGCTGAAGGGAGAACAGAAACTGAGGAATCAACGGCCCTCCAAGATCTTTGTTTCTGGTTAAGATTCATGTATGGGATCCAACATATGTAGTTAGTACCAGTTGCTCTCTAACCTAGAAAATTTCTTATTTTTATGAGTGCTGACTTTCACATTTTATTGCTGGATTTGCTCACCCTTAAATAGTTCTGCTCAAATCGTTGAGTATATCATGCTGATCTGCAACCAACAGTTAGATATTTTTATCCATTTTTGTATTTAATGGATTCCAGGAGGCCTGATCTCTTGCCAATGTTTTCTTTGTGATTTTGTCCAATGACTATCAGGCAGACAGAGTCAATTTTTCAGAATCAATTTCTTTCTCTTTCTCGCACCCTCCCTTCCTTCCTCCACCCCCGTTCTCTCTCAAAAAGCTTTTATCAATAGCATGGGCTTAGACATTGAACATACTGTGTAATTTTTCTTTATTATAAGAGATTTGTTTCTCTGAAATGATATATCTGCTATTTGAATTCATTATTGAGATTAGATTCAATCAAAATAATCATCAGCTTGTATCTATTCAGCCTCTTTTCCATTTTTGCCTTCTGATTGCCTCGGAGTTCTTCTTCCTGTTATTCACATCTGTCAGAACCTTAGTCACAACATTACTAATTCCTTTTCAGCTTAAGCTCTCTTCACCAGTATCCAGTTAAATCACTTGGAGTAAGCAAGATCATCTTTGATATCTGATTCTAATTGAACTCCAACTTTGTGTACAGCTTAAACTCTTCATTCAAAGGGCTTCATACACCCATAAATCCACAAACTTCAGGGAGTTTTAGCTTAAGAACCATTTTTCAGTGTTTTCAGGTCTTTGTTCTCTCTCCTATGCCTGTTTGACAATATTTTATGTTTGACATAATATCTGTATTCCTTGAACATTTCCCCCTGAGACATGTATTTCTTTTCTCCCTTAGAAAATAGTCTAATTCTTTTTTGTTGGGTCCCAGTGTGTTTGGTACACGTGGGTTCCAATAAATCATAAATAGGAAGTCTGACTCTCCTGTTTAAGAAATAAGATATTTTGTCATTGTTGTTGTTTAGTCACTAAGT
Organism: Okapia johnstoni; assembly: GCA_024291935.2. NCBI lineage: Eukaryota > Metazoa > Chordata > Mammalia > Artiodactyla > Giraffidae > Okapia > Okapia johnstoni. The sequence continues at coordinate 85,166,260 of CM044305.1, forward strand.
TGTATCCAAATCTTTGTGACCCCATGGACTGTAGCCGGCCAGGCTCCTCCATCCATGGGATTTCCCAGGCAAGAGTACTGGAGTGGGGTGCCACTTCCTCCTCCAGGGGATCTTCCCAACCCAAGGATCAAACATGCAGCTCCTGCATCGGCAGGTGGATTATTTTACTGCTGAGCCAACAGTGAAGCCCTATATGCTTGTGAAAAATACACCCAGGGCATTTCTCCATTAGCTTTATTAGATTTAAAAGGAGAATTATTTTTTTCTATGTGCCTGAGTCCTATAGACTCAGTGGAGCTATCTTGCCAGTATATTTACACCATATAATTCAGGTAGAAGTGTGATGGCGTGATGAGATCCTGAGTAGAGAGAATCTTACACATGACCCTCTTTCAGTCATCATCATAGAAGATCACACCCTCCATCTTGAAACAATGTTCCCTTGATTTCTGTGACATCACCCTCTTTCAGCTTTCTTCCTTTTATCTGGCTATTCCACCGGCATCTTTGTTGGGTACTCCATTTTTCACCAAACTTTAAATGTTGGAGTTCCTCAGGGTGTGGCCTTTTCTCTTAGTTGATTTCATTCATTCACAGGGTTTCAGTTATATACCAGGGACACCATCCTAGATTTTCATACTGAACCTGAAACCTGTCTACCACAGGTATCCAATAGGTACCAAAAATTCATCAGGAAAAAAGGTATATTGAAGATTTATATTACCTTCCCCAAACTTCTGTTCTTCCTTTGGTACTTGGCATTTCAGCTAAAGACACCACTATCCACCCAATTCCTCAACTCAGAAAACCAGCAGTCAACTTCAAACTCACTGTCTTTCTTCTGCCAACAGTTAATCACTATGTCCTTATTGATTCTACCTCTGACATCTCCCTCAAATCTGTCCACTTCTCTCCATCTCCATTGCTGGGACTCTATGACAAGCCAACAGGTATCACTGCCCCTAGGTCTAGCCTTGCCCAGCCCTCTGATCCATTTTGCACACTGTCCACCTAGTGATCTTTTAAACACATTAAAGAGATTGTACAATTCTTGGACAAGAAAACCACTCAGTGATTTCCTGTGACTCTTAGGATAAACCCCAAGAGCCCTCACTCACTCTCCTTGAGCTATTCTGGCCTTCTTTTACATTCTCCAACATGCCAAGTACCTTATCAAGTCAGATCCTTGGCACATGCTGTTCTATTTGGAATATCCTTCAACATTCTCTCCCTCTACTCCCAGTTGAATCTTCAAATGAATTAATGAAGGAATGCATTCTACTAGAACTGATACTATGCAAACTATGAATGGTGGTAGTTAGGAAATTCTTTGCTTCACGTAATGGCAAACACATCAAACAGAAAAATATAGAAGCATTATAGAAAGTTCTTCTTCCTGTTAGGCCTGCTTTAGTATGAATTAATATAATCAAACTTGGTTTGTTTTTCTTGTTGATACAGCAATAATCTCTTCTATACAAAGAAATGAATAACATTAAGAAGGTGTTTCTGCAGCATCCACACTGTTACAGCAAAAAAGTTGCATGAAAAATGGAAATTTTACTCTGTCATCATGCACATGTAAATCTAGATTTTTGACTGAATGTTTCCACTTTTACCTAAATATTTGTGGTTGTCTATATACATTATCTGCTTTATTACACTATCCACTTATTTTCAGGAATATTTAAAATATGGTACTTAAATTATCAAACTAGATTCCTGTGGATCTAAGCCATCTATGAGGCCAAAGATGAAATAATTATTTAAGTAATAACATCTGGATGATAAGATTTTCCAAAGTTATATTTAGTAGCAAGATAGGACATCAGAAAAGGTTAACAGTGAGATTATATTGGAGTTAGATGGTTAGTGGCTCAATAATTTTCTTTTTCTTATATTATTTACATTTTATACGTGAATTTAAAAAGATAAATTGTTTTCGCTTTGTGTTTAACTATATATATGTTTCTTTGTTCAGTAATACAGAAAGGATATTGCCAATAGGAAATGTTAGAACAATGCCCCATCTTAGTCCAATTTTATCCCTAGACTGCTCAGAGTTTAAAATAAATAAGAGGCAAATTGTCCTAAGCATGTAACTGGATACTGTTCAAGGCCTGTCTCCTACTGTAACAGGTGTGCTTTCAATGGTCTTTTATTGCTCTTTTTATCCTCTTCTTGTTCTGTTGTCCCCTAGAGTCAACAGCTGTGACTATTGTTTGGTCTCTATAGCACCCAGATTCCTTTCTCCTTTCGTTTTTCAGCAATCTCATTTTCCTAATGTCTTCGTTTTACTGATATTGATTATGCTGCAGGGTGTACTGCAGTGGCTATTAGACTCTGAAGCTCTATTTAATCTAGTTTTAATGCAAGTAATTCCATAAATTTGTGTAGATTATACAGAAGCTAACCCTTCCTAGACATAGCTAGAAACCCTCGGGCTCCCTATGCCACATGCTCTAAAGCCCCATGGCCTCTTCACTGGCAATGACCCAGGACCCCAAAGTAAAGCCTGCCCCAGGCCAGACACCCATTCTCCTCCCAAATATTCATCTCTTACTTGTTCAAAAACTGTTTATTGAAAACCACTAGACTACCATGTGTAAAAATAGACAGCTAGTGAGAAGCTGCTGTATAGCACAGGAAGCTCAGCTCAGTGCTCTGTGATGACCTAGAGGGGTGGAATGGGCAGGGAGGGAAGCTCAAGAGGGAGATTTTATATATATATATATATATATATACTTACGTCTGATTCACGTTGTTGTACAGCAGAAACCAACGCAAAACTGTAAAGCAATTATCCTCCAATTAAAAAAAATAAATTAAAAAACTACTTTGTGCAAGGTATTGTACTAGGAAATGGAAATATATAGATAATGAAGATGCAGTCCCTGCTTAAGACTGACAAGTGTTATGCTCTGTTGCAGGAAAGCCTCCTAGGAACTTGTTTGGAAAACAATGATTTTCGAGGAATGCATTAACCAATTCTGTCTCCAGGCTGGGTGTCTAGCCTGCTATTCAAATCTACAGATGCTAGACTTGAGCTACATCATCTAACTGGATTTTCAGCCTCCAGAAGCCAGTCTCACTTTGTGGCCGGCCCCCACAATCCTAATTGGGGTTAACCAATTCCTTAATCTACCTTGTTGTTACTGTCTCTCCTGAGAAATAGGGATTTTGTACAATTCAGGGGTTTCAATATACTGACAGAGTCCTTAGTTTGTCTAAAGTGTAAAATCAAAGAGAGATTATGTCAACAACCAAGGACCTCTCAGTTCAGTCCTGAATGGTTTTTTTCCTCTAAGTGCAACCCAAAGTTTCAGATGTCTTCTTGACCTGATAGTGTTTACTGGTGTCTCTAAATGTGTAAATTTATATAGACAGATTTTTACCACCCCCTAGATTCTCTAATTGTTTAGTATATTCTACACTGTCTAATATATTATATCCTTAAAGCCGTCCATCCAATTATCTTTCAAAAATCGGGCCATAAGGTTAGAATATACTTATACATGTATTTAATGTTGAAATTTAAATGTAAGTACAATGAAATATGAAAACTGTATACCCCCTCAAGAAAGACTAGAGACAAACACAATTGCATAAAATTACTTTGAAATATGGTAAATAAGGGTGAAGGAGAACTGCTGCTAAGTCACTTCAGTCATGTCCGACTCTGTGTGACCCCATAGACGGCAGCCCACCAGGCTCCGCCATCCCTTGGATTCTCCAGGCAAGAATACTGGAGTGGGTTGCCATTTCCTTCTCCAGTGCATGAATGGGAAAACTGAAAGTGAAGTCGCTCAGTCGTATCCGACTCTTAGCGACCCCATGGACTGTAGCCTACCAGGCTCCTCCGTCCATGGGATTTTCCAGGCAAGAGTACTGGAGTGGGGTGCCATTGCCTTCTCCGGAAGGAGAACTATGGGATCACAAAAGAAAATACTTTTAGTGTCAGAAAAGCTTCCCAGAAGAAGTAACATCTAAGTGGGGATGTAAAAGGTCTGTAGGAATTAATCTCACTAGAGAACAGCTATCTTAGGTAGAGAGGGCAGTGTTTGCTTATAAAGGCACAAAACCTTACATAGCATGACTTTCTGGTTGTATTATCAGTAATTCTTCGTGACTACAACTTATGATCCACAGGTAAGATAAGAATAGTGAAAGAAAAGTGAGGATGAAAACAGGACAAATTAACTACACTCAGAAGTATAATAGGATCTATCATTTGGAGCAATAAGATCCACAAAATGTTGTAAGTAGAGGCATGATATAATCAGAATATGGTCTTAGATGGGTCACTTTTGATACAATATCGTAAAGTTAAAAAATAGAAAATAAACTAATTAAAAAAACAAATAAATAAATTTGGGAAAAGTTGAAAGAAAAAAAAAGAAATATAGATAGGAAAGAATAAAGACTAAATGCTGTTGCCATGATCCAAGTGAGAGATGATGATAAACTGAGCTAAAGCATTATAGTGGGAATGTAGAAAAGAGGACATGTTCAAGAGATATTTAGAAAGTTGAATTACTAGTACATGTAATCATAGAGTTATGATACAATATGGGAAGTGCTGTAATAATAGTAAATACAAAATACTATGTAAAAGAGAAAGTTTTATCTTTTGTCTGGAAGGGCTGGCAGAGACTCTAATGAAGGTGAGCTTTGGTTATCCCAGGCACAGGAAATACCATGTGCTAGGACATAAATAAGGAATGGAAGCAATTGTGTGTTCAAGTGAGTAGCTTTGTGTGTGTGTGTGTGTGTGTGTGTGTTTCAGTAACACTTTTCCCCAATTAAATCTTTTTCTAAATCTTAATATTTAAAATAGAAGTGATGAACCAATTCCTCAGGAAGTTTGAATATTTTGGCAAAAAATTCCACTGTTTTCAGGACTCTGGAGCACCCTACCCTGTGAGTTCCTATGGAACCCAGTTGAAAACGTGCTGGGATAGAACTTTATCTACTCAAGTCCAAAGCATTGACCTAGGCCTAGAAGTAGATTGTTAGACCACTCAAAAAGAAATTACATGAGCTGCCTCTGACAGGTCGGTTGTCCCCTGAATCTCAGCTGTGTGCCATATACTACCTAAAGCACTTAGTGTCCTGTGCGGTGCTGTGCTTAGTCGTTCATTTGGGTCCAACTCTTTGTGACCCCATGGACTGTAGCCCACCAGGCTCCTCTCTCCATGGGGATTCGCCAGGCAAGAATACTGGAGTGGGTTACCATGCCCTCCTCCAGTGGACCTTCCCAACCCAGGGATTGAACCCAGGTCTCCCACATTGCAGGCGGATTCTTTACCAGGTAAACTACCAGGGAATCCCACTTAAAGCACTTCAAAGAGATTTATTTAACTTCTGTAAAGGAGAATCTGCAAAACCAGGTAAATGGGTAACTTTGTGATTCTCATCCTCCCTTTCTGTACTGAGTTCCTTTGTCCAAAGAGACAGTGGCATTTCTGAAACCCTCCCCCACCTCTATACCATCATCTACACTTGAGTCTGAATATGAGCAAATGAATCCCTTGTCCCAATGGCATGAGCAATGCATGCATGTTGAGTTCTAGATTTAGTATGTGGTAGTGGTGGTGGTTTAGTTGCTTTAGTCATGTCCGACTCTGTGTGACCCCATGGACTGTAGCCAGCCAGGTTCTTCTGTCCATGGGATTCTCTAGGCAAGAATACTGGAGTGGGTTGCCATACCCTCTTCCAGGGGATCTTCCTGACCCAGGGATGTAACTTGTGTCTCTTACGTCTCCTGCATTGGCAGGTGGGTTCTTTACCACTAGTGCCACCTGGGAAACTAGATTGAGTATATGACTCTTTTAAAAATCGTATTATAGTGTTTTGATGGAGTCACTAGGGATATTGCCTTCCTCCTTACTCTAATCTCCTGCTTTTCACATTATTCTGTCCTGTGGGTCAATGTTGTTCCAACTGGGTACCCATTCTCCTAGGATACATGAAGACTTTAAAGAGTTACATAGGCAGGTTTTGTTTGTGTCTGTTTTTAACCAATTTCCAGATTTTTTATTTCCATGGATACTCCTTCCTGAGCTTGATCTGTGTGAGAATAAACCTGATGGTCCTACTTTCCCACCTTCTCTTCTCCCACTTTACAAAACAAAAGCATGTCTCTAACTCAGGTCAAAGCTCACCTTGGTGTGTGGTCCCAAGGTATAAATACCTCCTGGACATCAAAGAGACCATTGGAAATATTGGTGTTGATATCAAGAAAATATATTACTTTAATGATGTGATAACAAATCTTTTTGTAAACCAAGTACAGCTGGCCCTTTCTATTCACAGATGTGGAACCTGTAGGCTATGGAGGGCTGATTGTAGTTTTTTAATCCCTTACTTTAAAAAAATCAGAGGAGAGCCCTACCATGTTGTCATTTGATAAGTCATTATATATAATTTTGATAGATCATCAATTATGTAATTTTTTGTGCTAGTATTCAGAAAATGTTCAATAATGTTAATGTTTTAACTAAACTCTGTTCATCCCCTGGCCACTTATATAAACAAGATTTCTCAACACTTAAATGTATTGAAAATGCTGAACTTGGTATCATTCTAACAATAAGTAACATTCATCCACAGGGAAAGGAACTACTTTTTAAAAAAAATCCTCTTCCATCATATTAAGAGATGTATTGCCAATAATAGTCTATTTGTGTTTATTAATTATAAAGTTATACATATATTTGTGTTATTTTAATCATGTACTGATTATAATGAAAATAATCCCAAAGGCTCAGAGCTTTACAGTCACAGGAAACAAGCATTTTTTTACAATGTAAGTTTATGTTTGTTTCTATGGCAGAGATTAGGCTGCAATGATCAAAGACTTTCACAAAAAAAAATATATATTACATTAGGATATAATTCTGTGGCATGACTAAAATGAAATTAAGAGTTCAAGAGAAAAAGGTAAAACATATGACTATTTTTTTTTTATTTTAGTTGGGGGCTAATTACTTTACAATATTGTAGTAGTTTTTGCCATACATTGACATGAATCAAGGAGTTAATTTGCCTTTTTAAAAATTTTATTGGAGTATAGTTGATTTACAATGTTGTGTTAGTTTCAGATATACAACATAGTGATTCAATTATACATATACAGTCCCTGGAAACATTTACAAGCAGCTGCTATGAGTGTCGGCTGCTGAGGGCTCACAGTTGCCCCTCTTCTCTGGAGAACTGCTGTGGGCTGATAGGAGATGCTCACTAAGAAGGTTACACTCCAGTCTGGAAGGCACAGATATCCAGATTAACTGATAAGAGCTTCAAAAGGCTGGTCATCAGGGAACAATACCACTGTGTGGCTCATGCCACCAATCAATCAGTATGGGGCTGTCCTTCCCAACTATAAAACCAAGCACATTCATCTCCTCCTTATTGATCTATTCTATCCAGCATCTTTCCCCTCAAACAAACCAGTTTCAAATATACTGAAATGTGTTCAGTAAATACTCCCTCCAAACACCAGCCCCTTAGAATCTCACACAATAACTGGTATCTTAGAGAATTCTGTAGCAACCTTAACCTTTCACCATCTGATTTGACTTTCCTGTCTAGATTCAAATGGCCTTGAACTCTTGGAACCCAGAGCATAGGGGAGAAGTCATTGCTAGTGAAGCATTCATTCATGTCTTCATTCATTGAAAAATGCATTTTGAGTACTCAGTATGTCAGCGACTGTTCTAGGCTCTCAGGATAGGTATATCAGTGAACAAAAGATCCTTGCTCTCATGGAGCTTACATTCTAGCATGGGGAAACAAGACAATAAACATAGTAAAAAGGAGAATTAAATATTGGAAGGAAATAACTGCTGTAGAGAAAGAAAAAATTTAAAAAAAGGAAAAGAAAAGATAGATCAAGGACAGAGGGTGGGAGAAGGAAGCTGTGGTACTGAATAAAAAGAGCCATCATATTAAATTAATGCAAAATAATACCTTCATTCACAGCATTTTTACCAGGCTTAGCTTTTGAGGTTTTGAAATTCTTATTTTTTAAACACTTCATGCATTGATTTATTTGAACAGCTTTATTGAGATATATTACACATATTGTAGAAGGCACCCATTAAGTGTACATTCTTTTAAAAGATTTCAATATATTTGTAGATATGTGCAATCATCACCGCAGTCAATTCTTGTTTATTTGTTTTTGGCATCCAACAGCATGTGGGATCTTGTTCCCCAACCAGGGATCAAACCTATGTCCCCTGCAATGGAAGCGTGGAGTCTTAACCACTGGACCACCAGGGAAAAACCAGCCTCCTCCTAAATTAATATTACGCTAATAGGCATAGGACCTATCTGAGTTTGAGCAAACTCCGGGAGACGGTGGAAAGGGAAGCCTGGAGTGCTGCAGTCCATGGGGTCGCAAAGAGTCAGACATGACTGAGCAACTGAACAACAACAACAGGGCATAGGACACTGATGCTAGGCCCCAAGTCCCACATTCAGAAGTTTTCCATTTCCTCAATAGATTTCCATATCCTCTCCCTGATTATTGTGGATTGCAAAAGCACAAAACTTTTTGTATTTGTCATTATTTGCTCTTTGTCATCCACAATTGTTTCTATCACAGAAGGAGTTACCCCATTAAATACTGGTCATTTCTCACCAACTTCAATTTTTTATTCTTTACTTTTATTTTTGTCATGATTATACTAATCTCGTGACATAACGCTGTCTACATTTGTACTCATGATGACACAGGAATAGAGTTGCCAGTTTTAGCAAATATATTTAAATTTAAGTGGGAATTGCAGAGAAACAGCAGTTTTTCTCTGTAAGTATGTCCTGTGTTATATGTGGGACATAGTTATACTTTGTATTTATATTATATATAAATATATATATATTTGTATATATAAATATATAAGAGAGAATAGTTATATTGTATTTATACTAAAAATGATTTGTTGTTTATATGAAATTCAAATTTAAATGGTCATCCTATATCTTATCTGGCAGTCCCATGCATGATTCAATTAACTTCATCAAGGTTGATTGACTATTAATATCTATGATGCAATGTTATTCTATATAAAGCACTGATTCTCAAATTATAATCCTAAGACCAGCAGCATCAGCATTACCTGGGAACTTGTTATGAATGCAAATTCCTGGGTTCACCTCAGGCAAAACAAATGAATCAGAAACTCTGGGCTTGGGGCCCAGAAATGTGTTTTAGCAAGCCCATCAGGTGATTCTGGTGTATACTAAAATTTGAAAACAACTGATAAAATCACTTATGTGAAGAATATTTTTTAAAAAATGATACAAATAAACTTATTTACAAAACAGAAACACAGGGATTCACAGACTTAGAGAAGGAATTTATGGTTACTGGGGGAAAGGGGGGGATAAATTGGGATATTGGGATTGATATACATACACTATTATATGTAAAATAGGTAACTAATAAGGACCTACTATATAGCACAGGGATCTCTACTCAATACTCGGTAATGGCCTATATTTCCCTAAAAAAGAGTAGATATACAAATATGCATAACTGATTCACTTTGCTGTACACCTGACACTAACACAACATTGTAAATCAACTATGAAAAGTGAAAGTGAAGTCACTCAGTCGTGTCCGACTCTTTGCGACCCTATGGACTGTAGCCTACCAGGCTCCTCCATCAATGGGATTTTCCAGGCAAAAAATACTGGAGTGGGTTGCCATTTCCTTCTCCAGGAGATCTTCTCGATATTCACCTCATACCCCACCATACAACCCACCAATCCAAACCAAACCCCCCCCAACCACCCCAACACCCCCCAAACACCCCCACACCCCCCAACACCCCCCCCCCACCCAGGGACTGAACCTGGGTCTCCCACATTGTAGGCAAATGCTTTACCGTCTGAGCCACCAGGGAAGTGGTGGCTCAGACAGTACCAACTATACTTTAATATAAAATAAATTGCTTTAATTTAAAAAAAATTTTTAAAGAAAACACCTGATATATACAGTTCTGTTACTATCCTGCCCAGATCTCACTGGTGCACCCACCAGGCAGCTGCTGAAGTCCCACAGTTGTCCCGCTTTCTTGGGGGAATTGTCCTCAGCTGTCAGAGCTGACTCTCCCAGGCAGCTGTGCCCCAGGTTGGGGGTGGCACATCACTTCTTTTGTTTTATTTTTAACTGGAGGGTAACTGCTTTACAATGTTGTATTGGTTTCTGCCATACAACAATATGAATCAACCATAGGTATACATACGTCCCCTGAACTTCTGAATCCCACCAGGGATTCCCTGCTGGCTCAGACGGTAAAGAGTCTGCCTGCAATGCGGGAGACCTGGATTCGATCCCATGGATCAGATCAAGGCTTGGCTTTAATCTGAGACCACATCTTTTTCCCAGTTCTTTTCCCTTTTATCCTGCTTCTCTGATTCATTGACAGGTGTTTCCTAAAGAGTATTCTCTCGACACATTATCCACAACTGAATCCCTGCTTATGCAGAGTCTGACACAAGATGGATGGGGTTGATAATGTTCATAAAATACTGCAACATTAGGCGTAAACACAGCACATTCAGCAAGTAGACTAAATGTCTGTGTGTTAGTCGCTCAGCCGTGTCTGACTCTTTGTGACCCCATGGACTGTAGCCCGCCAGGCTCCTCTGTCCATGGAATTCTCCAGGCAAGAATACTGGAGTGTGTTGCCATTCCCTTCTCCACGTGTAACCACGGATACTCTTTGAAGACAAGGAAAAACTGCTGCAATATTTTAAGCATCACGTTTAAAGAGTTAGCATTTAGATAGTAAGAAGGAAAGAAGAGGAGAGAATTAAAAAGAATTGATGGGGGGAAAAGGGAGAGAAAAGGATGAATCTAACACATTAAAAAAACAACACTGGCAGTATTAAAATATGCTTGCATATAAATCAGGTGACAACTCAACTCAATTACCAAAAATAGAGACCATTGAAAGCTGATGCCATATCCTCAGCACTTTGCATGAGACCTGACTCACAGTAGATCCTCCATAAATGTCTATGAATGGTGGGTGTCCAAGGTGATACCAAGATTTTTAGGTTGGAAACATAGATGAACAGCATCAAGAAAAACAGAAAGCTGGGAAGATGATTTTATTTTTAAATAAAGGATTTGAGGTGACCCAAATTTGAGAAACTCAAATGAAGATAACTATAGATAGGTGTGGCCAAAAAAAGTTTGAAAGGTCTAGGGACCCCAAACATGTATATTAGAGAGTGAGTTTCTATGGTTATGATGTCACTCTTCATAATTTGGCATCAAGCCTAAACATCTGCTCACAGTTTTAAAAACATAAAAAGAAAATTGTTAAGTGATTGTGGAAGAATGTTATTCTTACCAGGTAGCAACTTTAAGAAGATTAGAACCGGCAAGATAAGATGCCATTGGTATTTAACTTTTCCCTTGGGAGAATTTTGTGTTTCAATTAGCCTGTGGGTTTTCACATATTTTTTGATAACTTTGGTTCCCCAAAGAGATTTGAACTGATAACTTTATGAACTAGCCACTCCTGAATCTTTGCACGGAAAAATAAGATCTTGATTCACTGCTTGAGATTTTTTAAATGTTGCTTTTAAAGGCTGAGTTAAAAAACAGACATTTCCTATAAAAGTCCCTGTTTCTTCTCTGAGACCTTGAAGACGTGTTTCTTTGATATTATGTACCGATTACATTATGTATTGAGGATGTGATGATTCATGCCTCCCAAGAACCATCTGTATTGTCTATATAGCTCCATTTTATTTTAAGAATAGTAATTTCATGTATGTTGAAGAAAATGTAGGCAATATGGATGTGGCTCATGAGAGACAAAATATAAATGTGCAGATAACCTAGAATTTACCATGACTTTGAATCAAGTGTAAACCATAAGAGAAAGGGCTGAAGTAACAAGAACAGACTAGAACAAAAGTAAGACAGAGAACCTGGGTGATTGAGTCAAGAACAGCTCATGGAACCTAACTAGGTCAAGTGTCCAAGCTAAGGTTTTATTCAGGGGATCTGAAGGAGAGCAGTCCAACTAGGCTGTCAGGACAATTGTTATTTTGCTGTTTTACCATTGATCTAAAATCTTAGGCTTATGTATCAAGTCCAGTCAGAAAGACCTATTTTTCTGTAGTTACCATGGGATTAATAATTGTCCAAGTTGGCATAAAGGTGAAGGAGGTTGAAACTAAGAAGACAAATATAGGCTTGGCTCCAGTCTTATCTAGGCAATTATCATTTGTTTTCCTGGGTATGGTTTGGAACCTGAAGTTGTTCACAGTGTGAATCTTCATACATCCTTCATGGTGGGGCATAAATGTCAATTCTGAGGACAGTTCTGACACCCAAAAGGAAAAATTCTTCATTCTCTGAGCAACGGGGATGAGCAACTGGTGATAAAAATGGCAAATGTTCTGTTACTTGAATAGTCCTGACATTTTTGGCCAAAGAAAGCATGTTAAAAGAAAACTCTCGGACACCTTTCTCGTGAACATCTCTAACACTCTGCTCTTTAAAACTGTTAAAAGATTTTTAACTTCTGTGAAAGATATTGAAAAGAGAATGGTTAAAATAAATTTGTTTTTCAAAGAACGATTTCTGGAAGTAATCAAGAGTGCATCCTAAAGAAGAGCAGTTGTCCATCCTTTCTTGCATCAGCTGCTAGTAGCAAACAATGCATCATTTGGTATCAACTGATGCTTTGTTTCCCCATGTTTTTAGATTCCATTTTTAATGATACATTTTTCTTATTTGCACTTCTTTTTAAAATGTGTGATTTTCTTTTACAGTTGATGGGCATTGTACCAGGCATTTTATTTCGTGTATTAGGCTAAGTTGAAAAATAATGAAGAAACTAAAAAATACAGTGGCTGAAACAATATAGAAATTGTTCTCCTTTGTAACAGTCTGGAGGTAGATAGCTCTGCTCCACAAGGTCATCCAAGTCCTTGGGGTTCTTCTATCTTTGCTTTCCTTGTTCACATGATCAACAGTCACTCAATCCTCATGAGAAAAGGAACAAGGATGTGAAGGGCAAGCAGTTTCCTTTTAAGAATGTGACCTGGAGGCTGCACTTGCCAATCACACGTCATTGGCCAGGCGGTGGCATGGCCAAACTTAGCTGCAAAGCAGATTGGGATATGCAGTCTTTGACTGAGTCAAAACTCAGGTAGTTCTGTTACTAAGAGAAAAAAGGGAAGGATGTATATTGAGGGACAAATAGCAATCACAGACATCACACATTTTATGGATCCAGAGTAAATAGCTACATCTTTCCAGTTTGAATTTCCCTTTTTTATTTTTTTATGCATCTTAAGAAATCTGAATAGTCTTTGAGAACACTCCAATTGGCTGTCTATCCATCACCATCATCACAAAAGTAATGGCTACCTCTTATTCATTGCTTACAGTGAGGTGGGCAATCATTAGTGTGATGTATTAAGGTGGCGTTAAGAGTATTTAACACCACTGACCTGGTGGCTCAGATGGTAAAGAATCTGCCTGCAATGCAGGAGACCCAGGTTCTATTCCTGGGTCGAGAAGATCCCACTCCAGTATTCTTGCCTGGAGAACTCCATGGACAGAGGAGCCTGGCCGGCTACAGTCCATGGGGTCACAAAGAGTCAGACATGACTGAGCGATTAACAACCAAGAGAATTTAAGTAGCATTTAAGTATTCTGTGATTCCTCACACAAATACTGGGGTTTACAGTCATAATTGACCCCCAATTTTAAAATTGCACTGTCTACTTTCTATGCAGTCTCCTTTTCTTTTAAACGAACCACTTAATCCCAAAATGTATCAGCATTCCTCCCTAGTGGGTGGCTAAGATCTAAACTAATTCTGAGTATTTCATCTACGGAACCTGGAGTTGGGAAAAGCTGAAGCTCTAAGACATCTAGTAGGAACCAAAATGGGAAGAAAAGTCACCCAAGAGAAACATATGTGAGGTGAACCAGAATTGACAAAGTGGCAAGATGAAAGAAAAGGTTTTTAACTTTCTTGTATAGGCATGTTTCAGAATATCCACTTTGAAGCAAGACTAGACACATCTGTGCTCTGTTCTCCATGTGGCCTATCCATTCCAGCAACATGTTATCAATAAAAAGCAGTCTGGGTGGCAGACTAGCCTATCTTCACGTGTCCCCAAGTCTGTGAAGTACCTTGCAGAGTCTGAAAGCTGGCAGTGGTGATAGTGTATAAATTCTCACAATAGTACTATGATGGGAGTATTATCAACTGGTACTTTTAAATGCTGCTGCTGCTGCTGCTGCTGCTAAGTCACTTCAGTCGTGTCTGACTCTGTGCGACCCCATAGATGGCAGCCCACCAGGCTCTCCCATCCCTGGGATCCTCCAGGCAAGAACACTGGAGTGGGTTGCCATTTCCTTCTCCAATGCATGAAAGTGAAAAGTGAAAGTGAAGTCACTCAGTCGTGTCCGACTCTTCACGACCCCATGGACTGCAGCCTACCAGGCTCCTCCGTCCATGGGATTTTCCAGGCAAGAGTACTGGAGTGGGGTGCCATTTTCTTCTCCAACTTTTAAATGAACCCCAGACAAATAAAGAAGTACAGGTAATTACTATAAATAAGCTGGAGGGACAAAAAAGACTGTGTTACCATAGTGTGCAAAAGAATATTCATGGTGTATTTGGCAGAACATGTTTTCATCAGCTTATATTGTGTGCTCAAATCCATATTCTAGAGGCTGCATTTAATATTGCCCACTTGTCACATAGGCATGTTTTCTATTAGGAAAACTGTTCATGAGGAAAGGCAGTAGGTACATTAGTTACAACCACAAACTTTGAAGTCCAGAGTGCAAATCCTGGTTATCACTTCTAGGTTGTTTGACTCTGGGAAAGTGTCTAAACGTATCTGAGCCTCCATCTTCAACACAGTGCACAGGGTTATAGTGAGAGACAAATAAAGTCATGCACATAAAGAGATTAGCAGAGTGCTTGATACATAGGAAGTACTCCCAATGACAGGTGCTGTGATACAGCTATTATTTCATTCTCGTGGAACTAAATGAAAAAATATATATCATTTGTTAAAGTCCCACAAAGAGCACCATGACTTTCAAGTACTCTAACACCTGAGAAGGGGCTTCCCTGGTAGTTCAGCAGTAAAGAACCCACCTGCCAATGCAGGAGACATGGGTTCTATCCCTGGGTAAGGAAGATTCCCTGGAGGAGGATATGGCAACCCACTCCAGTATCCTTGCCTGGAAAATCTCATGGACAGAGGAGCCTGGTTGGCTGCAGTCCATGGGGTCACAAACAGTCAGGCACGACTGAGCGACTAACACACTCAGTGACGAAACAACAACAAAAAATAGTTGAGCAAGCTTGAGAATGACTTTCCTAGTATAGCATAGCCTGTGCCTGAATCGAAGATACTACACCTTAGAAGAGAACTGGACTAGAAGTGAACCTTTGGATGAACAAAAGACATGAAGAGACTTCAGGAAGGAAAATGTCAAGAGGAAAGATGGTGCTGAAGGACAAAAACCCACATGCAAATGTCAGAGGGTTATGAATCACTTAGTCAAAGCTATGGTTTTTCCACTGGTCATGTATGGATGTGAGAGTTGGACCATAAAGAAGGCTGAGCACTAAAGAATCGATTCTTTTGAACTGTGGTGTTGGAGAAGACACTTGAGAGTCCCTTGGACACCAAGGAGATCAAACCAGTCAATCCTAAAGGAAATCAACCCTGAATATTCATTGGAAGGACTGATGCTGAAGCTGAAGCTCCAATATGTTGGCCACCTGATGCGAAGAGCCGACTCACTGGAAAAGACCTTGATGCAGGGAAAGATTGAAGGTAGGAGGAGAAAAGGGCAACAGAAGATAAGATGGTTGGACAGCATCATTGACTCAATGGACATGAGTTTGAGCAAGCTCCGGGAGATGGTGAAAGACAAGGAGGCCTGGCATGCTGCAGTCCATGGGGTCACAAAGAGTCAGACACGACTGAGCAACTGAAAAACAACAGCAGCTGCAGAAATTTACACAACATTGTAAATCAACTATAGTTCAATTTTAAAAAGAAAGAAAAAGTCATAGGTTATGACATATGGGATCTTCAGGAAGCGTAAATATTACTGCTTTGCACTTGAGTTTCCACAGTTGCACTAGCTTTGTAGGAAATGGAGGAATCCCAAGTTCCAGTTTTCCTGGCTCCATTCCCATGCACACTCTAGTAACTTCACTCCATATTCTGTACCCATACATTCCCTTATGTCATCTCTCTGGCCCTTCCCCACTGCCCCCATCACCAAAAACAACCTGGTAAACCAAGATAATATCTCACAAGTTCTCTGGGAATCAGTACTCATGGCCACCACATATCTCCCATTTCTCTTCTCTTCTTCTAGGGCTTGCTCTGGGTATATATACTGTCCGGCCAATGGCCATCAAAAGCAAAACCTCTACTTGGTATCTGCCAAAGGCAAGCCTGGTGACCAGCAGTATCCATTCCCAGGTTGTCAGTACCCAATAGGGAATGTGCTGTCTTCCAACGCTGCACTCTCTCAGGTGCTGCCAAAGCTGCTGGCACTGAGGTTGCTGACATATTACAACAAGGTTTTTTTTTTCTTTTACATTTGTTTTTTTATTGGAGATCCTTTGATGTAAGATTCAAGCCTGGGTTCAAGGCGGGGCTGGGCCAGATGAATCTGTGACAGACATTTGTAATAGACTCACATAATCTAGCCAAGGCCCTAACATGAACCCAACTGCCCTCGAATCAAGTGATGTGACAGTCTTTTAAGTTTGGATGATTTCTTCCCCATGAGGCTTCTTGATCCTTATGCATTATCAAACCTCCTATGTGCCTAGCTAGTTGCACTTAACTTTTATAGTAATTGCCACTGAAGTTGACAATGGGGTTCTTTATTATGATGGGATGGTCAGAAGAAAAGACAAAGGACACAGAGATGAAATTCATTGAGCAGTTCAGTTTATCAAAGATCACTGAATAACCACTGTCTGCTTCACAAGAGCCTTGCAAGGCTGCCATTATTACACTCATGTTCCAGGTCTTATACTCTGTTATACCAATGCTCAAAGTAATGGGATCAAGGTTCACACAGACATTAAAGGACAGAATTTGAAATTAGGTCTTCCTACTCCAATTGCCCCTACCTGCAATAATGGTCTGCATTTTAATCACAAGGAATAATTATAATTGGCCCTAGGAGATTAGGGTAAATGTATGAGGAGATACAAATGCACACATTAGACTATAGCATTACATCTTTACAACAGACTGTGACCACTCTAATCTAGGGTCAGCAAATTATGACCTAAAGGCCCACAACCTGGTTTTTTAAATAAAGTTTTGGTGAAACACAGCTGTGCTCATTGTGCTCATTCATTCACTTACATGCAGTCTACAACTGCAGAGATGAGTTTTGTCACAGCAACTATATTCATGCAAGCCTAAGATATTTATTTTCCGGCTCTTTAAAAAAAAGTTTGGGAACCCCTGCTAACCCATCAAAATGTCCCATAGGTTCAAGAAATGTCTTCATTAGTACATGATATTCCCCACCACCCCACCCAACCTTTAGAACCATAAGGAATCTGAAAAAGATTTAATCCTATATCTGGGAAGAAATTATCAACACAAAGTACCCACAGAGCTCTAGATCATGCTGAAGAATAGTGCCATGGCACAAGAGTTCTTAAACTGGGGCTGGTATGTATTTGCATAATAAACTTTTCAGGAGAAAAGATCCATAACTTTATCATATCAAAAATAGTTAGGGATAACCAATGTAATTCTTGTCCGACAGATATAGTTTTAAGTCCCAATTCAGGTACTGACCAGCTGTGTGATTTTAGCAATTAGTTAAACTCTTGGAGTTTCTCTTATTTAAAAAGTGGTGTATATAGATGATCTCCTAGGACCAGGTCATCCCCTGAATGTGTGCATCTACCTGCAACTTTAGACCACTAAGTGATTCCTAGCCTTTCTCCTCTCTCTATTCTCTTAAGATGAATGTGACCACCACCTGGACCATCTCATCAGGTGAAGCAAACTATGATATATCCATACAATGAAATATTACCTACCCCACAATAAAAAGGAACTATTTATCCACACAATGGATAGATCTCAAGAGCCTTATGCTGGGTAAAAAAAAAAGTCAGACTCAAAGACTATTAACTGTATAATTCTATTTATATGACATTCTGGAAAAAAACAAACTACAGGGACAGAGATCAGATCAGAGGTTGCCAGAAGCTAGAATGGAGCCAAGGGTGATACAAAAAGCGAGGGAAACAGAATTTTGAGCCCCTGTGACCTTCAGCCCAGGTTTTATGCCCATGAATATGTTATGTTACATGGCAAAAGGAACTCTGAAGTTGTAATTAAGGTTATTAGTCATTTAATCTTAAAATGACAAGATCAACCTGGATTATCTTGGTAGGCCCAATGTAATCATATGAGCTCCTAGAAGCAGAGGGAGAAGGGAGAGATGTTTGAAGCACAAGAAGGATTCAACTTGCTGTTGCTGGCTTGAGGATGGAGGGGTCAAGTGTCAAAAAAAATGGGCAAGTTCAGTCTTACAGCCCCATGGAACTGAATTATGCCAATCACTTGAATGAACTTGAAAGCAAATTTCTTACTCATCTCCAAAAAGGGACTCAAACCTGGGGAACACTTTGATTTCAGCCTTGTGAGACCTTGAGCAGAGAAACCAACACTCTGTGCCTGGACTTCTGACCTATGGAAACATGAGCTAATAAGTGGATGTTGTTTTAAACCACAAAGTCTGTGGTAATTTGTTTTGACAGCAATAGAAAACTAATACAGCAGGGCATGAAGGAAGTCTTCTGGGTAGAAGAAATACCCTATCTTTTATTTTAGGCATTTTTTTCAGGTTTATTGAGATATGATTGATATATAATGCTGTCCAAGTTTCAGGTGTACAACATGAAGATTTGATAATATGTAAAGATTGTGAGATGATTACCACAATGAAGTTATTTAACACATCTTTCACCTCACATAGTTATTTTTTGCTTTGTGGTGAGAATTTTTAAGATCTACTCTCTTAGCAACTTTCAAATAATACGCTATATCTTGATTGTGGTGGTAGTTAAACAACTGAGTATGTTTGTCAAAATTCATAGAACTGTACACCTAAAAAGGCTACAGTTTATGTAAATTATGTGTCAGCAAACCTATAAAAATAAAATAAAACTCATCAAAATAGATTTTAAATGGGTAAATTTTATTGTACGTAAACTATACCCCAAATAAAACGGATTTTAAAAATCAAATTGAAGAGTCATCTACTAAAGAGCTTTCCCTTTACTCTCATCTTTCCCCGACTACAGATAACCAACTACTTTCTTGCTACAACTGCACTTTTTTATTTACTTCTCTTTTTCTCCTAACACTATATTGTCATTTTGAATTATATCTGTATTACTAGCAGACTCTAAGTGCAGAGACAGTGTCTCCTAGTCTGGATCATGAGTGCCCAAAATACAGAAGGTGTTTTGTCATCTTTATTTCATTTGCGTTTTTACACATGAATGTTTCTAAAACCTTTTAAAACTTTTTTTTTCAAAAATGTTCTGCCTGGATCTTTTCCTGGGAGTAATAAATTCCATATGTTTATTACTGCGTTAAGCATTTCAATTTCTTTTAAATTCAAAATCACTAAATTGAAGCAAGAGTTCAAGCATCATGTTTTACGTGGTTTTATAAATTTTTAAAAATATTATTTATTTCTTCAGCTCTGCCAGGTCTTCACTGTAGCATGTGAGATCTTTAGTGGTAGCATATGAACACTTAGTTGCGCCATTTGGGATCTCGTTCCCCAACCAGGAATCAAACCCAGGCTCCCTGCATTGGGAGTGTGGAGTCTTAGCCACTGGGCCACCAGGGAAGTCCAAGAGTACAAGACTAACATTAATGCAAATTTGTGTTTTAAGTATGCCGAGGTTTTACTAAGTGACAGTCACCTGCATCATGGGCCTGGGTGGGAAGTGAGATGTGCAGACTAACTCTGAGGGCAGGGATGCAGGCAAAAAGAAAACTGGCAATAAATTGGATCTGCTAAGAAGTGACTTCAGGCTACTGGGGAGGGCTGCAAGCATTGCCTGAAAGTTGTACACTAATGGAAGTAAGAGATTGTCACTTAGAAAAACTTATTCAGGCAGAGAGGACTTTGGGGAAGAAATACTGGATAAGGAGGTGCCAGAAGGATTCCACAGGAAGGTGAAAGTTTGAGAGTTAGGCAGATGGCTGCTGAGAAAGAATCTTTAATTCCTTAATTTGAACAAAAAATATTGAGCACCTAATATGTGTCAAACCCTGTTCAAGCAACACCATTCAAGGTAGAGATAAAAACCCCTGTCCTCATGGAATTTACATGTCGGTCGGGGAGCAGGGATACAGAGCATATACAAATCAATAAGGAAGCATATACAGTGCTGTGGAGAAAAATGAAGCAAAGGACAGAAGATAGGAAATGTGGATGAGAAACTTGAGAGCACCCAGAGAATGCCTCATTGACAGTGACATTTGAGCAGAGACCTTAAATAGATGAGGACAAGGGTGATGCTTCTATCTGGTGTAAAACTAGTCCAGCAAAGAGAACATCTATATGTGTGATAAAAACCCAGCTTTATCTAGGAAAAGCAAGGAGGTCAGTGTGGCTGAAGCCCGCAGGAACTAGTAGGAGAGGGATTAGAGAGCGAGATGCAGAGACTTCCTATGGGGCCTTATTGGATAATGTAAGGATCTGGTCTTTTAACTGTGAGTATTAGCTGCTGGAGATTTCTGAGCAAAAGAGTGACTCATTAAAAAGCTTGCTCTGGCTGCTTCCCAGGTGGCACGGTGGTAAAGAATCCGCCTGCAATGCAGGAGACAAAGATTCGATCCCTGGGTCGGGAGGGCCCCCTGGAGAAGGGCATGGCAACCCACTCCAGTATTCTTGCCTGGAAAATACCATGGACAGAAGAGCCTGGTGGGCTGCACTCTATAGGGTCACAGAGTCGGACACGACTGAGCACGCAAGCATTGGCTGCAGCATAGAGGATAGAATGCAAAGAGACAAAAGACAGAAACAGTATGATCAGTTTTAACACAAAGTCAAAAAAAAAAGACCAAATCAGGTATATGAATAGCTGATTCACTTTACTGAACACCTGAAACTAACATAACATTGTAAGTCGACTATACTGGAATAAAATCTTAAAAAATCGAAATAGAGTACTCTAAAACAAAATAAAAAGACCAAATGAGGAAGAGACTGCAGCTTCGTTCATTGACTTATAGCTAAAGTGGTGAAAATAAATATTTAGTAAAATGACACCGAGGTGCTGTTCTTTTCTTTAACTAAAGGCAGTTTTGTGTAGCAGAGTCCTCTAGCTTAGCTAGGTGCTTTGTTACAGACCTGAAGAAGTAGGATCAGTACGTTGCAATACAAGAGTATTGCAAACAGTCTATGAATTATATAACTTGTCTGGGCCCATCTATTCGAAGCTTCATATCTCTTCAGGACAAGCTGACAAGGTTAGTGTGATAATGGTCTAACTAAGCTAAATGTTGTAAGTATAGAGCTGTAGAAACTGAATTGTAAAGAATGGGGACTTGGTCTTGCTTAATGCTTTTGTAAGTGGTTCCTTGCCTCTGCTCTTGGCAGCTAACTAAAGCCAACCTTAGCCTCTGAGCATGTTCAATGTTGGATGCCTTTCTATTTGAGAAATTTAAATATAACATAAAACTAAGAGCAGTTCTGTATTTACTAATGCATTGTCCTTGTTTGTTATGTTCTGTATTAAAGAAACACTCCTATGACATTCTGGTTTTACACAATAGATAAATCAAGTTCTGAATGATTTATAGCACCACAGTTCCCCTAGGTGATTCTGATGTACACAATTTGGTTGAGGCTCATGGAGCCTAAAGAGTAAGTCAATTGGCCTGGAGGGGGATTCAAACCAGAAGCTTTATGAACCAGCTTTCAAGCTCATTAAATAAGACTGTTCACCGGCCCTGTGGCACAATATAAGGACAGCCTGATGTTTCCCATACTGTCAGGAGAAGCTCCTTCTAAGTGAGGATGTGTTGAACTAAGGAAGTTTCAAGTGAAAGAACACAGAGAGCAAAAGCAAAACAGCCCAAAGCTGAGGCCGTGTGGAGGAGAATCTGTTTAGCAGGCATACTCGGGAAAGACACCAGTAACAAAGAACTGCCAGCCACATGGCTCTCTGATGACGCTCACCCTTAGCCAGTTTCATTAATTAGAGTTGTCATATTATATACAGTGGTCCCTTGGTATCCAAAGGGGATTTGTTCCACAACCCCCGTGAATACCAAAATCCATGGATGCTGAAGTTCCTTATATAAAATGGCATAGTGTTTGCATATAACCTACACATAGCCTCCTGTGTACTTTAAATCATCTTTAGATTATGTGTAATACCTAAAACAACGTCAATGTTATGTACGTGCATACAATGTAAATTCTCTGTAAGTAGCTGCCTGTGTGTAGCAAATTGAAGTTTTGCTTTTGGGAACTTTCTTTTCTGTTTTTTTTTTTTTTTTCATTTTTTTTTTTTTTTTTTTTTTCTTTTTTTTTCAGTCATTGGGAACTTTCTGGAAATTTGTTTTTAATATTTTTGATCCATGGTTGGTTGAATCTAAGGATGCAGAACCCATGGATACAGAGGACCTGACTGTATATGTAGCTTTATCCCCACTTCTGCCTTGTTTTCTATCATTCTCTTCATCATTTGAGTTTCTTTTCTCTGTGTCTTCTCCAACACTATTATTTCTGTTTTGTACACAAAGCACAACTACAAAAAAAAAAAGTCCCAGGAACAGACAGCTCAAGGACTTGTGGAAAAGTAGGATGATGACCTACTGGGTTTTTCCCTCCTATTTTTCTTAATGATATTGAACATTATTCAGATTATTTTAGTCAAAGCAACATTTGGGCAGCTGTCTTCAGGAAACAGTCTATAAAGACTTTTGACTCCCTTTCCTAGGATGCAACAGATCAAAACTCATCATTTTAAAACATGCTTAAGGGGACTTCCCTGGTGGTGCAGTAGTTGAGAATCTGCCTTCCAATGCAGAGGACTAGGGTTTGATCCCTGGTTTTGGAACTAAGATCCCACATGCCGAGGAATAACTGATTCCGTGTGCCAAAACTACTGAGTCTGTGCACCATAACTAAAGAGTCCATGCACTGCCATGAAAAATCCCACATGATGCAGTGAAGATCCCGCATGCTACAATGAAGACCTGATGCAGACAAAAAAATAAATGTTTTTTAAAAAATTTAAAAAGACATGCTTGAAAAGATGGAGAAGTGAGGAGATTGGAAAGGTGGAAATATAGTTATAATTTGAAAAACCAAATTGAATGGAGGTAAGTTGTTGGGAACATTCATTTGGGTGGCTTTTTGGAGAAAACACTTCATGTTTGTATAGTGCTTTATAGTTTAAAAGCATCTTTCACCATATCAGTTCAGTTCAGTTCAGTCCCTCAGTCATGTCTGACTCTTTGCGACCCCATGGACTGCAGCAGGCCAGGCTTCCCTGGCCATCATCAACTCCCAGAGCTTACTCAAACTCATGTCCATTGAGTTGGTGATGCCATCCATCCATCTCATTCTCTGTCGTCCCCTTCTCCTCTTGCCTTCAATCTTTCCCAGTATCAGGATCTTTTCCATTGAGTCAGTTCTTCACATCAGGTGGCTAAAGTATTGGAGCTTGAGCTTCAGCGTCAGTCCTTCCAATGAATATTCAGGACTGATTTCATTTAGGATGGACTGGTTGGATCTCCTTGCAGTCCAAGGGACTCTCAAGAGTCTTCTCCAACACCACAGTTCAAAAGCATCGACTCTTCGGTGCTCAGCTTTCTTTATAGTCCAACTCTCACATCCATACATGACCACTAGAAAAACCATAGCTTTGACTAGACGGACCTTTGGTGCCAAAGTAAGTAATATGTCTAGGTTGGTCATGCTTTTTTCCAAGGAACAATGTCTTTTCATTTCATGGCTGCAGTCACCATCTGCAGTGATTTTGGAGCCCCCCCAAATAAACCTGTTTCCATTGTTTCCCCATCTAGCCATGAAGTGCACCAGATGCCATGTCTTTTTCATCTGTGTTGTTCCATGTCCAGTTCTAACAGTTGCTTCTTGACCTGAATACAGATTTCACCATATATTTGCACTTAGCTCTCACAGTGACATTGAGGAAAAAGGTGAGTGGACCTCTCCAACACTACACAGTAATTGAGCAATGAAGCTGGTATTATAAACAAAGTCTGGCTCCTCATTTCAGGCTAAGCTGCTTTATTATTTGTTAGGATCCCCTGCGGAATCTTGACATTGCAAAACAAATTTAGAAATATTTAGTAAAGTTTTTATTTGAAAAAAAATCTAAAAGTTTTATAAGGTAAATGTGTAAGAACTTTATGAGGTTGAAGGTAATTAATCACGTTTCAAGCTCTAAAACATTAGTGGTCAAAATGACTACGAGGGACCCAAGGAGCATTTTATCTAAGATCGTCAACGGTCAAAAGTAGCTACAGCTGGAGGACTTCTAGAATTCGTCATTCCTGGTGAAAGATATTTTCATTTCGTGCCGGGAGCTGTTCTTTCTCCAGCACTCAGATTACTTTATGAGCCATTTGCTTCGCAAGTAAGTAGTGTTTTTTTTTTCTTAATGGAATGAAATAATACACTGTGATGGCTCATTATCAAATTGGAATGCAGAAACAACCTTGGCTCATAGTTTAAATCTGCCACTGTAGAAATTATAAAGAAGAAAATAACTATATAGTATATAAAGTGAAGTTTGTTACCCACTGGAAAAAAACTTTGATGAGACTTTAATACAGTCAAGGATTTCAATTTTAGTAAAATATTCAAATCATGAAAAACATGCAAATGAAGTAAGACAATTCATATTTCTTGTAATCCAGATTGTTCAAAAGGTTTTGAAATCTCAGAATATAGATAGAAGAGTTTCCTTATCTATAGAAGTCTATGAATATGAAGTCACTTAGCAGTCATTTACCAAACTAAATAAATATAAACAAAATGTTACTACTGGATACTAGCAGATGAATGGAACAGATGAACTGGTATCAACGAGAGGGAAAAGAGGTTGATTCTAAAGAAGGAAAGAACAATTGTGTAGCACATCACCAATTCAAAGGCTCATATTCTATATAGAACAGTGCATACTACATCACTTTTGTTCTTTTGAAAAAATATAAAGATATTTAAAAAAGGGCTTCCCCTATGGCTCAGAGAGTAAAGCATCCACCTGCTATGCAGGAGGCCTAGGTTCGATCCCTGAGTCAGGAAGATTTCCAGTATTTTTGCCTGAAAACTCCCAAGGACAGAGGAAAGGATTCAAAGAGTAAAAGATTCATGATTTTGGACTATGACATCTGAATGTGCTAAAGAAAACATTGTAGGGAAATAAAAAATAATACTGTTGATAAGACATATAATGTGACAATTTGGCTATCTGCTTGGTTGAGTATAAAGCTTTATGTGTTTTCCAAACAGAGCCCAAATATTTAGCATGAGAACAAAGCTGCTTGTACTTTTTTAAAAAAAATGCTATTTTAAGGCCTTTGTAATTATTTATAGTCTGCCCTGTGAATGCCTCACAAATCTAAATCAGAAGACCATAATTTTTTTAAAAAAAATTGCTCTTTGCTTGATCCTAATCATCTGATTTTGGAAAGTACAAAATTCTGGGCATTTTATTTGATTCTTTTTTGATATTACTAACACACTGTGGATGGATCTTTAATGCCAATTGACAATTAATACAATTATCTGAAATGACACAGGCAAAAAGCTCATTCTTATCTGTACTTATAAAGCATTTTACTCTGCTCATCAATGCTGAAGGTGCAGCAGCAAGATGGTGTCTTAAATTTTTGATGCTAATAAATTTGATGTTAAACTCACTATGTCTTAGATTATAAGTGTTATAAGTGGGATAGGAATAAGCATCTATTAACCACCTTATTTGGAGAGTAAGTTGGTGCAGCCACTGTGGAAAACAGTTTGGATGTTCCTCAGAAAACTAAAAATAGGATTAATATGTGACCCAACAATCCCACTCTTGGGTACATATCCACACAAAACTATAATTCAAAAAGATATATGCACCCTTATGTTCAAAGCAGCACTACTCACAATAGCCAAGAAATGAAAACAACATAAATGTCCATCAGCAGATGAATAGATAAAGAAGATATGGTATCAGTTCAGTTCAGTCGCTCAGTTGTGTCTGATTATTTGCGACTCCATGAATCACAGCACGCCAGGCCTCCCAGTCCCTCACCAACTCCTGGAGTCTACCCAAACTCATGTCCATCAAGTCGGTGATGCCATCCAGACATCTCATCCTCTGTTGTCCCCTTCTCCTCCTGCCTCCAGTCCTTCCCAGCATCAGGGTCTTTTCCAATGAGTCAACTCTTCGCATCAGGTGGCCAAAGTATTGGAGTTTCAGCTTCAACATCAGTCCTTCCAATGAACACCCTGGACTGATCTCCTTTAGGATGGACTGGTTGGACCTCCTTGCAGTCCAAGGGACTCTCAAGAGTCTTCTCCAACACCACAGTTCAAAAGCATCAATTCTTCGGCACTCAGCTTTCTTCACAGTCCAACTCTCACATCCATACATGCCTACTGGAAAACCATAGCCTTGACTAGACGGACCTTTGTTGGCAGTCATGTCTCTGCTTTTTAATATGCTATGTAGATTGGTCATAACTTTCCTTCCAAGGAGCAAGCGTCTTTTAATTTCATGGCTGAAATCATCAGCAGTGATTTTGGAGCCCCCAAAAATAAAGTCTGACACCGTTTCCACTGTTTTCCCGTCTATTTCCCATGAAGTGATGGGACCAGATGCCATGATCTTAGTTATCTGAATGTTGAGCTTTAAGCCAACTTTTTCACTCTCCTCTTTCACTTTCGTTAAGAGGCTCTTTAGTTCCTCTTCACTTTCTGCCATAAGGGTGGTATCATCTGCATATTTGAGGTTATTGATATTTCTCCTGGCAATCTTGATTCCAGCTTGTGCTTCCTCCAGCCCAGCGTTTCTCATGATGTACTCTGCATATAAGTTAAATAAGCAGGGTGACAATATACAGCCTTGATGTACTCCTTTTCCTATTTGGAACCAGTCTGTTGTTCCATGTCCAGTTCTAACTGTTGCTTCCTGACCTGCATACAGGTTTCTCAAGAGACAGGTCAGGTGGTTGTTATTCCCATCTCTTTCAGAATTTTCCAAGTTTATTGTGATCCACACAGTCAAAGGCTTAGGCATAGTCAATAAAGCAGAAATAGATGTTTTTCTGGTACTCTCTTGCTTTTTCAATGATCCATTGGATGTTGGCAACTTGATCTCTGATACCTCTGCCTTTTCTAAAACCAGCTTGAACATCTGGAAGTTCATGGTTCACATATTGCTGAAGCCTGGCTTGGAGAATTTTGACCATTACTTTGCTAGCGTGTGAGATGAGTGCAATTGTGCAGTAGTTTGAGCATTCTTTGGCATTGCCTTTCTTTGGGATTGGAATGAAAACTGACCTTTTCCAGTCCTGTGGCCACTGCTGCGTTTTCTAGATTTGCTGGCACATTGAGTGCAGCACTTACACAGAATCATCTTTCAGGATTTGAAATAGCTCAACTGGAATTCCATCACCTCCACTAGCTTTGTTCATAGTGATGCTTTCTAAGGCCCACTTGACTTCACATTCCAGGATGTCTGGCTCTAGGTGAGTGATCACACCATCATGATGATCTGGGTCGTGAAGATCTTTTTCGTACAGTTCTTCTGTGTATTCTTGCCACCTGTTCTTAATATCTTCTGCTTCTGTTAGGTCCATACCACTTCTGTCCTTTACTGTGCCCATTTTTGCATGAAATGTTCCCTTGGTATCTCTAATTTTCTTGAAGAGATCTCTAGTCTTTCCCATTCTGTTGTTTTCCTCTATTTCTTTGCATTGATCACTGAGGAAGGTTTTCTAAACTCTCCTTGCTATTCTTTGGAACTCTGCATTCAGATGGGAATATCTTTCCTTTTCTCCTTTGCTTTTTGCTTCTCTTCTTTTCACAGCTATTTGTAAGGCCTCCTCAGACACCATTTTGCTTTTTTTGCATTTCTTTTCCATGGGGATGGTCTTGATCCCTGTCTCCTGTACAATGTCACGAACCTCCATCTATAGTTCATCAGGCACTCTATCAGATCTAGTCCCTTAAGTCTATTTCTCATTTCCACTGTATAATCATAAGGGATTTGATTTAGGTCATACTTGAATGGTATAGTGATTTTCCCTACTTTCTTCAATTTAAGTCTGAATTTGGCAATAAGGATTTAATGATATATAATGGAATATTACTTAGCCATAAAAAAGAATGAAATAATGCCATTTTCAGCAACACAGATGGACCTAGAGTGTATCATGCTAAGTGAAGTAAGCCAGACAAAAAAAGACAAATACTATGTGATATCACTTATAGATAGAACCTAAGTGTTAGTCAATTTTGTCCTCTTTGTGATCCCATGGACTGTAGCCTGCCCAGCTTCTCTGTCCACGGAATTCTCCAGGCAAGACTACTGGAGTGCCCTTCTCCAAGGGATCTTCCTAACCCAGGGATCGAACTCGGGTCTCCTGCATTGCAAGCAGATTCTTTACTGTCTGAGCCACCTGGGAAGCCCTTATGACACTAATGAACCTATCTATGAAACAGAAATAGACTCATGGACATAAAGAACAGACCTGGGGGTTGCCAAAGAGAGGGAGTTTGGGGAGAGATGGAGTGGGAGGTTGAGGTTAGCAGATGTAAGCTTTTATATATAGAATGGATCAACAACAAGGTCCTATTGTATAGACAGGGTATGTACCCCCTCTCTGTGCTAGTCACCTTATATTGTTTGGAAGAACTGACATCACTGGCAACATCATGTCTTCTGACCAATGAACATGGCATATCTCTCCATCTTTCATTTCAGACAATATTTAACTTCTTTTGGCAGCTAAGTAAAATCATTTCACTGTGAGAACACTGTTTTCTTGTCTTCATTTATTCCAGTTTTTCAGAACAGTTGCTAGGCCATTCTGCTCTCATTTTAAGATGGAATGATAACCAGTAAGAATTCAGGGAAAATACAATGTGTTCATTCAGAGGAACACAACTGGCTCTAAATTAACATAGAAATGCCAGCAAGATACTTCTATGATATTCACTATGAAAGCTTTTCAGGAAAAAATATTATAACCTGATATTTAATTTTTAACATCTTTATTAGGATGTAATTTGACATTCCATAAACTAGATACAATTAAATTTTACAATTAAGTTCTGACACATGTGCATACACATGAAATCATCACCACAAACAACATAGTAGACAGGACTTCCCTTGTGGCTCAGTGGTAGAGAATCCGCCTGCCAATGCAGCAGACACGGGTTTGATACCTGGTCCGGGAAGATCCCACATGCTGAGGAGCAATTAAGCCCTTGCACCACAACTACTGAGCATTGCTCTAGAGCCTAGGAGCCACAACTACTGAGCCCACGTGCTGCAACTACTGAAGTCTGCTCGCCCTAGAGCCTATTCTCCACAAAAGAAGCCACCACAGTGAGAAGCCCATGCACCACAACTAGAGTACCCACCAGTCGCTGCAATTAGAGAAGAGCCCAGGCAGCAACGAAGACCCAGCACAGCCAAAAAATAAATATATTAAACAAATAAATAACACTTTTAAAAAACATTGTTGCTCAGTCATTAAGTCACGTCTGACTCTTTGCAACCCTATGGACTGTAGCACACCAGTCTTCCCTGTCCTTCATCATCTCCTACAGTTTGCTCAGACTCATGTCCATTGAGTCAATGATGCCATCCAACCATTTCATCCTCTATCACCCCCTTCTCCTCTTGCCCTCAATCTTTCCCAGCATCAGAGTCTCTTCCAGTGAGTCAGCTCTTTGTATCGGGTGGCCAAAGTATTGGAGCTTCAGCTTCAATATCAGTCCTTCAAATAAATATTCAGGGTTGATTTCCCTTAGGATTGATTGGTTTGATCTCCTTGATGTCCAAAGGACTCTCAAGAGTCATCTCCAGCACCACACAGTGGGAAAATACAGCACTCCTGAAAAGTTCTCTTGGCACCCCTTTGTAATCCTTTCCTAACACTCAATCCTTACCTTCTGCATTCCCAGGCAGCCACTGATCTGCTTTTGTTCACTGCAGGCTTATTTGCATATCATAATATTTTATATAAACATGGAATCATATAGTCTGAAGTCATTTTTTGGCTAGCTCATTTCACTCAGCACAATTATTTTGAGTTCCATTCAAGTTTTTGCATGTATGAAAATTTCAATTCTTTTTAGTACTGAGTAGTATTACATTGTAAGATATATCACTTTGTTTATCCCTTCATTTGTTGAAGGATATTTAGGATGTTTCCTGTTTGGGGCTATTTTACAAATAAAAATGTTATGAACATTTGTGTAAAAGAATTTGCATGGACATAATTCTTTAATTTTTCTTGAATAATTGCTTAAGAGTTTAATGGGTGTATCATACGTTAAGTATAGGTTTAATATTTTAAGAAGCTGCCAAACTGGTTTCCAAAGTGATTTTACATTTTATATCCCCACAAGCAGTATATGGGCATTCAGATTCCTCCACATCCTTGTCAACACTTGGTATGGTCAGCCATTTTCATTCTAATACAGACATACCCCAGAGGTAATTGTGGGTTAAGTTCTAGACTACTAGACTAATAAAGTGAATATCATAATAAAGTGAATATCATAATAAAGCGAGTCACATGAACTTTTTAGTTTCCCACTGCATACGAAAGTTGTGTTTACACTGTACTATAGTTTTCTAAGTGTGCAACAGATTATTAAAATATATATATATATATAACTTAATTAAAATATTTTGTTGCAAAAAAATGCCAACCATCATCCGAGCCTTCAGTGAGTCCTAATATTTTTACTGGGAGATGGTCTTGCCTTATGTTCATGGCTACTGACTGATCAGGGTGGTAGTTGCTGAAGATTGGGATGGCTGTGGAATTTTCTTTAAAACATGATTAAATGAAGTTTGCTGAATTGACTCTTTTGTTGAAGTATAGTTGATTTACAATGTTGTGTTCATTTCTTCTGTACAACAAAATGATTCAGTTTTACAGATATATGTATATTCTCTTTACCATTCTTTTCTATTATGGTTTATCATAGGATACTAAATATAGTTCTCTCTGCTATACAGTAGGAACTTATCGTTTTGATTGACTCTTTCACTTGAACACTTAGAGGCCACTATAGGGTTGTTAATTGGCCTAGTTGTTGTATTTCAGGGAATGAGAAGGCCCCAGGAGAGGGAGAGAGCTGGGGGAATGTCTGGTTGATGGACCAGTCAGAACACACAAAACCTTTACTGATTAAGTTCACCATCTCATATGGGCATGGTTTGTGGTGTCCCCCTCCCCCACCAAAAATTACAATAATAACATCAAAGATGACTGATCACAGATCACCATATCAAATATAAAAGTAATAACAAAAAATTTGAAATATTTTGAGACTTACCAAATGAGACAGACATGAAGTGGAAAAGAGGCACCCTTAGACTTGCTAGACACAGGGTTACCACAAACCTTCAATTTGTAAAAAGAGCAGGATCTAAAAAATGCAATAAAACAAAACACAATAAAGTGGGGTATGTCCATAGATGTGTGGTGGTACCTTATTTTGTGGTTTTAATTTTCATTTCTTTGATGAGTATATTTTCATTTGTCTATTTGCCATTCACATATTTTCAAATCTTACCCAGATTTAAATTTGGTTGTTTATTATTCTGCATGCAAGTCTTTATCACTCAAGTACAAAATTTTCACCCTGTCAGTGGTTTGTCTTTACATTCTTTTAACAGTGTCTTTCAAAGAGCAGAATTTAAAAATTTTAATGAAGCCCATTTTATCAGCTTTTGGCTTTTACGGATTGTAAATACTTTGGGTGTCATATCTAAGAAATATTTTCCGAATCCAAAAATGCAAAACATTTCTCCTATGATTTCTTCTAGAAGTTTTATATATTGAGGTTCTACATTTAGGTCTATGAACCATTTGGGGTAAATTTTCATTTATGACTAAGGTGTGGACCTGCATTAATGCTTTTGCATATAGATGTTTAATTGTTCCAGCACAACTGGTGGAAAAAAACTATTCTTTCTCCACTGAACTGCATTTGATCCATTGTTGAAAGTCAGCAGTATACATATGTATGGGCTTATTTCTGAAAGCTCTATTCTGTTCATTGACCTACATGTTTATAAAGATAAACTAGTGTAAAGACACTAGTACCATAAGGTTTTGATTATTATAAATTTATGAGTCTTGAAAACAGACACTCTTACTCCTCAAACTTTGCACTTTTTTTCAAAGTTGTTTTAGCTAGTCCTTTGTCTTTCCAGATGAACTTGAATATAATATATGAATCTTAAACATCAATTTGGAGAAAATTGACAAAATGACAAAAATGAGTCTCCTGGTCAATAAACACCATATATCTACTTATTTATAATTTCTTTAATTTTGTTTTGTAGTTTTCAGTATACTAGTCTTTAACATCTTTTGTTAGATTTACACCTATGTATTTCATGTCTTTTTATGCTCTTGTCAATGGTATTGTTTTATTTAAATACAACTTCCAATTGTTAGTTAAGTGTATAGAAAAAACATTGATGTTTCTATTACCTTGTATCCTGCAATGTTGTTAACGCTTTTTTTTATATCTAGTAGTTTTGTTGTAGATTTAACATCTCTATATAGATGATCGTGTTGTGTGTGAACAAAGACAGTCTTACTTCTCTCCTCCCAATTCAAATGAACTTTATGTCTCAGCTTATTATACTTACTAGTTATACTTACTAGAACATCCAGTACAATGTTGAATAGAAATGGAAAGAGCAAACCTCCTCCTCTTGTTCCTGAACCATTAAGTGTGATTTTATCTGCAGAGTTTTCATGGATGAGAATGCTTTCAAATTGACAAAGTTTCTATTTCTAGTATTCTGAGAGTTTTATAGGAAATAAACCTTTTTGTTGTAGAATTATAAGAGATCTCTAAAATTTCTGAATACTGGACCCTTATCAGGAATGTGATTGCAAGTATTGCTTCCCATTCTGTGACTTGTCTTTTTACTCTCTTAATAATGTTCTTGGATGGACAAACGATTTTAGTTTTGATGAAGTCCAATTTACAAATTTTTTTCTTTTGTTTTTTGTGCTTTTGCTGTCATATTTAAGAAGCCATTGCCAAATCCAAAGTCACAAAGACTTGGCTTATCTGTTTTTTTCTAAAAGTTCTATAGTTCAAAATAGATAAATAAACTAATTTTAAAGAAAAAAGTATGTACAGATTTGCTGGTATAAAGCCTAAAAGGGCATACACTGTAATATCAAAAATAAATGGTGAGATTTTATTTAAAAAAAAAAGTTCTATAGTTCTATCTTTTACATATAGGTCTTTGATCCATTTTAGGTGAGGTAAGGGTCCAGTTTCATTCTTTTACATGCGGATATCTAGTTGCCCCAGCACCATTTGTTCAAATGACTATTCTTGACCCATTGAATGTTCTTGGGGAAAAATCAGTTGATCATAAATGTGAGGGTTTATTTCTGGACTGTTTTCTATTCCACTAATCTATATGTCAATATGTCTACTCTTATGCCTTTCAATTAATGTAGCTTTGTAGTAAGTTTTAAAATCTGGAAGTGTAAGTCTTTCAATATTGTTCTTTTTCAAGATTGTTTGGACTATTTAGGACCCCTTGCAAATTCATATGAATCTGAAAATTGGTTTTTACATTTCTGGGAAAAGGCCATTGACATTTTGGTAGGGATTACATGGAATCTGTAAATCATTTGGGGGATAACTGCCATCTTAACAATATTGTGTTCCAAACTACAAACATAGACTGTCTTTTCACTTATTTAGAGCTTCTTTAATTTCTTTCAAAAGTATTTTGATGTACAAGTCTTTCACCTCGTTGGTTAAATTTATTCCTAAGTATTTTACTCATTTTGGTGCTGTTATAAGTGGAATTGTTTTCTCAACTCCCTTTTTGAATTGTTTATTGCTAGTATATAGAAGTACAACTAACTTAGCCATGTTGCTCTTACATCTTGTAAATTTGCTGAATTCACTTATTAGCTATAACTTCTTGTGGATTCTTTTAGGATTTTCTATATATATGATCACTTCATCTGCAAATAAAGATATCTTTACTTCTTTCTTTCTAATCTGGATGCCCTTTGTTTCTTTTTATCACTCAATTGTTCTGGTTAGAACTTCCAGTGTGTTAAAATATGAGGTTCTTATGTTTGAGAATGTACATTAAGTTAAACCAAGCTAATCAAGTTTTCATTGCAAAGCTCTGTCAAGACATTTTTTATTAAAAAGAATAGTTTATGGCCAGCATATTAATATATAATTTATGTATATGTGTGTGCATGCATGTGTACATGCTTGGAAGATTTTCAGAGTACATGTGTTAAGGATTATGGACCTGATTTAATTTGCTTGGCAAATGTTTTTTTAAATGATAGTGAAAACATATACTTATGGCTAACCTATAACAAATTTATCATGTATTTTGTGTTATTAGAATCTTAGTTACTGTGGTTTTATAGTACATACTTACTTAAATGCCAATATTATTGTCAGATATATATATATATATATATTTCATAGTGTGGGAAATTTTTAATTACCCTTAAAATATCTTTTTATCTGCATGTAGGCATCTATTTAAATTTAGTTATTATAAGTGAAGCTCCCTTGGACAAAAGACATACTGTATAATGTATATGGTACAAAGTCACATACAGAAAAATGTATTTTAATCAACATTGAAGCTCTATCTGAAAGTATGCTTTTGCTTATGTCAGCATCTTGAGGACATGCTATCTTTTTAAGCCCATATAATATTTTGGGGGCTGAGCAAAAGATTTAATAATCATCATAAACAAAAGCACACCAATATTTTTCTGTTAAAAAATTCCTGAGAGGGTAGATAGTACATGCGAAACTGCCTAAACAGAGTTCTAACTCATTTCTAGAGGCCACTGAGGTACTTATCGCTGTGTGTGCTTTTGAAAATCACTTACTCTCTCTAAACCTCAATATTTTTCATTAGTAAAATAAAATAATATTGCTTATATAACTCAATAACTCATGGGGTTTCAACTAAGTGTAATATACAAAACGGTGTGTTTTAACAAATTATATAAACAAAAGACAGGAGTATGTAAATCATTTTAAAATTAAAGAATAAAGCTTTATAGGAACTGTTTGAAAAGCAACAATTTAAAACTTTGAATATTATATTTAAGGTTATTTCATCATGAAGATTATCTGTCATAACAGAGTTAAAACTTTGATAAGTTGTCTCAGGTTTCATTAAAAGGTTTTCTTATGACACAATAAAGAAACAACTGAAAATCTCTAATATTTCTTTCTTATAAGTTTTGATTTGCATAATTTTATGCCCCTCTCAAAATTGTTATAAACTTAGTTAAAAGCCCATGTTACTGAGATTCCTTTGTACTATTTTTATCATACTTAGAATCTGTCTTCGGAGCTAGCCTGATGTGGAGAGGGAACTAATCTTTTTTTGTGGGGGAGGGAATAAGAAGTAATGCCAGATGCCGATATCAAGGTATTCAAATGTGAAGAGAGTGTATTTTTCCTTGTAAAATTATTCAGAACTAAATGCGGAACCATCAACTTTTCAGACATTTTTAAACCTTCTGATCAAAGTGTGAATTAAATGCTCATTGAAATGATCAGAACAGGTAAACTAGTTGAATTTTAGTCGAGGAGGTAAGATGCTTTAAAATAAAGGAAAACTACAAATGAGGTGTACATTTTGGCTTACTACATATTCATTTTGGGTGTGTTCCAAATTCTCAATTTAATATATTTCTACTTTTTTTGACTCTGTTCCTAGCCTCCTCCCTCCCCCGCCTCACCCCACCCCATTCTGGTTGAGCCTTTATACTAAGAAGTGTAGAATTGAGACACTTATAGTTAAGACACTTATCTGGATGATTCAACCCAGATCAACAAGTGAAGAGCAACTGGCATGGCACAAAAAGGGGCTTTTGGTTCTTTTTTTTTTTTTTTTTGCAGAGGGATGCAGGGCTTTAAAATAATTCATTTATGAAATGAATAGTCTTCTTCACTGAAGATCTTTCCATTCATTCAAAAAAATCTTGTACGCTGAGCAGACATGCAGAAACAGGAAAAGATGAAAACCCAGAGACTAAAAGCAAACAGGCCTCCTAAAAATTAACCAGCCCACTGGAATCTTATATAATCAAGCAACACCCTCTAAGTAATGTTAGAGTTGCCAGGTGTGGTGTGGGTCATAATAATACTAAAAAATTATTTTGGTATCTCAAATCAAGTTTAACTGGGCATGCTTTAATTTTATTTACTAAATCTGGCAACCCTATTAAGGTGATACTCTATCACATCTATGGCATTTAAAATTCAGAGTCAGGTTTTATAATTAAGCATTCTTTAAAGAGGATTTCATAGGTGGCTCAGTGGTAAAGAACCTGCCTGCCAATGCAGAAGATGGAGGGTTGATTCGTGGGGGTGGGGGAGATCCCCTAGAGAATGAAATGACAATGCACTTCAGTATTCTTGCCTGGGAGATCCCATAGACAGAGGAGCCTGGTGGGCTACAGTCCATGGGGATGCAAGAGTCGGACACAACTTAGTGACTAAACAACAACAATTCTTTGACGAATAATAAAGTGTCAAGTCACTACATTGTACACCTGAAACAAATATGGTATTCTATGTCAATTCTATCTCAATAAAAATGTCATCCAAAAAGTTATTCAGTAGCATACTTGAGTTGATAATGGCTGTAAAGAATATCAACTATTCATTCAGTGCTTTTGATAATTCTCTACATTTTCCTCGGAGAAGGAAATGGCACCCCACTCCAGTACTCTTGCCTGGAAAATCCCATGGATGGAGGAGCCTGGTAGGCTACAGTCCATGGGGTCGCACAGAGTCTGTCACGACTGAAGCGACTTAGCAGCAGCAGCAGCAGCAGCTACATTTTCCTAGGATCTTGTAGTTTTGGAGAAGCTTGGTTTAATATTTAGAAGAACTGAAGAGCCTCTTGATGAAAGTAAAAGAGGATAGGGAAAAAGTTGGCTTCAGTTCAGTTCATTTCAGTCGCTCAGTCGTGTCCAACTCTTTGTGACCCCATGAATCGCAGCATGCCAGGCCTCCCGGTCCATCACCAACTCCCGAAGTTTACTCAAACTCATGCCCATCGAGTCAGTGATGCCATCCAGCCATCTCATCCTCTGTCGTCCCCTTCTCCTCCTGCCCCTAGTTCTTCCCAGCATCAGGGTCTTTTCCAATGAGTCAACTCTTCGCATCAGGTGGCCAAAGTATTGGAGTTTCAGCTTCAACATCAGTCCTTCCAATGAACACCCTGGACTGATCTCCTTTAGGATGGACTGGTTGGATCTCCTTTCAGTCCAAGGGACTCTCAAGAGTCTTCTCCAACACCACAGTTCAAAAGCATCAATTCTTCGGTGCTCAGCTTTCTTCACTGTCCAACTCTCACATCCACACATGACTGCTGGAAAAACCATAACCTTGACTAGATGGACCTTTGTTGACAAAGTAATGTCTCTGCTTTTCAAAACGCTATCTAGGTTGGTCATAACTTTCCTTCAAAGGAGTAAGCGTCTTTTAATTTCATGGCTGCAATCACCATCTGCCATGATTTTGGAGCCCAGAAAAATAAAGTCAGCCACTGTTTCCACTGTTTCCCCATCTATTTCCCATGAAGTGATGGGACTGGATGCCATGATCTTAGTTTTCTGAATGTTGAGCTTTAAGCCAAGTGTTTTTTTTTTTATAAATTTATTTATTTTAGTTGGGTGCTAATTACTTTACAATATTGCAGTGGTTTTTGCCATACATTGACATGAATCAGCCATGGGTTTACATGTGTTCCCCATCCTGAACCCCCCTCCCACCTCCCTCCCCATCCCATCCCTCTGGGTCATCCCATTGCCCCAGCCCTGGGCATTTGTCTCATGCATCGAACCTGGAATGGTGTTCTGTTTCACATATGATAATATACATGTTTCAATGCTATTCTCTCAGAACGTCCCACCCTTACCTTCTCCCTCCGAGTCCATAAGACTGTTCTATGCATCTGTGTCTCTTATTCTGTCTCGCATATAGGGTTATCATTACCATCTTTCAAATTCCATATATATGCATTAGTATACTGTATTGGTGTTTTTCTTTCTGGCTTACTTCACTCTGTATAATGGGCTCCAGTTTCACCCATCTCAATAGAACTGATTCAAATGTATTCTTTTTAATGGCTGAGTAATATTCCATTGTGTATATGTGCCACAGCTTCCTTATCCATTCGTCTGCTGATTGACATCTAGGTTGCTTCCATGTCCTGTAAGCCAAGTTTTTCACTCTCCTCTTTCACTTTCATCAAGAGGCTCTTTAGTTCCTCTTCACCCTCTGCCATAAGGGCGGTGTCATCTGCATATCTGAGGCTATTGATATTTCTCCCGGCAATCTTGATTCCAGCTTGTGTTTCTTCCAGCCCAGCGTTTCTTATGATGTACTCTAAAACTCAGCATTCAGAAAACTAAGATCATGGCATCTGGTCCCATCACTTCATGGCAAATAGATGGGGAAACAAGGGAAACAGTGAGAGACTTTATTTTGGGGGGCTCCAAGATCACTGCAGATGGTGATTGCAGCCATGAAATTAAAAAACGCTTGCTCCTTGGAAGAAAAAGTATGACCAACCTAGATAGCATATTAAAAAACAGAGACATTACTTTGCCAACAAAGGTCTGTCTAGTCAAAGCTATGGTTTTTCCAGTAGTCATGTATGGATGTGAGAGTTGGACCATAAAGAAAGCTGAGCGCCAAAGAATTGATGCTTTTGAACTGTGGTGTTGGAGAAGACTCTTGAGAGTCCCTTGGGCTGCAAGGAGATCCAACCAGTCCATCTGAAAGGAAATCAGTCCTGAATATTCAATGGAAGGACTGATGCTGAAGCTGAAGCTCCAATACTTTGGCCACCTGATGCCAAGAGCTGACTCATTTGAAAAGACCTTGATGCTGGGAAAGACTGAAGGCAGGAGGAGAAGGGGACGACCAAGGATGAGGTGGTTGGATGGCATCACCAACTCAATGGACATGAGTTTGAGTCAACTCTGGGAGTTGGTGATGGACAGGGAGGCCTGGCATTCTGCATGCAGTCCATGGGGTCACAAAGAGTAGGACACAACTGAGCGACTGAACTGAACTGAAATGACTGAAAGGGGCTTCCCAGGTGGCGCTAGTGGTAAAAAACCCACCTGCCAATGCAGGAGACACAAGAGATATGTGTTCGATCCCTGGGTCGGGAAGATCCCCTGGAAGAGGGCACATCAACCCATTCCAGTATTCTTGCCTGGAAAATCCCTTGGACAGAGAAGCCTGGTTGGCTACAGTCCATGGGGTTGCAAAGACACAACTGAAGCAACTTAGCACTCACACAAATGACTTGGGAAAAAAAAAGAATAGTCAAAGAGTTCTTACACTGCTCTGTGGGGAAAAAATAAGTGTTTTTTTTCCTGTGACTGTAGAAACAAAAAATTTGAAATCTAACTGTTCCATCACTTTTCTAAAGATTTAGGATGATAATAATTTCATCTATAGAATTCAGATTCTATGTTCCCATGTAGTGTCAATTTCAATGTTTTAGGTTTATAAGTTTTCCGACCATCCATGGATCCTCTGCCTTCTTAGTCAGGGCTCTCTATTAATACTACCCTTTCTGTTTCAGTGAACTGGGGGAAGGGGAAAACCCAGAAATACCCCTTTGCTATTAGTCCTGACTCAGTGTGCACAATATGGGCTCTGTGTCTGCTTCATACTTGCTGAGCAACAGAGGGTTAAAATCTTTTACAATATCACCACTCAAATTGCTGTTTACCATGTAAAGTACAGGGTACAGAGTGAGGAGAAAGGCCACAAAGGTCATTATGCTTTGGTGGCAAAAGAGCTATCATTATTTTCATTCTATACAGTGCCAACAAGCCATCTATTAAAGGACAAAATTGGAAATTCTCCACTTTGCTCTTTTTGAAGACTGTTCTATTTTATTTCCAAAACCTGAGGAAAAGAAAGAAGGCTTTACAAATAGAGCACTGCAATTGTCAGGGTCTTCTGGTGCCCACAGGCGGCCCTCGTACAATGACACTATGCTCATTGTTGAGACAATTGAATTTCATTGTTTCCTTATATTAAATTGAAATATTTTAAGACTTGTTGCTGAAGCTGGTTTCATGAGACTGTCTTACCATTTGGTCAGTCACTGAGGGAAACTAATCACATGAAGTTTTTAGCCTGGAGGAATCTCTCCCCTCTCTGAAGATACATTCTCTTTCATTCGTATGGCATTTATCCCTTTATGCTGTGAATTATAGTTGTTTGTGGCTTCTCTTCCCTATTCAATAATAAAAACTCTGTGAGATCTCAGCAGGGCCCGTGTTTACTCATCTTAATCCCCTTATCCAGAACTTTACATTGCATATTGTAAATTCTTGATAAATATTTGCTGAATGAATGAATGTGTGGACTGTTTTTATTTTGTACTAACTACAGCTATACAATGATCATACCCAGATGTGTGGGACTTCCAAGCAAATAGAAAGGACTTTCTTCCCTTTTCGTAACTCACAATGAAAGACTTCGCAGTTCTGTTATCCAAAAGTACTTGGATGCAGAAAGGAAGAGGAGAAAGATTTTGGCATTTTCCTCACTGACAAAGTCTAAATTATAAGTAATTCTCAGCAACTAGATTCCTGGGCCCCTGTGGATAAGTGGAGAGGTTTAGCTGAAGTTAGTATTGACTGTGAGTACAGGGTAGTCTAGAGTCTTAAAACAGGCCTCTTATCATCCTCTAAGCCAAGTGGTGAAAGCTCCAGCCTGGTTGGGATCTCATCCATAATTAGGTGGGTTTTAGGTCAGCGTGTTTTTGTATCTGTGTAGGAAGGCTTGAATGTGGCCAGAAAAGGATGACAAACACTGAAGGCTAGAAAAGTTACTCTGGAACAAGTGGAGAGAAGAATTTTTTTTAAATCTTTGATATAATAACAGGATAAATCATGCAAAATAAGAAAGTGGCCATGAAAAAAACTGGAAGGCTAATTTAGAAAAACTTTTCTAAGTAGAAAACCAAGGGAATGTATTCAATATTCAGGAAGCTAAGGAGAGAATTTTTCATCTAGAGAGAAGTGGTCCTAGATTCCACAACACATGAATCTTGATTCCTTAGAAATAAAGGTGGGAGGGAGAAAACATAAAAGAGAAAGAGATGGATCAAACAAAAATGGCTAAAGTTGAGGAGGAGAATTGCAGACCCCACAAGATCAGGGTAAAGGAATATGCTTAGGCCTTCTATTAGAAAATCAGATAAGAATTATTGAAATTTGATTAATCAGTTAAACAAGGATACCAGTCATTGTACCAGTTTCTTTTGCTAGGTGATCTAATTTAATCCTGCACTAACTATTCAGGTAGACATTTTTTATTTCCATTTTCCAGATTTTATAGATAGCGGCTCATACACAGTTATATTCAAGATCACACAGATAGGAAGAAATTGAGAGAGAGTTCCAGCTCAGGGGTAATTCAGATGGTTCCTGACATATGGAAGCCCATGCTCTTTCCCCTACACTTAATGAACAGAGTTTGCATGGGCCTGGTTTAAATAACTACATCTATATTTACTGCCATATATTCTATTTGTTGTGCTTCCTGATGGCTCAGGAAGTAAAGAATCTTCCT
The DNA here is from genome assembly GCA_024291935.2 of Okapia johnstoni. Classification (NCBI taxonomy): domain Eukaryota; kingdom Metazoa; phylum Chordata; class Mammalia; order Artiodactyla; family Giraffidae; genus Okapia; species Okapia johnstoni. The sequence goes on from CM044305.1 coordinate 85,208,231, forward strand.
GCCAATGCAGGAGATGCAGGAAACTCGAGTTCGATCCCTGAGTCAGGAAGATCCCCTGGAGAAGGAAATGGCTACCCTCTCCAGTATTCTTGCCTGGAGAATCCCATGGACAGATGAGCATGGTGGGCTATGGTCCATGGGGTCATAAAGAGTCAGACACAACTGAAGCGACTGAGCACACACATATACATTCTATTTGTTACCCCGAGATTTTAATATTAGTAACACTGGAATGTATTTAATTTCACAATAAATAAAGGTGAATGAAATCCTTCAGAGGAGAGAAATCAAAAGGGAAATTAGACTATTTGAACGCATATGTTCCATTTCATGAGGTTGTGACAACAGGAGAAGTACATACTTGGACTCCTGCCACTTCCCCTCATTCCCTGTAGCCCTCAATCCTCTAATTCAAGGAATAGTTTAACTTAGTCACCTCTTACAGGTGAGCCTCACCTCATACCCTTGCCCAATCCTGATTCTAAATGGGGTTGTGGGGCCAGTGTGAAGCCTGATAAAAGAACTTAGTGGTCATTATCCACATCGTTCAGTGAGACCATGACCACTGAAAGAGTCACTGGAGGCTTTGTTCCTTCTCTCATGTAGGCTTGCCAATAACTTTCTCCTTCTATTTTAGTCGTTATAATGTTGTCCTGCCTTCTCTCTCCCCTGACATCCTTGCCTCCAGCTTCAAATCCTTACAAGGACTGGATTTGTGGACTTTGGACTCTAATAACTCCAATGACTCACTGGTACCCAGTGCCGTATCTAACAGATGCTGACCACTACCAGCACTTTCTGGGATTCTATTATTAACAATGAAATCTGTGAACTTTACAAAGCATTGTTACATTGTGTATTTCTCCCAGTCCTCACAGTCTTGTATGCTTGGGTACATGCATTTTCTTACCCTCGTTTTAAGGATAAGAAGCCCGAAGAAGTTTTACTTACCCTGGTCACAAGAATATTAAGTAGCAGAGCTCCTTTTTCTGATTTTCTGACCAGTACTCTTCAATCTCTGCCCTGTTGCATTCTGACTATCCTTTCTGTCCACTGGCTGATACACTTGTTTCAGATCTATCTTTGACCTCAAGTTCTCAAACCTTTGCTTTTTTATTTTGCCTCTGTGGATCCACTTCTTAAACTCATTTTCCTCTCTAGCCCAGAGATTCTCAAATTTTCTGGGATGCCTGTTAAAATGTGGCTTCTGAGGCCCCAAACCCAAAGGATGTGATTTAGTATGTGTGAGGGGAGGATGGAGGAATCACCATTTTAACAATTAGTCTAAGTGATTGTGATGGAAGGGAGTCAGAGACCACCCTTTGAGAAATGCTGTTTTAACTATTCTGAAACAAGGCTACAGTCAGACAATCCTCGAAGTGAAAACTGCTGGGGATTCTTGAGTTTGAGTGTTGTGTTGCCTTGAGTTACAGAGCTCTTACACAATGTGACGTGAATAATGTGGAACATTCAATCAACACAGTTGTTCACTGCAATAAAAAGTCAACATTTCAAGTCGTTTTTTCAAAAGCCTTCTTAAGAATCACTCCCTCTGTACATGGTCCTGTTTAAAAGGAATTACAGCTGCTCCAACTTTTGTAACTAACACTCCCAAATCTGTCTATAATATATTTAAAATGAATAAAGTGCAGCTACAGCTATATCTGCAGTCATGTAGAACAGATTCGTTGCCTTCAAAATTATAAGTCTGATTAATTAAAACTAACAGAAAACTTTACTGAATAAGAATGCAATTTTTAAGCATATAAGCAATGGAACACATCACAAATGGAAAAATCAATAGATTTGGACTACACAAAAATGGAAAAACTTAAAGCTCAAAAGCCATTACTAAACAAGAAAACCTAAAATACAAGCCACAAACTTGGAAAAATATTTGCAACAAACATTAAAAAGGGATGATCGATTTGAAATACTAAATAGCTCACGAAAATCAAAACGGAAAATGTGTAAAACACAAGAAAAGAGATAAATACATATGAGACAAGTTCAAGAACCTAATGGCTAGATTTTTTTTACAGATGTTCAATATTTTAAAATACCTCTTTTTTTGTCAATCAAATTAGGAACTTTTAAATGATTATTTGGGAGACAGTTCAGTGAAAACAACAGGCACACTTAAACTGTTGGTGGCTGGGTAAATTGATACAAACTTTCTTTAAGATACTTTTAAAGTTCTTATCATGTATGTTTTTTGAAAAAAAAATTATATACTTAGACCCAGTAAGTTCCTTTGTAGGATTCTAGCCTAATGAGATCAGAAATTCAAACAAAGATTACAGAATTATTTTTGAGATGGAAATTTGGAATCAAGCTGAAGGTCCAACAATAAAAGTATGTGATTTTTAATAAGCAACCCATGGTATATTCATATGACAAAATGTTATATAACTATTTAAACGGGTGTTTTCAAATACTTAACAGCACTTGAAAATGTCTCAAATATAAGGATACTTTGAAGAGCCAAGACATAGCATTGTATGTACAATATAATCCGATTTTTAAAAGAGATATATTTTATATGCACATTAAAAATATGTAAGTAACTACATCAAAATGCTAACAGCTGTTATATCTGGGTATTGAGATTTTTACTCTCCTCTTAGTACTTTGTACTATCAGTTCTCTACAATGACCATATGTTACTTTTTAAATCAGAAAATGCAACAAATGGTATTTCAAAAGTCCTTCTGAAAGCATAACATAAAGAAGGAAAAGTTGTCAACTTAATTAATTTATAGTTTGCAAGTGACAGAGAGCATTCACCACTTGTTTCTGTGGCAGGCACTGGAATCCATTTATGGAATGCCAATGACCTTATATTCTCAAGACAACTGCTTATCTGTCTCCCTAATTGAAAGTGGGGGATATGGACTCAAGGCAACAGTCTCTGGGAACAGATGTCTGAAGGAAGATAAAACAATTATCAGGATAAAGCAAAAGGAAATTTTTACTAACATTCCTTGTTTAACTATATTCTAATTTAGAACTCTTAGACCAAAACATTTCTTATATAATCCACTACCCAAATTGACCAACATAATATCATAAATACTTATACGTTTTTTTTAAACAGAAAAGACTTTCCTTCAAGATATTTAAGTTGTAATTATAAGAGAAATGTCATATTACATGCTTGACAGTTGGATGGTTGGGTAGGGGTTAATTTTTGTAATTAAAAGACTGAAAAGGAAGATGACACAGGCTGGGTACTTGACCCAACCCATCAAAGATCAACTTTTCAGGAGAAAATACCAAAGAATCTTAGGCAGCCATATGAATTTTGTATGTATCACACTTGATAGACTGATGGGACAGTGATAATTTTGGTATACTACTTGCTAGCTGAATACCCACCTAGAGCCCAAATTTCTTCATATGAAAATCAGCATAGAAAATGGTCCTAACTGGTTGCTGGGCAAATGAAAACTAAGCGGGGGTCACTTCAGGTAACCTGGAAGGGAGTTAGAGCCAAAATTTTTATACCAGCTCCATAAGAAGTCACTACTTGAACATTCCCAACTCATAGTAGGGAATTAGCTTTGGTGAGTTTAATTCTCCATGTTTAAAAGAATAGGTTCAAAACTGAGAGATTTTGGGACTTCCCTGTGGTCCAGTGCTTAAGACTTCACCTTCCAATGTAGGAGGTGCAGGTTTGATCCTGCACCTGGGGGAACTAAGATCATTTATGCCTCATGGCCAAAAAATTGAAGCAAAAAGCAGAAACAATATTGTAACAAATTCAATTAAAGATTTTAAAAATGGTCTACATAAGAAAAAAATCTTTAAAAAAAAAAAACCTGAGAGATTTCAGAGGTTGATGCACTGTATCTAATTTATCACAGCTCTGCCCATGGCTAGACATGCCAATTAACACACTGTGTAGTCACTGTATACAATGTAATTTGAAAGATATTTTAAGGATTATGTATCCAAATCTCCCCTCCCCTAGCTCCTCAAAACAGGTTGTCTTGAGGCTGGATATACTGCCTTTCACCAAGGCATTTTACTGCTTGGGAAGGATGGCAAGGAGTCAGCTAACAACACATTAGCAGAGATGAGTTTATCAAACACAAACCTATCCCTTGGTACTTAGGGAAAGAAAGCAGAGACTGAGAGCACACAAGGAAAGGCAGATATTGTAGGGATCCTATGAAGTGGGGGAAGAGTTACTCAAATAACAGAAAAGAATGCATGAAAGAAACCTAAAGACAATTTTGCCTACATGAACTCAGCAGACATCTGTTGAACCAGGTACTGTGTCGGCACTGCAGATACAAAGGTAGTGGCCTTCCCTTAGATTTCATGGTGTAGTGGGGAACTGGGGAATATGCAAATTTGAAAGTTTAGTTGATTCTCACAATCTAGTAAAAGCTCTGGCAGACAATTCAGCCTCTTCTTCATCTTTTATCACACATTTATTTGCTCTGTTATGTACCTGGGACTTAGAAACTAGGGACAAGAAGCCCAAAAAGGTGGCATCACTGCCCTCAAGGAGCTTCCTATACCTAGTTTGGAAACATAGACAATCAACAATGACAGCACCATGCTCTGGGAGCCAAGTATGAGATGCTGTGAAAGTGCAGAGATAGAACTATTAGCTCTGCCTTGGGGAAGCTGGAGAAGTCCCCTCCAAAGATATATCAGTTGATGTGGGACTTAAAGGATGGTTAGGGATTTGCTAGTTTAAAAAAGAACACAAGGGCCTTCCCTGCCAGTCCAGTGGTTAGGACTCTCTGCTTCCACTGCAGAGGGTGTGGGTTCCATCCCAGGTAGGGGAACTGAGATCCCTCATGTCCAGAGGTGTGACCAATAAAAAAGGGTTAGCTCAGAGAGGGATAGAGGGTACTATTTACCAATACTTTATATATATTTGATCCTTCATTTTCATTCAATAACAACTAACTGAGCCCACAGTATATAACATATACCTGGCATTATGCTCAAGTGCCAATTCTCTGAATTTTCTTATGAGGATACAAGGCATATGAAGACGAAATAACTTTCCCAAAACCACACAGAGAGCAAGAGACAGATTCAAACCAAGTTCTGACTGTCCCTAAATACACGTGTTTTCTATCCCACTCCCCAAACTGGATTATATAGGTACAGGCATATTTGGGAAATGATGAAATAGCTGGTTTGGTTCAAATATGAGGGAATGAGTGGGTGGGGTGAGAAGTGGCAGCAGACAATCTGTGGAATGTTTCACTAATTTGCATGTTAAGGTTTATATATCTGATCATTTGCATTCAATTTTAGAAAAGAGGAAATAATTATTTTTTGTTCCTTCTCAAGAAAATTCTGGAACAGGTACAATAATAACTTCTTAAAGTTTTTAGAAACTTATGACCCCACAATGTTGAGGAGGAAAATAAATGAAGAATTAAAATTGATTCTCAATGCACCCATTTTTTACTTGCAATTACATTAAAACACCATGAATATTTATCATCCAGCTTTCCAGACAATATGCCTGAACCCAGCTGCAAAGGGAACAGTTGTCTAAAGCAAATATCGAGGATACCAAATAAAGATGACAACTTTCATGTTGCATCATAGCTATACTGCATTTATGTAATTTCATGTTTTCATTTTCCAAAAACCATTGTCAAATTCTGCATTTATCTTGAAAATTCATTTCTTAGAAAATTAAATTTCATTAAATCATCTACAACTATATTTAACAGTGTTACAGAAGAAAGTGTTTTGCAATAACGTTTAAGGTGTTGAGTGGTGCAAATCACCAGTTTCATGGGATATCTATTAAGCCTTCAGGGCAATAATTGAAATGATCAATTTTAGTTACCATGGAAAAGAATTGTCTCCTTTACTGAGAATTAAGATGTTGGTTTTAAGTTTGTAGATGTTAATAAGGTGTTCCAAACCTTCGGAGGATTTTCTTTCCTCCACACAGGTGGTGCTAGTGGTAAAGAATCCACCTGCCAACGTAGGAGACGCAAGAGAGGCAGGTTTGATCCCTGGGTTAGGAAGATTCCATGGAGGAGGAAACGGCAACCCACTCCAGTATTCTTGCCTGGGAAAGTCCATGGACAAAGGAGCCTGGCAGGCTACAGTCCATGGGGTCCCAAAGAGTTGGACACAACTTAACAGATACACAAAAAATGGGTTGATACAAATACTAATGGAAGTATTGATTCATTTTTGAAAAATTTATATTTAATTCAAAATGGAAAGTAAGATGGAGGAAAGATCTTAATGTTCTGAATCATTTCCAGTAAAATGAATGATATATATTACTATTTTAAATATTCCAAGATAAATTTTAAAGAAGATAGACTCCTGGACAACTGACTCTAGTCTGGCATATCTATTCATTTTGGGCATCTCAGGAACTCCAACACATAATCATATGTAATTGGGTGGTAGTGAAGAAGGAATTCATGGGGCCTGGACTCCATCTTAGGCCTGTTCGTGCTGATCATGTTCGGCCACTTCTCTAATGGACTCTGAACTCTGTGCTTAGTGCCTGTGGAAACGACAATAGAAGGATAAGACCCCCTCCGGACAGGGGAATCTTGAAGATTGTATGCAGATTACTCATAGCCTAAAAGAAAGCATACACTAATCCCCCCACCTCCGGACAGGTCATAAATTTTTTCTGTCACCTCCGGCTTATTGATAATTGATTGTTTGAACACATAATGGGGTTATTGTGATTGTATTTACATTTCCTTTGTTTATGTAAGTCACAAGGAAATTGGGGTGGTGGGTTCAGACACGTACACATGGGGTACAAAAGATTTTCACAAATGCTGGTCGGGGTCCTTGGCTAAGAGGATACTCTGCCTTGGGTCCGCTGGTGTAATAAACTGCACTTCACTATCTGCATTGTCCTTCTGAGTGAGCTTGTTTCCCGGAACACGTGCCTATAACAGTAGGAGAGGCTGGTATTCATATCTGGATGTAAAGGAAGTACTACCAACATTTTGCAGTCTATTACCTATTCCTCTCTTCTTGGTGGGTGTTTGACTCTCTTAAAATTTGAAACTTACACTGCTCTAGAATGATTATGTCATGCACTTGATTAAGCAGTACCTGCTTCAAACAAGGTAACAAAGACATTGGAAGTGATAAATAGGCCTAGAATCTGCTTCTCAGATTTGGTGAAGAGAAAGGGCTTACTCTCCTTTAACAAAAGAGATGGACTTTTGTATACTCAACAATAAGGAAAGGGAGAAATGAGAATAAGAAGGCAAACTAGGTGAAGACTTTCCACTGTGGGGCAGAATGACCTGTCAAGTGGCCTCTTTGCAGACATTGAATTCATTCTTGTTGTGAATAACTTACTCCAGCTTCCCCAGGAACAATGTAGTGACTTTCATGCCTCTTAGAATCAGAGTAATTAATTAGTGAAGGTAGAAGTGTTAGTCGCTGAACTGTGTCCAATTCTGCGACCCCATGGACTGTAGCCCCCCAGGCTCCTCTGTCCATGAGATTCTCCAGGCAAGAATACTGGAGTGGGCAGCCATTCCCTTCTCCAGGGGACCTTCCCTTACCCAGGGATTGAACCTGGGTTTCCTGCATTGCAGGCAGATTCTTTACCATCTGGGCCACCAGAGAGAGAGCAGACTTAAAAGAGGAGTCCAAATAAGAGATCTTCATTTTATAGGACCTGTGGAGGGCATTGTCTCAAAAAACAGCAAATCACCTCTACACTGAGCTGCTTTTGGGTTTTCCTTGACCTTCCCTTGCTTCCTTGTCAAGCCCTCATCTTGGATTGGGTCTTAAAACTTGGATTTTCCGTTTCTTTTGATTGACAAGGGTTCCTGATCTAGGTCAGTCCCAGTCCTACTTTTGCTCTGTAAGTGAAAGGCTTTGGAGACCCACTTACACCCTACCTGCTATCTGACTTCAGCGAGCACGGTATTGTTGTTGTTGTCTTCTCTTCACCAGGAAGCTGACAATTGGAAGGGACTCTACCCTGCTAAATGGCTTGAGTTAAGGCAAGGTCACTGGAATGCATCATTGTGTAGCATATTTGCAAAGCCACACTTAAAACTGAATTACATAGAAAGAAGATTATAATCCTCAAAATGTCACTTGGTAAGGTAACTTTAAAAGGACTTTGAACAAACCAAAATATTATGGCAAGTTGTTTTGCACTTGTGGGCCTCTGTTTTACTGAGTGAAGAGAATGGTCTATAATGTTCCTTCTAATACAAAAATTCTATGATTTTCATTATCCAGCTACTTTAGTTTGTAAATTTGATGCTTCAGGAGACCCTGTATTAAACAAAATTAAAGAAAATGTCAGCCATATGCTATGAGTTTTGTTATCAACACATTTATTTTAGAATATATTTCATTTGTTTAAAACTACCTCCCTCCAACACATAATGATTTATATAACTCAGAATTCAGAGTTCATTAGGTAAGACAAGTTGAGCTATAATAGTGCATTTTCTGGAAAATTTGATAAATTAGGCCTCTGTCTATATCCTGCCTAGAGAATAAACTGAAAATCTTTTATTTTGTATTTGCAATAACAACTGGTTTGACTAAGCTTTTCATTGAAATTATCCTATATTTTAATATCCCTTAGAATATAGTCTGAAAACATTCTTTGCTTATAGTCTTCAAAGTCCTAAAATATGTATGTTACTAATCCTGGACATCACCTAAAATATTATTAAAGAGGAAGATAGAGTTACATTCTTTCTGTTGCCATTGGCATACATTTCTATTTCATGGATCCACTGACTTACTCTTCGAAGTTGACTGTCATCTGGTGGAAAGAAAGCACTGTGTATAGAATTATAAAAACAAATACATGCTACTATACACAGCTAACATTAGATTCTGCATAAGTATAAAAAACATGCCTCTTTATCAGTGAGATTTACCACTTGAAATTGATTATTTTAATCAGTTGTGTTCCTATGCTTTATTCCTTGGGACAAAGTATAGTGAACATTTCCTGTATGATCCTATGGTTCTATTTACAGGCTGTAAATGTGAATATATTCACACACTGTGAGATGGAGTATCTATCTCTTCCCCACCCTTACACCTCCCAACTTCTGCATTACCAGCCAAATGATCTTGGGCAAACATTACTAAATTCCATAAGCCGTAGTTTTCTCATCCTAAAATGGGGATAATAACACTTCCATTCATAGAATAATCATTAGCTTTAAATGAGATAATACATATAAAGTTCCTAGTACAAGTCCTGCCACATAGAAGGAGCTCACTAAGGGATAGTTGTGCGTGGGTGCTCAGTTGCCCAGTCATGTCTGACTCTCTGCTAGTTGTCATTTTTTCCCCTTGATGGAATTCTGCCATTGTGATGACATTCAAATTTGAAAGGTGACAAAGAAAGGAGAATAGAATACAGCTATCCACCAACTGCTTGGTATTAAAGATTGTGAAGACCTGAGATTGTAATGTGCAAAGGGTGCTAATTTCTGTCTTAATCTGTTTCGTATCTTCAGTCATGAACCAATTCTAATGTAAATACATACACCCCTTTAAGAATACAACTCCATCTGGATACCAAGTCCATATTGGGGCAAGCACAGGAACCCAGACAGTCAGCAAACTAAGTTGTTTCAGGCCCAAACTTGTTTTTGTAAATAAAGCTTTATTGGCATATCACCAAGGCCATTTGTTTATGGCCATTCTCTATGGCTGCTTCTGTACTCTAACAGCCAATTTGAGTAGTTATAACAGAAACTATGTGGCCTGAATGCCAAAAATACTTACTATCTGGCCCTTTATAGACAATGTTTTTGACTCCTGACCTAGAATATTCCTAGGAGTCTGATCGCATTTCACATGGTATCCTTTCCTGAAGACTCCCAAATATTTTTTTAAAAATGTAAAGCTTAGTTTAGTTAGTTCTAGACCTACTGCGGAGAAGGCAAAGGCACCCCACTCCAGTACTCTTGCCTGGAAAATCCCAGGGACGGGGGAGCCTAGTAGGCTGCTGTCTATGGGGTCGCACAGAGTTGGACACGACTGAAGCGACTTAGCAGCAGCAGCAGCAAAGCTCCTATGTAAGTTTTTTCAAGGAAAAAAAAAACAGGAAAGCCTAAATAGCATATCCTTAGGATTCTTAATATTTTGACTTATTCTAAACTCTAACACTTGAAAAATATACTAAAATAGAATACTAAGGTAAATAATTGAGACAAATATACCCATTCTTGAAATTTTAGCTTGCAGAGTCCCTTCATACAGACATTCTAAGTCTGTACATTTAAGTTTTAAAGCAGATGGACTGTAAAGCTCAGGGAACTCTACTCAGTGCTCTGTGGTGACCTAAATGGGAAGGAAACCCAAAAAAGAGGGGATATACATATACGTATAGCTAATTCACTTTGCCATACAGCAGAAACTAACACAACATTGTAAAGCGACCAAACTCTAATAAAAATTAATTGCAACTGGAAGCTCTTCAGGAGTGATTTACAGACACCATAAAATGTAGAAAACTAAAGTACTGTATCAATGTATCTAGAAATTTTGTGTAAAGAATTCCAGAAACCATACCAAACCTTGGGCTAATTACTGAAAATTAGAAATCTCATTTTGGAGCCTCTTGTAAATGTGTGTGGCGATATAGTGCACAGTCCACACAACGTGAACATGTTGAAATCGGTATTTTTATGCTGACCCTAGCCTGACCCAGTACAAAATCTCTCACACCAGAAATTTAATATTTCTGAAAGCCTGATGATTGCCCTCTCATTTATTTTTCACCTTTCTGTGACTTTCATATGTTCTTCCAGCTGGTTAATCATTAATTAATATTTAACAAGGCTTTTTTCAGAATGCCAATTCCTTCTCTGCTAGTATAGCCTTTAGGCAGTATATCAACTCCCCTTTTCTGCCCATTTAAGAAGCCAGGACACTTACTATAGGTTAATTTCTCTAAAGAAATCCAGAACAGCAGATGAAGGGAGGGTTCCTTGACAAGACCATTCAATTTTTCAGGCCGCTCTGAATTTAGCAGATTTTCCTAGTGCATATAAAATGAGATATAATTGAACCAACTTAAAATTCTTAAAAAAAATGTCCAAGCACACATTGCCTGAACAAAATGGTTGTGACTGAAACGGGAAAGGGCTTAGCCTTTCGGTTCTTGTGCGACAAACCAATCTCTTGATTCCAAATGATTGGAATGCAGATAAGCAGGGAAAACCTCCGCGCGTGTTAATGAAAGAGGTCAGCTATGACACAGAGGCCAAGAAGAAGAAAAGATACTCTAGGAAGAAGGAGTATGTCCCTAAGTTTTCTCTGGTGAAAGGAGGCTGATGAGAATTGACATCCGTTTACAGTCAACCGAGTGGAACCGCGTAACTTTCACGTCCCTCCCCACCTCCACCTCTCACTCCCTTCCGCATGGACAAACAGACCACACAGGTGATTTTGGCCAACAATTTACTTGGCACGAAACCCAAAACACGAGAGCTTCGTCCTGTCCATATATCTGCTCCGGAGAACTAGTTAGAAAGGGAAGATTGCTGAGGTTTTCCCTCTGCGTTGCTCCGCACCTGAGCTGATTGGAGCCGAAGAGACTATTGATGCGTACTAGTAACGTCCCTTCCCATGTTCAGATTCTTTTTACGATTCTAGGTTGAAACTGTACTCTCCAGACTTAAATAGGGTCTTGGTAACGCTCAAACTCTCGCTCCCACATTCTCATCTTTTCATTTATTCTACACGATTTTGGGGAACGTGGTACCCCAGCCAGGCTCTGAGGACTTCCCGGAGTCTCTTCGGAGCTAGGGAGGGGGAGAAAGGGAGCTGAGGACCAATCTCCGCTCCCAGCCGCAGTTACCGTTCCCATCCCTCCAGGGCGCCCATCCCTGTGCCTGTTGTCCCAACACCCCACCCAGATGATGTGACAGGCTCGTGGCCCAATCCCCTTCCTGGTTCCCAGGCCGACTGCTAGCACCACCCGAGCCAATGGCTGCGGCCGAGGGGCGGAGGGCCTGGCAGAAGGGGCGGGAGCGCTGGCTTTAGAACCACAGCCGCAAAGATTCGGAGCCGCAGAAGTTGTCTGAGTGCGTCGGACGGAGACAGTCGGGCCAGATCCGGTACTCTGCGACTTTCTGTAAGTGCTCTGCAGGTACAGGAGGGCACGAGGGGAGCAGGGTCCCTGAGCATGGTTAGGAGTGGGTCAAGAGGAGAGCATCTCCAGGAACCTCGGCGGGAACATGCCTGGCACGGGGGGCGGGGGCCTGAGAGGGAGGCTGGAGAGATTTCTGTCCCAGCCTTGGGCGCCAAAGCGACCGTTCGCAGCAGGGATGGGTGGGAGTGACCGAGTGTTCCCCATGACCGCTACCCGCCGCAAACATGTTTTCTGACGTTCACTGGGGAGATGGTGTTTTCTCAATAGTTGCTCTTAACTTGTTGCCAACCTTGGGCTGGAGTCCTTGACGCCAACCCTTGCCCTTCTCCCTTTTACCGGCGGCGGCCCCGAAGTAGAAACCCAGCGCCTAAACTTCCCTCGATCGTCCTTCTCCAGCTACTGCCACCCTCCTCCCCCCGCCTCCGCCGGCTCCGGACTCAGGAAATCCCGGAGCCCGCCGCCTGCTACGCCTCCAGCCCCCGCTCGCCCGCCTCCGGTGACCTCGCAGGCTCACCTCGGCCCCCGGCTCCGCGGGGTGCGGTGGCCCAGGGAGAGAACCAGGCTCTGGTTGCCTGCCCTCCGCCTGCTTCCCTGGCCAGTAGCGATCGCTTAGCGATCGCACCGCGTCTCCCTATGAGTAAGCACTTTTTTCCTTTCAGTAGCAGGACACCCCCATGCCATTAGGACAGTACCTTTCCGTTCTTCACTCTCCCGATTCCTCGCCGCGCCGTCTGCTCCTTTCTCAGCTCCTCTGGCTCGGCACCCTCGAGCGCGCACAGTCCCGGCCGCTCGGGAGACAGAGTCGAAAGGGGCGGTGGGAGAGGGGCAACATCCCCTTTCTCCCACACAGCTGCACTTGCCGGTGTTTACTTTTCCGCACCCGCAGTACTTAGCGCCCTAATGAGAGGCATAGGGGGGTGGCGGGGAACGCCGACCACCCCTGCCCTGGCTTCTCGCCAGTCCCAAAGTTGCCGCCGCCGCCGCCTCTGCTGCTGCTACTGGCTTGAATATGCTGGCGGCTCCGACCGCCGGGCTCCTGGGCAGAAGATCCCAGCCTGGGAGGTGGAGTGGACTTAATGCTGTCTGACACTTCCCGTACGCGACGCTTCTTGCTCCACACCGGATCTGCACCGCATCCCGGTTGGTGCTCAAGGTTGAGTTTAGAATTAATTCGCCGTTTAGGATCAGAGAGACAGGATGCTGGGGGTACCCGACTTGTTACCTTGTTACTGGGGATGAGGGTGGGGACTGGGAAGAGAGCCTGACAGGCCGCACGGTAGGTACCTAGGTGAAATGAAAAACTACTGAGAGATAAGCAGATAGTCCGCTTTATAAGATGTCACAGTGTATTTGGGCGCCTAAACTTGATCCTGAAGATGCAATTTACAACGAATTCCAACATAGTGGCGGAAGCCCCACACATGCCAATTGGCATCACGTGCCCCAAGTCTCTGGTGCCCCTGGGGACATGGTCACATGACTTCTTTTGACTTTAAAACTGGAATGTAATGGCTGAAGACCATTTTCCCAAAAATACGCTACCAAAAAGGGGAGAGGGTGTGAACTAGCCTCTACTCCAGGGAATTTTACTTGGATGTGGATGAGGGAACAGAAAGGGAATTTGGTGCTCGGATTTTATCTGGAAAAAAAACAGAAGCTGTTTTTAAAATAAGGGCTTGAAATATGTTTGTACTGGAATATATGTCTCCCCTGTGGCTCTTCAATCTAGTTATGGCTTTTCTAAATTTTAAAAATATCTTACTAATTATTTCCTGGGAAAATTGTCCTTTTATTCATGCCCTGTTTCATTCTGAAATGATTGATTTGAAGCCATATCCCATAAGATAGTGTTTTTAAGAAATTAGGCTTTGTCCGGGTACCTAGGTCTGGCCTATATTCCAGTTGAACTGTTCTCTATATTAGGCATCTGCTTGAAAGTGGTGGATAATCTCTTGGCTAAAATTAAACATCAGTTACTGTGGTTTGAAATTGGATCAGAAATAAGGCACAAAAGCAGTGGACACTAATTTGAGAAATGGAGCTGATTGGGTTTGTGCCTGTCAATACTTTAGCAGAATAATGAGATGCCACAGAAACAACTTCCGTAATGACCAATACCCACCCAAGTGACCCAAGTTAAGACTGCTGTTGGAAAAGCGTTACCGTTTTTGCGATTTAGATTATGTATTGCAGAATACAGAAATGGGCAGCAGAACCTCTGAGGTCAAGAGTTTAAAAGCTTTACTTATTTACAAAAATGGATACAGTTGACAGATATTCAGTCTTGAAAACAACTAGGGCAGCTAAAAATGAAACTGGGAACAGTTAAGAGATTTTGGCTTTGTATGCTTTAGCCCAAAACCCTTTGTCTACGTACTGCAGCAACCTCTGAATGACTTGAGCACTCCATTTTCATTCTGTGCATGGGTTTCTGAGCCTAAAAACTAGAACAACTTTAGAGCACATAGCTCTGACCGCCAGGCTTAACCTGGCAGCACAGATTAGCTGTAAGTGGACTCAAGCTACACCTGAGTTAATAGGGAGTTAAGAACACACTGCTAGATAGACCCCCCTAGTGGAAGTGAGGTGATAATATAATTTTAGATTGAACTAATAAATATTTAACCTTAAGAAAAGAGAGTACAACTATCCAACTAGGTTAAAGTGGTAGGGAGTTAAGGTCTTTTTAAAATAATATTAACTCATGTCAACACAGGACCCTCACTAGGCTCTTTGTCCCACAGTCTTTTCACGTCTCGGAGGTGTCCACTTCTTTAAAACTACTGCCTTCATTTTTTTAGCGGTGTGATCTAATGAACCCAGGCTTTCATAAAAAGGAGAGGATTACGAGTCTAATCTTAATTTCTATTGTTAGATCTAGAAAGTGATCAGACTCTGTCTGGGGTGGGAGAGCCAAATAAATTATGCTTTGCCTCCATGGGGTCGCAAAAGAGTGGGACACTACTTAGCAACTAAACAACAACTTGATTTTACACAAGACAGTCAACACTCGGGTCTAAGGACTCCAATCTGATGGCATCATTTAGGGTCAACTGCTAAAAATGTCTAGGCTTCATTTTGGGTAAAAGGATTAATTATAACTAGTGAGTAATATTTGGGTTGAGTTTAAGTTTCTTCTACAAATGGTTAAAAGTACATTAGACTTAACGGTGACTATTTATACTGGCAGAATGTCAGTATCCAGGGCACTATCAGGAACTACATGGAAATTTTTGTTGTTAAGTCATATGCGACTCTTTGCGACCCCATGCACTGTGGCAAGTCAGGCTTCCCTGTCCTTCACTGTCTCCTGGAGTTTGCTCAAATTCATGTCCACTGAGTGGATGTCTCTCCAAGGCAAACAGTGACTGTTACTGAAAAAAGTGAGTAGTAGCTTCGCCATGGTGTTTGAGCACTAAGGAGATTCTTTTTGGTGAAACTGACAGAGAAAAGGAAGAAAATCCACTTGCAATTTTTCCATATTCTGTTTTAGGCATTTCTGCTTGCCTTTCCAAGACATATACTGACATAATAATATTCTTAGCACATATGATAAAGTCGTGAATTCGCTACTGTGTGACTAACGTTATTTCTTTAAAATATAGACAATTTCTGTCATTTCTTAACAGAATTTATCATAATCTAGGTGGAATATATATGCCAAACTGTTTGTTTTTGCTGTTTAGTACAGATTCCAGAAGTAGCAGGTATAAAATTGAAAACAAACATCTAACATCTATCAATACATGACGACTTGGGTATCTGTTTTTGGAATCACTTTGTAATTGCTCATGCTGTTTTGGTGAAAATTATTCCATGGGGGAAAGTTTGAGTGTGAAAATAATAAAACTCAGTTTAGAAGAAAACAGCTAGATCACGTTTGGAGTCTGTATAATTATTCTGGGGAATGACATACCATATAATGTATGTTCAATGTGTTAGAGGTTTCAGAAGTTTTTTGGATACATTATGCTGTTGGAAGGTCTTTTAGATACTAGTGGTCATGACTCGCTGTTTTTAGTTATGAGAGAGCTTTGGTTAAAATTATGGTCTAGAAATATTAAAAACAGTCTAATCATGAAATGTCAGCCTCAGGAAAAGATCTGATAATACTTGGGCCAACTGGTAGTTATGGAGATGACAGTTTCCAAAATTTTAATATGTTTAATAACATTGAATTTGCCTTATTCTTAGCACTTGAAAGACCAATATTGCTGAGTATAAACTGTTTTAGGGATAAAAAAAAAAGCATTGCTGTTAAATGAAAATTACAATGGTAAGGGGGAAGTATGTTGGACTTCCTTCAGAAGAATTAGATTCTAGACATGGTTCTGCCACTGACTCATAATTTGACCTTGAGAAAGTCACTAAAGATTATTACATTATTATATATACATTGAGTACATACATGTGCCTACACATAGTGTCTCCACACATTTTCTCATTTATAAACTGAGGGCATGGCTCAAGGACTTTGTGTCTTTTATATGGAAATAGTATGGCTTATTTCAATTTTATTTATCAGTTGATTTTTTTGCCAGTTTTAATGCAACTATATTGCATGCTAAATCGCTTCAGTCATGCCCAACTCTATGCTATCCTATGGACTATAGGGTGCCAGGTTCCTCTGTCCATGGGATTCTCCAGGCAAGAATACTGGAGTGGTTGCCATGCTCTCCTCCAGGGGATCTTCCCAACCCAGGGAATGAACCCAAGCTTCTTATGTCTCCTGCATTGGCAGGCGGGTTCTTTACCACTCGCACCACCTGAGAAGCAACTATATTGAAACTAAATACCTTGTTGGAAAATTGGTGACTATATAGGAAGATGATCACCGGTGGCTTATGCTGTGACTAGTGTTATTTCTTTAAAATATAGACCATTTCTGTCATTCCTTATCAGAGATTTTTGGCACATTAAACTTTCTGATTTTATATTATGAGAAAGCTTAATTTTTCTTAGCAGTCTAGAAATTGGTTTGATGATAAGGAGGTAGTGTTGTTTACTGGAAAAAACTCCAGGATCTTTTAATCCTCTATAGTTTACACAGATAGGCCATCTTAAGTAAATTATGGAAGTTCTCTGTGTGCATATCTGGATTTTACTTTATTTGTAAACCATCTGTTTCCAATCTACGTATTTCACAGGCATGCTGAAAGGATAAATGAGCTATGTAAGCCTTGGCTCTTCAGCAGACAGGTGCTATATAAATTCAAAGTACTGTAGTAGTATATCATAGAAGCACCAAAGTTTTAACAAGAGTTTACAGAAATAGAATTCTCATCACTTAAGTCTTGCCACATTTTTACTTGTCTGTAATAGTCTCCAACCATCCTCTTTTTTACAAGCTAAGGAGAAATAAAGCCAGACGTAATATAATGAAAAACAAGAGAAATGGTTGATAACAAGAGCATTAAGCCCTATACGTGTAATAATTTGTTATATTTTTTCCTCTCAAATATTGTGCCAAGTAGCCTGTTAAAGCCATTAATGTGGTATTTTTTTTTCTTACTTTTCCCAAGCAACTATCGAGCAGTATTTTGGCGTTCATTGCTAAAGGTTACAAAGTACTTTGGCTTATCATAGTTCATTCTTAGTTTTGTGATTGCCTGTTATAGAAGGTTTTGTGTAAAATTGTGCATGAAAAATCAAATGTCTCTCCATATGCTACTGCTAAGTCGCTTCAGTCATGTCCAACTCTCTGCGACCTCTGCGACCCCAGAGACGGAAGCCCATCAGGCTCCACCGTCCCTGGGATTCTCCAGGCAAGAATGCTGGAGGGGGTTGCCATTTCCTTCTCCAGTTTCTCCATACAATAGCACTCTAAATTGCATATGTAAGTATGGAACAGTGCATAATAAAGGGGATAATCTAAGTGTCATGCCATCATTAACATAGAAAAGGTGAGACGTGAATGTAAATTTTCTTTTGAAAAACAAGCCTTGGGCTAGGTAACTTCCGAGAGGCCATTTTCAACCCCCACCCTTAAAATTGTTAACTTGGAATTCCTTTTCAATGTCTGTTGTCTTCTTGCCAGCTACATAATGGTTCTTTAAATCTGTCATTCTTTGCATTATCGTGTGTTTTTATTTTATTAAAATTGTGTTTGATAACATTTGGTAAAATATCATTTGTGAAGTAACAGTACCTAACGAAAATGAAATAAGCAGAAAGCCTTGTGTTAAAGGGCTTTTGAAACTACCTGGTATCATGCGACTAGGTCTGAAGAGAAGCTTCTTTTTGCTAGAAGAAATCCTTTTCTTTTGTAAAATCTAATCTCTTATTTCTACCTTTTCTGGTTTAAAAGAGTCACTAGCAAATCATTTTTTTGTAACCTTGTAACCCAGTCATTGAAAATAAAACTTTGATTCTCTTAAGCTGTTTTTAATTTATATGTGTATATATAATTATAAAAAAGCATATATATAGTTTTACTTTCTATAAAATAGAATTTGTGAGGACAGTATAATAGCTTTGAATATTCATATTATTGCATTCTACATTATATGCTCTAATTACATAGTGTTGTGATCAGATTGATATTCTGCTATTGACACCGAATTATAATATTAATACATTGCCCTTTATAGACAAATGTAATTTTTAAGCTTTTTTTCTGTATTTATTTATTTGCTTATATGTCCCTGTTTTTGCCATTTCTTAATGTCTTTTTGACATTTTGGAGCTTGTATTTCAGTGAGGGAGAATTTCCATTTAAGACTGCTTTCTTAGAGGTGAAAATGACAAGACATGATTCCTTCGGTATATCCTATTGCCATAATAGTCAATAGGTATATTTAGTTAATCTGCTGGAAAAGTGTCTTAAGTAGTGTGTACTTCGGATGTTTTTAATCACTTTATGTTGGATTAAAAAATACAAGGCCATTGTAAAAATATTAGAAGAAAGCAAAAATTTTTATAAAGAATGAAAGTAAAGATTACTCATAATCATACCACCTGCTCATATTTTTAATCTTTTTCCTGTATAGAAAGTTAAATATTTTTAAAATTGGGATCATGTTGTATATACAGTTTGTATCTCTTTTTTTCACTTATACTGTGAACATGCTTTCATGTAATCAGACATTTTTGAAAATATTTAAAGTTACTGCATGAGATTTCATAATTTATTTCACTAATTCCAGGAATTTTTTTTTCTTTCCATATGTTATAGAGAATACTTCAGTGAACATCCTGGGGCAAAAAGTATTTCGTGACTCTGATTATTTCTTTGGGATAAGTATTTAGAAGAAAAATTGCAAAGATTTTTGTTTTTAAAGATGAATTCCTTTGACAATCTTTGAAGTTTAAACACTGGCTTACCCAAAAAGAGCCTTGATTTCAAACAACAGCACTCAAGAAAACAAAAAGCCATTCTTTATATAGTGTTTTGTATGTGACTAAACTGGAGCTGGTTTAGGTAAAGTATATGTCTTAGAAATATTGTGGTTTCCTCTGATCTAGTTAGCAGGTGCAAAGCAGGATGAAGTAGAATCCTGTGGGGTGCACAATCATAGGAATTTCTATTTTTTGAAATGGAACTGTTAATGGGGGAAGGGAGACAGGTTTGTATCTAATTAGCCTTTAGATTTCAGATTGCTGTAAAACTCTGTTCACGTATGCAAAGCTTATTTGTGACCAGAAACTTTCAGTATCCTAAAGAAACTTTTAATCCTGAAGTTGGTTAAATGGCTGTGTTTGGAGTTCTTTTTTTGTTTTATTAATTTATTCTTACTGAAGTATAGTTGATTTACAATGTGTTAGTTCTGGTGCACAGCAAAGCGATACAATTTTATACATATGTATTCTTTTCCAGTTTCTTTTCTATTATAGGTTATTACAAGATAGTGAGTGTAGTTCCCTGTGCTATATAGTAGGTCCTTGTTTTATATTTTATATATAGCAGTATGTATATGTTAATCTCAAACTCCTAATTTATTCCCCCCTTCCCCTTTAGTAACCATAAACTACCATATGATACAGCAGTCCCACTCCTGGGCATATATCTGGAAAAGATAAAAACTCTAATTTGGAAATATGCACATACTCTGATGTTCATAGTAGCACTGTTTACAATAGCTAAGACATGGAAACAACCTAGATGTCCATTGACAGATGGATGGATATGTGCTGTGTGTGTGTGGAGTACTACTCAACCATAAAAGGAATGAAACAATCCCATTTGCCACAATATGGATGGACCTAGAGACGATCATACTAAATGAAGTAGTCAGACAGAGAAAGACAAATATCATCAAATATCACATGATATCACTTATATGTGGAATCTAAAATATGATATAAATGAGCTTATTTACAAAACAGAAATAGACTCACAGACATGCAAATGGCTCTGTTTGTCGATAGGCTTTTTATCTCAGGCTGTGCAGTTGCAGCTCGGTGATAACATCAGTTGGGTTCCAGACTACCACCATAATGTGAGTCACACCAATTTTTTTTGACTTCCTAGCACATATAAAAGTTATGTATACAGTACTGTAGTCTATTAAGTGTACAATAGCATTACATCTTTAAAAAGTACATAATTAAAAAGATTTTATTGTTTAAAAAATGCCAGTTAATCATCTGAGGCTTCAGTGTATCCTAGTAACATTGAAGATCACTGATCACCAATCACTATAACAAATATAATGATAATGACAAATTGTGAAGTATGGTGAGAGTTCCCAAAATGTGACACAAAATGAGAAAATGCTGTTGGGAATATGATGCCAATAGACTCCTGGCTTGATGCAGGCTTGCCACAAACCTTCAATTTGTAAAAAGTGAAATATCTGGAAAGTGCAGTAAAATGAGGTGTGCCTGTACTTTGACGCTGCTCGCTAAACTCAGCTTCATATTTCATTCAAGTTGCTTAAATAGCTAAACCGAGATCAAATAGTGGTAAAATTTCTGGTGCCATCACTTAATTTGTGCCTAGATTCCATGTATAGTGAATCTCCCAATTACAACACTTAACAAATATTTTGTATATTTAAATGACACGTTGTACACTGTATCTCTCTCTCTAAACTTATCCCATGCTGCTTCATAGACCCTTCCCGGATGTTCGTTTCCTTCCCCCGTTTCACCCGTGGCGCTGAGGCCCATGTTGTTCTGGGCATCCTCTGATGACCCAGAAGTGATGTGGAAAATGTCTGACCAGACAACTCGTTCTCACCACCTCCTTTTTTTTGTTCTCAGAGGTATTATGTACATGCTATATTTCATAGTCAGATTGGATTTTAGTATAAAATGTGGGTTCCCATGGTTTTGCCGTTTTATATCTCTGTGACATTGGGGAAGTTCTGTAACTCCTCGAAACCTCAATTTTACTATCTATAAAATGAGGATGATATGACTTGTTTTTAGTGTTGTCCTTAAAATTAAAGGAGAACATTTATAAAGAAACTAGTGGGGACTTCCCTGGCGGTCCAATGGTTAGAAATCCACGCTTTCACTGCTGAGAGCAGGGGTTGGATTCCTGGTCAGGGAATTAAGATCTCACAAGCCATGTGGCACTGCCAATTTATAGGTCAATTAATGTTGCCTTAGGTGATCTTTATCAGGTGTCTGTAGCTACCTCTTCATTTTCCCCTGATTGACTCTTTTTTTCCCTGAAGTATCACCACTGAAGATAAATAAGAAAGGGTTTTTCTGTTTGTTTTATTTAGTGGTATTGTGAAAATATGACTTCCTAATGCTTTGCATTACACATGTGGAGGATTTTAACAATGTTCCAGGTTGAAGAAGCCTCTTGACTTAGCTAGAAACCCTTTTACCATTTACCTTTTTTATGAGGATATGCCATCGAGCAGTCTAAATTCACCCTCAAACGAAAATTGGAAATGATACTCTTTTAATGTATTGCAGACACCATTATAAACTCATTGCTGCTAACAAATTTAGCTTAGATCAGGATGGAAGGTAATAGGTAATGTTGATGCCTATTTTGGAGGGTAGGGAAAAAAAGCTTCAAGTTCTTAAGTGTTTGTTTCTACAATAGTAGAAATACTATAAACATGAATGTTTAAAAGTTTACCTTTGAAAAATAGGAGAAAAGAGAAATTAAATTAGTCAAAACTTAAAATGCTGAGGAAGGCAGAGAGTTATAAATTAAATCAGAATTTTAGTCATGGGTGAATCCAAAACATATTCATTTTAAATTTACGATGCCCATTATTTCCTCTAGTGGAAGTTTTCAAAAGCAAAAACCAGGAAATGATGAAGGACATTGACACATTCAACAAATATTTTGAACAGTTTGTGGGTCTCCAGTTTAAAGCTACAGTTGAATAGTTTTTGCAAGTGGTTATGAATAATTAAAATTTTATATTTTGTCTTGCAATAATTAAAAAAAATATATAGCCAAATTACCATTAAGTATAGATAGCCAAAAAGTAATATTGATAGAGTAACGTGTGTAAAGATATAAGCCAACCCACACATTTGGTATCTTATCCTAAATCAAAGTTTTCCGGCATTAGTTGCCCCCCTCCTGAAATGAAAACAAACTAGAGTATATTTATAGGAGCAAGCAGATCATGGCAAACTTCCCTAACCAAAGAGGGTTTGTGTAAAGATGAAGGGAATGTTGCTATGTCAAATACTTTGAAATGTGTAAGGATTATATAAAAGCAGGCCTATAAGGCATTTATAAAGAGATGCAAAACTCAGGGAAACTTTAAAATATGCCCAGAGTTCTCAGGTATATATTGCTGATAGTACAAACTACAGATGGAGTAAGAGTTAGCCAAATATAGTAACATGGACAATGCCTAAATTAGTCTATTTGTAGAATTCTTTCATCGTTAGACTAAAATAAGTTTAATGAAAGCTGCTAGATGCTAGGGGTACAAAGATGGTAAGATACTCCTGCAGTCTAGAAGAAAAGACATAATACCGGATTTCATAAAACCTAAAAATATTCTTACAGGTAGAAAAGGAACTTAAATATGGCCTTTTTTCTCAACATAAAATAATTTCTAAATTTAAACCTTGTGTGAACAAAGACATTCATGTATAACCCAATATAATCAAATCTAAACTAAGAACAAATCAAGTTTAAACATTGTTATTTCTTTGCAATAATTATTGCATCCTAGAAAAAGTGCCCACCATGAGTTAATTTTACTTAAATAGAACATTGCTCAGCCTATAAATGAAGGTCAGCAGACACCAGTGTCTTGGAATAAAATAGCCCTTTGGCAAGAAAGTGAGCCACTCCCCATTTAGTTTTTACAAAAATAAAATTCTTTCCAGCTTTACTAAATTGTAGATGTTGTGCACAGCATGTACTTCTGCAGTAGTTGGTTCTGCAGCTGTGGAAATATCCATGTATTCAGAAGCCCTAAAAACACTGATTCACCATTACTTACACATGCAGCTCTCATACTTTCTATAGTACAGCATTCTGTTAAGTTTTATCTGAGTCAAGGATAATAGCAAGTAGCTACAGGTACAATGGGGCTTCCTTGGTGGCCTAGCCGGTTAAGAATCCACCTGCAATGCAGGAGACCTGGGTTTGATCCTGGGTCAGGAAAAGGTGTAGCCTAATGGGCTACAGTGCATGGGGTTGGAAAGAGTCAATGCAACTGAGCAACTGAGCATGTGTGCACAGGTATAAAAGTGTTAGTGGCTCAGTCCTGTCTGACACTTTGCGACCCCATGGACTGTAGCCTGCCAAGCTCCTCTGTCCATGGAATTCTCCAGGCAACAATACTGGAATGGGTAGCCATTTCCTTCTCTAGGGGATCTTCCCGACCCAGGCAGGGATTGAACCTGGGTCTCCTGCATTTGCAGGTAGATTCTTAACCATCTGAGCCACCATGGAAGCCCTGCACACAGGTATAACTGACACTTTAATTTTCTGCCTTGAACTTCTTGATTGTCCCAGACTTTGAAATGACCCAGGATTCCAAATGTGGTCATCGTTCTGTTTGATGGGAGAGGATCAAATGGATGCACTATATCTGGATGTACTAGGTCCTCTGTATATGCTTTGCTTCAAAGATAGCACTAATTTCCTGCCATATACCATGGAAAACATTGTTCTTCTAGGGAGAGAGGAAAATAAACCAATTCTCCTGATTCTTTCACAATACACCTGGCACATAGCAGATCTCCATAAATACATTTGAAAGAGGCCTTTGCTAATAAAGATTAAATTGTGAAAACCTAATCAGCAAATTGGTAGCTTATGAATCATAATTGAATAAAATCAAAATTGAATAAAATCATGATGGGAACCTATCAGAAGACTAAGCAAAGGGCTTCTTTGGTTTTCTTCCTCTCACTTTTTTAAATGGTCAGGATGAATGTTATGGATAGCACTTTCATTATGAGAACTGCTTAACTTAAGGATCAAAAAGGAAATTGTGACATATTAATATTTTTCATTTTTAAAGCAGTTTTATTGAGATAGAATTCACATTCTCTACCACTCATGTAAATTTAATAGTTAAGTGGATTTTAGTATATACACAGATGTATACAACCGTCACCAATTTTTGAACCTTCTCATCACCTCAGAAAGTAACCCCATACTTTTAAGCTAGCCCTCTCCTCAGCCACCTATCTCTCCAACCCCAAGCAGTCACTAATCTACTTTCTGTCTCTACAGGTTTCCCAGTTCTGGACTTTTATATATAAATGGAACATATAGTCTTTTTTGACTGACTTCTTTCACCTAGAATATTGTTTTCAAGGTTCATTGAAACTGTAGCATGTATCAACACTTCATTCCTTTTCATGACTGAATAATAGTCCATTGTATGGATATATGATATCTTGTTTATCCATTCATCCATTGATAGACATTTGGGTTGTTTCCACTGTTTGGCTGTTATGAATAATGGGACATGTTAATATTAAATGTCTAACTACAGGTCAGCTAATGCATTAGAAGTGGTACTGACAGGATAATATTTCATGTATCACTACTCTGCTGTTAACGCACATCCTTGCTTTCACTCTGAGCAATATTGATTTCTCATCTAAGTGAAGCTATTTTTTCCTGTTTCCTGAAGCTTAGTAGCTTATTATCAACTTGTTCCAATACTAACTTTTTCCTTAATATTTTTACTTGAATAATGGAAAATCTGTAAAAGTGGTATAATCACATTTTTAAAAACTTCTTATATAATAGATTTATCCAAAATGCCTTGTTTAAACACATTTATCAAACTTTTTATTTATCAAAAGTAAGCAGTATTAAGTATTTTAGAAGTAAATGAAAAATGCTTTGAAACACAGTGGTTTTCAGTCAACCTAAAGCATTATTGAGCATATCTAATATATTTATTCTTTAAAATTATTCTCTAAATATGAAATATAAACACAGAACAAAATTCAAATGCTATAAAGGGACATAAAGAAAAGAAAAGAAATGTGCCTCTGTCTCCGATCCCCATTTCCCTTCCCAGGAGGTGACCATTAGTACTAGTCTCTTGTGTATCTATCCAGAAATAATATTGAATACATTTGACACTTGACATTTTCAGAAGAGCTTGGTGTTTTACATTTAGAAAGTGCATCATTAAATTTGAGGGAGTCTTTACCTTTTGACTCTTTAGGGATGAACATGAGAAGGAGGGATTATCATCCAAGGATGATGAAAAAGAATCACCTTCAGTTAGAGAGTTTTTCTTGTAAGAACACTTCTGGTCAAAATAGCTAATGATGCCTAGAATCAATCTCAGCCATTATCTTCTATATTCAACCCACAGAGAATTTCCTGGGCCTAGTTGCCTTATTCTTCTGGTCAGCTGCTGCTAAGTCGCTTCAGTCGTGTCCGACTCTGTGCGACCCCATAGACGGCAGCCCACCAGGCTCCCCCGTCCCTGGGATTCTCCAGGCAAGAACACTGGAATGGGTTGTCATTTCCTTCTCCAATGCACGAAAGTGAAAAGTGAAAGAGAAGTAGCTCAGTTGTGTCCGACTCTTTGCGACCCCATGGACTGCAGCCTACCAGGCTCTTCCGTCCATGGGATTTTCCAGGCAAGAGTACTGGAGTGGGGTGCCTTTGCCTTCTCCGTCTGGTCAGCTAGCACCTTGTAAGCCCACTAGGAAAGGATAGGCCTCCCTGAGAGAGAAGGGCTGTAGTTCAGTCAAGAAAAAATATAATTTCCAGAAGACCCATTTAGAACTTCCTATTGAACTTCGTATTTAATTGCTTGGGGCTTCCCAGGTGGCGCTAGTTGTAAATAACCTGCCTGCCAATGCAGGAGATGTGAGAGACGTGGGTTCGCTCCCTGGGTCGGGAAGATCCCCTGGAGAAGGAAATAGCAACCCATTCCAGTATTCTTGCCTGGACAATCCCATGGACAGAGGAGCCTGGCAGGCTAAAGTCCATAGAGTCACAGAGTCAGACATGACTGAAGGGACTTAGCATGCACGTATGCATTTCATTACTTAACTCATTTGTTTTGTGTTTAGCCACCCAGTTGTGTCTCACTCTTTGTGATCCTGTGGACTGCAGCTCACCAGGCTCCTCCGTCCATGGGGGTTCTCCAGGCAAGAATACTGGAGTAGGTTGACATTTCCTACTCCTCTACTTAATTCATTTAACAGGGTTTATTAATGATCAACAGTGTGCTAGGCACTGTTATCACTAAGATAAATAAAATAATGTGCCATTATTTGAAGAGCTCAGAGTCTAATCCAGCCACTGATTTTTGCAAATGAGGCAACAGAGAAATTGATTTTGACTTGCCACATCATGAAATGGTAGAGAGCGGTGGTGGGGGACAGATTTTCCTGATACCTAACCCATCATGCTTCTCACCATAAATTTAAACATCACATCCAGAGTCGAACTTTGTTTACTAGGAATGCCTCTTCCTCTTCCTCCGTGAATCAATTTATACTAACTGGAGTTTTCTTTCAGATGTTAACAAAATGGGGAATGCCGTGTCATTAAAAGTTGACATAACTCTGAAACTCACTTCACCTATGACTTAAGCAGTGTTATTTAACTTGACCAACTCTTCCATAGCTAATGGGAATTCATTGGTTATAGCTTTTAAGTGGTAAATTATTTTCTAGGTTATATCTTCAACCAAGGCATTCTTATACTTACAAAGCTGCAGTCCTAATCACTTATCTTAAAGAGTTTCCTACATAGTATTGCATCCAGAGAATTTTGAAAACTCTAATGCCAATATATTGGATATACATTGAAGGATTTATCACTCATGTTTCTTCCAAAATAGTTGTAGTTATGTCTATAGTATTTTGGAAAACTTCGTGGAAATAATGTTTAAACTAAGATATGAAATTTTTGCAAGTAAATGTTCTTTTATCCCCATCAATTTAATGATACTATATTCTGTGTTTAATTCTGTTAGTTTTTTTAGCTGAACTTTTTACTTAGCAGAAATTGTAGACATGTACTTGTAAGAAATAACACAGAGAGATCCGTACCATTTACCCAGTTTCCCCAAATAATAACCTTTTGCAGGACCTTAGCACGGTACCAAAGCCAGTGTTGACACTGATATAGACAATATGCAAAACAGTTCTTTCACCACTAGAATCCCTTTTGTTACTCTTTTGTAATAGCACACACTTCTTCCTTCCTCCTCTGAACCTGCCCCATTTCTTTCTACCTCTGGAAACCGCTAATCTGTTCCCCATTTCTATAATTTTGTCATTTCAAAAATATATAAACAGAATCAGAATTATATGCAATCTTTTGGCTTTTTTCATTCAGCGTAATTGTCTAGAGTTCATTCAAGTAGTGTTAGTGTGTAATGATACTTTCTTTTTATTGCTAAGTAGTATTCCGTGGTCTAAATGTACCATAGTTTATTTAATCAATCACACATTGAACAACATTTGAGCCATTTCTAGTTTGGACTGCTACAAATAAAGCTGCTACAAATATCAATATTTGTGTACAGGTTTTTCTTTGACTGTAAATTTTCATTTCTCTGAGATTAATGCCCAAAGAATACAAATCTCTGGGTCATATAAGAATACATATTTAAATTTATAAATCCTAAAATGTTTTTCCATAGTAAATGTACCATTTAATTTCTTACCATCAATATATGAATGGTCCAGTTTTTCCACATCCATGATATCATTTGGTTTTGTCACTTTTTTATTTAGTGTAGAGATAACTCATTTTCGTTTCACTTTGCATTTCCCTGTAGTTAATGATGCTGAGCACCTTTCTATGTGTTCATTTCCCATCTGTTTATCCTCCTTGGTGAAGTATCTTTTCATATCTTTTGCCTATTTTCTAATTGGGTTGTTTTTTTAATACTGAATTTTGAGAGGTCTTTATATATTCTAGATAACAATCCTTTATCAGATAAGTAGTATACAACTCTTTTCTCCTAGTCTGTAGCTAGTCTTTCTGTTCTCTGAACAAGGTCTTTTGCAGAACAAAAGTCTTTATTTTGTTTGATAAGGCCCAAATTCATCTATGTTTCCTTTTATAGATTGTCTTTGGAGTCATGTCTAAGGTCCCTTCACCAAACTGCTTCCTGATGAATTTTTCAATTGTTTTCTAAAGTTTTATGGTATTATGTCTCACATTTAAATCTGTGGCCCATTTTGAGTTCGTTTTTTGTGTAAATCTTTACACAAAATTATAAAAAATGAGGTCTAGGTCAAAGTTCTTATTTTTTTTCTCTTATGGATGTCCAGTTCCTATAGCACCATTCCTCCACTGATGTGCTTTTTGTACCCTTGTCAAAAATCAGTTGAGCATATTTGTGTAGGCCTATTTCTGAGTCCTCTGGTGTGTTGCATTGATCTGCATGTGTTGCTCTGTAACCACATTATCCTGATTGCTGTAGCTGCAAGAAATGACTTAACACCAGGCAGAGAGAGTCCACCCACTTTAATTTTTAAATATATTTTACCTATTTTAAGACCTCTTCCTTTCCACAAAACATTTTTAGAATAAGCTGGACTGTGACCACAAAACACTGTGCTGTTGATAGAAATTGCATTAATAATGAATAAATTAGAATTTTGAGATTGCATATGTAATGTTATTTTAGTTAAAAACGGTAATGGCATTCTTAAAGAAGACAATTTATTTTCTTCTGTAGTCTCATTCTAGGTCTTATTTTCTAAAGTGGTGCCTATGTTTATGATTTTTAAAACACTGAACAAATATTAATTGGTCATTTCTCTTCAGATATAACTTGGACATCTTTTTTTCATTGCCAAAATTGAAACTTTTTTCCTTAGGAATAACACATTCTTGATTTTTCTGTATAACTTTCAAGTTCTAAATCATTGTTGTTTTTGAATTTTAAAATTATTTGAAGAGTTCTTTCTAGAATTTTAAAAGACCCTCCCCCATTAGATTTCTCTTTACAAGACTCCTAAACTTACTGCCTTAAGGAAAGTATGGTTTACCTCTTCTGTTGTTTTAAACAAATGCATTTCCCCAAAGAGCAAAATAGAATATGCCCTCAAATCTTTGAGGTTTAGGTTATTGGAGCTCAGGATGTGTTTGTTAGTCATAAATAGCAAATCGAAAGTTTTTAAATGAGAACTTTTGTGCATTCTCATGCTTTGATCTTTGATTCTGAAAACTAAAATCTTAAAAATTACAAAAAGAATCTGAAAAAAAAAAGAATCTGGTAAACCTCTTAATTTAAAAAAAAGAAATTTGAAAACTTACTATCAGGGATTAAAAAAAAAAGAGAAGAGGACTGTTAAACTGATGAGAGGAAGAGAAAATGTCACCTTATTGCTTTTGGGTGTGGGAAAAGGGAATGAGATCATGCTCTCATTTCTGTCTTGCTTTCTCAAGATAAGCTTTTCCACCCTTCTTTCTGCTTCATGGTTCAGGGTGGAAGCACCAAAAAGAAAAAAAAAGCAACCTGGCTCTCTTTCCCATCCTGTTTATATTCTAAATTGGCTTTTATTGTTTTAATAAATATATCACTGGCAGCCTATAAACATGGTATTAAGTGGTTACACTCAGAAAGCAGGAATTTGAAAATCACAGTCCAGTTATACTACCTTAAACACAATTAACACAATTACTTCTCAATAAGGAAAACTTACCTATATTATAGAAATGTAGCTCATAGTTTTAATATAATTATTGCAGTGAAATTTACTACTACTAAGTATTGTCTTCAGAGTTCTCAAAGGATGAAGTGTGATCCAAGAGTAGTAAGCCAAGACATCATTCAAAAATAAAGGTATTAGGCAGATCCTGTAAATATAAAAGAACTAATAGAAAAGAGAAATACTTGAAAGTGAAATTCAGCCAATTGAAAAATAGGGCAATATTAAGATTTTAAGAATTGAGAAGACCTGGTAAAAGGATGTGTGATGATCATTCAATCTATTCAAATACAGAATTAATACTGAAAAAAATTGGTACCACTAATATCAGTGATTTTTTTCTTCCTCACCTACTCCTAACATTGTTTAGGTAATAGTCACACTATAGCAAAAACTATTCTCTGATGGAAAGAAAGTGTAATTAAGGAAGAATGCAGTATAATGGTACAACTCACCATAAACAGATACTCGAACTTCTTTCTTCCCATATAACTAGCTTATCAGAGTTTTTAAAATTTGGTCTAATGAGAGACTCTTTAATGCTCATTCTCTAAAGCAGAGAACTCTCAGAGCCAGTGAGCCTACTATAGTCTACCCCATCAAAAGTGAAAGTGAAGTTGCTCAGTCTTGTCCGACTCTTTGCGACCCCATGGACTGTAGCCTACCATGATCCTCCGTCCATGGGATTTCCCAGGCAAGAATACTGGAGTGGGTTGCCATTTCCTTCTCCAGAAGATCTTCTCTACTCAGGGATCGAACCCACGTCTCCCGCATTGTTAGCAAGATGCTTTACCATCTGAGCTACCAGGGAAGTCAAAATAACTCCCTCAAAAGAACCCTGCTGATGGCTTTAGCCAATTTCTGAGGTAACAGTACCTGGGAGAGGGATAAATTGGGAGAAGTTTGTATGGATGACTTTTTGCTAAAAATGAGTTTTAGCAGGCAAAGGCCACAAAAGCCATTTGATTTATGGCAAAATTAATTAGAATGAGACTTTTTAGCTGGACCAGGGTTATCAGACTGCCAAATAAAATACTGAGCAAGCAAGACTGGTCAGTTACAATTCAGTCTCTAGAAATCTGAGCCAGCAGTAGTGTTATGTTTATGGATTCAGCTTCATCCTCACAATACAATTGGGGTATCTCAGCAAAAATAAGTTATGGGGTATCTCCCAGACATTTGAATAGCAAGGGCATGTAACACTGTGTAAGACTGATTATTTTTGCAGCCAATCTTAAGGATAAATCTACATTGTATTCAGGATGCTGTGTTGTGCCAAACTTAACAATGTCCATTATGTGTAGAAAATAGCAACCATTGTTGTTGCCCTAAGCTTTCTCTGGAGATTAAAAAACATCTTTAATTAACCTAATAAAACCTTAATGGCAACATAACCAAAGAAATTAACATAACCAGAGAAGAGTGGATAGAAGCAGAAAAACCTAGTGCAATTGTTGAGTTATCCTGGCAAAGGAACCCTAAACTATGTGAAGCCAGTGACTGTTTCCTTGTCTAAAAAAGCAATTCCAAAACTATATACACACACACACGTTCGGATTTTTCAGATAGATCTTTAAGGTGGCTATTTCATGACAAGCTCCCAAAGAAATGGAATTTATCTGTGGTGTGTTTTGAAAGTGTATATGTTTGTGTTTGCAAGAATTACAGGGAAGAATTAGACTGACAGAGGGCCTAGCGACCCTTGAAGTGACCATTGGCTACCTTAAAGACATTTTGTTAGACAACAAGGCAACAACTTTTCCTCTGGAAACATGTCTCCACAATAATAGCAGAAGTCAGAAAGTATTCCACATGCAAATATATCTGAACCTCTTCATGAATGTATTTAACACTTTGAAGTGATAGCTACATCTGGTAACAAGTAGAAACCAGCATCTTACAAACTCTGGCTTCATGTTACCACTTATCTGAATTAGTCATTTAAGGGGGTTTTATAAGTCTTCCTAAGAACTGACAAGGTTAATCTTGGGCTAGGGCAGGCAGGCAGGAAATGCTGAAGCAGCTGTTCCCTTTGAAGGTTTTGTGATTGCTTGTGAGGTAAAAAAGTAGTCGTTTTAAAGTTAAGAAAGCTAAAGCATTGAGATCATGACAGCTAAGTGAGACTTTTTTTTTCTTTGTGTGGCAACTTTGAAGAAAAACTTGATAATCAGAGTTCTTTATACTTTCCATTCCACTTTTCTCTGAAATGCCTTTATTTTCTAAAGTGGAAAATTAAAAAAGTATTTCAGCTGCCAAATATGATAATAGATTCAGTGCCACTAGAAAGATGTAACCTACCATTTCTTTGGCTGGATTAGCTCTCAAGAATCATTCTATTTTGTAGTTTACCCAATAGGAGTAGATGTCTTTTATGTTTATTTATATGATTTGCATTAAAAGTGCTACAGGTTTGTTCTTGATTATGTAAAACCACACAGCCAATGACAGTGAATTTAATTCCTTTAGGATGCAATGTTATTATCACATATTATTTAACATAATTTTTTTCATTTGAAAGTAAATATTTATTCCTGAATTTTTTTCTTTCATTTTGTTGAGATATAATTAACATACAGCATTGTTTAGGGTGAAGGTGTACAGCATAATGATTTGACTTACATACCTCATGAAATGATGATCACAATAAGTTTAGTGAACATCCATCATCTCATATAGATAAAACATATAAAAGAGAAAGAAAAAAATTTTTTCCTTGTGATGAGGACTCTTAGGATTTGCTTTCTTAACAACTTTCGTTTATAACACACAACAGTGTTTATTTCTCATATTGTACATTACATCCCTAGTACTTGTTTATTTTAGAGCTGGAAGTTTGTACCTTTTGATTACTTTCATCCAATCTTTCCTCCCCCACCCTATTTAACAGACACTTGTTGAGTACCTACTGTGTGCCAGGCACTGTTCTCAATACTAAGAGATAGACTGGTGAAAAGACAAATCACTGACCTCATAGAGTTTAATAAATATTAAAGAAGAAATAGAGAATTTTTAAATCCTTTAATCTGTCACTCAGATTTTAAAGACATACATTGAATGAGTTTTGAGAACTCTTGCACATTTTGCCTGAAGTTTGAACAGGGAAAATTTGACCAGTTGCTTGGAATATATGGCAATAAGCTGAAAGATGATAATTAAAGCAAATTATTCTTTTGATTCTTGCTTTTATTTTTCATTTATCAGTGTTACAATTAGACCCCTTGAGTAACTGAGGAATGTTACTGATTTAACTTGTGGATTTCTTCTTTAGGATGGTCTTAATTTATACAAGGGGATGTGGATAGACATAGTAATCTTGAAAATTAAAATAAGGCATTTATAAACACCATCTTCACTCATCGGAAGAATTATAGAATACTTAATATATTTAATGTTCACCATGGAAAGTGGATGTATTACTCAGTTATTTTTGCCTTATGTGAGTAGTACAAGAGCTGACTCAAAGGAGATGACATGATAGTTCCTGTCCTGAAGTGAAATAAGATGATGGGGTTGTGGTGGAAAAATGATGTGGTCATGCCCATATTTGCTCTCATCCCTTGTTCATTTCCTTTTATAGAGGAAAACCAAAGAGAGTCTCATTTCTTATTTTTTTTTAAGTTTCCTTTTTGTATTTTCTTTTCATGCCATTTTCCCTTTTTCCCCTTAAAATTGTATTATCATAATTTGCAATTCATTGGGGTAAAGTTGTGCTTTGAAATACTGTAAGTACCCCTTAGAATGGTCATAGAAGAGACATTATACCCATTTTAGGCAATCGATTACATATATGGACACAGACAGCCTGAGGTCCTTGGGTATAAAAGGCAGGTTTCAAAAATCTTTCTATTTCCTGATGCCATCTAGTTCAGTGCCTTTTATAGAATGGATGTTCATTCAGTGTTTGTGCAATGAATGAGTATGAGCCAGGAATTTTATTTTTGTTTTCCAAAATACCAAATACTTTATAAGCTCAGGGAATTTTTATGGAAAATTTTAAACATACAAAATAAAATAGCATAAGGAACCCACCCCCAGTTTCAACAGTTTATCGATATCTGATGTTCTTATATTTCATCCTTTCTCTCCCCTTCTTTTATTTTAATGATTTTAAAAAATATTTATTTTCTTTATTTGACTGCATCAGGTCTTAGTTGTGGCATGTGGGAAGTTTTAGTTTCAGCATGTGGAATCTTTAGTTGAGACATGAGTACTCTTAGATGTCACATGAGGGATCTAGTTACCTGACCAGGGGTTGAACCCAGGTCCCCTCCTTTGGGAGCCTGGACTCCTAGCCACTGGATCGCAAGGGAAGTCCCTCCCCTTCATCTTTATTGTTGTTTGGGATTTGCTTTAAAATAACCCACTTACTATTTTACACATAAATAATATAGTGTTCTGCATTTTTAATGTTTTAAAGTAGTAATAATTTCTGCATTTCATACAGAGTTTAACTTTCAAACCCTTTCTTTTCTAGTGTATATGTCAGAGAAGGAAACTCCTATTGATTATAAGAAGAAAAATCGATTTGCTACATATAAGCTGGATATTTTTAAGTAGTTTTGTAACAAATGTATTGCCTTTCTTATCTTTTAAAAAATGTATTGAAAGTTTCTAAAAACTGCACTATCATGGTAAGCCCCTGTCTCAGGGACATGAACCTGATTCTGCAAAATGTTCAGAATTGATATTAATGAATTAGTTTTTCTTTTAACAATTAAACAGCACAGAATGCATGTTAAAAGTTATTCTGGTAATTGCATTCTCAGTTTTGAAATGTCTCGTTAAACACCTTTGGACTTTATGTTTTTTTGTTTCTCTAAACTTGGATGACTCCATCATAATATTACTAAATAAAGCACCAGTTATCAATAAAGAAGTATGCCATAGAGTCCCTTGGAGATCAAAGTTACTTGTTTAGTAACACTAAGATGCTTTCTGCTTTTTCAGTGTACTGACAAAAGCAATAGTGGGTAAAACTGCTGGTGCCTTAGCATGCAAGGCAGCGGCCCCACACTGTATTAGTAGTCTTTGTATTTGACACCATACCCATCCTGTTAGAAAAAAACCTACAACATGCAGTTCATTAATGAATGTCCTTGATTAAGCAGGAAAAATTGATTTTATTAAATCTCAACTCTTGTGTATACATCTTTTCAATACTCTGTGTGATGAAATGGAAGTACATAAAAAATTTCTGCTGCATATGGATGTATAGTGATTGTCCTGAGGAAAAGCACTTGTGCAGTTGTTTGAATTGCAAGCTAAACTAGCCTTATTTTAAAAAAACAGAAAACGAATTTTACTTAAAAGAGCGGATGATGCATTAACTGATTATTCAGAGCTGAATATTTGGCAGATTCATTATCAAAAATGAATCGTGTGCTAGTCACTGCACGGAAAACAGTTGAGGGTATTTGTTGCCAATGATAAAGATTTCAAACAAAAATTCAAATTCTTGAAAACTTGCATCAGCCACCATGCATCAATACTTTGACTTTTCTAATGAGGTTGAGGATATTTTTAATGAAAGTGACTTGCTAGATATTGTAAAATGAAGTGTGACAATGTTTGGACGATCTGTATTAGTTCCATATGATCCGTGCATGATGTTATGAAATCAAGCATTTGAAATCAACCAATTAAGTAAAAGGTCCATTTAAACTACAAGACAAACCAATGGGTTTTAGTGTAACAGTACAAAAAAGTCATTGATTTGGTATCAGATTCCACACTGCAACTAACATTTTTAAGAAACTACAACTGCCCCAGTTTTGGCGTGGTATTAATAAGAAGAATATCCATAATTATCTGGAAAGGCTCCTAAAACATTTCTTTTTTCCAAACAGTATATCTGTGGGAGGCCACATTTTCTTCCTGTACTTGAATCAAAACAACATTGCAACAGGCTGAATGCAGAAGCAGATATGAAAATCCAGCAGTCTATTAAATTAAACAAATATGTAAACAATATCTTCTTCTCACTTTTTTTTCTGCAAAATCTTTATTTCTTTTTGGATCAGGGCTTGGGTGAGGGCCCCAGGGTGGTTAAAAAAACTGCCTAGGAGCTGCAGGGAGTGGTTCAGGCAGCAGCCGTGACTTCAGGGGGATGCAGAGGGGCCCCTCAAAGGCCGCTGGGCTCTAGAGGCTCCAGTTGTACTTGAGGGTGAGCCCTTGGAAGAGCTACTGGCTCAGCTTCACATTCCCCCACCCCGTCCCCCGTCTGCGGGGTTGGGGATGGGGCTGATCAGGTGGTTGTAATCTACTTCATGAGTTTCATTTACTCCTCCAAGAAACAGCTCTCTAGGAAGTCACAGGGATTGGTGTCTGTGCAGCCAGAACCCAGGGCATGCAGGTCCACAGGGTCTGGCTCAGGTTCTTCTCCAGGGCTGTGGCAGTTTCCTTATTGTCCAAGTTTTATTCCATTCATCTTGGGGACAGATTCTGCACGTCCTAGAAGAGAGCACGGGACACTGTGCCGGCTTTGCATTTTCAAGAGACGCTGGGTACCCTTGCCCTTTTCCACAGTGGACTCCTGGAAGAAGTGGTCCACGCTCTCCAGAGCCAAATCTTCACGGTGGAAACAGAAGCCCAGAGAGAGGTAGATGTAGGGGGACTCAGATGCAGGATGACCCAGTGGTTGACCACAGCTTTCATCTCAGCGGAATAATTCTGACCAATCTGGGAGCTCATGGTTGATAAGCAGTAAGGAGCAAAACCTCAAAAAAAAAAAAAAACCAACAACAAAAAATGGTGTTGACTGATTCCAGAGGCCAAGGATGGCAGAGTGGTTGGTTCCTAAGATTACCACTGGAAAAGAGGTTGAGGGTGACCAGAGGCTGGGAAAGGGGGCGTCCCTGGATCTGTTGCATCCAAACACTGTTGAAGCAAGAAACATCTACAGGAGTGCCGCATGAACTTCCTCCCCCCTTTAATTTTTTTAAGGTAGTTTTCATTTTTAAATGTTATTTATATTTAGATGCAGTGGGTTTATCGTTTTTAAATAAATATTTTTAAAATTTCCTAGTTGTAATTTCTAATACGATAATAAACACTGATTTAACCCACATATCCAAAAGCTCTTTAAGATCCTCAGGTCCTGAGGCCAAAAAGTTTAGGAGATGCTGAGTTTTATGGTTTGTTTCCTGTCCTTTCCTGTTTCCTTTCTTTCCCTACCCTTTTTTTGAATGGGAGACCCTCAGGATAGGAAGGTGTGGAGAACATGAGTTATTTCTTTATATGATTTTAATAGCTATGAAGAGAACACAGATGTCTTTCCCCCATTTCATTGAGATATAATTGACGTATAAAATTGTATTAGTTTAAGGTGTACAATGAGATGATTTAATGTATGTATATATTGTGAAATGATTCCTGCAGGTCTAGTTAACATCCACCACCCCACAGTTTCACTTTTCTCCCCCTGTGATGAGAACTTTTAAGATCTACTTGCTTAGCAACTTTGAAATACACAATTCAGTATTGTTAACTATGTATAGTCACTATAGATGTCTTCCAAATCAGTTCCTTATCCCATGTGTAGTTCAGTTGATAATCTGTGGAGGACCCGTGCTTTCAATCCTTCTATTTATTTCAACCTTTTGTTTTAGGTCATTAAGATAAGGTATATAATTTAATATGTAATAAGACATCCTGTTTTTAAATGTTGATTACTTTGTTATGCAAATACAGAGCCAACAAATATTTTCTGTTGGAGAGATACCCCTTGGAATATTAAAATTAAGATGTTCTTGTGTCTTATTTCCCCCCCAAGTCTTATTTCCCCCCCAAAGCATCACGTAAACCAGATCTACTTGATTGTTAAAACTGACACATCCACTCAACAGGAAGTTTGTGTACCTAAGACTGTTCCTAGTATAAATTTCCTAAACTTTCCGATTTAGCCCAAAATTACAGTACCAATATCCTGCGTCTTAATTTGATACCTGTTTTATGTTAGATCCCTTTGCATTATTTGTTTGTTTGTTTTATAACTCATGAAGATGGGTAAAGTCCTGTTCCATTAAAGAACAATAGATGAGTGTTATTGAGGTGTGGCATTAAGTACAGTGGGAGAGGCCTCCATTGTACGTGTCACACATGGAAAGAATATACCCGGTACTGGGTGTGGTGGGGAGAGGATGACGTTTGAATGAAAGTTGGAAGGGACTTTAAAAATACTACATCTAGGTCTTGTGTCCTAACTGTGGATTACACCAACCCATCTATGAAACTCATGAAACTTTGGGTGTGCCTCTTTCCTTCCTTTCCACCCAGAAGGGTGTGTAGGTCCACAGGTGCATGTGTGTGAACTTTTAACTTTATGGATTTGTTGGTAACATCTGAGAGAGAGCGTGAGCCTTACATGTACAGATAAAACACGGGTTGGTTTCCATTGGCTTTCCCCAGCATTCATCATGATGGATTTGGAATGCAGTATAAAAGTTGTTTCATTCTGTGGCCTGCTTATAAAAATGTGAAATGTATTATACAATTCTTGCCACCATCTTCTATTCCCAAACCAGTTCTCATTACCCATAGTAAGAACAGATGCTGTTCACACACATAGTCACACACAAGCACAAACACAAATACTGATACCATCCCCCCACCAGCCCCACACACCCGTGCATAAACTCTTATAATGAGACATTTAGAAAGTTACTGAAACTGGCTGAACTACTGATGGGATACAACAGTCTTAGGAAATGTCCTGGTATTTTACCAAGTAGTGTGTGCTCAGTTGCTCAGTCGTGTCTGACTCTTTCCTACTCCAGGGGATCTTCCTGACCCAGGGATCAAACCCACATCTCCAACATTGGCAGGCAGATTCTTTACTGCTGCACTATCTGGGAAGCCCCTTACTAAGAAGAAGACATCCGTTTTTAAAGGGAGTATCCATTCCTAGAACTTTCATATTTTGCTGTCGAAATGAATTCTGTTATGTTATGATGAATAGATTTTAAAATCAGTGCTTGGGTGTTGACAGATTTCACTGTGATCAAAGATTAGCCTTAGAGTTCAGAAAGCTAGAAGGCATATACATTTCAGATGACCATGAAAGCGAAAGGCAAGGGATCTGTTTCTGGGTAGCATAATCATTGAAGAAGTTCATAGTACTTGGGACAGTGTTGTAAAGTGATAAGTGTGGCCAAAGAAAAGGCAGGGAAAATCCAACATTGCTGGCCTGACACTGATACTGTTTTCTTATTGGAGGCAATTGCCTGTGCCCCAGTTTTCCCTGGAAAAGCCTGATAATATATACACGTATGCCCTTTCTTCCAGTTAGCTCAAGGCATTTGAGCATAGCTTACTACCCCACATAATTAATCCCTGACTGGCCACAGGCAGCTAGAGCTATACTTGTTTCACAGACAGTGAAACTGAGACCCAGGAAAGTTGGAGAGGCTTCCTTTAGTGAGTCAGCAATGAAAACAGATGGAAAAACACATCCTCTGGCTCTGATGCTCTATGCCTTCTGTTTTGGATTGTGTTGCCTTTTGATATTTCATGCAGTTTTTGTGATTGATGAAATAAAGTGCTTGCATTAAGGAGACAGAGTGTAGTCCAGTGTCTGCTAATGCTGGTTAGTGACGAGAACAGGAGTACACTCTTGCCTCCTAATGTGATGTGTCCCAATCCTTTTTATAAGTGAGTGTAACACGAATCGTCTCCTTATTCTGAGAATTCAATGTTATCTTAAAATGCTTCACTTTGTTTTATATTATTTACAAAGGACTGGCGGATCTATTATCTCACTTTCATACTTGTTAAGTAGATAGAACAGATGGCATTATGCATATAATATACCAGATAGATGATAACAGTGGCTGCCACTTGCTGAGCACCTTGCTGGAACCAGACCCTGTTATGTACTTATCTCATTTATTCACCATCAACACCATGTGAAGTACATGGAATTAGCTCCACTTTTATAAATATGAACCTGGGGCTCGGAGAAGCTAAGTTGTGTGATCAAGGTCACACAGATTTCAAGTCTGTCTGATTCCTAAGACCCTGATGCTCTCATTGCACTCCATTTCCTTCCAAGTGACTGACTTGCTCTATGTCCGTCTTAGACATGGTCTCCTGAACCTAGGTCAGTACTCTTATTGATTTATTGTTGTCTCCCATAAAGGGCGAGAACTCACAACTCACCAGTTGCTTCATTGAGCAAGTAACTGATTAGAATTGCTAGACCAGTTAAACAAATTTCAATAATAAGCATATAGCAGTTACCACATACCTAATGCTTACCATGTGCCAGGCTATGATCTAAAATTTGAACACATTAAATCATTTAAGCATCACATCAATGTACAAAAGTTAATATTAAGTGACATAGTTACTATTATCATCCCTGGATGAGAAAACAGGCACAAGAGCTTAAGCAGTTTGCCCAAAGATAATGTAGAAAATTGTGGAGACAAGATTTGAACCAGTCTGGCTCCAGAACGCTAAGCTACTCAACAGTACTGCCTCTGAATAGAAAATTTAGTTCAGCAAGTGCTAGCTTAGTTCCTATATACTGTGCTGTCGTTAGCCGGTCAGTCAGGTCCGATTCTTTGCGACCCCATGGACTGCAGCCCGCCAGGCTCCTCTGTCCATGGGATTCTCCAGGCAAGAATACTAGAGCGGGTTGCCATGCCCTTCTCTAGGGGATCTTCCAGACACAGGGATTGAACCCGTGTCTTCTGCATTGCAGGCAGATTCTTTACCCTCTGAGCCACAAGAGAAATCCCTTCCTATATCCTAGGCTGGTAGAAAATACAATTCTTATACTTAATTGGTTACATTTTCAACAGCAAACAAGATGTAGCTACTCATGGTAAATGCTCTGACACCTAGCATGTGGCATGTAACTCTTGTATGAAGACATGAATAAGTATGGCTTGAGATGAATAATAGAATGTTAAAGTGGTCTGGGACAGTTAATTTGCCTTTCTAAGTAATGTACTTTCCTATGGACGAGTGACTTGGCCTCTGGGGAGAAGCTGGTTCCATGTGTTCTAAAATAAGCAGGTTACTTGGCTAATGTTCAAACTTTAAATAGGTATGTGGGTTGCAGCTATTTGACCTGAACCAACTTAAAATTCCCTTGTGTTTTTGCATGATTTCAGCAGAGCTGAAAAAATTCACTTTTCTCTAAATGTCGTGAAGTTCAAATTTATTAATACTTGGCAAAATACTGTGAGGCTGACAGGAAGGGGATTCATAAGTATTGTATCATTCCTTTGTCAGGGTGTTCTTTCTCTAGCAGGAAGTGTTATGACTTGCTCTGTAAAGTTGCAGTTGTAAGAAGAATGTTGGGTTTCCAGATTGGCAGTTCTGGGCGTGGGAGGTTCCTTCTATTAGTACTGTGAGAAACAGGTTTGCTCTCGTCCCAGAAGGGGAACTATTTTAATATTTCATTAGGCTCTAACTTTTATAGTGTGGAATATTTAAGCAGAAATTGAAACGTCTCGAAATCCATATTATGTGTTTGGGTAGTTACACATTTGGAGACGCTTTTTAAATCTTATGTATTCAGATAGAAGCAAATTTGTTTTAAAAGAAATTTTTGAAGTTTAGAATCTGACATTTTCCAAATATATATTCTGCATTTCCTTTATTTGGGGAATATTTTAGGGACTTTTTACTTTTTAAAAATTGATTTTGTAGGCACTTCACTGGCAATTCAGTGGTTAGGACTTCGTCTTCTAATGCAGGGGGTGCTGGTTCTATCCCTGCCTGGGGAGCTAAAGTCCCACATGTCTCATGGCCAAAAAACCAAAACATAAAACAGAGGCAATATTGTAACAAATTCAATACAGGCTTTAAAAATGTTTCTAAAAGTTGGTTTTGTAATCCTAATTATATAGCTGTATCTATCTAGTCAGATGCCCAAAGGTTTAAATGACAGATCCTTACTTTATAACTTTATATCTTGGAGGTGGGGCAAAAGGGGATGGAATTACAAATGCCTTTGAGCCCTGTTAAATGGTTTTTCAAAAATCTGTGACATAGAAGTTGAGGGCAGCTATCATGACAGAATACGACAAACAGTTGTCCTAGTGTTTATTCATACTTTCCAAAATACATTGAAAATCAATGGTGATGAAATTTTGGTGGTGTTAAATAACATGGTAATGATACTGATTTCTGATGTTCACAGACTCCACCAGCGTTTTCTATCACGTAGTGATCATATAAGCTTTATTTCTCTCATTTCATAATAGATGGTTATATAAATCTCGACTCTGAATCAAGGGTAGCCTCTTAGTTGTTCTTACTACAACTCAAATGAAGTAAAAAGCGAAGAAACAAAAGAATCTAGTTTTCTCGATTAACAAGTACCTTATTTGAGAATATATAAGCGGAGTATATTAGGAGAAGGCACTGGCGACCCACTCCAGTACTCTTGCCTGGAGAATCCCATGGATGGAGGAGCCTGGTGGGCTGCAGTCCGTGGGGTCGCTAAGAGTCGGACACGACTGAGCGACTTCACTTTCACTTTACACTTTCATGCATTGGAGAAGGAAATGGCAACCCACTCCAGTGTTCTTGCCTGGAGAATCCCAGGGACGGCGGAGCCTGGTGGGCTGCCGTCTATGGGGTCGCACAGAGTCGGACACGACTGAAGCGACTTAGCAGCAGCAGCAGCAGCAAGCAGAGTATATTACACTACAGGAGGCAATTTCAATGACTAATAGAATAAACTTTCAGCTTAGCTCAAAGTCTAAGCTGAAATTTTATCTCTAGTGATTCTGAGCTCTACATCACAATATTTTGTTTTGAATTAACTGGTCTGATCTTGCCTTGTGAGAGATATATATCTGAAGGTTGCCCTTGGCTGCAATGTTAATTTTCATAGGAAAGGAGAATGGAAATACTTCTCAGGTATGAAGGTTAGTTAATTTCATTAGAAGCAGATATGTTTTTTCATAAATCATTCAGATATTTTTGGAAAGTGTCAAATTTACTTAGGCAATGAGGAAGGGATTGGACCTTTTAAGAAAAGAATATGCTATTTCAATCCAAAGAGTTAATAATTCTTAGCTTTGTAAAGATGGAGGAGAGGTATAACTTTGCTGTGTCTTTGGGTTTGATACAGTATTCTTCATAACAGGTAATGGGGGCTTTTTGAATATGGTTAAGATGTACATTAAATGCCTACAAAACTCTTGTCTGGCAAGAATTTAAAGAATGTCTTCAATATGACAATTGATTTGACTGTTTCTGTTGGAAAAATTATTAACTTATTTTTAAATAGTCATTGCTTAAACATCTTATCTTTTTTTATTGAGACAAAAAGAGGAAAGGAAACTTTTACTTAAAATGGAAGTATTTGATATTCCTCCAGGAAATGACACAGGATTGGGCACTCTTTGGGGTTTAAGTGACTCATAGATATCGGTACTTGAAAAAAAAGATCAATTAGAATCTAGCTTATGCTAGATTCTAGAATAGAAAAAAGTTATTTCCAGAAAGTGAACTCATTTAATAGCTATGTAGGGTGAAATCATTCACTGGAGTTCTGGGGTTTGCTTTAAAATAATTCAGGGAAAAGAGAGGGGGTGAGAAAGAGGGAGAGGGAGAGCACACAGCTGAAGAGAGGACAGGTAAAGAAAATCAATGGGAAAATCCTGATAAATGGAAAACCTGGATGATAGGACTGTGGGTGTTGTACAATTTTCTCTTCTGTATACAACGAAAATTTTCATAATAAAAATTTTAAGTATGGCTTTAGTTTGCAGCAATTTACATCTATTTCTAAATGATACTTTTATCTGTAAATTGCAGGTTTGTCAAAACATGATGTGTATTATTGTAAAGATGAAATGTGCTGCTTGATTGTCAAAATTGTTGCCAAGCAAAAACTGTTTCTGAAAGAAAAAAAACCTTTCTGTTTGACTTTCAGTTAAATTCAAAGGACAGGTTGCAAACATCTTGAAGAGTTTTGGAGTATCTTGAAGTATTAAACAGGAGTAGACAGTTAAACCATGCTAACAGGCCAAGTGCATGTGAAGAATGTGGGTGCACTATTATGTCTCAAGTGTTTTGTTCCCAGCTTTCTTTACAGAGTGTGCATTTTTGAAACCACGCGAGACAGCTATTTAGCCTGCATTATGTTTGTTCCCTTTCCCTATTTGCCAACATCAATTTATTCAACAAACATTTTGTAAGGGCTTATTGTGAGCCAAGATACAAAGTCAAATAAGATAACCAGCCCTGCTTTCAAGGAACTCATAGCCTAGCAGAGGAGATAGAGAAGCAGATGGTTATCACACACTAAGGAGGGTACCGGAATGGGGGAAGGGGAGTCACTGGTCAGCAACCAGAACCCTATGCTGTGTCTCCTTTAAAGCAACACAGACACAACAGTTGAGGTGGTTTAATTGATTGTAGGTATTGGAGAAATAGGGAGAAGACTAAGATGGCTCAGTTTAAGTCCGTGTGCCCCTGCCCCCATGCGTCACTGTGCAAATAACAGCCTCCTTGGCTCCCCTCCCCCTCTTAATAAACCTTCACCCTTCTCTCCTGCATCCTCGGGCCTTGGTGGAGCAGCATACACGCAGAAGATAGCAATCTCTTCTTCACATCAACTAGTAAGCTAATGTTTAAGTGTCCTTGACGTTTTTGGATCCAACCAAGGCAAAATTGCAGTTATATGCAGGCAGTTACTTGGGGTTGGATGCAAGGGAGAGTTAACCTTCAGTCCCTGATAGAACCTTCCAAAGTTCATTGCTTAATTGATTTGGAATTTGAAATGT
The DNA here is from genome assembly GCA_024291935.2 of Okapia johnstoni. NCBI lineage: Eukaryota > Metazoa > Chordata > Mammalia > Artiodactyla > Giraffidae > Okapia > Okapia johnstoni. The sequence continues at coordinate 85,253,147 of CM044305.1, forward strand.
ATTTTGTCACGTAAATAGTAGGTAAGATTTTTTTAAGGTCACTTTAGAAATGTCCCTGAAATGGTATGCTATGTCACCAAAATGATGTTTTCGGGGTTTGTATTATCAGAACCTAAAGGAATTGTAGAAACATCATTGCTAAATGTATCCAAATCAGCTAGCTGCTTTATTCTCTAGTTACAACTCCTGTACAGCCTAACAGCATATATAAGTGTGTGTGTGTGTGTGTGTGTGTGTGTGTGTGTGTGTGTGTGTGCACGTGCACGCGCGCAAGCTCAATTGCTCATTCGTGTCTGACGCTTTGCAACCCTGTGGACTGTAGCCCACCAGGTTCCTCTGTCCATGGAATTTTCCAGGCAAGAATACTGAAGTGGGTTGTCATTTCCTTCTCCAAGGGAACTTCCTGACCCAGGGATTGAACCTATATCTCCTGCAGTGGCAGGCAGATTCTTTACCACTGTGTTACCAGGAAAGTCCATATGTAACAGTGCTTCATGGGAAAATACTATCTGTTTTATTGGGAGTTATCTAGCGATGTCCTCTTGTGTAGTTTTACCAATTTGTGGCTGAAATGTCAAGTAGAATTAGCAGAGGATCTAGACCAAAAAAGCAACCTAGCTAAGCAAAGTATGCTGTACTTGTTGAATTTTTCTTTCATCATAGAAACTTGTTCTCTACTTGACTGTAATGAGCAATTTTTAATAATGTTGAGGTGCTGAAATAATGAACAGTAACATCTTTCACCACTTATTCTGTCTGCTTTCACCTTTCCTAAACTTTCAGGGCTAGGAACCTGCGACTCAAAACAGGGAACCTGTGACACAGGTGAGACCATTTAAAGAGTAACTCACTTGTGACTTTCAGAGCAACAGATGATTGAGAAAGATGATATAACCTCTTAAACTGCTACAGTTACTCCTTTACCAAGATTCCACTAAAGTTTTCTAAAAGGAAGCAAACAAAACTCCAAGCTGCAGTCACCTGGAGAAAATAAGCTGTAAGGCTAAAAACTAATCACTAAAAAAAAAAATAACTATGGGTACCACAACGATGGCTCTTGTGTGTTAAAAAAAATCTTATACTCAAAATAAATCACACTGATACTTGAGTGTGTGCTTATATTATACTAAATTATTAGCACTGATGCAATGAGAATAGTTGTTTATAGTAGTTAGCATATAAGAGGCTGAAATTAAGTGATATTAAATACAGGGAAGCAGAAACATGTCATATATAGGAATGAATGTGCCACAAGAGAAGGTCAGCATTCTTGTCCTTATTTTTAAAAAGTCTGGCCTGTTTTTTGGTCAGTACCCACTTAACACCAATGTTTTGAAGAAAGAATGTTTAGAACGCTTTCATATATAGCCCCTACTGAACCTGTTGCCAATAATCTGTATGTTTTACACAGTTACATTTTTGGTGATTTCAGTTCAAGGATTAATTGAATCCCTTCTTTAAATAATGAAAATGAATTAGCATTAGCTAGAAGGGTCCCTGTCTGCATTTTCTGGCAACTTTTTATATTTCTCAGTATCGTGGTCACATTTGTTAAAAGTTTTGGTTTTTTGGCTGCATCTGGCAGCATGTGTGATCTTAGTTCCCTAACCATGAATCAAACCCATGCCCCCTGCAGTGGAGGAAGCACAGGGTCCTAACCACTAGACAACCAGGGAATTCCTGGTTAGGAGTTTTTAAATTATCTTCCATAGGGTATAATGGGCATGTGCCTTCTTTCCATAAAGCACTGTGTAGCCTCTTCGTTTTCATTTTTATGGTAGGAGTAGTTAATTACCTTCTCTCTCACATAATCTTTTTTTTTTTTTTTAATTTTACATTTACTCCACAGCTCTGTTTTGGGCAAAGTCACTTAACTACCCTAAGTTTTTGTTTCTTCCCTAATTTCAGTAATCATTGGATATTGGGAATACTGGGAATTAACACCACCCTTAAAACATTGCAGTCGGTTGGAATATGTTTTGAGGCATACTTCTGTACGCAGCGTCCAGCAAAAGATTATCATTGTGGGAATATCCGAGAGGAAGATGAAGTTTAGATTCTGTTCTTGAGAAACAAACAATCTTGAAATAAGACATCAGAGCAAGTAATTAGACAAGTATTGTGTGTGCTGATGGTGAAAGAATGGTTGTCTTTGATGGAGGAAGATTATTCTCTTTGACCAAGTTTGAGGATCTGTGTGGAGGAGGCAGATGAACTGAATCTAGTAGGATAATGGATGTCCCAGCCAGATTGTCCTCATCCACTTATATAACTAGAGGAGGATGTCTGTGATTAAATTGCTGAATTTTGTGGAAACATTCTAAATCCTATGGGAGTTGAAGAGAAAAATCAGCAGGGGTGTGTAGTCATTGGGAAACATGGTTTGGGAGAGGATGAGGCTTCTGCTGAAACTTGAAGGATGAGTAGAATTTGGATAAGGAGGTAAGAGGAATAAAGCGGAGGGCATTTTAAGGCTGAAAGGTAAATACAGAGAGAGAGAATTCTTACTAGGAGGGAGAGATAGAGGTAGTGGGGTCAGGATAAAACAGAAGGTACTGATGTAGCGTTAGTAGGACATGTTCAGGAGGATGGTGCGTGCTTGTGCATGCTTAGTCGCTTCAGTCATGTCCGACTCTCTGCGACCCTATGGACCATAGCCCACCAGGCTCCTCTGTCCGTGGGATTCTCCAGGCAAGAATATCTGGAGTGGGTTGCCATTTCCTTCTCCACAGGAGGATGGTAGTGATCAGAAAGCTAATTTTGAGTGTTGTTGAAAGGTTAAACTGGTTAGATGTGGCTAGTAGGAATGCCAGAAGACCCGGAACACCCGGCAAAGTTTAGACAAGCCATTTCAGCATAATAATTATAGCTTCCTGAAATGAGACTGACATGATCAAAATGGGTGTGAACCCTAGATATGGACCTTTTTTGAGTCAAGGTATTTACTGAGAGGGTCCTATTGTATATAGCAGAGGGAACTCTGCTCAGTGTTTCGTGGCAGCCTGGATGGGAGAAGAGTTTGAGGGAGAATGGGTACATGTAAATGTATGGCTGGGTCCCTTTGCTGTCCACCTTAAAATATCACACTAGTTAAATCGGCTATACCCCAATACAAAATAAAAAGTTTAAAAAGAAAATAAAAGATTTACTGAGAATACACTTGTGTACCTGTGTTGTGCTAAGTGCTATGGTGAATACATAGATGAGTAAGCTGTGTTACTACTTAAATAAGTTTATAGTCTTGTTGGGGAAATAAATTCATTCACTAAACTGTGATTGAGAAAGCTATAATACAGCATAACAATTGAGAATGCTGACTTTGGTGTCAGGTGGAGTTGGGTTGAGACCTAGGTCTCCCTCTCTTGAGCCATGTGACTGGGCAAGTTATTCAACTTCTGTAAGCCTGTTTGCTTTACTGTAAAATGGAAATAATAGTATTACGTGGTTCACAGAGTTTTTCTGAGAAGTAACTTTACATAATGTATAGCACAGTTCATTTAAATAATAAGTCATCCATAAATGTTAGCTGTTACAATATAAACTTACAATGATATGTTATTATATTATCTTAATTATGATTATTACCTACTCTGTAGCCACTGTGAGAGGGGCTGGGAATATGAGGATGAAGGCTAAGCAGTCCCTTCCATCAAAAAGCTTTTGTCTAATAGTATTAAATGTTATCCTTGTGTGACTGTATTTTCCCATTCAAAAATTGGTACATATGATCTGACCGTAAGATATTTAAAATTAGAGCTATCTGAAAGGATTCATGCTGGCTGTAATAGAAGAAAACAGGCAGTTCTGTGAGAGTCCTGGGAAAAAGAGTATTTTTCCCTCAGGTGGGGATCATCCAAAGAGGCTTTCTCAAAGATTCTTCTGAAGAGTAGCTGGGAGAGTAGATGCCCTGATTGGGGCAGAGGTTATCTTTACAGAGTGTGATTCCAGAGTGTGCAGTCCATGTAATGGGAAGAAACATTGGAAAGATAGACAGGTATCAATACAGAAAAGTGTGTAGGCTTCTTGGATGTTGTGCTGAAAAGTTGGGACTTGCTTTCATAGGTAATATACCTTAGATCTGCTCTTCAGGAAGTTAGCAGCATAAAGATTACATAGGAGGGAGATAGGACTGTAGATGGAGAGACTAAAAGGTCTTTAGAAAAGCTAGACTTGAAGTGATAAAGGGCTATGATAATCCAAAGGGCTTAGTGATTTACCTCAATCTCCCTTTGTTTCTTGTGACCAAACTTCTTGAATTTGTAAACCTGGAGATTGAGGCAAGTTGAAAAGGAGACTGAATTTGACAGCAGAGGTGTTCGAAAAGGGGAGAAATAACATGACAGTAAGTTCAAATGTAGACACTTAGACTTTCCTGACTGGGATTTTCCTCTCTGACCTTCCTTCTCCCTTGGCCGGAAGGTCAAGTCCAGATTTTGAGTCTCAGCCTTCTAAATTAGACCCTGACCTTCTGCTCCAACTGTGTTTGTCACAAACCCTAGGCACAGTGCTCCAACCACACTATCTTTCTCTAGCACCAGGATATCCTCTTCTCTGTGCCTAGAGTGCCTTTACCAGTGATATCTGTCTGAGGACATCCTCCTTACATTTTAAGATTAAGTTCAAAAGTCACCTTCTCTGGAAAACTTTTCCTGAAGCCCATCACTGTCACCCCACCACTTAGTGACTAGCGTGATGGCATTGATACTACGTCTTTATTTTCCATCTTTGTCCCCTCTGGACAGTAAAGTCTTCGAGAGGAGACTTTGGATCCTTAGTCTCTATATATGCAGCACCCAACACGGTGCCTACACACTAAACATTCACTTAAGGCTTGAATATAAATGAATAAGTTGGGTGAGTATGATAGACATTCAAGTTGAAATCTTCTCAAGTCGTTTGGAAACATGTCACTAGAGCTTGAGTAATCAGAGTGAGAGTGGGTGAGCTTTAACTCAGAGGGTTGCATGCCCATTTGACCTGGAGACTAGTGCTGTTGACTTATCGGCTAGGGAGGAGGCAGGGTGGCAGTTTCTGTTGGTACAGTTAGGTATGTGAAGTGTGGGTGTTCTGAAGCATTGCCTGTTTTGGATAGAGGAAGGTGACAAATACACAAATACAAATAATGTATTCTTGCATGTTTTATCCACCTTCTCTTCTTCATGATTTGAACTTATCAGCTTAACTGTGTGTGTGTAACCAAATCTCTGATTTTAAGTCATCAATCAGCCTCACTTTCCCAATTCTGTTTACCTGCTAGTGGCTGATGAATAGCCCCTGCTTTTATCTTTTAGTTCCATTCAATTTCAAGAAAAAAATACAAAATTCATAATCAACTCTTGATTATCCATGGTTGATTTTCCCACTGTGTGTGCCCTGCTGCCTGAGCCACGGTTGGTTGTGATTGACACAGATTAGTAAATTTAGTATGCTGCATTCCTAAAGTGAATTGCTTTAGGGGATGAAAACAGGCATTCTCTCTCCCCCCTCCCCACCCCTGCTGCCTCCACCCCCCATCAAATGCTTTTCAGAATTTGAGTAATTGTTTCAAGTAGTTAGTTGTAGGTACACCTTTCTCAGCAAAGATTTGTATTCAGGGTTTAAGTATGGTTAAATGAGCCAATGGAGTGGTTTCGTAATTGCTGTATTGTTAGTCAAACGCTGTAATTAGGGATGACTTCATAGGCATAAGATTCCTCTATGGGTGACGCCCTGAATTCAGACCCAGTTGTATACGATATCCTTTTATGACAGAACAAACAAACAAGGTTTTGTTTGCTTTTGTTTCATTCCCTTATTTTAAAATCTGTTTTCCTGTTTAAGGAGAGAGAAGGTTTGCTTTTTTCCTGCTGTTTTCCCTTTATAGAGAAGGCCAGCACTGGAGCTAGGGAGGAAAACAGAATTTGGGACAAAGTGCTGTGCAGATGACAGAATTCAGAAAAATGGAGAGACACTGGAAGCTTTTATTTTTGATTGGTATTTCATTTGGCTAAATTTAAATGGAGGGAAAATATATAAATATATTTCTTTCTTTTTTTTTTTAATATCAGTGCCTGCTCTCTCTCCACATAAATAAAGTTCATTTTTTGTGGGAAGACAGACTGGGGAAAAGGACACATTTTAACATATTTCAACAGTCAGACTTTCTTTTTGCCTACCAATCACATACTGTGAAATTTTATTCAGCAATAATATTTACTTTTTACCTCTTCACCTTTCATTTTTCATTGCTCACAGAAAAAAAACTGCAAAGTAGGAAGTATGTGACAGTATTGACAAGCTGTTAACTATTTTTTAAGTGGTCCTGATATAAAGTAAAAATTGGATTTAAAAAAAAAAAACTCTCCTGGCCGTTCTTCAAGTTGTGTTTAGAAACTGGCCTTATGCAGGAGCCAAATCGACTCATGGGTAAAAAGTGGCTGACAAATTTTCATTAGTCCCATCCTTCTTAAATTACTTTGACTTAAAGGCTTATAGTTTTTATATATGAAGGAGATCTATCATATTCTGCAGTTGATAATTATAGGGCAAAAGACATAACTTTTTGTATATTTTATTTAAAAGGTTCTTGGTAGAACTCATGCCTTATATTTATACATAGCCTCTTAATTACTTAGGCATTGATTTGTTTCTCTTTTTTCTTTCATTAAGGATTTGAAGTTGCTGTATAATGCTTTATGGTTTATAGTGTGCCTTCACATGCCATCTTTAATCTTCATCAGGACCCTAGGGAAGTAGTTATTACGGCTGTTTTCAAAGGAGGAAACTGAAGCTTAGAAAGATTAAATAAACACTCATAGACACACTGCTAGGAGGTCGCAGAGCCGGGACACTGATTGATCTCTTCTGATTCCACATCTCTCAGTCTTCCTGTGTTAACGTACTACATCCTTGTGTGGGGAACAAGTTTGCTGCAAGTATTCAGGATTCAATCAAGGTGTTTATGTGGCAATAATCATCTGTTTTGCTCCCTAAACCCCAATCTGAGATGTTTTATTATTTTGAGAGAAAGAGTACAATGAATGCCCTATAAAGAGGGTAGAGCTTTCAGTAATTTTAATTTGTACAGTTTCTACAAATCAGATGTTCCTGGCAGTCTTCCCTAAATTATTTAAATGTGGTATTTTCTTCCAGGATAGTAAGTACTTAATTGCTTGATTCCATCAAGTACCGGTAGTAATCTTAAGGACAAACCTTTTTTTATTCATAGTGGGAAAAAATCTGCATTAAATAGCTAATTTAAATATTATGATTTTTGTCAACTGAGGTGTATATTGTGAGGCTTTTAAACTTTACATTGGATTTCTTGTTTTAGTTCAGGTGCTTCAGGGTAGCATTTATTTATTTACTTTCAAATAATTATAAATAAACAAATGGAGTTTATTTAAGTGGGAGACTCCTAAATTAAACTATGTTGTTATCCTGAACTAAACAAATATTCTTTGGGTAATACATGCGTGTTACAGTTCTTTTAATTCTTAGTTGTGCCTCTTCTTGTCTCCTGTAGCTGAAAAATCTGAGCTATCAGTATAAAAGGGGTCACTTTAGGCTTTCATGATGGTATTTAGACAGGAATAAGAAATTAGGAAACTTGAAAGTGTATTTTGGGGTTTTTTTTAACGATGCATTTTATTAATTTTTTTAAGTAAACGTGTGCCTTGAAATCATTTCTATGAGATATATGTATTTCCTAATTTTGCAGGATGAACAAAAGTGCTACTTTCCTGGCCTGCTTGAGATGAAATTAATAATCCTTAAAGTCTTCAGAGTCTTTCCCCCATCTCTACCTTTTATTACAACCACTAGTTCACTTTGTGTCGAATTATAATTATCTACATCTTTGTCTTCCCCAGATTGTAAATTCTTTGAGGGCAGGAACTAGACATATAACAGAGGCCTGGGTAAAATTGTGTGAGGATAGAAGTGCATATGTGTTGAGGGTATAAAGAAGAGGGAAGAGATTTCTACCCTGTTAGCCCTGCTGCCTGCAAAGGGGAGAACTGGGAGAGAAGGTTTGATTCAGAACCCACTGGTTAGCTGAAATGAAAGGTGCTGCAGGTTGGGATTTGGGGTGGGTATGGGCTGGGTGGGAGGTAAATGTCCAGAACCACTTTTGCCTAATTTTCTCTTTTATAGAAGTGATATAACAGTATAAGAATAATATATTCTTTAAAAAAAAAAACCTATATTTTAGATTATTATTGACTCACAAATTGCCCAAACTAGATTGAAACTTTAGAAATAAAGGAGAGGCCACGTGTTTTCAATTTTCTGAGACAGTCTCACTTTAAACTTTCTGTACCGTTGTTCCGTGTGATGTCATTACTAGAGAGGGGCAATTATTTCACATTGAAAATATGATTACTTAAAATATGTGTAAAGAAAATTAGAGTGAAACCTGGAGAGTATTTTGGTAATCAGAAGTGTTGAACATCATATTAGTAAAGTATAGAATATTTTTAAAAGTACTATCAGCAGGTTGCAGGCTAACTTAGGCAAAATCATTTTTTACTCTCCGTCTTGAAAATGACTGCCTTCGTATCCAACTGAAGATATTTCTTTATCCTATAGATCCTGAGACTGCTCTGAAAGGTGTTTTTTATACAGCTTATCTACTGAGAAGTTGTCCATCTTTAGTGACATTTTAACACTAGAGGTAAGAAAAGTTTTATGAACATACAAGTTTTTGAAAAGTCTGCTTTTATTTAAGTTTTTAAAAATATAAGTGGTTATAAATGTGTGTTGTATTAGGGTGGAACCATAGCAAATAGTATCATATGGTCATTTTAAATCTTTGCAGGGATTTGAGAAACCTGAGTTTGAATTCTAGGTCCTTGGTCTCCCTGAGTTATCTAATAAGAAAAAATGGAGTAAGAATATTTACCTTAAAAGGCTGTTATGAGGGTTCAGAGAATTAGTAGGAATATGAATTTATGAAAGTACTGTTTTGTTGAGTCCCTTACTACATGACTGGGACTGTGGTTAGTTCTAGAAGTGACAATGATGGGTGTGCAAAAGACAGATGTGGTCCACTCTCTTTTGAGCTCTTCTGTATTAAATATTAGGCATCACGGCAAACAGAAGAGTTGCCAAGTAATTTTTTAACTTTTAATAAAAATGTTTAAAAGAGATAAATATAAGATCTCAAATTTGCTTTTCATATAGCTTTTGAACTTTAACAGGTAACACATTTAGGGCAGTGAAACTATGCTGTATGATACTATAATGGTGTCCATTTTGTATATACAAAATGCATAGTATGTACAACACCAAGAGTGAGCCTAATGTAAACTGTTGACTTAGGTGACAATGATGTGTCAAAGAAGGTTCATCAATTGTAACAAATGTATCCCTGATGAAGGATGTTCATAATGAGGGAGGCTGTGAGAGTGTTAGGGCAGGGGTATATGGAAACTAAATTCTCTGCTTTTTGCTCAGTTCTGCTAAAAAGGAAATTTCTTTTAAAAGATTGTGTATGTGAAAGTCGCTCAGTCATGTCCACCTCTTTGCGACCCCATGGACTGTAGCTTACCAGGCTCATCTGTCCGTGGAATTCTCTGGGCAAGAATACTGGAGTGGGTTGCCATTTCCTTCTCCAGGAGTTAAAAAGATTAAATGAGAAAAAACAAAAACAAAAAGAAAAAGACAACAAATAATCATGTGCATTTCCTTCTGTCTAAAAGTTAATAGGTTTGTATGTGGGGATTTTCCATTGTAGTACAGACCTCCTTTCTCTATTGCAGGAATCAGTCAAGATTTTCTGTAAAGGTATCCTCAGATATACTGTATGCCAAGAGGCAAAATGAGAATATTATATTATTAATGTCAAGGATTTAAAGGTTGTTTCCACAAATTTTTACTGACAAAATTTAAAAAATAATAAGTATTTGAGTACTTTTTGTGGTACTACAACTGTACCGATGAGAAAAATGGAATTCTTTTGTTTTTTTTCTGGGATAACGTTTCATTTTATTGAAGTTCAAACATTTGACAGCAGGTGTTTATCTGAAAAAACCTTACTTAGCTTGGGGCCATACAGAAATAAGCAGTGGTCCAGATTGGGCCCACAGGCCATAGTTTGCCAAGACCTGTTTATTGATTAAATAGGTAAAATAGGGCCAAATCAGGAAGAGTGTAAGCTCAAATAATATTAAAAAGTTGTGTACACAAAGATGTGTTGATAAGCATGCTCTTGTGTGTGTTTCTGTATCACAACCAAAAATAATTTGTTTTAGTTGATTCATTCTTTAATGGGGATGATTGGTAGCTGTTGTATGCTCCTATATGAACATAAGGTTTTCCACAGTGAAGGACTTTTAAATGACTTAAGGGGAAAAAATGGTAACTATGTGAGGTGATAGATGTGTTAACTTACCTTATTGTGGTTAAGTTACTGTGTATTTCACAATATATGTATATATCAAGTTGTTATGGTGTAGAGCTTAAACTTAACACAATATTATGTCACATATCTCAATAAAGATGGAAAAAATAGAACTAGCCAGTAAGATAGATAGATGTCAATTGAAAAAGTTATTTTTTTAAACATTTATTTATTTATTGGCCATGCCATGCAGCATACAGGATCTTAGTTCCCCCTCCAGGGATTGAACCGGTGCCCTTTGCAGTGGAAGCACAGAGACCTAACCACTGGACAACCAGGGAAGTCCTACAAAAGTTATATTTTACATGACTCTTTAGTCACATAATTTTGACATGGTTTTGGCTCATATAACTAAGAATCTATCATCACTTGCTGCCTTGCCCCTTCTTTACATTCTTTGAATGCAGTGTAAGACTTTGTCCTTGAAAGGACGATTGAGAAGTATTTTTGTCTGAGGAGCTTTTGACCAATGATAATTTCTCATTTGTTTTCTTCATTATGGCTATAGCTAGAAATATGGGAACCTATTCAGATAGTTCTAGTAGTTTGCATTTCTGTCTAAATTATCCCTAAAATGAGAGTTTACAGGATTGCTTATAATATATTCATCACAAATTTTTTGTCTTAAAATTTTTTTTTCCAGTTTTATAGATATAGTTGACATACAGCATTTCTAGAAGTTTAAGATGAATAGCAAAAGAATTTATATACATCATGAAAGGATTATCACAATAAATTTAGTAAACATGCATTATCTCATACAGATACAAAATAAAAGGAAAAAATGTTTTTCCTTTTGATGAGAACTCTTAGGATTTGCTCTCTTAACAACCTTCACATTATAGTTATCATGTTGTACATTACATCCCTAGTACTTACTTATAACTGGGAGTTTATACCTTTTGACTGCCTTCATCCAATTCCCTATCCTCTGGTAACCCCCTACATCTTGTAACCACCAATCTCATCTCTTTTTCTGTCAGTTTGTTTTTGAAGTATAATTGACCCACAACACTGTTAGTTCTTGTTACTTGACATAGTGATTTGATATTTCTGTACATTCCAAACTGATCACCAGGATGTCTAGTTTTAATTATGTCACCACACAAAGATATTAGTTATTTACTATATTTCCCACACTGTACATTTCATACCTGTGACTCAGTTATTTTTCAATTTATAATTGGAAGTTTGTACCTCTTCACCTTCCTCACTTCTTTCCTCCACCTCTCCCCTCCCCTCCTGCATCTACCTGTTTGTTCTCTTTATCTATGACTGTTTTCAAGTCTTAAACCTTTTTGGTTTCTCTTTAGATCTTTAAATGGATGACATGGCTACCACTCAGATTTCCAAAGATGAGCTTGATGAACTCAAAGAGGCCTTTGCAAAAGTTGGTGAGTTTTTTTCTTGTAGGGTAACTATGGTAAAGTAATGTTTATTTGGCAATAATCAAAGTTATTTCTCTGAAAAATTATGTGAATGGTTAATCAGGAAACTAGTTAAAATCAATGGAATAAAGTTCTAGAAGCCACACTGTGTCATTGCTAATTATAGCTAGTATCTAATATGGTGAAAGGTTTTTAGTCCAGGGTCCCAGTCTTTACCTGGGGGCTGTGGTGGCTCCTGAAATTTGTAGACATATTTTGTTTTACCATATTTTTCTGAGGAGAGGATTTGAAGCTTTCAGTATATTCTCAAAGAGCCAACTGACCCCCCAAAATGTTAAGAACCATTAGATGATGCTGTATGTGTGTGTGTGCACATGCGCGCACATGTGTGCGTGTGCACGCTCAGTCATGCAATCGTGTCTGACTCTTTGCAACCCCATGGACTATAGCCCACCAGGCTCCTCTGCCCATGTAATTTTCCAGGCAAGAATACTGGTGTGGATTGTCATTTCCTACTCCAAGTGATCTTCCTAACCCACCTGGGAAGCCCAGATGATAGTTTACTTTTAATTAACATGGCTTTACTGCCTTTTTCTTGGAAGTATTGCGCCTTTGGATGATGCACACTGTTCTACCTTCTTGAATCAGCATATGTATAAGATGGGAAGGATTAGCATACCATTTGGCTTACCTTTAACATCATATAACATGTCTTCAAATTTAGCAGCTATGGAAGCAATTTATAGTATTTACATTCCATTATTTCAGTGCTCAGGTCAAGTCAGTGAAGATAATGAGAAAACAGGGTAAGACCTGATTATTGATGTGTGTACTCAACAGGTGCTTTCAGAGGGAGAGTATTACTGTTTGATATCTTCTTGATTAAAGGGTATGAAGTCAAATCATAATGATTTGTTATTTAAACCAAAATCTACTCTTTGACCTGTGTTGGAAACCCCATTAGTGAAAAGTGAGGAAATACACATCTCTTGTTGTTGTTCAGTCACTCAGTCATGTCTGACTCTTTGTGACCCCATGGACTGCATAACGCCAGGATTCCTTGTCCTTCACTAACTCCTGGAATGTGCTCAAACTCATGTCCATTGAATCGTTGATGCCATCCAACCATCTCATCCCCTGTCACCCCCTTCTCCTCTTGCCTTCAATCTTTCCCAGCATCACGGCCTTTCCAATGAGTCAGCTCTTTGCATCAGGTGGCCAAAGTATTGGAGCTTCAACTTCAGCATCAGTCCTTCCAATGAATAGTCCTAATTTCCTTTAGGACCGACTGGTTTGATCTTCTTGCTATATTCCCATATATTTGTGAGTATGTTCTATGAAGGCATTTGGTAATAACAACATGCCTTGGGAAAGGTAATGACAGCCCCCACCCGGCCCCAACAGCCAGAGTGACTATTCATAATCCCATCAGAATTCTAACTAGGGAAAAATAGTCCTGAATCTTTAACACGACTACGTATGTGTATGAAAAAAAAGACAGTTAACTTGCCATAGATACCACTTACTGGACTATTCAATGTACTACTCAGTTTAATATTAGATTGATTATGGAAAACAGCAGGTGGTTTCTTGGCTACAAGACTGTCTAAATCACATTATTCTGTAGAAATTGTTTTTTTTTTTAATCATTGTTTCCTTTGAACTTATTGGAGAAGGAAATGGCAACCCACTCCAGTGTTCTTGCCTGGAGAATCCCAGGGACGGGGGAGCCTGGTGGGCTGCCGTCTATGGGGTCACACAGAGTTGGACACGACTGAAGAGACTTAGCAGCAGCAGCAACCTTTGAACTTTCTGTTTTATTTTTATTCATCTTCAGTGTTGGGGACAGCCTAATTTTTTTTGGTTATCCATTTTATTTTTTGAATTTATTTTTAATTGGAGGATAATTGCTTTTCAATGTTGTATTGGTTTCTGCCTAATTTGTTTTCTTATTGTTAGAATTTTGGTGTGGGTACCTTATTATTGCTATTACTTAATCTTCCAAGGCCTCACCTCCTCAAATCAATGTTTATTATTGAATAAAGGTTTTGTCCTCAAGTGCAGTCTTAGAAATATCTGTGAAATATTCTTAAAAAATTAAAGTTAATGCAAATATTATTTACCTGATGGCACTGTAATAGTTTTGTCAGTAAAAGAACTTAAATGCTCTTTTAAAGCTTAATGATATAAAAAGGGTTGACCAATTATCTCCAAGGAGGAAATGGGGCTAAATTAGGCTAATGAGGGATCAATTAGAACTTGGACTGCAAGAAAGGGTCATTGTGGAACTACTGTCTTACTTTAAATCATATATCTTGGAAGGATTAGGGTAGGCAAAGACCTTCTCAAAGCTGAGAGATTGGACCATGAGTCTTATTGAAGCCCTACCGGGCATATATTCCTGTGATATGTAGACTCTTATCACTCTGTATGCTATAAACAGGAATCCTGGAGTCCAAAATTTCTACCAGTTCCACATAGTATTCTTTGTATTCCCCCTCAGTATCTAGCTCACTGTTGTACACGTTTAGTTTTCAATACATAAATAATTGAATTCTAAGAAATTATACATAGTCTTTTCATGTACTAGGACTTTGTCTTTATCACAAAGGGTCTTTGTTATGAAGATTTTCATCATGGCAGAATTTACTGCTGAAGGCTTTGGCGATTACAGTGTAACACATAAAATTTGTATTTTTCAGCATATTAAAAGCTGTGTATAGTCTTTCAGAAAAGTGTTTAAAGACCCAGCTGAATCTAGATTTTCCTTTAAAACCTTTGTAGTTTTTAGTTCTTATTTACAGAGCCCTTAGGCAACTATCAGAGGTATTATGGAAATCCCTTTTTTTTCCTCCATTCAGGAAAACTTGATTTTAAAAACAAGCTCCATAACTTATTTTCCTGACAAGGACAATTCTTTCTTATGGGGAGGTAAGAGCGGACTACTTTATCTCAGTTCAGTTGTGACAAAATATGGAAATCATTGTATGATTTTCCTCATCTATTAACAATAATAGCCTTGATTATCTCTTTAGAAATTCAGCAAAATCATAGTGTATGGAGAAAATCTCTGTAATTACCACTAATCATGGGTTTTGTTCAATCAATTAATAGTGCTTTAAAATTCTCTTTACTAGCAATAAAAATCGAGTACTAAGATTTAAAGTTCTCCTTTCATTCACTTTCTGCACCTGCTTAATGTTAAGTTCCAAGCAGTATATTTTCATTTAATTATTTTCATTTTCTCAATATTTGTTTCCAGTATTTCTCGTTGGGATAGCAGAAGCCTTGGCTCTCATTTTTTCTTACATCATGATGTTTCTGTTTTAATTTAAATGCTGCAAGGCTGCATAAATTCATTCTAAAGAAGAATATATAAAGCTTTTCGGAACACTTAGGAAGTAAATATTTTACCAAGTAGAAAATGCCTTTTATATTCTGAAACTTTAATCTTGTTAGGGAAGCTAGAGTTCATTTGAATGATTACTTGTCATAAAGGTAAATTCATATAATGTAGAACTGCTCAGACTAGCTTTAGTCCTGCAAACACTTAATCTGACTTTTTTCTCTCCTAAGCAGTAGCCACTCTGCTTTAAAAAACAAAACAAAACAGGAATTCTACACTTTTGAAATTAAAGAATAATGGGGTTTCATAAGTGACTAGGAATAGTGTGGGTATATTCCTTTGAGGCTGCCCACCAAACTAAGCCAAAATTTTTTGGTTATGGTGATTGTAGCTATACCAGATTTTCTCATCTCAGGAAGTTAAGTGATTTCATGTTACTTGATATTCTCTAGTATATAAAAAGCACATCCAGATGATGTGACAAAAAGTACAGTGGTTTCATTTAATTTACTTTTAGTATTCAATAAAACGACACCAGTGCATATTTGTTTAATTATGGCTTAAAAAATAAAAACTACAGCCCAACCAAAAAAAAATAAAGAAATAAACAGACCAGTGCTCTTTCACTGTGCTGTCTGGTTAATTATCGATGGAATATTGGAAATTACGGTCTCAAGATAGTCTGAAAGCCATGTTTTGACTGTGTGGAAGATAGGTGCACAGATTATAGGTGTGTTGGGTAAGAGCAGGAGCATACATGTGTGTGAGAATGTGCTTGTGTGTGTATGTGTGTGTGTATTTTTTAAGTGGGAATGTGGCAGCAGGTGGGAAATCATGGCCAATTTTGAGTTGGAAAACAGTTGATAGACAACGTTTTTGATTGCCTGGTCTCCAGCCCTCTAATCTTGTCCAGCCTTCAGCTGTACTTGACTTCCACCTTTGGGGATCCACTATTAGGATGAACTCTTCGGTAGCAACCTCTATTCTACTGTTAGCTGGGACTCATTAAACTGCCTCTTATATGTATTTGCTGGAGTGAGCTACCTCAAAAGATATAAGCTGTGAAAGGCAAAATCCGTGTTTATCTAAGCATCTGGAGATGTTTAGCATCTCCCTTTTCTAAAGTTTTAATGCCTAATGAAAGCTCAACTTTATTGCTTAGATCTGAGGATGGAATATAATCTAAATTCTTCTGTGCAAGTTTCTTGGCTGAGTCTTTTAAATTAATATGTTGTGTGCTTTCACAGGCGGTCAGGATCGTGTGTGTGTGTGTGTGTGTGTAAATCCATTATTGCTAGATACATAGATTCCTTTTGTCATTTTTTAATGCAAAAATTTGTGGTGTTTATCAGTTAAACTAAATGGAACTTTTAAACACAGCATTTTATAAAGGATGTGCATCTGTACTTGATTGGTTTTCTTCTTTAAGTCCTAATGAGCACTGTCCGCAGTGGGTTAGTAAAGAAGTTGCATATGTATTGCAGATGAGGACACACACATATGACCTGTTTATAAAGAAAGACACGAGATTTAGACAGAATCAAGGCTGGATAAAGCAACACACACACAAAACCTAAGAGTCAAGGGAAACCCAGGTTTTTCTCACTGTCAGATTTATAAGACAAAGTAGCACCCCAAAAGATGCATTTGAAGTGATAGATTGCACCACATTCCACCTGGACATGGGCAGTGTAAAACAGCAGCTAAAATCAAAACCACTTGAATTCTGGCTCAGCTTTCTCCAGACAAGTACTTAAAATAGCTTAAATAACAGGATGCAAGGGGAGGGAAAACATTTCCTTTTAAGGATATGCATTCTTGGTGTGATTCAAACTTCTGCAGGAACATGGCTGTGTAATGAGTTTATTTACTTTAAGGTTACTTGGGGGGAGGGTTTGGGGAGAGTACTGGCAGGTGGAGTTTCTTCTCCCCTCCTCTCCCCAGCCTGTCAGTGTCTACCCACGCTGACCATATTTTCTGAACCGAAAAGTTGAGACCAGTGCTTGTAGAAACATTGAAAATGCTCTAGATAATACAGGCTGTATGATAATGCCTACGTTATCGGGTGGTCAAAAATAGGATGCTGGAACAGAAAAGTTTTCAAAATGCAAAACTTGTTCCACCCCCATGCCAATGGGTAGTTAATGAAGAAGGGGCAAATGAGCCAGAAAGGGCCTCCAGAATATTGACAGCTTTAATGCGAAAATAAAGGACTACCATCATGCCAGGAGGTTGTGATTTCCAGTTGTTAAAACTGTTTTGTGTGTGTGTTTTGGCTGGAGATTGGGAATAAAATTATCCTAAAACTCTTTTAAAGTAATTGCACCCTATTTTGTCTTTCAAGTACTTCAGCAGCTGGGAGATTTTCTAAAATTAATTTCAAGCTGCCTTTTAAGGCTCCCTCTGCCTTCTTATTGAAATTAAAATTGTTTTCTTCAAAAGGTATGATTTAGAGACAGAAAGCCTTGCAGTAATTTACTAGCACTAACACTAAAATGCCTTTGATCTCAGGAGGTAGTACAAGCTTGCTCTGCTTTTAAAATATGGAGAAACAGAGTAGGTAAAATTTTACAAATATGTAGAAGAAGATGACACATGGTCAACTATTCTTTTCCATATCAGGAAAGATACAGGAGAGAGATTCCAAGTAACTCCAGATTTTTATAAGGATTTTGAAGCCACAGTTTCAAGTAAAAACCAGACGTTCTGTCTGATTAATTCTGTATCTTTGGTGTCTAGCCCTGTGCCTGCCACAGAGTAAGTACTTGATTTGCTCTAGAGGTTGATTCATGCTATGCAAGTGCACAGTTTTTCTTAATAAAGTCAAAGCAGGTTTCTACATTTAGAATGAGAGAGAGGTCCTGACCTGACAGCCATCATTGGTAGTCTACTTGGATACTCCTTGGTGGGTGTGTTCACTTAGAAAACCAAATTACAGATCTGAAGGCTGCTGGATGGGGACAGAATTAGAACAAAGGGAATGAGATTGAATGCTATTTAAGGGATATTTCTGTTCTCAGGGTTTCCTGACGGAGTGCCATTCAGTCTATCAGTGCTATTTCTTCATTTTTTGCTCATTGTTGTTTGCTTATTTATGTTTTTAAAATGCTCATTAGATTAGAGCATTATTTTCCTGGTTTAATACTTGAGGATCCTAATAAGAACCTACAGTGTTCGCTACTCAATATTCTGTAATCACTTACATGGGAATAGAATCTTAAAAAGAGTAGGTATATGTCTATATATATAACTGATTCACTTTGCTGTACAGCAGAAACCAACAACATTGTAAATCAAGTATACTCCAATAAAAATTAATTTAAAAATACTTCAGGATCGCTGGTTCTACAAAAATAATTTTTTCCCTCTGCTTATTCTATGCAAGGTACTGTGCTACATACTGGGGTTGGAGAAAGATTTAGGAGAATCTTTATTAAGAGATTTTTACAATCTCGTAAGATTGTCAGGTAATGACAAATTCATATTCCTCCAGACCCCCTTTAAAACATTTCTGTCCATTGCTGAAAGCATCTGTTATTACTTCTCTTACTTCAAAATGGTATTTCCACATGTGGTTATTTTATGCTAGTTACATTTTAGGGTGGCTATTTCCTGGCATCTTTTAATCACATCAGTGAGCTTCTAATTAATGCTCAAGAGAGGTTATTTCAGAGAGGGTGCACACAAGTGGTAGTTCCCCCATTGCCTGCACCTCTCTTCTACCTAAAGCAGAGAAACTGCCAGAGAGACTAGACTCAGTGCCTTTGTCAGTTTCACGTAGCTTTGAATTCATTATAGTTCTCCAGCATAATAAATAAAAAAATAAACATCTCTGCCTTCCACTTCTATTATATCACTGAGAATACAAAAAGAACAACATGCTAGGTCTAAGCTGGAGTAAGTAACACAATTAAATTATGTTCTGGTATGTCATTTCAGAAATCAGAGGAAAATAGAGCATGTTTTAAAATATCTTTCTATCAGAAATTGCTAGCGTGGACAGAGTTTCGATAGTCAAAAGGAATATGCCGTCTCCTTCTCTATAGATATAATAAAATGAAGGAATATGGTGGTTGGATACTGAGGTTTAATAATGATCAGAATGCTCTTACTCTATATTTGTTTTTCATGTGTATGATGGTTTTTTATCTCCAGTTTTTAGAGCTAAAAGGGGATCTTAGAGATCATTTGATCTCTAAGATCAAATGAAGCCCTCCTTTTACAGATGAGAAAACTATGATCTGGAGAGATGACTTGTGAAAATTAAATGTAGTTAGAGCCTGTGTCACATTACTCCCTCTTGGTTGTGTATGCTGTGTATCTTTCACTTTGTCACATTCCCTAGAACTGAGTTGTCTTTTCGCTTTTTTTAAAAAATGGGAGAAACAGATTGGTATGTGCATGGGGAAAGGTGTATTTAAACTCAAGAATTTCATTCACCAGAAGTTGCTAAAATCCTACCACAGTGCTATGTGGATTACTTTGTTCTTTTTAGCAACTGCAGATGTCATTGCTGGATTAATTTATGCATATAAACACTTACTAATAAAGTGTTTGATGTATGGCCTTTTATACGTTCAAAGCAAAAATAGTGAAGATGTGCCCTAAGGGGAATCAAGTACTTTACCTTGAAGGAACTATTAGTGATTTTCAGAAGTGTTGGGTACTTTGGTGATGATGCTTTAAAAGTATGAATATTTTAATTGATAGATTTAAAATATGGTAATCTATGCTTAAGAATATTTGACTCTAGAATCATATACTTCATTAAAATTAAACATAACAATTTCATCAGCTTTCAGTTTATTAGGGAAATGGTTTCATACAGGGGATTTAATATTTTAATAATTGGCCCACAACTGGCTAATATCAATTTTGCTTTGATCATACTTAGAAGAAAATCCAGAGTGTGTACCATGGCCTATAAGAGCTTCCATGATCAGTTCCCTGACCTCATCTCTCATTTTCTCCTTTGCTCACTCTGCTCAAGTCATACTGGATCTTTGCTGTCCCCGAAACATGTCAGGCACACTTCCACATCACAGACTGCATTTGCTCTTTCCTCTACCTAAAATCCACCCCCCACAGATAGCCACATGATTCACTTTCTTACCTCATGTAAGTCTTCATTCAAATATTACCTCATCAAAGTGGCCATCCTTGATGATTCTGTCTAAATAGCACTCACACCATCACCCATATCCCCCTACCATATAGTGGGTTATAGACCCAGGGTTCTTCAACGTCAGCATTATTGACAAGTTGAGCTGCACAATTCTGTGTTGCGGGATGGGAGTGGGAGTGGGAGTCATATGCACTGGAGGATTTTTAGTAGCATTCCTGGCCTTTATGCACTGAATGTTCCACGGAGGGCAAAATAGCCCCTATTCTAACCCCTTACCCTCTTTATTTTTCTTCATAGCACTTATGCTATATGTTACTTGCTTATTAGTTGTCATGAGAAGGTGAGCTTTTGTCTAGCAAGACTTTGTTTCATTGGTTGCAATATCTCCAATCTTAGGAATGGTATCTGGTGCAATTTTGTTTTATTTTTTGTTTTGGTACAGTTTTTAAGTAATATATCACATAGATTAACTTCATTGTATATCTTCTTGAATGGTGTTGGCATCATCTTGAGCCATTTCTCTATTCAGATTGTTTCCTTCTATTATAATTAAATTTATATATGAAAATCAGTGGAGGAGCTAAGGAATAAAAAGCATTTCTGAACATTTAAGTATATGAAATAGTTGGTGAAAGTCCAACTGTCTTTACTAAAAAATTACACCTCAGGACATTAGCCCTCTTTTCCAATAAATTAACTTTTAGCCATTGATCAGTTTTTTTTCCATTTTTAATTGTTTCAGAATAAGCATTATCAGCACTTAGATACACTCTGTTAAAATTATGAAAGCACAAAAATTTTTAAATTATTTGTAGACTTCATTTAAACATTTGCATTGCTTATGACTGCATTTATTTTTGTGAACTCTGTATTTGTTTTGGATTAACATTTATTTACATTAATTCTTGAAAAAATTGGCACTCAAGAGGACAGCATAATTTCAGGTGTTCTATATAATATAATTAGCATTAATCACAAACTGTTATCTTTGACAGAGAGGAGAATAGGGATCATAAAACTCCTAAATAGCTACAGTAGGAATTGTTTTATACCATGGCAGTGTTTTATTGGTGTATAATCTATTCTGAAGTCCTGTCAGCTTTATGATTTAATGATAATTTTATTAGACAACTATGCTTTCCTAATATTAGGGATGCTATTTTTAAGCTAAGCTACTTATACAGTTCAAAATACAAGAAACATGATGTAAGCCATGCCCTTTCAGTTAAAATTTGCATTTCCCTTTCAAACCTCTTTAGGTAGCAAACAATAAGAAAGGATAATATTGTATTTACCTGAGCTTATGAACTTTAAGCTATAAGAACTGAGCCTAAAATGAAGAAAAATACTCTAAAGGTTAACTTATTTCCTTTTTTGCTTGTTCTCCCTTATCAAAAAGACCTCAACAGCAATGGATTCATTTGTAACTATGAACTTCATGAGCTTTTCAAGGAAGCTAATATGCCATTACCTGGATATAAAGTGAGAGAAATTATTCAAAAACTCATGCTGGATGGTGACAGGAATAAAGATGGGAAGATAAGTTTTGACGAATTTGTTTATGTAAGTATGTGAAAACCTACCATTATTAGAAGTAATGATTGCTTCTTTGTCTTGTGGAGTCTTTTAGTAATAAGTCCTATTAAGTTCCTAAATATATCATAGTAGTACTGTTATAACTAATAAAATTTCTCTCATCTCACCCACTACATTTACTTCATTCTTTTAGCCATTATAATATCTTAACAAAAGAACTGAGAAAAAAACACTGACAGAATCAAAAATATAACACTCTGCTTGCTGTGTAAGGTGAACAGTCTCCTTAGGGGGGCGTCATTAAAGGACATTTTTCAAGGTGTGAAATCACATCCTTGAAGTGCTCTTTGTATAGGTGAACAGCGTAGTCCCAAATGTTAATGATACACCCTGACTCACAGTCTTGGAAGCTTCCTGAGTTCAACTTTCTGATTAAAAACATGTTTGCTAATCTTGTGGTAGTAGTGTTTAACTGTACCATTTTCCCTAGGATGATGATTTTGATAATTAAAAGTTAGAAGCATATCTTTTTAATCCATTGGAAGAGGCAGTTAAAATTCTTGTTTTCTTCTCTAGTATCATCAAATACTCTTCAAGGTTAGGGGCTGATTTCTTAATTCTGCCCCCAAGCTCCTAGTGTTCTATACTCGGTGCTTAGCGAGTGTGTGTGTGGTACTCATTATTGAATTTTAATGCTTTTAGCTGCTAGCTAGTGGGGTCAACATTTTTCTGGACATAGGACATTTTCCATCCATATTCACTGACAAAGTATTTGAGATAGATATTAAAGAATAGCTGCTTCCTCAATTAAAAACACTCTTAAGAGTTCATCATTTTTATTATTCATTTAAGACTGAGTTTGACTAGATCTTATTTGGCATTCCTTATGTGTATTACAGATAGTAATTAGTGCCTAATATTATCACAAACTTCCTAGCACTCCTATCTTTTCTAGGGTTCGTTTTTGCCCCAAGACACCTGAAATGATAACATATACTCCCATCAGTAACCACAGCTCAATATAGCAAGTGAAATTCTGATACATTTTCTCCTATTAGAATTAGCCCCTTTAGAACACCTGGAAAGTTCCAGAAGCAAATTGACTAAGTAATGATGTCTGCTGTTCTGATAGCATTTGCCTGGGGGCAGGGCAGGGAGGAAGGGAGCATTACTGTTTTAAAATGCACAAGGGTCAGAATTATAATGCTATTATAGTTCTTGCCATCTTCTTTTGCAATACTGACTTCCTCCCCACCATTTTTTGTCTCCAGTTATTGCCAAAGCCTTTTGTTTTAAATCCTGTGTTCAATAGTAAGTTGCAATTGACTTGCAATGTGAGCACTTGCATGTCCTCTGATGTATAACTTGGCCCTCTTGTAACTGCATGTTTAATTGTGAATTTAAAGCAGCTTAGAGTGGTGGTGAACTACGATTGCTTACTTTTGATATAGTTTGCTGCTCAGAATTTTTTAATCGACTAGGAAGAACAGACTTAAATAATCAAGATGTGCAGTGTGCCAGTATTTTTAAGGAGATGGTTATGAAACTGTCTTTGAGAAAAATCATCTTAGGGAAATATTTAATTTTGTATATTTTGAAATGTTGCTGATTCCACACAGCTGTTTGTGGCTGTGACTAACCTAGTATTTTCTTAAAAAGTGAATAATAGGCATGATAATTTTGGCATCACCCGGGACTTTTTTAAAAATAAAATACTAATGAGAACCTTGTTGGTTAAAATATATATATTTTAGAATTGGAAGAAATCAATATGTTTATACTCCTTCATTTCTCAAATTAAAAGAAAAAAAGCCTGGGTTTCTCAAAAAGGAAGTGACTTGCCTAACATTACACAGGGAACTAGTGGCTTTGTCAGTTACACCTCTTTGTTCAAAAAATTGCAAAGGAAGACAGTAAAATAACTCACCTGAAGTTTCAGAATGATACCACCATGACTGTACTGAAAGAAAGATGGGTGTGTGATTAACCAAGCGGACATCTGTCCACTCCCATCTGCCTTGTCATCAATGAAACCTCTTACAAATCATTAGACAAAATATGGTAGATCCCAGTTATCTGAGAAAAAGGAAGTGTTGCAGGAAGGGGGACCCCTTCCAGGGCCCAAAACTGGGCTCTTGTCTAACACTCAGAAATGAATTGTCCGAGGAGACACATGTGCTGACAAAGCAAGAGATTTTATTGGGAAAGGGCACCCAGGTGAAGAGCAGTAGGGTAAGGGAACCCAGGAGGACATCTCTGCCACTGGCCCAAAGTCTCAGGTTTTATGGTGATGGGATTAGTTTCCGGGTTGTCTTTAGCCAATCATTCTGACTCAGAGTCCTTCCTGGTGGTGCATGCCTTGTTCAGCCAAGATGGATGCCAAAGAGGAGGATTCTGGGAAGGTGGTCAGACATGTGGTGTCTCCCTTTTGACCTTTTCTGAACTCTTCTGGTTGGTGGTGGCTTATTAGTTCCCTGTTCCTTACCAGGACCTCCTGTTGTAAAACAACTCATGCAAATGGTTATTATGGTGCCTGGCCAGGGTGGGCCGTTTCAGTAAGTGTGCCTCCCCTAACAGAAGCAAGTTATTCCTGTCAGGGATTAACATAAGGAAATAGAAATAAACATGTTCTTGCATGTTATATTTTTGGTTTTTATTTAAATTGCTGCTT
Source organism: Okapia johnstoni (assembly GCA_024291935.2). Classification (NCBI taxonomy): domain Eukaryota; kingdom Metazoa; phylum Chordata; class Mammalia; order Artiodactyla; family Giraffidae; genus Okapia; species Okapia johnstoni. The sequence goes on from CM044305.1 coordinate 85,277,594, forward strand.
ATAAGGTATTAATTGCAAACCAGGCTACCAAGAAAATGTCTGTATCAATTTTGGAGAAGAATATATATATATATGGCAGAAAAGAGTCCCCAAATTATATCTAAACTTCACACATTAAAATTAAATATATATTAACTGATCTTGTTTCTCTTGAGTATTTCAAAACTAAGTTACTAGATTTTTATACTTCTTAGATTGTAGTAAGGTATTTTCCTGCATCTATAAAAAGACCGGTATATCATAGAGATAAGTAACTTCATATAAGCAAAGTGCTTAAAATTGTACCTGGTATGTAGCAAAAACTATAGAAGTGTTAGTTGTTGGTAGTTATCTCTATTTATTAAACGGGCAGCGTTCTCTTCCTATTATTACTAAGTTTAGGCCTACAACAGATTCCCAAAAAGTAAAAACTCAAGCCTACTGCAATATTGGAAAAACAAACCTCAAACGCTGGAAGCCAGTCATAGGTTTTTTTGCAATTCTTTCTGAAATCTTTAGAACCTTCTTAAACTCCAGGATGTGTTCAAATTACATAAATCTTCAGTCATCTCCTATCTTTTTAACATTTGTTTAAAATCTAAAGAACAGAGGAAAAATACCATGAAAACTGCAAATTTGCACTCGGCTGGAAGAATTTACTTAAAGATATTTAGAAAAGCAAGGTCATGTAAATTTTGTAAGACAATTTGAAAATGTAACTAATTTAATTGCATCTTTGCATTCAACATGTCATTCCCAAGCATCAAGGGTTTAAGTAGAGCTAGGTAAGTAATTGCATTAGAATATTGTAAAGCAGAGATTCTTTTTTTAAATGATTATTATTTATATTACTCCTCTTTTTCATGATGTATACAAATTTGGATTTTTTCAGCTGAAATTGTGATCACGGAAGCAACCTAATTTTAGAAGGTAATGATTAAGACAGAAATAATTGTGATAAGAAAAATAACTTTTCATGTGTCATTCTGAGGTAGTAACTCCAAAGCAGTCACATTGGGAGCTTTTTTGTCATTCCAGTGATTTATAGTATCTCAGTCTTGAGGAAAAGACTTAGATTTTGGATTTTAATTTACTAGACACTGTTCTACTAAATGAAGTAGAGTTCAGAATGAGGTGGGATAGTGAAGATTGCTTTTTCACTGAGCCGATGGATAGTTACCAAAGAGGGACCTGTTTGAACAAAATGTATCACTATGAAAACTGCTACATTCCCAAGCCACCATTTGTTGTATAACCTTGGCTTGGATGTTAAAGTGAAATAAATGAAATTCCAGTTGGTTGGAATCAGAGTGTGAGTAAAAATGATTTTAATAATTTGAAAATTACCCAGAGTGCATGAGTCAGCTCCACACTATTGATACTTAATAGGAGTCAGTATAATGGCCAGAGAGGAGGAAGAGTGATTTCATTGGTAGTCAGTATGTGTGTGTCTATATATCATACATAAATAGATGGAGGGGTGCGCGCACATACACACACACACACACACACACACACACACACACACACACACATTCTAAAAGTCCACCTCTGAAATTACAGACATAGCACAAAATCACAGCTATGCAAAGTGAATAAGCTTGATTTTGTAAAACTTCGTGCTTACCATTTTCCTAAATAAAATTGGGTTTATAAGTCCAAGGAAGGCCAGGATTTAAGGATGGTAACAGGAAAAGATGACTTTGTGACAGAGTTGCAGCAACTTTCCTACTGGTTACAAAAGTCACTCTCTCTCGGTCAATTAATTACAAAAAGGTGTTCTCCTGGAAAGACTAAATGTGAAAAGACACTTGTGTTTCTGCCTGCCACAGTCTTGCACAAGACCCCAGGCCTGCTTAGGGGAGCATGGGCTGCATTTCAGCTTCTGCTCATGCCTGCTCTCACAGACACAGCCTGAACTGCTAGATACCACGACTCTGTTCTGTGACCTTCACATATAGGCTACCCCTCCTGAGGTGTGTGTACAAGTATGTACGTGTCAATAATGCTAAAGGCCTTGGGGTTATCTTCTATTTGCTCAGTGACATTTCCATTAGGGCTCTAAGTTTCCTTCAATAAGCCTGTTGTGTTCCAAACACCTTTTAAAGGAGTTTTTATGAAAATACTACATCTTGCTCTTGTTTTTCTGGTGGTGGCTAATTTAGCCATGCACATTGATAGCTCAGGAACACACTGGAGGTTAGGTTAAGTTCCAGTATTTCAGACTTACATAGGCAGAACTTTGGAATGTCCAGTCATTCAGTCAATCGGTTCGAGTAGGGTGTGAAATTTGCTTTGTCCCATCCTGCTTTTGTGCCTTATTGTGAAAAGAAAATCACCGAAAAGCTTCTTTTCTGGGTGTATTCATCTTCTGCTGCCAACTAAGCATATTTCCCCCCTTATTATTCTGTTCTAGCTGTTACCAAGCTACCCCAGGATAAGAAATAGTTTTTTTGGTTGAGCTATAAAATTTCCATATTTCTTTGCACTGTGTGTCGTGCTTAAAGAAAGGGGGAAATCCTTCAGTCTTTTCTTTGCAGGAAAAGAATAGAGTCTTCCTTGTTCTAGAAAATTAACAGTTTTACCTATGCCTTTGAACTACGCTAGTGTTTGGCTTAAAGCAGATTTCAATGCATGTGGCATTTAATGTTTTTGACAAGTGTGTACAGTTGATTTCTGGTGCTTCATTTTTGGTAGCAGTATTGAAGTACTTGTTTAGCATTTTAAAAACTCAAAGCTTAGTTTGCCTTATCTTTTAACACTCATCACCTGTGGGGGGAATGTAGGTTACCAGCATATAAAAGAAGATCAATATTCTTATAGTTGTGCCAGATTGAAAATTGTGAATCAGCAACATGTTTTCATTAATAGATTTTCCAAGAGGTAAAAAGCAGTGATATAGCCAAAACCTTCCGCAAAGCCATCAACAGGAAAGAAGGGATTTGTGCTCTTGGAGGAACTTCAGAGCTGTCCAGTGAAGGAACGCAGCATTCTTACTCAGGTAATGGTTAACACAGTGAACAACATATAGGGTGCCTGCTGTAATATCAAGGATAAGCTCTAGAAAAACCCTGCCTCCTGGGTAAGAATACAGTTGAAGTTGTTGTGATCTGTAGTTGGACTGGGGCTAATACTTGCCATAAAAGCATTACACGTATTTATTATATAAATTTGTTAGCTTGTAAGAGCCATGATCCAATATGTGCACAATATTGATATGATGCAACACATGATACAATAATAGGCTTTATTATAGCAGTGTGTGCTAAGTCGCTTCAGTTGTGTCCGACTCTTTTGCGACCCTATAGACTGTAGCTCCCCTGTCCGTGGGATTCTCTAGGCAACAATACTGGAGTGGGTTGCCACGCCCTCCTCCAGGGGATCTTCCTGACCCAGGGATGGAACCCACGTCTCTTTTGTCTCCTGCATCAGTAGGTAGGTTCTTTACCCCTAGCACCATCTGTGGTAATATAAATAGAATTTTTAAATAATTTTGTAATTAACTTCTAAGAATTTTGTAATTTCTGTAAATATCAGTTGACCTTGCTCTATTTCTTTGTTAATTTTATAGCTCCTAAGAGCTATTGTGTTGCATTCAATTGTTTGGGTTTCCAAAGAGGATAACACAGGCTTATGACACACTGACTGCAGTGCTCATGAACAGCTATTTCAGGCTTTAAAGTCAAATATTTAACCTAGAGTATAAACTAATGTCTTATTCCACATAATTTTAGAGGAAGAAAAATATGCTTTCGTTAACTGGATAAACAAAGCTTTGGAAAATGATCCAGATTGCCGACACGTCATACCAATGAACCCAAATACTGATGACCTGTTCAAAGCTGTTGGTGATGGAATTGTGCTTTGGTAAGATTTCCAAGAATAGTCTTCCATGTAATTGATACAGTCGTTTCTGGATGCCTGACATATTCTTCTTGGGGAAAAACTAGAATTGAAAATTGTCTAGGTTCTGTCCATTTCATCTTTATGTCTGTCTGTGAAAGTGCCACCAAAGGTGAATCTAAAACTCAGTCATTTATACTGGACACCTCTTCCTAGAGGAGCTTTCAGCTTCCAGTTTCTTCTCATCACTGAGCAAGCTAAGCATTTCAACTTCGTTAATCCTTTTATGTCAGTATCTCTTTATTCTCAAGTACCATAAATTCCAAAAGAGAAAAACAGGCCACTTGTCACTTTTCAATCTCCAATTACTTATTTCTGAAATGTATGTTTGTCACTGCTGCTGCCCTAGACCCAACAGTGTCTCAGCCAGAAAGGTGAAAGATTATCAACAGCTTGTCAATAGATTTACCTCTTTTTTGAGGTAGTGGAACACAGTGGTTAACAGCATGCTCTACCATCAGTTTGCCTGGTTCCTTTTCAGGCTCTGCCTCTCAGTAGCTGTGTAACTGTAATCAAGACACTGACCCCTTTGAACTTTCCTACTCTATTGGTGGGAATGTAAATTGGTGCAGCCACTATAGGAAAAAGTATGGAGGTTCCTTAAAAAACTACAAATAGAGTTACCATATGATCCAGCAATCCCACTCTTGGGCATATGTCTGGAGAAAACTAAAAGTAAAAGAGATACATGCACCCCAGTGTTCATAGCAGCACTGTTTTACAATAGCCAAGATACAGAAATGACCTAAATGTCAGTCGACGGGGGATGGATAAAGAAGATGAATGGAATACTACTCAGCCATGAAAAGAATGAAATTACGCCATTTGCAGCAACATGAATGGACCTAGAGATTATCATACTAAGTGAAGTCAGAGAAAGTCAAGTACTACATGATATCACTTACATGTGAAATCTGAAAAAAATGAACTTATTTATAAAACTAACAGACTTAAGGATATAGAAAACAAGCTTATGGTTACCAAAGGGGAAAGAGGGGATGGTAAATTAGGAGTTTTGCATTAGCAGACACACACTATATATAAAGTACACTATATGTAAAATAAACAAGGTCCTACTGTATATCATAAGGAGCCATATTTAATATCCTGCAATAAACCATGTGTGTGTATGTTCATTTGCATCTGACTCTGTGACTCCATGGACTGTAGCCTACCAGGTTCCACTGTCCATGAAATTCCCCAGGCAAGAATACTGGAGTGGGTTGCCATTTCCTTCTCTAGTAATAGACCATAGTTCAGTTCAGTTCAGTTCAGTCGCTCAGTCGTGTCCGACTCTTTGTGACCCCACGAATCGCAGCACGCCAGGCCTTCCTGTCCATCACCAACTCCTGGAGTCTACCCAAACCCATGTCCATCGAGTCAGTGATGCCATCCAGCCATCTCATCCTCTGTCATCCCCTTCTTCTCCTGCCCCCAATCCTTCCCAGCATCAGGGTCTTTTCCAATGAGTCAACTCTTCACATGAGGTGGCCAAAGTATTGGAGTTTCAGCTTCAAAATCAGTCCTTCCAATGAACACCCAGGACTGATCTCCTTTAGGATGGACTGGTTGGATCTTCTTGCAGTCCAAGGGACTCTCAAGAGTCTTCTCCAACACCACAGTTCAAAAGCATCAATTCTTTGGTGCTCAGCTTTCTTCACTGTCCAACTCTCACATCCATACATGACCACTGGAAAAACCATAACCTTGACTAGACGGACCTTTGTTGGCAAAGTAATGTCTCTGCTTTTCAATATGCTATCTGGGTTGGTCATAACCTTCCTTCCAAGGAATAAGCATCTTTTAATTTCATGGCTGCAATCACCATCAGCAGTGATTTTGGAGCCCAAAAAAATAAAGTCTGACACTATTTCCACTGTTTCCCCATCTATTTCCCATGAGGTGATAGAACCAGATGCCATGATCTTAGTTTTCTGAATGTTGAGCTTTAAGCCAACTTTTTCACTCTCCTCTTTCACTTTCATCAAGAGGCTCTTTAGTTCTTCGCTTTCTGCCATAAGGGTGGTGTCATCTGCATATCTGAGGTTATTGATATTTCTCTCAGCAATCTTGATTCCAGCTTGTGTTTCTTCCAGCCCAGCATTTCTCAAGATGTACTCTGCATATTAGTTAAATAAGAAGGGTGACAATATACAGCCTTGACGTACTCCTTTTCCTATTTGGAACCAGTCTGTTGTTCCATGTCCAGTTCTAACTGTTGCTTCCTGACCTGCATACAGGTTTCTCAAGAGGCAGGTCAGATGGTCTGGTATTCCCATCTCTTTCAGAATTTTCCACAGTTTATTGTGATCCACACAGTCAAAGGCTTTGGCATAGTCAATAAAGCAGAAACAGATGTTTTTTCTGGAACTCTCTTGCTTTTTCGATGATCCAGCAGATGTTGGCAATTTGATCTCTGGTTCCTCTGCCTTTTCTAAAACCAGCTTGAACATCTGGAAGTTCACTGTTCACATATTGTTGAAGCCTGGCTTGGAGAATTTTGAGCATTACTTTACTAGTGTGTGAGATGAGTGCAATGTGCGGTAGTTTGAGCATTCTTTGGCATTGCCTTTCTTTGGGATTGGAATGAAAACTGACCTTTTCCATAGTAGGGAAGAAGTATTAAAAAAAAAAAGGTACTTGACTGCTTTGCATTTCAGGATCCATTCATTATGATCCCCATATTATTGTGCTTGCTCAGAAATTTTTTGTGAGCATTAAGTACATATTGGAACACTTAGAACAGTACAGTGGGTATATTTCTGAAGACAGTGTACAATATATAAAATTTGTTTTTTTTTCCAATACGGTCATTTTGGTTGTTTAAAAAGATGATTTCTAAAAATGTGAGATACCCTTTTACTTGCCACTTATAGGCTATAAAGAAATAATTTCCCATATATTTTAATAGAGAGACTCATATTTAAATTTTGCATGGAAATAAGCACGGTTTTCTCTATGCAAAATAACTTGTTTTAGGACAGTAGTATAAATATCTAAAATGTTTGAGTCTAACTCCAAGTTTTACCAAATGAGGTTGTTCTAAGTCAGATCCTGCCCTAATTAATACAACTTTTCTTTCTATCGATATTATCACTGTATTTTCAGCACCAAATATAGTACCTGGTGCATCATCTAGGTACTAAATAAATATTTGGTGAATGAAAGAATCTCATGCTCAACTAATTTTCAGTCTTTGTAGATGAAATCATTTTAATTATACATTATATAATCTAACAGAGAGATTCAGTTCCAATGTGGGATATTATCTGTTTTTAACACTTACTCAACAAAGTTTTTAATATCCAAGTAATTCATTCTTCTAAAAGAATGTGAGAAGTACAAAACACTAAATAAGAAAATATGCCCCAATCCCCAACTCAGAAATATTCAACTACTATAAGCACTTTGGTCTTTCTTTTATTTGCATTTTTATATGTATGGTTTTTTTGATCAACCTGACTAAAGTCATACATTGCTTTTTTTTGCAGATTACATGAGATAGATATTATAATAAGCCTTAAAATATTTGTGAATATTTATGGATTATTTAAAAAATAAGTCAACTTATTTTAAAATTTCTGTTTCAGTAAAATGATCAACCTTTCAGTTCCTGATACAATTGATGAGAGAGCAATCAACAAGAAGAAACTCACACCATTCATCATTCAGGTATCCATTCTTCTCCTCTCCTTCCATGAAACTATTATTTGAGGACCTGTTTTACAGACTGAAGGCTCTGCATTTTGCATTGTCTCATTTAATTCTTACAACAGCTCTGAGTTGAGGATTATTTTCCAGTTTTCATAGAAGCTGAGATGCAGAAAGATTTCAGAGCTGTAGCAAGGTTAATAGTGCTGGAACTAAAGTTCAAATCCAGGTCTAACTGCAAAGCCCTATATTCTTTTCATTACATTTTGCGTTCAAACATACAGAAATAAGCACGTTTAAGCTCTTAGTTAATTAGCATGCTTAAAGAATAGAAGGCTTTTATTTTCCATCTCGTATTAGGGCGTTATATAGCAGTATTTCCTCATGCAAGGCTATCTCTTGGGGGGGAGATTCAGAACTTCCAGAACTCTCATGTGTATTCAGTAGACCTCTCATTTAGGCATTTTAAAAAATTCAACACATAAGCCACATGGATATACTTACTCTAGTAACTCAGCCTTTTCCTTTAGGGTCGGTATCTTTCAATAGAGGCTAACTAAAAATGCTGTTAACTCGCCTTGGAAATCTGGAAAAGACTATAAAAATGAGGATTTGTTTTAGCTATGCTTTTAACACCAAAGCTTGGATATTGCTTTCTGTGGATCATGTATGGGTAAACTTAATACATAATTTCATTACTGAGTGTTATTTCAGTGAAGGGAGAAAAAGACTGTAAAAAAAAAACAGAAAAGTCAAGAAGCAAGTGTTACAAATTGGCTATCTTGCAGGAAAACTTGAACCTGGCACTGAACTCGGCTTCTGCCATTGGATGTCATGTTGTGAACATTGGTGCAGAGGATTTGAGGGCTGGGAAGCCTCACCTGGTTTTGGGACTGCTGTGGCAGATCATTAAGATTGGTTTGTTTGCTGACATTGAATTAAGCAGGAATGAAGGTAATGAAACACAGTCATGATCTTGAAAACTGTTTATTGGTTATTTTTTTCTAGTCATACAGACTGTCATGCTTTCACCTAATTGAGGTGATTAGATGATAATTAGAATTAACAGAAGGTAATGTTATAGTGTTATTCAGGAAAACAGCCTAATTATAACTTTCTTCTTTAGTAGTAATTAACATTTGTCTGGCTCTTTAGAATTCATTTCACAATAAAGACACGAAAACCCAGCGAGTTTAAGGAATTTGTGCAAAGTTCTTTTCTGCTCTACTAAAATAGTCCCCACCCCATTACCAACCTCAGGCACACCATCTCCTATTAATTTTAATACCTTTTCTATTCTATTATAGATTTAAGACTCTTCAAAAATATTCTAACCTGCCCTTGATGGTCTCATATTTCCTGAATTAGCAGAAGCACCGTTTTTATGGCTTAGGGTTTGATATCACATCATAGACTTGTAGAATGTATAAGCATACGTGATACAATTGTCCTAAGGTCCTAGGAAGTGCTACACTCTCCTCTCCTTTTGAAGTTTAAAATATTAAGCATCACTCCAAATATTCACATTTTTTTTTACAGAAATCACCGTATCAATCTTCAGTTACTTTGGGGGAAGAATATATATTGGGAGTTCTCAGTATTTCAGGGTCTCACAATACCTGTCAACAGTCCTATTCTGTACATTTATCCAAGACTTTATGATACTTACAATTTTCAGTCCACTCAAAGTGGCCTGTATTTGAACAAATAAAATTTTTCCAGTTGCTGGCCTCTTCAGAGCAGTATTTATCTTGTTAAAGTCCATTGAACAAGGAAAGGAAGACAACAAAATTAAACTACATTGGCTCATGTATTAAGTCAAATGATTTATCTCTGACAAGGTCTCAGGTGCAGAGAGGTCAGGATGTTTAATCCTTTCCAGCCTTTTGACTTGGAGATGGAGAGCATGAGGAGGTTTCTATACAAGTGACAATGTTGCCTCTGCCTTTATTTAAATCCCTCAGTGCCAGAGTGACATGGTGTGAAGTGGAGTCTATGAAAGATGAAGTTTTCCTATTAGAGATATTACTTAGACCTCTTTGGAAGTCAGGCAGTTTTAGTCTTCTTGTTCAGTGTAAATCTCCTTTTATCTTATGGGAGGGAATTATTGCATAAGGACTATACAACTTCTCCATAAAAACAGTACCTAAATTTAGACAGTTCTCTGTGAAGATGCCCAAGCTTCTACCTCTTATCTCTGGGGATATTTAACCAAAATCCCTTGGCTTCTTCTGCACATTTAATTCAATAACAAAAAAGTGTTGAGAAACCTTTACATATTAGGTGCTATAGAAAATGTAAAGTTGAATTCTTTTGCTTTAAAAACAGGTATGGCAAAAGCCACTACAATATTGTAAAGTAACTAGCCTCCAATTAAAATAAATTAATTTAAAAAAACAGGTTTAACATTTCAAGAGTTAGTTATGCTTAAATATAAATACCATAGGGTTTGAATACTCTTTAAATCAAAAGGCTCCAAAGTTTTAAACATACTCCCCCAAGCCTCTGATTTTAATATTATTTAAGAACAATTTATGTAAATATATGACATAATGTAACAATGTTCAACTTAAAGCAAGAACTTACTTAGTATTTGGAATGTGAAGAATAATCAAGATGTTAAAATATGTATTGCTGTGTATTCTTGTAATTAAGTGTTTCTATCTGTATCATCTTATAACTAATTATATACTTTTATTTATCTTTATTATTAGACTGTGAGTACCTGAAAACCAGGAACTAGGTCACAGTACTTTTTGTACCTCTGTTACTTACTTAACAGAGTGTTGAAAACTCAATAAACATGTAATGACTGTTACCATATAATGTATCGGTTGGGTTTTTCTTTTTTTCCTTTGTAGCCTTGGCTGCTTTACTTCGAGATGGTGAGACTTTGGAGGAGCTTATGAAATTATCTCCAGAAGAGCTTCTGCTTAGATGGGCAAACTTTCATTTGGAAAACTCAGGCTGGCAGAAAATCAACAATTTTAGTGCTGACATCAAGGTAACTCTTTAGTTAAATACTTCAGTTCAGTTCAGTTCAGTTCAGCTGCTCAGTTGTGTCCGACTCCTTGCGACCCCATGAACCGCAGCACGACAGGCCTCCCTGTCCATCACCAACTCCCGGAATCCACCCAAACCCATGTCCATTCAGTTGGTGATGCCATCCAACCATCTCATCCTCTGTCGTCCCGTTCTCTTCCTGCCCTCAAACTTTCCCAGCATCAGGGTCTTTTCCAATGAGTCAGCTCTTTGAATCAGGTGGCCAAAGTATTGGAGTTTCAGCTTCAACATCATTCCTTCCAGTGAACACCCAGGACTTATCTCCTTTAGGATGGACTGGTTGGATCTCCTTGCAGTCCAAGGGACTCTCAAGAGTCTTCTCCAACACCACAGTTTAAAAGCATCAATTCTTCTGCACTCAGCTTTCTTCATAGTCCAACTCTCACATCCATACATGACCACTGGAAAAACCATAGCCTTGACTAGACGGACCTTTGTTGACAAAGCGATGTCTCTGCTTTATAATATGCTGTCTAGGTTGGTCATAACTTTCTTTCCAAGGAGTAAGCATCTTTTAATTTCATGGCTGCAATCACCATCTGCCATGATTTTGGAGCCCAGAAAAAAAGTCAGCCACTGTTTCCCCATCTATTTCCCATGAAGTGATGGGACCGGATGCCATGATCTTAGTTTTCTGAATGTTGGGCTTTAAGCCAACTTTTTCACTCTCCTCTTTCACTTTCATCAAGAGGCTCTTTAGTTCTTCGCTTTCTGCCATAAGGGTGGTATCATCTGCATATCTGAAGTTATTGATATTTCTCCCAGCAATCTTGATTCCAGCTTGTGCTTCTTCCAGCCCAGCGTTTCTCATGATGTACTCTGCATATAAGTTAAATAAGCAGGGTGACAATATACAGCCTTAAGTGTTTAGTTAAATACTTGACGGGGACATAATTACATGGAGACTTCAGGCCAGCTTAAAGGAGGGAAAATCCTATGAGTTTATCACCCAACCTTGTTGCCTCTAGGCCCTGATGGTAGATTTCAGTAGAGAGACTGAGCCAAGTAAGAGCACCAGCACTAAGTCTAGCTTTCATTTTGTGCAAAGGGGTTTAAGTATTAGAGTGCTAACATTTTCTATTCTGCCTACTGTTCAACATGCTGTATGAAAAGATCGGCAGTCATGACTTCTGTTCCTAACTGCCTTTCCCAGGCCTCAGTGGATCTGTGTTAGTAAAGGCCTAGAGAGAAAGGGCCTCAGGATTACCCATTCCCTTTCTTATTTGGCTCCTCTTCTGTCATGTGCTCCCTCCTTCAGGCATTCAGTTCTTGGGGGTAGTTATATACTCTTATGTATGTTTGTATTTCTTACCTCAACCCTGCCCCTATTTTTTAAATGTAAATATATTTAAAAAAATTTTACAATGTTATATTTGTTTCTGCCATACCACAACGCAAATCAGCCATACATTCCCCTCCCTCTCTGGCCTCCTACCCCTCTCCCCATCTCATCCCTCCAGATCATCACAGAGCACCAGACTGGGCTCCCTGTGCTACACTGCAACTTCTCACCAGCTATCCATCTTACACTCGATTGTGTGTGTGTGTGTGTGTGTGTGTGTGTGTGTGTGTGTGTGTGTGTGTATAGATAGATAGATAGATAGATGCTACTCTCTCCATTCGTCCCACTCTTTCCCTCCCCCACTGTGCCCACAAGTCCATTCTCTATATCTATGTCTCCATTCGTTCCCTGTAAATAGGTTCATCAGTGTCATTTTTCTAGATTCCATATATATGTATTAATCTACTATATTTGTTTCTCTCTTTCTGACTGACTTCACTCTGTTTAACAGGCTCTAGGTTCATCCATCTCGCTAGAACTGACTCAAATTCGTTCTTTTTTATGGCTGAGTAATATTCCATGGTGTATATGTACCACATCTTCTTTATCCATTCATCTGTTGATGAACATGTAGGTTGCTCCCATGTCGTGGCTGTTGTAAATACTGCTGCTATGAATATTCGGCTTCCCTCGTAGCTTAGTCGGTAGAGTCTGACTGCAATGCAGGAGACCTAGGTTCAGTCACTGGGTTGTGAAGATCCCCTGGAGAAGGAAATGGCAACCCACTCCAGTATTCTTGTCTGGAGAATCCCATGGACAGAGGAGCCTGGCAGGATACCGTCTATGGGGTCACAAGAGTCAGACATGACTGAGTGACTAAGCACACGTGAATATTGGGGTACATGGATACTTTTCAGTTATGATTTTCTCAGGGTATATGCCCAGTAGTGAGGTTGCTGGGTCATATGGTAGATTTATTCCTGGTTTTTTAAGGAATCTCCATACTGTTCTCCATAACGGCTGTATCGGTTTACATTCCACCAACAGTATAGGAGGGTTTGCTTTTCTCTACATCCTTTCCAGCACTTATTGCTTGTAGAATTTTTGATGATGGCTATTCTGAATGGTGTGAGGTGATAGCTCATTGTAGTTTTGATTTGAATTTCTCTAAGGATTAATGATGTTGAGCATCTTTTCATGTGTTTCTTGGCCATCTGTGTGTCTTCTTTGGACAAATGTCTGTTTAGGTCTTTTGCCCATTTTTTGAATGCGCTGTTTGTTTTCCTAATATTGAGCTATATGAGCTACTTATATATTCTGGAGATTAATCCTTTGTCAGTTGTTTCATTTGCAATTATTTTCTCCCTTTCTGAGGGTTATCTTTTAATCTTGTTTATTGTTTCCTTTGCTGTGCAAAAGCTTTTAAGTTTAATTAGGTCTATTTGTTTATTTTTGTTTTTATTTCCATTACTCTAGGAGGTGGGTCACAGAGGATCTTGCTGTGATTTATGTCAAGGAGCATGCTGCCTATGTTTTCCTCTAAGCTTTATAGTTTCTGACCTGATATTTAAGTCTTTAATCCATTTTGAGTTTATTTTTGTGTATGGTGTTAGGAAGTGTTCTAGTTTCATTCTTTTGTAGCTGTCCTGTTTCCCCAGCACCACCTATTGAAGAGGCTGTCTTTTCTCCGTTGTATATTGTTGCCTCTTTTGTCAAAGATAAGGTACCCACAGGTGTGTGTAAGTTTATCCCTGGACTTTCTATCTTGTTCCATTGGTCTATATTCCTGTTTTTGTGCCAGTACCATACTGTCTTGATGACAGTAGATCTGTAGTATAGTCTGAAGTCAGGAATGTTGATTCCTGCAGCTCTGATTTTCTTTGTCAAGATTGCTTTGGCTTTTCAGGGACTTTTGTGTTTCCATTAAAGTTGTAACTTATTTTGGTTCTATTTCTGTGAAAAATATTATTGGTAGTTTGATAGGGATTACATTGAATCTATAGATTGCTTTGAGTAGTATAGTCATTTTCACAATATTTCTCCCAATCCAAGAACATGGTATATTTCTCCATCTGTTTGTGTCATATTTGATTTGTTTCATCAGTGTCTCACAGTTTTCTGCATACAGGTCTTTTGTCCCTTTAGATAGGTTTATTCCTAGGTATTTTATTCTTTTTGTTGCAATGGTGAATGGGATTGTTTCCTTAACGTCTCTTTCTGATTTTTCATTGTTAGTGTATAGGAATGCAAGGGATTTCTGTGTATTAATTTTATATCCTACAACTATACCATATTCATTGATTAATTCTGGTAATTTTCTGGTGGAATCTTTAGGGTTTTCTATATTATCATGTCATCTGCAAATAAAGTTTTACTTCTTGTTTTCCAATCTGGATTCCTTTTATTTCTTTTTCTTTCTTCTCTGATTGCCATGGCTAGGATTTCCAAATCTAGATTGAATAATAGTGGCAAGAGTGGGCACCATTGTCTTGTTTCTAATCTTAGAAGAAATGCTTTCAGTTTTTCGCTGTTGAGAATAATGTTTGCTGTGGGTTTGTCGTATATGGCCTTTATTATGATGAGGTAGGTTCCTTCTGTGCCTACTTTTTGGAGTGTTTTTATCATGAATGGGTGTTATATTTTGTCAGAAGTTTTCTCTGCATCTATTTATATGATCGTATGACTATCTTTCAGTTTATTGATATGGTCAATCACATTGATTGATTTGCATATGTTGAAGAATCCTTGCATCCCTGGGATAAATCACACTTGCTTATGGTGTATGATCCATTAATGTGCTGTTGGATTCTGTTTGCTAAAATTTTGTTGAGGATTTTTGCATCTATATTCATCAATGATATTAGCCTGTAATTTTCTTTTTTGGTGGTATCTTTGTCTGGTTTTGCTCTCAAGGTGATGGTGGCCTCATAGAATGAGTTTGGGAGTTCTCCTTCCTCTGCAATTTTCTGGAAGAATTTGAGCATGATAGGTGTTAGCTCTTCTTTAAACTTTTGGTAGAATTCACCTGCGAAGCCATCTGGCCCTGGGCCTTTGTTTGCTGAAAGATTTTTAAATCACAGTTCCAATGTTGGTGCTTGTGATTGGTCCGTTTGTGATTTCTAATTCTTCCTGTTTCAGTTTTTGAAGGTTGTACTTTTCTAAGAACTTATCCATTTCCAGGTTGTTCATTTTATTGGCATATGGTTGCTCACAGTAGTCTTTTATGATCCTTTGTATTTCTGCATTCTGTAGTAACCTCTTTTTTGTTTCTAGTTTTATTGATTTGAGTCTTCTCCCTTTTTTCCTTGATGAGTCTGGCTAGTGGGTTGTCAATTTTATCTTCTCAAAGAACCAGCTTTTAGTTTTATTGATCTTTGCTATTGTTTCCTTCATGTATTTTTCATTTATATCTTTACGATTTCTGTCCTACTAACTTCAGGGTTTTTTTGTTGTTCTTCTTCTTTTTCTATTTGCTTTAGGTATTAAGTCTGGTTGTTCATGATGTTTTTCTCATTTCTTGAGGTAGGCTTGTATTGCTATAAACTTCCCTCTTTTGCTGCATCCCATAGGTTTTGGGTTGTCATGTTTTCATTGCCATTTATTTCTAGGTATTTTTAATTTCCTTTTTGATGCCTTCAGTACCTGTTGGTTATTTAGAAGCAGGTTGTTTAGCTTCCATGTGTTTGTGTTTTTTATTTTTTTTCCCTGTAATTCATATCTAGTCTCATAGCATTGTGGTTCAGAAAAAATGCTTGATACAATTTCAATTTTCTTAAATTTCCTGATGATTGTGACTGAAGATGTGATCTGTCCTGGAGAGTGTTCCGTGTACACTTAAGAAAAAAGTGTATTCTGCTGTTTTGGAAAGGGAATCTTATTTTTAAATGAATATTTTAAAAAATTCTCCTTTGATATTTTTTTTAGGAGAATTTTTTAAAATATTCATTTAAAAATAAGATTCCCTTTCCAAAACAGCAGAATACAATTTTTTCTCATTCTGCTTTTAATATTTTTAAAAAGCAGAGGATTTCTGGGTAATGTGAAAAGGAAGTTCCAATTTATGTTCACGTTCAAATTTTCACCTAAAGCCCCTTTTTGGGGTAGTAAGTTACAGACTCTTTGGGGTCTACTCTTTACCTGTCTTTCTCAAGTGCATAGGGAGAAGGCACATACAAATTCTTTCTGCACCTTTAGTAGATAGTTGTAAGTGAAAGCACTTTCACAACTGTAATGCCCTACTCCTTAGGAGATAACCTCTGTGCCACTAATGGTGTTTGCATTCCATGAATTTCTCTGCAGTGGCTTTCACTCTCACCTGATTCTCCCCATTCTTAGAATAATTTCTGGCAAGTGTATCAAACGTACATAGTTGGCTCATTGAAGATACAGCTTTCTAGGCCTCTCCGAGAGCTCTGTACTTAGCAGGTCAGAGCTTACATCTGGCCATCTCCATATTCAGCAACTTCCCTGGGGGATTAGGGTGTACACAATCCATAGGAGTTACCATGAGAAACATTCCTTTATAATCTGTTTGGACTGTCAAGGCCCAGTAATAGAAAACTACCAAAGCTGGGAAGGTGATCTTCAGATGTAACATTGATCTCAGGTGGCCTCGGCCTATAGCAGCTTGAGGCAGGGATTCTGTTCCCAGCCAGGGATTGAGGGTCAGGCTACAGCAGTGAGAGAACTGAATCCTAGCCACTAGACCACGAGGGACCAGTATGACCAAGGCCCTGGCCCATCAGCTGTGTAGAAGTGAATTTCCACATAGAGATTGAGACAAGTAAAACAAGTGTTTATTAGGAGGAAAAAGTCTATGTGAATAGACTCACATGGGTGGGCTCAGAGAGACAGTTGCACCCTTGTGGTGGTTTAAGTCACTTTCATGGAGCATTTCTTCGGGTTTCCTTTGGCCAGTCATCTTGCTTTGTCTGGTTCTGAGTCTGTATTTGGTTTATCTCAGGATCCTCCCATGTGTGCATGTGTATCTCCTAGCCAAGATGGATTCTAGTGAAGAGGCCTATGGGTAGGTTGACATCACTTACTATGAGCTTGAGACAGGAGATACATGGGTCCAAGCTGAAGAGTTTCTCCCCTGTGGACAGAAATTCTATTATAGAAGAAACTCCATAAAAACTGGATGATGGAGGAGGCTGGGCCTTGCCCAGATAAGAAATAAAAGACCATATATTCCTCATTCTTGAAGTCAAGGAGACCTTCCCGACTACACAGGCACAGGAAGGCTCAATGGAGGTCAAAAGGAAGGGGGCAACACCTCAATTTCTGGCTGGGAACCAAAGCCCTGCTTCAAGGCACTGTGGACTGAGGCTACCCAAAATCACCGTGATGCTACCTCTTCTATCTCTTATCTGGACAGGGCCCAGCCTGCTCCATCATCCAGCTTTTATGGAGTTTCTGCTATTACTATTATGGAGTTTCTGTCCACAGGGGAGAAACTTCAGCCTGGGTCCCATGTATGTCCTGCCTCAACATGATAAAGAAACTTCACTCCAGTTCCTGTCCTCTGGTATTCCAGAGAGGCAGAATTGTACTTGACATGTGTGTTGGAGACCCTCATTAAATGTTTACACTAATATAGTGGTTTTCAGGTTTTGTTCTGTGTAGCATCCACACAGCCTGAATTCACCCAGCCCACATCCCATATGAGCAATACCATTTTGTTTTAGGTATTGGGATTCCAAGTAAAAGTGTTCCAGTGTTGAAAGAGGTCAAGGGCTTAAAACAAAGAGAAGCTCATTTGGTTAAATATATTCAGATGATTAAGGGTTTACTGTTATTTCACCACCTCAAGTAGAGCTCATTTTAAAATTTTTGTCATTTCAATTTATAATTTAATGCATTGTTAACACAAATAATCTCTTCTCCATAGGTTATGGTATATACATATTATGCTTTGTAATGATATAACCTGTTTATTTTCTCTTTCCCTATGCTTCCTGGATTTCTCCTATCCTACTTGTTTCTCGTGCTTGTTTTATCTGTCAAGCTTATTGACTTCAGTAACTCAGTGAAGGTACAGAACTAGTTATATGTTTTCTAGCATTATTATATTGATGATTTCAATAAATTGTAAAGTCATGACAAAATCCAGTTCATCCATATTCAAGGCAGATATAAGGCCAGGTAGGTGGACTTTTCTGGGAAAAGGAACTGTTAAATGAGAAGATAGAGATTTGTGTCACATTCTTACAAAATCCAATGCAAATATCCTTCCACACATAGGACGATAGGATACATTCATTCTTTGTAAATGTGATCTCACTGACATTTGCAATTCATTTTCAGGATTCCAAAGCCTATTTTCATCTTCTCAATCAAATTGCACCAAAAGGACAAAAGGAAGGTGAACCACGGATAGATATTAACATGTCAGGTTTCAATGTAAGTATAGATGTTCTTGTGAATTCTACAAGCTTACAAAATTGTCAATTTCTTATAAATAACAAGAATGCTTATAATTGCATGTTGTGATGTTGGCAGTGTTAAGTATTATCTTAAATTTTATTACTGTATATGTAATTTATAGACAGAAAGACCAGCTTTGATTTATATTAATAGTTTATTAGTGAGTTCTGTAGTTATGGTGGTGTTGGTTTTTATGGATGGCATAAAATATTCAGAGTAAGTGTGGGGAAATAAGCGCTAGAGGCTAACCTTTTCTGAGTGTTTGGATTATAATCACAAAGATAGATTTAATGAAAATATATTCTTATGTTGAGAGTAATGTGAATGCGCTTACAAACTCCTGATCTCTGAAATCCAATTTGGTGAATTACTGTCACAGACCATGTTCCCTTGTTATATCACTTATTTGCTCAATGACCTTGGACAAGTTCCTTTGTTCATACATGAAGTAACAAGCTGGCCTAGACTATTGAGTCTCAACTTTCTAGGATCCTGTTGTTCTTTGTATTCATTAGATATGGAATGGATTCTACTGATTTTTAAAAAATGCACATTTCTAGCATATTTCATATCCACTTCAGGATTGAGTGGACTACACTTGCTAAACATTTTATGCTGCCCTTATCAGAACTGAATTTGTCACTGACTTGTAGTACTTACATTTCTGTCTGTTTTTAAATGTGAAATTCTTCAGTTCAGGTCACTCTTGGCACAAATGAGGGGCCCTCCTGTGCATGAAGGAAGCTATCTGGGATGGCTAGCCAGGTGATCTTATGCCCGGGTAGATAACACCAGTGTACTGATTCTGATTATGATACAGCTCTTCTCTAGTCACTTCTCCCTGGTTGATCTTAAAGCACTCCCTTCACTGTCTCTGTCCTCCTCAGAATCCTTTAAGGATTCCCCATTGACTTAAGAGTTCAATCTGAAATGTTCTGCTGTGCATGTGAAGCCCTGCTACACCATCTTGCTCCATTTCTTCTAGCCAGGGCAATTTCCTACTGCTCTGTCCACACATTCATTTTACTGTTGAGCCTTTCATCATGCTTTTCCTTTGTTTTTCAGTGTCCTTTATCTTTGTCAGTCTCATACCTTCTTTAGGGATATGTATCTCCATCATAACATCCAGTTTCCTCATGATCTTTTGTGATTCCTCTCTGCCCCCATACTCCACCATCCCAGGCAACCACTGATTTGCATTCTTTCAATTTAGTTTGAATTTTTGAGAATTTTATGGAATCATACAATAGGTGCTCTTTTTTTAATCAAGCTTCTTTCAGCATTATTATTTTGAGATTCATCTGTGTTGTTACATAAGTCAGAAATTCATTCCTTTTTATTGCTGAATAATATTTCAGTGAATGGATATGCTATAATTTGTTATCCATTCACCACAATGAACATTTGGATTGTTTCCAGTTTGAGGCTATTACAAATACAGCTGCTCTGAACATTCATATACAAGTGTTTGTGTAAGTTTATGCATTCATTTATCTTTGGTAAATACCTAGGAGTAGAATGGCTGGGTAATGGTATACGTGTGTTTAACTTTTCTAAGCAGCTGCCAAGTTGTTTTCCAAAATGGTTGTACCATTGCACATTGCTACCAGTAGCACATGAAAGTTCCAGTTCATCCACATGCTCACTGACACTTTAATGTGGTTAGTTTAAACATTAAGAATTTTGACAGTGGTAGAGGTGTCTCATTGTGATTTTAATTTGCATTTCCCTAATGGCAAATGATGTTGAACATCTTTTCATGTAGTTATTTGCTGTCTATACATCTTTATTTAAACATTTTACCCATTTTAATTGCATTGTTTGTTTTCTTATCAAGTTTTGAGTGTTTCATATATTTTGGATATAAGTCCTTGATTGGATATGTGATTTGCAGATACTTAGTCCCAGTGGTTTTCCAAGAACAGGCATTGTTTAATTTGGACAAAGTCAGATTTAGTCATTTTTTTCTTTGACAAATCATGCTTTTGATGTTGTATCTAAGAAATTTTAGCCTAACACAAGGTCACAAACATTTGAGATGATAAAAAATACGAGATTTAAAAATAAAGATAGTAAATAGCATGAACCAGATGTATTAAAGTAACGGAAAATAGAATTGGCTCTATGAGATGAACTCACTAGGTTCATGGAGAATCCCAAAGGCTGAATCCCAGTCAATTGCTCATCTGCTGGTGGTTACTGATTGCTCTGCAATGGTAACAGTGAAGGGTAACACAGTAAATACCCATTCTTCTGGAGACCCAGATGATCGAGGCACCTCACTGGAGATGAAAAAAGTAAAGATAGCATCACCCATTAAAGACAGAGTTAAGACTCAAATTATAGAATCTGAACTGTGTTGGTTTATAAGTAATATTCCTCAAATTTCCTTTATCTCTTATTTCTCCCTTATTATAAAAATCCCTTCTTACCTGACACTGTTTTCCAGAAGACATACATTTACCCTGGGGCATACTGGGGTGGCCACATCTATAGTAACTGCCAAGAGAAGTCTAGAGGGGGCAGGTCACCAGAAACGAATAATCCAAAAGCAATTGTTCCTCCTGCAGCTCCAGTTTTTTTTACTTTTATTGTTGGGAGGTGGGAATGGTGAGCACTTGGGAAACTATCTTTAATTTGGTATGAAATTATCAGATCTATAACTTTTAATCCTCACCAAACTGTATGTTAGTCAAGAAATCAGCATGCATCTTTCCAAAAGGAAAGAAGTTGGGGTTGAGGGGGTGGGGGGGGGGGGGGGACAGAGAAGTTAGGAGTCCTAGGAATTAGTTGAAAGGAAGTATTTTACACAGAAATAGACAACTTTGCTTCCTGGATGGAAAAGTAAAATCAAAAAATAGTTTAAGAGAAAGATGATAATTTGAAATATGAAATTTAAACCTCAAAATTATTGGAGCCTGGTATCCTTGATTATTATTTTTTAAAAATTTCTTCATAATTCCTTCATCTTTTTCAGCATTACACCCTCTTTAGGGCCTAAATTAAAAATCTGAACAAGTTTCACTTTTTTTCTTAATGAATTTTGGCATGAGAGAAGTCATTTCAGTTGAGTGAAATGTATCCTGTGCTTAGATTCATGATCTGGTGTCATCTAGGGTATTTTCAAGGTACTGCATATCCAGCACAGCCAACTTTTTTTTTTTTTTTTTGCATTCAAAACAGTAATATAAGTACCATGTGTTGGCTAAGAAAAAATAGAATTGCATACCCAGCTTATCATTGTAGGTCAAAGTTTCTATATGTTTAGTATGGCCTTTTTTTAAAAAAAGTCTTATTTTACTTCAACAGGAAACAGATGATTTGAAGAGGGCTGAGAGTATGCTTCAACAAGCAGACAAATTAGGTTGCAGACAGTTTGTTACCCCAGCTGATGTTGTCAGTGGGAACCCCAAACTGAACTTAGCCTTTGTGGCTAACCTGTTTAATAAATACCCAGCACTCACTAAGCCAGAGAACCAAGATATTGATTGGACTCTATTAGAAGGTAACTACAGGTTTCTTAAATTATGTTTGGGGCTATCATTGCATATATACTAGGATTACTGTAAAATCTTTAAATTTTATGCTTTTGAAGTTTCAAATAATTTGTTGCTCTAATATAAGGCAGGTAAAAAAAGTACGTATATGTAACTTAGTATCAGTATTTTTAAATGGGTAGCGAGAAGATGTAAATTAATGTGAGTATAGAGGTTTGCATGATCATGGGAAATTTTTCTAATAAAAACTAAACCGATAATATCAGTTACTTTAGAGGAATGAGAATTTGGGGAGATACTGGAGAAGGATGAGATAGGGAAGAGATGATAAAAAGTTCATATACCACTTAGCTGGTTATAATAAGGTTATATTTTTAGTTTTAAAATAAAGTCATCCAATTTAAAAAACAAGAGAGTGTGTATTCAGAGAGACTGCTTAGAGATTCATATTGGAGAAAACTTTTAGATCTGAAAAAAAATAATCTAATTGTGGGTTGATGTTATATGCACATATGCAAGGTGTTTAATGATTATATAAACACTGTGAATATTTTTAATAGGAGAAACTCGCGAAGAAAGAACCTTTTGTAACTGGATGAACTCTCTTGGTGTTGATCCCCATGTAAACCATCTCTATGCGTAAGCCTTCCAATGCTATTGTAAAGTTTTGAACATCATGAATGGATGCTGCATAAATAATTATAGCTCTAAACCTTTTCTAAATGTTAGTTTGTAGCCATTACTTTATTGGAAAATGTGGTGACTTCCATTATCATTTCCCAAATACACAAAAGCCCAGATTATTTCTTTGCATGGTCATTAAGTGAAAAAATGTATAAATATCTTTCTAACACCCTAGGGAACAGAGACTTTATATTTTGAAACGGAGACCAGAGAGCACATTAAGTAGACCATCCATGATGCCTTGAGGTCTTTGTGTTCACTGTTCTCTCAGCCTGGAATGTTCTTTTCCACATCAAGTGCTTTATTCCCTTGCTATATTCAAGTCGCTGATTCAGATCCTAACCACCACCTACCACTCCCTAACTCCTAACCTCTTTCTTTTTGTTTTTCATAGCAATTAAATACATTCCCCTAACCCATTTATCCATATACTTGTTTATTCTCTTTCTCTGACTCTAAAGGCCTGGAAGTTTTCTGCTATGAGCCCAGCTTCTAGAACAGTTCTTTGCAAACAATAAGCTCTCAATAACTACTTTTAAGTGAATTGGATGGTGTTAGCTCTATTTTTAGCACAGATTAATCAAATGCATGAGTCTTTGGACAGTGTAGTGTCCTTGTTTTTAAGGAAACAGGCCCTGCTCTCTGAAAACACTGATCAAACTCTTTAAATCATCAGTGACCTGCAAGATGCCCTGGTAATCTTACAGCTATATGAACAAATTAAAGTTCCTGTTGACTGGAGTAAGGTGAATACCCGGAACTTGGAGCCAACATGAAAAAGGTAGCTAATTAAGTTGCTGCACATATTTGTTTACGGACTGTTTTTATTCTCAATTGGTTTCTTTTGTTTGGGAAACTCTTTGACTCTGAGCTTCTTGAGGACAGAAACTGTGTCTGTCTTTGTGTGCACCTGCATATAAAGATTAAACAAGTGAAAATCTTTAATCATTTGCTTTTGTTTGTTTGCAGCTAGAAAACTGCAACTATGCTGTTGAATTAGGGAAGCATCCTGCCAAATTCTCCCTGGTTGGCATTGGAGGGAAAGACCTGAATGATGGAAATCAAACCCTGACTTTAGCTTTGGTCTGGCGGCTGATGAGAAGGTATGGTACACAATTTTAACTGCTCAAGTTCACTATCATACAGGTCTGTGATCTAGTCTTTACTATTTCTAAGGAAACGTATCAATGACTACACCTTTGAAATTTTTGTGTTTAGACTCTGAAGTGAGTTTAAGTAATGAATATATGTTGGATGGTCAATGGGAAATGCCTCCTCAAAAGTGAGGCAGCAGAACTGTGACTATTTCCCTTTTTTGTAATCTGCCTGACATAGACCTGAGCCTCATTTAGTGTTGGTGAATAAAAACAGTAACAATTATGAACATGTATACATTTGAGAAAGAAGATCTCTTAACTGTAATGCTAAAAAGCAATTCATTATAACTGGGTACCAGCCAAAGCACAGCTTACTTGTAAGTCATTACCAGGGGTTGGCCTAGTACACAGTGAGCCTACAGTAGACTGGTGGACTTACTCATTAGAGCGCTGAAAAATCTTCCCACCACCAGTGCAAAAGGCAGCTCAATGGCAAGCCACTACTACTTGAATTTTTTTTTCATATAGTGTGAATGTCTTCTCGTGAAATCTTTCCTTTAATCTCTCAAACCTAAGGAAAAGACATGAAAGATAAAGCATCTTTCTAATAATTGTATTTTTTCTAATAAACTAGAACAGAAACTGTTCTGCTGCTGCTTTTTTAAAATTTTTATTGGTGTTTAGTTGCTTTACAATGTTGTGTTAGTTTCTGCTATACAGCAAAGTGAATCAGCTGTATGTTTAAATATATCCCGTCCTTTTCAGATTTCCTTCTGATTTAGATCACCACAGAGCATTGAGTACAGTTCCCTATGCTATACAGTAGCTTCTCATTAGTTACCTATTTCTTCTGCTGCTTCATTTAGATATACCCTCAATGTCCTGGAAGATCTCGGTGATGGTCAGAAAGCTAATGACGACATCATTGTAAGCTGGGTGAACAGAACATTGAATGAAGCCGGAAAATCAACCTCCATTCAGAGTTTTAAGGTAAGAATTCCATGTTTGACTATTAAACGTTATGTTTGCTATAGAAAGTATCTATAGTTTGGAAAGCTAGCCTTTGGTTTCTTTGTGAGTGAGATCATTGTGGGGCTAACGACGTGATTCTTTTTTAATTCACTAGACTTTGTTTTTGACAGCTTTATATAAGTGATCATGCATTAATTTGTACACATGGAAATTCTCAAATGTACTGTCTTTTACTCTAGGATAAGACGATCAGCTCTAGTTTGGCAGTTGTGGATTTAATTGACGCCATCCAGCCAGGCTGCATAAACTACGACCTTGTTAAGAGTGGCACTCTGACAGAAGAAGACAAGCACAATAATGCCAAGTAAGGGATGCTGCCTAATATCCTCATAAGGGCATAGGCATTGTAGGCAGGCAGATCTGTGTTATCATTCAGGTTCTGCCGCTTAAGAATGGTGTCAGCTGGGGGAAACGTCTTCTAGCCTCAGATTCCTCATCCATAAAATGGATACTTACCTTGGAGATTTTGAAATGAGTAAAATACGTTAAGAGCCCAACATTGTTGCACCTGACCTAATAGGTAGGTGCTCAGTCAGCCGTTGGTTTGTAGGTTATAGAAATAATGTATGTGTTAAAGCAACTTAGCTGCAAGCTTAGAACAAAAGAAAAATGGGCTAAGGATAACCATGCCTTTGATAGGGTTTTCTTTTGTTGCACTCTTTTGAAACGTTTTTAAAACTTACTGTGCATAGCCCGCCTTACTACGTACGTTGAATTTATCTTGGTCCCTTAAGTGGGCAGGATGCTACACCCTCAGCTGAAACCGTGCCTTGAAAGTTTCCTGCATCTTGACAATATTGAGAAGGTCTTTCCACCTGCCTCTTCCCTTCTTCTCCAAAGATCTAGACTGTGATCTGGTTTCATGGGCAACCCACGAAAGCTTTCCTAGTATACACGGAAAATCAGCTCCCAACAGGGCTTCACAAGATAGCTAAGAAGCATTACTGTAAAACTTCATTTTGGCATCACATACTGCATCACATCATTTCTTCCCTCCTTGAAAAAAATATTTGCAGCATAATATGATAAAGATTTATAGAGAACTCCTCAAACTTCTTTTCCCAGAAACTTGATCATATTTAAAGATTCCTGTTATAGAACACCTAGAAATGCCTTGTGTATTAATTGAGGGGTGCTCCTGCAACAATGAAAAATGAAGTCATTCTGATTTGAACTCTCACTGTAGAAGATTTGCATCCCAGACAATTGAGTATATAAGAGGAAATAGATGCCTCATGTCCGTGCCCATGACTGACCAGAATTGCACTTCAATTTTTGTTTCCTCCAAAAAATAGGTACGCAGTGTCGATGGCTAGAAGAATTGGAGCCAGGGTGTATGCTCTCCCAGAAGACCTTGTGGAAGTAAAGCCCAAGATGGTCATGACTGTGTTTGCATGCTTGATGGGCAGGGGTATGAAGAGAGTGTAAAATAACCAATTTGAATAAAAAACAACCTTGCTACCAGGTGCATGATTAGCAGTATAGCAATTTCTGGCTGAAGTGCTCATGGCTTAAGAAACTATTGATTATTGAAAGGACTTTTTAGTTTTAACAAGACTAAGCTCATCATGGGAGCCCTCAGGTGAAAGAGTTTTAGTAACAACAACTCCTCTTTCCCTTAGTCAAGGTGGATTTGTCAGGCCCACCTAAAATGTGCCCGTAGTCAAATCATTTACTCGCTCCTCAGAGATCACCGCCCTTGTCGTTTCCCATTGCTGTACGTATTTCTATGTATCTGTTTTCCTCTTAGAATGTCCACCTCATGGGAGTTGCTTAGATGATTGAATATGAATATTATTGATATTAGACAATAATTTGCTTTCCATCCAGTATGCTAGTTCTTATTCAGGAACTGTGGTCAGAGGGTATTTGTATATGAGTATCCTTTGCTTATCTTTCTAGTACTGAAAATTGACAGAAGTAACTGGCTGTGCAGAATGTAACAGAAGCTTTTCATATTCTTTTATTCTTAAAATCAGTATCTTTTTACAGTATTCTTTCTACATGATCCTTTTTTGTACATTTAAGAATATTTTGATTACATTAAATAAGAGTGCTGATTTTGCTACTTTTTTTAAGGGGTCTTCAAGTAAGTAAAAAACATAGAGGGAAATGTACCTTGAATTTCCATCTTCCCTCCCATACTAAAGCTGTAAACACTTGACATATTTTGTCCTGAAACATTCGTTCAATATATGCTTATTTGTTTTAAAACATGTACCATCAAACTCTCTCTTTAGATTTAAAATGCTGTTGAATATGACACTTTTGAGGAGAGAGTGGGCTCAGAATTTAGGAAGGATATGGTAGGCCAAGTATGCTAAGTGTATGTTAAATTTTCTAATTTTACACCTAAGATAAGGAGATGTGGTCACTGAAAAATAAACATATATGTAGGACTTAATGTACTCTAATGTACTCTTGCTTTATCAAGCTGTTTGCTATAGTTTTTAAGATCATAATGTTACTCTAACTCTGAAAAGTGATGTAATCTGGTAGCGATTATTAGTTCAAATAAAGGAATTTACATAATTAGTCTCTTCGTGCCTCTGTCCCTTCATAGCATGCCTATAATATTTGCCAGTTTTTTTCCTCCAATATTCTAACTCATTTTCTGGTGTACTTTATAATATGATGTTTGTTAAATTTATGCTTTTGGAGCTGAATTACACGGATGAACAGATTAAGGTTATAACCATCAATGAGGTAAGATGGTTTTCTCCGACTTACCCAAATTTCCTTATCCAGTTTCTCCCTTTTTCTTTCTTTTCATGTCACTCAATCTTTTCAGTGTTCAGTAATGACACGATATGTGTTTGCGTGCGTGCTAAGTCACTTCAGTCTTGTCCGACTCTTTGTGACCCTATGGACTGTAGCCCGCCAGGCTCCTCTGTCCATGGGATTCTCCAGGAAAGAATACTGGAGTGGGTTGTCATTCCCTTCTCCAGGGGATCTTTCCAACACAGCGATAGAACCTGCAACTCCTGCATTGCAGGCGATTCTTTACTGCTGAGCCACCAGGGAAGCCTGTTCTATGATATACAGAAGGTCAAAACAATGGGGATCCAAACAACCAGGGAGGAGAGGTGGTTTATGTCAGGTTTTCTTAGCCTCATCACTATTGACATTTTGGGCTGGATAATTCTTTGTTGGAGATGGGAGGGAGCTGTCCTGTGCATTATTGCAGAGCATTTAGCTGTGTCCCTGGCCTCTATCCACTAGATGTCAGTAGCATACCCCCAGTGTGTAGACCAAATATGGCTCCAGAACCAGCCAAATGTTCCAAGGTGGGGGCAAAATGATCTCTAGTTGACAAAATGTTGTTTATGGTACCTTTTAACGTTTTGTGTGAATCAATAATATGAAATGCAGTCCTTTAAGGAACTACATGGTGATACCATAAAATAGTTTTTATTTATAGCCTAAGAATAAGAAAGACCTTTCTTTATATGATATAAACCCCAGAGCCATAAAGAAAGATAAATGTGACAATTCTACTTTTGCAATAAATGAGTAAGCAAAGTCACAATATAGATGACTAAGAAAAAAAGTTTGGTCCCATTGTCTTAGTCCATTCAGGCTGCTGTAACAAAGTATCATAGACTGGGTGATTTATAAATACCAAATTTATTTCTCACAGTTAGGCAGTCTGGAAGTCCAAGATCAAGGCACTGGAAGGTTTGCTGTGTGGTGAGAGCACACTTCCTAGTTCATAGATGGCTGTCTTTTAGCTGTAACCTCACATTGTGATAGGGACAAGGAGCTCTGGAGTCTCTTTAATAAGGGCACTAACCCCACTCATGACTTCACCTTTATAACCTAATGTCCCACCTCCTAATACCATCACACTGGGAGATTGTGTTTCAACATGCAAATTTTGGAGGAGCCTGAAACATTTAGTCTATAGTACCCATATGATGGATTTTCTTAATATAAGGATAAAAGACCAGTCTCTGCAAATATATACCAGGGTAACTGATAAGACAGGACAGTTGTCTCTTATGACCTGTCTTCTACTTTGTATTTCCTATGCTTATCTACATTTGTTTCCTTCCAGGTACAAAAGTTCTCTGTATGTAATGCCTTGAAGTGGCTTTGAAGCAAGATATTAATAAAAAAGACTTATTCCATCTTGCCCTTTATTCAAAACAGGAGCTAGTTTCATGGGTGGTTCGCTGTGCAGAGCCCACCATCTGTAGGAATGCACCTTTGGTTACTTAAGTGTTCACATGAAACAGTTGGCCTGAACACACCATTCTTCTTCCCTCCAAATAAAGGGCTAAAGTCACTAATATATTAAGAAATCTAACAAATCTGTAAAAGAGAAAGTTCCATTAGAAAAATGGGCAAAGGAGATCAATATCCAATTCAAAGCCTATAATTAAACAAAGAACATTAAAAGGGAATGCTGACAAAAAAAAAAAAAGGGAATGCTGATTCTCAAAAAGTAACGAGGGTTATGTAGTTTCAACCAACAAAGAGCTGCCTTTTTTAGTAGACTTTATTTTTAGAGAAATTCTAGGTTCACAGCAAAATTGAGTAAAATGTACAAAGATTTTCCACATAACCTCCAGCCCACACACATGCATGAGCCTCCCTCACTAACAACAACCCCCACCACAGTGGTACATTTGTTATAGTTGATGAACCTACATGGACACATCCATAATCACTTAAAGTCCATAGTTTACCTTGGATATTCTGTGGATTTTGACAAATGTGTAATGACATGAATCTACCTTTATAGTATAATGTATGGGATTTTCACTGCCCTAGAATCTTCTGTTCTCTGCCTTGCCATCCCTCCCTATTCCCTAACCCCTGGAAACCACTGATCTTTTTACCATCTCCGTAGTTTTGCCTTTTCCAGAATGTCAGAATCATACAGTATAGCCTTTTCAGATTGTTTTCTTTCACTGAGTAATAGGCATTTAATAGAACTGCCTTTTTTATGAACTGCCTGCCATTGACTTTTTTTAAACAGTAATTGATCAATTATTTGATGCTGATGAAGGTATGAGCATACAGGCATTCTCTGACACCACAGATGGAAGAGTGATCAGTTTATAGACTGTTGAAGGCAATTTGGTAATTACAGAGAAACCAAAAACTAGCATATCCTTCAACTCTGCAGCCAGCAAGTACAGCAGTGTGCCATGATACATCTTGTAATATAATAAAGGGTTGGTGAGATAAATGTGGTCCATCTACACAATGCAATAGTTATGTAGTTGTTAAAAAGATGGCTGTGGCTCAGAGCACCAGCTCTGAGTGCCCGGCTTCATGCATAGAACTTGCACTGGTCATCTACTTTACATATGGTAATATACATGTTTCAATGCTATTCTCTCAAATCATCCCACCCTCGCCTTTTCCCACTTAGTCCACAAGTCTGTTCTTTATGCGGAATCTAAGAAAAAAGGCGAGGTACAAATATTTACAAACCAGAAGTAGAGTCACGAATGTAGAAAACAACTTTTGGTTACTACAAGGAAAGGAGGGGATAAATTGGGAGATTGGGATTGACATATACACACTACTATATATAGAATTGACATTTACACACTGCTATATATATAAAATAAATAACTAATGACAACCTACTGTATAGCACAGGGAGCTCTACTCAATATTCTGCACTGACTTGTACGGGCAAAGAATCTAAAAAAGAGTGGATATATGTATAACATACACTTTGCTGTATAGCAGAAACTAACACAATATTGTAAGTCAACTATTCTCCAATAAAAAGTTAAAAAAAAAAGATGGCTGTGACTCTGTAATGACAAGGAAAGATGCCCTGTGTTAATCCCATTTTAGAAAAATAAATGATAGTATATAGATAGATAGATAGATAGATAAAGGGACTTGCCTGGTGGCTCAGACAGTAAAGCGTCTGCCTACAATGCGGGAGACCTGGGTTCAATCCCTGGGTCGGGAAGATCTGGACAAGGAAATGGCAACCCACTCCAGTATTCTTGCCTGGAAAAATCCTATGGACAGTGGAACCTGGTAGGCTACAGTCCCTGGGGTCGCAAAAAGTTGGACACGACTGAGCAACTTCACTTTCATATAGATAAAAGTGTTAGAAATTCCATAAATATATTTGTGTAGATATACTTGGAGGGATGGAGTGTGATAACAAGGGGTTTTTACTTTTTATATTACATATTTCTATAATATCAGAAGGCCAAGTTTAAAATACACTATTACCATAATCAGGCAAATAACAGAAATTTTTTCAACCTACAATGAAGTTAAGAGTGTTACAGTGAACGTGTATATATTCTTTACCTACATTCCTCAGTTGTTAGCATTTTGACATAGTTGTTTTGTATCTGTGTGTTCTTTTGCTGAACCATTTGAAAGTAAGTTGTAGATATTGCGACATTTTATTCTTAACTATTTCATCATAAATCTGAGAATAAGGACATTCTCCACAAGCTGGAATCAAGATTGCCGGGAGAAATATCAATAACCTCAGATATGCAGATGACACTACCCTTATGGCAGAAAGTTAAGAAGAACTAAACAGCCTCTTAATGAAAATGAAAGAGGAGAGTGAAAAGGTTGGCTTAAAGCTCAACATTCAGAAAACTAAGTTCATGGCATCCGGTCCCATCACTTCATGGCAAATAGATGGGGAAACAGTGGAAACAGTGGCTGACTTTATTTTTCTGGGCTCCAAAATCACTGCAGATGGTGATTGCAGCCGTGAAATTAAAAGAGGCTTACTCCTTGGAAGGAAAGTTATCACCAACCTAGACAGCATATTACAAAGCAGAGACATCACTCTGTCAACAAAGGTCCGTCTAGTCAAGGCTCTGGTTTTTCCAGTAGTCATGTATGGATGTGAGAGTTGGACTATAAAGAAAGCTAAGTGCCAAAGAATTGATGCTTTTGAACTTACGGTGTTGGAGAAGACTCTTGAGAGTTCCTTGGACTGCAAGGAGATCTGACCAGTCCATCCTAAAGGAAATCAGCCCTGGGTGTTGATTGGAAGGACTGATGTTGAAGCTGAAGCTCCAGTGCTTTGGCCACCTGATGCGAAGAGCTGACTCATTGGAGAAGACCCTGATGCTGGGAAAGATTGAGGGCAGGAGGAGAAGGGGACGACAGAAGATGAGATGGTTGGATGGCATCACCGACTCAATGGACATGGGTTTGGGTGTACTCAGGGAGTTGGTGATGGACAGGGAGGCCTGGTGTGCTGCAGGTCACGGGGTCGCAAAGAGTTAGGTGCAACTGAGCAACTGAACTGAACTGAACCCACATGCTACAACAACATTGTCGTTATATCTCCAAAATATAACAGATATGTCTAATACAAAGTCTAAATTCAAAATTTCCAGATGATTCCAAAAATATCTGTTAAACATTTTTCTTGGCGGATAGTTAATTTTCAATGTTGTATTAGTTTCAGGTGTCCAGTAAAGTGATTCAGTTATACATATATTCATTCTTTTTATATTCTTTGCTCACATAGGTTATCACAGAATATTGAAGAATAGTGTTCCCTGTGCTATCAAGTATGTCCTTCTTGGTTATCTATCTTATATATAGTAGTGTGTATGTGTTCATCCCAAGATTCTGATTTATCTGTCCCTGCCAGGGTTCTCAGAGAAGGCAATGGCACCCCACTCCAGTACTCTTGCCTGGAAAATCCCATGGATGGAGGAGCCTGGTAGGCCACAGTCCATGGGGTCACAAAGAGTCGGACACGACTGAGCGACTTCACTTTCACTTTTCTCTTTCATGCACTGGAGAAGGAAATGGCAACCCACTCCAGTGTTCTTGCCTGGAGAATCCCAGGGACGGCGGAGCCTGGTGGGCTGCCTTCTATGGGGTCGCACAGAGTCGGACACGACTGAAGCAACTTAGCAGCAGCAGCAGCAGCAGCAGGCTTCTTCTCGAGATTCAGATTTGACCCATATTTACTCCTGGGTTTCAAAATCCTAATTTCAAAACTGCTACAACTCACTGAATTTCATGGAAGGGGCCCCTTGTAAGGCTTGACAGCCGAGACTTAAAATATAGATAAGACAGTCCTCTCAGAGTCTGTGTCACCGATGAGAAACCGGAAAATAGCCCCTGGCCTATGGAAGCTTGCCTGGCATTCACGGCTCAGTCTGTTCTCTCGTGAGCATGAAGAAATTCACGTGCCAACATCCGACAAGGCCCCTCTGGGGTTGTGACAAAATGAGACCAAAACAAGACCACTGTGTAATCTTGTCTGAACACAGACAAAACATGAATGTCCTCTAAGTCTCAGAAATGAACAAACATCCTCTCCTCGCTGATAGGAGGGACTGCTGCTATCTTTTCCCTAATACAGCTTTAGCCTTGGTAAAATCTAGTGTGGTTTTATGGTGTTGATTATAAATGTTTCTTGTCTTTAGATACTTAGGACTTACACCTTGTCTTCTCTGACAACTAGCCTTGATTTTGCCTTTCCCAAATCCAGGCTCATAAAATTACTAAGACATCGTCTATGCCTAAACTCTCTTTGGGTGTCCTGAAGTGGCCACTAGAGAATATGAAGATTTGAGTCTCAATTCTATATAAGAATAAATTTTTCTACCATTTAATCAAGTCCAAACTAAAAATAATGGTGATGATGAACTTGACAAATTAAGAGTTTTTATTCCTATGTTAATTTTGCATAAATAAAGTATGGTAGTTATGTCTTTCAATGATTGAATACATTTCAAGTTAAAAGAAACATACATTTAAGCACAAAGACTGATGCACTGACTCTGCCAAGTATTTTTGCAGGATTCTGGATTCACGGATTTTTTTCTTTTTTGTTCAAAATATTTGTGGGTAGGCACTGGGGGTACTGACTCAGTTACATAGGATTTGTGAGAAGTCTAGTTTTTAGACTCAATAACCAAGACATACCCACTTTGCAAGCTGTAACAGCAACAACAAAACATGTGAAAACTTCAGTAACTTAGTTCTAAAGTCTTCACTAAATATAATTGCTCTAGTGCTGTATACACTCTTGCATGAAAGAAAAGCTCTCACCACCTTTCAGCTAGTCACCTAAGAAATATTGCAATATTTCAGAGCTAGTCACACGCCTTCCTTCACCTGAAACGGAAAACCCCTATGGTTGCTTATGGTTTTTAGGAGATTGTCTATGTGCCCTGGACAGACCTCCTAGAGACTCAAAGAACTGTGATGCAGTTGTATTTGTTAATGTTTCAAACAGAAAAAGTAAAACCAAAAAATTGCTACATAAGATATGCTATTACAGACTTAAATATCCCCTTGAAATATTGAAAACTTCTCATAGAAATTAAATCAGTTCTTATGGCTCAATTAATTGTCTGTGCTCAGACTAACCTACAATATATTTAAGAGAATATTTTATATTGATAGTAAACAGGTGATTTTAGGTTAATTACATGATGTCTACATGGTATAGAAACAAAGATTTCCTGACCTCTCCAGGAACCCCTATAAAATAAACAATGATTTAACAGACCTTGAGATGCTTGGCCATTATCTAAGAAGATAACCTTGATAAAAACAGATTTTAGCAAAAATGCTTCATGGTATCACACTCAATAGCAGAGCTAGTTTGACCACAACATTGAACTAACAGTCAGGGAAATGGTAAGAAGTATTGCTGAGGGTGTTTTCAGGGCATGTCCTATCTGCAATCTCACAAATTCTGAAAGTCTGTAAATGTAGGAAATAGGAACCAAAACTTCAAGGTCCCCTTAAACATCTCCAAGTGGGCGATGACTGGGTTCTGGTTATTGTATATTCTTGGGGTGGGTTGAGGCTTCTCTGCTGGAGAGCCAAGTGAAATGATTTCCAACTCCTGATGTTAGAAATCCCAAGGTATCTCTCTAGTAATAGGGACACACATTTTGCTAGTATCGTTATTTTTAAATCCTTTAAAGTATTAACATTTTACTTAGAAATTCCTCGTACATACCATATTCAATCTCAAAAAATAAAGAAAGTTAAGAGAATTCTAGAATTTTAGTTATTAAAGCTCTCAAAAACCCTCGGACTCCCCAGGCCTAAAGTACTGCCATTAGCCCTATGATGATAAACTCAGGCCACTCAAGGTTTCACAATTTTCTTCCTTGTATGTTAATAAAAAGCTGCCTCGTGCATCTGGGAATTTCACTTCCAATTCCAGATTCTACTTTATTTACAGGCTAATGTGACTGAGTACTCCAGGAGACTTATAAAATATCTCCAACTTTATGACTAATGGATATAAGGCACATCTTCAAACTACTTACCTAAACATCCCCTGTGAGATCTGCCACCTGGAGGTTTGGTCTTCTGAAATAGACAACAGAGATAAAACTTCATTGAGCTTTAGTGAAAAGTATCTTGTCGGTACTGTTAACAACCGATATATCAGTAAAACTCCAAGATACTGATACTTAGACTTTTTTTTTAAGTATATCAAATGTTTACCTTAAAAGATATACATCATTTCCTCCCACATTACTGGACATTCATTTCATCAGAAGACCTTAGACTGAGGATTCGTAGGAATCCTCCAGAAGCTGCTAACTGCAGAAGTGGGCAGCTTCTGCCCAAGACAACAAAAGCTTCTGTCTTCAGAACTGGATAGGTTCCACCCAAGGTGACAGAATGGAGATTAATTTTCTCTTTTTTTTAACACTCTTTCTGTCCCTTTACGCTTCTACTAATATTACCTATTATGACACTTTTACACCCTCCAGAACACTATTGTGATCTCTCTTCTATTGTTGTTCAGTCACTAAGTCATGTCCGATTCTTTGCAATGCCATGGACTGCAGCACACCAGGCTTCCCAATCTTCCACTATCTCCTGGAGTTTGCTCAAACTGCTCAAACTCATGTCCATTGAGTCGGTGATGCCATCCAACTATCTCATCCTCTGTCACTCCCTTCTCCTGCCCTTGATCTTTCCCAGCATCAGGGTCTTTTCCAATGAGTCAGCTCTTCACATCAAGTAGCCAGAGTATTGGCGCTTCAGCTTCAGCATCAGTCCTTCCAATGAGTATTCAGGGTTGATTTCTTTTAGGTTTGACTGGTTTGATCTCCTTGCTCTCAAAGGGACTCTCAAGAGTCTTCTCCAGCACCACAACTCAAAAGCATCAATTCTTCAGCACGAGGCCTTCTTTAAAGCTTATCTTCATCCTATTATTTTTATCTTTTTAATTTTTTTTAATCTTTTCTTATTTCATCCCAGTATATGTTATCTCCTGTTAGATACTCTATCACCATCCAGTTGGTTTTAAACCCCTATTGCCCTCTTCTGCCACTTTAGGGAAAACAAAACTCTCCTATATGTTTTTCCCAGTCATAGCTGCTGCTCTGAATTTATCTGATTGCTAGATCTAATATCCTCCATCAGACCCTGGGGACACTAATTTAATATAAGTTCCTTTAAACATCTTGGAAGGAAGACTCTCTGATAAGCCCCTTCTGGCACTTAAGCTTCCCTCATA
The DNA here is from genome assembly GCA_024291935.2 of Okapia johnstoni. Taxonomy (NCBI): domain Eukaryota; kingdom Metazoa; phylum Chordata; class Mammalia; order Artiodactyla; family Giraffidae; genus Okapia; species Okapia johnstoni. The sequence continues at coordinate 85,313,678 of CM044305.1, forward strand.
TCATTAATCCCACTCTTCAGCCTCATAAAAATGGACCTTGACCTTACATTATCAGAACACTTCCGCTAAGGTTTTTATAATACCATCAGCAAGACCTGCCAGTCAGTAGTAGACAATAATATTGAGGCCTCTTGACCATGACAGTCAGTTCACCCTCTTCAGAAAACACCCTGCTTTGCTGACCTATTTAATTCCACTGAAAATATATGTCTTATCGTACTTAATACCATTGCACTATACACTTAAAATTTGTTAAGATGGTAAATTTTGTTATGCATTTTCTACCACAACTACAAATAAAAAATGCACTCTGAAAAGAAAAAAGTATCTTCCTTGAAGGATACCAAGCTGGCCTCCCCTTGTGATAAATGATAGTTAAACTCTCAGCATAGTTTACTTCCAACTAGGGTACTCCATTTTACATGGATAGGTTTCTACTGATCTGCCACACACTGATTTATTCTGTGTACTCAGGATAATTATGAGGCAATTCTACATATTTAAAGATACCAGCCTTCCTGTGGATCATGTGAAAAAAAATAGTATCCAGAAACCTTCAAAATGCAGTGCACCCAAGCTCATTAAAAAACAACCCCTCCAGAATTTCTGTTTAAACGCATACTTTATAAGTGGAGATTCCCTCTTAGAAGTAATATCACTGACAAACACAGCCCAAAACTTGCCTTAGACCCTAATAAATGATAAGTAATACAATTTCAACTTTGAAAGACAAACTAGTCTAAACCCATCAGGATTGCTATGGACAACCATGCAGGCCTTGATAACCTCGTAACCAGCCAAACTGGAATTTACTCTATGGCAAACACTCCTTGCTGTACCTATTGATAAAGGTGAGTCATATATCAGGACCCCAGTGGCCAGGCCCACATCACAAATCTAAACCTAAATCAGCAGGCACTTATAGGAAACACCTGTCAAGGAATCCTTACACACCGATAACTATCCGCCAACTCCGCTTTAGAGATTTACCTTAGAAAACAGGGCTTACTAGCCTTAGAAGGAAATCCCCGACCTCCTAGCAAATCATGCTGTCTTTTGGCACTGCCTCTTCTAACTCTATAAAACTTGCTCTTCCCAAAATCCTTCAGGAAGAGTGCTTCATTGTTTGTGAGGCACTGTACCTCACCATCCAGGGACTGTTTTCCCCTACATAAAGGACATCAAACTAGTAACCAAATTGTTTTGTTTCATCAACTGACAGTTTTGGCAATGAGTTGAGACCTGAAGAGAGCTACTGAGATTCCATGAACTGCTCCAAAAACACAGGTGAAGATACTCACAGAACCCTGTTGGTTTGCTGCCTCTTCAGCCATTCGGAGAAGGCAATGGCACCCCACTCCAGTACTCTTGCCTGGAAAATCCCATGGATGGAGGAGCCTGGTAGGCTGCAGTGCATGGGTTCGCTAAGAGTCAGACACGACAGAGTGACTTCACTTTCACGCATTGGAGAAGGAAATGGCAACCCACTCCAGTGTTCTTGCCTGCAGAATCCCAGGGACAGGGGAGCCTGGTGAGCTTCCGTCTATGGGGTCGCACAGAGTCAGACACGACTGAAGCGACTTAGCAGCAGCAGCAGCAGCCATTCTCTGGGATCTCTGGTAAGCTTCTCTCAGGTTTATCCCCGCTTATTTTGTGTTCTGAGCTTTTGTAGTTTGTTTCTCCTAATCCTTCTGAGTGGAAAATTTGGGTGTGAAAGACTCCAGACTTTTCTAGGTGAGACTTACTGGGCCACAGCATTTGACTTTGTTGCCAACTTCCCCTACCACGTAAGCCAACTTCAGGAGGTTTTCATAGGTCTCATGAGCCGTGCATAGGCAGCCAGAAACAGTAAGCCTCATTGAACTAGGGAGGGTTATTTCAACAAGAGAAAATAATGGATACCCTTCAATCTAAGAAAGCAAGATGGGCACTTTCAGGGGCTTTGCAAATCTTCAAGGTAAGTCCACAGCATAAACCAAAGGGGGACTCGGGGAAACAAATTAAGATAAGAAATTCTAACTGCTTTGATCAGTGATACATCAGAATCTAAGTAGGCACATGTCGGACTATTTAAAACCATTAGGATGTCTGCCACTGTAAAGAAATCTTGTGAAAGAAATAATAGATCTATTGCTAATGCAAATCTTGGAAACCATAGCCACAAAATTGATGACTACAGGTGAAGCACTTAAAAGTCGTTAAGAGTGCTTGCTACCTAACTCTAACCTTACCTGCCAACCTCAAGAAGCGTGTGCATGCTCAGTTGCTTCAGTCGTGTCCAACTTTTGTGACCCATGGACTGTAGTCTGCCAGGCTCCCCTTCCATGGGATTCTCCAGGCAAGAATACTGTAGTAAGTTGCCATACCCTCCTCCAGGGGATCTTCCCATCCCAGGGATCAAACCTGCATCTCTTATGTCTCCTGCATTAGCGGGCGGGGTGAAGGTCTATACAAAGAGGTATGCTGTAAAACACCACAAAATCCCCAACCCAGTAGCACATTCCTCTTAGGTATTAATTTGTCTCTGAGAGACCTAAGACTGAGCTGAAGAAATGGCATCCTCGAGTTTCAAAGAATTAAGCACACCATCTTCTGGCACACCTACTAAAACTTTGTTTCAGTAATGCACTCCGTCCTGAAGCTATCACTACCTACAAAAATGGCAGAATCGTACTAAGACCACCTAGAATCACAGTGGTAACTGTGGTATACACTTCAATGAGACAAGGTCATTCATTTAAGAAGTGTACTCAGAGACCAAATTGCCAACATCCATTGGATCATCAAAAAAGCAAGAGAGTTCCAGAAAAGCATCTACCTCTGCTTTGACTATGCCAAAGCCTTTGACTGTGTGGATCACAGTAAACTGTGGAAAACTGTAAAAGAGATGGAAATACCAGACCACCTGACCTGCCTCTTGAGAAACCTGTATTCAGGTCAGGAAGCAACAGTTAGAACTGGACATGGAACAACAGACTGGCTCCAAGTAGGAAAAGGAGTAAATCAAGGCTGTATATTGTCACCCTGCTTATTTAACTTATATGCAGAGTACATTACGAGGAACGCTGGACTGGAGGAAGCACAAGCTGGAATCAAGATTTCTGGGAGAAATATCAATAACCTCAGATATGCAGATGACACCACCCTTATGGCAGAAAGTGAAGAGGAACTAAAGAGCCTCTTGATGAAAGTGAAAGAGGAGAGTGAAAAGGTCGGGTTAAAGCTTAACATTCAGAAAACTAAGATCATGGCATCCAGACCCATCACTTCATGGGAAATAGATAGGGAAACAGTGGAAACAGTGTCAGAATTTATTTTTCTGGGCTCCAGAATCACTGCGGATGGTGATTGCAGCCATGAAATTAAAAGACGCTTACTCCTTGGAAGGAAAATTATGACCAACCTAGATAGCCTATTAAAAAGCAGAGGCATTACTTTGTCAACAAAGGTCCGTCTAGTCAAGGCTATGGTTTTCCAGTGGTCATATATGGATGTGAGAGTTGGGCTGTGAAGAAAGCTGAGCACTGAAGAATTGATGCTTTTGAACTGTGGTGTTGGAGGAGAGTCCCTTGGACTGCAAGGAGACAGTCATTAAAAGAGATCAGTCCTGGGTGTTCTTGGACTGATGTTGAAGCTGAGACTCCAATACTTTGGCCACCTCAGTTGATTCACTCCTGATCCTGGGAGGGATTGGGGGGCAGGAGGAGAAGGGGATGACAAGGAGATGGCAGTCACCCTCGGGTGAGTTTGGGTAAAACTCCAGGAATTGTGAAGGCCTGGCGACTGCATACTTGGGGTTTCACAAAGAGTGACATGAGTTGATTGACCATCCAGCATTTTGCATGATGTACTCTGCATATAAGTTAAATAAGCAGGGTGACAATATACAAAGGTTACAAATATTGTTAAATATTATATGATTCCACTTATATGAGGTACTTGTTGCTGTTGTCCAGTCACCCAGTCATTTCCAACTCTTTTCAGCCCCATGGACTGTAGCATGCCAGGCCTCCCTGTCCCTCAAAATCTCCCGGAGTTTGCCCAAGTTCATGTCCACTGCATCAGTGCTGTCATCCAGCCATCTCATCCTCTGACACCCTCTTCTCCTTCTGCCCTCAGTCTTTCCCAGCATCAGGGACTTTACCAATGAGTCAGCTGTTCACATCAGATGACCAAAATACTGGGGTTTCAGCTTCAGCATCAGTCCTTCCAGTGAATATTCAGGACTGATTTCCTTTAGGATTGACTGGTTTGATCTCCTTGCTATCCAAGGGACTTTCAGGAGTCTTTTCCAGCACCACAGTTCAAGGCATCACCTCTTTGGTGCTCTGCCTTCTGTATGCTCCAGCTCTCATAAGTGTACATGACCACAGGGAAGACCATAGCCTTGACTATATGGACTTGTGTCGGCAGAGTAATGTCTCTGCTTTTCAACACACTGTCTAGGTTTGTCATAGCTTTCCTACCAAAAAGCAATCATCTTCTGATTTCAGGGTGGCAGTCACCAACTGCAGTGATCCTAAGTTTTCTAAAATTGAATTTTTTAATCACCTTTTCAATTTGTTTTGCATGATGACAGAGCTTTATGATATTGAATATTTCCCAAATTCTTGGTATATACACGATGCCTTAAGCTGTGGCCCCCCTCTTGGCCATCTGTCTTCTGCCATCTAGGCCTGCCCTAGCCCCTTACTTTGAACGCAGAGTATATATGAACACAGAGACCGTATTCTAGACACTGTGAAGGCTTCCTTGGTGGCTAAGACGGTAAAGAATCTGCCTGCAATGCAGGAGACCTGGGTTTGATCCCTCGGTTGGGAAGATCCCCTGGAGGAGGGCATAGCAATCCACTGCAATATTCTTGCCTGGAGAATTCCCATGGACAGAGGAGCCTGGCGGGCTACATTCCATGGGGTCACAAAGAGTTGCACTCGACTGAGTGACTAAGCAGAGACACTGTGATCATCCCCAAAATAGCTATCCAGCCTGAGACAGTCATTTACTTGAAGGGGAGAGAAGTGACATTTAAGTGATTACTGTGAGTCAATGTCTATGCTTGGTGTTTATATAACACTATTTCAATAGTCTTTCAAGCCTCACCAAAATCGGAGAGGTATACACGGTGCCCATGCTATAAATGAGGAAAAACTTAGGTTAAATAATACATTCAAAGTGTTAAAACTAGAATGGGAACTCATTGTTATTGTCATGCTCAGAACAGTCCTAGGTTCATTCACTCTAAAAATAACTTATTTGAAAAAGCACTTCTAGAATCGTGGTGTGAGAAGCTCCGTGGATCCCCTCTATCAGCAAAACAGCAATAACTGGCAATTTTTTTAAAAAAATAAATATTTAATATATCTAGAAATTACTCTAAAGCCTACAGCAAATGAAGAAACATTTTTAAAAAAAATTATTTATTTTTACCTTATTTATTTATTTTGGCTAGGCTGTGTCTTCATTGTGTGCCAGGGCTTTCTCTAGTCACAGCGAGCTGGGACTACTCTTTGTTGTGGTGCTTGGGCTTCTCATTACGGTGGCTAATCTTGTTGTAGCATGCAGGCTTCCGTAGTTGCAGTACATGGGCTCTGGAGTAGGGGCTCCATAGTTGTGGTGCACAGGCTTCATTGCTCTATGCCATGTGGAAACTTCTTAGACCGGGACCAGGGATCGAACCCATGTCCCCTGCATTGGCAGACAGATTCCCATCCACAGCACCACCAGGGAAGGCCCTGGGGAAACATTTATTCCATAAAATCTAGTAAATCTTGATAAGATGAGCTAGAGCCTATGGCACTTGAACCATGACCTATTCCCCACCTCCCACCTTGCCCAGCTCAGTGCAACAGAAACTCTATTCCATGTGGTTATAGCTAATCACACAGGACTTGCTCTTTTTCCAGACTTCAGTTCAAGACAATGATTTCTCCCCATGAGGGGCTGGCTCCAGCCTTCTTTATCCTTCCCAGATTTATTGCAGGCGCTCTTTCCAGGCAAGAGAGATCCAAGACTCCCTTCCTCTACCCAGCTTACATCCATAACACAGAAACTCTGTCTTAGGCAGAGTAAGCTGAGAATACTAGGCTTCAATAATCTTCACCCCAGGTTCCCTGCAGGGCAGAGATTCCATACTGGGAGAGACAAACCAAGAAGACCAGCAATGACCCATCCCCTCCTGCCCCCCACCCCCCGGCCTAGAGTCTTGCTTGCATGGGAATGGCACTGCAAGAATAAAAGTTTCTGTTCCATCTCTGAAGCAGTGGCACAGAGATTCTGCAGAGGGTGAGAGTCAGGCCATAAGAACAGAGCTGCATATCTCTCCTGAAGAGACTAACATTATTTGGAATAGAGACTGAAGATGTTCAAGTGTAAGAGTGCTGTAAGAAGTGCAGGTTTTGCTGCTGAGCCAGCATAACAAAAATGCAGAAGAGGAGATGGAGCTGTATAGGAGCAACATTTTTATATCTCACTGTCGTTGTTGTTGAGTCACCCAGTCGTGTCTGACACTTTGCAACCCCATGGACTGCAGCGTGCCGGGACTCCCTGTCCCTCACCATCTCCCAATGTTTGCCAAGTTCACGTCCATTGCATTGGTGATACCATCCAGCCATCTTATCATCTGATGCCCTCTTTCCTTCTGCCCTCAATCTTTCCCAGCATTAGGGACTTTACCAATGAGTTAGTTCTTCACATCAGATGACCAAAAGACAGGAGCTTCAGCTTTTGCATCAGTCCTTCCAATGAGTATTCAGAGTTGATTTCCCTTACGATTGACTGATTTGATCTCCTTGCTGTCCAAGGGGCTTTCAGGAGTCTTCTCCAGCACCACAGTTTGAAAGCATCAATTCTTTGGCATTCTGCCTTCTACAGTCCAGCTCTCACAGTCATGCGTGACCACTGGGAAGACCATAGCCTTGACTATACGGACCTTTGTCGGCAGAGTAATGTCTCTACTTTTCAACACTGTCTAGGTTTGTCATAGCTTCCCTACCAAGAAGCAGTTGCCCTCTGATTTCATAGCTGCAGTCACCATCTGCAGTGATCTTAGAGCCCAAGAAGAGTAAATCTGTCACTACTTCCACCTTTTCCCCCTCTATTTGCCCTGAAGTAATGGGTCTGGATGCCATGATCTTAGCTTTTTGAATATTTAGTTTTAAGCCAGCTCTTTCACTCTCCTCCTTCACCCTCATCAAGAGTCTCTTTAGTGCCTCTTCACTTTCTACAATTAGAGTGCTATCATCTGCATATCTGAGGTTGTTGAGGTTTCTCCTGCCTATCTTGATTCTAGCCTGTAACTCATCCAGCCCAGCAGTTCTCATGCAGTGTTCAGTGTACAGGTTAAACAGGGTGACTGCAAACAGCCCTATTGTACTCCTTTCTCGATCTTTTTTTTTTTTTTTAGCAGTAGCTAGTTGCATTTGCTTTATTATATTTATTCAAAAAGTATCCTACAAGTCAGACTTTTTTGTTGTCCAGTTGGTAAGTCATGTCCGACTCTTTGTGACCCCATGACCTGTAGCACGCAGGGTTCCCTGTCCTTCACTATTTCCCCGAGTTTGCTCAAATTCATATCCATTGAATCAATGATACTATCTAACCATATCATCTTATTCAGACTTAATATTACTTCTAATGGCCCTTCTCTGTTATGTTTAAAGCAATTAAGTTTTTAAAATTCAAATTTATTTCTTTTTGACTGCACTGAGTCTTTGTTGCTTCAAGGGGTTTTCTCTAGTTGCAGCAAGCAGGGGCTACTCTCTACCTGTGGTGCAGGCTTCTCACCGTGGTAGTTTTTCTTGTTGTGGAGCATGGGCTCTAGGGCACGCAGGCTTCAGTAGTTGTGGCACATGGGGTCTGTAGTTGTGGCTCCCGGACTCCAGAGAACAAGCTTAGTTGCTTTAAAGCATGTGGGATCTTCCCAGATCAGGGATCAAACTCATGTCTCCTGCATTGGCAGACAGATTCTTTACTCCTGAGCCACCAAGGAAGCCCTAAATCAGTGTAGTTTTCTTCTAAGTTTATTTATTTTTTAGTTGAAGGATAATTGCTTTGCAGAATTTTGTTGTTTTCTGTCAAAACTAAACGTGAATCAGCCATAATTATGCCTATGTCCCCTCCCTCTTGCACCTCCCTCCCATCTTCTTCCCCATCCCACCCCTCTAGGTTGATACAGAGCCCATGTTAGAGTTCCCTGAGACAGAGTAAATTCCCATTGGTTATCCATTTTATGTATGGCAATGTAAGGTTCCGTGTTACTCTCTCCATACATCTCACTCTCTCCGCCCCTCTCCCCTTGTCCATAAGTCTGTTCTCTATGTCTGTTTCTCCATTGCTGCCCTGCAAATAAATACTTTGGTACCATCTTTCTAAATTCCATATCTATGCATTCGTGTACAATATTTATCTTTCTCTTTCTGATGTACTTCACTCTATATAAGAGGCTCTAGATTCATCCACCTCATTAGAACTGACTCAAATGCATTCTTTTTTTATGGATGTTTAATATTCCATTGTGTATGTATACCACTACTTCTTTATCCATTTATCTGCCGATGCACATCTAGGTTGCTTCCATGTTCTAGCTATTGTAAATAGTGCTGCAGTGAACACTGGGGTACGTGTGTCTTTCCATTGTGGTTTCCTCAGCGTATATGCCTAGGAGTAGAGTTGCTGGGTCAAATGGTGATTTTCTTCCTAGTTTTTTTTTTTTTTTTTTAAGGAATCTCCATACTGTCTTCCATAGTGGCCATATCAATTTAATTCCCATCAATAGTGCAAGAGGGTTCCCTTTTCTCCGCACCCTCCCCAGTATTTATTGTTTGTAGACTTTTTGATGATGGCCATTCTGACTGGTGTGAGGTGATGTCTCATTGTAGTTTTGATTTGCATTTCTCTAATAATGAGAAATATTGAGCATCTTTTCATGTGTTTGTGAGCCATCTGTACGTCTTCTTTGGAGAAGTGTCTGTTTAGGTCTTTTTCCCACTTTTTGATTGGGTTGTCTGTTTTTTCTGCTATTGAGTTGTATAAGCTGCTTATATATTTTGGAAATTAATCCTTTGTCGGTTGTTTCATTTGCTATTATTTTCTCCCGTTCTGAGGGTTGTCTTTTCGCCTTGCTTATAGTTTCCTTTGCTGGAAAAAGCTTGAAGTTTAATCAAGTCCCACTTGATTACTTTTGTTTTTATTTCCATTACTCTAGGAGGTGGGTCATAGAGGATCTTGCTTTGATTTATGTCATTGAGTATTCTGCCTATGTTTTCCTCTAAGAGTTTTATAGTTTCTGGTCTTACGTTTAGGTCTTGAATCCATTTTGAGTTTATTTTTGTGTATGGTGTTCGGAAGTGTTCTAATTTCATTCTTCTACATGTAGCTGTCTGTTTCCCCAGGCCAACTTATTGAGGCTCTGGTTTCTCAATCTCGAACCAATCAGTTGGTCCATACAGGGTGCTACCTGTTGCTTCTTGACACATACACAGGTTTTTCAGGGGACAGGTAAGATGGTCTGGTATTCTCATCTCTTTAAGAGCTTTTGTTAATTTGTTATGATCCACACAATCGAAGGCTTTAGCGTAGTTGATGAAACAGACATAGATGATTTTTGGTATGCCCTTGCTTTCTCTGTGATCTGGCAAATACTGTCAATTTGATCTCTGGTGGTGCCTCTTCCTTTACGAAACCCAGCTTGGACATCTGCAAGTTCTTGGTTCAAATAATGCTGAAGCCTAGCATGCAAGTTTTTAAACCTGACTTTTACTAGCATGGGAGATGAGTGTAAGTGTCCGATAGTTAGCACATTCTTTAGTACTACCCTTCTTGGGAATTGGGATGAGGTTTGACCTTTTGAAGTCCTGTGGCCACTGCTGGGTCTTCCAGATTTGCTGACATATTGAATGCGACACCATAATGGCATCATCCTTTCGGGTTTTGGACAGTTCTACTGGAATTCCGTCGCATTCTCTAGCTTTATTAACAGTAGTGCTTCCTAAGGCCCTCTTGACTTCACGTTCCAGAATATCTGGCTCTGGGTGACTGACCATACCATCATAATTATCTGGTTCATTAGGATCTTTTTCCTACAGTCCTTATGTGTATGCCTTCCATCTCTTCTTGATCTCTTCAGCATCTACTAGGTCTCTACCATTGCTGTCCTTTATTGTGCCCATCTTTGGCCGAAATATCCCCTTGATATTTCTAGTTTTCACCTCTATTCTTTCTCCTTCTCTTGTTTTCTTCTAGTTTTATGCACTGTTCATTGATTAAGGCCTTCTTGTCTCTCCGTGTTTTTCTGTGGAACGCTGCATTTAGTTGGATGTACCTTTTCCTATCTCCCTTGGTTTTTGCTTCTCTTCTTTCTTCAGCTATTTTAAAGCCTCCTGAGATAGCCTCTTTGCCTTCTTTCTTTTCTTTTTCTTTGGGATGGCTTTGTTCACTGCCTCCTGTACAATATTATGGACCTCTGCCCATAGATCTTCAACCACACTGTTAACTAGATCTAATCTCTTGAATCTATTTATTACTCCCACTGCATATGCATAGGGGATTGGATTTCAGCTGTACCTAGCTGTCCTACTGGTTTTCCCTGCATTCTTTAGTTTAAGCATGAATTTTGCTGTGAGAAGCTGATGAACAGAGCCACAGTCAGCTCCAGGTCTTGTTTTTTTCTGATTGCATACGGTTTCTCCATCTTTGACTACAAAAAACGTAATCAATCTGATTTCAGTATTGACATTTGGTGATGTCAATGAGTAAACCCATCTCTTGTGTTGCTGAGAAAGGGTATCTGCTCTGACGAGGGCATTCTCTTGGCAGAACTCAGTTAGCCTTTGCCCTGCTTCATTTTGTTCTCCAAGGCCAAACTTGCTGGTTATTCCAGGTATCTCTTGACTTCCTTCTTTGGTATACCAATCCCCACTGATGAATAGAACAGCTAGGGTGTTAGTTCCAGGAGGTCTTCTAGGTTTTCATAGGACTGATCAGCTTCAGCTTCTTTGGCATCTGTGGTAGGGGAATAGGCTTGAATTACTGTGATGCTGAACGGTTCGCCTTGGAAAGAACCGAGATCATTCTGTCATTTTGGAGGTTGAACCCACGTAGTGCATATCAGGATTCTTTGGTTGATTATGAGGGCTCCTCCATTTCTTCTATAGGATTATTGCCCACAGTAATTGATATAATTGTCATCTGAATTCAATTCACCCATTCCTGTCCAGTTTAGTTCACTGTTACCCAGGATGTTGATGATTATTCTCACTGTCATTAAGTTAGTAAAAATACAAAGTAGAGCTAACAAGTTAATATGAATATAGAAAGCCCTAGTGTAGTCACTAAGAACATAAAATTTAAACTATATCATTAATGCGAACCAAAAGCTACACGGAAAAATTTCATTTACAAATGAAGGCAATAAAGATAAAAAGAAGGACAAAAAACATGAATTTTGGAAAAAAATACAATAGTCATAAATTTGATCATATTAATAATGATGCAAAAGGCCAGGCTGGATGAAGCACAAGCTGGAGTCAAGATTACCAGGAGAAATATCAATAACCTCAGACACACAGGTAACATCACTCTTAGGGCAGAAAGTAAAGAACTACAGAGCCTCTTGATGAAAGTGAAAGAGGAGAGTGAAAAAGTTGGCTTAAAGCTCAGCATTCAGAAAACTGAGATCATGGCATCCGGTCCCATGACTTAGTGGCAAATAGATGGGGAAACCATGGAAACAGTGAGAGACTTTATTTATTTATTTATTTATTTGGCTCCAACATCACCTGCAGATGGTGACTGCAGCTATGAAATTCAAAGACGCTTGCTGCTGGGAAGAAAAGCTGTGTCCAACCTAGACAGCACATTAAAAAGCAGAGACATTACTTTGCCTACAAATGTCCAGTCAAAGCTGTGGTTTTCCCAGTAGTCGTATATGGATGTGAGAGTTGGACTATAAAGAAAGCTGAACACCCAAGAGTTAATGATTTTAAATATGGTGCTGGAGAAAACTCTTGAGAGTCCCTTGGACTGCAAGGAGATCAAACCAGTCAACCCTAAAGGAAATCAGTCCCGAATATTCATTGGAAGGGCTGATGCTGAAACTGAAGCTCCAGTACTTTGGCCACCTGATGCGAAGAACTGACTCATTGAAAAAGACCCAGATGCTGGGAAAGATTGAAGGCAGGAGGATAAGGGGATGACAGAGGATGAAATGGTTGGAGAGTGTCACCGACTCAATGGATATGAGTTTTAGCAAGCTCTAGGAGTTGGTGATGGACAGGGAAGCCTGGCGTGGTGCAGTCTATGTGGTCTCAAAGGATCAGACACAACTAAGCAACTGAACTGAACTAAATAATGATGTAAATTATGAATGAATTGAACAATCTAATCAAAAAGCAAATATTCTGAGATTACATAAATATGATAAAACTATAAGCTCTCTACAGGAGACATAATTTAGAGTCAAAGATACAGATTTTAAATGAAATGACTGAAAAATACATATAATGCAAACATCAACCAAAGAGAGAATTGGGTATACTGTACTAAGAAAAAAATGATTTTTATTAAAAACTGATGCTAGGGATAAAGAAGGACATTTCAAAATGATCAAAAGGGGACTCTATTAGGAAGACATAGTAATTATGTATGCACCTAACGAGACAACCAAAAAAAATGCATGGAGGAAAAAAAAACTGATGGAATTGAAGAAAGAATTAGACAATTCAACAATAATTGCTATACTTTACTAATCCACTTTCAATAATGGATAGAAAGATAGGCAGAAGATCAACAATGAAATAGAGATCTTGAATGATAATATAAACCGGATGGACCTAACAGATATCTATAGAGCAATTTATCCAATACAGGATAATACAATCTTCTTAAGAGTGCAGGGAACATTCTCTAGAATACCCTATATGCTAGGACATAAGACAAACCTAAATAAATATTACAGGGTCCAAACCATATCAAGTCCATCCTCAAAATATAATGAAATTAGAAAACAAAACATTTTGAGCAACAGACAAATATGTGGAAGTTAAACAGCATACTCCTAAATAATCAAAGGGTCAAAGAAAGAACCACAAGAGAAAGTAGAAAATACATTTGGATCTTCAACAATGCGGGGTTTAGGGCAACAACCTTTTCTGCAGTCGAAAATCCATATATAACTTGTAGTTGGCCCTCTATGTGGATCTTCCAAATCAGTGATTTCACCTCTGCAGATTCAACCAGCCGCAGATGGTGTAGTGCTGTAGCAAATGAAGCAACGGACAAAGAATTAATCTCAAAAGTATACAAGCAACTCCTGCAGCTCAATTCCAGAAAAATAAATCACCCAATCAAAAAGGGGGCCAAAGAACTAAACAGACATTTCTCCAAAGAAGACATACAGATGGCTAACAAACACATGAAAACATGCTCAACATCACTCATTATCAGAGAAATGCAAATCAAAACCACAATGAGGTACCATCTCACGCCAGTCAGAATGGCTGCTGTCCCAAAGTCTACAGGCAGTAAATGCTGGAGAGGGTGTGGAGAAAAGGGAACCCTCTTACACTGTTGGTGGGAATGCAAACCAGTACAGCCACTATGGAGAACAGTGTGGAGATGCCTCAAAAAACTGGAAATAGAACTGCCATATGACCCAGCAATCCCACTGCCGGGCATACACACCGAGGAAACCAGAATTGAAAGAGACACGTGTACCCCAGTGTTCATCGCAGCACTGTTTATAGCAGTCAGGACATGGAAGCAGCCTAGATGCCCATCAGCAGACGAATGGATAAGAAAGTGGTGGTACATATACACAATGGAATATTACTCAGCCATTAAAAAGAATACATTCGAATCAGTTCTAATGAGGTGGATGAAACTGGAGCCTATTATACAGAGTGAAGTAAGCCAGAAAGAAAAACACCAATACAGTATCAGTTCAGTTCAGTTCAGTCGCTCAGTCGTGTCCGACTCTTTGCGACCCCATGAATCGCAGTACGCCAGGCCTCCCTGTCCATCACCAACTCCCAGAGTCTACCCGAACCCGTGTCCATTGAGTCGGTGAGGCCATCCAACCATCTCATCATCGGTCACCCCCTTCTCCTCCTGCCCCCAATCCTTCCTAGCATTAGGGTCTCTTCCAATGAGTCAACACTTCGCATGAGATGGCCAAAGTATAGGAGTTTCAGCTTCAAAATCAGTCCTTCCAATGAACAGCCAGGACTGATCTCCTTTAGGATGGACTGGTTGGATCTCCTTTCAGTCCAAGGGACTCTCAAGAGTCTTCTCCAACACCACAGTTCAAAAGCATCAATTCTTTGGCACTCAGCTTTCTTCACCTGCCAACTCTCACGTCCATGCATGACTACTGGAAAAACCATAGCCTAGACTAGACGGACTTTTGTTGCCCAAGTAATGTCTCTGCTTTTAAATATGCTATCTAGGTTGATTGTAACTTTCCTTCCAAGGAGTAAGCGTCTTTAAATTTCATGGCTGCAGCCACCATCTGCAGTGATTTTGGAACCCCCCAAAATAAAGTCTGATGCTGTTTCCACTGTTTCCCCATCTATTTCCCATGAAGTGATGGGACCAGATGCCATGATCTTAGTTTTCTGAATGTTGAGCTTTAAGCCAACTTTTTCACTCTCCTCTTGCTCTTTCATCAAGAGACTCTTTAGTTCCTCTTCACTTTCTGCCATAAGGGTGGTGTCATCCGCATATCTGAGGTTATTGATATTTCTCCCGGCAATCTTGATTCCAGCTTGTGCTTCTTCCAGCCCAGCGTTTCTCATTATGTACTCTGCATATAAGTTAATTAAGCAGGGTGACAATACACAGCCTTGACGTGCTCCTTTTCCTATTTGGAACCATTCTGTTGTTCCATGTCCAGTTCTAACTGTTGCTTCCTGACCTGAATACAGGTTTCTCAAGAGGCAGGTCAGGTGGACTGGTATTCCCATCTCTTTAAGAATTTTCCATAGTTTATTGTGATCCACACAGTCAAAGGCTTAGGCATAGTCAATAAAGCAAAAATAGATGTTTCTCTGGTACTCTCTTGCTTTTTCGATGATCCAGTGGATGTTGGCAGTTTGATCTCTGGTTCTCTGCCTTTTCTAAAACCAGCTTGAACATCTGGAAGTTCATGGTTCACGTATTGCTGAAGCCTGGCTTTGAGAATTTTGAGCATTACTAGTGTGTGAGATGAGTGCAATTGTGCTGTAGGTCGAGCATTCTTTGGCATTGCCTTTCTTTGAGATTGGAATGAAAACTGACCTTTTCCAGTCCTGTGGCCACTGCTGCGTTTTCCGGATTTGCTGGCATATTGAGTGCAGCACTTACACAGCATCATCTTTCAGGATTTGAAATAGCTCAACTGGAATTCCATCACCTCCACTAGCTTTGTTCATAGTGATGCTTTATAAGGCCCACTTGACTTCACATTCCAGGATGTCTGGCTCTAGGTGAGTGATCACACCGTCATGATGATCTGGGTCGTGAAGATCTTTTTTGTATGGTTCTTCTGTGTATTCTTGCCACCTGTTCTTAATATCTTCTGCTTCTGTTACATCCATACCATTTGTGTCCTTTATTGTGCCCATCTTTGCATGAAATGTTCCCTTGGTATCTCTAATTTTCTTGAAGAGATCTCTAGTCTTTCCCATTCTGTTGTTTTCCTCTATTTCTTTGCATTGATCGCTGAGGAAGGCTTTCTTATCTCTCCTTGCTATTCTTTGGAACTCTGCATTCAGATGGGAATAGCTTTCCTTTTCTCCTTTGCTTTTCGCTTCTCTTCTTTTCACAGCTATTTGTAAGGCCTCCTCAGACAGCCATTTTGCTTTTGTGCATATCTTTTCCATGGGGATGGTCTTGATCCCTGTCTCCTGTACAATGTCATGAACCCCTGTCCATAGTTCATCAGGCACTCTCTCTATCAGATCTAGTCCCTTAAATCTATTTCTCATTTCCACTGTATACTCGTAAGGGATTTGATTTAGGTCATACCTGAATGGTCTAGTGGTTTTCCCTACTTTCTTCAATTTCAGTCTGAATTTGGCCATAAGGAGTTCATGATCTGAGCCACAGTCAGCTCCCAGTCTTGTTTTTGCTGACTGTATAGAGCTTCTCCATCTTTGGCTGCAAAGAATATAATCAATCTGATTTCGGTGTTGACCATCTGGTGATGTCCATGTGTAGAGTCTTCTCTTGTGTTGTTGGAAGAGGGTGTTTGCTATGACCAGTGCATTCTCTCGGCAGAACTCTATGAGCCTTTGCCCTGCTTCATTCTGTACTCCAAGGCCAAATTTGCCTGTTACGCCACGTGTTTCCTGACTTCCTACTTTTGCATTCCAGTCCCCTATAATGAAAAGGACATCTCCTTTGAGTGTTAGTTCTAAAAGGTCTTGTAATTCTTCATAGAACCGTTCAACTTCAGCTTCTTCAACGTTTCTGGTCGGGGCATAGACTTGAATTACCGTGATATTGAATGGTTTGCCTTGGAAACGAACAGAGATCATTCTGTCGTTTTTGAGATTGCATCCAAGTACTGCATTTCGGACTCTTTTGTTGACCATGATGGCTACTCTATTTCTTCTAAGGGATTCCTGCCCACAATAGTAGATATAATGGTCATCTGAGTTAAATTCACCCATTCTAGTCCATTTTAGTTCGCTGATTCCTAGAATGTCGACGTTCACTCTTGCCATCTCCTGTTTGACCACTTCCAATTTGCCTTGATTCATGGAACTGACATTCCGGGTTGCTATGCAATATTGCTCTTTACAGCATCGGACTTTGCTTCTATCACCAGTCACATCCACAGCTGGGTATTGTTTTTGCTTTGGCTCCATCCCATCAATCTTTCTGGAGTTATTTCTCCACTGATCTCCAGTAGCATATTGGGCACCTGCCGACCTGGGGAGTGTACTAACACATGTATATGGAATTTAGTAAATCGTAAAGATAACCCTGTATGCGAGACATCAAAAGAGACACAGATATATAGAACAGTATTATGGACTTTATGGGAGAGGGCGAGGGCAGGATGATATGGGAGAATGCCACTGAAGCATGTAAATTATCATGTGTGAAATGAATCCCCAGTCCAGGTTCGATGCATGATACAGCGTGCTCGGGGCTGGTGCACTGGGATGACCCGGAAGGATGGGATGGGGAGGGAGGTTAAAAAATAGATAAATAGGGTAATTTTTTTAGAAAAAAAGAAAAAAAAATCTTTGTATAAGTGGACCTGCACAGTTCATATGTCTGTTGTTCAAGGGTCAACTTGACTTTGAGAAGAATGAAAGCAAAAACACACCACATCCACGTGAGGGGATGTAGCAAACTAAACTCAAATAGGCAGCCATAGTAAACAATTAATTCTAGAGAAAAATTAATGACATAAAGAATAGAAAAACCACAGAGATACTCAACAAATTAAAATTTGGTTATTTAGAAAGGTCAATAAATTGACACAACTTTAGCGATTTTCATCAAAGGAGGAAAAAGACTCACGTTACTAAAATTAGGAATAAAAAAGGAAAAATTGCTACCAACTTTAGAGAAATAAGTATAGTTGTAAAGGAATGCCATGATGCTAGTTAGAAAATTTAGATGAAATGGACAAATTTCTAGAAATACATGAATGACTGAAATTGACTCAAGAAGAAAGTGAAAGTCTGAATAGCAAGAGATCGAATTAGTCATTTTTAAGCCTTTTGCCCAACCCACCTCCCAAAAGGCCCCCTTACCCTACCTAGATCCCGAGAGCCTCGCTGCTGAATTCTACCAAATATTTAAACCAAAAATCATGCTAATTCTCCACACATGCATTCTAAATGTGTCCACAGAAGTGGAAAGGAACATTTCCCAACTCATTCTATGAGGCAGTGTTACTCGGATGACAAAACTAGAGGTCAGTTATTTTGTAGAATTCTCAATTTGGCTCCATCCAGTATTTGCTCATGACGAATTTCATGTTTTGCATCTTTGACAGGAAAATGACAGAAATGATACTGTGTTCATATCATCTCATTCTATCAGGTGGTTCATGATTTCATTGTGTCCCAATATTGATGATATTCACTTGGATCACTTGATTAAAGTGGTTGCTGACAAGATTCTCCACTGTCAAGTTACTCTCCCTTATCTTGTATTTTGAAAACATTTTTTTTTTGTATTTTAAAGTACATAAATATTTTATTCCTCACCAAAATTAGGTTTATTAATTTATTTGTATCTATTTTATTAAGAGTCTCTTATTTTACTAAATGAATCATGATCTGTCACTATCGTTATTTATTTTGAGGTTCACATTGTTCCAGCCTTGGACAGTGGGAACCTCCTTAAGCCTGGCTCTCTGTGCTTTTGACATCTCCCCATCATTCTTTGATGGAGAAGGCAATGGCAACCCACTCCAGTTCTCTTGCCTGGAGAATCCCAGGGACGGAGGAGGCTGGTGGGCTGACGTCTGTGGAGTCGCACAGAGTCGGACACGACTGAAGCGACTTAGCAGCAGCAGCATTCTTTGAAAAATTTGATGCTTTTGGTACAAGATATTCCAGGCTCATCTTGTACTTTTCCTGTCCTAGCCACGGCATTAACAAATTCTCCAAGAAGTCCCAAGTATTTTTAGTGGAAAATGGAATTTAGAATCCAACATATGAGATCTGTGTGTACTCATTATTTCCCAGTTCCTTTCATTGAGAGTCTGGGAAGTGTACACGTGTGTGTGTGCATGTGTGTGTGTGTGTGTGTGTGTGTGTGTGTGTGTGTGTGTATCCTCCCGATATAGCTCGGGCTCTGATATCACAAAATGCTGGATTGTCCTCAACTCATGTGAGTGCCTTTCTCAGCATATTCAGACTCTGACACCCACTCCAGGCAACCCTTTTATAAACATACCCCCCTTACCCTCCTTGCGCTTTGATACTCTGCACTGGCACACCCCCATGTGCAGATACTCTCCTTGTTCCACTCAGCCTCTAACTGCCCACACAGAGCTGGCCCACTTCCATCCATGGATGCCCTCCTCACCTTGCTTGGCCTCTGACTTTCTACACAAACCTGCCGCCTCCTTGTGGATTTCGTCTTCTCTGGGCTGAGGCTTTTACTCTGTATGCCTGGCCAGCTTCCTATTTAATATCCTCCAGACTAAACGGACTCTCGTAGCAAGCTGCTCTGCTCTGTGAATGCCTCTTAATCCCACGTTGGCACTGACTGCCCATGACACATCCTAGCGTGGATATCCTGTTTTCCCTGCTCAAATTGTGACATCTCATGCTACACACCTCCCTTCCCTGCTCTCGTGGATCTGATCACTTCAACCTATTTGAGTTCTGACTCCCCATACTAGGCTATTCTGACTGCATGGATATCCTTATCACCCCTATTTCACTTCTAACATCTCACTCTGGCCCACTATGGCTCCATGACCCCTGTCACGGATACTTGTCTTGATCGATCTCACCTCATTTTTTGTGATGAGTTGCTCAGCAAGAGGGAGAAGGGGAAGAGAGAGGGGGGTTCTTGAATTGAATTTGAAGCATAAGTGAGCATTGCCAATCAAAGATAGATAAACCACATTTCAGGTAGGGAACTTACATGTGAAAAATGGGGTATAGAAAAATAATTCTTCAAGTTTATATTTTTTTTTCCAGAGGGTTACTAAATAATGCATCGACATTAGTTGAAGAGACTTTCTTCTCCCAGTGTAAAATGACACCTTCTTCCTTTATCATATTCTTGATGTGTATGTGTGTCTATGGCCAGATGAGGGCCCTTTTCTAAGTTGCACACTTCTCTCCTATAGGAAGTCTCCTGCGTATGAACAAGTTCCATTCTGAGAGTGCACTTTTAAGCCCAGTTTGTCATAAGTCCAGCAAAGTTAGCCTGAGTACCCAAATAACAGAATCGGCTGTATTCTGCTGCTTTTTAAAAAATTAATTAATTTTTTCATTGAAGGATAATTGCTTTACAGAATTCTGTTGTTTTCTGTCAAACCTCAACACGAATCAGCCATAGGTATCCATACATCCCCTCCTTTTTGAACCTCCCTCCTATCTCTCTCCCCATCTCACCCCTCTAGGTGGATACAGAGACCCTGTTTGAGTTTCCTGAGCCATACAGCAAATTCCCGTTGCTTTCTATTTGACATATGGTGATGTAAGTTTTCATGTTACTCTTTCCATATATCTCACCCTCTCTTCCCCTCTTCCCATGTCCACCAGTCTATTCTCTGTCTGTTTCTCCACTGCTGCCCTGTAAATAAATTCTTCAGTACCATTTCTCTAGATTCCATATATATGTGTTATGATATCTATCATTCTCTTTCTGAGTTACTTCACTCTGTATAATGGGTTCTAGGTTCATCCACCTTATTAGTGAAGTGAAAGTCGCTCAGTTGTGTCCAATTCTTTGTGACCCCATGGACAATATAGTCCATGGAAAATTCTCCAGGCCAGAATACTGGAGAGGGTAGCCTTTCCTTTCTCCAAGGGATCTTCCCAACCCAGGAATCTAACCCAGGTCCCCCACATTGCAGGCAGATTCTTTACCAGCTGAGCCACAAGGGAAGCCCATCCACCTTACTAGAACTGACTCAAACGTGTTCCTTCTTATGGCTGAGTAATATTCCATTGTGTATAAGCACCACAACTTCTTTATCCATTCATGTGTTGATGGACATCTAGGTTGCTTCCATGTTCTAGCTATTGTAAATAGTACTGGAATGAACAATGGGATACATGTGTCTTTTTCAATTTTTGTTTCCTCAGGGTGTATGCCTAGGAGTGGGATTGCTGGGTCATAGGGTACAGCGCTCTTTTACACGTGCTTTCGGACATCCTGGGCTAGAAATAAACGTAGTGTTCTCATGTACTCTATACAGTACTGTGCTGTAAAATACACAAAAGCACAACTGTTTGTAGAGGATGCACGCATGAGGCAATGTCCGCCAGACACGTGAATTAACTTACGTGGCTGGACATGGGAATGCAAGTTTGAATCTTTGAAATTTCACAGTTTGAAGATTCCTATGTAAGGGACCTACTGTATTCTCACATGGTGAAAGGAGCTAGGGAGCTCTGTGAGTTCTCTCTGTAAGAGCATTAATCTCCATTCTCGAGGGCTCCACCCTCATGACCTAAATATCTCCCAAAGGCCCCACCTTCTAATATCCTCACACTGGACATTAGGTTTACAACATGAATTTTGGGGGTGCCACATTCATACAAAAGCTGTATGTGTGTGTGTGTAGTTGAGTTGATTTCTGCTCTCGCTTCTTACCTCATGAGCTGTAAGTCTTACCATGTACCAGTACTAGTCGTATACCAGTACTTCTCTATGTAAGTATGTAGGCTAACCATATGCTTTAAAATCTAGTAAGGACAACCTTCATGCTCATTCATCTTCTTTTTCAGGAATGTCCTGCCTCTTATAACATGTTTGTTTTTCCACATATATTATAGAATCAGCTTACTTCTCATACCAATCACATTAATATTTTTGTTGAAATCTCATCATAATTTTAGAATAATTTGGGGACAATTGATATCTGTATGAAATCTTTTCATACTCCTAAAAGAGACATCTTTCCATTTTGTCATGCATTTCATTGTGTTTTTCAGTAGTATCTCAGAATTTTCTTCAAATAGCTGTCGCATATTTTTTATTTGTCCTTAAATATCTTCTTAATATTTATCTGTTTCTAGCTATTATAAATGATGTCTTCCATTACAGATGTAATTGGTTGTTAGCGTATGGGAAGACTGTTCTATATATTGTTATCTTTATCCAGCCATCTAGCTCAATTCCCTCAAAATACAGCTGTCCCTCAATATCTGTGGGAGATTGGTTCTAAGACATCACTGCCAAAGATCAGATACCCAAATCCACAGATGTTCAAGTCTCTTATAATAAGAAGCATAGCATTTTAGGATTTGCATATAAACTGCACATGTCCTCTCATATACTTTAAATCGTCTCTAGATTACTTATGATACCTAATGCAATGTAAATGATATGTAAATAGTTGCCAGCATGTGGTAAATTTGAATTTTGATTTTTGGAAATTTTTGGATTTTTTTAAGTAAATATTTTTAATCCACACTTCGTGAATTCCTGCATGCAAAAACCATGGATAGGAAAGGCTGACTGTATAGAGTACTTTTCTTTGGAGTCTCCTGTCATCAGCAGATAATGTTAATGTTGCCTCCATTGCTCTATGTTTTAAAAAGAAACTTCAAAAAAACCTTAGAATGATTTTAGACTCCCCAAAAAAGTGCAGATAGTTGCCATATATCAGAAAGTTCCAAAATATCACGCATATTGTTATAAACTCGAGTGCCTACTTTATCTCCAAGATTTGTCCTATTAAAATTTTCTTAGTTGTTACCCGATGTCCTTTTCCTGATCCAGGAACCCATCCTGGATCCCACACTGCATGTAGTAGATGTCTCTTTCGGCTCTTCTTGGATGTGACAATTTCTCAGACTTCCCTTATTTTTCATGACCTTGATGGTTTTGAGGAGTACTAGTCAGGGATTTTATAAAATGTTCCTCAACTTGGATTTGTCTGATGCTTTTCCTATTAACCTGGGACTATGGACTTTTTGGGCGGGGTCTTCCCTTGTGGCTCAGCTGGTAAAGAATCCAACTGCATTGCGGGAGACCTGGGTTTGATCCCTGGGTTGGGAAGATCCCCCGGAGAGGGGAAAGGCTACCCACTCCAGTATTCTGGCCTAGAGAATTTCATGGACAGTACAGTCCATGGCGTCGCAAAGAGTCAGACATGACCGAGTAACTTTCATTTTCACTTTCACTTCGTGGATTTTGGGGGAAGAAGACTGCAGAGGTGGAGTGTGCTGTTTACCACGTGATACAATCTACATGTCTTATCCCTGGTAATGTTGACCTTGACCACTGGGCTGAAGTAGTGTTTGTCATGTTATTCCACTGTCAAGTTACTCTTTGTCTCCCTCTCCATATTGCTGTATTTTTTGGAATGAAGTCACTATGTGTCACTCACTCTTAAGGAATAGGGAGTTACGCTCCACCTCCTTGAGAGCACAATTACCTATGTCAGTTATCTGAAATCCTTTTGCGTGGGAAATTTGTCTGTTGTCTCCTATGTATTCAATCATTTATTTATATCAGTATGGACCCATAGATATTCATTTTATACTTTGGGATATAATCCCAAAAGATGACTAACTTAATTTATTATGTCGCTCATCTTGTTATAGTTTTGGCCATTGGAAGCTCATTCCTGTCTTCTTTGACTTAACCCCGTTACTTCAGGGCTTTTTTATTTTTTTTTAATTTTTAAGCACTTCCTTTTTGATACAATAAGATCCCCCAGACTCCTCTTCTGTATTTCCTCTCTGAGTTCTACAATCAGTAATTTCTCCAAGAAGCCTGGTTCCTTTCATTGGAAAAGAGTATTGGGAACCAAGATCTGTGCTTATTTCTACATCATTGTTTCTTTCAGATTTGGGGAGTATCATTTCTCTTAAACCCTTTCAGCTAAGAAGGCAAAGAAATATATGTATGTATACTCATGTGCCATCTATTTCACTGCTCAATTCAAGTACGCATGAGTAACAGTATCAGGATTGTTAACCTGTACCCCCTACGAGAAAGAACACTATAAACTAGATTACACTGCTTTTATATTTTACTTTCAGTCTTGCAAATTCCATTCATTTCCAAAGTTACTTAAGTCAGGGGATCTTAGTGAGGTGGTTTCGTACATTTGTAATATAATTCCATTCTTTAGTCAAATTCTGCATTCTATTCTTGATGTCAGTTTTTTTTTTTAATATGCATGCATTGATTTACTTTTTGTGCTGTAATGTTCTGGTTTTGACAAATATGTAGTGTCATGTATTTTCCATAACATCATACAGAATAGTTTCACTGCCCTAAAACATCCTCTATGCCTGGAGAAGGAAATGGCAACCCACTCCAGTATTCTTGCCTGGGAAATCCCAGGGATCGAGGAGCTGGTGGGCTACTGTCCATGGGGTCTCAAGGAGTCACACATGACAGCGACTGAGTACAGTCATTTTTAGGAGCAGTGTTGGCCACACAAAACACATCAGTGGCTCCTAGTTTGTGGCCTCTGGTTTAATATCTTACTTTCCCACTTGTCCCTCTGCTCCATAGGGGTACATGCGCATGGGTCTGCTCTGCTCAGCCCAGTGTTTGGATTCAACAAATGGAATAATGACAATCGAAAACGGACCCACCCTCCCAGTAGAGCACCAGGTTCAGAAAGAATACACTGGCATGGAAATGGCGTTCTGTCACTCCCCACCTCTTTTTCAATTGCCCTCTGGAAATTTCGCCATTTCCCTTTAAGCCCTACTCCCAGTTGACCCCTGCAAGCCTCCTTACCCTCTGCCCTGAAGTCATCACAATGGCCACATGGGTTCTGGTGGGGGCGGGGCCCTCTATGACGTCACCAAGGGCCCAGCCCTGGCTGGTCCTCAGTCTCCAGGTGCCAGGGCACACCAGCGCACCAGGAGCTGTTTCCTCTCGGCTCACATGTGGTCCATCAAATGGTTCCTGTGCTTTTCCACAGGCGTTACCTGTGTCTACGCCTTAATGTTTACTTCTCTGAGAGAGAAAGCCGAAGAAATCCAGGGGAAGATGCTCTGCGGAGGACACTGTCTAATTCAGCAGAATCAACCAGAGCATGCCCGAGACTGGCTTGAGATCATGTTTCTCTGGCTTTTCTTCATTGTGCTCACGTATGTGACAGTGAAGTTGACGGGAGAGAGTGGTGAGAGTAATGTGCAGACTCCTCCTGCCTGTCAGGGCGGTTCATGTGGCTCTCCGGGGCAGAAAAAGAAAAATGCTTCCCCAGACAAAGACCATATGTTTGCCTCCTTAACCCAGCTCGAGATGGACCTTGTGAAATTTGTGTCCAGGGTGCGGAATCTGAAACTTGCCACGGCAACCTGCAGTAACCTCAACGCTCCCAATGTCGAGGTTCCTGCAGACGCACCCAGTAACATTACACTGTATGAACTCTGGTGCGAGGAAGACTCCGATTGAGTGGATTTGTATGTCAAAGTAGGAGAGGAATTGTTGATTGTTGACATACCTTATCCAAACTAATAAAACTCTTCTGAAGCAAAAGAAAAAAGCCTCTGATATTTTTTATTTGCTCTACAGCTTGACCTTTTCCAGAGTGTCGTATAATTGGCAGCATGCAGTGTATAACCTTTTCCAGACGAGCTTATTTTACTTGATAACATTCATTCAGGTTTCATCCATCTCTTTTTGTGATTTGATAGCTAATTTCTTTTTATTCTTGAATAATATTCTGCTATGGTGATGTACCACAGTTTGTTTACCCAGTCGTCTACTAAAGGACACTTTGGTTGCTTCCAATTTGTGGGTGAGAGAGAGAGAATGAATTAAGCTGTTATAAAATTCATGGGCATGTTTTTGTGTGGGCTTTAACTATCAAATCATTTGCTGAGCAGTCTAGGAGTGTAATTGATAGATCATGTGGTATAACAATGTTTAGCTCTGTAAGAAATTGCTTCCAAAGTGATTCTGCCATTTTGCAATCCCACTAAGAATGAATGAGAGTTCCTGTTGTTCCTCATCTTTGCCAGTAATTGGTTTGTCAGATTTTTGTATTTGACCGTTCCAATAAGTTGGTGGTGGTATCTCATTGTTTCAGTTTCACCAGTCTACTCGAAAAAGTTATCTTATTTCCATATTTCCATTGCAGCATTTCCATTGTGTTTTATTACCATAAATTCTTCAGGAGTTTTATCTTTAATCTGAGGTTTAAATAGGTCTTCTGCTCAGCAAAACTTCGGCTGCTGTTTATACCATCAGTGATTACATTGCTTAGTTAGTCTTCTAATAATGTTTTCGTGAAGGACTCATAACTTGAAATCATGTATAACACTGAGCACTTTTTGGAGAGAGGGCAACAGGCAGGAAGGCCAGGGGTCTCCAAACGGAGGGTGTCAGACATTTTATCTCTCTTAAGCAGCAGGAAGAAACAAAGGAGCGATATTTTTTCCCTTCTCTATACAAATTTAAAAGAGGTTTCTCTTGAAATACTGTGTTGCCATGACACCTGGTTTCACCTGAGGTTAACTCGTCTCAGACTTTGAGATAACCAATGCATCTTTCTTATGGAAATGTTTGTCTTAAGCTATGTTAATGTACTGTGCATCTACCCCAAAGGCTGTCTTCCGCCTAATGGCTCAGAACCTGCTTGGCAAACCAGCCTGTTATACTCAGACATTGTTCCCCTAATCTATGTAAATGAAACTCCCTGCATGATCTGCCTTTCGGCAAAATTCAAGTCAATCCTTTTATGACCTGGAATGTCCCGTGCCCAGATTATCGAAAATGCATCTTATGGATGAGGGGTCTGGTGCCATTCTGAGTTTAAGACATTCCTTTCTTATGTTAACAAACTTCTAGTGACTATATAACATCCAGCTGAAGACTAGCAGGGGGGTACTCTTTCTGCCCCCTTCTGATGCCTACGTCCGAAGCTTTCTCTCTCTCCTTTATACTTGAATAAAACTTGATCACACCAAAGCTCTGAGCGATCCAGCCTCGTCTCTGGCCCAGGATTGAATTCTTCTCCTCCAGAGGCCAAGAATCCCGGCCGTTTTTCTGTGGCTCAGCAACAACCTTTCATCTTGGAGTTCGTCCGGGATTCATCAGGACAAGGTAAGCATGCTTGGAGCTCTAGTTCTTTGTTCTCCTAGCGAACACGTTTTCTGCTGTACTTGACTAAACTCTACGGCGTGCTCGTGTGAATGAATGACACACCCTGCGTGACACAAGTGAGGAGCCCTGCTCTGCGGTTCCGCGGTGACCTCATACGGCTTATGGCAGAAACCTGTCGGGGGTTTCTACCGACCTGCCAATGCCAAGAGGCACCCAGTGTCTCCTTTGGGGACCGAGTCGAAATGGGCAAAGCGTGTGGACCGAACTCTCCTTTCTCGGTCAAACTTTTCGGTCTCTTTGACCATTTCATAGCTCCTTGGGAATTAGAAGTACTAACTAACCTATCTGTCGGGTCATAGACTTTCAAGGGACTCGTGATCTATGCTGTTACTGTGTACTGTTACTTGGGTCCCAAACTTGAGGTTGGTAGTCAAGAAGCACCTAGCCTCGCTAGGAATCGAAAGTTTGGAAGCTAGATGGAGCTCTAGCTGCGAGAACATCTCTGAGGTTAAAGGTTACTCAGATTGGAACTGCAATGGATTTTTTTTTCCTTTGGTAACACTGGCTCTTAGTGGCCCAGAGGAGGCTCTTACACTGGTGGGGTGATGCTTGGAGGGAACATCTCAGTTTTATGTGCGCATTGGTCTTATTGTGGTCAGGAATATATTCAGGGTCGTGCACAGGCACTCAGGTGACAAATGTCTCCTCCAGCGGTCTTGGTCTGGGAGGCATTCTGGAAGGTTACTCTAATTGCACCCCGGGTGGCATCAGAGGCAAGCAAGGTTTTAACGGTGAGGAGCTGGACGTCAGTCAGGGATGCCATTAGGTCTACCCCTGGTGCATCCCCACCCCGTCTCGGTGGTAGAACCGGGAGGGACGAGTACGGCGCCTGCGTCGGTAAGGGACAGACTAAGTCCGACCAGAAAAAGAAAAGCTTTGGTGTAAAGTCTGTCTACAGCCCCATCGAGAGCAGGGAGGGACGCCTCCGGTAGAAAGAGGGCACTGGTCGCTTTTTTGTCTCCCTTAGAGATGGGAGCTAACAATTCCAGCCTCACTCCTTTGAACTGTATCCTGAAAAACTGGGATAGATTTGATCCCCAGGGCTTAAAGAAGACACACCTGGTCTTCCTATGGGATACTGCATGGCCGCGGTACCCACTGGAGGATGGCGAACGGTGGCCAGTGGGAGGGTCTCTTAAGTATGATACTGTTGTACAGTTAGACCGGTTCTGTAAAAAAACAAGAGAAATGGGTAGAAACAGCATATGTGTTGCCCTTTTTCTCTCTGCGAAATATGCCAGACTTGTGTCCTAAGGGTATAGATTTGGGTGTGACACCTTCAGCTCCCTCCTGTCCTCCTACTTTGCCCCCATACCCGGGGCTCCCAACTGAAAACCAGAAACACCCCCCCCCCCAAGATGGGCGGCCTTGGTCTCTGTGGAAACCCAAACTGAGATTCAGACTGCCCATGTAGAGGTCGAACCAACTCCTGTCTCAGTACGACCTCAGACTACTTTGGTTTCCGTAGAAACTCAGACCATCGAAGTAAGAGATGGGATAAAAGACAGGAGACAAGGAGATAAAGAAAATCAGGTTTCTCCAATCTATCCCTGGGATCTTATGTGCAGAGCAGCCAGAGAGACAGAGGAACAGCCGCACAAGCTGTTGCCTCTTCATGAAGCACCCACCGGGAGAAATAATCAGTCTACGAGAGTGAATAAACTTTTTCCTTATCAAGAAATACAAAGAATTAAGGAGGATCTGGGAGACTATTTAGAGGACCCAGAAAAATATATTAGAGCTTTTAAAGGTGTTACTTTGCTTTATGACCTTACTTGGAAGGATGTGATGTATATCTTGGGACAAACGCTGACTCCCGACTCAGAGAGTCGAGTCTTGGAAAAAGCAGTTGCTTATGGAGATAAATGGCTTGGTAGTGAATCAGTAGGGAAGAGGGAGGACGAAATAGCCGCCCTCCCCACTGAGAATCAGGCGGCCCCAACTATAGAACCAGATTGGGACTACAACACAGCTAAAGGAAGATGGGATCAGAGTCATTTTGTCAGATGCACTCTTGAAGGACACAGGCAGGCGCGTGCTAAGCCTTTAAACTATGGCAAATTGGCAAACATAAAACAGGAGGAAAAGGAAGCTCCTGGTAAATTCCTAGATAGACTGACAGAAGCCCTTCGCAGATTCACTGAGATTGATCCCGAAAGTGAGGAGGGAAAAGTGATCTTAAAAGATAGATTTCTCACTCAGTCGGCTCCAGATACCCGCTGTAAGCTATTAAAACGGGCGTATGGACCTAACCAGTCTTAAGATAATCTGTTACAACTGGCTCAGACAGTCTATTTATGGTAGGGAATATGAAGAAAAGCAAGAAAGGCAGAAAAAGACAAAGAAAAAGGCAGAAGCCTTCGCAATGGCTGTAAGAACTGTTCTTAAACAGCCTGAGAAAAATGCCCAGAGGGACCCAGGTGAAAAGGGATGGGTTTGCTATTACTGTGGAAAGGAGGGGCACCTCAAGCGGGATTGCCCTCAGGCATTTAAGCCGCCCCCGGCTCCATGTCCGGTCTGCAAAGGACCACACTGGAGGAGAGACTGCCCGCAGAGGCGTAGGTTTCAGGGGTCTGACTCTCAAGACAATCAGGACTGAAGGTGCCCGGGGGCCCCCACACAAGCTCCTGTCCTAATTACACCTGAGGAACCCCGGGTATTAGTAACTGTGAGA
This sequence comes from Okapia johnstoni, assembly GCA_024291935.2. Classification (NCBI taxonomy): domain Eukaryota; kingdom Metazoa; phylum Chordata; class Mammalia; order Artiodactyla; family Giraffidae; genus Okapia; species Okapia johnstoni. The sequence continues at coordinate 85,343,118 of CM044305.1, forward strand.
GGCCAATCCGTCAATTTCCTTTTAGACACTGGGGCAACGTACTCCGTGCTTACTGAAGCCCCTGGCCCACTTTCTTCCCGATCCGCTTCCATAATGGGACTGTCTGGACGAGCGAAAAGGTATTACTTCTGTGTTTCTGTCAGTTGTGACTGGGATTCGGTGCTATTTTCACACGAGTTTCTGATCGCGCCAGAACCGCCCTCACCCCTTTGGGGGAGAGAGATACTGAGTAAGGTCCATGCCTCTGTTTTCATGAATATGGAGCCCTCCCTTTCTCTCCCTTTAATTGAACAAAATGTAAACCCTAGAGTATGGGCTGATGGAAAATCGGTGGGTCGAGCACAAAATGCTATTCCTGTAGTTGTTAAGCTCAAAGACCCGCACTTATTCCCGCATAAGAAGCAGTATCCACTAAAACCTGAGGTTAAGGAAGGGTTAAGACCCATCATCGAACATTTAAAGGAGCAGGGACTATTAATTCCCTGTAACAGTCCATGCAACACTCCTATTTTGGGTATAAAGAAATCAAATGGTAACTGGAGACTAGTTCAAGATTTACGAGTAATAAATGAGGCTGTAATTCCTTTACATCCTGTGGTGCCTAATCCTTATACTCTATTGTCTGAAATTCCTGAACGAGCCAAATATTTCTCAGTAATTGATTTAAAAGATGACTTCTATTCAGTGCCTTTGGCAGAGGAAAGTCAGTTTCTATTTGCCTTTGAAGACCCTACGCAGCCAGCGCAGCCAGCGCAGCCAGCGTCTCAGTTAACCTGGACAGTTTTGCCCCAGGGATTTCGTGACAGCCCTCACTTATTTGGACAAAGTTTGTCACGGCATCTACAAAACTTGAATAGTTCTGAAGCGGTGGTGTTACAATATGTAGATGATATTTTACTCTGTGCTGAGACAGAGGAAGCTTGTTCACAAGCCTCAGAAGATTTCTTAAAACTTTCTGGCAGGCTGCGGTCACAAGGCATCAAGAGAAAAGGCTCAGCTTTGTCAACAATCTGTTAGATATCTGGGCCTACTCATATCAGAAGGGACTAGGGCCATAGGCCCCGAGAGAATTAAACCTATGCTAAATCATCCCCTACCTATGACTTGAAGACAACTGAGAGGATTTTTGGAAATCACAGGCTACTGTCGTATTTGGATTCCGGGTTATGGGGAACTCGCCCGGCCTTTATATTAAACTGATAGCTGAAACTCAGCAGGCCCAAACCGACAAACTGGTTTGGTCTCCAGATACTCAAAAGGCTTTTAAGGTTCTACTGGCGGCTCTCCTGCAAGCTCCCGCTCTGAGCTTGCCCACAGGGTCAGAATTTAATTTGTTTGTCACTAAAAGAAAAGATATGGCCTTGGGAGTTTTAACACAACCCCGAGGGCCTCACCAGCAACCTATTGCTTATCTAAGCTGAAAATTAGATGTAATTTCACGTGGGTGGCCCCACTGCCTAAGAGTAATTGGAGCAGCGGCTTTATTAGCACCAGAAGCTTTAAAAATAATGAATGGACGAAACCTTACTGTACTGACTTCTCATGATGTGAGTGGAATCTTAAATTCTAAGGTTAATATCTGGATGACAGACAGTAGGCTTCTTAAATATCAGTCATTGTTGTTAGAAGGACCAGTAACTAAGCTTAAGGTTTGTGGAAATTTAAATCCTGCCACGTTCCTTCCTGAGAAGGAAAATGAAACACCAGATCATGATTGTTCCCCATTTCTAACTTTAAACTATGCAGCTCGGGAAGATCTAATGCATACCCCATTAGACAATCCTGACATGGAAATATTTACAGATGGCAGTTCTTTTGTTCGAGATGGAAAGCGTAAAGCAGGTTACGCAGTGGTGCAGGTTACGCAGTGGTGACGGCTGAACAGGTTTTAAAGACCAAATCTCTCCCCCAGGGAACTAGTGCTCAGTTAGCAGAGCTTGTGGCTCTGACCCGAGCTCTAGAGTTAAACAAAGGGCAGCGAGTAAATATCTACACTGATTCTAAGTATGCTTATTGGACTTTACATGCTCACGCTGCCGTATGGAAAGAAAGACAGTTTAAAACAGCAACAGGAGAACCTATTAAGCATTTCAGAGAGATCGAGAGACTTTTAACTGCTATATATTGTCCTAAGGAAGTAGCTGTTATGCATTGCGAAAGACACAACAGGGATGGGAGTAAAATAGCCGAAGGTAATCAGCTGGCTGACTGTCAAGCCAGAAAAGCAGCACTTGACGAATCCCCTTCACTACAGACGCCTTTGATCTGGACAGGTCCGGTGGAGCAGGAAAAACCACAATATACTGAGGAAGAATTAGAAAGATATGAGAAAAGAGGAGCAAAGATTCCTGATAAAGGATGGTTACAGTCCGAAGATGGACGATTCATAATTTCTGAAAATGCTCAATGGAAAATTCTTAAGGGTTTACACCAGAGTTTTCATTTGCGTGCAGAGACTACTTACCCGATGGCTTCTCGCTTGTTGGCAGGTAAAAATGTAGTAAAAACTTCAAAGAACATTATCAAAAGGTGTGAGGTTTGTCAAAAAAAAATAACCCAAAGACTAAAAAGCTAGCAAAATCTGGATTACAACGAAGTGGAAAGTATTCTGGAGAGGACTGGGAAATTGATTTTACTCATATGCCAAAAGCTAATGGATATTCTTGCTTACAAGTTTGGGTGGATACTTTTACTAGATGGATTGAGGCTTTTCCCTGTCGTAGTGAACAGGCTAAGGAGGTTATAAAGATTTTAATCCATAAAATTATCCCCAGGTTTGGGCTGCCACGGGGCCTTCAAAGTGACAATGGCTCCGCCTTTAAAGCTGCCGTAACTCAGGGGGTGTCTAAAGCTCTAGGAATAGAATGTCACTTACACTGTTCCTGGAGACCCCAATCCTCAAGAAAGGTTAAAAAAGCTAGTGATATTATCAAAAGACACTTGCGCAAATTAACTCAAGAGACGCAGGACAATTGGATAAAGGCCTACCCATAGCTTTAATGAGGGCTCCGAACTGCCCCAAAATAGGAGGGACTGTCCGCCTTTAAATGTATTTATAGAAGGCCTTTCTTAGGCACAGACATTGTTATAGACCCTGAAGCCTTGGAATTAACTAATTATGTAACTCAGCTCTCAGCTTTTCAACAGGCATTAACAGAACTCCGGGAGACGCCTCCTGACCCAGCCTCTGAGTCAAGCAAGCCTCGATTTGAGCCAGGAACTGAGGTCCTCATAAAAACATTGGGTCCGGTGGCCAATCCCTTGAGCCCCTCTGGGAAGGTCCTTACCAAGTTATTCTTTCTTCTCCCACAGCTGTCAAAGTGCCAGGAATTGATTTGTGGGTACATCACACTCGAGTTAAGAGGTGGCACCCTGACCAGAACTAAGGGACTTCATTTTATGTGTTTACTTTCTATGCTCTGACTTTGTACCTTTCAGATGGGCCTGATAATCTATGTGAGCCTACTTCTGCTGACGCCAAAGGTCCTGAGTCTGCCGTTTGATCCTCAAGATAATGCCTTCCTGTCCTGGGCTCACTCCTACGCTGCCTTTCACAATCGGTCTAACTGCTGGGTCTGCGGAGCACTCCCCTCTTCATCGGTGGAAGGCTTCCCGTGGTGGACATCTCCACTTCAAGGAAAAGACTTGCTCCAAGTCTGCGAATACCTTCGACAACAATCCTATGTGATGCCTCTTCTTAAACTAGTGACATCCAACACCCCTAAAATGGACTGGTGCAACACTTTGTACTTGAACTATGGACATAACGTGACTTTTAATTTTGATGATACATTGTCTCGGTTTAATGACTATTTTGCCACACATAAGGCACATAGGTCTAGATCTAATGGCTTTTTACCTGATGTTTATCAAATATGGGATGAGGTTATATGGCTAACTCCTGAAAAAGGACGTCTAATATCTACTGCCCCTATATGCTGGGAACAAATACAGCCATCCCCAGAAGTTAGTCGACAACTTAATTATAGTGATTGGAAACACTTGGGATTTTTGCCTCGGCAACTATGCAAGGTAATCATTCCGGTGTTTTCCAACCCCAATTCAGGTCCTCCCTTTGTCTGGCCAGGCACTGATTGGGACTGGATATCTCAGTCACGCTGGCTTGCTCCAAATGGGACTTATTGGATATGTGGCTCTTACCTATGGGCATGGCTTCCCCCTGGTTGGATAGGGAGATGCACCCTAGGTCTAGCCTTTACTCACGGCTCTATCTTTTCAGAGCTTCCAAAAAAACCTGCTAATTTACCCCACCTTAAAACTCGGTCGGCAAGGTCTATATTTCACTGGTATGATTATTTGGCTGCAATGTTTGTTCCCTCTTTGGGAACTACAGATATTATGCTACGAGTAGATGCTTTGACTAATTTTACTCAACAGGCATTGCAAGATTCTCAAAAAGCTATTTCAGCTCTTAATGCTGAACGAGCACAAATGAGAAAGGTGGTTTTACAAAACAGATTGGCTTTAGATATTCTGACAGCTGCGCAAGGAAGAACTTGTGCCATTATTCATACCCAGTGCTGTACATATATACCTGGTAGGAGCACCAATGTTACTCATTTTACTAAACACATGAACAAGATGACTGGGGCTATGGATACTCCTGAAGCCTCAATTGCCTCACTTTGGGAGACGTTAACTAGTTCCCCATGGTGGAAAATTATTTTAATTACAATAATTCTGGTTATTTTGTTTTTGCTGTTTACTCTCTGCATCCGTAACTGTGTAACTGGATTTGTTTCTAGGTGCGTGAAAGCTTTTAAGTTACAGACGGTAGCTCAAATGCTACTGCTGCAGCTTCCTTCATCTACCATTTGGGGCCCCTGGATCAGACACCCTCAATATGAGAGTTAGGAGAATATGTTGCCTCAATAATTTAGGGACAACGCCTCTTGTCAGCTTGGAAGGAGTTATGGAAGAAAAGTGACACCCTTTTCCCTAGGCAACATAATTCTCCTAAAAGAAAAGGGGGGAATGAGAGAGGGCAACAGGCAGGAAGGCCAGGGGTCTCCAAACGGAGGAAATAGGCTGCACGTGTCAGACATTTTATCTCTCTTAAGCGGCAAGAAAAAAACAATTGAGCGATATTTTTTTCCCTTCTCTATACAAATTTAAAAGAGGTTTCTCTTAAAATACTGTGTTGCCATGACACCTGGTTTCACCTGAGGTTAACTCGTCTCAGACTTTGAGATAACCAATGCATCTTTCTTATGGAAATCTTCGTCTGAAGCTATGTTAATGTACTGTGCATTTACCCCAAACGCTGTCTTCCGCCTAATGGCTCAGAACCTACTTGGCAAACCTGTATGTTATACTCAGACATTGTTGTCTATGTAAATAAAACTATTTGCATGATCTGCCTTTCTGCAAAATTCAAGTCAATCGTTTTATGACCCGGAATGTCCGGTGCCCAGATTATTCGAAAATGCATCTTATGAATGAGGGGTCTGGTGCCATTCTGAGTTTTAAGACATTCCTTTCTTACACTAACAAACTGCTAGTGACTATATAACATCCAGCTGAAGACTAGCAGGGGGGGTACTCTTTCTGCCCCCTTCTGATGCCTATGTCAGAAGCTTTCTCTGTCTCCTTTATACTTGAATAAAACTTGATCACACCAAAGCTCTGAGCGATCCAGCCTCATCTCTGGCCCAGGATTGAATTCTTCTCCTCCAGAGGCCAAGAATCCTGGCCGTTTTTCTGTGGCTCAGCAACAACCTTTTCTTTTCTTTTCCCGATCATCGCTTTGCCCACTAATGTTGAGTGCCTCCACACAAAAGTTTAAGTTCAGCATGAACTCCCTCCCCCCATTTTTTTTGGTTTGTTTAGATTCTCTTATATACTTACTAGATGTTAACCAAATCTGTGTTAGTACCAGTTACAGTTGTAGTGGTACTTTTACCCTGAAGTTTTATTACAAGCAAATATGTATTTTATCAGAATATTGACTTATGTGTTTTCTTCATATAGTTTTGAAAAACTACATGCTCATTATTCAAGTTTTTACTAATCTGTGCCTATTCTCCACTGAGATTCTAATGAGTCCATGTATAATGATAAGAACTAGAGAACAATCATCAAGTATGTTGGTATAGTTATTGAAGAAATTATATTTTAAAAATGACAGTAACTAACCTGTTTGCTATTGGTAACAATTAATTTCTCTCAGTGATGTTGTAATTTTGAAAGTCCAAATGCTTTTCCATATAGTCTATAGACAGAGAAGACAAATTAGCAAGCACCTCAATCATAGATTTATAGAATGTCTAATGATCGGATTTAACTAGTGTCACTTAGAGTCTTGTAGTTCAGTTATAAACATTCTTGTTTTTCTGTCAGGAAAGAGAATTTGCTAGTTCTCTTGGGGGAAGACTATTCTATTCAATATTTTCCTATGCTTTTGATTTTCAAGAGAAGAGAAATCTTAAGACACTTGTTTTCGAATGTCTGGTACTGTGCCTAACGGATATTTTTCTGATTAATGTTATCATTAGTAAAAGGTACATTCTGTTTACTTCCAACACTGATTTAAAGTGACTTATGATAAAAGACCTATTTCAGTTAAATATGTTTGGGATTGACAGGTACACACTGCTGTATTTAAAATGCATAACCAACAGGGACCTAGTCTATAGCACAGGGAACTCGGCTGAATACTCTGTAAGGTCATAAATGGGAAAAGAATTTGAAAAAGAATAGGTATATGTATAACTGAATCACTTCGCTATAGACATAAACTATCACAACATTGCTAACCAATTGTACTCCAATATAAAATAGACATTAAAAAAGGAAAACAGACTTTCACTGAAGACAAAAATAGCAATATAAACTAAACAATGTTGAGAATGAGGCAAATGATTATTATATTTCACGGTACACTAGCTTTATCAATATAAATACTAGTCGTAATTTGAAATGGAAGGAAATTAACTCAGCATTGCTCCTTCACATGAAGGCATATACATACACAGTTTACTTGAATTCGTTACCATGGATTGGCCTAGTACAAAGTGAGCCTGAAGTAGACTGGTGGACTTACTCATTAGAGCACTGAAAATCTTCCTGCCACCAGTGCAAAAGGCAGCTCAATGGCAAGCCACTACTACTTGAGTTGTTTTTTTTTTTTTTTTTTTTTTCATATAGTGTGAATCTCTTCCCATGAAATCTTTAATCTCTCAAACCTAAGGTCTTTTCCTTAGGTTTGAAAGATAAGGGCACAATAAAGGACAGAAACGGTATGGACCTAAAAGAAGCAGAAGGTATAAGAAGAGGTGGTAAGAATACACAGAAGAACTATACAAAAATGTTCTTAATGACCCAGATCACCACCAGAGTGTGATCACTCACCTAGAGCCAGACATCGTGGAATGCAAAGTCATGTGGGCATGAGAAAGCATCACTATGAACTAAGCTAATGGAGGTGATGGGATTCCAGTTGAGCTATTTCAAATCTGAAAAGATGATGCTGTGAAAGTGCTGCACTCAATATGCCAGGACACATGGAAAACTCAGCAGGGGCCAGAGGACCCTTACTAGTCAGCACTTTTCATGGAATGTTCTTATTTTATCTAAGTATCAATTGTTTTGGAAAATGTTTTTCTTCTGTCCTTTTAAAAATAGCTTTATTGAAGTATAATTGATATACAACAAATTGTATATATTTCATGTGTACAATTTGATGAGTTTGGACATATGCAAACAATGATGTTATCATCACCACAATCAAGGGAAGAGACATATCCAACGCCTCCTAAACTTTGCTCGTGTCCCTTTATTTTTTTTTTTTCTTTTTGTTGGGTTTTATGTGTGTGGGAGGCTTCCCAGGTGGGGCTAGTGGTAAAAAACCCGCCAACCAATGCAGGAGACAAGAGATGCGGGTTCGATCCCTGGGTTGGAAAGATCTCCTGGAGGAGGGCATGACAACCCACTCCAGTATTCCTGCCTGGATAATCCCTGGACAAAGGAGCCTGACAGGCTATTGTCCATAGAGTCTCAAAGAGCTGGACATGACTGAAGTGACATACTACGCACAAATGTGTGCAGGTATAGTGAGAACACAATATTAGATATACTCTCAACAAATTTCGGGGCTTCTCAGGTGGCTCAGTGGTAAAGAATCCACCTGCCGATGCAGGAGATGCGGATTTGATCCCTGGATCAGGAAGATCTCCTGGAGGAGGAAATGGCCACCCATGTAAACTCTAGAGCCTGGAAATTTTCCAGCTAGTATTCTTGCCTGGAAAAACCCCATGGACAGAGGAGCCTGGCAAGCCACAATCCCTAGGGTCACAAAGAGTCCAATACGACTAACCATGCAACAAATTTTGAATAATACTTTAAAAATCTTCCTTCATTGTGCATTTAATATCTGAAAGCTCTGCAGTGATGTCCCCCATGGCATCACTGAAATTGGTAATTAGTGTCACTACTTTCTTTCTCTCTCTCTCTCTTTTTTTTAATCAATCTGGCTGAAAGTTTATTATTTTGTTAATCTATTCAAGGTATCAACAATTGGTTTCATTGAATTTTCTGCTACTACTGATTTTTGGGTTTCTCATTAATTGATTTCTGCTCAGATGTTTGTTATTTTTTTTTTTTTTTGCTTGTTTTGGATTAAATTTTATTGTACTTTTCTAGCTTCTTCAGTAAGAAGATCACTAATCTTTGACTGATCGTTGGCCTTTTCTCTTTTCTAATACAAAGATTTAATGCTATAAATCTCCCTCTTTGAAGATTTGGTGTCACCTCATAAATTTTGATCTGCTGTATTTTCTATTTCTCCTTTGCTCTTTGCATTAATTTGAAGTGTTTTTAATTTATAAATAGTTTGTGATTTTCCAGCTATCTTTCCACAGCTAATTTCTATTTTAATTCTCCTGTGGTCAGGGAATATACTTTGTATGATTTCAGTCCTTTTGAACTCATGACGTTTTTAAAATCGCATATCTTATGAACTTGCATATTCACTTTAGAAGAATATGTATTTGGTTGCTGTTGTTCTGTTGGTCTTTCCAGGTGGTGCAGTGGTAAAGAATCTGCATGCCAATGCAGGAGAGGCAAGAGACGCAGGTTCAGTCTCTGCGACTGGAAGATCCCCTGGAGTAAGAAACGGCAACCCGCACCAGTATTCCTCCCTGGAAAATTCCACGGACAGAGGAGCCTGACAAACCACAATCCATAGGGTCACAAAGAGTCCAATACGACTAACCATGCAACAGGCTACAGTCCGTGGGGTCTTAATGAGTTGGACACAACCGAGTGACTGAGCACATTCTATAAATATCAGTTAGGTAGAGCTGGTTAATAGAATTATTCAAGTCTTCTATATGTTTTCTCATTTTTGTCTTCCCTTATTGTATTAATGACTGAGAGTGAAAAGTTAAAGTCTCCAGCTATAACTGTGGATTTGTCTGTTTCTCCTTTCCATTCTGTCAGCTTTTGGCTCCTATATTTTTAAAACTGCATACACAATCATGATTGTTATATCGTCTCAATGAATTGAATTCGCTATCATTATGCACTGTCCTTCTTTATCTTCAGTAAAAGTCCTCATTCTGAAGTATACTTTGATGGGATTAATTCAGCCTCTCCAGCTTTGATTTGATTTGGAATTTGAAGGTATAAGTATTTCCACTCATTTAATTTTAAATTATTGACTTATTTAAGGTGTGATCATTTTTGACCATACATAATGTGATCTGACAAACTAGGTCTTTATCTATTTATCTGGCTTCCTGGGCCTTTGCTGCTGCATGCAGGCTTCCCTCTAGTTGCAGTGTATGGGCTTCTCTTGCTGCAGCACAAGGGCTTAGTTGCCTCGAGACATGTGGGATCTTTGCTCCTAGACCAGGGATCAAACCTGTGTCACCTGCATTGGAAAGCAGATCCTTAACCCCTGGACCACCAGAGGAGTCCCCCAAAGTAGGTCTTTTAGTTGACATGTGTAGGCAAGTTACAATTAGTGTGTACACAGTTCAGTTTTAAATCTCCCATCTGGATATGCTTTTCTTTATATCACACATGTTTTTTTAGTGACCAGTTGTCCATGTCTTCTCATTTAGATGGTTGTTTTCTTTAATTAGTCCATTCTATTGCCTCTGTTGGCTTTCTAGCTATACGTCTTATGAAAAATCTTTCTAGGGAATTCCCTGGCACTCCAAGGATTAGTGCTTGGTGCTTTCACTGCCATGGCTCCAGGTCCAGTCCTTGGTCAGGGAACTAAGATCCCACGAGCTGAGTGCACAGCCAAAATACTCTTTCTAGCGGTGGCTCTAGAGTTGACAATATGCATTTTATACTCCTTCCAATAAGCCTTCAATTAATACTATACCCTGTTCCTATTGAAGAACCTTAAAACTGTGTGTTTCCCTTTCCTTCCTGCTATCCTTTGTGCTACTCTTTCCTTACATTTTATTTTTGCATATGTAACAAACACCACAGTACACTTCATATTTTTGCTTTCGATGATTATCATATGAGATTAACTCTTTTTAAAATATATATTTATAAAAAGTATTACTATTTCCAGTATTAGTCAATTCTTTGTACAGACCCACATGTTCTTCTATCATTTTCCTTCTTCCTTAAGAACTTCATTAAAAGACTTTGTATGGCAGATCTGTTAGCAATGAATATTCTTAGATTTGTAGTTTGGTACTCATTGGTTTAAATATTTTCACTTCATCTTCACGCTTCAAACAGGATTTGCACTGATTAGACAATTCTGGGTGGTATAAATTCTGTTGAGAATTCTGCTTTCTCAAATTTGTTCCTGTGTATGAAACGTGTCTTTTTGTTTCTCTTTCTGCCACTGCTGATGTCACATCAGAGTCACTGCTGATGTTTGAGTCAATCTTTTCAGTAGTTGAGCTGGCCTTCAGTTGTTTTCTGTCTATAGACATTTTCGATGCAATACGATTTTTTACTGTACTCTAGACATGAAGAATTGTACCTTGTTGGGTTCTGGATTTTATGATAATAGTAATAGCAATAATAATACTTCCTTTCAGTAGTTTTGAGAGTGATCCTGTGATGCATTTCAGATGCTTAGAAGGAGATTTATCCTTTTCGGGCTTGCTTTCAATCATTGTTAGACTGGACAAGAGCAGTCACTAATCTAGGGCCAATTTGCCCCGCTACTGAGGTAACATCTTGCTGAGTAATGTACAAGATACCTGCACATTATGAGTGTTTTCTTCCCTCTGGCAGGTAAGAAGAAGAACCATCTCCATCCCTCTGTGAACTCGGAGATCGCTCCACCCACTCCTTTTCAGTGGTTCTTTTCTTGGCCTTAGGTACATTCCTCACACATGTGAGCTGATCAGAATGGAGCAGGGGACTCCCAGGGAACCCTGTGCAAATATCGGTAGCACTCGCTCCTGTTGTCTCTCTCTCTCTCTGCAGTCCTCCCTGCTAGGTGCAGCTCCCCTTTCTCTTGTTTTGTGTTCCAGGATTTCTAGCTGTGTTGGCCTCCCTCAATGCTGTACTCTGTTTCCTCAGATCCGGCAGAGTGCTGGCCTCTGGATGGGTTCCCTCTTCCTGCACTAATGCTTGGAAAGCTTCTTCAGGAAGTAAGCCAGGGAAAATTGTAGGTCTCATCTCGTTTTCTCCCTTCTCTCCAGCATCAGCATCTTGCATGTTGTACTATGTATGAGAACCATCACAAAACTTTAGTTACTTAAAGTGGGAGGATAAATCCAAGCCTGTTGATTCCTCATGGGCTGAACCAATTCCTAAGTCAGTCTTGTTGTTTTTTAAAATGTATTGATTTAATTGGATAATTGTCTTGTTTTTTAAAAAACGTTTATCTTTAATTGATGTCTTTACAACTTACATTTCTGTATATATTTTGTAAAGGACATAATTTATTAGCACAATAGTAAACCTGTAACATAAATACATAGAGTGTCCATGCACTGCAAGGAAAGATCCGCAACTCAACTTGGGGTGCACGGACTCCCTAGTTGTGCCACAGGCTCAGTGGTTGGAGCGAATCCGCATGCCCTGCACTGCAAGGTGAATTCTTAACCATAGGACGACCAGGGAAGTCCCCTCAAGTCCATCTTAATTAGTTACTGACTTCTGGGTTCAGAGGGTCAGTTATCTTTCCTTATGACGTGTGTGTGTTTCTGTGTCCTGCCATGAAAAGGTTGACGGAAACTCCCAAGGAGTTTACATCAGTGCAAAGACGTAACAACTTTGATTCAGTCCTGAAAATTGCCACTATTTATGATGCGGAGGAGGCTGTCACGAGAGTCTGGAGTCTGCACCAACCCCATCTTCTCTATTGTACCTACACCAGAAGCAGGTCAGCAGGGAACCTTTACCGTGGCCATGTGCTGCTCTTCCCTACCCTCACATGAGCTGGGTTCCCTTATGCACTCTTAACTGCCTGGCCCTGGGCCACATAAGTTTGAGAACCCTGTTCCTGGACATCTTCCAGAGGCCCTCACATACAAATACTCTGTGGTACAGGTATTGTTTTCATCATATGACCTTGCTTTATATATTAATAGTTACTCAAATATTATCTGAGTATGTGGCTGGTGAAAGATTCCATTAATATAACAGTACATGGACTACACGGGTCATCTCACTCCACGTTCTCTGCTCCCAGGGCCTACCACTGGGGTTAGTTATCGCTGCCTCCTTGTTCCTTTCAAACAGGTTTCTCTGTACACACACACACACACACACACACACACACACACACACACACACACACACACACACACAGGGCTTCCCTGGTAGCTCGGCTTGTAAAGAACCAGCCTGCAATTTAGGAGACCCCGGTTCGAACCTGGGTCGGGAAGAACCCGGAGAAGCGATAGGCTACCTACTCTGGTATTCTTGGGTTTCCTTGGTGGCTCAGATGGTAAAGAATTCACCTGCAATGCAGGTGACCTGAGTTTGATCCCAGGGTTGGGAAGATCCCCTGGAGGAGGGCATGGCAACCCACTCCAGTATTCTTGCCTGAAGAATCCCCATGGACAGAGGAGCCTGGAGGGTTACAGTCCATGGGGTCGCAAAGAGTCAGACATGACTGAGCGACTAAGCACAGCATAGCACACACACAGACAAATACACACACAGAGCAGGCCCCAGTATGAGCATCTCCCATTGGCTTCCCTCCCCACAACTATCACCAGCATCTCCTGAAGCAGTTCCATATATCAGTACACACTGGTCCCCTCACTGTGTTCCACGGCCAGTGCGTGCTGCAGGCTATACCATGAACCCCTCACCGTTAGTTTACCATCCAAAGATCATCGACAATTAATGGACATAAAGAGGTTTTGCACAAGTTATTTGCTACCACCTTCCTTCTACACACAGGTCTACGTATGTGGGTGTGTTGATTATACATTTTTAAAGTGTTGCTGCTGGATCAAGACTCAGTCAGTCACCAATCACAGATTGAGCACCTACTATGTGCTGGGCACTGGAGTGACTGACAAAACTGGACAGAAAATATCCTTCCCTCAGGGACAGGGCAAGGATTTTGACAGGCGTTTTCACTCTGCTAGATGCTGCCACAACGCTGTCCATCTATGGTGCAGGAGAAGTCAAGCTTGCTTCCTACCTCCTCACATCATTCTCAGGGCTGACAGAGGGGAATCCCCTTTCTCAGATGTCCAGGAGGCCACTCCAACCCCATTTTGCCCACGCCCGTCCCCTGCAGATTAGAATACACTGGCAGCAGTTTTTGGTTGTGGAGCTTGGGAGGCAAGGAATACTAGACCACTCTGCGCAGCCCATGTGGAAAACGCAGGTTCAGGCTGTCACGGGGTACAGCGACAGAGACCCCAGATCAGACCAGGGCTCACACAGTCAGGCACTGAGGCTGATGAGCAAGAGCTTGCAGTGGGGGCCTGGGGTCTGAGCACCGAAGGACCAGTGGAACCCAGTTTCCAGGAGTGTTCGCTGCCCAGTCAACAGGCTGCAGAGGCTTCCCCAGTCAGTGGCTGCTTTAGTGAGGTCAGTCTAGGAGTCAGCAGGCATCCGGGGGCGGGGCTCTGAGTTTCAGGTAATCATCCTTCTGCATTGCAGTGTCCTATGCACTTCTAAGGTGCCATCTCACTTCTTCTTCACTAGGTCCCTTGAAGAAAACCCTGTCACACCTGTGGGACCTTGAGTCTGGCTCTTTCTCTCAGAGACCCTCACCCTTTCCCACCAGCCCTGAGGGAAGTGCCCTGGACTCCTGATCTGGATCTGCATATTCGCTGGATCTTGGAGAGATTTTCCGTTCCTCCCTCAGCAGGAATTTATGACAGACCCCTGTGTGTGGCCAGGAGAGAAGTGTCCTGAAGAATGCAGGGTGTAGACAGGGTCCTCAGGGGATCCTCTGAGGAAGGGGGGTGCCAGCTGAGAGGCCACAATTGGAGTGAGGGTGTAAAGGAGGCCCTGGGAGTAGGGCTGGGGGGGGGGGCGGCTAAAGAGGCCCCTGAGGTGGGAGGGGAGGCCTCTTGGAAGCTGAGGGGAGGGGTGGGAATTTGGGGAGAGAGAGGAGTTGTGGCAGCTGTCACCAGGAGAGGGACTCGGGAAGATGACAGATGATTAGAGGGATGTAAGGGAGATGTCATAGGCACATTGAGGGGAAAACCTGTCCGATCTCCAGAATTCAGTAGCCCACAGTGGGTGCTGAGAGAGACGACCAAGTCCCCGGGGCTTCTTCTCTGGATCTGGGATTCCCTCTGAACCTCCCATGGGGCAGGATACAAAGTTACCCTGACCAGAGGTGACCGGTGATGGGGGGAGGGTTAGGGCCTAAGTCAGGACCCAGACTTGGGAAAACAGTGTCAGAACCCCTCAGCTTTAAGGCACACCACACCCCTGGAGTGAACCTGCCTTCCTCAGAATGACATGCTGGTGAATGCAGACTGCAGGGATTGCAAGACTGGCGGCCTCTCTCCCTTGGGGTTGACTTAACAGAGCCTCACTGCCACTGCCCACACAGAAGCCCAGAGGGAAAGATGTGGGGCTCTGTGTTCCAGGGTGCAGCCTGTAGGCCCTGTGGGGAGGGGTGTGAGGCCCCCGAGCTAAAGGGGAGCTGTTAGCTTGAGTAGTGTCTACTTACAGAAAAACATACAGTGGAAGTGTTGTGAGTCTAAGTCGGATTCAGGGTCTTCTGGGGACTAGAACCCAGGACACAGCTACTCTGTTAGCTCTGAGGAACCTGCTCAGAGGAGGTAGCAGAGAAGTCAACATGATTTGGGCTAGGAAATACATTCAGTCAAGTATGGATATTGGTAAAAGATTACTGTGAAACACAGAGATCAGATATCACAAGTTACCGCTTTTCATGCTTTTTTTGTGTTTGGGAAGATGCAAGAATCTGGGGTCGCTGATCCTTTTCCTGAGGTATCCGTGTAACTAAATAAAGGCCAGCTGGTCCAAAGCATAGTGTGCCTCATCCTGTTTTTCACTCTGAATTCCTTCAGAATGCAGTGTCATTCAGCAACCACAGAGGTTACAACTTCACCCGATAGAACTGGCTGTGAGCAATGCTGTTTGTCTTAGGGATCCTAACTCATCTGAGGCCACAGTGGGAATTTCTGAGCTGGTTAGGGTCTGTGTCCTCAGGTGTGACATATTTGAGCTGCTTGGTATTGGTGTCCAGGATGAGCAAGCTCTGAACTCTTTGTGGATCTCTGTCCCGGGTATGGAGTCTCTGAACTATATGGGGAGGAGGGGTGGTCTTTGTCCAGAGGGATGGGCTCCTGAGCTGTTCATGTATCTGCAAATGAGAGTGTTCTTGAGATGAAGGCTGGATAGACCCCACTCTCTCGGGTCTAGAAGTAGACCTGTGATTTCACATTTGCTATGATTTCTACCATGCTTGCCTACAGAGATAAAAGCTTGGGGCCCCATCCTCAGGGAGAGGAAGTGATGGGCAGTTCACAGGAGACCATGGTAATAACTCTGATAAGAACAAAACTTTCTGACGTGATGACCACCCTTGATAGGGGCCCTGTGACCAAATCTGTGTTCACACACTCACTCATTCAATCTGCCCAACCCACAACACGGAGGGCACTGTTTGTAGATCGGAGCCCAACCCAAAGCCCGGTGCAGATGGAAGGTCTCAGCACCGGAGGAGGGGAGAAACTGGATGTAAGCTTGGGTTCCCTGGAGGAGGCAGGGAAGACTCAGCACAACCCTGGCCAGGTAGTGAGGGAGGGGGGCGTTTGCACAGGGCCGCAAGCACCCTGTGACTGACGCACTGTCAGGATATTTCTCTGTGTCTCCCAATCACACACCCAGCTGGTTACCGGATAGATGGAATGTAACCTTCTCATTCCCTGGGAGGTGGTGCTGAAAGTCACAGAGGTAAGCCTCCAAGCAGGTGGGGAGGAACTTCACATTCAGCAATTTGCATGAGGCTCCACCACAAAGACAGGGATCCCTGCCTCTCTTTCCCCCATTAAAGCATCCATTGGCACTGAGGTCAGCAGGAGGGTAGTCTGGACAGAAGAGGTGGTGAGGGACCCTGTGTACAGCATGAGCCTCCCCATGACTGGAACATGTCCTTGTCTTGATGGGCAGAGGCCCCTGATGTGTGTCAAGGGAGCATGAGTGATGCCCTGGCCATGGGTAACTGAATCCCTCCCTAGAGGCAGTCCCCGAGGAGGGGCCTCTTTTCTCCTGTAGAGACAGGTACATCATCCAGTAGCAGGGCTGGGGACCCATAGGTGGCTGCTAACTAAGTGGGGACACTTTGCTTCCAGAAAGAGTCTCTCTGCTCCTGTCTAATGCTCTAGCTTTGTCTTTCTCCCTGACAACTCCGTGCCTGTTACATCGTCCCTCTTCGCCTTTGCAAGACTGAATGTGACCTCACTCACACCATGAGGTTCCTTGTTCTGGCTCTCCTGAGGGTATCATCCATTGACATGGATGTTCACTGGGAGCAGAAGGGGGCATTCCCCTTGAGAGTGGGAGATTCGAGGAAAGGCACATTCCGCTTCAGAGGGCCTGTGGTTTTCTTGGGGGTAAACCAGGCATTCCTCAACCATCGTTGTGTGATCTGGGCCTCTGAAGGAAGCATGGGGGCTTCTCTTATAAGAACCCTCCTGGGGCTCAAGTCAAAGTCCTCCCCATGGCCAGTAGGCCCTATGGGACCTGCCCCTCATTACCCCTCTCATCCAATCTCCCGGCTCTCCCTCCATCACGCTGTGACAGTCACATTGGCCTCCTCGCTCTTTTCACACACACGACACTGAGTTCCACTCCCCAATTTTCCCACTGGCCATTATCTCTGTCTGGGGATCTTTTCTCCCAGATAGGCATCTCCTCTAGGCTTTTGCTCAAATGTCACAATCTTAGAAAGGACTTCCCTGACCACTCTTTCTAGACATGATCCCCTCTCTCTCTTTCACTATCCTGATTTAATTTTCATCACGGCAGTTACAAACACCTGAAAAATTACTTAGAGCTTGGGGTTGTATGATCCCAACAGAATGTACATTCCAAGAGGGCAAGGTCGATTTTCTCCTTCCTAACACTCATACTTGTGCTTGACACATACTGTGGAGAGAATGAATGACAGAATAAATAAATTTAAACTCGTTGAGAGAGGCACAGCTAGACAGGCTGAGGATTCTGCTAGGGAACATATTCAGGGATGACAAGATGATGACAAAGCTGTGGTCTTTATCTCACCTACATGGTGTCCTTGGGTCCCCTTGGAGATGACCCCTTTCCTAACAGAATGGAAAGTCCTGTTGTCCTTTCACATATCACTCGCAGTCAGCGACAGAGGCCGTCCGCACGCCAGGCCTTCAGATTCCATTCTCAGAAGCTTTACCTCTCCTGCCAGTTGGGGGACTGTGGCTGGCTTTCCCCATGAGACCTATTCTGTATTAAGCAGGAAAGCACAAACAAGCACCAATGCCAATGCCCAGCACAGAGAAAATTCTTTGAATGCTTCCTGTTACAATAGTGGCCACCACAGAGGAGTAATCTTCCGTTTGTGAAGACTTCTGTCTGAGTCCAAGAGTGTGGCAATCTGTGGGGTTTTCCTCCTGACTTTGTCTTTCCACCCTTCGCATAATCATCCTGGGAAGGTAGGGGCATCTACGTCTGTTGTTCCCCAATCTCACCACCAAGAGGCGCTCGAGATGAAACAGTTCTGTCCTGGGATGTACCTCTGAGGGGTAGCGGTAGGACCACCCACTCTGGAAGGTACCATTGGGAGAGTGCGTGTGACAACACAGAGGGTCCCCTGACACCGCGTCGGGCATCGATCACGGTTCCCAGCGGAGGCACTCATGGCGCCACTGGGTCCAACCGCATTCGCCCCACTCCGTCTTCCCGCCGCATTTGAATTTGAGTGGACACTGATATTAAGCTGCAACTTTCTCTGTCTCTTTTCCAACTCCACCCCTTCGTTTCCACATGGTCACATCCAAGGTGGGGATGGCTCCAGAGCGAGAGATTGGCGGCCGCTCGGGGCGCGATTATACGCGGAAGTCCGGCTACTCCCGGCCTCCTTGTTCTGCTGCTCAGTTCCCATTGGCTGCCTGTCTTAGACAGGCACTGAGGTCGCAGAGCCGGACCTCTGGGCGAGAGGCGTGTGTATACCAGTGCGCCTGCGTTCGCTTGCACGGCTTTTCAGAGTGTGCCATTTTTCTCCGAGTTTTACCGCTTTTCCCGAAGGGGTTGACTAGCTGCCTTGGTTACTGGCGAGGTTCGGCACAGTCAGTGGCTGTGCAGGGTGGCGGTGTTTCAGCCTTACTGAGCTCTCACTCAGTCTGGATCAGATGGCATCGCGCGGTAAGTCGCACAGATGCATGCAATTCATGACCAGGGAGAGGTCTCAGGGCTTGTTTCGTGTCTCTCCCTGGAGAGTAGTAACCTGGGTCAGGGAGCTTGGGGCTGTGTATGGCTACGTGTGACATCACAGATGCCGTTTCGGGTACATTTGATCTCTCTGAGCCGTTGGCCAGGATTGTGGGTGATGGGATATTTGATCGGAGTGGATTTTGCGAGCCATAGTCCAAAGCCTCTAGGATGTGTGTGCCTGTGTGCCGGGATGTGCATTTTTGGAGCTTTCGGGCATTTGAGTCCCTGGGTGTGAGATCTCTGTGTAGGCGTCTGCGCGCCCGAATGTGAGATCTCTGAGCTTTTGATTCTGGGTCCCAAGCTGTGCTGTCTCTGAGCTGCTCTGAGGAGGGGTTTGTCTTAAGGTGGAAACTCTCAGCTGCTTGGGGTCTGCGCACAGGGTGCAGGTTTTCCATTTGTCTGGGGACTTTATCTGCAGGTTGTATGATGTTCTTGAGTTACTCCAAGTTCTGTCTTTCTGCTTAGGGGTTTCTGTATTAGGTTAGTAAGTGTCCGGGGTGGTTCGGCATTCAGTCTCCGTGATGTGAAGCATCTGTGCAATTCTCAGTTGTTTCTGTCTTGAAGACCTTGGTCTGTTTGGAGGCTCCTTGTCGCAGTGTGTTTGGTCTCTGTCGTGTTTGAGGGTCTGAGACTCGAGTTGTGAGCTCTCTGTGCAGATACTCAGTGACCTGTTTTTGGTGTCTCTGGGTATCTACCTGAGCTGTTTGGAGTCGTGGTGTTAGAAATAAAACCTCTTGCGTTCTTGGCCGTGAGGTCTCTGTCCAGGAACTGAGGATTTGGAAGCTGGCAGATACGATTCCGACGGAGAAGGCAATGGCACCCCACTCCAGTACTCTTGCCTGGAAAATCCCATGGACGGCGGAGCCTGGTAGGCTGCAGTCCATGGGATTGTGAAGAGTCGGACACGACTGAGCGACTTCACTTTCACTTTTCACTTTCATGCACTGGAGAAGGAAATGGCAACCCACTCCAGTGTTCTTGCCTGGAGAATCCCAGAGACGGCAGAACCTGGTGGGCTGCCTTCTATGGGGTCGCACAGAGTCGGACACGACTAAAGCGACTTAGCAGCAGCAGCAGCAGCAGCAGCAGATATGATTCCGAAGCCTGGGACCTGACATGCTGACTGTGTGTCGTTGAGCGTGTATGATAATTAATACAGTGGGGCCAGTGTCCGTCTTGGAGGGTACCTGTGCATGTTAGCAATGTGTGTAAAGGGCCTGGCTCCCGACTGTCCTTCAGCAAATGTTTTCTGAGCTCCTGCCATATACCAGAGCACTATTCGAGGAGTTTGTGACAGGACAAAATGGACCAAGTCTCTCATTTCATAGACCTGGTAGTCAGTAAGTAATCAGGGTGGCGGGCACTATGAAGAAAGATAATGCTAGATCAGGGGAAAGGGTGTGTGTGGGTATGATATTAGTATTTTATTCAAGATAATGAGGGAATGTCTCCCTGAAAGATGGCAGTTAAGCAAAGATGTGGAGGGAGTGAGGGAGCAGGCCGTGGGCTTACCTAAGGGAAGAGCATTCCAGGCAGAAGGAACAATAAATGCAACGGTCCTGGCAGGGAAATCTACTTGCGGTGCTTCTGAATGTCAGGGAGTCCTGTGATGCTCTGAGTTTGTCATGTTTCATTGGGTTTAGCACTCATTGCAAAGGGTCTGGTGCCGAAATCTCTGTTTCTCCCACAATTTGTGGTCATCCGCATTTCACAGATGAAGGACGCAAGGCTCCAACGTGTGCCCTGCACTTTCTCTCCTAGCTATACCTGAAATTAGGGGTGAAATCTTCTGGTCCATGATGAAAGACAGAGAGCTTGAGTATACCAGTTGCAGGGATGATAGCATCTATGCTGAATGTCAGTCAACCAGCAGATATCACTTATAGTGTGGAAATCATGCCTCATAATACTGCTACTCTTTGGAGGGCAGGACTTAAGAAGGAGAAAACAAGCGGGGCAAAGGAGGGAGGCAGGAAGGAGAAGCTGGAGGACAATGAGAAAATAAAAACCAATGGCTTCATCACATTGCTTGGATTTGGCCCACTTTACCTTGAGTAACTGATTGTATCAGAATGTAGTCACCTTTTCTCTGTCACTACCCATTTTTTCCTTTCCTTTCTCTTTTCTGCCAGGGATACCACCTGGGCCTGGTTCAGTTCAGGTCAGTCTTTCCCAGCATCAGGGTCTTTTCAAATGAGACAGCTCTTCCCATCAGGTGGCCAAAGTATTGGAGTTTCAGCTTCAACATCAGCCCTTCCAATGAACACCCAGGACTGATCTCCTTTAGGATGGACTGGTTGGATCTCCTTGCAGTCCAAGGGACTCTCAAGAGTCTTCTCCAACACCACAGTTCAAAAGCATCAATTCTTCGGCGCTCTGCTTTCTTTAGAGTCCAACTGTCACATCCATACATGACCACTGGAAAAACCATAGCCTTGACTAGACGGACTTTTGTTGGCAATGTAATGTCTCTGCTTTTAAATATGCTATCTAGGTTGGTCATAACCTTCCTTCCAAGGAGTAAGCGTCTTTTAATTTCATGGCTGCAGTCACCATCAGCAGTGATTTTGGAGCCCCCCAAAATAAAGTCTGACACTGTTTCCACTGTTTCCCCATCTATTTCCCATGAAGTGATGGGACCAGATGCCATGATCTTAGTTTTCTGAACGTTGAGCTTTAAGCCAACTTTTTCACTCTCCTCTTTCACCTTCATCAAGAGGCTCTTTAGTTCTTCACTTTCTGCCATAAGGGTGGTGTCATCCGCATATCTGAGGTTATTGATATTTCTCCAGGCAATCTTGATTCCAGCTTGTGTTTCTTCCAGCCCAGCGTTTCTCATGATGTACTCTGCATATAAGTTAAATAAGCAGGGTGACAATATACAGCCTTGATGTACTCCTTTTCCTATTTGGAACCAGTCTGTTTTTCCATGGCCACATTCTAACTGTTGCTTCCTGATCCGCATACAGGTTTCTCAAGAGACAGGTCAGATGGTCTGGTATTTCCATCTCTTTCAGAATTTTCCACAGTTTATTGTGATCCACACAGTCAAAAGCTTTGGCATAGTCAATAAAGCAGAAATAGATGTTTTTCTGGAACTCTCTTGCTTTTTCGATGATCCAGCGGATACTGGCAATTTGATCTCTGGTTCCTCTGCCTTTTCTAAAACCAGCTTGAACATCTGGAAGTTCACGGTTCACGTATTGCTGAAGCCTGGCTTGGAGAATTTTGAGCATTACTTTACTAGCATGTGAGATGAGTGCAATTGTGCCTAATGGTGGGATTGCTGGGTAACATGTTGGTTTTATTCCTAGTTTTTTTAAGGAATCTCCACACTGTCTTCCATAGTGGCTGTATCAATTTGCATTCCCACCAGCAGTGTAGGAGGGTTGCCTTTTCTTCACACCGTCTGTAGCACTTGTTGCTTGTGGACTTTTTGATGATGCCCATTCTGTCTGGTGTGAGGTGATATCACGTTGTAGTTTTGATTTGCATTTCTCTAATAATGAGCTTCCCTGGTGCCTCAGATGGTAGGGAGTCTTCCTGCAGTGCGGGAGACCCGGGTTCAATCCCTGGGTCAGGAAGATCCCCTGGAGGAGGAGATGGCAACCCACTCCAGTATGCTTGCCTGGAAAATTCCATGGACAGAGGAGCCTGGTGGGCTACAGTCCATGAGCTTGCAAAGAGTTGGACACGACTGAGCGACTAACACTCTAATCATGAGTGATGGAGAGCATCTCTTCATGTGTTTCTTAGCCATCTGTATGTCTTCTTTGGAGAAATATCTGTTTAGGACTTTTGCCCACTTTTTGACTGGGTTGTTTGTTTCTCTGGTATTGACTTGCATGCGCTGTTTGTATGTTTTGGAAGTTAATAGTTTGTCAGTTGTTTCGGTTGCTATTATTTTCTCCCATTCTGAGGGTGGTCTTTTCACTTTGTTTATAGTTTCCTTTGCTATGCAAAAACTTTTAAATTAAATTAGCACCTACTTATTTATTTTTGTTTTTATTTCCTTTATTCTAGGAGGTTTGTCATAGAGGATTTTACTATGATTTGTGTCATACAGTATTCTGCCTATGTTTTCTTCTGAGAGTTGTATAGGTTCTGGTCTTACATTTAGGTCTTTAGTCCATTTTGAGTTTATCTTTGTGTGTGGTGTTAGGAAAGTTATGACCAACTTGAACAGCATGTTGAAAAGCAGAGACATTACTTTGCCAACAAAGGGCCGTCTAGTCAAGGCTATGGTTTTTCCAGTGGTCATGTATGGATGTGAAAATTGGACTCTAAAGAAAGCTGAGCGCAGAAGAATTGATGCTTTTGAACTGTGGTGTTGGAGAAGACTCTTGAGAGTCCCTCGGTTTGCAAGGAGATGCAACCAGTCCATCCTAAAGGAGATCAGTCCGGGGTTTTCATTAGAAGGACTGATGTGGAAGCTGAAACTCCAATACTTTGGCCACCTGATGGGAAGAGCTGACTCATTGGAGAAGACCCTGATGCTGGGAAAGTTTGAGGTCAGGAGAAGGGGACGACAGAGGATGAGATGGTTGGATGACATCACTGACTCAATGGACGTGGGTTTGGGTGGACTCCGGGAGTTGGTGATGGACAGGGAGGCCTGGCGTGCTGCGGTTCATGGGGTCTCAAAGAGTCGCACACAACTGAGCGACTGAACTGAACTGAACTGGTGGCGTTAGGAAGTGTTCTAATTTCATTCTTTTGCACTTAGTTGTCCAGTTCTTCCAGCACCACTCATTGAAACTGCTGTCTTGTTCCCATTGTATATTCTTGCCTCCTAAGTCAAAGATAAGGTGCCCACATGTGTGTGGGTTTTTCTCTGGGCTTTCGGTCTTGTTCCCTTGGCCTTTATTTCTGTTTTTGTGTACTGTCTTGATGACTGTGTCTTTGTCGTATAATTTGAAATCAGGTAAGTTGATTCCTCCAGCTCCATTCTTCTTTCTCAAGATGACTTTGGCTATTCAGGGTCTTTTGTGTTTCCATACGAACTGTGACTTTTTTTTCTAGTTCTGTGAAAAATGCCGTTAGTGATTTGATAGGGATCACGTTGAATCTGTAGATTGCATTTGGTAGTATAGTCATTTTCACAATATTGATTCTTTCTACCCAGGAACCTGGATTATCTCTCCATCTGTTTACATCATCATTGATTTCTTTCATCAAATTACAGTTTTATGTATATAGTTCTTTTGTCTCCTTAGGTAAGTTTATTCCTAGATGTTTTATTCTTTTTGCTGCAGTGGTGAATGGAATTGATTCCTTAATTTCTCTTTCTGATTTTTCATTGTTAGTATAGAGGAATGCAAATGATTTCTGTGTATTGATTTTGTATCCTGCGACTTTGCTAAATTCACTGGTTAGCTCTAGTAATTTTCTGATAGTATCATGGTTTTCTATGTACAGCATCACATCATCTGCAAACAGTGAGTGTTATACTTTCTTCTCTTCCGATCTGGATTCCTTTTATTTCTTCTTCATCTCTGATCGTTGTAGCCAGGACTTCCAAAACTATGCTGAATAATAGTGGTGAAAGTGGACACCCTTGTCTTGTTCCTGATCTTAGGGGGAATGCTTTCAGTTTTTCACCATTGAGAATAATATTTGCTGTGGGCTTATCATATGTGGCCTTTACTATGTTGAGGTAGGTTCCTTCTATGCCCATTTCTTGAAGAGTTTTAATCAGAGCCAATGCCCCCACAGACTGAGGGGTCCACAGGTCATGATTTTAGAGCCCCACACCACTTGATTTATGCTGGGTGACTCTGCATACCCTCCAACCCCTCTTGCGGATACAAACACACACAACAGCACAGCAGAAATTGTGAGCCTCTCTTTGTCTCCTGAGGTAATTGCAGATTTGTGGACTCACTACCCAGCGTTGTCACTGGCTATCCTTTGCTCAGTCTTGTCCTGGACAGGGACACCGCAGAGATGCGTGGACCAGTCTCCCCTAGACTGTGGACGTCTCCTGCCTCCTCTTCTCGTTGTTAGACATCTCGTGTTCTTTCGCCTTCATCTCTCATGTCAGCAGGGGGCTGGGCCCATGCACACACACCCAAACACAGGTGACACAAGCACACACCTGTACACACGCACGTGCAAGGCACAGGGACACAAACAGGGAACAAATGTGTCAGTACCTGAAGAACCAGTGGTTCACACGAAATACAGTGGTTTCATATTTCTTATAGGAAAATCCATTCTGATCTTCAGATGTGAAATATACAGAAGTCCAACTTCCATGAAAGAGTGTTCAAGCCTAGATTTTGATAGAAGAAATACAAAGAATTCCATATTTCACGAAGAGACAGTGGTGCACATATTTTCATTTGTGAAACAGAACTCCAATACCATACAGGTTTTCCATATCTTAAGAAAACCAACGCCATGATTTTCGCCTGTGAAATATAGAGATTTCCATATTTAATGTAAGGAAGTCACCACACAGATTGTCATATATGAGGTATAGAAAATACCATATTTCATGTAAGAAACTCAGCATCCAGATTTTCATAAAGTGAAATACAAAAACTTCAATATTTCATGATGTAAATTCAGCACTGACATTACAATATTTCATGATGTAAATTCAGCACTGACATGTACAATACGAAATGTACACATTTCGTATTTCTAGAATGAATATTTGCTTCTGGAATTGCATATTTGAACGATAGAGAATTGTATATCTCTTGTCAGAAAATTTAATTGAGAAATTCATTTATGAAAGTAGAATTCCATAATTTAGCAGGAAAATGGATGCTCAAATTGTCCTATGTGAATAATACAGAATTCCCTATGCATGCAGGAAAATATGTGCACATATATCCATATGTGAAACATGCAATATTTCATATATCATGACCAAACATATACAGCTAGATTTTCAAACATGAAATACAGATTTCATACTTCATGGAGAAAATTCTGTACCCATATTTTCGTGTATGAAATATAGAAAGTTACATATTTCCTGTAGGAAAGTCATCTTTCAGGCTTTCCTCTATGAAATATAGAGAATTCCATATTTGAAGTGGGAAAATCTGCACTAATACTTTAATACAAGAAATGTACAGAGTTTCATATTTCATGTAGAAAATCTACACCTAGATTTTCAAATGTGAAATATAAAGAATTCCATCGTTCATAAAGTTAACCTGCCCTCATATTTTGATCAGGGAAATACAGAGAATTTCATATTTCATGTGGGAGAATCTAAACCACGATATTCATACGTGACATGTAGCGAATTGCACATATTATGGAGCAAAATCAGGGTCCCCATGTCATATAGGAAATATAGGGATTCTGTATTTCATAGAAGCGTATCTAAGGTAAGCTTTCCATATTTGAAACATAGAAAATTCCATAATTCATGTAAAAAATGTGAACTCAAATTTTCATATCTAAGATATACACGGTTCATATGTCATGTAAGAAAATCTGTACCCTGGTTTTCATATGAGAAATGAACAAAAATCCATATTTCATCTCAACAATTCCTCTTCTTGTTTTTACTTGGGAAATATAGAGAGTTCCATATATTTTCTAAAATATCTGGCCTGAGAGTCCCACATATGAAACGTGGAAAATTTCATATGTGGTGCGTGAATATCTGTACACTGATTTCTATATGTGAAATATAGAGATGTCTTAGTTCATGTAGGAAAATCTGTTCCCAGATATCTATATGTGAAATTAGAATTACATATTCTATGTCAAAAAAGTCATAATTAAGGTTTTCTTCTATGAAATATGCAGAATCCCTTATAGCAATATAGCAGAAAATCTACACTTAACTTATCATCTGTAAGATATACATGATTTCATACTTCATTTAGGAAAATCTGCGCTCAGATTTCCACACGTGAATCTTACAGAATTATATATTTTCACAGTTGAAAACCTAGGCCCACAACACCCATGCTAATATTTTAATATGAGTTCTAAGGAGAATTTAATATTTAATGTAGGTTACTGAATGTCTATATTTTCCAAGGTGAAACAAAAGAGAATTCCATATATCATGTGCAGAATGTGCACACAGATTTTAATAAGTGTCAAATAAAACATCCAATATTTAAGCAGGAAAACCTTTTTCCAGATTTTCATATAGCATATTGCATGTTTCATGCAGGAAAACCTGTGTCTAGATTTTCAAATGGGAAATATAGAGAGTTACATATTTAGTGTAGAAACATCAACACCCATATTTTCCTATGTGAAGTACAGAGTATCCCCAAACAAGGAAATCTGTGTCCATATTTCTTTATGTGAAATATGACATATACCAACTTTGATGTAGGAAAATCTTTACCTAGATGATCATTGATTGAATGTACAAATTTCTTAGTTCAGTAATGAAAATTTGCCTCAGTGTTTCATATGTGGACTATGGAGAATTATATACTTCATGTCTGAAATTCTTAACTGAGATTTTCATTAGAAAACTGCAAAATATTCCATCCTTTATTCAGGAAAACATGTGCTCAGATTTTCCTATGTGAAATATACAGCATTCCATATTTATGTAGGGAAAAGAGTGCAGAGATATCCAGATGTGAAACATACAATAGTCCATCTATCATGACCAAAAATATACAGCTAGATTTCCAAACTTAAATACAGATATCAAATTTAATGTAGAAAAAACTACACCCATAACTCATATGTGATATAGAGAAAATTGCGTATTTCTTCATTCAGGAAAACCATCGTTCAGGTTTATATATGCATAAAGCAGAGCATTCCAAACCAGTGCTCTGGAACAACCCATAGGAATCGGGTGGGGAGGGAGGTGAGCGGGGCTTAAGGATGTGTGGGACACATGTATACCTGTGGCTCATTAATGTTGATATATGGCAAAAAGCATCACAATATTGTACAGTAATTATCCTCCAGTTAAAACAAATAACTTAATTTGAATTAAAAAATGAAAAAAGTGGAAGGAACTCGACTCAGTGCTCTGTGGTGACCTAAATGGGAAGGCAATCCAAAAATGGAGGGATCTATGTATGCCTGTAATAGATTGACTTTGATGTACAACAGAAACTAATATAAGATGGTAAAGCAACTCCATTCCAATAAAAATTGTTTTCAAAATAGAACAATTCAACTATAGCTCCAGCAGTGAATGAATAAACGGTTCCTCCATTTGCAATATGTATGTCTGAGGGGACATTATGCTTTTTAAGTATAATATTTCAGTTAGAGGAAGATAAAAACTATATCATCACATGATATTGTTACTTAATTTACCTGAGTTATAGAAACAGAGTAGAATGTGATTATCTTGGGCTAGTGGAAATAGACCATGATGGTCTAAGTTACCCACTTTCAGTCAAAGTTTGTATAATCTCACCAAGGAAGATACTGTAATAGGGGCAAGATGGGCATGGAGCTTCCGTCCTTAGCTAAAGACCATAGAGGTTAGAAGACCAGGTCCACCAATAGTCAGCCTCTCAGCAGAGTGTAGTAAAAGGTATATTTCAGCCTTCGTCTATGGCCCTCCAGGTCCTCTGGGTTTGGTCTAGGTAGCAAGGTGTGGAGCCTGGGGACAGGCCAAAGGCCGAGTCTTGCAGAGGTCCAGAGACCTTGCTAGAGCCACTCACTGGCCTGGCCCGGGGTTCAGAGCACTAGGCAACCTACCTCTGCCATCCCACTTCCATGACCTAATGCTTGCAATAATCTGATTGGGTCAGAGTCTCCAGGACCCCCCCCCCCCCCCCCCCCAAAGTTAGGGTAGACTGAGAAGACTGAGGGCAGCTGTGGGCTGGGCACCTGGCTCCCTCATTTAAGGTGGCTGGGCAGGGTATGGGGACCTTGGTAAGAGGAGGGCCCAGAGACTGAGAGCTGCATCTTCAGCTGTGACTGCCACTGGTGGCAGGACCAAGACTGGGTGCTGGGTGAATGCTCTCAGGCAGGATAATCAGCTTGCCCAGGAACCCCCTCCTCCTAAACAGGACCTTAGAGTGTGAAAGTCAAGCTTGGAATCTTATCTTTCAGCATTGAAACTATATTTGTTTTGCTAGAGGTTTACAGGAACACAGTTAACTCACCGTGACTTTTCTTCAAGAATAGAATATCTGACAGCAAGAAGTTTGTCACAGCTAATCACATTCCTCCCTCAAGTTTTGTATAAGTGGACATTCTTGAAAGTTTTTGGAAAGTTTGGGGATTGTTAAAGGCATAAGCCACCCATCTCCTTGCATGGCCCTGCAAGAAAATGCTCTCTTCTTTAAACTCCAATGTTCTGATGTTGTTTGTCTAACTAACCCATGGGTACATCAGTTCAGTTCAGTTTATTCACTCAGTTGTGTCCGACTTGCGACCCCTTGGACAGCAGCACACCAGGCCTCCCTGTCCATCACCAACTCCCAGAGATTTCCCCAAACTCATGTCCATTGAGTCGGTGATACCATCCAACCATCTCATCCTCTGCCATCCCCTTCTCCTCCCATCTTCAATCTTTCCCAGCATCAGGGTCTTTTCAAATGAGTCAGGTCTTCACATCAGGTGGCCAAAGTATTGGAGTTTCAGCTTCAACATCAGTCCTTCCAATGAACACCCAGGGCTGATCTCCTTTAGGATGGACTGGTTGGATCTTCTTTCTGTCCAAGGATCTCTCAAGAGTCTTCCCCAACACCACAGTTCAAAAGCATCAATTCTTCTGCGCTCAGCTTTCGTTATTACTCCAACTCTCACATCCATACATGACTACTGGAGAAACCATAGCCTTGACTAGATGGACTTTTGTTGGCAAAGTAATGTCTCTGCTTTTTAATATGCTGTCTAGTTTGGTCATAGCTTTTCTCCCAAGGAGTAAGCATCTTTTAATTTCCTGGCTGAATTCACCATCTGCAGTGATTTTGGAGCCCCCAAATATAAAGTCTGCCACTGTTTCCACTGTTTCCCGTCTATTTCCCATGAAGTGATGGTACCAGATGGCATGAGTTTTCTGAATGTTTAACTTTAAGCAAACTTTTTCACTCTCCTCTTTCACTTTCATCAAGAGGCTCTTTAGTTCTTCTTCACTTTCTGCCATAAGGGTGGTGTCATCTGCATATCTGAGGTTATTGATATTTCTCCCGGCAATCTTGATTCCAGCATGTGCTTCATCCAGCCCAGCGTTTCTCATGATGTACTCTGCATATAAGTTAAATAAGCAGGGTGACAATATACAGCCTTGATATACTCCTTTTCCTATTTGGAACCAGTCTGTTGTTCCATGTCCGGTTCTAACTGTTGCTTCCTGGCCTGCATACCGATTTCTCAAGAGGCAGATCAGGTGGGCTGGGATTCCCATCTCTTTCAGAATTTTACACAGTTTATTGTGATGCACACAGTCAAAGGCTTGGGCATAGTCAATAAAGCAGAAATAAATGCTCTTCTCGAACTCTCTTGCTTTTTTGATGATCCAGTGGATGTTGGCAATTTGATCCCTGGTTCCTCTGCCTTTTCTAAAACCAGCTTGAACATCTGGAAGTTTATGGTTCACATATTGTTGAAGCCTGGTTTGGAGAATTTTGAGAATTACTTTACTAGTGTGTGAGATGAGTGCATTCTTCAGTAGTTTGACCATTCTTTGGCACTGCCTTTCTTAGGGACTGGAATGAAAACTGACCTTTTCCAGTTCTGTGGCCACTGCTGAGTTTTCCAATTTTGAAGGCGTATTGAGTGCACTGGTTTCACAGCATCATCTTTTCGGATTTGAAATAGCTCCACTGGAATTCCATCGCCTCCACTAGCTTTGTTCATAGTGATGCTTCCTAAGGCCCACTTGACTTCACATTCCAGGATGTCTGGCTCTAGGTGAGTGATCATGCCATCGTGATTATCTAGGTCATGAAGATCCTTTTTGTATAGTGCTTCTGTGAAGTCTTGCCACCTCTTCTTAATACCTTCTGCTTCTGTTAGGTCTATACCACTTTTGTCCTTTACTGTGCCCATCTTTGCATGAAATGTTCCCTTGGTATCTCTAATTTTCTTGAAGAGATCTCTAGTCTTTCCCATTCTATTATTTTCCTCTCTTTCTTTGCACTGATCACTGAGGAAGGCTTTCTTATCTCTCCTTGCTATTCTTTGGAACTCTGCATTCAAATGGGTATAACTTTCTTTGTCTCCTTTGCTTTTCACTTCTCTTCTTTACACAGCCATTTGTAAGGCCTCCTCAGACAGCCATTTTGGTTTTCTGTGTTTCTTTTTCTTGGGGTTGGTCTTGATCCCTGTCTCCTGTACAACGTCACGAACCTCCGTCCATAGTTCTTCAGGCACTCTGTCGATCAGATCTAATCCCTTAAATCTATTTGTCACTTCCACTGTATAATCATAAGGGATTTGATTTAGGTCATACCTGAATAGTCTAGTGGTTTTCCCTACCTTCTTCAGTTTAAGTGTGAATTTGTCAACAAAGAGTTCATGATCTGAGCCACAGTCAGCTCCCAGTCTTGTTTTTGCTGACTGTATAAAGCTTCTCCATCTTTGGCTGCAAAGAATATAACCAATCTGATTTCGGTGTTGACCATCTGGTGATGTCCATGTGTAGAGTTTTCTTTTGTGTTGTTGGAAGAGGGTTGCTATGACCAATGCAGTCTCTTGGCAAAACTCTATGAGCCTTTGCCCTGCTTCATTCTGTACTTCAAGGCCAAATTTGCCTGTTACTCCAGGTATCTCTTGACTTCCTACTATTGCATTCCAGTCTCCTATAATGAAAAGGACGTATTTTGGGGGGTGTTAGTTCTAGACGGTCTTGTAGGTCTTCACAGAACCGTTCAGCTTCAGCTTCTTTAGCATTACTGGTCAGGGCATAGACTTGGATTACTCTGATATTGGATGGTTGCCTTGGAAACAAACAGAGATCATTCTGTCGTTTTTGAGATTGCATCCAAGTACTGCATTTCAGACTCTTTTGTTGACTATGATGGCTACTCCATTTCTTCTAAGGGATTCTTGCCCACAGTAGTAGATATAATGGTCATCTGAGTTAAATTCAACCATTCCAGTTCACTTTAGTTCGCTGATTCCTAAAATGTTGACATTCACACTTGCCATCTCCTATTTGACCACTTCCAATTTGCCTTGTTTCATGGACCTAACATTCCAGGTTCCCGTGCAATATAGCTCTTTACAGCATCGGACTTTCTTTCCATCACCAGTCACATCCACAACTAGGTGTTGTTTTTGCTTTGACTCCATCTCTTCATTCTTTCTGGAGTTATTTCTCCACTGATTTCCAGTGGGCACCTACCCACTGGGGAGTTCATCTTTCAGTGTCTTATGTTTTTGCCTTTTCATACTGTTCATGGGGTTCTCAGGGCAAGAATACTGAGGTAGTTTGCCATTCTCTTCTCCAGCGGACCACATTTTGTCTTAACTCTCCACCATGACCTGTCCATCTTGGGTGGCCCTACATGGCATGTCTCATAGTTTCACTGGGTTGGAGAAGGCTGTGGTCCATGTGATCAGGTTGGTTAGTTTTCTGTGATTGTGGTTTCAGTCTGTCTGCCCTCTGATGGAGAAGCATAAGAGTCTTATGGAAGCTACGTGATGGGAGAGACTGACTGAGGGGGACACTGGGTCTTGTTCTGATGGGCGGAGGCATGCTCAGTAAATCTTTAATCCAACTTTCTGTTGATGGGTGGAGCTGTGCTCCCTCCTTCTTATTTACCTAGGGCCACACTATGGTGGGGGTAATGAAGATAATGGCGACCTCCTTCAAAAGGCCCCATGCATGTACTGCTACACTCAGTGCCCCGAACCCTGCAGCAGGCCACCACCGACCCACATCTCCACTGGAGACTCCTGGACACTCCCAGGCAAGTCTGGGTCAGTTTCTTGTGGGGTCACTGGTCCTTTCTCCTGGGTCCTGGTGCACACAAGGTTCTGTATGTGCCCTTCAAGAGTCTATTTCCCAGTCCTGTGTAAGTTCTGGCTGCAATATGGTCAGGTTAATGGCGACCTCCTCCAAGAGGGGTTATGCCATACCCAAGTCTGCTGTACCCAGGGCCCCTGCCCCTGCAGCAGTCCACTGCTGACCCATACCCACACAGGAGACACTCAAACACAGTTCTGTCTCAGTCTCTGTGGGGTCTCTGGGTCCTGGTGTGCACAAGGTTTGTTTGAGCCCTCTGAGCATCTCTGGCGGGGATGAGGTTTGATTCTAAATGAGAATTTGCCCCTCCTACCGTCTTGCTAGGGCTTCTCTGCCCTTGGACGTGGGGTATCTCCTCAAAGTCGCTCTAGCGCCTACCATCTTGCTGAGGCTTCTCTGACCTTGGACATGGGGTATCTCCTCAGGGCCGCTCCATGCCACGCAACCGCGGAAACCAGTATTAGCCAACACACTCCAGTATTCTTGCCTGGAGAACGCCGCTCCCTGACAGAGAAGCCTGGCAGGCCACAGTCTCCAGGGTTGCAAAGAGTAGGACACTACTGAAGCGACCCCGCATGCAGAGACACAAGACTTTTTTTTGCCTGTGGCAGCTCTGCCCCTGTGAGAGTTGACCGTGAAGGTGGCACAGCTGCTTGGCTTGCAGGGACCATGGCAGCACCAAGTGTGCAGGGACATGGACTGCCTCCACCACAAGAGTTATGGCCCTATCAGAGTCTTTTTTCAAGCCTCTTGTAGCTGGCGATCAGAAGGCCTCTTTGGCCAGTCTTTCTCCGTAACTCCACCCGTTGAGTCACTTAGAGGGCTTCCTTGCCTGGGGACCTTCTCTGTTTTTTGGCACATCAGGCACATAGAGGGGCCCCCCTGGCTGGGTCCTACTCTGTAGACTGGCGCATCAGGCACTTAAAGGGGCACCCTGTGTGGGGTCCTCCCCTGTAATTCAGTGCGTCAGGTGCTTACTGGGCCAGCCTCTCTATTGCTCAGCTGCCAATGCTGGCAGTGTGGGAAGAGAGGCTATGGTGATGGCTCCACCGCCAAACGTGACTCAGCAGTATCGCCTAGCTCCCATGGCTGCCCTGCTTTCCTCCACAGGCACTTGCCACCACAGTCTCCTCCCTCATATCCCCTTGATCAGTCTCTCCACAGTCAAGAGCAGCCCTCGCTTTGGGATTGCTCCACAATCCCTAAACTCCAGCCACCAGCCGCTGCACCTTCCAGGGGATCTGCATCCCTGTCTTGGGTTTGTATGGCTGCAAGGACTGTCTGATTCTCATTCCATTTAGGCTGCCACAGATCAGCTGTTTCACTCTCAGCCTTAAATGTTTCTCCTCTGACTCCGACAATTGCCCCGACGTGGGGACTGGACCCTTGCTTCAGTTCCCCCACCTGCCGAAGGCAGGTCCAGTCCTGCTAACACTCCTGTTTTTCCCCCTAGTCCCTTCATCCTACCAAGGTTTGGGTGGGTCTATATATTATTTTCCACTAGTCAGGGACTCCTGTCCCCTCTCAGCTGGTGTTCTGCATGCACTTCTGTGTCTGAAAGTATATTCCTGATGTATCTGTGGAGAGAGATGTACTCCACGTCCACCTATTCCTCTGCCATCTTGTTTTCCTGTATGAATTTTTAAAACAATTTCAAAAACCAGGGAATTAGAAAATTGAAATGTGTGTGAGATTTTTGTTTTGCCATTTCTGTACTATATATCAGTCCCCATTTATATATTTAAATGCTTCATTAACTAGGATATGTGGGAAATATGTAAATAAACTGAGATATGTGGGAAAAGTGTAATAGAGGTAGTGGATGGGTATATCAGTTTCTTCACTTTATCTATTGCATACCACCCATAAACTGCTTCTGAAGAACTCCATAGTACATTTTGGGAGAATGAGAATAAACTGGGAAATGAAATTGCTAGGAAAATAATGTAGAACTTACCGAACTCTATCATGACTGACCTAGAGAAAACACTACAGCTGGGATCAAGAGGTTGGAATTTTGTAGATCCTCCTAGTTTTTCTCTCATTGTTTTGCTGAGAATCACATCCTTCACAGATTTCTATATCCAATAACAGTGGTACTGATAAATTCTTTTTAACTCAAAATTTTTTTTTTGTGTGGATGTATTCATGAGTTTCAATATTATATTTGTTCAGGTGTACAACATAGTGATTCAGTTTTTTTATATATTATAGTCTGTTTACATTTATTAGTAGATAGTTGGTATATTCCTCTGTACTGTGTAGCATATCCTTGTTGCTTAAAATTCAAAATGAATAGTTTAAAATATAATGAAATATTAAGTTCTAATGAAAACCATTGTAAATTACAAAGGACTGAATCACAGAGTGCTTTCTCTCTCTCCAAGGATGTAGTAAGCTTGAAATCAATCTTTTAAAAAAGAAATAGGAGAATAGAATTATGGACATGGGGAAAGGGGAGGAGGGGGTGAGATGTATGGAAAGAGTAACATGGAAACTTACATTACCATGTGTAAAAGAGATGGCCAAGGGGAATTTGCTGTATGGCTCAGGAAACTCAACCAGGGGCTCTGTATCAACCTAGAGGGGTGGGATGGGGAGGGAGATGGGAGGGAGTTCCAAAAGGGAGGGGATATATGTATCCCCTAGGCTGATTCATGTTGAGGTTTGACAGAAAACAGCAAAATTCTGTAAAGCAATAATCCTTCAAAAAAAAATTAATTAATTAAAATCATAAAAAATATCTCAAACAAACATGAAAGGAATAGGGAAATCACCAACTACTTTGAAATTCAGCAATATACTTATAGAAATAAAAATGTCAGTGCACCAAGAGGAAAACACAATGGACATTAAATTCAGTAAATATTATCACAAGCATTAGCAGTCAAATACTTGAGGTAGAAGAAGGAGTCATCTTATTTCTCTTAATTGCTGAACATCCTCCTCCTTCTTATTTTGATGCAAGGAGCTAGAGACATGTCCCACAACAAGAAATGGATGCATGCCTGTGTGCTAAATCTCTTCAGTTTTGTCCGACTCTTTGTGACTCTATGAACTGTGGCCCACCAGGCTCCTCTGTCCCTGGGAATTATCCAGGAAAGAGTACTGGAGTGGGTTTCCATGCCCTCCTCCAGGGAACCTTCTCCACTTAGGGATAGAACCTGGGTCTCCTGTGTCTCCTGCATTGCAGGCAGGTTCTTTACTACCGGCGCCACTTGGGAAGACCCAAGAAATGGATGCGTGTATGCTAAGCAGCTTCAGTCGTGTCCGACTCTTTGAGACCCTACGGATTGAAGCCCGCTAGGCTCCTCTGTCCATGGGATTTTCCAGCAGGAATACTGGAGTGGGTTGCCATGCCTTTCTCCAGGGCATCTTCCCAATCCAGGGATTGAACCCGTGGCTCTTACGTTTCCCACATAAGAAGGCAGTTTCTTTACCACTAGCGCCACCTGGGAAGCCCCAAGAAATGGATACGTGTACTTAAATCGCCATGGTTAAAAGCAGGTGCTTGAATGGAAAAACATCAGGGAAACTATCACCCCACCTTCCCGCTCCATCTCTAGGCTGAGTGTCACAGAAAGGTTGTTATTTGTTCAGCCCTCCTCACTCCACCATACGGAGTGAGGTACTATCAGGCCTGGATCCAGGATTTTGCCCCTATCAAAGCCTTTTCCCCAATTAACTTAATAACACAAAGTGAATATGAATTTTTTTGATATTTTTAAAACTGGTTTTAAATCATTAGAAGAGACAAAAGGTGAAGTCACACTCCATAGATGCAGTTTCTCCCACCATTAAATTCCCTTTGGACATTCTCTGTTGCGCCCAGATCTTCTCTCCTGAGCCTCTAGAAAACCTCTGTACCTCTCTCACTCTCTGGTTATTTTCTGCCCACCCGGACTCCCCCACCATTTTTCCCCTCTAAGATTTCTGCCCTCTGGATACCTCTATCCTCCATTTCCTCCATTCCCCAGGCCTTTTCATTATGCAGGGCAATATCTGAACATTCTTGCTATGAAACAGTCTGATTTATCTTTCATCCCCAATTCTTTTCATGTGTCTTCTAGAGTAAATGTTGGGTTTTCCCATGGGGAAGAAGATCTAGTGAATATGATATCTCTCTTTTATTACATAAAGAGTGTTATACCAACACATGGATACTGTCTTTGAAAATTAAATATCTTTAGGATTTGGCCCCACTGAGTAGGTATCATGAAGTCCCTAGTAACAGTAAGGGCTGTAAACAGTGGTGCGTTTCGCCCTTTGCCTTTGAGTGCAATAACTTGCTTGTATAAACCCCCTGGGGGTGGGGGTTGAACCAGCCAGTGCCATGGGCCGTTAATGTTCAGTTTACTAACTCCTGGCTTATGAGAAACCTGAAGAGGGATACAGTCAGCAATAATCAATGCATATGGAATTACATCTGCTTACATGATCAAAAATCTCCACTGGAGTTTATCTATACCCTGGAGCTCTATGAAAACATGAACTGGGCCTAGAATGTAAATACTGCAATAGCATAGGGAAGTAAATGAAACAAAATTCAAGTAATACATGATTGCTATAGTGTTACAGTCTTTCATCAGTCAGGACAGACTAGGTTTTATATTGCAAGTAACAAATAACCCCCAATCTTAATTCTTAAAGAACAAAATATTTAATTACTATCAACATCTGTTGTGCGATGGGCAAGGAGAAGGTGAGGGCCTCTATGTATCTTAGCAGTCTCTCAAGGATCCAGAAAGATAGTCCCAGTTTCCAGGGGCAAAGATGATCTGAAAAGGTTGCTTCACATCCTTCAGCCTCAAAGAATACCATCAGTTTTTGGTTGACAACCAAGGGCTCATTGTCCAAAACATTATGGCCCACCCAACAAGAAAGTGATTCAGGAGATGAAGTCTCTATGATAGCCCAAGTTGAAAGGCTCAACTTCTTTGAAAGGCGAAAATAACTAATGCTTTGTGATAGGTGAGACAGGCCTTCCATGTGATCAACCCGTAGTCAATCATCTGTTAAAAAGCTATCAAATTTTCATCGGCAACAAGCTCCAAGGCCTCACTCCACCATGGTACAGTGGACATAAGAAACACGTACCAATGGTAGCTAGTCTAGGACAAACATGATTCCATCATAAGTAAATAACGAAGCCCCCTTAAGACTGGAAAAGGAAAGACCATTATTTCAATTCATATTATAACAAAAATCTTAACAACGCCTAAACTGGATTGCCATTGAACAACATCCATTAGTAATGGTCTTTCAAAGTTTATTAAATTGAATCATAGATAAGAAATGATTAGAACCTTAGTTTAAACCCTAAAATAAAAATATAACTGTACAGTTTTTAAAATGGTAGTCTTTGTTATCAAATGTGAAAAGAAAAAGGTAGCAGAGTCACATCCAACACTTTGTGACTCCCGTTGGAATTTCTCCAGCCAAAATACTGGAGTGGGTATCTCTTTCCCTTCATCAGGTATCTTCCCAACCTAGGAATCAAACCCAGGTCTTCCGCATGGCAGGCAGATTCTTTACCAGCTGAGCCACCAGGGAAGCCCTTATCCTTCTAAGTTTAATGCATTATCATAGCAAGGGATTCCAGGTGTGCGCTAGTGTGGAAGAAAACAACACACCTGCCAATGCAGGAAACATAAGAGATGTGGGTTGATCCCTGGGTTGGAAGAGTCCCTGGAGGAGGGCAAGGCAACCCATTCTAAAGCATTCTTGCCTAGATGAATTCCACCAAGAACAGAGGAGCCTTGATGGCTGCAGTCCATAAGCTTCCAAAGAGTCAACAATGCCACATTAGCATAGCAAAAACAAAACCAAAAACCAAGAGGTCAAGACTGCCATTCATATTTCTAATTCAAATGCTGGAATATACTCAGCATTTAAGTCTTGAAAGAATATACAATAATTTTTTTTGAAGACTTATTAATTGTAAAGAAAATAAGAAACTATCTGCTAATATGAAAGGTAGGTTTTTGTTTGTTTTTGTTTTTTTACTATGAAGTATTTAATCCTAGTGTTTAGAAGATGGCTGTTTGACCCAGATCACAGGGGTCTTGCCTATAATCACATAGCAGCTATAATACCTTGAGTAAGTTCTAATCTCCAATATTCAACCCTGTTTCCCCATTACATGAAATGAAGACAATAATAAAGATACTTTATCAATAGGGATTTGGAAAAAATGATAAAAATTACACCTTATAGAAACATTACTTTGGCATCAGCACATAGTAGGGTTTTAGATACCACTTCCACTGCTACTAGTGGGCTATCCCCCACCTGAGATTCAGCAATAAAGAATCTGCCTGCCAAGGCAGGAGATGCGGGTTTGATCCCGCATCAGGAAGATACCTCCAGAGAAGGAAAATGTCAAATCCATTCTTATATTCATACCTGGAAAACATCATGGACAGAAGGAAAATTAGGGTGTGAGCGCAATCCATAGTCGCAAAAGAGCAGAACATGACTTAGCAAAACCAAACAACAACAGCTATTGTAGTTTTATAATCACTTTTTGTCTTGAGATTGAATGGTGTGAGCTTACTATATACATTCACCAACTCAACAATAATGAAACCATAGCAAATGAAAATCCACAATCACAAACCTAGAAACATTGGCACTCGACTTATTTTCACTCTAAGATTTGTATTTAACTGTATACCTTACCTTGAAATTTGTTTAATGATGAGCTTATATAAACAGTTGTATAGGGTCCCAAGAGCTATTCTGTGCAGAGATCAGGGATAATACTGATGTTTTTTTGAAGGGTCCCCTCTCAGTGTCTCTCACTCATGTGAAAAAATGGAGAGAGAAGAGGATGGCTGCTGAAGACGCACTGTCAAACCTCAAAACTTTTCTTATAATGACTGATGAAAGCCCAGAGAGTACTCTGAGGCACATGAAGAGGTTGTTGAAGACAGAATATTATAACTAACCTTAATTTTGAAAATAAAACAAAAGAAAAGAAAGACTAGACAGTATGATGGTATGACAGTGGCACTCACATCAATGTTATTTTCCCCGTTTGTCCCAGAGCATCTACACACAGTAGGTACTTTATAAGTGGATAATTGATTGACTTATTCAAGTGAATCATAGTCAATGCAATCTGTATAAAGTGAAAACTAGGTCACTTTATTATACATCATTTATGAGTAAGGTACCGGATCCGTAATTTGTATTCTTCCAAAGAAAGAAAGTGTCAAAACCCTGGCAATGGTGAAACAAAATGTTGAACTTCTGAGTGGTTTTCCCTCTTCCCCACACCAGCATATTATTTTGAAGGAAATTATTTATAAAATGTTCTTTAGCATATTCTTTGTCAAAACCCACTCTTATGGTGCTGAGAATGTGAATATTGTCAAAGTATTTAAATCATGTTAAAAAAAAACCATAAGGTTTGTTTTAAGGCTTATTCCAATAAACATCTATACTGAAGTCTAGCAAGATCATGTTTCCCCACATTAATAGGTGCATGAAATAATGACAACTAATTGGTATAACACTCAACAACATCATTTGGGTTAAACTAACATGTAAAGAACAATAAGATGTGAGAAATGGCTTACATTTTTCACTTCCCATTTCTGTTAGAAATCTAACACCCATTAACACAAACAGTATTTTGCAAATGCATTTTTCTTTTGTTTCTCACTTCCTTCTTTCTTCTTTTGGAAATGAACAGTATCATTAAAATCTCTAACAGAAAGTAACTGGGCAATACAGTGATAAAGTGGCTGCTTGAGTTGTCAATAGATAGTGGGCCCAGGTATACACTTCACTGTAGCTGTAATAAGAGGGTAATGTCACTTTAATACATTGAAACTATACAGAGGAGGGTATAGAAAGAGACTATTGCTACTATTACAAGCGCCGATAGGCAGGCCCTGCTCCTACATTGCTGCCTTACTTCTGCCCTGAATGCTCTGGAGTGGGATGGTCCGTCATTCACTATAACTGATTCTCCACAGGAAACTGCACATTATCTCACCATCATTTCAAAAAGGTCACGTCTGGCAGAGTGTGACGCCAGGTAGATTTAAAGGTGAAAATGACAAGATTCCAGTCCTCAAACCATGGATCCCTTTTTCTGACAATACAGTCTGAATGAACCCAATGTACTTCTTTACTGAGGAAGTAGCTCGGAAGAGAATACATTTTTTTTTTAATCCTGATAAAAGAAGATTATTGGGAAGCTCCTTTTTTTTTTAAAAAAATCTAATCTCCAATTTGTGGCACAGAATGGATTTTTAAGAAAGTGTTTAGAGCATTCCAATGTCACACTAATAGAGTACTCTGGCTCTTGGCTGGATTTTTACAGGTAAGAAGACTCTTAAGTATTTAAGAATCAGCAAGCAGATTTTGAAATCTATTAGTCAGGTCTAGAGAACTGTGAAGGCTGAATGCATAATTTGGGGGGGAAACACCTATTAACATAGAGACACCCTTCTAAGAGAGATGAGCAAAGAGAGCTATTTGCAGGAGCCCTTGTAGAATAATGTGAGAATTAAAGAAGTTAAATGAAAAAATAAATCATAAAAAGAAAGGAAAATATTGCAAACATCAAAACCACAGCAAATCTTGAGTGCTAAGATCTATATGGGTGAAGTAAGAGAAAGCAGCATTGAAAAAACTGTTAAGTTTTTTTCCTGTTAAAGTTTTTCAAGTTTAATGATTCCTAGTACATTTTTAACTGTGAAATTCACAAACAGATCCCTTGCATGCCACCATCTGCTCTATTTTGTCCTTTCTATAATTTGCAGACACCCAGATACATTCAATTCAGAATCCAGAGGAGGGTGTTTGCTCTTATCGAGAGAATGCAATCTATGTGGTACATTGATGAGAGTTTTCGAAAGAAAATGAGGCCTAAAATCGTTGTACACAAAAGTAAACATTGGGCTGTGAAACTAATTATAAAGTGAATGTTCCTGTGAATCACAGACCAGGACATGAAAGGAATCAGCTGTTGAACATAATGTTTTTCTACTTTGCAACTTAATTACGGTTCGTCACCATTCTGTCTATTATCAATTTAACAACCCTTCTTAAAGACTAATCTCTCCTCCTAAACCTAAAACCCACAAATAATCTTGTATTATGTCCTGTATCCTTACGCGCACACACACAGGTATAAGTATATATTTTGCGTGCAGAACACACGCTTTTGATAAGAGTGCCAATTTCCAACAAAATAAACAGAAGGCCACACTGGAGAGATCACTAGAAGGTTTTAAATGTAGATTTAAATACTGAAGTATATATTTGGACTGTGGAAAGATGAAAAAAATAGAAAGAAACACTCCTGGGTCCAAAGCTCTAAGAGAAAAGCATACACTTAACAGATTCTTATCCAGCAAATGCATCCGTAACACTGCTGAGATAGGACGATCTTCAATTTGAATTAATTTGCAAATATGAAATGCAGCAAAAGGTTTTGTTTGAGAAAATGGACCAATCTGTAGCTCAGCTGGAGCTTTTGGTAACCTCCTAAAAGATTCTCATAGTTGCTGAGAAGGCACTTCACAGTTATCAGCGCTGAGAAAGGTGGATGTTCGTCCATAGATATATACACCACCTGGTATATGCAAATACATCAACACACAACAAATGCCACAATAACTTAGGAGCAAAGCAATATTGTACATTATGGTTTGGCTTTAGGAGAGTGATGCATAGATCTTAGATTTTGTATCTGAAACTCATTTTGGCTGAAGTACAATTCTCCTTCTGATTTTAAGATCCACCCCCAAAACACCATTCGTTCAGGAGATTACAACATGCCTCAGAGAAATGATTACTTAAGTTAAGAAGACAGCACTGGGAATAAAATTCATGACTGTAAAATTAGAAAACAAAAAAAAAAAAAGATCCACATTTTCCCTTCCCGGCTTATGTCAGACTTGCAATGAATTAGAATGAACAGGAGCATCCAGCTTTCAATGCCTGGAATAACAATAGCTTAAAGAAATCCTTGTGTAAAACAGGATGTTTAGTCAGTGGTAAAAGTGTTTCAAAAAAACTGCCTAACAGATTAGTCAAAAACTTTATTTCTGTATTTCATTATCCTACAGAGTTTGGGTTTTGCAGAATATCAAAAATGTAAATTAATGATCTCGTGGAGAGGAATCTCTCAACCCTTTCACAGCATAGCCATGACCTCTGCACGAGTCAATTAATTTTAGCTAGCAAAGTACAAAGGGACATGACGTCTGATTACCCCCCTTTTATCCTCAGTTGGGACTGGACAGATCTAGGGAGGCTACAAAGCCAGGGATAATTCATACCTTTCTAAAGTCTCTAAAAGAGAACATAAGAAAGGAAATAATTATCCCTGGCTTTGAGAGCCCTCTAGCTCTGACAGTCCCCACTGATGAACAAGGGGGTCTCAGACGCGATGTCCCATTGCTACTTTGCTAGCTAAAATTAAGACTCGCAGAGGCCATGGCATGAAATGGGCATGAGAGAAATCACTCTCCACTAGATCATAAATACATTTTTGAAATTCTGCAAAACCAAACCTTTAGGAAAACTGAAATACAGGAAATAAAGTATTGACTATCAGTTAGCATTTTGAAACACTATACCCTACTAAAACAACCTGTTTTACACAATATCTTTAAGCTATAGTTATTCCAGGCATTGAAAGGCTGATGCTCCTAGTACATTTCTAACATCATTGCCAAGTCTGACATAAGCCTGGAAGGAAAATAGTGGAATCTTTTTTTTTTTTTTTTTTCTAATTCTACAGTCATAATTTTTTTAATTCCATGCTGGCTTCTATACTAAGTAATCATTTCTCAGAGGCAGTTTGTAATCTCCCTGAAAGAACTGGTGTTTTGGGGTGGACTTAACAATCAGAAGGAATTGTCTTCACCAAAATGAGTTTTTCAGATACAAAATCAAAGATCTATGCATCCACTCCCTAAAGCGAACCGATAATGTACAATATTGGCTTTGAGCCTCCTAAGATAATGTAGGGCATTTGTTGAGTGTTGATGAAAATGAGTCATATACAGGTGGTGTATATATTTAAGGACGAACATCCACCTTTTCTCTAGGCGCTGAAACTTTGACAGTCCTTCTCAGCACCTATTAGAATCTTAGGAGGTCCAAAAGCTCACTTGCGCCTACATATGCCAATTTCTCAAACAACACCTTATGCAGCATTTCATAATTTGCCAAATTAATTCAAACTTGAAGCAATCGTCCTTACTCCAGCCATGAATACGGAAGCATTTTTCTGTTAATTAGAAAAAAAACAAAATAATCCAGTTAAGTGTATGCTTTTCTCTTAGACTTTTGACCCCAAGATTGTTTCTTTCTTTTTTTCATCTTTCCCACAGTCAAATCATATACTTCAAGTATTTAAAACTCAACATTTAAAACCTCCTAGTGACCTACCCCGTGTTGCTATCTTTATTTTGTGGAAATTGCACTCTTTCAAAAGCTGTGATGTTCACAAGCAAAATATATACATTATACCTTGGTGTGTGCGCGTATGTATACAGACATAAATACAATGCAAATTTGTGGGTTTTAGAAGAGACAAGGTCTTTAAGAAGGGTTTTAAAATTATATAGACAAATGGTGACAACCTAATAAAGTGCAAAGTAGAAAAACCTTAAGTTCAACAGCATGATGCCCTTTCCATGTCCCTGGTCTGTGATTCACATGGACCATTCACTTTATAATTAGTTTCACAGCCCCACTGTTTTACTTTTGTGTACAACAATTTAGCCTCATTGTCCTCAGAACTATCATTTACCAAAGATGCATTCTCTTCAGGAAAAGAGCAACACCCCTCCTAAGGATTCATGAAATGAATGTAGCTGGGTTTCTGCAAATTATAGAAAGACAAAAAAGGCAGAAGGTGGCATCAATGACTGTTTGGAATTCATATATAAAATGTACTAGGAATTTCATGCTAAAAACTTGAAAAAACTCTACCAATGAAAAAAACTTAACATTTTTCAATGACTGCTTTCTCTTCATCACCCATAAATAGGAAAAAAATTTTTTTTCTTAGCACTCAAGGGATTGCTGTGGTTTGATGTT
The DNA here is from genome assembly GCA_024291935.2 of Okapia johnstoni. Lineage (NCBI taxonomy): Eukaryota > Metazoa > Chordata > Mammalia > Artiodactyla > Giraffidae > Okapia > Okapia johnstoni. The sequence goes on from CM044305.1 coordinate 85,387,939, forward strand.
TGCAATAATTTTCTCTTTTTATTGATTTATTTTTTCATTTAACTTTACTTTAATTCTCAACATTACTTCCAGGCTCCTGCAAATACTCTCTTTGCTCACTCTCTTAGCAATAGGGTGATCGCTATGTTATAATAGGTGTTTCCCCCCAAATTATGCATTCAGCCTTCACAGTTCCTCTGACCTACTAATAGATTTCAAATCTGCTTGCTGAATCTTAAATCCTTAAAGGAGACTTCTTACCTGATAAATCCAGCCAAGAGCCGATTACTCTATTAGTGTTCATTGGAAAGCTCTAACACTTTCTAAAATCCATCTGTGCCACAATTGGAGATTTTTTTAAAAAAGACCTTCCAATAATCCTTCTTTTATCAGCTTAAAAAAAAAATGTATTTCTCTTCCGATGCTACTTCCCCAGTAAAGAAGACATTGGTTTCATTCAGACTGTATTGTCAGTAAAAAGGAACCAAGGTTTGAGGACTGGAAACCTTGTCATATTCACCTTTAAATCATCTCCTGGTCGTCACCTCTGCCAGACTAGAACCTTTGAAATGATGGTTAATCATGTGCAGTATCCTGATGAGAAACAGTTTATAGTTAATGACGGACCATCCCCCACTCCAGAGCATACAGGCAGAGTAATGCGAGCAAAATGTTGGAGCAGGGCAGCTATACGGCGCTGTAAGTAGCAAAGTCCTCCTTTCAATAACATCCCTCCTCAGTAAAAGTATCACAGGTCTTAAAGTGACATTACACTCTATTACAGCTACAGTGAAATTGTAATACCTGCACACTAACTATGAACAACTCAAAGCAGCACTTTACAATGTATTGCCCATTACTTTACTGGTTAGAGATTTTAACTGATACTAGGTTTCATTTTACCAAAAGAAGTAAGAATGTAGGAGAAACAAAAGAAAAAGCATTCAGGCAAAATACAATAGTGAGTAATGGGTGTTGATTTCTAACAGCAAATGGGAAAGAGAAAAATGTAAAGCCAAATCATACCACTAATAATGTTCTATTAACCAGTAAGTTTAACCCAAAATATTGTTGAGTTTAATCAAATTTAAGTTCTGTCAATATTTCAGCAGCTAATGTGTTTTTGGGAACATGATCCTAGCAAGACTACAGTATAGATGTTTATAGGAATAAGCCTAAAACAACAACCCTTATGAGTTGTTTTTTTAACATGATTAAAACCTAGACAGATATCATTCACACACCAAATAGTGGGTATTTAGGACAAAGAAATATGCTCAAGACATTTCTATAAAAAATTTTCCTTCAAATAATATGCTGGGGTTGGGAAGAGGAACCCTCAAAGTTCAACATTTTGTTTTCCATTGCCAGGGGTTTAGACACTTTCTTCCATTGGAAATACAAATAACGAAGGTACCTACACATAAATGATGTATATAAAGTGACCTAGTTTTCACTTACAGATTGCATTGACAATGATTCCCGTTGAAAAAGTCAATCAAATATTCCACTTATACAAGTACCTACATGTGTGTTCGAAGCTCTGGGACAAAAGGGAAAATAACATTTATTGTGATTGCCACTGTCATACATCATACTGCCTAGTCTTTTCTTTCTATTGTTTTTTATTTCACAAATAAGGTAGTTATAATATTCTGGCTTCAACAACCTCTTCAAGTGCCTCAGAGTACTCCTGGGCTTTCACAACATAAAAAGAAAGTTTAGGAGGAGAAAATGTGGCAGTGCTCTTCAGAAGCATACTCTTACTCACTCCATTTACACAAAGTGAGACACTGATAGACCCATCAAACAAATCAGGCTCTATCATCCTACTGCACGAATAGCTACTATTGGGACCCAAACAACTGTTTTAATTAAAGCTCATCATTAAAACAAATTTCAAGGTAAACAGTAAATACAAATCTTAGAGTGAAAATAAGTCGAGATGCCAAAGTTCTATGGTGTGATTGTGTATTTCAATTCTATGGTTCCAATTATTGTTTTTGAGTGGTGAATGTATATAGTAAGCCTCCACACCAATCAATCTCAAACAAAAGTGATAAAACTACAACTACATTGTTTGTTTGATGCTAAGTCATGTCTGATCTTTTGCGAACCCATGGAATTGGCAGCTCACCAAATTCCACTGTCCATGATGTTTTCCAGGTAATGAATATAAAGAATGAGGATTGACATATTCATTCTCTGGAGGATCTACCAGATCATGAATCAACCCGCATCTCCTGCCTAGGCAGGCCCATTCTTTATTGCTGAATCACCAGGAAGCCCACAGTAGCAGTAGTGTAAGTTGTGATCTATAACCCTTACATATGTGCTGATGCCAAAGTAGTTTCATATAATGGTGTAATTAATCATTTTACCAATTCCCCATATAAAGTTATCATTATTTTGTCTTCATTTCATGAATGGGGAAACAAGGGTGAATATGGAGATTAAAAAACTTACTCAAGGTATATAGCTGCTAAGGAGATATAGCAAGGACCCAAGTGATTGGGTCAACAGCCCATCTCTAAACACTAGGAATTAAAACTACATAGTAAAAACCAAACAAACAAACAAAAACCTACCTTACACAATTAGCCCATGTATATTATTCTTATTTCTTTACATATAATATAGTACTTCTAAAATTATTGTATATACATTCAAGACTTACATGCTGAGTATCATTCCAGGCATTTGAATATAGAAATATGAAAGGCAGTCTTTACCTCATTGTTTATTTTGTTTTTGTTTTTTGCTATGCTAATGTGTGCATGTCTGACTCTTTTGGAGCTTATGGACTGCAGCCCATCAGGCTCCTCTGTTCTTGGGATTCTCTAGGCAAGAATACTAGAATGGGTCCCATGCCCTCCTCCAGTGACTCATTTTTTTACCTTCCCAACCCAGGGATCAAACCCACACTCTTATGTTTCCTGCATTGGCAGAGTGATCTTTACCACAAGCGCCACCTGTGGAAGCCCTTGCTATGATAATGCATTAAAATAAGAAGGAAAGGGCTTCCCTTGTGGCTCAGCTGGTAAAGAATCTGCCTGCTCAGCGGGAGACCTGGTTTGATTCCTGGTTGGGAAGATCCCCTGGAGAAGGGAAAGGCTACCCACTCCAGTATTTTTTGAGGCCTGGAGAATTCAGGAGTCCACAAAGAGTTGGAGGTAGACAGCTGCAACTTTTACATTTACACATTTGCTAAACAAAGCCTACCATTTTAAAAACTGTACAATATATTTTTCATTTCTAGGGATTAAACTAAGGTTCAACATCATTTCATATCTATGATTCAATTAAATAAACAATGAAATACACATACAATGGATTATGTTCCAAGGCAACTCATATAGGCTGTTAAATTTTTTTAAAAAGAATGAAATAAGACTTACTTTTCAGTCTTAAGTGGCTTGCTATAATTACATATGAATGGAACAAGAATGTCCAACTAGCTCCAAATTCTTTCTAAATACCCTGTCCATTGTATTGCTGCCAATGATCATTTTTCCTAATAATATAAGCATTAACCAATATTGACTCTTAAGACAATTTAGTCCATTCCTCCCCAACACAAAGCAAAGTTACGACTCTTACGCCTTTCAAAGAAGTTGAGCCTTTCCACCATTGGCTATCATAGTACTCATCACCTGATCACTTTTCTTGTTGGGTGGGCCAATAATTTTGGGCCAATGAGGTGTCAACCAAACTGCCTGGTATCTCTTTGAGGCTGAAGGACAGTTGAAGCAACACTTTTTCGATCACTCTTTGCCCCTGAACAGGGACTATACTTTCTGGATCCTTGAGAGACTGCAAAGAACAGAGGCCCTCACTCCCTTCACCTTGTCGACCCACTCACAACAATGTATGATAGTAAATAAATATTCTATCTTTAAGACAATTAAGATTTGGTGGGGGGTTTTTATTTGTTACTGCAATATAACCTAGGCTGTCCTGAACTGATGACGACTTAACCCATATAGCAAATCATGTATTACTTGAATTATGTTTCCATTAACATCCCTAAGCTATAGCAGTATATACATCAGCCCAGTTCATGTTTTTCATAGAGCTCCATGGTATAGAAACCCATAGGAAATTTTTGATCAGAGCAGTAAATCCAAAGCATTGTGATTATAGCATAAGTAATCCCTTCAGATTCTCATAACCAGGAGTTATAAACTGAACATAACACAGGCCCAAAGGCCAGGCTGGTTCAGTTTATACAAGCAAGATATTGCAAAAAGGCAAAGTGGGCTACGCGCACCACGTTACAGCCCTTCCAGTTACAGACTTACAAGAAACCTACACGGCATTGGGGCAAACTCCTAAAGATATAATTTCAAAATACAGTATCCATAGTGTATTTACAACTCCTTATGTAAAAAAGAGAGAAAATCATATTCACTAGAACTTCTCCCCATGGAAAACCCACCTTAACTCAGAAGACACAATGAAAATAATGGGGATGAAAGATAAAACTCAGAATGATTCATATACCAAGAATGTATCAGCATATTGCCTGCATAAAGAAAGGCCTGGGGATGGAGGAAATTGAGGATAGAGGAACCAAGCCGAAATCCTAGAGGGAACAAATGGTGGGGGTGGGCAGAAAAACAGAGAAGAGAGAGGTACAGAGGTTCTCATAGAGGCTCAGGCAGAGAAGATCTAGGGCGCAACAGAAAATAGTCCAAAGGGAATTTCCTGGTGGGAAACTGCATCCTATGGAGTGGAGACTTCACCTTTGTCATCTACAAAATGATTAAAAACAGATTAAAATACAAAAAATTCATAAACACTTTGGTGATATTAAGTTAATAGGGAAAGGCATATGAAGGGGCAAAATCCTGGATTCCAGGCCGAAGTACCACCAGAAAATCCCACAGTTTCCCTGATTAACCACACTTAACATTTCTTGGCATTATGAAATAAAAGCCATCTTCACTTTAGATTATAGGAACCATCCACTAATAATTTGGCTAATTTGAATTCACCAATGTGCAGAAACAACACATTGAGACATGCCAGATTTTATGTCTATGCATACTTTCTAAATTAAAAAAAACTAAAGGAAATTAAATAAATTACATCTGGACTGAGAAAGAAGCCAAGTTTCAGTCCAATGCAAATGAAAGTGGTTTAGATGGTATGCCATTTAAAGGAGTTCTAAGTATTTCCCGAAATAACACAATTTGGTTGTGGAATTCACAATACTATTTTTTTTTCTTGTTCCATTTCAATTGGCTAAATGGAAATGAAGGTATGGATGAGAGGATCCTGTAATAACTCTAATTAAGATGCTTTCTATACCACTTGAAAACTCAGTTTCTCTTTTCTGTAGTCCACTGGCTCATGACATCAATTGGCTGACAAGTCTGTTTTCAGTCCCTGATTATGAGAAGAACCAATATACCTCATTCCTGGCTAAGTAATAATGCTACCCTATCTTTTTTCCTGTAACACAATTGGGATAAATCATTTCTGTTTACATACACGACTTTGTCTGGAATCCACTTAAAATTTTTCTGCTCCCCTGGTGTCCTAAATGTGCCCCCATATCAGATACACACCAACATCCGTAGCATTTGAAAGTCTTACTTAGTGGACCTAAATAAAATGTATATACTTGACTTTATTTTCTTTGATCTGTACCTTTGGGTTGTTTTAAAAAAGTATTAAGGTAAGATGAGGAAAAAATGAAGAAAAGCAAAAGAAGTACAAGAGAATATGAGTATATATAATCTACAATATCTAAGATGATTTGATGAACAGATATTAAATAATATGATGATGATGAATGCTATTGTATTAATACCTGTTGTCTAGAAGATGATTATTTTCATGTGCCCAAGCCCCTGCTAAGCATTCACATGCAGTTCTCATATAAAACACACAAATATGCTAATAGTCTGTATTACAGTATCTCTAATTTTATCATGAAAACACAAATTTCAAAAAGTTTAAGTGATTGAACTAATGTCACACCTCTCATAAAGTTGAACAACTTTGAATCAAACTGGTTATTTGATTTTCAGAAACTGAAGCTCTAAGTAACCAAATTCTAGGCAAGCAATAATGCCAAGAAACGAAAAAAAAATTACAAAATATAGATCCAAGCCACGTAAGCCCTAAGGAAGATAAGCCAAATGAAACTTTGAAAGTGAACTCCAAACCAACAAGGACAGAGGAAGTAACTAATTTGACTCAAAGCTTCCTAGCCGTAGAGTGAAGATGAGAAGAACTAATTTCATAAAAATAGAACAGCATACATAAGGTAAAAAACCAAGCAAAAACACCACCCACACCAAGAAAAGCCAAAAAACAGCTCCAATAAATAACCTTAATGAGCTGAGGCGGAATCATTTGCTATAAAACTGGTGACTCTCAGTTTGGTAATTTGGATGTGGACACACAAGCCCAGAATTTTCAGTAACTGTAAGAAAAGGTAAATGGAAAGGTAAGATTTCCTCTTAGGCTAGAAGAAAAAGATAACTTTTCATGTACGAGGACTCATTTTTCACCTCCCAGCAGCCAATCTCTTCAATTACTTTATCAATTTTAATAATTCCTCACTGCATATCTTGTACTGTCATCCAGGCAGCCAAGGAAAAGAAAGAAAAAAGGTCGTTTCTTTTGTTTCTTCCCACATCTCATCCTCCTCATTCACTTTTTAGAACAGAAAGAAAGTTGAAACCACAAACAGCTTCCACTACCATTGCACTAATGAAAGTGATAAATAAACTGAACTTTTAAAGAGCCAAGTGGTCCTCTTTATTATGAAATATGAATATATTATTATAAGCACCTAGAGGTTGTGAAAATGACTGCTTTGATGATAATAATAAAAACAATAACTATTTTTTGGATTAAAAATGCTCAATCGTATAGCCAGAATTCATATCCCGCTATCTCCCATACCCACTGTGATCTAAGAAAATGGCTCTTCACCAGACTCTGGTGGCTTAAACCTCTTCCCCTGTACTCCCTGTCCGTTCAAACATATACACCCCAAATACCACCATCTTTCATTTGAATTATAATAAACTTCCTTAACTAGTCCACTTGCCTTCAAATGTAACCTTCCAAGCATCTCATACCCACTCTGGCCACCAGAGAAAATGAGTTTGAGATGCATGTTGATCATGACACTCAAGTAAACCTTGAAAACCTTTCAGTGATTTTTTCCCATTGTGCTTAAAATAAAGCCCACAATGCCATGGCCATGGTTGACAGGGCTCTGCATAATTGGCACCAGTCTACTTCTCTAGGCTCGTCTTTTACAAACAATTCTCACTCAGCTCCTTCTACACACTTGAGTCCTTGGTGGGATAGAGTTTCTCTCAGTTGTTCTTCTGGAATGCCCCACACCCAATTGTTCCACCCTGATTAATGCTCTCACAGTATATCATACTCTATAGCAATTAATTACCAATTGTAAATAACTGTCTTCAGGAATTATTTATGATATCGGCTTTATCTCTTTACCGTAAACACTATATAGGAGAACTAGCACCTTGTTCGCTACCTATTGTCAGAATCAAGTATAATATGTGTGTGGTGTGTGTGTGTATATATATATATATATAATATATATATATATATATATATATAAATATATGTAACATATACTACACAACATAAAGTAGAGACTCAAGTGTTTTGAACGTGTAAATATACAATAATCAATGAATACAAAAATAAAATATGAGGACTACTATCAAGATGGATAAACGATGAACGTTTTTTCAGAAACAAGTTTATTTTGTGCCCTCCTCCAAGGCCTTTATTTGTTTATTTTTGGTAGTACACTTGTATGAGATAGCAATTCATATTAAGGATGACTGCCTTGATTCTGTTTAGATCTATTGTTTTAAACACTAAGTAAAAAAATGGCCCATATGTTGTTTAAACCCTTAACCTACCTGCCCTAAATCAAATTTGGGATACTTCTTTTTTTTTTATTTTGCTAGAAGAAAAAAATGAAACAGAGTCCTGAATTTTCAGCCCTGGTACTTATATCTAAATAGATCCTGATGGTAGAATTCACAAGCTGACCCCTGAAGATAACAAAAACTACAAATGTTAAAAAATCAAAACAAGCACTATAGAATTTCATTACTCTGAACCATGAAGGAAATCTCCCCCCAACCTCCTTGATCACCCTCTCTGATTTGTACAGAAATAAAAAAGACCTGAGAAAGAGAAGAGTGCTTTCCGAGGGAAAACAGTGAGTACACTTGAGGGTCATATTAGAATACAAGTTACCTCTCATTCTACGCTCTCTTCCTCTTCTCTTCTTTCTCTCTCTCACTGTCATAGCACTATCCAGTAAAACTTTCTCTGAGACTGGAAGTGTTCTGTACCTGTGCCAACCTAGATGTAGCCACTATCCACATGTGGCTATCAGTTACTAGTGCAAACGAGGAAATGCAGTTTTACATTTTATTCACTTTAATTAATTTAAACTTAAATAGCTTCATAAGGTTTAGTGGAAACTGTAACTGAACAGCACGCCTAAAATAAAGTTAGGCTAGATTAAGGAAAATAAATGCGATGATGTCAAATAAATTTTAGTAAGCTAGTCATAAAAATTTGAATTCCCTCATCGTAACCTTTCCAGAATTAGATACACTGGGAAAAAGGTAACATGAGCTGGTTACCAGTAAAAGGAAAAGAAATCAGCAACAATGCAAACTGGATAAATAAAACAAGGATGTAAGTTTTCTTACAGTGGATTGTCACAGGTGGGGCTCACCTCCTGGTGGGATTTGACTCAGTAACTCCACTAAGACCCCATCAAGGATGTAGCTCATGTTTCAACTTTCTCTCTGCTGTGCAACGGTGTTCATTCTAAAGTAGGCTTTCCGACCTGGATTAAAACAAAGCTGCCAAAAGCTGTCAGAGATATGATCTTATCATCCCACGATTGGAACAAAAAGGATATAGTTTACAAGAAGCCTCTCCTCAGATAAGCAAGTAAGAGTCTTTTATTAGCATTCCCCTAGCAAACCACTTACTCACAGCTCCTTAGCTTGACTTGGATTCACTTGCCCCTCCCATGAGCCAGCTACCTGATCAGGGGGAAAAGATCACATGGTTGGACTGGAGGGCCACAGCATTAGTCCCAAACACAAGTCAAGAGAGAAATTAAGCATCTCCAAAGAGATGAATGGAATGCGGGAGGCCTGATACCTTAAATGAGAGTGAAAGTGAAAGTGAAGTCCGTCTCCAGGGTCATGTCGCGACTCTTGCCACCCTGTGGACTATAGCCTATCAGGCTTCTCCTCCATGGATTTTCCAGAGCAAGAAATACTGAAGACGTGGGTTGCCAATTCCATCTCCAGGGGATCTACCAACCCAGGGATCGAACCTTGGTCTCCTGCATTGTAGCAGACGCTTTTACCAACTGAACCACCAGGGAAGACCACTTAAATGAAAATCAGGACAATAAATTGGAAGAAAGTATGAATACGTAAACAACCACAGTGTGGACAAAACTGGTGGTATTATTCAATATATATTTTTATGACTAAAGGACATGCCATCTTTATAATTTTTGTTCTACTAAAAGTAGTATGTTTTTGTTTTTAGAAAGGTTGTAAACTTTCCCACCCTCGTTTGAATTCTCTATATTCCTCCTCCACGCCTATCAAGAGTCCTGGTCTTTAGTAAGAATGAAGCTGGGATAGGAGTCAGTGTAGGTTCCACTCCCATTGAACTTCCACCTCTTGAGTCAGTGAGGAGGCAGTGGTGCATCTAAAGGAGCCGAGTAGAAAAAGAAGATGGTGCCGTTGCAGAGAATTGGATGCGAGAGCCTTGAAGCCAGAATTATTTCTGGGCTTTTCATTTGGATAGTTTCAACTATGAGGAAATTCCAAGGATGAGAGACCTGGAACAACTGAAGGCAAGAAGATCAGAACTCCCGAACAGATCCAGAGATCAAGCCCTGAGCCTTTGGAGTGGGAGGACTGACTCCAAGACCCTAGACTACCAGAGAACTAACCCTAGGGAGTATCAAATAGTGAGAACTCACACAAAGGAAACCACTTGAATACAAGACCCAGCATCACCCAACCACCAGTAGCACCCTGTGCAGGACGCCTCATCTAAACAACAAACAAAAAAAAATACAAACCCAATCATCAGCAGACAGGATTCACCACCTCATTCAGCCTTGCCCATCAGAGGAAAAACAAACAAACAAACAAAACTCAGCACAAATCTCACCCTATAAAAGCTTACACAAACCACTGGACCAACCTTAGAAGGGCAGAAACCAAAAGGAAGAAAGAATTCAACCTTAAACCTGGGAAACGTAGACCTCAAGCACATAAGATTAAAACAAATAATGAAAAGGCAGAGAAATACTACACAAAGTGAAGGAAAATACTAGAAACACAGAATCCAAATAAAATGAAGAGAAATAAGCAAACTAACCCTGGAAAATAATTCAAGAATAATGATAGTAAAGATGATCAAAAACCTTGAAAACAAAATGGAGAAAATGCAAGAATCAATTAACAAAGACCTAGAAGAATTAAAGAATAAACATACAGAGACAAACAACACAATTACTGAAATTAAAAATACTCTGGAAGGAATCAATAGCAGAATATCTGAAGCAGAAGAACAAATCAGTGAGCTGGAAGATAAAATGGTGGAAATAACTTCTGAAGAGCAGAATAAAGTAAAAAGAACGAAAAGTAACTCGGATAGAACTCACAGACCTCTGGGACAATATCAAATGCACCAACATTTTGAATATAGGGATCCCAGAAAAAGAAGAGAAAAATACAAGGGTAAATGAGAAAATTTTTGAAGAGATATAGTTGCAACTTCCCAGCAAGGTAAAGGAAAATAGACAATCAAATCCAAGAAGCACAAAGAATCCCATAGGATGAACCCAAGGAAAACATGCCCAGGACACATACTAATGAAACTAACAAAAATTAAAACACAAAGAACGTAGAATGAAGCAGCAAGGGGAGAAGCAACAATAAATGCAGGGAAACCCCATATGCTAACAGCTGATCTTTCTCAGCAGAAACCCTGCAGCCAGAAAGAAATGGCCTGGATATAAAGTAACTTGAAAGGGAAAAATCTACAACCAAGATTACTGTACCTGGCAAGGATCTCATTCAAAATTGATGGAGAAATAAAAAGCTTTTCAGACAAGCAAAAGTTAAGAGAATTCAGTACCACCAAACCAGCTTTACAACAAATGTTAAACGGACTTATATAGTCAAGAAATACCACAAGAAAAAAGAGAATCTACAAAATCAACCCCAAACAATAAGAAAATGGCAATAGAAACATATATATCAATAATTACTTTAAATGTAAATGGATTAAATGCTCCAACCAAAAGACACAGACTGGCTGAATGGATACAAAAACAAGACCCATATATATGCTGTCTACAAGAAACCCACTTCAGACCTAAAGACACAAAGAAAAAGGGGGGGCAACTGAAAGTGAGAGGATGGAAAAATATATTTCCATCAAAAGGGAAGCAAAAGAAAGCTGGAGTAGCAATCCTCATATCAGAACAGAACAACCTAAAAATTAAAAGAATATTAGCAACAGATAAGGAAGGACACTACATAATGATCAAGGGATCAATCCAAGAGGAAGACATAACAATTGTAAATATCTATGCACCCAACATAGGAGCACCTCAATACATAAGACAAACACTAACAGACATAAAAGGAGAAATTGACAAACACAAAAATAGTAGGTGAGACTTAAAACACCCACTCATACCAATGGATAGATCACAAAACAGACAATTAATAAGAAAACACAAGTCTTAAATGATACATCACATTAGTATAGGAATTCATATAACTCAGGACAATCATCCAATCTTGCAGAAGAATACAGCCTTCTCTCAAAAGTGCCACATGGAACATTCTCCAGGATAGACCACATCTTGGGTCACAAATCAAACCTCAGTAAATTTAAGAAAATTGAAATCATATCAAGCATCATACACTGACCATAACACTATGAGATTAGCTACACAAATACAAGAACAAACTACAAAGCACACAACAAAAACTTCAGGCAGTTTCTTCAGACCTCTTCTTCTTGATGTCCTGCCTGGGCTGCAGGTGCAAGCACAGGGTCGAGACCTGAAGAACCAGGGCTGAATGGAAGGTAGGGCCCATCTTCCTCTCGTCGCTGAACTGAGGCTCAGGGCCTTTTGAGGAGAAAGCTGAAGCCTGCAAACACATGGCCCAGAGATCCATTTGGCTAGGCTCTTCTCTGCTCCCTGGGAGGTGGCTCTGGGAGCCCTGGGGACAAGACTGGCCAGGGCCAGAATCCTGGATGCCCTGGAAGATGACACTGCACCTGCTGATGAGATTTTTCAGAACAGGTCAAGGGTGCCTTCTGTGGTGCCTCCTGTGTCGGGAGAGTACCGTTCCCTTTGGAGGCTGAGTGGGAGCCATCCTTGGGCTTCGGGTTCCTTTGGCGCTGAGTAGCCAGGATCCACATGTCATCTGCACTGGACAGAAGTAGCCTGCACTGGCAGGTCACTAGGCCTACCTCTGCCCCCGATGGCAGCAGAACTCCAGTTGTCCAGGGTGGTCTCTGCCTGGGCCGCATTGCAGCCCAGAGAGAGGTTTCTGGGGCTCTGAGTCCACCCAGGCCCATCCTGCTCTGGCTCCCAGGGGAAGGGGCCGGTGGTGCAATGTCCGCAGCCCCGCACTGGGTTCCTTCAGAGCAGCTTCCTCTAGTCCTGTCCAGACATGGTGGCCATCAGGGTCCATGGAGACTCCACTTCCTGTACCCCACAGGGCAGGCACCCTGGCCGTGCCCCTTGTCCTGGTAGCGTCCCTGGAGCTTCCACGGCCCCGCCCGGCCCTGGGGCTTGCTTCTCGCACCTCCCTGGCAGAGCTCTGCACTTCCTGGAGGCCACTGTCCCTTGTCCTTTCAATCCCTTAAAACTCCTACCCAGGAAGGGACAGTGTAGGGTTCACAGATTTGGTGGACCCGTTGTCCTGTTGATGGCAGCATTGCACCAGAAATGGCCACCTGCCCTTCCCCTTCCCTCACCCTAAGATGTTTCCCTCTGCCATTTGCTGAGGAAAAAAAGAAACGCCAAGCCCTGTCCTACCTGGCCAAAGAGAGATGGCTCAACAGCCTGGCCACTACAGAGGGGCGTGCCTCCAAGTCTGGCACTCCAGTCTGCAGGGCCAGGTCTCCATGGGGTCCTTTCAGTCTGCCCTTATCACAAAAGAGCCAAGACTCCCCATGCAGGCACCCAGCAGTGGACCCGCAGCAGTGTCTTTTAGCACTTACATCTGCCTAAGACTTCGGAAAAGATCCTGAGTGTAGGCACACAGATCGCGTCATACCTGGCCAGTGGCTGGAGAGCCCCATTCTCATGGGTCACAGAGGGACACAAAGGATGTCGGCCCAGAGGTACTGGACGGGGGTCAACAGTGACGTCAACTTTCTTTGGTCGGTCAACGGATGGATGGCCACCGAGGACCTGGCTCTTCTCCTACAGGGGCCCAGGAGGATTCACATGTGGACGGTGCCACATACGGGTCAGTCCAGAGTGGCACTGGGCATTGCAAAACAGCAGCTTCCATTAGTCCCTCCCAGACACGGTGGCCACCAGGGTCCAATGACTTCACCTCTGGCTATGTGTTATGTGGTAGCAAAGTTGGTCGTTTTCCTGGAGCCTGGAATTTTCCCAGTTTCGGCTGCTCTTGGCCTAAACTTCACCAGGCCAGGCCAAGCTTGGACCCTGGGGGCATGGAGGCAGAGCTGGTCCCTTGTCTTGCCTGGGACTCTGACTTCATTCTGGATAGTTTCTAAAAGACAGTACAGTGTGCATGGGAAGTGAGGATGAATTCCTCACGAAGGCAGCAGTGCACAAAAAACGCCATCCTGCCCTTCTCCACCCCACCCCCCAATCCCTAAGACCTGTCCCTTTGCCCAATGTGAGGGGGAAAAAGCCTGTCCAACCCCTGTCCAAATTGACCCCAACATGGCAGCTCACTGTCTTGGCCACATTTGGGGAGCCTTTCCATATGTCGACGAGTGGAGCCTCATCCCTGTTGGGTCCTCGGCCTGCCTTGCTGACCACAAAAGGAAAGGATCCTCATCCAGGAAGGTAGCAGTAGATCTGAACCTATCCCCTTTCCGTTCCTGTGCCTTTAGCACTGGGGAAGCACAAGAGACCTCAGGAGATGCACCATGCATGGTCCTACCCTGGTTACTAGTGCAGCTGAGGTACTGTCTCTAGAGTCAGAGAGAGGCCAGCCTGACGGTTATACACACAATCTGCCCAGACAAGGTAGGTACATATCAGAGACAGCAAAGGAACCAGAGTTGCTGCAGGGTCACTCCATTTACCACTGTTTAACACAGTGCCAGAAATTAAATACAAATTCCTCTAAATGAGTGTCAAAAGCCCCATCCTTAGGTAATGCAAGGTTCTAGCATTTCCTGTTTTGAAAACATTTTGTTTCCCTCCTCTATCAACCCCTAATCACTAATATACAGTCTATGTATCATAAAAGAACAGATAATATTAATGGAAGTCTTTTAAGAAGAAAATCATCAGTATTTGGCAATTTGTTTCAATAGAGAAGATTTTTACCCCTTTTTCTCAGCAATGCAAAGGAAGGGTAATGCAAATATATCAAGGTTATTTTGTTTGGACCTTTTTAATATCTGGGTCTTAGTCTCCAGAGTTTCTTAGCCCATCTTGTGATGTATTGGGTAGGATGTCTCTATGCTTTCATTATACATTTATTGAGATACTCATCCTCTTCTGGAATCACTGGATCAAAGTCTGTTATCAATACTTCTTGTCCATAATCATCAACTGAGTGCCTAATTCCTTGTTTCCGACTGATTTCAAGATCCTCCTGTTTGGAAAGACATCTGGGACCTCAAGCAGGTGGTCTATCTGGTGTATTTTTATATGCCCAGGTGTTAACTTGGGTCAAAAAGGCACACCTTGTTCACAGCCTTGGGTAGGAAGTTTATGTGGCTCCAGACTTCTTTCAAAGCATTGATTAGAACATGATAATATACCATTCAGTAAAACTGAGAAAATTAATAAAACTGCTAACAATTAAGTGCCTTACGGATGGCTTTTATAAGCCAATTCCATAAATAAATATCCAGCTAGTAATGTTGACAGGGTTCTAAGTGACCAATGACGAAAGAGTACATGCTTAGGATAATGTAAAAACACAATATGAAAATTTACAGGAGGAAAACTTCAAAATTCCTGTAAGACAGAAAAGTAGACTCAAACAAGAATAAAGATGTACTATATTCTCAAATAAAGACACTTAGGCTCAAGAACATATCAATTCATCAGTAAATCAAGCAATCCATTCGAATCTCAAAGAAAATCCAAAGACTTTTCAACACTTAGTTATTTTCCATTGTTCATAAGGCAAAATAAATAGGCAGGGATATCTAAGAGAGTTATGAAAATGAATAGCCATGTTGCATGAGAACTACTCATACCATATGTGAAAATATATAGTAGAACACAAAGTTCAAGAACAGACCTGAAAACATACCAGAATTAAGTATACAATGAGGCAGCCTCCCAAATCAATGAGAGCCCAGTCAGCTGTGGGACAAAGTGATACCCATTTAGAATAGGCTCATAGTGCCACACCTCTCACAATAAACCAGGATAAGCTGTACAGGGATCGAAGAATTAAACGGACAATACACAGAACCATATAACTATTCGCAGAAATAATGGGCAATATTCCTTTATAGCTGTGGAGCAAGAAAAGCCTATTGTATGTATGACTCAAAAATCCGTTAAAAAAAAAAGATAAATGTGAACACATAAAATTTACCATGCTAACAACAACAACAAAAGCATACTCTAAGTTAGAAAAGCACTGACAAATGGGAAAAAATTTTAATTCACCTCAGTAGTCTTCCTAACATATAGAGAACTAGCTTCTAGATATCCGTTTAGAGATAGTAACAACCAAAACAAAAAGAATTAATAGTTCACAAATAAAAAGCCACAAAAGGCTCTTAAATATACAAAAATATTCCCCAGCCACATATGTGAATATATATTATATGTTAACATAAAGTAAATACAAACAAAATCTACACTATGGTATAATTTCATACAAAGTATGAATTCCCAACCAAGACCTGTCCTTTCGGACGGGCCTGTATTACCTGACGATCCCTCACCTCTAGAACTGTCTCAAGTGGCCCCAAAACCCCTTTACCCATGAAATGCTTATAACCCTACTGTAAACAATGTACAGTCCTTTACATGAAAATCCCTGACCCTTTTATTTCGATTGCCCTCTCTTCCCTGGTAGCTCAGTTGGTAAACAATCCGCCTGCAATGCAGGAGACCTGGGTTCGATCTCTGGTTGGGAAGATCCCCTGGAGGAGGGTATGAAAACCCACTGCAGTATTCTTGCCTGTAGAATCCCATGGACAGAGGAGCCTGGCGGGCACAGTCCATGGGGTCGCAAAGAGTCTGACACAACTGAGCAACTAAGCACAGCACATTCTTCCACGTGGTTCAATGCATAGGTGAGAATGGAGCTACAACTTTTTTTAGGTCAAAAACTCATGAAAGGAAGTGACATTCCTTCTCTAGGGATGCATTCCGAGATGCTCAGTCCCGGTGGGCAGCACATCAATCTCACCCGATTAAGGGGTCTCCCGGGCGGCCACGTAAGTGAGGAGGAAGGGAGAAGCAGCTGGCGAGCCTCCCACACTCCTCAGGCCCGCCCCGCCCTCTGCTCACAGGGAACCGCTTCCAGGCCCACCGACCGGGAGGCCCGAGGGGCTCTACTTGGACCCTCTCCCTACTGGCGCGAGGGCACAGAACACACACGGCAGTACAATCCCGGTGCCCACGCTCACCCAACCCAGCCTAAACGCCAGACCACGGCCCGGCCCACGCGGCGCCCCCCTGCCCGTCTCCGCCTCCCCCAGGCCGGCCGGGCTGCAGCCAACACTGGCCTACCTTGCACGCAGGGTACAGGCTGCTCAGACGTTAGAGAATGGGGAGGGTCCCTGGGACCAGAAAGGCTGCCGGTCCCGGCCCAGCGTCGCCCCGCGTTGCCCCAGGGAAAGGACACAAAGGAGGCTGAGGGGACCAAGGTGGCTGAGGCCACGCTCCGGCGGGAAAGACCAGGTCCCCTCAGAGTTTCGCGCGGGAGCCAGCGAACCTCGACTGCGACCCCGCTCACCCCTGCCGTAAAGCGTCGCCTGCGTTGTCCCGCGAATACGACCCCCGCCCCCCGTTGTGGGCGTCTCCTCTGGAGGTAGAGCGCTTAAGTGGGAGGGCTTGGGAATCTGGGTTCCTCGCTGTTGGCCCCGCCCAGGGGAGGGCTGAGACAACCTTTAGCAGGAATCGCGAAGAGGTGAGATTGGGAAAGTGATAGGACACCTCGCGAGAGCCACCTTGTCCCCCCTCCCCCATTGTAGGGTCCCTGCCTCCAACAACAAAAGTGAATGAACGGTAAAACGGAAATTTTACTGTTCAACAATCTCAAAACTATTTAGAGAAAAAAGTTTAAATAAGTATACTTTCAGACGATTTTACAAGTTTGTATCCTTCATCAGTCGCTCAGTCGTTCATTTCCTTCAACTCTGCAATCCATGGAGAGCAGCATGCCAGGCTTGCCTGTCCTTCACCATCTCCCAGAGTTTGCTCAAGCTCGAGTCCATTGAGTCGGTGTTGCCATCCAACCATCTCATTCTCTGTGGTCCCTTTCTCCTCCCGCCTTCAATCATTACCAGCATGAGGGTCTTTTCCAGTGAGTAACCTCTTCGCATCAGGTGGCGAAAGTATCAGAGCTTCACCTGCCACGTCATTCCTTCCAATGAATATTCAGGACTGATTTTGTTTAGGATTGACTGGTTTAATCTCCTTGCAGTCCTAGGAACTCTCAAGAGTCTTCTCCAACACCACAGTTCAAAAGCATCTATTCTTCTGCTGTCAGCTTTCTTTATGGTCCAACTTTCACACCCCTACATGACTACTGGAAAAACCATAGCTTTGACTAGACTCACCTTTGTCGGCAAAGTAATGTCCCAGCTTTTTAATATGCTGTCTAGGTTGGTCATAACTTTTCTTCCAAGGAGCAAGCGTTGTTGTATTTCATGGCTGCAGTCACTGTCCACAGTGATTTTGGAGCCCCAAAAAATAAAGTCTGTCACTGTCTCCATTTTTTCCCCATCGACACTGTACAGGAGACAGGGATCAAGACCATCCCCAAGAAAAAGAAATGCAAAAAAGCAAAATGGCTGTCTGAGGAGGCCTTACAAATAGCTGTGAAAAGAAGAGAAGAGAAAAGCAAAGGAGAAAAGGAAAGATATTTCCGTTTGAATGCAGAGTTCCAAAGAATAGCAAGGAGAGATAAGAAAGCTTTCCTCCGCGATCAATGCAAGGAAATAGAGGAAAACAACAGAATGGGAAAGACTAGAGATCTCTTCAAGAAAATTACAGATACAAAGGGAACATTTCATGCAAACATGGGCTCAATCAAGGACAGAAATGGTATGGAAGTAACAGAAGCAGAAAATATTAAGAAGAGGTGGCAAGAATACACAGAAGAACTGTACAAAAAACATCTTCACAACCCAGATAATCACGATGGTGTGCTCACTCACCTAGAGCTGCCAGAGTCCTGCTCCAGCTGGTCAGGGTTCCCTAAGGATGAACGGCGTCGGCGATACGAATGAGAAGACACAGTGAGTCTCAGTGTTTTCCAAGTGTCTTCTACTTTTTTGTTTTCTCCAGCAGCTTTTATATTTTTAGTGGTATATAGAAACAAATGTGAAGCATAGAATCATACCAATTCAGCTTAAGGGACATACCAACTTAGCTTAAGGCACATACCAACTTAGCTTAGTGGGTACATCTTAATGGGCCTATCAAGTTAGCTCAATGGGCCAGCAGCTTCGACCCTCATCGAAGCTATTTGCATGTCTTTAGTTACAAAAAGCCTCATTTTGTTTACATCATCTTCTGGCCTGGTGGCCTGCTAACTCCTTGTGACTTTCCATTGATAAAGTTTGATCAATTAGAACACTTTCCTATCGAGCACATCAGGGAAGAATTCCTCAACAGGAAGTTTTAAGGTAAAACCTGTTTTTGGTAATTTACTCTATGCCTTGAGTTGGGAGCTGACCCCACACCTCACCCCACGGTGGAGTTGTGGCTGACCTGACACCTGACCCCACATGGAGTTGTGGCTGATCCCACAAATCTCCCCACGTAGAGTTTGGGGCTGACCCCAAAATCTCACCCCATGTGGAGCTGGAGCTGACCCAACACCACACCCCACGATGAAGGTGGGTCTGACTACACAGCTCGCCCAACGGTGTAGGTGGGGCTGACCCTACACCTCACCCCACGTGGAGTTGGGGCTGACCTCACACCTAATCTCACAGTGGAAATGAGGCTGACCCTACAGCTCACACCACACTGGAGCTGGCCTTGACCCCACACGGAACCCTGCCTGCAGTTGGGGCTGACCCCACATCTCACCACACGTGGAGCTGGGGCTGACCCAACACGTCACACCTCGGTGGAGCTGGGTTGAACCCACAATTCACCCCATGCTGTAGCTGGGGGTGACTCGATACCTCACCTCACGCGGAGTTTGGGCTGACCCCACACCTGACCCTGCGTGGAGTTGGGCCTGACACCACACCTCGTCCCACAGGGGAGCTGGGGCTGACCCCACACCTCACCTCTTGGTGCAGCTGGGGCTGACGAACATGTCACTCCACGTGGAGTTGGGGCTGACGCCACAACTCACCCAACGGTGTATCTGGGGCTGGACCCACACCTCAACCCATGGTGGAGCTGGGGCTGCACCATGCCTCACCACACTGTGGAGCTGCTAGCTCCACTGTAGGGTGAGGTATGCGCTGACCCACAACTCACCCCAGGTGGAGTTGGAGCTGACCCCACATCTCACCTCAAGGTGGACCTGGGGCTGATCCCACATCTCACCCCACTGTGGAGCTGGGACTTGGCCCACACTTCACCCAACGGTGGAGCTGGGACTGAATCCACTTCTCACCCCAAGTGGAGTTGGGGGTGAACCCACTCCAAACCCCATGGTGCAGCTGAGGCTGAACCAAAACGATACCCCATGTGTAGCTGGGGGCTGACCCCACACCTCACCCCACGTGGAGTTGGGGCTCATCCCACACCTCACCCCAAGTGGAGCTGGGGGTGAACCCACTCCAAACCCCAAGGTGGAGCTGGGGCGGACACCACACCTCACCCCGTGTCTATTTGGGCCTGACCCCACACCTCACCCCATGGTGGAGTTGGAGTGACCCAAAACCTCAGCTCACGGTGGAGTCGGGCGGACCCCATGCCTCACCCTGTGGTGGATTTGGGCTGACCCCACACCTCACCCTCTGTGTTGAGCTGACCCCACACCTCCACTCAGTTCCACCTAGAGATGATCCTCTACATCCCTCATGTAGAAAAATGCATGAACTTCACAATTAGTCTCAGAGAGCCTGAGTCTGAGCCTACATCTCACCTCAAGTGTAACAGTGCTTGTTCCCACACTTGAGTTCCTTGGCAGCTAGGAGTCATCCTACAACCCATCAGTGTTGGGTGGAGCTGAAGAAGATCCCAGGGTGGATCTAGGGTGGATCACACACATCACCTCGGTTTACACTGGAGTTTTTACCTGTCGCCTCAGGTTAACATGCAGTTGATCTCCCATCTCACCTTGTGCAGAACTGTAATTGATCCCATCCCAGTCACCGCAGGACGTCTGTCTCAGCAGCTGACTGACAGGAAATCCAAATGGGCTCATCCCTTATCATTGTTGTTCAGTCACTGATTCCTGTCTGACTCTCTGCGACCCCATGGACTGCAGCACACCAGGCTTCCCTGTCCTTCACTATCTCTCGGAGTTTGCTAAAAACTCACGTCCATTCAGTCGGTGAGGCCATCCAACCATCTTTTCCTCTATCCCTTATCATTTGCTGGTTTAAGTGACAAATGAGGGGAGACTGACATTTTGTTACCGTGCCTGCCTCCCGAGACAGGCCTGGAGGTACCTGAGCAACACAGCTTTTATTTAAGCTGAGTCTGAAGGCAACGCATGGGGGACGAGGGGCGAGGGGCGGGGGTCCAGTGCTGGTGTGCAGGCTCCGCCTCTGCTCCCCACACCTCTCACTGCTCCGTGATGTCTTTCCGTGAGGTCTTTCCTCTCTAGGACCGGACACCGCCTCTCACTGGTCCCCGAGGTCGTCCTCTCTAGGAGCGGATGCGGCCTCTCACTGCTCCATGACGTATTTCCGGGACGTCCTTCCGTCGTTCCTCTCTAGGACGTGACGCCGCCTCTCGCTGATCCCGGACGTCTTTCCTCTCTAGGACGGGACGCCGCCTCTCGCTGATCCCGGACGTCTTTCCTCTCTAGGACCGGACGCCGCCTCTCGCTGATCCCGGACGTCGTTCCTCTCTAGGACGGGACGCCGCCTCTCGCTGATCCCGGACGTCGTTCTCTCTAGGACGGGACGCCGCCTCTCGCTGATCCCTGACGTCTTTCCTCTCTAGGACGGGACGCCGCCTCTCGCTGATCCCGGACGTCGTTCCTCTCTAGGACGGGACGCCGCGCTGATCTCGCTGATCCCGGACGTCCTTCCTCTCTAGGACCGGCCGCCGCCTCTCGCTGATCCCGGACGTCCTTCCTCTCTAGGACCGGCCGCCGCCTCTCGCTGATCCCGGACGTCGTTCCTCTCTAGGACGGGACGCCGCCTCTCGCTGATCCCGGACGTCTTTCCTCTCTAGGACGGGACGCCGCCTCTCGCTGATCCCGGACGTCGTTCCTCTCTAGGACGGGACGCCGCCTCTCGCTGATCCCGGACGTCGTTCCTCTCTAGGACGGGACGCCGCCTCTCGCTGATCCCGGACGTCGTTCCTCTCTAGGACGGGCCGCCTCTCGCTGATCCGCCGCCTCTCTAGCTGATCCCTCTCGCTGATCCCGGACGTCGTCCTCTCTAGGACCGCACGCCGCCTCTCGCTGATCCCGGACGTCGTTCCTCTCTAGGACCGCACGCCGCCTCTCGCTGATCCCGGACGTCGTTCCTCTCTAGGACGTGACGCCGCCTCTCGCTGATCCCTGCGGTCTTCCTCTCTCCTGAAAGATGATGCTGTGAAAGTGCTGCACTCAATATGCCAGCAAATCTTGGAAAACTCAGCAGTGGCCACAGGACTGGAAAAGGTCAGTTTTCATTCCAATCCCAAAGAAAGGCAATGCCAAAGAATGCTCAAACTACTGCACAATTGCACTCATCTCACATGCTAGTAAAGTAATGCTCAAAATTCTCCAAGCCAGGCTTCAGCAATACGTGAACCGTGAACTTCCAGATGTTCAAGCTGGTTTTAGAAAAGGCAGAGGAACCAGAGATCAAATTGCCAACATCCGCTGGATCATCGAAAAAGCAAGAGAGTTCCAGAAAAACATCTATTTCTGCTTTATTGACTATGCCAAAGCCTTTGACTGTGTGGATCACAATAAACTGTGGAAAATTCTGAAAGAGATGGGAATACCAGACCATCGACCTGTCTCTTGAGAAACCTGTATGCAGGTCAGGAAGCAACAGTTAGAACTGGACATGGAACAACAGACTGGTTCCAAATAGGAAAAGGAGTACGTCAAGGCTGTATATTGTCACCCTGCTTATTTAACTTATATGCAGAGTACATCATGAGAAACGCTGGGCTGGAAGAAACACAAGCTGGAATCAAGATTGCCGGGAGAAATATCAATAACCTCAGATATGCAGATGACACCACCCTTATGGCAGAAAGTGAAGAAGAACTAAAGAGCCTCTTGATGAAAGTGAAAGAGGAGAGTGAAAAAGTTGGCTTAAAGCTCAACATTCAGAAAACTAAGATCATGGCATCTGGTCCCAACTCATGGCAAATAGATGGGGAAACAGTGGAAACAGTGTCAGACTTTATTTTTTTGGGCTCCAAAATCACTGCTGATGGTGATTGCAGCCATGAAATTAAAAGACGCTTACTCCTTGGAAGGAAGGTTATGGCCAACCTAGATAGCATATTTAAAAGCAGAGACATTACTTTGCCAACAAACAGTCCATTTGTCAAGGCTATGGTTTTCAGAGGGTTCATGTAGGATGTGTGATTTGGTGGTGAAGAATGATGAGTGCCGCCAGGAATCTTATGCTTTTGAACTGTGGTAGTTGGAGACGACTCTGCAGGAGTCCTTGGACTGCAAGGAGAAGGAGATCCAATCAATCCATCCTAAGGAGAATCACTCCTCGGTGTTCAAAGGAAGGACTGAGTGGAGCTGAAACTTCTGTACTTTGGCCACCTCATGCGAAGAGTTGACTCATTGGAAAAGACCCTAATGCTGGGTAGGATTGGGGGCAGGAGGAGAAGGGGACGACAGAGGATGAGATGGTTGGATGGCATCACCGACTCAATGGACATGGGTTTGGGTAGACTCCGGGAGTTGGTGATGGACAGAGAGGCCTGGGCGTGCTTTGCAAAGAGGTCTAGACACAACTGAGCGATGAAAACTGAACTGAAATGAACATGCAAAAGGAAGAAAATTCATAAACATTCTATAACCATACAGGAACCCCACAAATAAATCAAAATGGACTTACCCTATTATAAATTTATTGTAAGACTGGATGGTTACTCTAGAAACTCCCTAGAAGAAACATAGGCAGAACACTTTTTTGACTTAATTCTGCCACTATTTTTTTTAATCCATTTTTCTAGGGTAATGGAAATAGAAAACAAAATATGAACAATTGGGACCATGAAGTCTGAAGTGTAGATGCTCAGTCATGTCTGACTCTTTGAGATCCCATGGACTGTAACCCACAGGCTCCTTGTCCTCTCCAGGCAAAAACATAGTGGAGTGGTTGGCTATTCCCTTTTCAGGGGATCTTCAATGGGGAATCAAACCTGGGTCTCCTGCATTTTGGTTGGTGGATCCATTTCTCACCTGTGCACACCAGGGAAGCCCCAAATGGGACCTAATTAAACTTAAAAGCTTTTGCACAGCAAAGGAAACCATAATACAAATGAAAAGGACATAACCTGTGGAATGGGAGAAAATATTTGCAAATGATGAGATGACAAGGAATTAATTTCCAGAATTTAACTAGCTTGTACGCGTCAATAAAAAAAAAAATCTCAAAATGATCCAATTAATAAAGAAGAAAAAAGAGCTAAATAGAACTTCTCCACCAAGAAACACATACAAGTGGCCAACAGGCATGGTGAATAGATTGATCAATAATGCTATTTGGGACAAATACAAATAAATCTAACTGAGGTGTAATGTAACTCAGTCAGATTTGGGCACCATCAAAATGTCCACAAATATCAAATGCTGGACGGTGGTTAGGGAAAAAAGGAATCTTCTGCACTCTGGTGGAAATGTAAATTGGTTGTAATCATATGGAATATAGAATAGGGTTTCATAAAGACTAAAAAATAGAGCTTACTATATGAATCTGTAATTCACTTCCTGGGGCATACATCTGGAGGTAAAGTCTAATTCAAAAATACAAAGTCCCCCAAGGTTAAAGTAAAACACTATTCATAATAACCAAGACACAGGAAGCATCCTAAATGTCCACTGATGATAAAGATGATGTGATTATACACACACCCACACCCACACAGCACAGGAATATTACTTAAGCATAAAAAAGAATTAAAATAATGCCATTGTGGCAAACATGTATGGACCTAGAGATTTATCTAAGCAGGGAAGAAAGAAAGACAAATTATGATATCACTTATATGTGGAATCTTAAAAATGATACAAATGAACTTATTTACAAATAGAAATAGAACGTAAACATTGAAAACAAATGATCATTACAAAAGGATAAGGTGGTGTGAGATATAGATAAATTAGGAGTTTGAGATTAACATAACACAACCTTAGTATTAATATATACAAAAAAAGATAACCAACAAGGACCTTAGCTGTATGGCACAAGGAACTTTATATTCAATTTCTTTTTTGTAATAACCTTAAGGGAAAAGAATTAAAATATACATATATATATATATGTATATAAATTTTATATATAAAACTAAATCATTGTTGCTCGTACACTGAAACTAACACATTTTAAGTCAATTATACTTCAATTCAGTATAATATGTGTATATGAGTGTGGTGTCTATATAAGTATGTATTATATAAATTATACTAACTAGTAGAGTAGCAAACTGAAGCAATAAATAACTGCAATAAAAATGATATGAAACATCGTTCAACAACAAACAGATAGTCATAGAGTGAAGAATTACATTAGGATGGACTGAAAAATACAATACAGGGATTTGATAGTAGATTATATGAACCAGGGGAAAAGATCAATGAACAAGCGAAGGGCAATGGTCTCACTCAGAGAAGCCAATGAGAAAACAGCTTTAAAGTAAGAAAGCTCAAGGAACTTATGGAACATCATCAAGTGGATGAACATTTCACCTAATTAGAGTTTCAGAAATTAAATAACATTATCAGAGCTTTAGAATTAGATGGATTAAAGAGACAGAAAACTTATTGGTGTTATTAGTGTTAAAACTTCTTACTTGGGGACCTCACACCAAGACATCATAATTAAAATCTCAAAGTTAATGAAAGGAATCTTAAATAGCAGAAAGAAAAAACAGTTTGAGACATACAGGAAAATCAAAATAATTCAATATTTTTTTTAAACAGAAACTTGAGAAATCCACAGGGGAGGATACACATTATATTTAAAACCACACTCACACACAAATACTTCCAACCTAGAATTACTTAACTGGCAAAATTATTTCTCGAGTTGAAGGAGAGGTAAATAGGTTTTCAATAACAAGCTAAAGTTTTAAAGGAGTTTATCGCATTATACTTGCATATAAGAAATGTGTTTAAAGTGACTTATGTAAGCTAAAAAAGAAAGACATTTAAGCTAAAAAGAAGGGCTCCTGCACTCATCCAAAAGCACCATATACACATTCTTCTCAAGGTAATGAATATCCTCCAGGTATGACCTCATGATACCATGAGCCTTAATTAATTTAAGAAATTGA
This sequence comes from Okapia johnstoni, assembly GCA_024291935.2. Taxonomy (NCBI): domain Eukaryota; kingdom Metazoa; phylum Chordata; class Mammalia; order Artiodactyla; family Giraffidae; genus Okapia; species Okapia johnstoni. The sequence goes on from CM044305.1 coordinate 85,414,016, forward strand.
AAATTATGATAAGCATTTCTCTGATCAGAACACTATGAGACTAGGAAATATAACATAAAAAAATTAAAAACACAAACATGCAGCGGCTAAACAATATGCTACTAAACAACCAATGGATCACTGAAGAAATCAAAGAAGAAATAAAAAAGTACTAGCAACCAAATGAAATAAAAGCACACCTGTCCAAAATCCTACCTTTGTCACTTTAGTTAATGTCTGCTCTCTGTGACCCCGTGGACTTAAGCATGCCAGGCTTTCTGTCCACAAGGGATTCTCCAGGCAAGAATACTGGAGTGGGTTGCCATGCCCTCCTTCCAGGGTATCTTCCCAATCCAGGGATTGAATCAGGTTCTTTCATTACCTGCAGGAGGATTTTTTGTCTGAGTCTGAGCCAACATGGAAAGTCTAAGCCCAAAATACAATGGGGAGGCAGCAAACAAAATCATTCTAGGAGGTAGTTCATAAGCAATACAATCTTACCTCAAGAAACAAGAAAAATCTCAAAATAACCAACCTAACCTTACACCTAGAACAATAGAGAAAGATCAAACAAACCTAAAGCTGCTGCTGCTGCTGCTAAGTCGCTTCAGTCGTGTCCGACTCTGTGCGACCCCATAGACGGCAGCCCACCAGGCTCCGCCATCCCTGGGATTCTCCAGGCAAGAACACTGGAGTGGGTTGCCATTTCCTTCTCCAAACCTAAGTTAGGAGAAGGAAAATTTATAAGACTAGAGCATAAATAAATGAACAGAGACAGAGAAAGCAATTGCCCAAAAAAGATCAGTGAAACTAAAGCTGGTCTCTAAAAAGACAATTTGATAAACCTTTAGTAAGACTCATCAAGAAAAAAAGGGAGAGGACTCAAATCAGTAAAATTAGAAATGAAAAGGGAGAAGTTACAATGACTCCACAGAAATACAAAGGTCATAAGAGTACTACATGAGCAACTAATGCCAATAAAATGGAAATTTTGGAAGAAATGGAACAAAAATTCTTGAAAGTACGTCTCCAAAGGACATCGCCAACTAGGAAGAACGCTCGCTCTACACCATCCCTCTGAAAGACATCCCATCCCCCAAAATCACTGAAATTCGCACTCCCCACAGTGATTCATACAAATGGCCTCCCCCCCCCCCCCCCCCCCCCCCCCCCCCCCCCCCCCCCCCCCCCCCCCCCCCCCCCCCCCCCCCCCCCCCCCCCCCCGCCACACCAACCCCCCCCCCCCCCCCCCCCCCCCCCCCCCCCCCCCCCCCCCCCCCCCCCCCCCCCCCCCCCCCCCCCCACCCCCCCCCCCCCCCCCCCCCCCCCCCCCCCCCCCCCCCCCCCCCCCCCCCCCCCCCCCCTTCCCCCCCCCCCCCCCCCCCCCCCCCCCCACGCCCCCCCCAGGCTTCAACCATCAAATTCTATTCAATATATTTAGAGGAGAGTTTAACACTTATCCTCCTGAAAAACTATTCCAAAATATGGCAGAGGAAGGTAAAACTTCCAAATCTTTCTATTGAGGTCACCCATTTCCTTAATTCACAAAATGAGACTATGATATCACAAAAAGAATATTATAGGCAAATATCACTGATGACACATCTATGCAAAATATCCTAACATATATACTAGCATTCTGAATTCCAACATACATGTAAAAAGATCTATACCCATGATAACAGTGGATTCATCCCGGGCATGCAAGGATTTTTCAATTTTTTTTTTTTAACCACAAATCTATAAATGGGGTTACGCCTCATAAAGAAACTTGAAGAATAAAAGCCATAAGATCACATCAATATATATAGAAAAGGTTTTGACCCCAAAACTATTCAGCACCCATTTATGATAAAAACTCTCCAGAAGTGGGCATCAGAGGGAACATACCTCAACCATAATTAAAGGCCCTACACAACAACTACAGTAACATCAGGCCCAATTTTTTTACTGAAAAGTGAATGCTCATTCCCTCTGAAGGTCTGGAAGCAAGAAATGATTGTCAGTCTTACGACTTTTATCCAACATAAGTTTTGGAAGAAGTCCTAGGTACAAACAATCAGAGAAGATAAAAAGTAAAGGTGAAACCAAGTTTGAAAACGGAAATAAACTATCACTGTTTGAAGATGACATGATATTAATATTAACACATAGTGTTAGATCCTAAAGTCACTATCAGCAAAAATATAGAGTTTATCAATGAGTTTGGTCAAGCTCGCTAGGTTCAACAATAATACACAGAATCCCTTGCACATGAAAAGATGCTCAATATCACTAATTATTAGAGAAATGCAAATCAAAACTATAATGAGATATCACCTCACACCAGTCAGAATGGCTATCATCAAAAAATAACCTACAAAACAAAAATGCTCAAGAGGGTGGGGAGAAAAATGGGAACCCTCTTTACACTGTTGTGGGACTGTAAATTGGCTATAACCACTATGGAGATCAGTAATGGACAGAAGTTCCTTAAAATACTAAAAATAGAGGTACCATATTATCCTGCAATTCTATTCTCTTATGTACATATCCAGAGAAAAACATGATCCAAAGGATACATGTACCCCAATGTTCATTGCAGCACTGTTCACAATAGCCAAGACATGAAAACAACCTAAATGTCCATCAACAGAAGAACGGATACGGAAGATGTGGTACATATTTACAATGGAATATTAGCATTTAAACAATGAAATAATGCAAGCCATTAAAAAAAATGAAATAATGCCATTTGCAGCAACATGGATGGACCTAGAGATTGTCATACTGAGTGAAGTAAGTCAGACAAAGGAGAAATATTATATGACATCCCTTATATGTGGAATCTAAATAATGCAATAATGAACTCACACAATACAAGAAAAAAACATCCACAGGACTTAAAGAATGTCTTATAGGTGCGGGCGGTGGAGGGAAGGATGGGGGGAGGGGATAGTTAGGGGAGATGGGGGATGGACATGTACCACACTGCTATATTTAAACAGGTAACCAAACAAGGATCTACGGGATGCACAGGGAATCTGCATAAGTTTATGCGGCAGTCTGGATACGAGGGGAGTTTGGGGGAGAATGGATACATGGTGTTTGTTATAGTTGAGGCTTTTTGCTGTTCATTTGCAATTATCAACGTTGTTAATTGGTATACCCAATTCAAAAGTTAAAAAAGAAAGGTACTCCTAAAATAATAACAAGGAAACATATGAAAGTATAAATCTCTGGCCTACAGGTAAAAATACAGTAAACGTAGTGGATTAATCACTTTATAAAGCTAGCAGGAAGGTTAACACACAAAAGCAGTATACATTAATATATCTACAATAATTATTTAAGAAAACATAGGAATAAAAGGATGTTAAAATGTATACATTCTAAACATAAAACTTAGGGAGTGGGAGAGTAAAAATTTTAATTTTTATTCTCATCAAACTCACTTTAAATAGTAAGTGATTTTTAAATGCTCCAGTGAGAGACATAACAAGGGCTGAATGGATTTTTTTTTCAAAAATAAAGACCCTATCTTTAGGACTGCCTACAAGAGGTGAGCTGACTTCCAGATATAAGGAAACATTGACTTAAGTGAAGACATAAAAAAAATAATTTAATGAAAAATGGAAATCAAAAGAAAGCGTTGGTAGCTATACTTATATCAGGCAAAATATTACTTTCAAAATAAGGACTTTATAAGAGAATAAAAAAGGACAGTATCATAATGATTTAGGGGTCAATCAAATAAGAGGATATAGCATTTGTATATATTTCTGTTGCCAACATAAGAGAACACAAAATATTATTAAATCAACTATTAAGACACTAAAGGGAGAGACAGTAAATTATATAGAAAGTGACATAACATACCATTATATCATAGATCATTCAGATAGAAATACAATAAATAAAACATTTCCCTGTAAAACAAGACATTATTCACATGAAATTAAACAAGATGCCATGCAGGAATATCCCTGGCCTGGGAGAATCCCATGGACGGAGGAGCCTGGTGGGCTGCACGTCCATGGGGTCGCTAAGAGTCAGACATGACTGAGCGACTTCACTTTCACTTTTCACTTTCATGCACTGGAGAAGGAAATGGCAACCCACTCCAGTGTTCTTGCCTGGAGAATCCCAGGGACGGAGGAGCCTGGTGGGCTGCATCTATGGGTCTCGCACAGAGTCGGACACAACTGAAGCGACTTAGCAGCAGCAGCAGAATATCCCATCCAAAAGTACAGAATACATATTTTTCTCAAGTACACATAGAATATTTTCCAAGATAGATATGTTTAGACACAAAATGTCTTAATAATTTTGAGCGACTCACCACATTAATTAATCTTCTCTGATCCAATCAGTTTGAAAATAGATTTCAATTTGAAAAAGAATAGTGGAAAATTCACAACTATGTGAAGATTAAAATGACATCCTACTGAACAAATACTGGGTTAGAAGGAAGAAAATTCAAAAAAGAGAAACAAAAAATAAAGGACAAATAAAAAATGCAAAATTCATAACACACTGAAACTTATACAATGGAGCAGAAGCTATTACAAGGAAGCTCATTATAGACCAAATGCTTATCATCCTGAAACGCAAAAATTTCAAATAAAAAACACCCTAACTTCACATTTCCAATGACCTACATAAAGAACAAAAGAAGCCCAAAGTTATAAGAAAGAACAAAAATTAGAGCGAAATAAAGGATCAGGTATCAGTCGCTCAGTTGTGTCCGACTCTTTGCGACCCCATGAACCGCAGCACGCCAGGCCTCCCTGTCCATCACCAACTCCCAGAGTTTACCCAAACTCATGTCCATCGAGGTGGTTGATGCACCAACCATCTCATCCTCTGTAGGTCCCTGCTCCTCCTGCGTTCAATCTTTCCACAGACATAAGGGTCTTTTTCAAATGAGTCATGTTCTTCACAACAGGTGGCCAAAGTTACTGGGGAGGTTTCAGCTTCAGCATTAGTCCTATCCAATGAAATATTCAGGGACCAATAATCCTTTAGGGCGGACTAGGTGAATCCTTTGGCCATCCAAGGACTCTCAAGAGTCTTCTCCAACACCACAGTTCAAAAGCATCAATTCTTTGGCACTCAGCTTCTCCTTTTCTATGTTCCAACTCTCACATCCATACATGATTACTGGAAAAAAAAACCATATCTTGACTAGAGGACTTTGTTGGCAAAGTAGTAAGATTCTGTTTTTTTAATTAAGCTGTTAGGTTGGTCATAGCTGTTCTTCCAATTACCAGCATTTTTAATCTTCTTGGCTGAAGTCAACATTTGTCAGTAATTTTTGAAGCACAAGAAAATAAAATAGTCACTGTTTTTTTGTTTATCCATCGATTTGCAATGGAAAACTCAGTCATTAATACAATAAGGGAAGACAAAAATGAGAAAACATATAGAAGACTTGAATAATTCTATTAACCAGCTCTACCTAACTGATATTTATAGAATGTGCTCAGTCACTCGGTTGTGTCCAACTCATTAAGACCCCACGGACTGTAGCCTGTTGCATGGTTAGTCGTATTGGACTCTTTGTGACCCTATGGATTGTGGTTTGTCAGGCTCCTCTGTCCGTGGAATTTTCCAGGGAAGAATATTGGCGTGGGTTGCCGTTTCTTACTCCAGGGGATCTTCCAGTCCCAGAGACTGAACCTGCGTCTCTTGCCTCTCCTGCATTGGCATGCAGATTCTTTACCACTGCACCACCTGGAAAGACCAACAGAACAACAGCAACCAAATACATATTCTTCTAAAGTGAGTATGGAAGTTCATAAGATATGCGATTTTAAAAACGTCATCAGTTCAGAACGACTGAAATCATACAAAGTATATTCCCTGACCACAGAAGAGTTAAAATAGAAATTAGCTGTGGAAAGATAGCTGGAAAATCACAAACTATTTATAAATTAAAAACACTTCAAATTAATTCAAAGATCAAAGGAGAAATAGAAAATACAATAGATCAAAATTTATGAGGTGACACCAAATGTTCAAAGCGGGACATTTATAGCATTAAATCTTTGTATTAGAAGACGAAAAAGGCCAATGATCATTCAAAGATCAATAATCTTCTTACTGAAGAGGCTAGAAAAGTACAATAAAATCTAATTCAAAACAAGCAAAAAAAAAAAAAAAGAGAATAAGAAACATCTGAGCAGAAATCAGTTAAATAGAATCCCGAAAATGAGTAGTACCAGGAAATTCCATGAAACCAATTGTTGATACCTTGAATAGAGAAACAAAATAATAAACTTTCAGCCAGGTTGATAAAAAAAAAAGAGAGCAAAAAAGAAAGTATTGACACTAATTACCAATTTCAGTAATGCCATGGGGGACATCAATACAGAGCTTTCAGATATTAAATGCACAATAAAGGAAGATTTTTAAAGTATTATTCAAAATATGTTGCGTGGTTAGTCGTATTGGACTCTTTGTGACCCTATGGATTGTGGCTTTCCAGGCTCCTCTGTCCATGGGATTTTTCCAGGCAAGAATACTAGCTGGAAAATTTCCAGGCTCTAGAGTTTACATGGGTGGCCATTTCCTCCTCCAGGAGATCTTCCTGATGCAGGGATCAAACCCGCATCTCCTGCAGCAGCAGGTGGATTCTTTGCCACTGAGCCACCTGAGAAGCCCCGAAATTTGTTGAGAGTATATCTAATATTGTGTTCTCACTATACATGCACACATTTGTGCATAGTATGTCGCTTCAGTCACGTCCAGCTCTTTGAGACTCTACGAACCATAGCCTGTCAGGCTCCTTTGTCCAGGGATTCACCAGACAGGAATACTGCAGTGGGTTGTAATGCCCTCCTCCAGGGGATCTTTCCAACCTAGGGATCGAACCCGCATCTCTTGTCTCCTGCATCGGCAGGTGGGTTTTTTACCACTAGCCCCACCTGGGAAGACCCCCCCCCACACACATAAAACCTAACAAAAAAATAATAAAGGGACACAAGACTGCAGCCAGGAAATTAAAAGATGCTTCACGCAGGAAGAAAAGCTCTGACCAATCTAGACAGCATATGAAAAAGCAGAGACATTACTTTGCTGACAAACTTCCCTCTAGTCAAAGCTATGGTTTTTCCAGTGGTCATGTATGGATGTGAGAGTTGGACAGTAAAGAAAGCTGAGCACTGAAGAAATCATGCTTTTGAACTGCAGTATTGGAGAAGACTCTTGACAGTCTCTTGAGTTCAAGGAAATGAGACCAGTCCATCATAAAAGAAATCAGTCTTGAATATTCATTGTAGGACTGATGCTGGAGCTGAAGCTCCAATTCTTTGGCCACCTGATGTAAAGAACTGACTCATTGGAAAAGAGGTGAATGCTGGGAACGTTTGATTGCAGGAGGCCAAGGTGACGACAGAGGATGAGTAGGTTGATGGCATCAATGAGTCAATGTACAGGAGTTTGAGCAAGCTCCAGGAGTTGTTGATAGACAGGGAAGCCAACAGAGAGTTTAGGCAACTTCCCTAAGATCAAAGACCTCAGAAGTGGAAGCACAGAGAGGTCAGACAACTTGTCCAAGATCACACAGCTCTTAAGAACAGAGAAGTCAGGCAGTGTGCTGAGATCACATGGGTCAGAAGTGGAAGCACAGGGAGGTCAGCCAACTTGCCTAAGATCAAACAGCTCATATGAAGAAGCACAGGGAGGTCAGGCAACGTGCCTAAAATCACAGAGCTTAAATGTGGAACAACAGAGAGGTCGGGCAACTTACCTAGGGTCACATAGCTCATAAGGACATAAGCACATAAGCACAGAGAGTTGTGGCAACTTGACAAAGAAAACAGCTCAGAAGTGGAAACACAGAGAGATCAGACAACTTACCTAAGTTCACACAGTTCAGAAGTGGAAGGAGAGAAGTTGGCAATCTTGCCTAAGATCACACAGCTCACATGCAGAAGCACAGAGAGTTTAGGCAACTTGTCTAAGCTCACACGGCTGAAATATGAAAGAACAGCACATACAGGCATCTTGCCTAAGATCGTAGAGCTCAGAAGTGAAAGCAGAGAGAGGTCAGGCAACCTGCCTAAGATCACACAGCTGAGATACAGAAGCACAGATGGGTTAGGCTAATTGCCTCCGATGGGATGAGTGCAATCTCAAAAATGAGAAAAAGATCTCCGATCGTTTTCAAAGGAAACCATTCAATATCACAGTACTCCAAGTCTATGCCCCAATGATAATGCTGAAGAAGCTGAAGTTGAATGGTTCTTTGATGGGCTACAAGACCTTCTAGATCTAAAACCAAAAAATATGTCCTGTTCATCATAGGGGACTGGAATGCAAAAGCAGGAAGTCAAGAGTTACCTGTCATAACAGGCAAGTTTGGCCTTGGAGTAAAAAATGAAAAGCAGGCCAAAGGCTAACAGAGTTTTGCCAAGAGAACGCACTGGTCATAGCAAACAACTTCTTCCAACACCAGAAACAACACTACACATGGACCTCACCAGATGGTCAATACCAAAATCAGATTGATTACGTTCCTTGCAGATGAATATGGAGAAGCTGTATAGAGTCAGCAAAAAGAAGACTGAGAGCTGATTCTGGCTCAGATCATCAACCCCTGATTGCCAAATTCAGACGTAAGCTGAAGAAAGGAGGGAAAACCATGAGACAATTCAGATATGACCTACATCAAATCCCTTAGGATTTTATAGTGGAAGTGACAGATAGATTCAAGGGATTAAATCTGATAGATAGAGTGTCTGAAGAACTACGGACAGAGGTTCGTCATATTGCAAAGTAAGCCGTGATCAAGACCATCCCCAAGAGAAAGAAATGCAAAAAGGCTAAATGGTTGTCTGAGGAGGCCTTACCAATAACTGGGCAAATAATAGAAATGAAAGGCAAAGGAGAAAAGGAAAGATATAACCATCTGAATACAGACTTCCAAGGAAGAACAAAGGGTGAAAAGAAAGCCTCCTCAGTGATCAAAGAAAAGAAATAGAGGAAAAGAGTAGAATGGAAAAGACTAGAGATATCTTCAAGAAAATTAGAGAAACCAAGGGAATATTCCATGCAATGATAGGCACAATAACGTACATAAATGGAATGGACCTAAGAGAAGCAGAAGATATTAAGAAGAGGTGGCAAGAATACACAGAACTATACAGAAAGGATCTTAATGACCCAGATAAGTCCAATGGTGTGATCACTCACCTACAGCCAGATATCCTGGAAATCAAAGTCACATGGGCCTGAGGAAACATCACTATGAACAAAGCTAATGGAGGTGATGGGATTCCATTCAGCTATTTCAAACTCTAAAAGATGTTGCTGTTTAAGTGGTGCACTCAATATGGCAGCAAATTTGGAAAACTCTGCAATGGCCACACAACTGGAAAAGATCAGTTTTCATTGCAATCCCAAAGAAAGGCAATGAAAAAGAATGTTCAAACTAGTGCACAACACTCATCTCCCACGCTAGCAAAGGAACACTCAAAATTCTCCAAGTATGCTTCCTCAGTACGTCAAATGAGAACTTCCAGATGTTCAAGCTGGAGTTAGCAAAAGCACAGGAACCAGAGATCAAATTGCTAACATCCATTGGATCATAGAAAAATCAAGAGAGTTCCCGAAAAACATTTGCTTTATTGACTAAACCAAAGCCTTTGACTGTACTACACAACGTACTGTGGAATATTCTTAAATAAATGGGAATACTAGACCACCTTACCTGCCTCCTGAGAAATCTATGTTTGTCAAGAATCAACAGTTAGAACCAGACTTGGAACAACAAACTGGTTCCGAATTGGGAAAGGAATAAGAGGAGGCTGTATCTGGTCACTCTGCCCATTTAATTTATATGCAGAGAAGATCTTGCAAAACTCTGGGATGGGTGAAGCACAAGGTGGAATCGAGACAGCTTGGACAAATAACAATGACCTCACTTAGGCAGATGATACCACCATTACACAGCAAGCAAATGGGAACTAAAGATCCTCTTCATGAAAGTGAAAGTGAAAAAGCTGACTTAAATCTAACATTCAATAAACTAAGGTTATGGCATCCAGTCCCATCACTTCATGGTAGTGACAGACTTTATTTTCTTGGGCTCCAAAATCACCGCAGATGGTAACTGCAGCCATAAAATTAAAGATGCTTGCTTCTTGGAAGAAAAGCTACGCAAACCAGGACAGCATATGAAAAAGCAGAGACATTACTTTGCCGACAAAGTTCCATCTCGTCAAAGCTATAGTTTCTCCAGTAGTCATGTATGGATGTGAGAGTTGAACCAAAAAGAACGCTGAGCTCCGAATAATTGATGCCTTTGAGCTGTGGTGCTGGAGAAGACTCTTGAGAGTCCCTTGTACTACAAGGAGATCCAACAGGTGCATCCTAAAGGAAATCAATCCTGAATATTCACTGGGAGCACTGATGCTAAAGCTGAACCTCCCTTATTTTGGCCACCTGCTGGGAAGCACTGACTCATTGGAAAAGACTCAGATGCTGGGAAAGATTGAAGTCAGGAGGACAAGGGAACGACAGGGGCTGAGTAGGTGGGATGGCATCACTGAGTCGATTTACAGGAGTTTGAGCAAGCTCTGGGAGTTGATGATGGACAGGAAGCCTGGCCTGCTGCAGTCCCTGGGGTCACACAGAGTCAGACAGGATTGAGAGACTGAAGTGAACTGAACACAGCAAAGATATGGAAGCACAGAGAGGTGAGGTAACTTGCCTAAGATCACAAGAGTTGAGAAGGGGAAGCAAGTAGATGTCAGGCAACTTGCCTAAGGTTATAGAGCACAGAAGTTGGAGTACTGTGAGGTTAGCAAACTTGTCTAAGATCACACAGCTCAGGCGTGGAAGCACAGAAAGGTCAGGCAACTTGCCTAAGATCAGAAAGCTCAGAAATAGAAACACAGAGAGGTCAGGCAACTAGCTTAAATCACACAGCTCTTAAGTAGAAGCACACCTAGGTCAGGCAACTTGCCTAAGATCACACAGCTCATAAGTGGAAGTAAGGAGATGTCAGGCAACGTGCCTAATATTGTTTGTTTTGATTTTGCCTAATATCATTTGATTTTCTTGATACTTACTAGATGTTAATCAAATTTGTGTTACTAACGGTTGCAGTTGTACATTTACCCTGAAGGTTTACTTACAAGCATATATGTATGTTATAAGAATCTTGACTTTATTATCTATCTTCTTCGTATGGTTTTGAGAAACTATGTGCTCATTCGTCAAGTTTTTTAATTGTCAGATGGTTAGCACATTCTTCAGTACTACCCTTCGTGGGAACTGAGATGAGGATTGACCTTTGGCAGTCCTATGGCCACTGCTACATCTTGCTTATTTGCTGACATATTGAATGCAGTACCATGAAGGCATCATCCTTTTGGGAATTGCATAGTTCCACTGGAATTCTATGGCATCCTCTAGTTTTATTAACAATAGAACTTCCTAAAGCCCTCTTGACTTCCCACTTCAGAATGCCTGGCTCTGGGTGACTGACAACATCATCAAAATACTCCGGTTCATGAGGATCTTTTTCATGCAGACAATCCATGTATTATTTCCATCTCTTCTTGATCTCTTCAGCATCTACTAGGTCTCTACCGTTGCTGTCCTTTACTGTGCTCATCTATGGCCAAAACGCACCCTTGATAGTTCCAGTTTTCATGAAGAGATCTCTATTTTTTCTTCTTCTGTTGTTTTCTTCTAGTTTCATGCACTGTTCATTGAGGAAGGCCTTCTTGTCTCTGGGTGCTCTACTTTGGAATGCTGCCTTTAGTGGGATGCACCTTTCCCTTTCTCCCTTGGTTTTTACTTCTCTTCTTTCTTCAGCTATTTGAAAGTCTCCTGAGATAATTAATTTGCCTTCTTGCTTTTCATTTTCTTTGGGATGGCTTTGTTCGCTGCCTCCTGTACAGTGTTATGGACCTCCATCCAGAGTTCTTCAGGTGCACTGTTAACTGCATCTAATCCTTTGACTCTATTGGTCACCTCCACTGCATATTCATAGGGGATTGGATTTCAGTCACACCTGGCTCTCCTAGTGGTTTTCCCCACTTTCTTTAGTTTCAGCCTGAATTTTGCTATTAGAAGCTGATGAACAGAGCCAGTCAGTTCCAGGTCTTGGTTTTTCTGAATGCATACAGCTTCTCCATCATTGGTTACAAGAATGTAATCAATTTGATTTCGGTATTGACCATGTGGTGATGTCCATGTGTAAACTCGTCTCTTGTGCTGTTCAGCAAAGGTATATGCTATGATGAATGCATTCTCTTGGCAGAATTTAGTTAGCTTTTGCCCTGATTTATTTTGTTCTCCAAGGCAAAACTTGCCTGTTACTCCAGGCACCTCTTGACTTCCTACTTTGGCATACCCATCCCAACTGATGAATAGAACATCTGTTTTTGGTGCTAGTTCTAGGAGGTCTTCTAGGTCTTCATATGACTGATCAGCTTGAGCTACTTTGGCATCTGTGGTAGGCACATCGACTTGAATTACTTTGAGGGGAATGAAAGCAAAAACACACTGCCCCTAAGTTAGGGAATGTAGAAAATTGAACTCAAATAGGCAGACATAGTCAACAATAAATATTAGAGCCAAGTAAAGGAAATAGAGTATAGAATAAATGCAAATATACTCCACAAATGAAAAATTGATTATTTAGAAAGGTCACAAAATAACACAACTTTAGCAATATTGATCAAGGGAGGAAGAAGACTCAAATTAACAAAATTAGGAAGAAAATAGGAAAAATTACTACCACTTTAGAGAAATAAATAAAACTGTAAAGAAATCAGTCAGACAGTTCGGTCACTCAGTCGTGTCTGACTCCGTGTGACCCTGTGGACTGCAGCACGCCAGGCTTCCCTTTCCATCACCAACGTCCAGAGGTGACTCACACTCATGTCCATTGAGTCGGTAATGCCATCCAACTATCTCATTCTCTGTTGTCCCCTTCTCTTCCAGTCTTCAATCTTGCCCAGCGTCAGGGTCTTTTCAAATGAGTCAGTTCTTCACATTACGTGGCCAAAGTATTGACGTTGCAGCTTCAGCATCAGTACTTCCAATGAACATTCAGGATTGATTTCCATTAGGAGGGACGGGTTGGAACTGCTTGCTGTCCAAGGGACTCTGAAGAGTCTTCTCCAACACCACAGTTGAAAAGCATCAATTCTTTGGTGCTCAGCTTTCTTTATATTTCAACTCTCACATCCATGCATGACTATTGGAAAAACCTCAGTTTTGACAAGGTGGACCTTTGTTGGCAAAGGAATGTCTGCTTTTTAATATGCTGTCTAGGTTGGTCATAGCTTTTCTTCCAAGGAGCAAGCATCTTTTAATTTCATGGCTGCAGTCACCATCTTCAGTCATTTTGGATCACCCCCCAAAAAAAGTACCTCACTGTTTCCATTGTTTCCTCATCTATTTGCCATGAAGTGATGGGACCAGATGCCATGATCTTAGTTTTCTGAATGTTGAGTTTTAAGCCAACCTTTTCACTCTCCTCTTTCACTTTCATCAAGAGGATCTTTAGTTCCTCACTTTCTGCCATAAGTGTGGTGTCATCTGCATGTCTGAGGTTATGGATATTTCTCCCAGAAATCTTGATTCCAGCTTGTGCTTCATCCAGTCCAACATTTCTCATGATGTACTCTGCATATAGGTTAAATAAGCAGGGTGACAATACATAGCATTTTCGAATCTTTTCCGATTTGGAATACGCGCTGGTGAGAAAATTTTGATGAAACGGACAAATTTCTAGAAATACACAATTGACTGAAATTGACTCAAGAAGAAAATGAAAATCTGAAGCAAACAGACAGAATTAATCATTGTTAAGCTTCTTGCCAAACCCACCTTACGAAACCCCCCCCCCTACCATAGCTAGGCCCAGATAGCCTCACTGCTAAATTCTACCAAATATTTAAAACAAATGTCAGGCCAATTCTCCACACATGCATTCTAAATGTATCCATAGAAGTGGAAATGAACATTTCCCAGCTCATTCTGTGAGGCAGTATGACTCGAATGCCAAAACTAGAGGCCAGTTATTTTGTAGAATTCTCCTCAGCTTGGTCCACCCAGTGTTGGATCACGAAGAATGTCATGTTTTGCATCTTTAACAGGAAAACGATGGAAAAGATACTGTGTTCATATCATCTCATTTTATCAAGTGTTTCGTGATTTCAGTGTGTCTCAATATTGATGATATTCACTTGGATCACTTGATTAAAGTGGTTGTTGTCAAGCTTCACCACTGTCAAGTTACTCTCCCGTATCTTGTCATTAAAACATTCTTTTGTATTTTAAAAAATATACATATTTTATTCCTCTCCAAAATTTAGATTTATTAATTTAATTAAATCTATTTGATTAATAGCCTCTGATTTTACTAAGGGAATTGTGACTTGTTGCTGTCATTATTTATATTGATGTTCATATTGTTCCAGCCTCAGACAGTGGGAATCTCCTTAAGCCAGGCTCTCTGTCCTTTTGACATCTTCCCATCATTCTTTGAAAAATTTGATGCTTTTGGTACAAGATATTCCAGGCTCATCTTGTACTTTCCCTGACCTTGCCGTGGAATTAACAATTTCTCCCAGAAATCCCAAAATTTTTTAGTCAAAAATGGAATTTAGAATCCAATATCTGAGACTTGTAGGTACTCATTATTTTCCAGTTTCTGTCGTTGGACAGAGTCTGGGAAGTGTATATGTGTGTGCATGCCTTTGCGTGTGTATCCCCCCTGCATAGCTCTGGCTCTGATATCACAAAACTCTGGATTGTCCCCAACCCACGTGAATGCCTTTCTCAACATATTCAGACTCTGACACTCGCTCCAAACAACTGTTTTATCAACATACCCCCCTTACCCTGCTTGGGCTTGATACTCTGCAATGGGATACCCCCAAGTTCAGATACTCTCCTTGTTCCCCTCAGCCACTAACTGCCCACACAGGGCTGCCCACTTCCATGCATGGATGCCCTCCTCCTCTGGCTTGGCCTCTGACATTGTATACCAATCTTCCCCCTCCATGTGGATTTCCGCTTCTCTGGACTTAGGCTTTTACTCTGCATGCCTGGCCAGCCTCCTATTTAATATCCTTTGGACTAAACTGACTCTTGTGGCAGGCTTCTCTGCTCTGTGAAGGCCTCTTAATCCCACTTTGGCACGGACTGCCCATGATACGTCCTGGGATGGATATCCTTTTTTCCCTGCTCAATTCTCACATCTCATACTACACACCTCCCTTCGTGTTCTTGTGGATCTTATCGTTTCACCCTATTTGAGTTCTGACTCCCCATACTAGGCTACTCTGTCTGCATGGATATCCTCTTCATCCCTACCATCTCATCTGGCCCACTATAGTACCATGCCCCCTATCATGGATGCCTGTCTTGATAGACCTCACCAAATTGCTTTATGAATAGTTGCTTTATACTTTGGGGTATAATCCCAAAGGATGACTTACTCAATTTATTACGTTGCTCATCCTGTTCTAGTTTGGGCATTGGAAGCTCATTCCTGTCTTCTTTGGCATAACCCCATTACTGTGGGGCTTTTTTTTCCCCACTTCCTTTTTGATACCATAAGATCCCCCAGACTCCTCTTCTATATTTCTTCTCTGAGCCCTATAATCAGCAATTTCTCCTAGAAGCCTGGTTCCTTTCCTTGGGGAAAATATTGGGAAACAAAATGTGTGCTTATTTCTACATCATTGTTTCTTTCAGATATGGGGAGTATCATTTCTCTTAGACTCTTTCAGCTCACAGAACAAAGAAATAGATGTATGTATACTCATTTGCCATCTATTTAACAGTTTAATTCATGTACGCATGTGCAACCATATCAAGATTGTTAACCTGTATCACTACTAGAAAGAACACTATCAACTAGATTACAGTGCTTTTATCTTTTGCTTTCAGTCTTTCAAACTCTGTTCATTTCCAATGTTACTTAAGTCGGGGAATCTGATTGAGGTTGTTTTAAATAATTGCAATATAATTAGATTGTTTAGACAGATTCTGTATTCCATTCTTGATGTCAAAAATTTTTTAATATGCATACATTGATTCACTTTATGTGCTGTAAGATTCTAAGGGTTTCGGCAAATATGCAGTGTCATCTATTTACCATAACATCATACAGAATAGTTTCACTGCCCTAAAACATCCTCTATGCCAGGAGAAGAAAATGGCAACCCACTCCAGTATTCTTGCCTGGGAAATCCCAGGGACAGAGGAGCTTCCTGGGCTACAGTCCATGGGGTCCCAAGGAGTCACTCACGACTTAGGAACAGTGAAGGCCACACAAAACACCTCAGCGGCTCCTAGTTTGTGGTCTCTCCTTTACTATCTTTCTTTCCCACTTGGCCCTCTGTTCCACAGGGCCACGTGCCCATGGGTCTGCTCTGCTCACCCAGTGTCTGGATTTAGCAAATGGAAAAATAAAAATGAAAGATGGACCCACCCTCCCAGTAGAGCACCAGGTTCAGAAAGAATACACTGGCAAGGAGATGGCATTCTGTCACCCCCCAACTCTTTTGCAACTACCCGCTGGAAATTTCACCATCTTCCTTTAAGCCCTACTACCAGTTGACCCCTGCAAGCCTCCTTATCCTCTGCCTTGAAGGTATCACGACGGCCACATGGGTTATGGATGGGGCAGGGCCTCTATGACGTCACCAAGGGCCCAGCCCTGGCTGGTCCTCAGTCTCCAGGTGCCAGGGCAGACAGGCGCACCAGGAGCCATTTCCTCTTGGCTCACCATGTGGTCCCTCAAATCGTTCCTGTGCTTTTCCACGGGTGTTACCTGTGTCTATGCCTTAAAGTTTACTTCGCTGAGAGAGAAAGCTGAAGAAATCCAGGGGAAGCTGCTCTGTGGAGGGCACTTTTTAATTCGGCAGTCTCTACAAGAGCATGCCCGAGACTGGTTTGAGATCACGTTGCTCTGGCTTTTCTTCATTGTGCTGATGTACATGACAGTGAAGTTGGCAGGAGAGAGTGGCGACAGTAAAGTGCAGACTCCTGCAGCCCATTAGGGCCGTTCGTTTGGCTCTCTCAGAAGGAAAAAGGAAAAGTCTTCCTCTGAAGAAGACTACCTTTTCCATACCTTAACCCTGCTCAAGATGGACCTCGTGAAACTTGTGTCCAGTGTGTGGAATCTGAAATTCTCCACGTCATCCGGTGGTAACCACACCCCCCTCAATGTCGAGGTTCCTGCAGACCTATGAGCTCTGGGGCAACGAAGAATCCAACTGACTGAATTTATGAGTCAAAGTAGGAGAGGAATTGTTGAATGTTGACATACATTATCCAAACTAATAAAACTATTCTGAAGCAAAACAAAAAGTCTCTGATATTTTTTATACACTCTATAGTTTTACCTTTTGCAGAATGTCATATAATTGGCAGCATGCAGCGTATAATCTTTTCCAGGCTAGCTTATTTTACTTTATAACAGTCATTCATGTTTCATCCAATTCTTTTTGTGATTTGATAGTTCATTTTGTTTTATTCTTCAATAATATTCTGTTATGTTGATGTACCATAGTAGTTTATCAAGTCGTCTATTAAAGCACACTTTGGTTGCTTCCGATTTGTGTTTGTGTGTGTGTGAGAGAGAGAGAGAGGGAGAGAGACAGCATGAGTTAAGCTGTTATAAAATTCATGTGCATGTTTTTGTGTGGGCAGTAGCTATCAAATCGTTTGCTGAACTATCTAGGAGCACAACGGTTAGATCATGTGGTATGATAATGTTTAGCTCTGTAAGAAATTGCTTCCAAATGGCATTCCCACTAACAATGAATGAGAGTTTCTGTTGTCCCTCATCTTTGCTGGCAAATGGTTTGTCAGATTTTTGTATTTGACCATTCCAATAAGTCTGTAGTTTTATCTCAGTGTTTTAATTTCACCAGTCTACTCTAACAAGTTATCTTATTTCCATATTTCCATTGTGTTTCATTACCATAAATTCTTCAGGTGTTTTTTCTTTACTCTAAGGTTTAATCCCACTCCTGATATTGCCTACATTTGGGGCTTCCCCGGTAGCTCAGAAGGTAAAGCATCTGCCTGTAATGCGAGAGATATGGGTTCGATCCTTGGGTTGGGAAGATCCCCTGGAGAAGGGAATGGCAGCCCACTCCAGTACTCTTGCCTGGAATATTCCGTGGATAGAGGAGCCTAGTAGGCTACAGTCCATTGGATCACAAAGAGTCGGACACGACTGAGCAACTTCACTGGTTTTCTGAGGTTTAAAAAGATGTTCTGCTCAGCAAAACTGCCTCTGTTTATGCCATCAGTGATTACTTTCCTTAATTAGTCCTGTAATAATTTTTTCATGAAGGACTCATAAGTTGAAATCATGCGTATTAGAAAAAATTATTTTTAATTGAACAACGCTGAGCACATTTTCTTTTCCTGAGTATTGCTTTGGCCACTATTGTTCAGTGCTTCCACATAAGATTTTAATTTCAGCATGAAACTCTCCCCTTTTTCTTTGGTTTGTTTTGATTCTCTTCTATCCTTTCTAGATGTTAACCAAATCGGTATTCGTACCAGTTGCAGTTGCAGTTTTACATTTATCATGAAGTTTCACTACAAGCATATGTGTATTTTATATGAACCTTCACTTTATTATGTGTGTTCTTCATATTGCTTTGAAAAACTATATGCTCATTATTCCAGTTTTTAACAGTCCGTGCCTCTCCTCCATTGAGATTCAACCGAATCCATTGATAAAATCTTTGAAAGAGAGAACAACCATAAAATATGTTGGTATAATTATTGAAGAAAATAGATTTCAAAAAGAACAGTAACCAAGCTGTTTGCTATTGAATAGCCAAATTAATTTTCTCTCAGTGTATTTTGTATTTATGAAAGTCCAAATGTTCTTGCATATAGTCTATACAGAGAAGATAAATTAGCAACCACCTCAATAGGACATAGATTTGCAGAAAATCTAATGTTCAGTTTTATCTAGCTCAACTTAGAGTTTTGTTATAGTTCAGTTATCCACAGACTTGTTTTAGTGTCAGCAAAGAGAATGTGCTAGTTCTTTTTGGGGGTGAAGATATTTTAATCAACCTTTTCATATGCTTTTGATTTTCAAGAGAAGAGAAATCTTAAGACACTTGTTTTCGTATATCTAGTACTGTACCTGATGAATATTTTTCTAATTAACATGTTATCATTGAGAAAAATGTACATTCTGCTTACTTTCAACACTGATTTTAACTTGGATTGGCATCACTGACTCAATGGACAGATCTTTCAGCAGGCTCCGGGAGATGGAGAAGGACAGGAAAGCCTGGCGTGCATGGGTCGCAAAAAATTAGACACGACTGAGCGACTGAAATGATCTTATTAAGCACAGTCATTACAAAGGTTACAAAATAACATGTAGTCCTCAAATAAGACCCGAGGACAACATTTGTTACAGTTCTTTTGTCCTAAATTCACCTGGTAATTTGTTGTAGCCATCAGTGTTTGGTAATTTGCTTTCTATGGAAGAATGGTAAATTGCACATAATTTAATGACTGAATGTGGTTTGGGAGTGAACTATTCTCTCAGATAGTTACCCTCTACAGAAATGGGACTTTAGGTGCTACTGTTAATGAATACCCACGTACCCAGTATACTTAGGCCAAGTGATATCAGAACATTGGAGCTTAAAGCAGAGAGAGTTTTATTGCAGGGCCATGAAAGGAGATGGGTGGCATATGGCTTTAAAAATCCTGAACTCCCCAAGAGTTTTCAGCCAAATTCACTTCTGGGACAGGTGAGGGAGAGGTGTGATTAACCGTTGCAAACATCTCCCTGTCAGATCCTCTGTTACTGAAATAAGGTCACGGTGAGGTAAGAGTGTTCATGTAAGCCTCTATCGAAACAAATATGATTCCCTATGCTGAAAGAAAAGCTTCCAAGCTTGACTTTCACACTCCAAGGTCCTGTTTAGGAGGAGGGGGGTCCCTGGGCAGGCTGGTTATCCTGACTGGGAGCATTCATCCATCACCCAGTCTTGATCCTCCCACAGGTAGCCAGTCCCAGCTGAAGAGGCAGCTCTCAGTTCTCTGTTCCCTCTTCTTACCAAGGTCCCCATACTTTGCCCAGCCACCTTCAATGAGGGAGCCAGGTGTCCAGCATGCAGCTGGCCCTCAGTCTCCTCAGTCTACCCAGTGGGCGGGGGCTGGGTCCTGCAGACTGACTCATGCAGAAGCCACAACCGTTCAGTCATGGAGGTGGGGATGGGAGATCTTGGCTATTGCTCTGAACCCAGAGCCAGGCCAGTGAGTGGCTCTAGCAAGTGGCTCTGGGCCACTGAAAGACACAGCCTTTAGCCTGTCCCCAGGTGCCCTGGCTGGCTACCCAGCATGAGGGCAGAGGACCTGGAGGGCCCTGGGCAAAGCCTGCAATATGTCTTTAACTAAACTCTTCTGAGAGGCTGACTCTGGTGGAGCTGGATTTCGAACTTCACTAATGGACATGAGCTAAGTGTGCAGCTCCATATTCCTCCTGCCCTCTTACAGTATCTTCTTTAGTGAGATTATTCAATGTATGACTAAAGTTTGTATCTTGGGACATCATGGTCCATTTCCACTAGCCCTTGATAACCACATTCAACTCTCTGTTTCTATAACTCAGGTATTTTAACTAACAATATCATGTGATGATCAAGTTTTTGTCTTCCTCTAACTGAAATATTTTACTTAGCGGAATGTCCCTAAAGACATATATATTGGAAATGGGGGAACCATTTATTTATTCACTGCTGGAAGTCTAGTTACATTGAACCATTTTATTTATTCACTGCTGGAGGTATAGTTGCATTGTAATATTTTTAAATCAATTTTTATTTGAGTATAGTTACTTTACATTGATGTATTAGTTTCTCCTGTACATCAGTGTGAATCAATTATATGCTTACATAGATCTCTTCATGTTGGATTGTCTTCCCATTTGTGTCACCACAGAGCACTGAGTAGAGTTCCTTGTGCTTTTCTTTCTGATTTTGTTAGTAATTTAAATTGATTTCTTTATTTTAACTGGAGGATGATTACTCTACAACATTGTGACGGTTTTTGCCATACATCAACCTTAGTGAGCCATAGGTACACATGTGTCCAACACATCCTTAAGCCCACCCCACATCCCTCCCCACCCTATTCCTCTGGGTTCTTCCAGATCACTGGCTTTGGATGCCCCGATTCATGCACAAGTACACCTGAAGGATGATTTTCCTGCATGAAATATGTACTTTTCTATGTTTCACATATGAAAATATGGGTGCAGAGTTTTCTACATGAAATACGAAATCTGCATTTCCCTTTTGAAAATCTAGTTGTATATTTTTGGTCATGATACATGGCTTATGGGATGTTACCCATCTGGATGTCTGTGCACACTTTTTCCTACATGAATATGGAATTGTGTATATCTCAGATAGGACAATTTGAGCATACATTTTCCTGCTTGAAATATGGAATTTTATATATTTTCTATATGAAAATCTCTATTAAGATCTTGTGACATGAAGTATGTTCTCCATAGCTCAAATATGAAAGCATGATGCAAATTTTCACTCATGAAATAGAAACTTTGTAGATTTCAAAAATGAAAATCGAGGTACAGATTATCTTACCTGAAATTTGGTATATTTTATACTTCACAGAAAGACTTTTGGACGCAGGTTTCCTTGGTCTACATATGCAATACTCTATTATTTCACATATGTATATACGAGTGCTGTTAGATTTTCAGTTCAGTTCAGTCGTTCAGTCGTTTCCCACTCTTTGGCGATCAAGGATCAGTGAGAGGTGGCATCCGGTCCTAGAGAGGAAAGACGCCACGGAGCCAGGAGAGGCGGCGTCCGGTCCTACAGAGGAAGACGTCCGGGATCAGTGAGAGGCTGCATAACGTCCTAGAGAGGAAGACGTCAGGGATCAGTGAGAGGCAGCGATGGGTCCTAGAGAGGAAAGACGTCAGGCATCAGTGAGAGGCAACGTCAAGTCCTAGAGAGGAAGACCGCAGGGATCAGTGAGAGGCGGCAACAGGTCCTAGAGAGGAAAGACGCCCGGGATCAGTGAGAGTCAACGTCAAGTCCTAGAGAGGAAGACCGCCGTGAGAGGCGGCGTCCGGTCCTAGAGAGGAAAGACGCCACGGAGCCATAAGAGGCGGTGTCCCGTCGTGGAGAGGAAAGACGTCTGGGATCAGTGAGAGGCGGCGTCACGTCCTAGAGAGGACGACCTCAGGGATCAGTGAGAGGCGGCATCAGGTCCTAGAGAGGAAAGATATCACAGAGCTGTGAGAGGCGGCGTCCGGTCCTAGAGAGGACGACCTCAGGGATCAGTGAGAGGCGGCGTCAGGTCCTAGACAGGAAAGATATCACGGAGCTGTGAGAGGCGGTGTCACGTTCTAGAGAGGAAAGACGACAGGGATCAGTGAGAGGCAACGTCACGTCCTAGAGAGGATGAACAGAGGGATCAGTGAGAGGCAGCGTCCCATCCTACGGAAGAAGACGTCAGGGATCAGTGAGAGGCGGCGACAGGTCCTAGAGAGAAACGACATCACGGAAAGACGTCACGGAGCAGTGAGAGGCGGCGTCCGGTCCTAGAGTGGAAAGACGCCATGGAGCCGTGAGAGGTGGCGTCAAGGTCCTAGAAAGGGTTAGGGTTAGAGGGTTAGAGTTAGAGTTAAGGTTTAGGGTTAGGTGTTAGGGCTTGGGTTAGGGTTTGCGGTTAGGGGTTAGGGTTAGGGTTCAGTACCCACCTTGAGGCCAGGGTGCAGGCTCACGGCGTCCTCTCCCCGCAGCGGGTTAGGAGGCTAGTGTGCAAGTTCTAGCCACCTGCCCTTAAGACCAAGGAGCAGTCCAAGCACGAGCTGATGGACAAGGACAAGGAGGAGCAGTTGTTTTTCTTCACATAGCGCGCGGGGCTCCTGCTGGCTGAACAGAATCAGAGACGGAGGCATGGGAAGCAGAGGCGGAGCCTGCACGCCAGCACTGGACCCCCGCCCTCGCCCCTCGTCCCCAGTGCTTTGCCTTCAGACTCACCTTAAATAAAAGCTGTGTTGCTCAGGTACCTCCAGGCCTGTCTCGGGAGGCAGGCACGGTAACAAAATGTCAGTCTCTCCTCATTTGTCACTTAAACCAGCAAATGATAAGGGATAGAGGAAGAGATGGTTGGATGGCCTCACCGACTGAATGGACGTGAGTTTTTAGCAAACTCTGAGAGATAGTGAAAGACAGGGAAGCCTGGTGTGCTGCAATCCATGGGGTCGCAGAGAGTCAGACATGACTCAGTGACTGAACGACAATGATAAGGGATGAGCCTATTTGGATTTCCTGTCAGTCAGCTGCTGAGACAGACGTCCTGCGGTGACTGGGGTGGGATCAGTTGCAGTTCTGCACAAGGTGAGATGGGAGATC